>OY997270.1:312330883-313681384 GCA_963921465.1 Triticum timopheevii | reverse complement strand
GCGCTCTCTCACATACTAAATAATTGATAACTAATTTCTATTGACAGCTTATCTCCATTCAACCAAACATGTCCGGCGCTTGGTAGACAGGACCTACTACTGTCCTGGAGCTGAACTAAACTGCGAGGAGATAAGTCATTATGTTTCATGGCTTGAGGATCTTCATACTGTCAAGACAAATTTTCTTCCTGCACTTAGAAATGTTAGTACTCAAAGGTGCGACCAATAGTGATGGTATTGAACTACGGTCACATCTATTTAGGAATGATGGTAAGATATTTACTATTTGTCCTCAGTGCATATTTTGCATACATAATTTTTTTGCTAAACTTTCATTGCTAAGTATATTAATTAAGTACTTACGATGTTCTTCAACAGGGACTCCCGATGACAGTTGTGCCTCAGGGGATCGAGACTAAAGGTCGCATGTCAATTGTTAGCTTACGGCCAAGATATCCTGCATTGCACATGAATGCATTCAGGATTTCTAGAAGCGATGAATGCTTAATAGTGAAAGATTGGAGGAAAATTGTTAACGACCGCAGAGAAGTACTAGGGGGCAGCAATGAGAAGCGCAGCCCACGATTAGGGAGACAGGTTCATCTGCATGCTCCAGTATGATCAATCAGGAGAGCTATACATGTTCTATGCTATTTTACCAGAGAGAGAGTAGCTAGCAGGAGTGATTTAGCTAGTTCATGCTGCTCTTAGTACTTGTCCTTTCATGTCCGTGTTCTTCGTTCTGACTTAAGTGATTTGCTTTTGTGGTGTTATATATGAACGCTTATAATATCATGACAATCATGTTGAACTCGATGATATTTTTGCTTCTGGTACAAGTGAATGTTTCTTCTTTAAGCTAGTAGTGCTGGTGGTGATTAGATAGCTAGCGGTAATGCATGACTATGATGATTAATATGATGATGATGATGAGTTATTATATCATTTAATGAAAGAAACCGCAGATTAGTTTCAGCTGGATGGATCCTACCTAAGTGATCAAGTATATGCCATATCCGTATATATTATACTTGATCAAGTATAATATGGATATGGCATATACTTGATCACTTAGCTAGCTAGTAGCTAGATATCCAATGCATCCAGTCAAAACTAATCCGCGGTACTTTCACCTAATGATTTAACAACTCATTATAATGTAAAACAATCACTAAATTAAATTGAAAACACAAAATTAAAGAAAAATTAAAAAAACACCCAAACATTTAGTACCGGTTGGTGTTACCAACCGGTACTAATGCCCTACACGCACCCGGGCCTGGCTCGTGCCACGTGATGACACTTTAGCGCCGGTTCGTGACGAACCGGTACTAAAGGGGGGAACCTTTAGTCCCCACTCTTTAGTGCCGGTTGGCGAACCGGCACTAAAGGCCGTCACGAACCGGCACCAAAGGCCAGTTCTGTACTAGTGTGGGATCCACACTCTATCGTTGTCAGATAGAGGGAGATCTGACATGTTGGTCCATGAGTATTTTGGTCATATAACATGGTAAAGGGGCTTTGAGCTAACAACAGTGGTGTCTAGTGGAACTTTTGAGCATGTGGCTAACAGGGCGATGACATTTTTGACCAGTTGAAACTCCTAGTGGCAAAACTGAGTAGTGGGACACAACTAGTGGCATAAGTGATAAAAACCCTGAAAATTATTCACAACATATAGGTTACTCCATTTGTGTCATCTTAAGAAGCACTGATTATAACATGGACAACAAGCAAACAGATAGGTTTAGATAGCAGGATTTTAGTCCTCTGTTTAGTCCTCATGGAGTTAAAAAACGGATAGGTTCAGATCAACAAGCAAACCTGATATCAAGAAGCATTGATTATAGACAGCAAGCTAACTCATGGAGTACAACAGTTTAGTCATATGTTTTTGCACTATTACTTAGCAGCTAGGTTCAGAACTTCCAGATGACTCATCATGGAGTAGCTTGAAATGGAACATTATGTTGAACCTTCTACAGCAGTATTCATGGTCCTCCCACCAGTTCATCCCATGAGCAGTACAATAATACAAAAAGGAAAATAAAATATTTTTAGGTGGGTGGGTGGGGGTAGGGGAAGGTATCTGGTGGCGGAAGGCGTGTTCTTGGTGTGGTTTCATCTTCGTCTTCCTCGACTTCACTCTGATTCATGGGTGAGGGACCTTTTATGCGACTCTCGGTTTTCTAAGGTGGAACGTTTGAAGATCACCACAATAATGTGGTTTATATGGCATTCATGCAACCGATTGAAGCATGACAGAGCAATGTGTGGTCCAGAAAACTCCATGAAAATTACCAAGGGGTCGATTGCTATCCTTGAATTGTCTCAGAAGCTCTCTACCGTCTTGTGAGGATATGGCTGGCGTCCTACTGATGGGGCGTTGAACTTTGCTCACCCCCATGGTGGTGTTAGGGAGTGGCGCGGTGATCTACTGCTCTTTTAAGCGTTTGGCACAAGCTATGTGGGCATTTCTGACCCATTAATTGTTGAAGCCTTTTCATTGCGGGATGGCATCAGATTTGGAAAGCTGTGAGGATTCACGCATGTGATCATGGAGGTTGATTGTGTGAAGGAGGTTACAAACCGGAACACTGAGCCAAAATGCTCATTTAATTGTGCCTACTATATTAGTTGAAAAATTGGATAACTAACTAGGGATTTTTCTTTATTCGATATTGAACATGTAAAAATGTCAGCTAGTATCCTGTCGCATCTTTGTGCTAAGCGTGCTTGCACATTGAACGTGACCGAGAGCGAGCTTGATGAAACTCCTAACTTCCTAGTGACCAATCTATTGATTGATTGCTGAAGGAATGCCTTTTTTGAATAAAGCTCTCTAGGCGAATGAGCCTATATCGGATGGGTAGGTTCCTTGTGGTACAACCAACACACCAGGTTTCAAATCTTAGACTCGAATTGGTGCTCACTTTTTATTGCAGGCTTTTCGGCGATGTTCATTTAGTGGGAGGAGACATTCCCAACTATGAGATGTGTGTGGTGACTTTGTCAATCTCAAGATGTTGCACCAGGTCAGTATCTCGAAGATGCTCACGGGGGTAGAGTATGCTTGTGTCTCCATACTCATATAAGTGTATATACATGCATATGAGCATTTGTGATTGTACTGTGTTAAAAAACAAAATAAATCTCTCTATATGTATTGCAAAAAGAAAACTAAACTTTTTTTTTTGCGAATAAAGAAAACTAAACTTTGATAGTATATAAATATATTGTTTGGCAACACAATGTGACATGTTTGTTTTCTACCTTCAAGTTTATAGAATTTGTGATAATGTGGCTATATATGCGTGTAGTCCAGTCCGGGGGTAATAAAGTTTAGGTTTTCTAAAAGATCCGAACATATTTCGCGTTATAAAGTAGAGTATTCAGGCTGACGAGGCTGCGTATTCGATCCGTAAAAGCGTTTTTCGCGTACTCCCGAAACACCCAATCTTTTCCTTCTCTCGTCGCATCGGCGGCGGCGACAGGACATCGGGCGGCGGCGGCTGGACAGGTGCTCTCTCTCTCTCTCTCTCTCTCTCTCTCTCTCTCCGCAGCAAGAGTGAACGGCGACCGGAGCGGTGCGGGCGCCGGCAGAACGACCGGAGCGGCGCGGGCCCCGTGCAGCGCTGTTCCTCGTCAGCAATTCAATCTCTCTGACGCATCTCTCTCTGCAGCCGCAGAACGAAGGAAGGGCCCCGTGTAGCGTCGTTCCTCGTCCCGATCCGCACGGATCCACCCCCACATAGGGGCCCCGTGCACAAGGAGCAAAGATGATAAACCTTTTCAAGATCAAGGGGCAGAAGAACGAAGAGGCAGCCAACTCAAAAGGGGGGCCTCCTGTCAAGAAGCAAAGTCCTGGGGAATTACGTCTGCATAAAGGTTTGTTTCCCCGGAAGGGATTCGATGTTATGTTACTCTCACTTGATATCGGTTGAGTATGACGCTTTTGTGCTTATTTTCCAAGCTGCTGTGAAAAGTGTATTGTTCTGTTTGATTAATCAGATTATAATTTGAATAAATTTCTGTTATTCAATGGTTGCCCTCTCACGTTTCATCTCATATGTTCTTGTACAACAAAAATATATCAGATTTCAACGTAATAGCTGAGATAAAACAAAACAACTAACCAAGGGTCAATCAAACGGTATCACCATAATCCACCACAACGCTGAACAGAGCCACACTGACATGATGTACATTATACAATGTGTAATTGATTAGGGCTAAGCTGATCTTGCAATCTTGTGCGTTCACACCTCTCTGCAAGTATGCTGTTCTTTTTGTTTTTCATCTGTTATTGGCAAATGAACTATTGCTCTTAACCAAATCATATGCATTCCCCTTTTGTTATGTAATAAAAATCAATTCGCTTGTGAAAAAGACCAAATAAGGGTTATATCGGTTTGAATACTGGTGTATATGTTGTGCACCTTGCTATATACTCCCTCTGTTCCAACTTATTTGAAGCTTTAGCTTTGTGCTAAGTCAAATTTCTCCAAGTTTGACCAAGTCTAAGAAAAATATATCAACATCTACAACACCGAATTAGCTGATTCATCATAAAATATATTTTTGTACTATATATATTTGCTGCGGTAGATATTAGCACTTTTTATAGATTTGGTCAAATATAGAGAAGTTTAACTTGAGACAAAGCTAGAACTTCAAATAATTTGCGACGGAGGGAGTAGGCTTTACTGCTAACCATATTGGCTGACTTGTACCGGTTATGACCAACTTTTGCATGGACCATGCTTCATGTGTGACGAATTAGGAAATCTGTATACCAATGATTACGATATATGTTTGTTTTTGGTTTGTTTGACTTGCATGATGGAAATAGTTCTCACACTGTCGCCCAGTCAACACAGATGTGCTACCTAGCCATTCTGGTTCAGAGGAGACATGCCATTGGACCCTTGCGTGGCCTGGAAAGATATAAAGTAACCCAGTGGTGAAACATGAGAATAAGGGGTGCATGTGTGTTAAACTAAACCACGATGTTTTCTTTGCCGCTGGATTTGGTTATGACAGAGTTGCCTTATACTCATAAAGTCGTAGTCAGCCTCATCTCGATGCCGCTTACCTCAGCTTGAGGACGAGGCAGAGCAACAGCATAAGCAGGGTGAAGGGAGATGGGGCATGAGAGGGATGTGGATGAAAGGATGGAGGAGCCAACATGATGGAAGTAGGGGTTAGTAGGGCACGAGGGCATGGGAGGGTGGTGGCAGAGTGGCAGTGGTCACTAGATATGAGGAGAGGGTATGGAGTGGCAGTGAGGCAGTACGCTGAGTATGGGGGTATGCTCCATGATATTAGTGGCCCATCTATCTCCCTTTTGATCTTTGCACATTGGGTATAATCATTAGCTGCTGCTGTGGATGAGATTGGCTTCATATAGTTGTCACCGGGACGACCATGTTGACCACTCTAATAGCTTAGTTCTTATATGTGGTAATAATGAACTCCATGATATCTGATATCCAGGGTTGAATCCTGAATTCACTATTTCAACTTAAGTTAGACTCTAGATATTTCGTGAATTATGGATTCACATTGGAAATCCTACCATACTAAAAAATTGAACAGCGATAGATTCTTCTATTGTTCAAACATGTGTTGTCAATCTAAATGTTGTTTAAAATTTTAACATCCGCCTATCTATTCTTGTCTTCCAGATTTATGCAGTATGCAAATGATGAATATTAGTTTATTTCTGTTTTGATAGTATACAGAGCATGGATCTTGGTGACAGTTTTCATTTTAACTTGCAGATATTGCTGAGCTTAACCTTCCAAAGACAACTAAAATTTCCTTCCCAAATGGAAAGGATGATCTCATGAACTTTGAAGCCACTCTACGACCTGACGAAGGATACTATGTGTAAGTATCTTTTCAATGTTTAGTCATGTTTATTAGTTAATTTTGATTTTGAATCGTTTAATCTTTGACTGGACATTCGAACTACTTAAAATATTGGACTGTTACATCACATTTCTTCAAATATGTCTGGACATAGCATGAGGAGAAAACTCATTCATTCATGTTTTCATCAGTTACACTCATAGAACTTTTTATAGAAATATGAGTAGTTGCCAGCTATTGTTACATTAGTTTCTTTATTATAGTTTTCATCAGTTACACTCATTCATGTTTCTCCTCCTTGGACATTGTATCTCATCTTTTCAGTACAACATTGATTTTCTTAATGAGGAGAAAACTCTATTTTTGTTGGCCCTTCATAATCGACAAAGAATGTTGTTTTTGTAAACTATGGTACACCTTACCAGTTCATCGAAACAACATCAGTCAATTATTGAAACAACATAAGTCAATTATTCTAATATATCCATAATATGTCTTGTTTCTTAGAGGTGGGACATTTACTTTCACCTTCCAAGTATCTCCTTCCTACCCTCACGAGGCTCCGAAGGTCAAGTGCAAGACTAAGGTAACACAATCTGACTCCTGTCAATCATCATCATAAGTTGGTTATTGCTAATGTAGTAACTTTCAGGTTTACCATCCTAATATTGACCTAGAAGGAAATGTCTGCCTGAACATTCTGCGTGAAGACTGGAAGCCTGTCTTGAACATCAACACCATAATATATGGTTTAAACCTTCTTTTCTCAGTAAGTATCATATTCAAAGCTGTTCCACCTTCCATTCAAAATGTAAAATGCCGGAGTTGCATGTATTTATCTTGAGGGAAGACAAGCCACTGTTTGCCTTATGTATTATCATGTACTTGGCCATTAACCATCTTCTTCTTTTCTGCAGCAACCCAATGACGAGGACCCCTTGAATCACGAAGCCGCGGCCGTCCTCCGAGACAACCCACAGAAGTTCCAGAGAAATGTTCAAACGGCGATGTCGGGAGGCTATGTTGATAACACCCATTTCCCAAGGTGCAAGTAAGGTCTGCTATGTGGAGCTCTGGTTCCGACTCTTGCCCAGTTACCCCTGAATGCCGTTGCAGAATCTGAAGGATGTGGCATGTACCCAGGAAATGTATCGCATTTGTGTTAGACGTGACTGTTATTATGCTTGTTTGGTGGATGTACCGGAGTCATGCATGTTGAAGAAACATGCTAAGCAGAAAAAAAACTCGCCTGTTATTGAGCTGAAAAATCGGTGGAAGTGTTCCAAGCGCAGCAATCATATGAGCATAGAACTGAATTATCAAAAATAAAAGAGTCTATGGGCGAAACTTGAAATGTATTCCCTCCGTTCCATATTACTTGTCGCTGATTTAGTATAAAGTTGTACTAAATCAGCGACGAGTAATACGGAATGGAGGGAGTACTTGGTAGGGAAACCAAAGCGTCGGCGACAAGTTCCTGCTTGAGATTTTTTCCAAAATTTCGATAGAAAAATCTGCATTTCTTGTCTCCAGGAGATTGCAGAGAACAAAATGAGAGCATAATTTGTGATTGTTGGTGCTTTGGATGTGGATGCTGTTTAGTCTAAGAGCCTCTACAACCTGACTTCTCAAAGTCAACCCAAACTCAGCCTGGTCGGATCTGATAGGTCGGACCTACTCCAAATTGAAAAGTCCACCAAATTGACAGTCCTTTCATGTGTCCGTCTTCCTTTCTCGTGTCCAAACCGTCGCCCTCCCCTACCCTTGCACCCCGGTCTGCGCCGCTGTTCTCAATGTCGACGCCGAGTACCCTGTACCCCACCGGTGCCATGGACAATGCCTCGACATATTCCATAGGCACCGACGGATGGCTGCACCGAAGAGGATGCCGCCACCGACACTGTGTACGACTCATCACAACTCCAAAGGCAGTGTACAACGTCAGGAAACGTCGACGCCAGGTATGCCCATGTATTGTTCGATGAAATGGACGACCATGGCAGGATACATTTTTTCCCCATATGCCATAGTATTGCTTGCTTGTTTGTTGCACATACCATTGGATCAACTTAGGGATGGTAGTTTCATTGTGATGCATATGATAGGACGCATACATGGTGAGTGTGATAAATATGGTCAAGAGCCTGTGCCTTAGGTAAATGTTTAGAGCCGGCGCGCCGGCCCAATCTTTGGCCGGTCACGCTCGTTCCGCTCGCGACACGTCTGGTGGACCCACTCCCCATCTAAAGCGGTCGCTCTCACTCCTCTTCCATTTTATCTCATTCCTTATCCTCTCCTCTCTCCTCCTCACCTACCCCAGCCATGGCGTGAAGCCCTTTGCTCCTGCTGGCCATTTTCTCGTCCATCTCGTGAAGCCCTTTGCTTCTGCTGGCCATTTTCTCTTTCATCTCTAGCCGTCGAGCTACCCCATGCCTCCTCGCCTCTCGGTCGCAAACACAGCCACCCGAGCATGGAGTGCGCAGCTGGGCGGCGCTCATCGCCATGGGTTGCTCGCAGCCGGGTGCGCCCCTCTCCATGGCCGGCGAAGCCGGATGCGCTAGTCGCCATGGCCGAGCTGCAATTGACCACGTCAACAGCGAGTTTTTGCTATAACCTTGTTTTGATTTTGCTGGAACCGGCTCATGTTTTTGCTTCCACCCACCCCCGCCCAAAATCTCCTCCCGCGGTGTTTTTTGCTAGAACCGGCGAAAGATTTTGCTACAACCGTTTTGACTCTTTTTACTGCCAGTGTTTGTTGACTTTTTGCTACATTTCCCCATCTCCATGACATGCGAGACCCAGGACTGTGTTTCTTGATGCAACCTTTTGTCAGTTTTTTGTTACCACGGGTGTTGACGATTGCTACATTTACTCTCACGAGATGCTACATCCCTGTTTTTTCGATCGATTACTTTTGCTACAACCATGTTTGATTTTGCTGGAACCGAAGTCAAATTTTGCTACTTCCATCCACGGCGGCGTTGCTCGACGGAGCGATGGATTTTTGTTGCTGCAACCGTATCAGAGTTTTGCTACTACCAGAGATGTCATTTGCTACTAACAGAGTTTGCTAAGATGGTGGTAGACAGCGGACACAATGGTACTGCGACCTTGACGGCGCGATGTGGAACCTGCGGGGAAATATGCTGGAACCAGGTGGCCTGGATACTTCGACCATTGCAAAATGAGCTTCAACCAGCGACTTGAAATGCTACAAGCGGCAAATTTGGTTGCTGGAATCATATATAGTGATTTTTTGTGAGTTACTTCGTCGTCTCCATTGGTCCATCGACTGCGGAGTTAAGCTGTAAGCAGGGGACGACGTCGGAGTTGCAGGCAGGGGATGACGGTGGAGCTGAGCTGTAAGCAAGGGATGACGACGGAGCTGCGATCATCGACGAGGCGGGAGCTGCATCTGGTGGCGCGCATGAGGATTTTTCATGCTGGAACCGGCGAGGATTCGTGCCTCCATGGATCAATTTTTTCAAGCGGGAGGAGGAGATTGCGTGAGGGCGGCAAGCAGCGGCGAACGTCGGCGAGCCCGACGTGCGGCGGTGCTTCGGACTCGGTCGCCTCGCGGGGGATTATGGCGGGGGGTCGATAGCGCCGCAGCCTCCTGTCGCTGAAGAAGGACAAATCGGGGGAGGCATATCCGATGGCTAGCAATCATTGCATCGCTAGGAATCCTACGGTCCTAGGTGGACTGGCCGAATCGTTCCGCCGGTGCGCCGGCGCAGAGTAGCCTCATATGCGTTATGACTTGGGTGATATCAATTCCCATATGTTTGATGTTGGGCAGACACCGTACACTAAAAAAAGATGGTAGCAAAGGCAAGAGGTCCGGTATTTACAAGGCATGAGGATGTTCTGTTGTGTGAAGCTTGGTTTTCTTCGAAAAGGGGGGACTCCCCGGCCTCTGCATCAGAACGATGCATACGGCCACCTCAATAAATAAAATAGGTTCAACAAAGTCGTATAGTCTTCAACAAAAAAAAGCAAGCTCATCTAGAGCCTCGATGCTAAACCAAGAGAAAGCCACAAGCCACAACCGGCTGGTAAAATAAAGATAGGAAAACTAATTGCCTATCCTATTACATGAGCGCCAACCAAACCGATTGAAGATATCCCGCGCTACCATCTTCCACCGGACAGATCCAGTAACCAAACGCTCCCTGTCCTCCGTTGGAGTGAGTAAGGACCACATACGGATCTGCGCCGTAGCACGGAATATAACCTGCAAAAAATGAATAGTAGTTATTTTGTTAAAAACCAAATCATTTCTGCAGTTCCAAATTGCCCATAACAACGCATACACTCCTACGCGAATATGTCTAGCTGTATCGGACTCTATCCCATCCAGCCACGTTCCAAATAACGACCCAACCGTACTCGGAGGAGTAATGTTAAAAGCAATTTGCACAGAGCGCCACAGAATTCTCGCCAAAGGACATTCAAGGAAGAGATGTTTAATGGTCTCGTCATGATCACAGAAGCTACACCTAGTAGATCCAGTCCAATTGCGCTTGACCAAGTTGTCCTTTGTTAAAATTACCTGTTTATGGACAAACCACATAAACACTTTAATTTTCAAAGGCACTTTTACTTTCCAAACATGTTTGGTATTAGGAATAACAGTGGAGTTGATGACATCATTGTACATCGACTTTACAGTAAATTGTCCATTCTTAGTAAGCTTCCAACATAGTTGATCGGGTTGTTGAGCTAGCTGGACTTCCATCAGTCTACGCACCAGATGGAGCCAAGCTTCCCATCTCTCACCAACAAGCACCCGCCGAAACTGAATATTAAGGGGAGTGGACTGCATAATCGTTGCAACTAGCGCATCATGTCGCTGGACAATACGATACAAGGTTGGGTACTGTATTGCTAATGGTGTATCACCCAGCCAAGTGTCCTCCCAAAAACGTGTGTCATTGCCATCACCGACAATAAACTTTGTTCTATTAAAGAAGGTTGCCTTGACTCTCATAAGCCCCTTCCAAAACGGCGAATCAGTTGGTCTCACTGTCACCTGTGACAAAGTTTTGGACTGCAGATACTTGTTACGAAGAATCTGCGCCCAAGTTGCATCAGTCGGACCCGAAAGCTTATACAACCACTTACTAAGCAGGCATCTGTTCTTGACCTCAAGATTTTTGATACCCAACCCCCCTTGGTCCTTTGGTCGACAAATGACATCCCACTTGGCGAGTCTATACTTTCTCTTAAGTTCATCACTCTGCCAAAAATATCTTGATCGGTAGAAGTCCAGTCTTTTCCTAACCCCAACTGGAACCTCAAAGAAAGATAGTAGGAACATCGGCATACTCGTGAGTACCGAATTAATAAGAATTAACCGGCCTCCATATGACAGAAGTTTGCCCTTCCAGCAACTAAGTTTCTTTTCAAACCGATCCTCAATGCATTTCCACTCTCGGTTTGTAAGCTTACGATGGTGAATGGGTATACCTAGGTAGGTGAAAGGTAAAGCCCCTAATTCACATCCAAACAATTGCCTATAAGCCTCCTGTCCTCCTTGGCTCTACCAAAGCAGAACAATTCGCTTTTATGAAAGTTAATCTTTAGCCCAGACAATTGTTCAAATAAGCAAAGCACCAGCTTCATATTTCTCGCTTTTGCCAGGTCATGCTCCATAAAGATGATAGTATCATCAGCGTACTGCAGAATGGACACCCCCCCATCAACTAGGTTGGGCACCAAGACTCCCACCTGACCGACCTCCTTTGCCCGACCTATTAGGATTGCCAACATGTCAACCACAATGTTGAACAAAACAGGGGACATTGGATCTCCTTGCCTCAGACCCTTGTGTGTCTGGAAATAGTGCACAATATCATCATTTACTTTAATTCCAACACTCCCTTTTTGCGTAAAGGATTCTAACTAGCGTCGCCAAGCCTCATCAAAACCCTTCATACGCAAGGCCTGTTGAAGGAATGGTCATTTGACTTTGTCGTACGCTTTTTCGAAATCCACTTTGAAAACAACTCCATCCAGTTTTTTCGTGTGGATTTCATGGAGCGTTTCATGAAGGACCACTACCCCCTCAAGGATATTCCTGTCCGGCATGAAAGCAGATTGGGTAGGCTGCACAACAGTATGCACAATCTGTGTGAGTCTATTGGTCCCGACCTTGGTGAAAATTTTGGAACTAACATTAAGAAGACAGATTGGCCTGAATTGCTCAATTTTCACAGCCTCTGTTTTCTTAGGAAGAGGGGTAATCGTTCCAAAATTGAGCTGAAAAAGATGAAGCTGTCCAGCAAACAAATCATTAAACATAGGCAACAAATCCCCTTTAATGATATGCCAGCACTTCTTATAAAATTCCGCTGGGAAACCATCAGGACCCGGCGCCTTGTTATTCTTCATTTGCGAGATGGCCTCCGGCACCTCTTTCTCCGAGAAAGGAATCGCAAGAATATGAAGGAAATATGCCCTAGAGGCAATAATAAAGTTATTATTTATTTCCTTATTTCATGATAAATGTTTATTATTCATGCTAGAATTGTATTAACCGGAAACATGATACATGTGTGAATACATAGACAAACATAACGTCACTAGTATGCCTCTACTTGACTAGCTCATTAATCAAAGATGGTTATGTTTCCTAATCATAGACATGTGTTGTCATTTGATTAACGGGATCACATCATTAGGAGAATGATGTGATTGACTTGAACCATTCCGTTAGCTTAGCACTTGATCGTTTAGTATGTTGCTATTGCTTTCTTCATGACTTATACATGTTCCTATGACTATGAGATTATGCAACTCCCGTTTACCGGAGGAACACTTTGTGTGCTACCAAACGTCACAACGTAACTGGGTGATTATAAAGGAGCTCTACAGGTGTCTCCGAAGGTACATGTTGGGTTGGCGTATTTCGAGATTAGGATTTGTCACTCCAATTGTCGGAGAGGTATCTCTGGGCCCTCTCGGTAATGCACATCACTATAAGCCTTGCAAGCAATGTGACTAATGAGTTAGTTACGGGATGATGCATTATGTAACGAGTAAAGATACTTGCCGGTAACGAGATTGAACTAGGTATTGAGATACCGACGATCGAATCTCGGGCAAGTAACATACCGATGACAAAGGGAACAACGTATGTTGTTATGCGGTTTGACCGATAAAGATCTTCGTAGAATATGTAGGAGCCAATATGAGCATCCAGGTTCCGCTATTGGTTATTGACCGAGAATAGTTCTAGGTCATGTCTACATAGTTCTCGAACCCGTAGGGTCCGCACGCTTAAGGTTTCGATGACAGTTATATTATGAGTTTATGAGTTTTGATGTACCGAAGGAGTTCGGAGTCCCGGATGAGATCGGGGACATGACGAGGAGTCTCGAAATGGTCGAGACGTAAAGATCGATATATTGGACGACTATATTCGGACATCGGAAGGGTTCCGAGTGACTCGGGTATTTTCGGGGGTACCGGGGAGTTACGGGAATACGAGGAAGAAGCAATGGGCCTCATGGGCCAAGTGGTGGAAGAGAGGAGGCAGGGCGCGCGGCCCCCCTAGCCCAAACCGAATTGGACTAGGGGGCCGGCCCCCCTTTCCTCTTTTTCCTCCCTCTCCTTCCTTCTCCTTCTCCTTCCCTTCCTTCCCCTCTCCTACTTGGACTAGGAAAGAGGGGGAATCCTATTTGGAGTAGGATTCTCCCTCTTGGGCGCGCCTCCTCCCCTTGGCCGCCCCCTCCCCCTTGCTCCTTTATATACGGGGGCAGGGGGGCACCCCATGACACACAAGTTGATCTACGGATCGTTCCTTAGCCGTGTGCGGTGCCCCCCTCCACCATATTCCACCTCGGTCATATCGTCGCGGAGTTTAGGCGAAGCCCTGCGCCGGTAGAACATCATCATCGTCACCACGCCGTCGTGCTGACGGAACTCATCCCCGACGCTTTGCTGGATCGGAGCCCGGGGATCGTCATCGAGCTGAACGTGTGCTAAATTCGGAGGTGCCGTACGTTCGGTACTTGGATCGGTCGGATCGTGAAGACGTATGACTACATCAACCGCGTTGTCATAACGCTTCCGCTTACGGTCTATGAGGGTACATGGACAATACTCTCCCCTCTCGTTGATATGCCATCACCATGATCTTGCGTGTGCGTAGGAATTTTTTTGACATTACTACGTTCCCCAACAGAATATCATTCTCCACCGCTGTGAGCTGAGGAATATCCTCAATCCTTGACTCGTCCAGAGACACACAGTTCTCTTCTGGAGGGCCAAACAGCTGCTTGTAGTACTCGGTAATGTACAATTTTAGGTTTTCCTGTCCTACAATCGTACCCTCATCTTGCTCAAGCTGAAAGATCCTCTTCTTTCGATGCTTACCGTTAGCGATCATGTGAAAGAATTGCGTGTTCGCGTCCCCCTGGACTACTCGCCGGACCTTGGCCCGCAACGTCCACTTCAACTCTTCTTCTCAAAGAAGTTCTTTCAGCCACAATTCCGCCTCGAGCTTGGCATGAAGCTCCGCAGCCGACAATATCATGGTTTCCGCTTTTACATCCAGAGACTGTATAAGGGCAAGGAGCTTTTCCTTTTTGACCTTATAAATCCCACTCAGATGCTTAGCCCACCCACGTAGGAAACTCATCAATTGCCTAATCTTATTCTGCCAGCGCTGAAGCGCGCTCCTCCCTCCTGAATCCTTAGCCCACTCTCTGGCCACGAGATCCAGGAAGCCATCTCGTTCAAACCAAGCCATCTCAAAGGAGAACACATTTTTGTTCCCCAGGTGTGTGGGTGCACCAGAGTCGATAAATAACGGCGTATGGTCAGAAATACCACGGGACAAGGACTAGACAGTCACCAGGGGAAACTTTTGTTCCCATTCGACGCTAGCCAACACTCGGTCCAACTTCTCATATCGGATTTGGCATCGCGTTCGCCCAGGTAAATTTTCTACCCGAGAGCTCAATTTCTCTCAGGTCCAAACTTTCAATGATAGTATTGAACATGAACGACCATCGTCCATCAAAATTATCATTGTTCTTATCCTCACGCTGTCTAATGATATTGAAATCACCCCCCACCAGGATGGGCAACTGCTCGGAGCCACAAATCCGAACAAGATCAGCCAAGAACTCAGGTTTGAGCTCGGGCTGTGTAGCACCATATACCGCAACAAGATCCCAATTAAACCCATCAACCTTCGATCGCACCCTAAACTTAACAGCAAAGTCTCCCATGACCACGCTGCGAACCTCAAGCGCTTCACACCTAACTCCGAGAAGGATTCCACCCGACCTCCCTCTCGGTGACAAGCAATGCCAATCAAAATCTATACCCCCCGATAAAGTATTTAGAAATTGAGGTGCGAAGTTATCTCTACCTGTCTCCGATAGAGCTATAAAATCTAAACAATGCTCGACAGACGCCTCAGCAAGAAACCTTCGTTTAGCCAAGTCTTTTAGACCTCTGCTATTCCAGAATATTCCTTTCATAGATCATCATGGAATTTTTTTGCCGTACGGATACTAGCACTCCTACGCACTGAGGATACCGGGTATACCTTCCGTTTCCACTTGTGCTTGGGGACAGTTTGACTCTGCAACTGGTCCTCACAACCAGTCTCAGACGGGCTAGCCAACACTATCTCGGTAGACTCAGCCTGAACATCCTCATCAGTATTAGGTTTCATAAGATCCGCACAAAAGTTGTCTAGTACCCTGACCCCGAGCGCATCAACCTCAGAATCACTCATGGGTTTAACAGCCACAATATTACAGATCATCTCTAAGGCCCGCTCAGCCTCTAGGTCTAAAAGGTCATTAACAGAATTAGAAATTTCAGTGTCATTACTACCCAACGAAACTCCTAATTGATTTGCATTTTGAACAATCTCATCATTTGAAAAATGCAAAATGGAATTAGAGGTATTGACCGACATACCAGTAGTGACCTCTACGTCACGAAGCTTGGCCGCCCTCATGGCGTACCGCTGCTGAATATCGTCCACATCAGGCTGGGTCTGGAGACGTCCGCTCATCTGGCGCCCCTCAAAAACTGGATCCTGAATCCCTCCAAACGCGATGACCTCCTCCCGAGAGATCGCGGTCGGGGTTCGGCCTCCTGTCGCTCCCCAACCAACAGGCTGCACGGGCTCCCCCACGGCCTCGCCCGAGAGGCAAAGCACTCACCGCCGACTCGAGGCGCGCCTCGCTTGGCGATGCCGGCAGGGTGGGTGGTGGAGACCGAACAAGGGACACCTACCCTCTTTCTCCACCCAGCACCGATCAAGCCACCCACACAGGCCCCGGAAGAGAAGGAGGCTCCGAGGCCACCTGCCTCGAGCTGCCTCCCGAAGGTAAAGCCGACATCAACCGACAAGCAGACGCGATGGGGGAAGAGTTATCCGAGGCCACCTGCCCCAGACCCCCTCCCGGTGAAGAAAAAGACTCGGAAGCCACCTGCCCCGAGTCTCCTTCCTCAGCAATAGGAGAGTAACCCGAGGCTGCCTGCCCCACGTCACTCCCCGACAAGCTAGGTACGAGAAGCTGCGGCACCTCCTGAGAAGGTATCGTGTGCTGAGCACGAAGGGGAGTGGCCTCCTGCCGACCCCCAGGCATCGTGTCCACAACACCCTCCAACCCCAAAGCCGGTAGCTCAAGCTCAAACGCCTCCTCGGACTCAACCCGATCACTCCAGAGCCTCGGGGGAGCAGAATGAGGCTCAAAAGACCCAAATCTCAGAGTCGTCGAAGGTACCATGGTGGGTGAGACTGCTCCATCCCCGGTCGACGCGAGCTCGGGCCCCGGCCCCTTGGACTGACGTCCAGGGTCCTCAACCGGCGACTCCCGTACCCCCGCTCTGCCATCACTCTCGTGCATATCCATATCAGAATCATGAGCCGACGCAACTAGAAGGCTCTCATCCTCAAACTCAATATCTAGATCATAAACTCTGCCTCGATAAGCCCACTTAACCACATCCGAGACATACTCAATGTTCAAAATACTAACCAAAACCCGAGCAGTCCCATGAGCTCTGGTGAACTCCATGTCCACACGCTCATGCTTCCCTACTAAAATGCCCATACTGGCCACAACCCGAGCATCCTGCAGCGGCCTAGAGGGAGCCCCGGAGAATCGCAGCCACGCCTGAGTAAGCGGCTTACCCTGAGGCTCAACAAGCTTCCACTCTTGAAACTCAAAGATACCATCCGTTCCCGGCACCTTACACATCCCAAAGCTCAACAACCTCTGCAAATCCTCTACAGAAGGAAACTCAACCCTGAACATCCTATCAGCCATACTGACAAGGTCCCACTGGAACTCCCCGGGAGCCAACTCACGGAGCCTCTGCACGATCTGTGTCTCAGCCACCTCCCCTCTGGTAACCTTGACAATACCCGCGGTCATACTCGTGGACTCATCGGCAACCTTGCGCTCATTGGGAGATTCAAAAAAAGTTAACTCATCACAGTACACTCCATACATCACAAGCGACGGTGCCTGATCTCACAGCAACGGACACTCCCCAGAATCGTGTGCCAGTTTACCACAGGTATCACATAACATAGCCACACACTCCGCAATGAAGTGACCCTTGTCTCCGCACCGGTAACAAAGCATCTTTTCCTTCCTACGTGCCCACTTGGATGCCCTATCAGCCTCAGACCTATCTGACACCTCCGCAGACACATCAGTCATAACCTCGTTCTCAGGAACCTGCACAGAAGCAAGAGCCGTCACCACCTCCATAGCGTGGCCAGGCAATAGAGGCTCCTCGGCAGCCCCGTCGACAGTCGTCTGGTCGACAACAACAGGTGGTGGCGGGGGACGTGGACGGTAACGGCCCCCTCGGCCTCCCCGACCACCCCGATATCCTCTGTAACCTTGTTGCTGCTGATGACTCGGATCCAAGGGTCCCTCAATGAAGCCACCTGAAGGGCCCAAGAAAGGCCTCTCGACTGACCCATCGCTTTGCCAGGCATAACCACGGCCACCACCCGTCGAAGAAGAGCCACGGTGCTGGCCCGTCCCGTAAGCATCGTACCCGTCATCCCCCCATTGTCCTCGGGGCGCAGCCGAAGACCCGGGCGGGCGAGCAATGACATGAGGAGGAGGTGCCGGAGGCCTAGGCGGCGCAGCTCCCCGGCCTGCTGCAACCACGGCCGCCGTGCTCTGTACGGCCGGAGGCGGTCGTTGCCACAAGCATGGATCCAATTTGTGGAGCCGAGCAAAAGGCGTCAAATATTGGCAAAAAAACCCACAAACACTACCATGAACACAAGAACTATGTGGAGCCACACCCAATTCATACCATCCGCAATGAGGGCTTTCTCCGACATAGATGGTTTGCCATCTAAGAGAGCGTCAATAAGTTTTGCGGTTTTATTCACAAGTGGTTGACCAGAACCAAAGTGGCATGGGAGTCAAGACATGTAGTTTGAATTGCTTCACATTGTCATCATTTGTATTGCTAGCTTCATTTGTTGCATTGTTGAGTGATTATTGTTTTGCTAGTTACAGTTGGCGGCCTCTTTGTACAACCAAATTGAGGGCAAACCATTCACTTTGTCCCAATTTCTTGTTGAAATTGAATGGAAAACCAAAGTGGCAACTCGTCCCCGATGAGCTCAAAAAACCCACCAAGAAGTTGAAGAAAAACTATGGCCCAAGCTCCCAACAATCTATTGGATTGGATGACGAAGAGGAGAAAAGCGGATGGGCGGACGTAAAAACGACCGTGCCAAAGTGGAAGGTGCAAATGATGGGAAACAAGTTGGAGAAGGAGAGGGCCACACATGACGTCGCGACAAGCAAAATGTTCGTTGCATGGACAAACATTTTTTTTCACCAAGGAGAAGGAGGAGGAGAGATACATGATTGGATGTGCAAAGATAAATGATGGAGTTCGATCGGGAGAGTGTGAAAGAGAAGAGAGGGAGAAGGTAGACTTGTATAAGCAAGAGAAATGTACAAAAATAGAAGTTTGAGAAGGCGACAACAATGCAATGGAGTGATCTAAGAGAGAAGTTGAGGCTTGCAAGGCAAAGAGGAGTCGAGAATCATGCTGTAGGACACTAGCCTCTAGGATGAGGAAAGCAAGAGCGGTTGATTAACATGAAGAAAGAGGATCACCGAGCGTAACAATGGAGGCTTTGATTCATTCGTATATCGTCTATCTATGTATAAATTATTGGTGTTTATTTGGCACGGCGACTCCGGAGGCCCTCCATAACCCTAGCCTAGGTCCCTCTAAAGCCATCTCCCCTGGCCGTTGTCGCTGCCAGCGCCGGTGGTGGTGGCGGCGCCCGTCTTGCCGAAGGCGGAGGGCAGAGGAGGCCTACAGTTGTGGTGCACTTGTGCGGAGATGCACGACGACGGACGCTCGCGGATGTGGCTGATGGAGTTGGAAGATGAGATGCGGCGGCGTTGGCGAGGACGGATCGGATGTGGCTGGCCTTCGGCGGCGCGCTCAGGATCCATGGCAAGCGGCAGCGGATCTGGGGCCGATCTGGGCCAACGGGAGAGCGCAACGGTTACGATCTGGGCTGATCTGCTATTCCAGACGGCATCACACTCGGGAGGTCGCGGGGCATCCTGTTTGGGTCCGATCTGGACCTAACGGGCGTCCTTCCCGGATCGGATTCGACCCTTTACCCCGTCCATGCCAAAAGACCAACGGGTCAACGCCGCTCCGTTCGTCTTCTCCTCTGCTGTCGGCCGCGGCGTGGTGGCTGCGGGATCGGCTGAATAAAGGTGGTTTGGCCCTGCTGTTTTTTGAGTGCCATATCGTCGATCTGCTTCATACATGCCTCCTAGATCGAGACACCGACGAGTTCCGGTCTTCCTCTCGGTGATTCTGTTGTTTGGCACATGGTGTCACTGGGTATCTAGATTGGAATCGATCCGGTCGCGCGTTCCTTACATTCGGCCAGTGAGGCTTCACGAGGGAGTGACGCGAAGCTTCACTTTCTTGAGGCGCCATGGGACATGTCTAGATATAGATTTCCATGGTATTGACAGAGGTGGAGAAGGTCATGGTGATTGCGATCGGGGGTTTATCATGGTGGAGAGGTGTCTTGGTGGCGATGAAGAATGGCAACACAGGTTTTCCTGTGTCTCGGGTGTTGGTCACTTGCAACAGCAACCTTGGAAAGAGGGGGTGGCAGCACAGGTGGACTGCATTTTTGGTGGTGCTCCTTGAGTACCAAGTCGCGAATTCCAGGGTGAAAACTCAAGGTCTGGACTTCACTGGTTGTGCCTGGCAATGGCCTTGTTGAAGGCATTGTTTTCTGAACTCGGACTTTCTTCGGGGTGAAAACTCAAGATCTTCGATCGGGCGACGACAACGCTTGTGCTTTGTTTTCTTTTTGAAGGCGTCGCTTTTGAAGAATCTCTTGTGCGGTCCGGATGTTGTCTTCGGTGGTGGTTAGAGTGTTGCTGTTGCAAATGATTCATCATCGCGATGGGGTCTTTGTTTTTTATTTCTCTCTTTTTTATTTTTTTTCTTGGCTGTGTGCATCCTTGATGTCTTTGGACATCATGTTGTTGCAAAGTCCAGGTGTAATTGGTAAATTTAGCTACATGTCAGCTGACTGAGTTTTAACTTTTGGGTCAGTCAATTTTTTAACCGTTGATTATTGCTCTAAGATGCGTGCTAGTTGTTTTTTTTCCTGTTGTGTGTGCTGTCCTGTACTGGGTTGGACGTTTTTTGATTGACCCCTATTTTGGGTTAGTCGATTTCTTGTTGGGCTGAAGCCTGTTACGTGTTAGCTGTTTGTGTGCGTTTTTGCTTCTGTTTTTTGTCGGTTTTCATGGGTATATTTTGGATGTTTGGTGAATACAAAATATATACACGTAATTTATAATATGTGCATAAATTATAATTCTGTGACAAATGCACTATTATGTGCTTATTTCTTACATACTATTAAAATAGTGTGATTTCATTATAATTGTATTTTTTCTGAAAATTCCACTATCATATGCATATTATTGAAAGCGCAATTTTTTGTATATATTGTGTGTAAATTTTGTTATTGTTTAATTACTTTATAATTTCTTTCTTCTTAAAGGGTAATATCAATGCAGCTAATTCATTCTTACTTAGAAAACTTTATTATTTTGATTTTGTTTTAGTAGTTATTTCATATTGTTTTCATCAAGGGTAATACCAAAACCAGTAATTCATCTTTTCCTTACAAAACTTTATTATTTTATTTTTGATTTAGTGTTTGTTCCATTTTCTTTCTTCTTAAATGGTAATACCAATGTCACTAATTCATTTTTCTTATAAAACTTCATTATTTTGTTTTTGATTTAGTTTTGATTTAATTTTATTTCTTCTTAAAGGTTAATACCAAAGCCTCTAATTCATTCTTTTGTAGAAAAACTTCTTTATTTTATTTCTCATTAGTTTTTGTTTTATTTTACCTCTTATTTAATTTAACTCAAGTGCCACTAATTCATTCTTTCTTAGGAAATTTCTTTTATTGCGAATATTTTCCTATTATATGTTATTCTTGCATATTATAACAAAGCGCAATTCATGTGTAAATTGTGTGCAACTCCTGGGTAATACCAATGCCCCGAATTTTGTTTTCCTTACAAAACTTGATTATTTTCGTATTTTTGTTTTCTCCTGCAAGGGTAGTACCAATGCCACTAACTTATTTTTTCTTAGAAACTTTATTATTTTGATTTTTTTGTCCTTTTCATATCTTTCCCTTGAAAGGGATATACCAATCCTACTTATTCAGTCTTCCTTAGAAAACTTTATTATATTGATTTTGTTTTAGTTTTTATTTCATTTTATTACTTCTGAAAGGGTAATACCAGTTCCACTAATTCATTCATTCTTTCATTTATTCTTTGAGGTGGCACCATGACAACTATCCGGAGTTTAGGCGACCGGGTCTTTTTCTTCTTTTGGCTATCCGGTTAACAGCTCACAATAATTAAAATGATGGTAATTAAAAATATCATGATATTCTAAGAATATTTTGAAAATATTTTTCTTGTGTTTTATGCGGCATTGCTTATTTTGCATATTATGAACATGTATGATTTTTTTGTAAATTGTGTGCCCATTTTGTCATTATTTGTTAATTTTTTCTTAGAATTTTTTTTGTGTTTTATGTCACTAATTCATTCCTTCCTGGGCTGGATTTTTGTGTGTGCATGGTTTTTTTTCATGTATTTTCTTTTGTTTTCTGCACATGTATGCTTTTTTAGTTGAGTTTCGTTTGTCTCAATTTTTTTTCTTTATGCGTATTTTCGGATGTTAAGTGTGTGTAAATGTATAGATGCATGTACTACATGTACAAATTACATTAGAGTACAAAAACTTCACTCTTATATACTTATTCTACATATTATAAAAAGTGCATTTATTAAAAATTGGTATAAAAAGTACATATTATAACAGTTTTGTGGATATTTTTGCTTCATTTTCTAATTTTTTTTCTGTTTCTACACATTCTTTTGTTTCTTCTTTTCTTTCCTTTATTGGTAATTTTTTGTTTTTTGTGGTTTGTGGTGGAGTGTAATTATATACATATAAATACTATATAACATGTGCCAAAATTTCATAATTATATGAATATTTTTGCATATTACGATAGTGCTATTTTGATGCATAGTTGTGCACACGTTTTTTAAAAAAAATTCTTTTTTTAAAGGAAATGCATTATTTCAGTTACACTACGTGTAAATTATAGTAGAATGTGAAAATGCACTATTATATGCATATTCTTTGCATATTTCGAAAAGTGCAATGTCAGTGCACATTGTGTGCGAGTTTCTAAAGTTTTTCCTTTTTCCTTTTTTTTTCATTCCTTTATTGGTATTTTTTTGTTTTTATGGGTTTTTGACTGAGTGTAATTATATACATACAAATACTATATAATATGTGCCCAAATTTCATGATTATATGATTATTTTGGCATATTATGATAAAGTGCAATTTGAGTGCAAAGTTGTGTGCAAGTTTTTTATAATTTTCTCTCTTCTTAAAGAAATAGATTATTTCAGTTACAATTTGTGTAAATTATAGTAGACTGCGAAAAATGCACTATTATATGCTTATCTTTGCATATTTCAAAAACTGCAATCTCAGTGAAAATTGTGTGCAAGTTTTGAAAGTTTTTTCTATTTCATTTTCTTTCTTCTTAAAGTGTTTTGTACTCCCTCTGTAAACTAATATAAGAGTGTTTAGATTACTAAAGTAGTGATCTAAACGCTCTTATATTAGTTTACGGAGGGAGTACTTTCCTAGAAAATTTCATTATTTTGATTTTGTTTTAGTTTTTTTTGAAAGGGTAATACCGATGCCACCAATTCATTCTTCTATAAAGAACTTCATTTTTGAAGTTTTTATTTTATTTTTAGTTTTCTTTTCTTTGCTTTTGTAAGGATAATACCGATGTTACTAATCCATTACTTTTTAGAAAACATTTTTTTTTACAGAAAACTCACTATATTATGCTCAATTTTGCATAGTAATAATCATTTTCCATATATATGTATGTATAAAAATAAAAATGTGTGAGAAACCTTCTAGTCAAGTGTGTTGTTTTTTTAATGGAGTTTTGCTGCGACGGGTTAACAGGTGCAGCTCATAGGTGTGTTTCTGTGTGATGCTCACAAAGGCTGAAGCAGAGTTGGGCTGAGTTGTTAGTTCAGAATCGATTGACACATAATTTGGGTCAATCAATTATGTGTGAAGAGAAATTCTATTTGTTCGTTTGATCAGAAATTAATGGTAGATCCAGAATCGACTGACCGCAGATTCTTTTTCAGCTGACTGGCTACTAGCCAGTCCCGTAATTGGTATCTTCGCAATATTAATATATTTTCTTTGTCGAAAAAATGTGTAGAATTATGGTTTATTTTGCTTTGCCGAATTGTGATGAACAGATACTCTATGATTGGACGTGCATGACTTTGTATGGAAGCTGTATGATAAACGTGCATGATGAATACGAGAGTTTGGATATGAGGGGTTGGTCGGCGTTGCGGACGCATTCGGATGTGCGCGCGGATGTTTAGGGGATCGGATTTGCGCTTCTAAACGTATGAATTCGTATTCAGCTCAGCTCTAACATGTGAGTCAAGTCATTGATGCCACGGAACTGTTCATGCCTGTGTCATGAAGAATACGAAAACCTCACATTCCATCCTGTGCACAGAAGACTCGCTACAAACCCGGGGTTGCAGTTGGATGGATCTTTCAGAACTTTGATCACGACAAGCAAGTCCTAACGATAGACAAGTACGTGATCGATCCACATCACATGGCTACCGAGAAGGTCAAGTTTGATGGCTGCAAAGAGATTAATCAACCGGGACGATCCTACATTACTACTAGATCAGATCATCAGACACAATAGAATAGTCCAGTGACATAAGAGAAGAAACGAAACGCATACTACTATATTTCGAGGTTGACTTGAGGCAAATTTAAGCCAAAATCTCGGATCTACCGCTTAACTAGGATGCTGGCTGCCATTGCCGGCATCTTGTTTCAGCTGAAAGAAAGCCACTTAAAATATCAGGGCCGAGGCCGAGGGGGACATATAGCAGGAAAAATCTTTACGTAAACGTCAACTGCGTCACCAGATTTGACGCTCGGCTCACGGCGAGTGAGACAGATTCATCTCTGACGGTCTGACCCACAGATAAGCATGCACTGACTAAACTACAGCGAGTGAGACATGCCTTTCCGTTTGAACTAGAAAGGTCAAAGCCTCAACGGTCCAAGATAATCGCGCCGCTTTGACTGCAAACAAATACAGTACTAAATCTGCTGGTGTTTAACTCTATTACCTCCGTTTTAAAATTTAAGACGTTTTGGTGTAAGTGCATCATAGCGACGAGAAGAGAACACAACGTAATGTCACACACACATGAACTTGCATGCTTTTGTATCTGACCTGCGCCACCAATTACACCTTCAGCTTTGCTAAAAATCAGTCGACTAAGACTTCGCAAACAATTTGTGCAAACAATCGATACTACAATCCGTTGATCTTGTATTGAGATTTGTGCAAACAATTTTTTTCAGTTTTTTTTCTTCTTGCATACTACATTGTTTGACTGAGACCTAGACAAATCCTTACACCTTCGGACAGATCGAATCCTAATTCAACTCGTAAGATTACTAACAACGCCAAGTCTTGGACAAGAACACGCACAACCTATGCACCCATGCATTGCTGAAATCTTATTAAAACACGCATCATCTTCATTTCATGGATCGACTAGGAACACGTCTAATGATTAAGCATCGGATTCCGACGTGACGACGGGCTTGACGGCACCGGCGGCGGCGGCGGCGGCCATTTCCTGGCGTTGGTGGTGGCCCTGGTACTTGGGGTCCTTGGTGACGACCCGCTTCCAGTACCAGTGCTTGTCGAAGAGCAGCCATATCTCCTCGATGGGCACCTGCTTCGTCTCCGCAGCAGGATGACGAAGATGGACATGACCACGATGAGCGCCGCGAAGAGGATGAACACCCCCCACCGGAGGTGGCACATGGCCGCCAGGAAGCACTGCGCCACCGCCGCCGTCCAGAACAGGTTCACGCACACCACCACGCTCTGCCCCGCCGACCGCATCTCCAGCGGGAACAGCTCGCTCGGCACCAGCCACCCCAGCGGCCCCCACGACCACCCGTACGCCACCACGAACGTGCAGATGGCCACCACCAGCACGGTGCTCACGCCCTTGGACAGCTCCTCCCCGTGCCCGAACTTGAGCGCCAGGATCGTCGCCACCACCACCATGGACGCGATCATCTGCGCCCCGGCCTCGATGAACAGCACCCGCCGCCCCAGCCGGTCCACCACCACCATGGACACCAGCGCGCCCACCACCAGCATGGACCCCGTGATGATGGACGAGTAGAGCGCCGCCGAGGAGCCGAACCCCAGGCTCTGGAAGATGACCGGCGAGTAGAAGAGGATGGAGTTCATGCCCGACAGCTGCTGGAACGCCGGGATGCCCAGGGCGCCGATGATGAGCTGCGGCCGGTTCCGCACGGCCAGCAGGTTCCGGAACGTGCCGCGCACCGCCCGCGCCGCCTCGCTCGCCTCCTTGAGGTCCTCGAACTCGGCGTCCACCTTGTGCGTCCCGCGCACCTTCTCCAGCACGCGCCGCGCCTCCTCCAGCCGCCCGCGCTCCACCAGGCTGTTGGGCGTCTCCGGCAGGAACAGCGCGCCCACGAAGATGGCGGTGGCGGGGACCACGGCGAGGCCCAGCGAGAGGCGCCACCCCCACGGGTGGATCCGGTCGGTGAAGTAGTTGATGACGTTGGCGACGAGGATGCCGAGGCAGGTGGTGAGCTGGAAGAGCTGGTTCACGGCGCCGCGGATCTTGAAGGGCGCGATCTCCGACAGGTACAGCGGCACGGCCTGGTTGCCGAAGCCGATGCCGACGCCGAGGAGGATGCGGCCGACGATGAGCATGGCCACGTTCACGGCCGCGGCGTTCACGGCGCCCCCCAGGAAGAAGCTGACGGCGCCCACCATGATGCTGCCGCGCCGGCCGTGGCGCTTGGTCACGTAGGAGGCCCCGAAGGTGGACACCAGGCCGGCGAAGTAGAGCGACGACGTGAAGAGCGTCAGCACCTGGTTGTCGTACTTGCAGTAGTCCGTCTCGTGCAGGTGCGCGTGCTTCCGGTTGTACACGTCCGGGAAGAACTTGATCAAGAAGTCGTCCATGGAGGTCACGCCACCTGCGTTCATCATTCACCACCATCGTTCGTCCATGATTAGTTACCACTCTTGCTCTCGTGTGATTCCATAATGTAGTGCGTATTGGTTTTGTAAGTCCAATCATGCAATTCAACTTTTATGAGGTTTAGTGTGAACACTTCCTTCTTTTTGTTATGGTATAATCTACTACTAATCTTCGGCGAAAACGTGTTGTGCATTAAGATATGACGCCTCTGCTGAAAATGAGAGGACATACGGTGGCATGCTACTAATTCAGCAATTCTACTCCCCATGACAGCTCACAATCGTTAGAAATGGTTTCCATCCAAAAACAGATTAATTTCAGTCGGTGAAGGAAGCAGTATTGATGCAGACACCGGGTGCCCACTCCAAACAAAACAAAAAGAAGATAGAGACACCATAATGGCCATTACGTTTTCATTTACTCTTTTGGCCTAGACAATGCGTCCTTTCTAAAGGAAATCATTAACCATGATTGAGGCCATTAATTTTGATAAAGACACAGTCAGGAATATTTTTATAATTCCGCAAAAAGTTTAGAAACCCATACGAGTAATTGCTCGGAGAATGACGTGAAACAAGAAAGAAAAGGAGGTCATGTTGAGAGAAGAACAAAATCTGAGTAAAACACAAATTTCTGAGACGAGGCCGAATGAATTGTCGACGCGACGATGCCGAAATGAAGAAAAATTAACAAGGCGAACATGGAGATGAACAAGAGGGGTTGGTACGAGGGGAGTGGAAGACTCACTGGAGACCCCGAGGTCGTAGCCGAAGAGGGAGCCGCCGAAGGAGCCGACGATGCAGGCGAGGATGAAGTAGGGCGTGATCCTCCCCTCGTACTGCTCCGCCCTCCCGCCGCCGGCCTCGACGCCGGCGAAGCCCCCGGCCATCTCTCTCTCTCTCTCTCTCTTCCTTGTCCTGTGCCTTCCCTCTCTCGTCAAACCACGAAACCAGGAGCCTCCTCACCTGTCTGCGTGTTTACACGCCCGTCCTGGCTGAAAGAAACATGGCGAGAGCAGAGACAGAGGGGCCGAAAGAGACAGCAGGAGTCAACACACGGCAGTCAAGAAACGGACAAATTGAACGTGGAAACGAGAGACAAGAGTGACAGAGAGAGAGAGAGAGATACCTCTGCGCTGCTCTTGGGCTGGCACCAGGGTGGTCCGCCGTGCGGAGTATTCAAACCGGAGGCAGGTGGCCGTCGACTAAACAACGGGCAATCGCGCCGTCTGCCGCTCCCGCTCCGAGAACCGCTTGCCGGTTGGTCGATCTGGCCGGCCGGGCTGAGGGAGAACGGCGAGGGGAGCAGAGGAGGAGAAATGGGGGGATCAAGAGAGTGAGGCCGGCGGGAGGTGGTTGGGCGGGGGGTTTTATGCTGACCACGGGGGTGTGGATTGGCATGGCACCCGGGTCGTGTGGCTGCGACCCGCGGGAGGAGACACTGGAATTGTGCGCGGTTGGTTAGGCCCAGGCCTAGGCTCAGTTGAGCGTTGATCACCGCCCGGATATGGCTGCGGCAGCGTCGAGAGGAACGCTTATCCGATCGGATCGGAGAGCCGGAGTGACGATGCTTCTGCGAGCCGGTCAAAGATGATGGGGTGATTATGTGGGTGTGGGACTTCCGATTTCGGCGTCAACAGTACCGGAATGCGTTTCCTAATTCAAGAGTCCACGGAGAGTCCTTCAAATGCATTATATAACCGGAAACCTTATCCGGCGAACGTCGGCCAGGGACGTTCTGCCAGCAAATTGCTTCTGAACCGCATGATCTCCGCCCGATGGATGACACTTTTTCGGCACAAAGGACCCCGCCCCCAAAAACGCTTTAAAGAAGGAACTGTGATGGCAGTTTCGCAAAATGCTACCCCAGCTCCCACACCAAAAAAAGGCTTTAAAGAAGGAACTGTCATGGCAGTTCGTATGTGCAACGCACATTGATAACATGCACAAAATTAATTGCACGTTAATATTAAGTAGGATATCAATTACGTGCGTTAATTACATGGATGATACATATTTGATATGTTATTAGTTGCATGCTAAACATGTT
Source organism: Triticum timopheevii (assembly GCA_963921465.1). Taxonomy (NCBI): domain Eukaryota; kingdom Viridiplantae; phylum Streptophyta; class Magnoliopsida; order Poales; family Poaceae; genus Triticum; species Triticum timopheevii. Next base: position 313,652,720 of record OY997270.1, on the reverse strand, counting down.
GACCGCTCGCTATTGGAGCAATATAGATCGTCAGATTGATATTGTTTGATGGCTCTGATTTGTTGGATCTGCCTCTATGTGTCTTTTTTATGTTGGTGCACATATATGGATATAGATACTAGCTCTAAAAGAACCTCTAAAAAATGCATTATACATTAGCTCTAAAAATTGCACCATATCTTATAGTATCATACACATTAATTATGTATTTAGATATAGCTCTGTTAATGCATTCTATCTTATTGTTCCATCTAAAAATCCTCATCTAATGCTTTTTGTTAGAGAAAAAGTAGTAGTATGAATTATCTTGATTTTGGTTCTTAGAGTTACCCGCTTTGTCCAGTTGCATAAGGCATGCATGTTCTTTTAGGCAGTAATGCGCTCGGGGAGTTCACGGGGTGGATCCACTTGCGGTTTGTGGTTGTCCATTCGGGAAAAGTGGCCCACACCCTCCTGAAAACAAGAGAGGAGGGGGGGGGGGGTAGTTAGTTGGAAGAAGCCCCATGGGTCTAGCATTTTTGTGCTTTTAGGTCAGTAATTCGACCAACTAAATACATATTATATGTGATGAAAAGTACTCCTTCCATCTAAAATAAGTATCGCGGTTTTAGTACAAATTTGTACCGCGATACTTATTTTGAAGCGGGGGAAGTATATGTTTCAAAACTTCATCTGTATGTGAATCCAACCGCATGTTTTTGTGACATATAACATATACTCCCTCCGTCCCATAATATAAGACGTTTTTTGACACTATATATTTAGTTAGTCAAACTGATGACCTAGAAGCAGACATGTGTTTTATGCACCGGGCAAAAGGACTTTATCTAAATTAAGATATGGCACCTCATAGGCTGCCAAATCAGAATTTTGCTTACGTGTCGTGATTAGGATATAGTCCAAGGTAAAGCATTGAGAGTGCCCTAATGCATGCTGACTTGGGATTCTATATATAGGTTCTGGTGTCATGCAAGAATTGTGTTGCATACATCCCGGTCATGCATTGCCTTCGATCTCTAACAACAAACAGTTGTGTGGATATACTGGTTTACCTCGCCTCCTTAGGTCAGACTGATGGATCGGTGTGGACATTTATCTAAGTTTGAAAATATATGCAAAAGCAAATCCGATCTAGGGTCGCAGTAAAAAAGTCAAACTATATCATATAAGCACAATACTATTCATCGAGGGATTTGTCGCAACAACTTGTATTTTCTTGTGACATGATAACTTAACTCTGCGTCAATTTTAGTACATGTTCACTATTCTTTCCAGACTAGTTATATATCCAAGTGCACCGGAAAAAAGATGATATCCAGTCAAACCGGTGACACCTAAAACCAAAGTACACACAAGCCAGGCCCATCGTGCACATATATTCACTATTTTGTTTTGGCGAGTCCAAGTTTTTGGTGACCCCAAAGCATTTTTTTTGAAAACCCCCATATATTAATTAAGTAAAAAGGTTATTATGACCGTTCATTACAAAATTGGTCACGCAGGGCGGAACACTATTAAGAAGAATCCCATTAAATCTACTAACAAAAGCTAAACTTCGCAATTTCGTGAGCCACCCCATTGGCTAGCCGATTGATTTTCGCAATTTTAAAGTTCTTGATCATCCTAGAAATACTTAAGGCTTCTTTCTTCAGATCAACAAGAGGAGACCTGACAAGTTTCTCATTTGCAAGGAAAGAACGAACAAAAGCACAATCAGTCTTCAAAATAATGGATTGCTAAAGAGTGATTGTCAGTGTCAAAACCGGCGGATCTCGGATAGCGGGTCCCGAACTGTGCGTCTAAGGCTAATGGTAACAGAAGGCGGGGGACACAATGTTTACCCAGGTTCGGGCCCTCTCTATGGAGGTAATACCCTACTTCCTGCTTGATTGATCTTGATGAATATGAGTATTACAAGAGTTGATCTATCACGAGATCGTAATGGCTAAACCCTAGAAGTCTAGCCTATGAGATTATGATTGTCGTCCTACGGACTAAACCCTCCGGTTTATATAGACACCGGAGGGGGCTAGGGTTACACAAAGTCGGTTACAGAGACTGGAATCTTCACATCCGCACCGCCAAGCTTGCCTTCCACGCAAAGGAGAGTTCCATCCAGATACGGGACGAAGTCTTCTATCTTGTGTCTTCATAGTCCAACAGTCCGGCCACAGTACATAGTCCGGCTGTCCGAGGACCCCCTAATCCAGGACTCCCTTAGTAGCCCCTGAACCAGGCTTCAATGACGCTGAGTCCGTCGCGCAGATCTTCTTCGGCATTGCAAGGCGGGTTCTTTCTCCGAATACTTCCCAGTACCTGACTTAAATAGCAGTGTCCGGCCCTTCATTTAATGACGCACTCCTCGGCTTCTGTACCTTCATGATTTCAGCTTCCACGTGTCAAGCGATACGAGAGGTCGGGGCATTTTTGCATTTGCCACCCTGACCGTATAAGAAAATTGTCTATTAAAAAGACGGGGATCTTCAGATCTAATCCACACCATCTCCCCAAACGAGGAATCCTGAGAGCTTTGTTCGCCAAAACCACCCCAACATGGCTAGCACTTCTAGCTCTTCCTCCCGCCCTTGCGGCCCCAAACATGGGGACTGGGAAAAGTGTTCCGTATCCCACGACCAACTGATGAAGCTGCAGACTCAAGGATTTCTTCCTCCCGCGGATCTAGTCCCCGTCCAAGCCGGACTGGCTTCTTACGACGTCGGGGAACAGGCGTAGAAGCTCCCCAACCCGTCTAGGGGGAGCGGGTATGCTTTGTTCCCTATTTGCTGAGAGGCGTTGGATTTCCAATCCATCCATTCCTCCGAGGGCTTCTGGAGTACTATGGTCTCCAACTGCACAACTTCACACCTGCCTCCATCCTGCACATTGCGGGTTATGTTGCTCTTTGCGAGCTATTTCTGGGCTGCGAGGCTCATTTCGAGCTATAGAAGAAGTTGTTCTGCCTCGTCCCTCGTAATCAAGAGGGATCAATATTCCAAGTGGGCGGAGCCGAGATATGGTGCATCGCTGGGACCGGATACTTATCCGGTACGCCGAAGAAGGTATCTAAAGAATGGCCTTCCGAATGGTTTTATATTGAAGACGTATCCCTTACTGACCCAATCTGGAGGGGTCTTCCTGAATATTCAATTACTCCCTTGAAGAAGCGCCTCAGCTGGCGTCCTCGAAACCCCAGGGAGGAAGATAGCATAGAAGTTTACCAGCTGATGAGCAAAATAAAGACACTTGCCCAATCCGGATTGTCAATAGTCGAGGTTATGGAGATATCCATAATGCGAGGGGTTCAGCCACTCCAATACCGAGGGCGCCCCATGTGGCACTTCAATGGAGAAGACGATGCCACCCGCTATGGTTGGAAGGGTCCGTACACTCAGGCCGCTTTGGCGAAAATGTTGGATAACGTAGTAATTTCAAAAAATTTCCTACGCACACGCAAGATCATGGTGATGGCAAAGCAATGAGAGGGGAGAGTATTGTCCACGTACCCTCGTAGACCGTAAGCGGAAGCGTTATAACAACGCGGTTGATGTAGTCGTATGTCTTCACGATCCGACCAATCCAAGCACCAAACGTACGACACCTCCGTGTTCAGCACACGTTCAGCTCGATGACGTTCCCCGGGCTCCGATCCAGCAAAGCGTCGGGGATGAGTTCCGTCAGCACGACGACGTGGTGACGATGATGATGCTATACCGGCGTAGGGCTTCGCCTAAACTCCGCGACGATATGACCGAGGTGGAATATGGTGGAGGGGGGCACCGCACACGGCTAAGGAACAATCCGTAGATCAACTTGTGTGTCTATGGGGTGCCCCCTGCACCCGTATATAAAGGAGTGGAGGAGGGGAGGGCCGGCCCTCTCTATGGCGCGCCCTAGGGGATTCCTACTCCCACCGGGAGTAGGACTCCCCCTTTCCTAGTCCAACTAGGAGTCCTTCCAAGTAGTAGGAGTAGGAGACAAGGAAGGGGAAGAGACAAGGGAAGGAAGGAGGGGGTGCGGCCCCTCCCCCTACTCCAATTCGGACTAGGCCATGGGGGGGGGGCGCGGCCTGCCCTAGGCAGCCCCTCTCTCTTTCCCGTATGGCCCAATAAGGCCCAATACTTCTCCCCGGCGAATTCCCGTAACTCTTCGGTACTCCGAAAAATACCCGAATCACTCGGAACCTTTCCGAACTCCGAATATAGTCGTCCAATATATCGATATTTACGTCTCAACGATTTTGAGACTCCTCGTCATGTCCCCGATCTCTTCTGGGACTCCGAACTCCTTCGGTACATCAAAACTCATAAACTCATAATAAAACTGTCATCGAAACCTTAAGCGTGCGGACCCTACGGGTTCGAGAACTATGTAGACATGACCTAGAACTATTCTCGGTCAATAACCAATAGCGGAACCTGGATGCTCATATTGGCTCCTACATATTCTACGAAGATCTTTATCGGTCAAACCGCATAACAACATACGTTGTTCCCTTTGTCATCGGTATGTCACTTGCCCGAGATTCGATCGTCGGTATCCAATACCTAGTTCAATCTCGTTACCGGCAAGTCTCTTTACTCGTTTACGTAATGCATCATTCCGTAACTAACTCATTAGCTACATTGCTTGCAAGGCTTATAGTGATGTGCATTACCGAGAGGGCCCAGAGATAGCTCTCCGACAATCGGAGTGACAAAACCTAATCTCGAAATACGCCAACCCAACATGTAACTCATTAGCTACATTGCTTGCCAGGCTTATAGTGATGGCATAATTCGAGATTAGGATTTGTCACTCCGATTGTCGGAGAGGTATCTCTGGGCCCTCTCGGTAATACTCATCACATAAGCCTTGCAAGCATGTAACTAATGAGTTAGTTATGAGATGACGTATTACAGAACGAGTAAAGAGACTTGCCGGTAACGAGATTGAACTAGGTATTGGATACCGACGATCAAATCTCGGGCAAGTAACATACCGATGACAAAGGGAACAAAGTATGTTGTTATGCGGTTTGACCGATAAAGATCTTCGTAGAATATGTAGGAACCAATATGGGCATCCAGGTCCCGCTATTGGTTATTGACCGAGAATGGTTTTAGGTCATGTCTACATAGTTCTTGAACCCGTAGGGTCCGCACGCTTAAGTTTGTTCGGAGTCCCGGATGTGATCACGGACATGACGAGGAGTCTCGGAATGGTCGAGACATAAAGATTGATATATTGGAAGCCTATGTTTGGACATCGGAATGGTTCCGGGTGAAATCGGCATTTTACCGGAGTACCGGGAGGTTACCGGAACCCCCCGGGGGGTTAATGGGCCTACATGGGCCAAGAGGGAGAAGAGGAAGGAGCAAGGAGGGGGCCGCGCGCCCCTCCCCCTCCTAGTCCGAATAGGACAAGGGAAGGGGGGCGACGCCCCCCCCCCCCTTTCCTTCTCCTCTTCCTCCTCTTTCCCCCTCTCTCCTACTCCAACTTGGAAAAGGGGAGTCCTACTCCCGGTGGGAGTAGGACTCCCCACTTGGCGCGCCCCCTTAGGCCGGCGGCCTCCTCCCCCCTGGCTCCTTTATATACGGGGGCGGGGGGGCACCCCATAGACACACAAGTTGATCTACGGATCGTTCCTTTGCCGTGTGCGGTGCCCCCTTCCACCATATTCCACCTCGGTCATATCGTCACGGAGTTTAGGCGAAGCCCTGCGCCGGTAGAACATCATCATCGTCACCACGCCGTCGTGCTGACGGAACTCATCTCCGGAGCCTTTGCTGGATCGGAGGGCCGGAGATCGTCAACGAGCTGAATGTGTGCTGAACTCGGAGGCTCCGTACGTTCGGTGCTTGGATCGGTCGGATCGTGAAGACGTACGACTACATCAACCGTGTTGTGCTAACGCTTCCGCTTACGGTCTACGAGGGTACGTGGACAAACACTCTCCCCTCTCGTTGCTATGCCATCATGTCACGCCCAATATGCGACCCTATCCAAAAGGAACTCGAAGGTCCCACCAAGGATAGACCTGCATATTGAAACGCTTTTGCAAGGTGGATATCATTACATCAACATTACATAATAGATGGGGATACATACAAGAGGCATACAATGCCACACGAATACAACATCATCATACAAGAGATCAACATCCGACTACGGATGATACATAAACAGAAACTCAAACAATATCCACCCTGCTAGCCCAGGCTGCCGACCTGGAACCTATCCCCTGATCGAAGAAGCAGAAGAAGAACTCCAAAACAAGCAAACATCGCTCTCGCGTCATGATCAACGCATAACCTGTACCTGCAACTGTTGTTGTAGTAATCTGTGAGCCACGAGGACTCAGCAATCCCATTACCATGGGTATCAAGACTAGCAAAGCTTAAAGGGAAAGGAGGGGTAAAGTGGTGAGGTTGCAGCAGCGACTAAGCAAGTATGGTGGCTAACATACGCAAATGAGAGCGAGAAGAGAAACAAAGGAACGGTCGTGAAGCTAGCAATGATCAAGAGGTGATCCTGAACACCTACTTACGTCAAACATAACACAAAAACCGTGTTCACTTCCCGGACTCCGCCGAGAAGAGACCATCACGGCTGCACACGCGGTTGATGCGTTTTAATTCGGATCTGGTGTCAGGTTATCTACAACCGGACATTAACAAATTCCCATCTGCCACATAACCGCGGGCACGGCTCTCGAAAGTTTATACCCTGCAGGGGTGTTCCAACTTAGCCCATGACAAGCTCTCGCGATCAACGAAGGAATAGACCTTCTCCCAGGAAGACCCGATCAGTCTCGAAATCCCGGTTTACAAGACATTTCGACAATGGTAAAACAAGACCAGCAAAGCCGCCCGATGCGCCGACAATCCCGATAGGAGCTGCACATATCTCGTTCTCAGGGCAACACCGGATAAGCGAAGCGTACATGTACCGACGAATCCAAGTTGCCAAGGAATGGTCCCGCACGGTGCTCTAGTTTGGACCAACGCTTAGACAAGCACTGGCCCGGGGGGGCTATAATAAAGATGACCCTTGGGTTAATTACTCCCAAGGGAAAAGGTAGGTGGTGGTGAGGCAAATGGTAAAACCAAGGTTGGGCCTTGCTGGACAAGTTTTATTCAAAGCGAACTGTCAGGGGGGTCCCATAAATCACCCGACCGCGTAAGGAACGCAAAATCCGGGAACATAACACCGGTATGACGGAAACTAGGGCGGCAAGAGTGAAACAAAACACCAGGCATAGGGCCGAGCCTTCCACCCTTTACCAAATATATAGATGCATTAATAATATAAGAGATATTGTGATATCCCAACCAAAATCCTGTCCACCATGGAGCAATCTTCAACTTCACCTGCAACTAGCAACGCTATAAGAGGGGCTGAGCAAAAGCAGTGACATAGCCAAACAGTGGTTTGCTAGGAATGGTGTCAAAGGTTAGAGGTTCATGGCAATATGGGAGGCTTGAAGAGCAAATGATAGGTAACGCAGCATAGCGATAGAACGAAGCAACTAGCATAGCAATGATAGTAGTGAGATCTAGGGTAGCGGTCATCTTGCCTGAAATCCCGCAAGGAAGAAGAACGAGTCCATGAAGAAGATGAAGCCACGAAGACGAACCACACATAGACGAACGCATCCTCACGATCGCAACGAAACGGGAACTATCGAGAAGAAGCACACAACATAGTAAACACACCACACATGAACAAGACATGATGCACAACGAGCATGATGCATGACAAGGCTACAAGAAGCTACTCATGGCAAAGGATGATGCATACAAGACCAACACATCAAGGCAAGTTTAAATGAGGCCGGGAACAACATATAACAATTCCGGTAAGTCCTCATATGCAAATTTCGAAATTGGTCCAGAACTGAATAAAAATTATGTTCAAGTTGTTAAACAGCAAGTTAAGATGCACCAAGATGATCTACACGAAATTCTAGTCAAGTTACATATAAAGTTCATTAGATTCGGAGCTACGGCCTAGAAGATATGAGCAAAACAAGTTAAACATGGCATTGATGCAAAATGCACCCAAACATCAAGCAAACACACCAAAACAAGGATGCAACATGATAATATGAAGCTACATGCAAAATCAAGCAAGTTTCATATAGAGCACACTCAAAACGGAGCAACGGTGCAACACATGAGCACTATACAAGTCATAGCAACAATCTGTCCATAACAGCAACTAGGCATCTTACAAGCATCAAAACAACATGCTACAGCACCCCAACATAATAACAAAAGGCATGATCATGAAGTACACGTAAAGCATATCAAAACATGAACACTGAGCTATCTCCAGAAACAACTAGAACATGCTCAAAAAGACATGGAGATATTGCAAATAATAACAGTTTCAGACTTTAGCAGAAATTACATCAGGTTGCAATGTTTAGAGCAAGTAAACAACATGTTACAGGAGCTTAACATGACAAACAAAGGCATGACATGAATCTACTAATAGCATAGATCAAAAGTCCCTTACTGACCATGAGCCAAAAAGGCATAGAAAATATGATGGCACCCATGTAAACATGGCAAGTTATATTACAGATTCAAACATGGCAGGAACAACAATAAGTAGGCATGTTCGTGACCTTGAACCACTCACTACAGAGCAATACATGGCATGGCAAGGCACCCAACAGTACGAAGGCATGTTTATGAAGCTAAGCATGGCAATAGCAAGGTCATAGGGTACATGGATCACTAGGAAAACACATGGGAACAAGTGAACTTAATGTTAACAGGCTGACAGCAACATTTTCAAGCAACTTTGGAGCAAGATTACAACATATTCCAGCAGGCTATAATTGCAACCAAGGACATGAATGGATAAAGCATGACATGTAGATCAAAACATGTTTATAGAGCATCTCCAGATTATGCATAGATTGATTAGTAGAAGCATGTTAACATAGCAATAAAATATAACAGAATCTGCCAGGAAAACAGCAACAACAACTATCCTACTTAGCAAGCTTAATGCACTCAGCACACAACTCACAATAATACATGGTTGGCACCCCTGGAAAGATGGCATGGCATAGATCAACATTCATGTAGACATCAACCTCATAGGATGCACACATCAATCATGGCAAAAATGATAAAACAGCAAGTTATAACAGTTTCAGCAGATTAACATCAACATGCACTCTTCCAACAGCATTTCGGGCATCAAGATGAGCTCAAATGAAAATGATGCAATGGAGTGAAATGATCTACTCGTCAAGGCGAAAAATTTGACATATTACGCGCAAAACGGAGCTACGGATGCAGAGATGTGATGCGATGAATATGGCATGTTTATGATAGAATTTCAGGACTTAGGCGTTCGGGGTCAACCTCAAACGGGTCCAGATCTGGATCGGGGCGGCGTGGACTCCGAGGATCGCCGGATAGGAGATTGCGGTGGCCGGAGGAGGCGCCGGCGAGGACCCGGGCGGCGGGGCCCCCGGCGCGGCGGCGCGGCACCGGCGGTGGCCGGGCAGGGCGCCGACGGAGGCAGGCAGGCGCGGCGGGGAGGTGCCTCGGCTGCGGCGCGGCGCCGGACGACGAGGGGAGGCGGCGGCGGAGGCGAGGGCCGGCCGGAGGCGCGAGGCGGCGGCCTTCGGCGGCGAGACGGCGGAGCACGCCGGCGAGGATGGCGCCGGTGGCGGGGCCGAGCCGCGGCGGGCGGACGGGCGCCGGCGGCGGAGGCCGGGCGCGCGGTCGGCGTCGATGGGCCGGGCGGGCCCGGGACGGGCACGCCGGGCCGCGGCGACGGGTGGCGCTGGAGGTGCCACGTGGCAGCTTCCGGTTGGGCGGGCAGCGGCGGCTGGACGTGTCCGGCCGATCCGGACATGTCCGGCGCGGCGCGGAGGGAAAATTAGGGTTTGGGGATCCGGAAATTCGGGGGAGAGCACATATATATAGGTAGAGGGAGCTAGGAGAGTCTAAATGAGGAGCGGTCGGCCACGCGATCGTGATCGAATGACCGAGAGCATGGAGGGGAGTTAGATGGGTTTTGGGCCACTTTGGAAGGGGTGTTGGGCTGCAACAAAAGAGGCCTTTGCGGTTACCCGGTTAACCGTTGGAGTACCAAACGACCTCCAAATGGCATGAAACTTGACAGGCGGTCTACCGGTGCTATACCAAGGCCGCTTGGCAAACCTCGGGCCATTCCGAGAAAGTTTAACACCCGCTCACAACGAGAGACAAAAGGGGACGCCGGGGAACATAGGAGTGCCGGATTGCAAAACGGACAACGGGGAAAAAGCTCAGATGCATGAGACGAACACGTATGCGAAATGAGATGCACATGATGACATGATATGAAATGCAGATGATGACATGGCAAAGTGCAACACGCAAGCAAATGACATGGCAACAATGGCGAATAACTGGCAGACACCTGGCGTATCGAATCCGGGGCGTTACACATCACCATGATCTTGCGTGTGCGTAGGAAATTTTTTGAAATTACTACGTTCCCCTACACGGTCTCCGTGTTCGGAGGCCATATCTGTATATGCTAGGCTCGTCAAGTTTAACCTGAGTATTCCGCGTGTGCAACTATTTTGCACCCGTTGTATTTGAACGTAGAGCCTATCACACCCGATCATCACGTGGTGTCTCAGCACGAAGAACTTTCGCAACGGTGCATACTCAGGGAGAACACTTCTTGATAATTAGTGAGAGATCATCTTAAAATGATACCGTCAATCAAAGCAAGATAAGATGCATAAAGGATAAACATCACATGCCATCAATATAAGTGATATGATATGGCCATCATCATCTTGTGCTTGTGATCTCCATCTTCGGAGCACCATCGTGATCACCATCGTCACCGGCGCGATACCTTGATCTCCATCGTAGCATCGTTGTCGTTACGCCATCTATTGCTTCTACGACTATTGCTACTGCTTAGTGATAAAGTAAAGCAATTACAGGGCGTTTGCATTTCATACAATAAAGCGACAACCATATGGCTCCTGCCAGTTGCCGATAACTTCGGTTACAAAACATGATCATCTCATACAATAAAATATAGCATCACGTCTTGACCATATCACATCACATCATGCCCTGCAAAAACAAGTTAGACGTCCTCTACTTTGTTGTTGCAAATTTTACGTGGCTGCTACGGGCTGAGCAAGAACCGTTCTTACCTACGCATCAAAACCACAACGATAGTTCGTCAAGTAGTGCTGTTTTAACCTTCGCAAGGACCGGGCGTAGCCACACTCGATTCAGCTAAAGTGAGAGAGACAGACACCCGCCAGTCACCTTTAAGCACGAGTGCTCGTAACGGTGAAACCAGTCTCGCGTAAGCGTACGCGTAATGTCGGTCCGGGCCGCTTCATCTCACAATACCGCCGAACCAAAGTATGACATGCTGGTAAGCAGTATGACTTGTATCGCCCACAACTCACTTGTGTTCTACTCGTGCATATGACATCTACGCATAAAACCTGGCTCGGATGCCACTGTTGGGTAACGTAGTAATTTCAAAAAATTTCCTACGCACACGCAAGATCATGGTGATGGCAAAGCAACGAGAGGGGAGAGTATTGTCCACGTACCCTCGTAGACCGTAAGCGGAAGCGTTATAACAACGCGGTTGACGTAGTCGTACGTCTTCACGATCCGACCGATCCAAGCACCGAACGTATGGCACCTCCGTGTTCAGCACACGTTCAGCTCGATGACGTTCTCCGGACTCCGATCCAGCAAAGCGTCGGGGATGAGTTCCGTCAGCACGACGGCGTGGTGACGATGATGATGTTCTACCGGCGCAGGGCTTCGCCTAAACTCCGCGATGATATGACCGAGGTGGAATATGGTGGAGGGAGGCACCGCACACGGCTAAGGAACGATCCGTAGATCAACTTGTGTGTCTATGGGGTGCCCCTGCCCCCGTATATAAAGGAGTGGAGGAGGGGAGGGCCGGCCCTCTCTATGGAGCGCCCTAGGGAGTTCTACTCCCACCGGGAGTAGGATTCCCCCTTTCCTAGTCCAACTAGGAGTCCTTCCAAGTAGTAGGAGTAGGAGACAAGGAAGGGGAAGAGACAAGGGAAGGAAGGAGGGGGTGCGGCCCCTCCCCCTAGTCCAATTCGGACTAGGCCATGGAGGGGCGCGCGGCCTGCCCTAGGCAGCCCCTCTCTCTTTCCCGTATGGCCCAATAAGGCCCAATACTTCTCCCCGGCGAATTCCCGTAACTCTCCGGTACTCCGAAAAATACCTGAATCACTCGGAACCTTTCCGAACTCCGAATATAGTCGTCCAATATATCGATCTTTACGTCTCGACCATTTCGAGACTCCTCGTCATGTCCCCGATCTCATCCGGGACTCCGAACTCCTTCGGTACATCAAAACTCATAAACTCATAATAAAACTGTCATCGAAACCTTAAGCGTGCGGACCCTACGGGTTCGAGAACTATGTAGACATGACCTATAACTATTCTCGGTCAATAACCAATAGCGGAACCTGGATGCTCATATTGGCTCCTACATATTCTACGAAGATCTTTATCGGTCAAACCGTATAACAACATACGTTGTTCCCTTTGTCATCGGTATGTTACTTGCCCGAGATTCGATCGTCGGTATCCAATACCTAGTTCAATCTCATTACCGGCAAATCTCTTTACTCGTTTACGTAATGCATCATTCCGTAACTAACTCATTGGCTACATTGCTTGCAAGGCTTATAGTGATGTGCATTACCGAGAGGGCCCAGAGATACCTCTCCGACAATCGAAGTGACAAAACCTAATCTCGAAATACGCCAACCCAACATGTACCTTTGGAGACACCTGTAGTACTCCTTTATAATCACCCAGTTACGTTGTGACGTTTGGTAGCACCCAAAGTGTTCCTCCGGTAAACGGGAGTTGCATAATCTCATAGTTACAGGAACATGTATAAGTCATGAAGAAAGCAATAACAGTATACTAAACGATCAAGTGCTAGGCTAACGGAATGGGTCATGTCAATCACATCATTCTCCTAATTATGTGATCCCGTTAATCAAATGACAACACATGTCTATGGTTAGGAAACATAACCATCTTTGATTAATGAGCTAGTCAAGTAGAGGCATACTAGTGACGTTATGTTTGTCTATGTATTCACACATGTATCATGTTTCCGGTTAATACAATTCTAGCATGAATAATAAACATTTATCATGAAATAAGGAAATAAATAATAACTTTATTATTGCCTCTAGGGCATATTTCCTTCAGAAAATACTTTCAGGATTATATAAAGGGGGGAGGAGGAGTTCATCCACATTAAGCCCAGGGATGGATCTTCCAAGTACAATCCCCCCAGCTGGGTGAGTTTTCGTCCCACTACTCTACTCCATCAACTCCCTGAATCCTCTTTCATAAACATTAATCCATCATTTATAACAGGAATGGCGGAAGGTCACCAGGGAGATCCACAGCCCCGCACCACAGACACAGAGGACCACAACGGGGCTCTCGACCCCGGATTCAAAGAGGATCCGGATATATTCGTGGAGCTCGGGGAAGGGGGGTTTTCCCAAGCGAGCCGTGATGGCACCAAAAGCACTATTTTGGTTTGTAAAGGGCCAAAAGCATAGTTGATATTCAAAATTTTTGGTGTGGAGATGAAGAGAACAGAAGAAAATCTCACTAGCTGGCTTGGGACAAAATGACAATACCAGAAGGAGAAGAAGGTATTGGTTTTCATGTCCTTAGGCTTTTCAATCAAGCTTTACTGGCTAAACAAGCTTGGTGATTATTGATAAATGAGGATTCACCTTGCGCAAAGCTAATGAGAGCAAAGTGTTACCCTCAAAGACATCTTCTTGATACGGGTTTTCCGCAGTCAACTTCGGTGACTTGGCAAGGTACTATGCACGGTCTTGAACTTCTCAAAAAAGGGGTTATCTGGAGAGTTTTTGATGGATCTAGTATAAATATTTGGAGAGACAACTAGCTGCCTAGGTTGTGTAGACTTAAAATTTCAGCTAAATTTAATAGAACCATGATTAAATGGGTGTCAGAATTATTCTTGTCCAGGTCAAGGAGATGTTATGTGAATTTAGTCAATCACTTGTTCTTTCCCCATGAAGGCTTTTAAAGTTGCATATTTAATCCTCGGGTGAGGGTGATTTAATTGTTTGGCACTATGAGAAGAGTGGTTTGATCTCAAGTCCATACAATCTAGCGCTTAGTCTCAAGGAGGGGAAGGAGGAGTGTGGGAACTCTAGTGGAGGGGCGAATGGAGATAGGAAGCTTTGGAATGCCAGCTGGAAGGCCAATGTTCCTCAAAATATCAATTTTTTTTACATGGCGGTCGGCGTCTAATAGCCTAGCGGTACAAGTTAATAGAGTTAAACACCACTAGTCTACTTCGGGACTGTGCTTTATTTATGGTATGAAGGACGAAAGTACGGTTGATGCTTTGGTGACATGTTCTAATTAAGGCGAGAGCTCTACGTATGGAGTTGAGGGGTGTGTGGAATATTTTGAGGGAAGAAGTGTTCAATTGCTCAGGACTTGATTGGGTGCTTATCTTGTTGGAAAGTTTAACCCCTACTGTTCGTGAGCAAATCATATTCATATTCTTGATAGCTTGGCACTCATGCAATGATCTTATTTTTTGAAAAAGGGAAAGAGTCTATTTCAAACTCGGCTAATTTTGTGGATATCTATTGGACGACGTTCTCGTCTCGCCATCATGCAGAAATCGTTCCACGAGTCAAAGGTAAGGGAGTTGAGGTTGGGTTGCAGTATGGTACTACTCCACTGAGTATCCGTGAGGTATGGCACCCCTCGCATTTTGATTATATTAAGATCAACGTGAACGCCAGTTTTGTCGAGAGCATTTCTGCTACGAGTGTGGGGGTTGTTGCCAGGAATTCAGCTGATGACATCATTGTTTCCTTTTGGGACTATATTGGCTCGTGTACTAGTGTTGATGAAGCGGAACTCCGGGCATGTCTTGGAGGTCTATATATCGGTATCATTCTTTATAAGCCTGTTATTTTTCTTTTGTTATTTCTCTTCTTGCGCATGATAACCTTGATAGGTCTTCTCTTGTGGATCTCAAGAAGGAAACCTTAGCCCTTACCAAGTTTCTTCCAAACTTTAAGCTGTCAAAGATCAGTAGACATGCAAATGAGATGGTTCATCAAATAGCTAAGTTTAGTTTTGATAATAGGTCGGATGGCCTTCTATGTAAGAGTTTTCCGCCCTTCATGGCGAATGTTGTAATGAACGGCTGTATTCAACTTTTTAATTAATTAATACATGGGTTTTTTTTTCAAAAAAGAAATTGAAGGAAATATGCCCTAGAGGCAATAATAATGTTGTTATTCTATATTTCCTTATTTCATGATAAATGTTTATTATTCATGCTAGAATTGTATTAACCGGAAACTTGATACATGTGTGAATACATAGACAAAACATCGTGTCCCTAGTAAGCCTCTACTAGACTAGCTTGTTAATCAAAGATGGTTAAGTTTCCTAACCATAGACATGTGTTGTCATTTGATGAACGGGATCACATCATTAGGAGAATGATATGATGGACAAGACCCATTCGTTAGCTTAGCATTATGATCGTTCAGTTTTATTGCTATTGGTTTCTTCATGTCAAATACATATTCCTTCGACTATTAGATTATGCAACTCTCGGATATCGGAGGAATGCCTTGTGTGCTATCAAACGTCACAACGTAACTGGGTGATTATAAAGATGCTCTACAGGTATCTCCGAAGGTGTTTGTTGGGTTGGCATAGATCAAGATTAGGATTTGTCACTCTGAGTATCGGAGAGGTATCTCTGGGCCCCCTCGGTAATACACATCATAAGAAGCCTTGCAAGTAAAGTGACGAATGAGTTAGTTGCAGGATGATGTATTACGGAACAAGTAAAGAGACTTGGCAGTAATGATATTGAACTAGGTATGGAAGATACCGACGATCAAATCTCGGGCAAGTAACATACCGATGACAAAGGGAATAACATATGTTGTCATAACGGTTCAACCGATAAAGATTTTCGTAGAATATGTGGGAGCCAATATGAGCATCCAGGTTCTGCTATTGGTTATTGACCAGAGAGGTGTCTCAGTCATGTCTACATAGTTCTCGAACCCATAGGATCTGCACGCTTAACGTTCGATAACGATATTATATTATATGAGTTATATGATTTGGTGACCGAATGTTGTTCGGGGTCCCGGATGAGATCACGGACATGACGAGGAGTCTCGAAATGGTTAAGAGGTAACGATTGATATATAGGATGATAGTATTTGGACATCGAAAGTGTTCCAGAGTGTATCAGGTATTTATCATACTACCGGGGGGGGGGGGGGTTACCAGAACCACCGGGGGAAAGATATGGGCCCTATGGGCCATAAGAGGGGAGCACAACGGCCCACAAGGGGTGGCGCCCCCCATGAAAGGAGGCCGGGTGGGGAAGGGAAAGAGGGGATTCGTCCCCCCTTTCCTTCTCTCCTTCCTCCTTCCTTTTCCCCCTCCGGCCAATATGGAAGGGAGGGAGGCCGAATTGGGGAGGACCCACTTGGGGCGCACCCTTGCTGCTCCCCTCCCCCTCCCATCTATATATACGTGGGGAGAGGGCGCCTAGGACACACAACATCAATTGTTAGCCGTGTGCGGCGCCCCCCCCCCCCCTCCACAGTTTACACCCCCGGTCATATTCTCGCGGTGCTTAGGTGAAGCCCTGCACGGATCACATCACCATCACCATCATCACGCAGTCGTGCTGACGGAACTCGTCTACTTCCTCGACACCTTGCTGAATCAAGAGGGCGAGGGACGTCATCGAGCTGAACGTGTGCAGAACTCGAAGGTGTCGTGTGTTCAGTACTTGATCGGTCGGAGCTAGAAGAAGTTCGACTACATCAACCGCGTTGTCAAACACTTCCGCTTTCGGTCTACGAGGGTACGTAAACACACTCTCCCCCTCTCGTTGCTATGCATCTCCTAAATAGATCTTGCGTGAGCGTAGATTTTTTTAAAAAAAATTGCATGCTACGTTCCCCAACAGAAATCATCACTGATGAAGACTAAATTTATGGTGACCAACAAGTTAGGAATCATTTCGTTTGGAGGATTCCAACGACATCTTGATCCATGGGATTTCCCCCTATGTTTAGTATTTGTTTCATATGAATGGAGATGTTAGACTCCTACTAATGATTATCTTCATACTGGGCTGATTATTGAGATCCTTACCATTAGATGAGACATCATGAAAATTCCCTAAGGATTGGAGTGAGCATGACACCTAATCATTTAGGGAGCATTTGGTTTCATTGCTTAGCCGTCCATATCTCGAAATAGGCTTTTGCCCCGCTATATGGATATAGCAACCACTCGATACATCCGAGAATCCATTGCTAGGGCAGACAACACAAGCACGCCCAAAAGAAAATAGAAAAGAAAGAAAAAGAAAATAATGACAACATAGTCGGATCGATGAAAACGATAATGATCCACAACCGCTGCGCCCACCGAAGATTTCCACTTCACTCCTAGCACTTTGGACCACCGCATACCCAAGCAACACCTTCAGGAAGGAACGTGACGATGACGACGCTGCTGCCCGAACAGGTCCTAGGGTTTCCCCCGGTACACGGAGAGGCATGGGTGGGGGATACCTGATGCCCTTCAAGAAGGAAAGATGGCGCCCACGAGCATCGCCGCGTCGGTGTCGGCCAAGCCGGCAGGGGTTTCTCCTGTCCTCCACACACCCACCACCCTGACCGATCCGCCGCGCTCCACCACACTTGCCGCCCACCAACATGCGCCACCACGGTCTTGGAGACACCATCGCTATCTCACCACAGTTTGGTGAGACAGCCGGCCATATCTAACCAGCCATCTAGCTCAGGTCGGCCGTGGATGCACGTATAGTTTGCTATGGTTGCATCATTTCTTCGCACAATCCGATTTTGCCGTCGAGAGCGGGCCGAATCGGCTCTCCCTGTCGAGGGATGTTTTTCTTGCTGGGCCAGGCTAGCTGGCCCCTTAGAGAAACTCTAGCAGACCCTGCAAAACACCGGCCCGCAAAACGCGTTTGCAGTTTGCGCAAAATCGCTTTTGCGGGCCGGCGAGGGCTAGCACAGATGCAGACCCCCCCCCCAAACGGACCGAATATACTTTTTCACGGGTCGGCTATGCGGGTTCTGCTCTTTGCGCCGCTGCATCCCCGCAAATCATCAGCCCGCAAATCTCAAATCCAACATAATTCAACAATCGAAAACAAACTGAATTATTCAAATCAAACATAAAACAATAATCATCCGCATTACAAATAATTATTCAAATCACCGTAGCAAACTTAAAATAATGCAATACAAATCTTATCATGAATACAAATACAAATAAATACAAAAAATAGTCACTGCCCAGCCCTTTGCCAATGGTGCTCAACGAGATCTTCCTGAAGTTGAAAGTGTGTGTCCGCATTTTCAATCTCCTTGTATGTTTGAAGAAAAGCTCTAATGCGGTTTGGGTCTCTAGCTGGTTTGACACGGCTACCCACATTATCGTAAAATAATTCTAAGTCCATTCCTCTCTCATCTTCAAGAATCATATGATGCAGGGTAACACAACAAGTCATGATGTTCTTCAGGGTTTTCTTATCCCAAAAACGAGCAGGACCTCGGACAATGGCAAACCTAGATTGCAAAACACCGATTGCTCTTTTAATGTCTTTTCGGGCTGCCTCTTGTACCCTTGCAAATTCACATTGTTTTCTTGTTTTGGGTTCTTTGATGCTCTTGACAAATGTGCACCAAGGGGGATATATACCATCTGCAAGATAGTACCCGTTTGTGTATTCATGCCCATTGATAGTGTAGTTGCAAGCAGGAGCATCACCACTAGCAAGCCTAGCAAACAAATGAGAGTGTTGCAACACATTGATATCATTGAGTGTGCCGGGCATACCAAAAAAGCAATGCCAAATCCATAAATCCTCGGATGCTACGGCCTCTAGTGTTGAGGAACGTAGTAATTTCAAAAAAATTCCTACGCACACGCAAGATCATGGTGATGGCATAGCAACAGGAGGGGAGAGTGTTTTCCACGTACCCTCGTAGACCGTAAGCGGAAGCGTTATGACAACGTGGTTGATGTAGTCGTACGTCTTCACGATCCGACCGATCCAAGTACCGAACGTACGACACCTCCGAGTTCAGCACACGTTCAGCTCGATGACGATCCCTGGGCTCCGATCCAGCAAAGCGTCGGGGATGAGTTCCGTCAGCACGATGGCGTGGTGACGATGATGATGTTCTACCGGCGCAGGGCTTCGCCTAAACTCCGCGATGATATGACCGAGGTGGAATATGGTGGAGGGGGGCACCGCACACGGCTAAGGAACAATCCGTAGATCAACTTATGTGTTCTAGGGTGCCCCCTGCCCCCGTATATAAAGGAGCAAGGGGGGGTGCGGCCGGCCCAAGGTGGAGGCGCGCCGGAGGAGTCCTACTCCCACCGGAGTAGGACTCCCCCCTTTTCCTAGTTGGATTAGGACTTGGGGGGAGGGAAAGAGGAAAGGGGGGCGCCGCCCCCCCCCTTCCTTGTCCTATTCGGACTAGGGGTGAGGGGGCGTGCGTCCTGCCCTGGCCGGCCCTCCTCTTCTCCCTCATAGCCCACTAAGGCCCATTAACCGCCGGGAGGGTTCCGGTAACCCCCCGGTGTTCCGGTAAAATCCCGATTTCACCCGGAACTATTCCGATGTCCAAACATAGGCTTCCAATATATCAATCTTTATGTCTCGACCATTCCGAGACTCCTCGTCATGTCCGTGATCACATCCGGGACTCCGAACAAACTTCGGTACATCAAAACTTATAAACTCATAATAAAACTGTCATCGTAACGTTAAGCGTGCGGACCCTACGGGTTCGAGAAATATGTAGACATGACCTAGAACTATTCTCGGCCAATAACCAATAGCGGAACCTGGATGCCCATATTGGCTCCTACATATTCTACGAAGATCTTTATCGGTCAAACCGCATAACAACATACGTTGTTCCCTTTGTCATCGGTATGTTACTTCCCTGAGATTCGATCGTCGGTATCCAATACCTAGTTCAATCTCGTTACCGGCAAGTCTCTTTACTCGTTACGTAAAGCATCATTCTGTAACTAACTCATTAGCTACATTGCTTGCAAGGCTTATAGTGATGTGCATTACCGAGGGCCCAGAGATACCTCTCCGACAATCGGAGTGACAAAACCTAATCTCGAAATACACCAACCCAACATGTACCTTTGGAGACACCTGTAGTACTCCTTTATAATCACCCAGTTACGTTGTGACGTTTGGTAGCACCCAAAGTGTTCCTCCGATAAACGGGAGTTGCATAATCTCATAGTTACAGGAACATGTATAAGTCATGAAGAAAGCAATAGCAATATACTAAACGATCAAGTGCTAGGCTAACGGAATGGGTCATGTCAATCACATCATTCTCCTAATGATGTGATCCCATTAATCAAATGACAACACATGTCTATGGTTAGGAAACATAACCATCTTTGATTAATAAGCTAGTCAAGTAGAGGCATACTAGTGACGTTGTGTTTGTCTATGTATTCACACATGTATTATGTTTCCGGTTAATACAATTCTAGCATGAATAATAAACATCTATCATGATATGAGGAAATAAATAATAACTTTATTATTGCCTCGAGGGCATATTTCCTTCAGTCTCCCACTTGCACTAGAGTCAATAATCTAGATTACATAGTAATGATTCTAACACCCATGGAGTCTTGGTGCTGATCATGTTTTACTCGTGAGAGAGGCTTAGTCAACGGGTCTGCAACATTCAGATCCGTATGTATCTTGCAAATTTCTATGTCTCCCACTTGGACTTGGTCCCGGATGGAATTGAAGCGTCTCTTGATGTGCTTGGTCCTCTTGTGAAATCTGGATTCCTTTGCCAAGGCAATTGCACCAGTATTGTCACAGAAGATATTCATTGGTCCCGATGCACTAGGTATGACACCTAGATCGGAAATGAACTCCTTCATCCAGACTCCCTCATTTGCTGCTTCCGAAGCAGCTATGTACTCCGCTTCACATGTAGATCCCGCCACGACGCTTTGTTTAGAACTGCACCAACTTACAGCTCCACCGTTTAATAAAAATACATATCCGGTTTGCGATTTAGAATCGTCCGGATTAGTGTCAAATCTTGCATCGACGTAACCATTTACGACAAGCTCTTTATCACCTCCATATACGAGAAACATATCCTTAGTCCTTTTCAGGTATTTCAGGATGTTCTTGACCGCTGTCCAGTGATCCACTCCTGGATTACTTTGGTACCTTCCTGCCAAGCTTATTGCTAAGCATACGTCAGGTCTGGTACACAGCATTGCATACATGATAGAGCCTATGGCTGAAGCATATGGAACATCTTTCATTTTCTCTCTATCTTCTGCTGTGCTCGGGCATTGAGTCTGACTCAACTTCACACCTTGTAGCACGGGCAAGAACCCTTTCTTTGCCTGATCCATTTTGAACTTTTTCAAAATTTTATCAAGGTATGTGCTTTGTGAAAGTCCTATTAAGCGTCTTGATCTATCTCTATAAATCTTGATGCCCAATATGTAAGCAGCTTCACCGAGGTCTTTCATTGAAAAACTTTTATTCAAGTATCCCTTTATGCTATCCAGAAATTCTATATCATTTCCAATTAATAATATGTCATCTACATATAATATCAGAAATGCTACAGAGCTCCCACTCACTTTCTTGTAAATACAGGCTTCTCCAAAAGTCTGTATAAAACCATATGCTTTGATCACACTATCAAAGCGTTTATTCCAACTCCGAGATGCTTGCACCAGTCCATAAATGGATCGCTAGAGCTTACACACTTTGTTAGCACCTTTTGGATCGACAAAACCTTCTGGCTGCATCATATACAACTCTTTTTCCAGAAATCCATTCAAGAATGCAGTTTTGACATCCATTTGCCAAATTTCATAATCATAAAATGCAGCAATAGCTAACATGATTCGGACAGACTTAAGCATCGCTACGGGTGAGAAAGTCTCATCATAGTCAACCCCTTGAGCTTGTCGAAAACCTTTCGCAACAAGTCGAGCTTTATAGACAGTTACATTACCATCAACGTCAGTCTTCTTATTAAAGATCCATTTATTCTCAATGGCTTGCCGATCATCGGGCAAGTCAACCAAAGTCCATACTTTGTTCTCATACATGGATCCCATCTCAGATTTCATGGCCTCTAGCCATTTTGCGGAATCTGGGCTCATCATCGCTTCCTCATAGTTTGTAGGTTCATCATGGTCAAGTAACATGACTTCCAGAATAGGATTACCGTACCACTCTGGTGCGGATCTTACTCTGGTAGACCTACGAGGTTCAGTAGAAACTTGATCTGAAGTTTCATGATCAATATCATTATCTTCCTCACTAATTGGTGTAGTTGTCACAGGAACCGGTTCTTGTGATGAACTACTTTCCAATAAGGGAGCAGGTACAGTTACCTCATCAAGTTCTACTTTCCTCCCACTCATTTCTTTCGAGAGAAACTCCT
This sequence comes from Triticum timopheevii, assembly GCA_963921465.1. Taxonomy (NCBI): domain Eukaryota; kingdom Viridiplantae; phylum Streptophyta; class Magnoliopsida; order Poales; family Poaceae; genus Triticum; species Triticum timopheevii. The sequence continues at coordinate 313,630,108 of OY997270.1, read as the reverse complement.
TCTCTAGAAAGGATCTGATTTTAGCAACGAAAATCTTGCCCTCAGATCTGTGATAGAAGGTGTACCCAATAGTCTCTTTTGGGTATCCTATGAAGACACATTTCTCCGATTTAGGTTCGAGCTTATCTGGTTGAAGTTTCTTCACATAAGCATCGCAGCCCCAAACTTTAAGAAACGACAACTTTGGTTTCTTGCCAAACCACAGTTCATAAGGCGTCGTCTCAACGGATTTTGATGGTGCCCTATTCAACGTGAATGCGGCCGTCTCTAAAGCATAACCCCAGAATGATAGCGGTAAATCAGTAAGAGACATCATAGATCGCACCATATCTAGTAAAGTACGATTACGACGTTCGGACACACCGTTTCGTTGTGGTGTTCCGGGTGGCGTGAGTTGCGAAACTATTCCGCATTGTTTCAAATGTAAACCAAACTCGTAACTCAAATATTCTCCTCCACGATCAGATCGTAGAAACTTTATTTTCTTGTTACGATGATTTTCCACTTCACTCTGAAATTCTTTGAACTTTTCAAATATTTCAGACTTGTGTTTCATTAAGTAGATATACCCATATCTGCTCAAATCATCTGTGAAGGTGAGAAAATAACGATACCCGCCGCGAGCCTCAACACTCATTGGACCACAAACATCAGTATGTATGATTTCCAACAAATCAGTTGCACTCTCCATAGTTCCGGAGAACGGCGTTTTAGTCATCTTGCCCATGAGGCACGGTTCGCAAGTACCAAGTGATTCATAATCAAGTGATTCCAAAAGCCCATCAGTATGGAGTTTCTTCATGAGCTTTACACCGATATGACCTAAACGGCAGTGCCACAAATAAGTTGCACTATCATTATCAACTCTGCATCTTTTGGTTTCAACACTATGAATATGTGTATCACTACTATCGAGATTCAATAAAAATAGACCACTCTTCAAGGGTGCATGACCATAAAAGATATTACTCATATAAATAGAACAACCATTATTCTCTGATTTAAATGAATAACCGTCTCGCATCAAACAAGATCCAGATATAATGTTCATGCTCAACGCTGGCACCAAATAACAATTATTTAGGTCTAAAACTAATCCCGATGATAGATGTAGAGGTAGCGTGCCGACCGCGATCACATCGACTTTGGAACCATTTCCCACGCGCATCGTCACCTCGTCCTTATCCAATCTTCGCTTAATCCGTAGTCCCTGCTTCGAGTTGCAAATATTAGCAACAGAACTAGTATCAAATACCCAGGTACTACTGCGAGCATTAGTAAGGTACACATCAATAACATGTATATCACATATACCTTTGTTTACTTTGCCATCCTTCTTATCCGCCAAATACTTGGGGCAGTTCGGCTTCCAGTGTCCAGTCTGCTTGCAGTAGAAGCACTCAGTCTCAGGCTTAGGTCTAGACTTGGGTTTCTTCTCCTGAGCAGCAACTTGTTTGCTGTTCTTCTTGAAGTTCCCCTTCTTCTTCCCTTTGCCCTTTTTCATGAAACTGGTGGTCTTGTTAACCATCAACACTTGATGCTCCTTCTTGATTTCTACTTCCGCAGCTTTTAGCATTGCGAAGAGCTCGGGAATAGTCTTGTCCATCCCTTGCATATTATAGTTCATCACGAAGCTCTTGTAGCTTGGTGGCAGTGATTGAAGAATTCTGTCAATGACACTATCATCAGGAAGATTAACTCCCAGTTGAATCAAGTGATTATTATACCCAGACATTTTGAGTATGTGTTCACTGACAGAACTATTCTCCTCCATCTTGCAGCTATAGAACTTATTGGAGACTTCATATCTCTCAATCCGGGCATTTGCTTGAAATATTAACTTTAACTCCTGGAACATCTCATATGCTCTATGACGTTCAAAACGTCGTTGAAGACCCGGTTCTAAGCCGTAAAGCATGGCGCACTGAACTATTGAGTAGTCATCAGCTTTGCTCTGCCAGACGTTCTTAACATCGTCAGTTGCATCAGCAGCAGGCCTGGCACCCAGCGGTGCTTCCAGGACGTAATTGTTCTGTGCAGCAATGAGGATAATCCTCAGGTTATGGACCCAGTCCGTGTAATTGCTACCATCATCTTTCAACTTTGCTTTCTCAAGGAACGCATTAAAATTCAACGGAACAACAGCACGAGCCATCTATCTACAACAAACGTAGACAAGCAAAATACTATCAGGTACTAAGTTCATGATAAATTTAAGTTCAATTAATCATATTGCTTAAGAACTCCCACTTAGACAGACATCTCTCTAGTCATCTAAGTGATTACGTGATCCAAATCAACTAAACCATGTCCGATCATCACGTGAGATGGAGTAGTTTCAATGGTGAACATCACTATGTTGATCATATCTACTATATGATTCACGTTCGACCTTTCGGTCTCCGTGTTCCGAGGCCATATCTTTATATGCTAGGCTCGTCAAGTTTAACCTGAGTATTCCGCGTGTGCAACTGTTTTGCACCCGTTGTATTTGAACGTAGAGCCTATCACACCCGATCATCACGTGGTGTCTCAGCACGAAGAACTTTTGCAACGGTGCATACTCAGGGAGAACACTTCTTGATAATTTAGTGAGAGATCATCTTAAAATGCTACTGTCAATCAAAGCAAGATAAGATGCATAAAGGATAAACATCACATGCAATCAATATAAGTGATATGATATGGTCATCATCATCTTGTGCTTGTGATCTCCATCTTCGAAGCACCGTTGTGATCACCATCGTCACCGGCGCGACACCTTGATCTCCATCGTAGCATCGTTGTCGTTATGCCATCTATTGCTTCTACGAGTATCGCTACCGCTTAGTGATAAAGTAAAGCAATTACAGGGCGTTTGCATTTCATACAATAAAGCGACAACCATATGGCTCCTGCCAGTTGCCGATAACTTCGGTTACAAAACATGATCATCTCATACAATAAAATATAGCATCACGTCTTGACCATATCACATCACAACATGCCCTGCAAAAACAAGTTAGACATCCTCTACTTTGTTGTTGCAAATTTTACGTGGCTGCTACGGGCTTAGCAAGAACCGTTCTTACCTACGCATCAAAACAACAACGATAGTTCGTCAAGTTAGTGATGTTTTAACCTTCGGAAGGACCGGGCGTAGCCACACTCGATTCAGCTAAAGTGAGAGAGACAGACACCCGCCAGCCACCTTTAAGCACGAGTGCTCGTAACGGTGAAACCAGTCTCGCGTAAGCGTACGTGTAATGTCGGTCCGGGCCGCTTCATCTCACAATACCGCCGAACCAAAGTATGACATGCTGGTAAGCAGTATGACTTGTATCGCCCACAACTCACTTGTGTTCTACTCATGCATATGACATCTACGCATAAAACCAGGCTCGGATGCCACTGTTGAGGAACGTAGTAATTTCAAAAAAATTCCTATGCAGACGCAAGATCATGGTGATGGCATAGCAACAAGAGGGGAGAGTGTTGTCCATGTACCCTCGTAGACTGTAAGCGGAAGCGTTATGACAACGCGGTTGATGTAGTCGTACGTCTTCACGATCCGACTGATCCAAGTACCGAACGTACGGCACCTCTGAGTTCAGCACACGTTCAGCTCGATGACGATCCCCGGGCTCCGATCCAGCAAAGCGTCGGGGATGAGTTTCATCAGCACGACGGCATGGTGACGATGATGATGTTCTACCGGCGCAGGGCTTCGCCTAAACTCCGCGACGATATGACCGAGGTGGAATATGGTGGAGGGGGGCACCGCACACGGCTAAGGAACGATCCATAGATCAACTTGTGTGTTCTAGGGTGCCCCCCTGCCCCCGTATATAAAGGAGCAAGGGGGGTGCGGCCGGCCCTAGGAGGAGGCGCGCCGGAGGAGTCCTACTCCCACCGGGAGTAGGACTCCCCCCCTTTTCCTAGTTGGATTAGGACTTGGGAGGAGGGAAAGAGGAAAGGAGGGCGCCGCCCCCCCCTTCCTTGTCCTATTCGGACTAGGGGGGGAGGGGGCGTGCGGCCTGCCCTGGCCGGCCCTCCTCTTCTCCCTCATGGCCCACTAAGGCCCATTAACCCCCGGGAGGGTTCCGGTAACCCCCCGGTGTTCCGGTAAAATCCTGATTTCACCTGGAACTATTCCGATGTCCAAACATAGGCTTCCAATATATCAATCTTTATGTCTCGACCATTCCGAGACTCCTCGTCATGTCCGTGATCACATCCGGGACTCCGAACAAACTTCGGTACATCAAAACTTATAAACTCATAATAAAACTGTCATCGTAACGTTAAGCGTGCGGACCCTACGGGTTCGAGAACTATGTAGACATGACCTAGAACTATTCTCGGCCAATAACCAATAGCGGAACCTGTATGCCCATATTGGCTCCTACATATTCTACGAAGATCTTTATCGGTCAAACCGCATAACAACATACGTTGTTCCCTTTGTCATCGATATGTTACTTGCCCGAGATTCGATCGTCGGTATCCAATACCTAGTTCAATCTCGTTACCGGCAAGTCTCTTTACTCGTTACGTAATGCATCATTCCGTAACTAACTCATTAGCTACATTGCTTGCAAGGCTTATAGTGATGTGCATTACCGAGAGGGCCCAGAGATACCTCTCCGACAATCGGAGTGACAAAACCTAATCTCGAAATACGCCAACCCAACATGTACCTTTGGAGACACCTATAGTACTCCTTTATAATCACCCAGTTACGTTGTGACGTTTGGTAGCATCCAAAGTGTTCCTCCGGTAAACGGGAGTTTCATAATCTCATAGTTACAGGAACATGTATAAGTCATGAAGAAAGCAATAGCAATATACTAAACGATCAAGTGCTAGGCTAACGGAATGGGTCATGTCAATCACATCATTCTCCTAATGATGTGATCCCATTAATCAAATGACAACACATGTCTATGGTTAGGAAACATAACCATCTTTGATTAATAAGCTAGTCAAGTAGAGGCATACTAGTGACGTTGTGTTTGTCTATGTATTCACACATGTATTATGTTTCCGGTTAATACAATTCTAGCATGAATAATAAACATCTATCATGATATGAGGAAATAAATAATAACTTTATTATTGCCTCTAGGGCATATTTCCTTCATCTAGCACAATTGTTGCATCACGAGACTTGCCACAATACATTCCTTGCCAAGCCTTGGGGCAATTTTTCCGATTCCAATGCATACAATCAATGCTACCTAGCATCCCAGGCCAACCTCTCCTCTCATTAGCTGCCATCAATTTCTTTGTGCCATCTTCATTTGGTGCCCGAAGATACTCGGGACCAAAGACACAGACGATCACTTTCGCAAATCTACGCACAGACTCAATCGTGCTATCTTCACCAATGCGAAGATACTCATCGGCATAGTCAGCCGGAACGCCATATGCAATCACCCGCATAGCTGCGGAGATTTTTTTATATGCACTAAATCCCTTTAAGCCCGCGGCATTCCTTCTCTGAGTGAAATACCGGCAATTTGCCTCGCAAGCTTCAACAATTTTCACAAAAAGGGATCGGTGCATTCGGTACCTTCTGCGGAAGAGGTGTGCAGGATACGTAGGATTCTCCGAAAAATAATCTTGCATCAACATCTCGTTTCCAATATGGCGATTCCGCGGAATGCACAGACGCCTGACAGTAGAACCTCGCCTGCTCTTTCGGTACTCGTCTTCATGCTCCTTCACGGCAAGCGCCATGACCAATGTTTGCTGTCGAAAGGTCGCAAGCATGGTCTCCACATCCGAGTCATCTGAATCGGACGAATCGGATAGCAAGAACTTCTCGCACGGGGTCAACTCCATCTACACGCACGCACGCCGGCGCGTCAATCTACTACACAGATCGCGAAAATCACAAAAAGGGGACTAACCAGTGTCGAGTGATCCGGGGGGCGGCGACGAGGGTGGTGCGCTCGGCGGTGGTCGATCCCAGCGGCGGCGGCGACGAGGGTGGTGCGCTCGGCGGTGGTCGATCCCAGCGGCGGCGGCGACTGGGGGCGGCTCTTCTCGCCGGATTCGGAGGGATGGTGCAACGGCTCGGCGCGACAGGGTGTGGGGCGGCCCCGCGGAGCGATTCCGCGCGCAGATATGGCCGGAATCGCCGGCGGCGGGTGGGCGGAAGCAAGGGCGGGCGGCGACGGAAGGAAGGGGGAAAAGAGCGCGGGCTGAAATGTCCCTCCCACCAACTGATTCCCTGTGATGCAGGGCACCGCAGCCGCGACGGGGAAACCCGCATTTTCCCGGGTTGGGTCCGGAAATTTGCCGCGCCCCCTAAAATTTTTTGCGGGCCGGGGCAGGATGCGGGGTCTGGTCGGGCAGACTTTCCGGCCCGTACCCGCATTTTGGCGGTTATTTTGCGGGTCGGGGGCGGATGCGGGGTCTGCTAGAGTTGCTCTTAAAAAGCGAGTTTATTTTAGTGCTACCAAATGCATGACATGGCCCAGAGAGATTATAACCGATTTTGCTAATAAACCAAACGCACCCTTACTTTCCCATTACAAGTCGTTAAGAGTACAACTTCCGCCAAAAAACCTGAGAGTCGAGGTACGAAAATTTGGGACACATTCATTTCTTAGTCTAATAATCCAGCAAATATCATCTTTTGATGTAAGTGAAAGCTATTTTTAGAAAATTTGGACAGCAGGCAGCTATCGTGCACTTCGAAGGACATCCACCATCTCTCAAGGACGCAAGTAGTAGAGCAAGTTGAGGAAAACAAGTAAGTAAGAAGTAGATGGCCCTCGGACGGATGCTTTGGTGCTTTGCTAATCGGTATCGGTTGGATCGTAGAGTTCACACGATGGGTGTGTCTCTTCTCTTTTCTTGTGACTCTGGTGTGAGCACACGCACACCTGAAGTAGGGATGATGGTGGACACGTCCACATCGTCTGCATCTCTCCGTGCCGATGACCAATCTTATGATACTTCAGTTAAACAGTGATCTAAACGATTTTATATTAGTTTACAGAGAGGGAGTAATTACCGTTAGGCTGAGGGAGCCCAATCATCCTAGATAAGGTCACTGAAGCTTGTCATCAAAGTTCAAAACAGATACCCCCGAAAACTGAATATCACAAGTTGATTTAGCCAAAATCATGTCCGAGGCGGAGAAAATCCACCGGATCAAATCCTGAACACTGCGCTGCAGGACGACCTCAACGAGACACTAAAGGCACACCGGTCCGAGGTTGGTTGTGCCAAAGGCTAAACCGAAGATGTTCTTGAACACCTCTAAGCAGACACCAGAAAGAACACACTGCTGAATTATTTTCAGGGGTATCTGTACATTATTTATCGTTTCTCAAGTATATCTATCAATTTTGTAATCGAACTATCTCATGAGTATGGCTGTCATTTTTAAGCGAATTGCGATCTGTCTTCCTACTGCCCACTCATACAAACTTTCCCTGATTGTCCGCAAGTGCAAAGTGTTCACGGATGAACATGAACTCCCCAATTGAACTATCAGGAGCTTATATGAGGGCAACACTATTACCTGCACCCATGAGCTAGTACTATTCTTCCACGAGCTAGGACCAAAATAATTTCACTGGACTTAGATTTTTTTTCCTCCCGGGAAATGAGCAAAGTGGAGACAAGGAGACTGTGCCAAATAAAATCCTGGCGCCTCCCAATCCCAGTTCATCCATGGCCACATTTAGTCTCCCAATCTCTCATCCCTGGCATGCTATTTAAATCCCAGTGTTGCTTCATATGTACAGTGATGCCATCTGTTTATTAAATGGGTGTAACTAGTTTGTAGTACCTTTTAACATGATTTCTGCATGCATTTACTTTTCCAACTCAGTCTGACAAAGGACAGAAGAAAACAACATCCAAGCAACTATCCTATCACGTACTATCATTTTCCACCCGTTCTTAGTGAGTTGCCCTCGTTCCTAGTTGACAGTTGATTGTTAGTGACTTGTTCCATGGAGTCTTGAGTCTCCTCTTCAGACATTGCTTCCTTCAGAGTCAGTTTACTCAACCCACAAAGATCTACTCCCTTCGTCCCATAATGTAAGACATTTTTTGACACTACACCAGTGTTAAAAAAAGTCTTACATTATGGGACAGAGGGAGTACATGGGTTGATTGGGTTTTCTAAGAGTCGTACCCCAGACCGAACCATGTTCTCCTGCTCAGTTTCTATGACTAAAAATCATGTCACCTCAATACCTCCATAAACCCCAACTTGAATTTTTTTTTTCTTTTCGAAAAGGGGGATTCCCTGGCCTCTGCATCATAACGATGCATACGGCCACATTTATATATAAAAAGAGGTTCAACAAGGTCTTATAGTCTGGAAACAGTAAAAACGGCAAGCTCACAAAGAGCCACAACGTCAAAAACAGAAGGCCCAAAAGCCACAACCGGCTGGCAAAACAAAGATAGGTAAACTAATCGCATATCCTATTACATGACCGCCATCCAAACCAGTTGAAGATATCCCGCGCTACCATCTCCCACCGGACAGATCCAGTAACCAAACGCTCTCTGGCCTCCGTCGGAGTGAGTAAGGACCACATACGGATCAGCGCAGTAGCTCGAAATAAAACCTGCAAAAAATGAATAGTTGTTGTTCTGTTAAAAGCCAAATCATTTCTGCAGTTCCAAATTGCCCACAATAATGCACATACTCCTACATGAATGTGTCTAGCTGTTTCGGACTCAACCCAACAAGCCACGTTCCAAATAACGTACTGACCGAATTCGGAGGAGTAATGTAAAAGGCAATTTGCACGGTGCGCCACAAAACTCTCGCCAATGGGCAATCAAAGAAGAGGTGCTTGATAGTCTCGTCCTGATCACAGAAACTACACCTAGTAGATCATGTCCAGTTCCGCTTAACCAAGTTATCCTTTGTTAAAATGACTTGTTTATACACAAACCACATAAACACTTTAATCTTCAAAGGAGCTTTGACTTTCCAAACATGTTTGGAACTTGGAATAACACTAGAGTTAATGACATCAATATACATCGACTTGACTGTGAATTGTCCAGATCTAGTAAGTTTCCAACACAACTGATCGGGCTGATGAGCTAGCTGAACCTCCATCAGTCTACTCACCAAATGAAGCCATGCTTCCCACCGGTCGCCAACAAGCACTCTCCGAAACTGAATATTAAGGGGAATGGACTGCATAATCGTTGCAACAAGAGCATCACGTCGTTGAACAATACGATCAGGGATGGGTACTGGAGCGCCAACGGCGTTTCACCAAGCCAAGTATCCTCCCAGAAACGAGTGGTGTTGCCATAACCGACAATAAACTTTGTTCTATTAAAGAAGGCAGCTTTGACTCTCATAAGCCCCTTCCAAAACGGCGAGTCAGTTGGTCTCACTATCACCTGGGACAAAGTCTTGGACTGCAGATACTTACTACGGAGAATCTGCGCCCACGTTGCCTCAGTCTCAACTGATAACTTATACAGCCACTTACTGAGAAGACATATGTTCTTGACTTCAAGATTCTCAATACCAAGGCCCCCTTGGTCCTTTGGTCGACAGATGATATCCCATTTGGCGAGTCGGTACTTTCTCTTTAGTTCATCACTCTGCCAGAAGAATCGGATCGATAGAAGTCCAGCCTTTTCCTAACCCCAACTGGGACTTCAAAGAAAGATAAGAGAAACATCGGCATACTCGTGAGCACCGAATTAATAAGAATCAATCAGCCTCCATATGACATGAGTTAGCCCTTCCAGCAACTCAGTTTCTTCTCAAACCGATCCTCGATGCACTTCCATTCTTTGTTTGTTAGCTTATGATGGTGAATGGGTATACCTAGATACGTAAAAGGTAAAGCCCCTAATTCACATCCAAACAATTGCCTATAAGCCTCTTGTTCCTCCTTGGCTCTATCAAAGCAGAACAACTCGCTTTTATTAAAGTTAATCTTCAATCCGTCAATTGTTCAAATAAGCATAACACCAGCTTCATATTTCTCGCTTTTGCCAGGTCATGCTCCATAAAGATGATTGTATCATCAGCGTACTGCAGTATGGACACACCACCATCAACTAGATGAGGCACCAAGACACCCACCTGACCGGCCTTCTTTGCCCTTCCTATCAGAATTGCCAACATGCCAACCACAATGTTGAACAGGATAGGAGACATTGGATCACCTTGTCTCAGGCCCTTGTGTGTCTGGAAATAATGACCTATATCGTCATTCACTTTAATTCTAACACTCCCTTTTTGCATGAAAAATTCTACCTGGCGTCACCAAGCTTCATCAAAACCCTTCATGCATAAGGCCTGTTGAAGGAAAGGCCATTTGACTTTGTCATACGCTTTCTCGAAATCCACTTTGAAAACAACTCCATCAAGCTTTTTTGTGTGAATCTCATGGAGCGTTTCATGAAGGACCACAACCCCTTCAAGGATGTTCCTGTCCGGCATGAAAGCAGTTTGGGTAGGCTGCACCACAGCATGCACTATCTGTGTGAGCCTATTAGTCCCGACCTTGGTAAAAATTTTGAAACTAACATTAAGAAGACAGATGGGCCTGAATTGCTCAACTCTCACAGCCTCTGTTTTCTAGGGAGAAGGGTTATCATTCCAAAATTCAGCTGAAAAAGCTGAAGCTGCCTAGAGAAGAGATCATTGAACAAAGGCAACAGACCCCCTTTAATAATATGCCAGCACTTCTTATAACACTCAGCTGGAAATCCATCCGGGCCTGGCGCCTTATTATTTTTCATTTGCGATATGGCCTCAAACACTTCTTTCTCAATAAAAGGGGCCGCTAAAATATCATTCTCCACTGTTGTTAGTTGAGGAACATCCTCAATCCTGGACTCATCCAGAGACACATAGTTATCCTCTGGAGGTCCAAACAGCTGCTTGTAATACTCGGTAATATATAATTTTAGGTTTTTCTGTCCTAAAATTGTTCCTTCATCTTGTTCAAGCTGAAAGATCCTCTTCTTTCTATGTTTACCATTAGCGATCATGTGAAAAAATTGAGTGTTAGCATCCCCTGGACTACTCGTCGGACCTTCGCCCGCAACGCCCACTTTAATTCCTCTTCTCGAAGAAGTTCTTTCAGCCTCATCTCCGCATCAAGCTTGGCATGAAGCTCCGAGGCTGGCAGCACTGCGGTTTCTGCTTTTACATCTAAGGACCGAATAAGGGTAAGGATCCATTCCTTTTCGACCTTATAAATCCCGCTAAGATGCATAGCCCACCCACGAAGGAAACTTCTCAAATGCCTGATCTTATTCTGCCAGCGCTCAAACGCAGTCTTCCCTCCTGTATCCTTAGCCCACTCTCTGGCTACGAGATCAAAGAAGTCGTCTCGTTCAAACCAAGCAAGCTCGAAGGAGAACGGGTTTTTGTTTCCCAAGTGGGTGGCCTCACCAGAGTCTACAAATAACGGCGTGTGGTCAGAAATTCAACTGGACAGAGCCTGAACTGTTACGAAAGGAAACTTCTGTTCCCATTCGACGCTAGCCAACACTTGATCCAACTTCTCAAACGTAGGATTTGGTAGCGCGTTAGCCCAAGTGAATTTTCTTCCCGATAGCTCAATCTCTCTCAGTCCAAACTTTCAATGATAGTATTAAACATGAACGACCATCTGCCGTCAAAGTTATCATTGTTCTTCTCCTCACGCCTTCTAATGATATTGAAATCACCCCCCACCAGGATAGTGTCAGGACCCCGACTCAATGGCACACCGATCTAGCATGTAACACCTCATATCACTTTGCGGCCTCACGCACGGTATTCTACGGGTGTCGCCTTACCAGGCCCGGGACCGTTTGCGCCTTTTGGCACACGTATATGATAGTGTCGCTAGCATCCATATGACAAGGAGCCCGGGCTGACATGGCTAGTCGTGAACCCAAGTGGCACTAACTCATAGGGACATGCATACATGACCCAGCAACGAATGTGTCGGTCATCAACGAGTGAATCCGGGCTGTAGCAACTGGGCTAGCAGGACTCCAGAGAATCTGGGCTGTAGCAGGCTAACATGACTCCGCTAGACACCGCGTGACATTTCCCCGAAGGGACAGACACAGGAACGAAGAAGGACACATGCCGGCCAGCCTAAGTGTTCCGGAGTAGTAGCAAGCTACCAAGGCTCAGTGGAAGCACTAGGAGACATTTCCCGGTAAGAGAGGCTACCAAGGATAAACAACTAGATAGTCAGATCCCACACATACCAAGCATTTCAATAACATACACACAATATGCTTGATATGTGCAAATACAACATGGCATCACAACATGACTCTACAACTCAAGTATTTTATTCAATAGGCTCCGAGGAGCGAGATATTACAAACATGGGTCTCATGACCCAACATTGAGAGCACACAATCCAAAGCACACGCGGAAGCTTAACATGTCTGAGTATAGACAACTATGAATGAAAAAGGCTGAAAAGCCTGACTATCTACCAGATCTTCCCGAGGGCACAAGATCGTAGCTGAGGTAACAAGCTAAACGTCGAAGTCCAAGCGGAACTACTAATGCGACTGAAGTCGCTCTGCAAAAACATAAAATAGGCAAACATGAGTACAAATGTACCCAACAAGACTTACATCAGAACTATCTACATATGCATCATTATCAACAAAGGGATGGTGGGGTTTAACTGCAGCAAGCCAGCTTTGACTCAGTGGCTATCCTGAACTACGACTGCAATGTAACTCTTTGAGGTGGCGCACACGAGTCCACATATTCACCATATCAATACACCACTATGGATCCGCTCCCGTCTCCCTACGAGAACGCCATAAATAGCACTCACACTTATCTTGTGTATTTTAGAGTATCCACTTTCACTTGTCTATGAAATGTATAGGCAACCCAGAAGTCCTTTACCACGGACACGGCTATTCGAATAGATGATGTTAACCCTACAGGGGTGTACTTCTTCACACACGCTCTCGCCACTTACGGGGCACCTTAGGCAAGGTGACTCATAGAATTATTCCCTCAAGTGGCAAAAGGAATTACTTTTGATACATAGATCATTGGAACTCTTCTCACAAGCCTGAGGCAACTCCCAATTGATCGTTTGAAGGAATTTGAAAGAATGGCATACTTAGCTTGGAAAGGAAACTAGAGTTATAAGAAAACTCAGCAGATGGGAAGCACAATCCAAATGATGCCGAGGATATAACCCAGTGACTTAGCGTGCTCTCAAGAACTTGAGCATTTGGATATTCATCAAGGCTTTACCAATATCCGTGTCAAGGATGCGGACAACACAACATACTACCATGATGAATAGCGATGGACGATGCAGATGCAAAGGAAGATAACACTTTCTCCGATTTCACCTTAGCGAGGCCAAGGGGCAAAATCTGGACGATCGACCGAGAGACATTTAGCACTCCGCTTCTAATGTTCTCCTTGATGTACTAGCGTATCCCATTCATAGATATGGTTTGATATCTAGAACATCAAGTAAAAGGTCGGACTTCGGGAACACAAAAATTCATAAGGAACAATTGTTGGAGTAAATCCTACGAAATCCTTATGGGAGGTGGCCAACTTTCTCAATCAAGTTACTACAATAATAGATCTTCTGGCTGGTGTGTTGGCCACGACATCCACTTTACCGGTTACAAAGAGACCAGAATTATAGTTCTTGGGAAACGTTCCAACCATCACATCTGCCTGAGATTCAGATCTGGTTGGTGTATGGATATTCCAGACTCATCGACTCTAGAAAGAAAAATGATAGTTTGCAACACAAATCGATGAGATGACGTTGCGAGATTCTCGGGGAATGAACTACGGTAGTAAGCTCCAAAATATGAGCTTGTTTTGCTACACACATGTGAACACGTTGTCCGAGACAAGCATGACCACATAGTAGTCTTATAATAAAACACTACCGAGTTCAGGTGGGGAACCATCAACGAGGATATCGAAGTCCCTACATAAGTCCGGATTAGCTCTTATGAAGGAACTCCTTCTCCTTGAACAAATCAATCAGTGGCTTGGTGTGCTAGGGACACATAGAATGAAGGTTGCAAATCTCCAAACCACAAAATACTTCGCACGTATGCATGACTGATTTGGGATGATTCCCGAGGAAGCAAAGCCAACTTCTCCGAATTCACAACGGCATTGCATCAATGCACATGAATTAGAGAAAGTCACTTCTTTCATCCGAACATATGCTTCATGCACGGGACATGAAGATAATGCTTATAAAAGTTCCCAACACTAGCTGGATGTTCAACACGAATCATGGATGAGACAAAATGCCGCTGATGGGCTCAACAACAATTCATCTAGGTTTCCATATGGATGGAATACCACGATTATGTGAGCAAGGTGATAGCATTGGTCAGAACAAACGATATAATGGTGTATACTCGAGGGATCAACCATGAGTAAGACAACATTACGAACATCATTGGTTCTGATTTGATTTGAGAATAGCCCACACTCAAATCAAAGTTTTGGCAAGACAATAGGTCCAGCAAATGGTCACGGAGATCAATCGATGAAGATATCATCTTTCTTCAACACACATATACAAAGAGATATCCCTTTGGAATGAACTAAGTCAGACAAAGCTTTCATCTTCCAACTCTCCAAGTTGTCGTTCAGCTTAACCAACTAGCTCAGGGGTATCCAACATAGACTCTTGGAGAAGGGGTGGTTTAGGGAAAAACCAACTGGATCACGAGCTCAACATAACGGTCAGGGGACAACCTGATGATAATTCCGAGAAGAAATTCGGAAAATCATGAACCACCGATATGTTACTAAGCTCGAGAACAATCTTGCTTTCCAGGGCAAGACGATATGATCAAATAAGCGAGGGATTGGCACAATCCTAACTCATTGATCAAAGAGTGCACCAGGAAATAAGGACTAGGTAGCACGATCAATCTTAGGATGATAATTTAATAACCAACACGCTAAGAATGAGAATATTGTCCATTAACTACCAAGCAACGGAGTTGCTAGGAGTATTGATTTCACACATCATGACTCACTTGCCGGCATTCCGGTTGCAATAACACGGGAACCGAGGAATGAACAATGATGGCAAGAAGTATCACTACGTCAAAAATTTATAAGAGATGGTAATTCCTATGATATTCTTGACATAAATAGGTTAATACTCCAAGGTAGAACAGAACAAAAGCTGGGTTGGCATTTTGATTTGCGGAGCACAACTATTTCGACCCAATCCTGGATATGGATGAGGTACTGGAGTTTGTTTCTCCTAGTCATTCCGGAATAGAATGGCTTGACGGACCACAAGAGTAATAGGTATCGATGAACGAATGCACGCATACTCTTGACTATCAATTAATAGACGAGGGTCGGGATACAACTAAAGAGGGACAACTCAAGGAACATATGATTTTCTGAGTTATGGAGGCATAGGTTAGCATGTCGAACCAAGTTCAACAGGTTTCTTCTGGATAACCCATGCAGAGAAGGTAGAACTGGCAGAGTATCAACATAGAATCGAGTACTCATCAAGAGCACTGTGGTTGTGATCTATTGGTTCAAAGAACTTCTGCCAATAATGGTTCATGGTATTTGGAAGAAGGAAATACCACGGCCTCCAGGACTATCGCAAAGGTTACTAATAACCTAAAGGAACTAGCAAACGCAATCAACATGAAATGAGTAGGGTGAATCTCGGGTTCAGAAACCCAGGAGTAGAATACCTACTACTAGGTAGCATCACAGGATGCTTTCGAGAATGATGGCTAGAATCATCACACTGGGAACACAAAACATGGCTAGATTACCTGGCGATCCTCTAAGACACCTAGGGTCATAATACTAGCTCCAACATATATGTTGAAGCAACATAGTACCTCAACTCAGCAATTTAGTGTGGTTAACCTGGCCCAAGGAGACAACGGAAACAGGAGGAAGGGATTTGCAAATGCATCAGACTGTTTAGAAACCTAGGATGACTCGGACAGCGTAACGGCAGTAAATGCTCAAAAAAAGATTTGAGATATTCACAAGGATTTGCATAGTCACTCAACAACATCATATCAAGGTTCTGGTTCAATTGATAACATACCAAAGTAGTAGAAACTGAATTGAGGCCTGGAACCAACAATCCTAAGATTCTACGGATTAGTAACACGTGATCCTGATAGAGAGAAGAGAAAGCCTAATTCCTTAACCCCGTAGGAAAGATAAGACGACTCGGATCAGAAGGGCATAAGGTATAAGGAGTAAAAAGAGCCTTACGTTCCCAACCACAATCAATTCCCTTACATAACTAAAGAATTTCTAGACTCAGCTTCGACCAGTTTGGCTTGATAATCCTATAGGCAGTCAAGTTCTGATACCAAAGCTGTCAGGACCCCGACTCAATGGCACACCGATCTAGCATGTAACACCTCATATCACTTTACGGCCTCACGCACGGTATTCCACGGGTGTCGCCTTACCAGGCCCGGGACCGTTTGCGCCTTTTGGCACACGTATATGATAGTGTCGCTAGCATCCATATCACAAGGAGCCCGGGCTAACATGGCTAGTCGTGAACCCAAGGCACTAACTCACAGGGACAGGCATACATGACCCAGCAACGAACGTGTCAGTCATTAGCGAGTGAATCCGGGCTGTAGCAACTGGGCTAGCAGGACTCCAGAGAATCTGTGCTGTAGCAGGCTAACAGGACTCCGGTAGACACCGCGTGACATTTCCCCGAAGGGACAGAAACAGGAATGAAGGACACATGCCGGCCAGCCTAAGTGTTCCGGAGCAGTAGCAAGCTACCAAGGCTCAGTGGAAGCACTATGAGACATTTCCCGGTAAGAGAGGCTACCAAGGATAAACAACTAGATAGTCATATCCCACACATACCAAGCATTTCAATAACATACACACAATATGCTCGATATGTGCAAATACAACATGGCATCACAACATGACTCTACAACTCAAGTATTTTATTCAGTAGGCTCCGAGGAGCGAGATATTATAAACATGGGTCTCATGACCCAACATTCAGAGCACACAAACCAAAGCACACGCGGAAGCTTAACATGTCTGAGTACAGACAACTATGAATGAAAAAGGCTGAAAAGCCTGACTATCTACCAGATCCTCCCGAGGGCACAAGATCGTAGCTGAGGTAACAAGCTAAACGTCGAAGTCCAAGCGGAACTACTAATGCGACTGAAGTCGCTCTGCAAAAACATAAAATAGGCAAACGTGAGTACAAATGTACCCAACAAGACTTACATCAGAACTATCTACATATGCATCATTATCAACAAAGGGATGGTGGGGTTTAACTGCAGCAAGCCAGCTTTGACTCAGTGGCTATCCTGAACTACGATTGCAATGTAACTCTTTGAGGTGGCGCACACGAGTCCACATATTCACCATATCAATACACCACTATGGATCCGCTCCCGTCTCCCTACGAGAACGCCATCCATAGTACTCACGCTTATCTTGCGTATTTTAGAGTATCCACTTTCACTTGTCTATGAACTGTATAGGCAACCCAGAAGTCCTTTACCGCGGACATGGCTATTCGAATCGAATAGATGATGTTAACCCTGCAGGGGTGTACTTCTTCACACACACTCTCGCCACTTACCGCCATGTACACGTCATGTATCTCGGCAACCTTCAAGCGGAAGCCTGGCAAGGGTATCGGCCACGGCCTGACTAACCACACAAGTCTCTCGTCCAGGTTTATCGCCTATTCGGGTTCCATCCGCAAGGAGATCCGGCCGGGGTGTCGCTCACGGCCCCAAACGATGTGAGCAGGGTTCCCAAGCCCACCATCCGGGTGCCACTTGGTACACCGTGCCACTGTGCCTAGTCTATCCCAAGCCCACCTGTACCGGGTGCCACTTGGTAGACTACTAACACTACCTACAAACACCAGAAACTAGTTGCGACTCCTGGACAGAGATCAGGTCGGTTAATAAGTCGAGAGAGTCAATTAAGGATCCCAATGTGTGGTAGTAGCTGTTCATGAATCACAAACACAGAACTCAGTTCCTGAGGACGGTTTCAATGAGACAACCCACCATGTACTCCTACATGGCCTCTCACCGCTACCTTTACCAAATCGTGTTCACACACTTAGCTCACACAAAGTAGGACATGTTCATCACCATTCCAATTCATCCCCGATGAATCAGAGCTGACACAACTCTAAGCAATAGCAGGCATGACAAACAAGCATAAATGAGTAGGCACATCAGGGCTCAAACAACTCCTACTCATGCTAGTGGGTTTCATCTATTTACTGTGGCAATGACAAGTCATGCAGAGGAAAGGGGTTCAACTACCGCAGCATGTAACAGTTGAATCGTTGTTGTCCTAATACAGTAAAATAGAGCAGGAGCGAGAGAGTGGGATTGTATCGGAATGAACTAGGGGGTTTTGCTTGTCTGGCACTTCTGAAGATAGTAATAGTTCTTCATCGGTGTCATCGATCACATCGTTGGTACACGTCTACTCAGAGGGGACAATTACCGGCAACAGAGAAGAAATACAATCAATGCAATGCACAATATGATGCATGATCATGACATGGCAAAATGAATGTGTTTTTGGCTAATGCAAGCTAGAACAGATTGAAATGAGTCCATTTGAACCAAAGATTCAAATGGAAACCCATTTTATGAAGTCATAAAAGTGCATTAACTTGTTTCATCTAAACAGCAAGGTTAGGTTGCTCTAACATGCATGAAAATTCCATAAACAAATTCTTTGGATTTTTCTAATCATTTTTCATATATAACTTATTTCATTCTGAGTTATAGATTAATTTCTATGAATTATAGAAGTTTAGGCAATTTTTTGAAATTTCCTGAATTAAAATAAATCCAGAAAATAGCTTATTGCGTCAGCATGACATCATCAGGTCAACACGTCAGGTCCAGGTCAAACCTGACCAGTGGGTCCCATGTGTCAGCAGTTAGTTAAACTAACTATGTTTAGTTAGCGTTAAACTAATACTAACCTAGTTTAGTTAGTGGCCTGGGGCCCACACTTCAGTGAGTGGGGGGGGGGGGGTCAAACCCGGTCAAGCGGGGTCAAACCCGCCGGACCCGGTCAACGGCTCGTCGCCGACGACGACAAAGACGGCGGAGGGCTTCGGAAACGTTGTTCCGGCGACCAAAAGAGTGGCGGAGGAGCTCTATGCGTAGCTAGAGATCTCGCGCATCTAACAGTGTAAGAAGCAGCAGCTGGGGTGGTCCGAAACAACGGCGACGTCGAGCTTTGCGGCGGCCGGAGTTTGGCCAACGGCGGGTTAGGCGCTGCAGGGAACGGCAGGAGCCGCGGGTCGTCGCGGTCGACTCCTGGGAACGTGTTGAGCACGGTGGCGCGCTCGGTTGCGAGCTTGCGCGGCTGTGGCCACGGCTACGCCATGGCCGGCGGCGAGATGCTTCGGTCACGGTTGGGGATCGGGGCTAGAGGACGAATGCGTCGATGGGGAGAGGGGCGGGGGCGTAGGAGCTCACAGTGGTTCCGTAGGGTTGGTCAGTGGGCTCGGGAAGAGGCCGGAGCAGTCGGGACGGCAATGGAGATCTCCGGCGTCGGGAGGTTGAAGACGACGGAGCGGAGGCGCTCGGGGGCGTCCGGCGTTGCACAGCTCGACGAGGAGGAAGAGGGGTACTAGGCGGAGCCCTTGGGCACCTCAGGGCGTAGCCGGGATGGCGGTGTCCGCGGTGGTGGCGAGCGGCGGCGACGGAGGCGTTCGGGCGGAAGAACAGAGGAGGGGAGAGTGTTCGGGGGAGAGCCTGACGGCTCTGGGGGTCGCGTGGCGTCATCCAGACGCGTCGAGGAGGAGCCAGGCAGGCAGGGAGGGAGGAGGTGGAGGCCTCGGGCGCGCTGGCGTTGACACGCCTCTTCCTACTGGCAGAGGTTGAAGACGACCGCTTCGCCCTGGTGGGCTGGGCCTCAGCTACAGTGCTGGGCCAGCTGGGCTGCCAGGTGAGCGCCAGGTAAGTTCTATCTCTGTCTGGTTTCTCTTTTTTATTTTATTTTGTTTCTGTTTTCTATTTCTTTTATTCTGTTTTGAATTAGTAAAAATACTAATCCATTTTGTAAAATCCTGAAAATAATTGTGGGCAGAGTTTGGATTATTTCCAACAACCCAAAACTAGTTTCAAAATTATTAGAGCATTTAAAAATATTTATAGGATTTAAATGCTCCAATTCAAATACGATATGAGTTAATTCAAAGATCCAGAATGTCCTAGAAATATATTCATCATTTTTGGCAGAGGTTTTCACGTTTGTCAGAAATCATGAACATTTTCAAGGGGCATCTTGGGTTCTTTGGAAAAGATTTTGGATTGAACCTAGTTGAGTTCCAATTGGTGCTAGGGTTTGAACATCCCCATTTCAAGTTTAACTGAAATTTAAACATGATGCAAACACTCTAATGCATGCACTGACTAGGGTTGTGACAGATAGGGAGTTGCTCAGATCCGCAAATCCTAACCAGACCAGCCAAGAACTCGGGCTTAAGTTCGGGCTGTGCGGCACCATATACCGCGACCAAAGCCCAATTGAACCCATCGGCCTTCGACCGCACTCGAAACTTGACCGCAAAATCTCCCATTACCACACTTCGAACCTCGAGCGAATCGCATCGAACTCCGAGTAAGATCCCACCCGATCTCCCTATCGGTGGCAGACAATGCCAGTCAAAATCAATACCTCCCGACAAAGTATTTAGAAATTGTGGCGAAAAATTAGCTCTACCAGTTTCCGATAAAGTGATAAAATCTAATGGATGCTCGACAGACGCCTCAGCAAGAAACCTTCTTTTAGCCAAGTCTTTTAGACCTCTGCTATTCCAAAAGATTCCTTTCATAATTCATCATGGAATGTTTTTAGCCGTACGGATCCTAGCACTTCTACGCACTGCGGACACCGGGTACACCTTCCGTTTCCACTTGCGTTTAGTAACATTCTGACTCTGCAACCGGTCCTCACAACCAGTCTGAGAAGGTCTAACCACAACATTCTCAGAAGTATCATCCTCCTCTTCCGACTCAGGTAAGGGAGGAATAAGATCCGCACAAAAATTATCGAGCACCCTGACCCCCAAAGCATCAACCTCAGAATCACTCATGGGCTTAACCGCCGCTAAGTTGCGAATCATCTCTAAAGCCCACTCAGCCTCTAAATCCAGGAGATCATTAATAGAATTTGAAATTTCACTAACATTACTACCTAGTGAAACGTCTAATTGATTTGCATTATCAACAATCTCATCATTAGAAAAATGCAATATGGAATTAGAGGTATTAACCGACATACCAGTAGTGACCTCAACGTCACGAAGCTTGGCCGCCCTCATGGCGCACCACTGCTGAATGTCGTCCACCTCCGGCTGATTCTGGAGATGACCGCTCAACCGTCGTCCCTCAGAAATCAGATCCTGAATCCCTCCAAATGCTATAACCTCCTCCCGAGAGATCCTGCTCGAGGTGAGGCCTCCTGCCTCACCCCAAACGCGAGGCCGGTCAGCCTTCACAGACTCCCCAGCGGTAGCGCCAGGAAGCGGTGAGGCACTCACCATCGCCGCAGACGTCGGGCGCGCCCCACAGGGCGGAGACGGCAGCACACCGGGGGAAGGGAGTGCATGGGCCACCTGCCCAAACCCCCCACCCAGCACCGGAGAGGCGGCCACCATAGGCGCCCCAGGAGAAGAGGGCTCCGAGGCCACCTGCCCCGAGCCCCCTCCCGACGGCGAGGCTGCTACCTGCAGAGCGGAAGACGCGACGGGAGAAGAGGACACCGAGGCCACCTGCCCCGGACCCCCTCCCAACGGTAAGACCGCCACCGCCAAGGCCTCGTCCACCACTGAAGGAGAGAAGGACACGGGAGCCACCTGCCCCGAGTCCCATACAGAAGGCAGAACCGCCCTCTGCAGCCCCTGCACCTCGGCAGGAGAAGAGAAACCCGAGGCGGCCTGCCCCGGGACCCCTCCCGACGAAACAGCCCCCAACTTGAATGTGCAACAACAACATTTAGAATCATACTGTTAGAAGTTTGAGCTACCAATCTGGATTTAAAAAAATATTTTAAGTTCATAAGGTTCAACCAGATGTGTTTGCCGGACGACCTCAACGAGACGCTAAAGGCACACCGGTCCGAGGTTGGGTGTGCCAAAGGCTAAACCGAAGATGTTCTTGAACACCTCTAAGCAGACACCAGAAAGAACACTCTGCTGAATTATTTTCAGGGGTATCTGTACATTATTTATCGTTTCTTAAGTATATCTATCAATTTTTTTAATCGAACTATCTCATGAGTATGGTTGTCATTTTTAAGCGAATTGCGATCTTTCTTCCTACTGCCCACTCATACAAACTTTCCCTGATTGTCCGCAAGAGCGAATTGCGATCTTTCTTCCTACTGCCCACTGATACAAACTTTCCCTGATTGTCCGCAAGTGCAAAGTGTTCACGGATGAACTCCCCAATTGAACTATCAGGAGCTTATATGAGGGCAACACTATTACCTGCACCCATGAGCTAGTACTATTCTTCCACGAGCTAGGACCAAAATAATTTCATGTGCCAAATAAAATCCTCCCGGGAAATGAGCAACTTCTCCTAGTGGAGACAAGGAAACTGTGCCAAATAAAATCCTGGCGCCTCCCAATCCTAGTTCATCCATGGCCACATTTAGTCTCGCTTCAGTTCCGAGGCATTGCCCTCTCCTGTTACATCTCTCATCCTTGGCATGCTATTTAAATCACAGCGTTGCTTCATAGGTACAGTGGTGCCATCTGTTTATTAAACGAGTGTAACTAGTCTGTACCTTGTAACATGATTTCTGCATGCATTTACTTTTCCAACTCAGTCTGACAAAGAACCACTATCCTACGACATAGTACCATTTTTCACCCCCTGCTTAGTGAGTTGCTGTCGTTCCTAGCTCCTTGCGAGCTTCTTGGTGTTACCGAACTGACAGTTGCCTGCTAGTGCCTTATTCCATATGGTGTCTTGGGTGTGCTCTTCAGACATTGCTTCCTCCAGAGACCGCTTACTCAACCCACAATGATCTACATGGGTTGATTTAGTTTTCAAAGAGTCGTACCCCAGACCGGTCCATGTTATCCCGCTCAGTCTTCCTAAACCCCAACTTGATTGTGCAACAAACAACATTCAGAATCATGCTCTTAGAAGTTTGAGCCACTAATAAAAAAATCATGAATATTTTGAGCCCATAAGGTTCAATCAGAAGTGCTTGTTGGAATTCACCGTTCCAACAAACACACCTACAGGCATGTGGATATTTCTGTTGTTCAAGCAATCTCTACATTCAGAATCATGCTCTTATACGTATTTTTTTTTCAAGTTATATACATGTGTTTAATTTTGAATTGGCATTTTGTGTTCATATCTGCTCAGTCTTTTGTATTTTTTTTTTCAAAACGGAATTGACAATTGAGATAGTTTGATACTGGGCCATGAACAGAGATGAGCTCTGGGGCATGAACAGACCAGAGGGTTTTTTTTCCGATAAGGGGCACTTTTATTAACTCAAAATGTAGCATCAAGTGGATACAAAACATAATAAGTAACACCCGGCCTCTGCACAACTAGATGCACGCAGCCAATCATGGACTGTCTGACACAAGAAAGAAAAAAAAACATATTGGCACCAATAAGGTCGTAAAAGACCAAAATTGTACCTATGTCTAAGGAGGTGGTGGACCGATCCGGAGATTAAGCTGTCTCCCATGTTGGATGAAAACCTCCCTGGCCACCCGTTCCAGTCTGAACGGAACGAAGTACTTTGATCTAGGCATCCTAATGGACCAAGAACTCAGATGATCTCCGGTTGTAGTTTATCAGGCCTCCCAGAAGAATTAACAAACCTTGTCTTGATATTACCAGTAGGCAAAGTGATTGAGTGTCCTAGAATTTAGCATGCAAAACCAATGAAACTAATCAGCAGTATATAGTAATAGTGTTGTGGAACCACAGAAAGACGAAACCACCCATATTACATTACCAAACAAGAACTGCATTCGAAATAGTTTCTAGTAGACTTACATATTGAGTGAGCAAATTTCCGGATACCTCTCAAGCCTACAAGACACCGCTAAAATCTTATGTGCATGCCTAATGCCAAGTATGGCCGCATGCATCTTTCGGATGCAGAGGCCAGAGGTAAGCATCCTTTTCAAAATAAATAAATACTTGTACTCCCTTGCATTTCTGATCTACTCTTTCGTCTTGAGGCTTGTCACAGTTTATATCGCTTGTTTGAACACCATCCTTGTGATTATGCAATCACGAGACAACCACTCACTGTCTACACTGGAAGATCACGTTGGCTACTCCCTCCGTCACGGTTTAGAAGGCGCGTTTGGAAATTCTCTAGGACCTAGGTGGTTATCTATTGGTTGTGAGATGGGCTAAAAAATAGCATTCACACTACGCATGCATATAGCAATAGTATATCGGAGTACTAATTAGCTACTAGAAATAAATGTAATGCGCCCTAAACCTTGTCTATTGTGGAAATGCACGCAAATTTAACTATGCCTTCTGAGTACTTTTGATATGCCATTTATTATCTCCCCCATTAAATGGTCAGAAGATATGAAGGTTCCTATTGCTATGGTAGTTGAAGTGATCCTGGTACCCCTCACATGGCCTGATCTTATTTTTTCTGTATGGATCTTATGAATGGGTCCGTGAGAAATCACCCCTCCATTATATATTGCCCTGGTACACAGAAATTTGTTTGTGCTGGCCGAATTACTCTTTGTGCGACCAGGCTAATGCTATTCGTGTTGAGTATATTAGCAATTTTTTTTTTTTTTTTTGCGAATAGAGTATATTAGCAATTTGTTGATGTATTTAATCCAGAAATAAATCAAGAGCATGACATTGACAATATTAAACTCGTATTGATATTTGTTCACCTAAACTCGTACTAGACATATAGCAGAAACATCTACGTAGATAACCAGTACGACAAGACGAAAATAAACAGGAGGGGGATAAATGAGTTATACCCTCCAGTCGGCCAGGTCGAAACCACGGTGGCGGCAGTAGCGGCCTTCTTCTTGGCTTTGGTGGACATGGTGATGATGAAGACGAAGGGAACATAGTTAAAGTAGCAGACGAAGATGAATGGGCGAGCAGTCACATCGGAGACGCTCCCCAAAAAACCTAACCGCCCTTCTCTCAGTGTACGATCGCAAAGGACGGGGTTCTGGAGGCCCACTCCCCCGTGCAACTGTGTACGCGGTGGATGGGATGGGATTGTCGCAGCAGTAGCAGCGAGCAGAACGATGACGGCAGTTCACGAGGAGGTATGGCAGATGTGATTTGATCTGGGTGTACGGGCAAACCCATATAAACCTCCTTCCAACCGTTACTTGTGTGTTTTTTCTGCAGGTATTTATATATCTTTTGTTTGGCAGGTCTTTCTTTGTTTTTTTTTTACTATTTTAGTTTTATGTTCAAACTTGTCAACATATTTTAAAATTTGAACATTTGTTTCCAACTTTGTCATTTTGAAAATTTCATGATTTTTTTCAAAATGCACTAACTTTTTTAAATTCAGCAAACTTTTTTTAAAACTGCAAAATTTTAAAATTTATAAACTTTTTTGAATCCGTGGACTTATTTTTCAAATCCGCAAAATTTTTTGAAACTTATTTTTTAAAATAATTCATGTACTTTTTTCATAGCCACATATTTTTCAAATCCGTATTCAAATCCATGAACTTTTCAAATCCTCAAAGTTTTTTCACACTCATAAACTTTTTTTAAAATTCATGAAGTTTTTCTAAAATTTGTGAACCTTTAAAAAAATCAAATTTGCGCAATTCCCTTTTCATATTCACAAGTTTTTTTTTCAAAATCAATGGTCAACTGGTCAATGGTTGATCGGTCAACCATGGACTGAGCGGACGAACAAGGGTGGAGCGACTAAGGACCAGCGAGCGAACGAATAGTTGACTCCCACCAGCACACTGGCCCACATAAGCGGCCGCTGGTGGGCTTTCTCAATGCATCGTATCTAAACACATTATCATAGGAGTTAGAAATACTCACGAGATAACTACCCCAATGCATTGTTTCTTAGGAGTTGTATCTAAATTTAATGATTTGAGCCACATGCATACATGTGATTGGTGCAGCAACATTTTTTTGCCTATGGCCATGTGCAAGTGTTGTATGTTAGCTAAGATACAACATCCATCTCTCTTCATTAACTATTATGCCACATCAGCAAAATACCTAGGAAATCATGTTAAGAAACTTGCATTGGGAGGCCCCTTTAGAAACTGGCGTGTCAAGCGCCAATTAGGAGCTCTCATTTGGGCCAACTCTATTCGTTTGCTGCCAAAACCGCTAAAGCTGGACCGTGACCGATCTTTATACCCCAATGCTTAAGGGAAATTTCTATTTGCCACTCGTTTTGTAGTCGACGCGACGCATAGGGGCAGATCGACGAGCTTTTGGATGGGCTGGCCCGTTCAAATGTTTGTGCGAATCCGGTTCTGGGAATCTTCTAGCTGGTTCCCAGCCGGTTTTTCTGGTAGAAGGTTCCTGAACCAGTTTTACTATTCCCTCTTTTTTCTTTTATTTTTCTATCTCTTTCTATTTATCGTTAATTTTTTCTTTTCTACTTCTGTTTTCTTTCTTTTCTTCACTCTTTCTTTTTTTTGCATGTTTCTTTTGTTTGAGAATTCCAAATATTTATTCAGAATTTTATAACATGTTCATGTTTTCAAAATTTGCTCTCAATTTCGAAAAAAGTTCAGGAATTTCATAAAATGTTCCCGTTTTGAAATTTTGTTCATAATTTAAAAAATGTTTGTGTTTTAAAATGTCTTTCAGGAATGGCAAAAAATGTTCTTTTTAAAGTTTTATTCATAATTTCGAAAAATGTTCATCCTTTTAAAATATTCGGTCAATTCAAGAAAATGTTGTCATTTTCAAATATTTGCTACGTTCCTGTTTTGAAAAAACTGTTCAGTAATTTCATAAAATGTTCTCCTTTTCAAATTTTGTTCACAATATCAAAAAATGTTCGTGTTTCAAAAAGTCTTTCAGGAATTTCAGAAAGTATTCTTGTTTTAAATTTTGTTCACAATTTCAAAAACAGTTCGTGTTATAAAAAAAGTTCAGTAAATTCAAAAAAATGTTCTCATTTTCAAATATATTTTTATGTTCATGTTTTGAAAAAATGTTCCCATTTTCTAATTTTATTCACAATTTCAAAAAATGTTCATGTTTCAAGAAGTCTTTCAGGAATTTCAAAAAATGTTCTTGTTCTAAATTTTGTTCACAATTTCAAAAAAGTCAGTGTTTTAAAAACTGTTCAGTAAATTCAAAAAATGGTCTCATTTTCAAATATTCGTTATGTTCATATTTTGAAAATATATTCAGGAATTTCATAAAATTTTCCCATTTTCAAATTTTCGCCACAATTTCCAAAAAATGTGCATGTTTCAGAAAGTCTTTCAGGCATTTCAAAAAATGTTTTGTTCTAAATTTTATTCACAATTTCAAAAAATATCCGTGTTTTAAAAAATGTTCAGTAAATTTAGAAGAGTGTTCTCATTTTCAAATATTTGTTACGTTCATGTTTTAAAAAAAGGTTCAGGAATTTCGTAAGATGTTCCCATTTTAGAATTTTGCTCACAATTTCAAAAGATGTTCATGTTTCAAAAAGTCTTTCAGGAATGTAAAAAATGTTCTTGTTTTAAATTTTGTTCACAATTTCAAAAAATGTTCGTTAGTTTCAAAAAAAATATGGTTTTCAAATCTTTGTTATGATCATGTTTTAAAAAATGCACTCTTTATCGGAATATGTTCAAAATGTCATTCATGAAATGTTTATGTTTCAGAAAATGTACAGGAATTTCAAACTATGTTCTCAGTTCCAAAATTTTCTCACAATTTCAGAAAAATGTTCATGCTTCAAAAAATGTTCTAGAAGTCCAGAAAATGTTTCTTGTTTTCAAACAAATTCACAGTGTCAGAACATTTTCAATTTTTTCTAGAATGTTCACGTTTTAGAAAACTCTTAGGTTTTGCAAAAAATGTCCGTGGTTTTTCTAAATTCGGATTACAAAAATTGTTCACATCTTTAAAAAAAAAAGCTTACAATATCAGTAAATATTATTGGCATTTCAAATTGTTTGAAATCTTCAAGAAGTGTTCCTAAAATACTTTTTCTAAAATCTCAACCTTGCTGGCTGTTGTTATAGTGTTTCGCACTTAAATATTTAGTAGCACCTTTGTGGTGGAGTGGCTAGCTGGTTGTGGTCTGCTCTGCGCTGTGAGCGAGATGGTGGGACCGTATCCTACCTGTTTTGGGGGTTTTTTTAGCGTCGATGGGCCGGCCCAGTCGTGTGTCGCCCATGTGGATCGAGCTTCTGTTTGATGCTGAATGCGTCGTATAGGAGGTCCCATGCTTAAGTGCAGTATTTTCCCCAACTCAAAACAAGAAGGTGCTGTTTTTTCCGAAAAAAGTGGTCACACCTATGCATTTGTCAACATTTTGTGATGCTATCGCAAATTTATATAGGCAACGAAATATAGTAAGAAAATCTCTCAACATATACAAATATCAGAACATCGGCCACGCCCCCTTCTTGTACAACGCACAATACAAGCACGAAGGACAGGTAGCCATGGAAGCTCACACGGATAAGCCACACTTGCAGAAGAATGGGTCTTGTATTTGTATTTCGCCACCTCCATGGTCTCAAAGTCAATGGAGAATAGCCATGTCTCCTCTGCCGGAGAAAACACAATAGAGCTCATGCTGGTTGAGACGATCTTGGTAGACCCACAGAAGTAGTCATCCTTGTGACCTGCCAGTCCACGAGTAGCCTCCAATAATTGGAGACTCTTCTGAAGCACCCAGTCAGTGCTATCGTATGTCCTTGCCACAAAGATGCGAAGGTTGTCGCCCTGCAAGCAAACAACATGCACCAAGTTGCTGTTGTTGATATTAATGACTCGCCAAGCCGATCCTCGGATATGGTTCGGAAGTGGGACGATCTCAAACTCTTTTGACCACCGAAAATTATAAGCTAGCAAAGAAGAAGAGTCGTCTTCCATGGCCCAGAAAAGGGAAAATGATGCACGACCGATGAAATGTAGAGATTCCATGCCATGGAGGTGGATTTGAGGTTTGTTCGTCACTTGCTGCTGCCTGACGGACCAACCACGCTTCCTCCTCCAGCCCTCTTCGAACACAAAGGCCTTGGTTGTCCCGATGTTACCAGATACCCCTGTGAATTGATGGTAGAGCACACAAATCACTCTGAAACTTGACATTGTATCGATGGCACATCCATCCCATGTGATAGCTCCTCTGCGACCATGCATATCAAGAAACACACCAATACATGGGTGATATTTCATTTTCTCCACGCGTGGGATTAGTTGGCAACGCCGTGTGATCGGCTCACAGACTAGGAGGTCAGGGAAGCAGCGGTGTTTCCTCCCAGTCTTCTTCTTGACGAGGAGGAGGAGGGTGTGGTGGCTATCTACGATCTCCCATGACCCGCTGCCACCTCCAGGGAGGAAGTCCAGGGAGAAGTGGCGGCTATTGACAGCAAGCGCTGGCGAGGAAGGAACAAAGATGAGGCGGCGGCCATTGACAGGGGATGTGTGGTTATGGTAATGGCCTGCAACAAGAGATGTGGGATTGGTGGCGGGAATGTCACACATGAAGAAGTTTCTTTCAACGACGACGCGGCGCAATCGCTTGCAGGTGGCTGCTGCGCGAACGAGCCAGTGGGGCGAGGTGAGGTACAGGAGGATGATCTTGAGGAGCTTGTCGGGGATGTCGTGCAGCGTCGTTGGCCGGGCCGGTGACGCTTTTCGCACCAGCGCCATGCTGTTTAGGACACCACTATCTTTCTCTTTGGCCATGGGATGGGAGTTAGTCGATCAAGAGCTTGGCTTCCTCTGTATGATCTTGAATGCGAGAAATGGGAATAGTAATGGTGTTGTAGGTCGAGATGACGGTGGTGTACTTGTATGGTGTGATGCTTGATTATTTATTAGGAATAAAGTAGTAGCTTCGTCACATGCTGGCGTTGCCGTGGTGCGCCCGCCAAGTCGTTGCTGCAGTTGGATTAGCATATATATTTTGCTCGTCAACGGGTTTCGGTATGCACGTTACTCTGCCCGATTCGAAGAAGATTTCAAAGTTCAAACAAACAAAGCCATGTGACTACCGTAATTCATGTCTGATCTCGGGCTCATCTGCAGTCAATCAACAGTAAATTAATCCCAAAAAAGCGGATTTTTTTTTGGAGCTTTTCATGGCACATCATACTATAACTGAGACCGTGTAGTATGAATCATCTCAGTTGTGTATTAGCTGGGTAATTTTGTCATTTTTGTTCCGTAATTTATAGGACCCCTCGTAGTTGCCATCAAACGGCACCCATCTAACATTCGATCTAGTCCGTTGAATGACCAGAAATGAACATCTCCTATTATTTAGATGTACAATAAAGAAACTCAAATATTTGGCAATGAAGATGCTCGGGTGCGCAAGAATCATGCAAATTTTCATGGTGTTCAAACATTCAAAGAGCTCTAAGAAACAAAACAAGACTGGATCCAAATATTGTTTTCTTTAGTTTCTTTCACGGCCAGATTTTGCTTTTTTGCCGCGACCTCCTTGAATGTCCAAACACCATGAATTTTTGCACGCACATCGCACCCCATATCTCTTCCTAAATTCACGAGTTGTGCATATCACCCTGAACCTGACCAACTCATCTCTGCGTCGCGTGTGGATTTGCCTTGATTTGAGGGCAGCAAGCCGCGTCTCTAGCAAACGAGGTGTGAGGACTATTTTGCTCTATGAGGTATACCTCAATCGCCGTGGATTTAGTAAGCATCAGCTTAGTTTGAAGGTGTGCCGCATGTTAGCTTGAGTCGGTTCAGAGAAGAGCTCTCCGTGCTACTTGTGTTGATTTTTTTTGGTTTGCAGGGGCGTTTTGGGAGGAATCTCTGTCAGATTTTAATCCTTCGTCTGCTCCATATAGCACATAGTACTAAAGTGGAGGATTATGTGCAGAGATTTCCTGAATTATATGATCAACTTCAGCATATGAAATAGCTCCCGATCCATTGCATTATGTGATTAATTTCCAGGATGGTTTAGAACATTCAGTTTGAATGTCTGTTGCAATGCAGAAACATCAGAACTTAGACTCTACTTAGGAGCTTTGTTGCATGAGGAAATTGGAGAAATGTGTTCCGATACAACCCAACATGTTCAGAGGAGATATGTTCCACTTCCTAGAACCCAAATAGTTGAAGATAAACGTGCATCTGAAGTTATTCGGCCTCTAACTACTGAAGACAAGTGAAGTTAACGATAAAGGGTTTTCCCCGTTTTATATTATAAAGCAAACACTCGATACATACAGCTCGCTGGTGCCGCGGCACAGGAAAGCCCAAAAGAAAAACAAGAAGAAGAAAGAGAAATAAATGCCGACACCAGCAGATCAACGAAGAAAGGAAGACCAGCAACCGTTGCACCCTCCGAAGAAGTACCACCACGCTCGCAGCATCCCGAAGCGCCGCGCACCAAGCAACACCTTGAAGCAGGAATGCGACGATGCCGTCGTTGTTGCCCGAACAAGTTCTAGGGTTTCCCCCGGTACGCGAGGGATAGTGGGGAAGGGATATACCCGATGCCCCTCAGGAAGGTCCAACGACGCCCGCAGGCGTCATCGCATCGGTGCCGAACAGGCCGACAGGGATTTCTCCCGATCCACAACCACCACCACCACTCCAGACACTTTGTAGTGCACCACCCACGCAGCCGCCCATCAGCATGTGCCACCACGGTTACCGGACCACCCTCGCCGTCTCTCTGGAGCTGCCAACACGAGGCCTGGAGAGGGAAATGAGACAACGGCCACGAGAGCGACCACTACTTGACCGGTGGGAGGGAACAACCTCCATTGCAAGAGCGAAGCCGAGCGGACGCGGCGACGAGGACTTGCCAGGCCCTACGGCCCGACCGGGCCTACGTGGGCCTGGACAGTCCCTGTCACCGTGCTGCAACACGCCGACCAATGAAGTTCTCGCCGCCCGTAGACCGCCTCCGTCTCACCACTGCCACCAGGAAGTGATGTCGCCGAGCGCCGTGCCACTGGCCCGACCCAACACAGATGGGGCCCAAACGGGCCCAGATCTGGGCTCGACGGACGTCGCCAGCCAACAGCGCCACCGCGCCGCCCCACGACCAACGACCGCGCCGCCGCGTCGAGGGCCACCGTGCCACGCTGCAGCCACACCACCGCCGGCCGAAGGGCACCGCCGCCAGCCATCATTGCCCAAGCAGGGGGGGGGGGGGTCCGCGCATGGGGAAGCACAGGCCCGCCGCCACCAGCAGCACCAAGCGGGCATGGCCCGGCGGCGCCCGGCTACGGCGGCGGGAGGAGGGAGGGGCGAGGGGGGCGCTGGACGAGGAACGGGGAGAAGCCCCCGGTCGCCTCGCTCGAGGAGGCGACGCGGGGAGGGCGGCGCGTCGGGAGGGGGCGAGGGAGGCGGGACGGGGACGCGGGTGACTGGCGGTCGGCGGTGGCGGGAGGGAAGGATGGCCGGCGGCGCGGGAGGGGGGAGTGGCGGGGAGGAACCCTAGCCCAGGAGCGGGGGGGGGCCTCCGGTTCTTCCTAGCAACCTGACTTTGTCCTTTTGGCCCCTGGTCTCCTTGACGATTAGATTTGGATCAAGACAAGTGAACTTCTCTCAGAGCATGTAAAAGATCCAAGGGATTTTGTTTTATTTGTGGTGTGAAGTGGTCCGGAGATCATTAGTGCAAAGACTATGTTCAATTGCGTTTTGTGCACGAGCTAGTAGAGCAATTGGATTCTAGCAGTGTTTCAAAATGTCCAAATACTGAACAAGTGCAGGATCATGTTATGTCCACTTCTGCTGGTGCTTTGGGTACTGAAATTCTGTTCATACCGAGCAGTTGGAAGTTAAGTTACAGAGCAAACAATTATTGTTTCTCATTGATTCATGCAGTGCACATTCATTTCTGGACGAAGTACTTCAGAAATCATTGGCTGGAGTTTTGCAAATGCAACCCACCGATGAGCCGATGAACCATTATGGCTCCAACGGCTCCAGTACGGACTGGCGACTCGAGTGGCGATGGGGCGGGCGACGCGCCTCGTCCTAGTGTGCCAGGCGAGTCGGAGGGCTGGTCGGAGGTGAGGTCGTCGGGGCGGCCGGCGCGTGCGGCCCCGGTGGTGGCTCCGGGCGTGGGGGCGTCTCCGTGCTGGGTGGGGAGCCGTTTCTAGGCGCTGGCAGAGGTAAGTGACGGCGAGGTCTCGGAGGCGGAGGAGTCTGATGGTGGTGGTGATTTCGCCGGTCCGTGTGGTGCAGGGTCAAGGCCGTCGGTCGGAACGTTCGTGGCCCTGGCGGAGGAGCTTGGGCGCTCTCTCAAAGCTGGGCGGCGCGGTGCTTTCGCGTCGGGCAGTCGGGGCGCCCGCAGACCAGGGGTGTCGGGGCGGGCTCCGGCGATGCGTGTGGTGGAGGCGTCGCGCGCCCGTCCGGTGCGGAGGGACGACGAGGTCGTGCCTATCGTGTTGGCGGCTGCCGCAATCTTACCGGCCTCGGGGCCGGCCCTGGCGTCGGAACCACAGCATGGAGAGGCGCCGGTCGCGGGGTCGAGGGTGGCGGCGGCGGCGGCGGAGCCACTCGAGTCCTGGCCTAGGGTTGGCGAGGGCGGAAAGGCTGGGATGGTGGGTCAGTCCTTGTTTCCGGGCCGATCGGGCCCATCTGTGCCGTGTGCGGCCTAGGGGGGCGGGGTTGTTGCGGCAGAGATGCGGGCGGTCGTGGGCTGCCCAGTGAGGCCCAGGCCCGCCCCTGCCGTGGTGCGGCCGGTACTTAAGTGGCTCTGGATCCGCCGGGGCATCACTGACTGTGCACTACGGTTTCCAGCCACTCCCGCAGAGGTGTAGCGCTTCGGTCATGTCGCACGCTCTCTCTCCCCAATTCCCCTTCCCCCACCCCTAGATCGCTCCTTCGCGGAGGTCGTCGCCATGGGATCCAAGGCGGATCGGCGGGCGGTCAAGCGGGCGGAGCCGGATATGGAGGCGGAACGGCGGCGTGAGCGAGATCTGCGCGAGCAAGCTAAGGTGCGGGCGGCGGAGCGCACCGGCGAGGAGGGTGGCTGGGGGCCTCCCCCTTCCTGGTGGCTCAAAGAGCAGGAGCGCAAGAAGAAAAGGAAAGAGGAGTACAAGAAGAAGGGGCTGGAGCTCAAGCGCAAGGAATCGCTCCATCCCCACTGCGGCGACCGCGTGGGCGACCCGTTCAACAAGCCGAAGATGAAGAAACACAAGCCGGTGATGAAGGCGGCCTCCAAGCCCTCCTCCAAGGGCACGGCGGCGGAGCCAATCACTGTCGAGGAGTCGGCGGGGCCGGAGTGCTTCAGATGCGGGCGCATGGGTCACTACCAGAATGAGTGCGCCTTTCGGCAACTGTGCGTGCTCTGCAGCATGGAGGGCCATGCGTCGGCGTACTGCCCCATGCATGGCAAGCAGCTGGTGCTCCAGACCATGGGCCACGCTTTCGCTGGGGGCGGCTTCTTCTGCTTGCCGTACCCCGAGGAGGCGGATGCGGGGGCGTCGGATCTGCTGGGGGTCAACGCGGCTCTGGTGTCGGTTGCGCCCGACGTCCTGTCGAAGGAAATCCTAGAGGCAGAGCTCCTCAACCTCTTCGAGGGGGAGTGGGATTGGCAGGTGGCCCCGTTCGACGTGGATTGCTTCTCTGTTGCGTTCCCAGATCCGGTCTTGCTGAGGATGGCGACGCGCAGCGGCAAGTTGTTTCTCCCCATCAACAACATCACTGCGAACATTCGCGACGCGGTCCTGGCCGAGCCCAAGGCGCTGTCGATGCCGGAAGTTTGGGTCAAGATGTGGGGCATCCCCCCGAAGCAACGGCGCACAAAGCGGCTGATGGTGGCCACGACCATGATCGGGCGGCCCCTGGTGGTGGATGAGTTGTCCCTGATTCGCTCGGGCCCAGTGCGCATGCTTTTCGCGTGTCGTGTGCCGGCCAAGCTTCACGGCTCCGTGCAGATCTGGTTTAACGGGGAAGGATACAACATCAAGCTCGAGCCGGAGTTGGGGCCTCGTCCGGCGGCCCCTGCCCTCCCTCCTCCTCCACCTCCTCCCAGTGGCCGCGGGCCCGATGATCAGGACAAGGATCAAGAGCAGGATGCTAGCATGCAGGAGGACGACTCCATCGACACGGCAGCGTGGGATAAGCTAGGGATCTCCGCGCCGGGCCCTATTGCTCAGGTGGATGGGGCAACGACGGTGCGGGCGGCAGAGGCTGGGGGCTCGGTTGGGGTGACGATCTCGATCCCCAACCAATATGGATCAAACTTGGGGTCGGTCTCCTCTCCCCCCATGGTGGCTGCGGGTGCGGATGGTGGTCTGTCCCCGCTTGGCCTCTCCCCCGCCCCCTCACGCCCCCGCCCGGCTGGGTCTCCTGCCTCTGGTGGTCGTGGCTCCACCCTTAGCGGCTCGGTGAAGCCTATGAAGAAGACGGCGGTGCGCAAGGTCAACGCGGAGGCAGTGCACGCGATGGAGACACTAGGGGCGCCTGTCACTCCAAGGCAGTCGGTCATGGCATTGGCGGCCCCGACGGTGCCTCCCCCAGTGGACCTGCTGATGCAGGATGCCTCCAAGACGGTGTTGATCTCAAAGGCCAAGCGCACCAAGATGGTGCCGGCGGCGCCGGTGCGCACCAGCTCGCGTTCCAAGGGGGCCAAGGGAAACATGTCGTCGCTGCAGCGGGCGCAACTCCTCCAAGCTCAGAAGAACATGGAGATCTCAGGTAATCCACCCCCCCCCCCCGGTTTACGGTTCTTGATGATTTCTCGGACGATCATTTGCATGAGGTGTTGGATGCGAGCGGAGTGAACCCCACATGCGTTGGAGGGGTTAGAGAGTTAATTTCTCTTGTGCGTGCTAAGGAGATGGTGCAGGCCGCGCTTGCGGCAGCCGCTGCAGCGCGTGCTGAGCAGAGACCCCGGGTACCCGAGGGAGGGGACTCCATGGTGATCTCTGTGCCCGAAGAGGGGGGACAGGCAACAGGGGTTGCCCCCTCTCCCACGCCTTGCAGGGGCAAGACGAGGCGAGTGGCAAAAGCGGTCACCTCCAGGGGTGTCCGGCTTCGTAATCGCGTGATTTAGATGCGAGCCTTGTTCTAGAATATTCGTGGTTTCGGCCACGTGGGACGGCGCACCCAACTTAAAGAATACATGCGCTAAGAAGACGTAGATATCGTAGGGCTTCAAGAGATGATTAAGGCGGACTTTCATTTTCACGAACTGCTTGCGCTTGATCCTCTGGAGCGCTTCGAGTGGCAGCATGTACCTGTTGTAGGGCACTCAGGTGGCATGCTGCTGGGCTTGAGCCGAGCCCTTTACGAGATAATCGCCTGGGATGTAGGCTCGTTTTTCATCGCGGCACATTTTCGCATTCGTGCCTCGCTTCACGAGTTAGTAGTCATACAAGTCTATGGACCGGCCGATCACT
This sequence comes from Triticum timopheevii, assembly GCA_963921465.1. Taxonomy (NCBI): domain Eukaryota; kingdom Viridiplantae; phylum Streptophyta; class Magnoliopsida; order Poales; family Poaceae; genus Triticum; species Triticum timopheevii. The sequence goes on along the minus strand of OY997270.1, from coordinate 313,593,548 downwards.
CTCGTTCGGCGGAGTTCTTGGCGGAACTCCAGGCCAAAGTCACCACGGTGACAGCTGTCGCGCTCCTTGTTCTGGTGGGTGGAGATTTCAACCTGATTAGATCGGGAGCCGATAAGAACAACAGCAACATAAACTGGCCTAGGGTGGCTATGTTTAACTCCGCCATTGCTTCCATGGCCCTAAGGGAGGTGGCCAGGTCGGGCGCGAGATTCACATGGACTAATAAACAACTTGACCCGGTGCGATCAGTGCTGGACAGGGTGTTCATGTCGCCGGAGTGGGAAATGGGCTTCCCTCTTTGTACATTGGTCGTGGAGACGCGCATAGGCTCTGACCATGTACCACCCGTCTATTCCTCGGGGGAGGAGAGGATGCGGCGCAGTTCATGCTTCTTCTTCGAAACAGCCTGGTTCGAAGTACCAGGCTTCAAGGAGATTTTCAGGGAGAAATGGTGGGTGTGTGTTAATTCGTTAGGACCCCAAAGGGGCCCAATGGAGTTTTGGAATGCGGCTAGGGGTAGGCTCAGGGCTAGCCTCAAGGGATGGGGCGCAAACCTAGTGAGGAGTGACAAAGAGCACCGCGCCGCGATCCTAGCGGAAATCGCAAGGATTGATGCGATGGCCGACGCTCGGGCTCTTTCGGAGCAGGAATGGGCTCATCGTTATGATCTGGAGGGTCAGGTCGAAGCTCACTTCGTGCGGAGGAAGAATACTGGAGCAGACGAAGTGGTCTGAAATGGACACTGAAGGGCGACGTCAATACTAAGTACTTCCAAGCTTATGCTAACGGGCGTCGTCGGAAATGCTCCATCCTAAGGTTGCAATCAGAGCAGGGGCTTCTGTTGCTGCAGGAGGACATCTCACGACACATATATGAGTTCTACATCAATTTGATGGGCTCGTGTGAGGCCCAGGGGGCGGGCCTTTGCGCGGACATTTGGGAGGACTCGCAACGTGTGTTGGACTGTGAGAACGACGCGATGGGGCTCACGTTCCTGCCAGAAGAGATTGACGCCGCTCTTCTCGGTATGAAAGTGGACACGACACCGGGCCCAGACGGGTGGCCGGTGGCTATGTTCAAGCGCTTCTGGCCTATCCTTAGGGGCCCTATTTTCGATATATGCAACGGCTTCATGCGGGGGATGGTTGACATATCACGCCTCAATTTTGGTGTCTTAACGCTCATCCCGAAGGTCCAAGGGGCAGACAACATTAGACAATTCCGGCCGATCGCGCTCATTAACGTGCCCTTTAAAATTTGTGCAAAAGCGTGCGCCAATAGACTAGGTCCGGTAGCGCACCGCTCGATTAATCGTAGCCAATCTGCTTTCATTCGCGGTCGCAACATTTTAGAGGGACCGCTCGCCCTTCAAGAGATTGTTCATGAACTTAAGCGCACTAAGGAATCGGCGGTGTTGTTGAAGCTTGATTTCGAAAAAGCATACGACCGTGTGAATTGGGATTTCTTGCGGCAGGTGCTTATCGGTAGAGGTTTTTCCGCAGTTTGGGTACACCGAATTATGCAATTGGTGTCGGGAGGCCAAACTGCAGTTTCGGTGAACGGAGAAATAGGGCATTTCTTCCGGAACAAACGCGGACTCAGGCAGGGTGACCCGATGTCCCCTCTCCTGTTCAATTTTGTTGTGGATGCTCTGTCTGCGATGCTTCGGAAAGCAGCCGCTGCTGGCCATATCCAAGGGTTGGTAGGCCACCTCATTCCAGGGGGAGTGACGCATCTACAATATGCAGATGACACGCTGCTTCTGTTTCGCCCAGACCACCACAGCATTGCGTCGGTCAAGGCAATTCTTATTTGTTTTGAGCTCATGTCGGGGCTCAAAATAAATTTCCACAAATGCGAGGTGCTCACGATGGGGGTTGAGCCGGAGGAGGGTAGGCGCATAGCCGACTTGCTCAACTGCAAGGTGGGCAAATTCCCGCTGACATACCTCGGCCTCCCAGTTGACACCAAAAGGCCTACGATAGAGGATTGGGAACCTCTATGTGCAAAGGTGAGGGGTAGGGTGTGCCCTTGGAGGGGTAAATTCCTTTCAAAAGCGGCCAGGCTAGTTCTCACGAACTCAAGCCTCTCTTCCTTGCCTATGTTTGCAATGGGCCTGTTTTTGCTTGCGGAGGGAGTGCATGCAAAGTTTGACACATCCCGCGCTAAATTCTTTTGGGAAGGAACTAGCCCGAACCGTAAATACCATATGGTTAAATGGGCATGGGTGTGTCGACCCAAGGACTTGGGGGGCCTTGGGATCACCAACTCGAGAGTGCTTAACATCGCGATGATGTGTAAGTGGATCTGGAAAATTGTCCAGGGGGTGTCCGGATTGTGGGTTGATCTCCTTAGGGCCAAGTACTTCCTGAATGGGAATTTCTTTGAAGGTAGGGCAAGGGGCTCGCCTTTTTGGAACGATCTCCAGAAGATCAAGGCGGCCTTTGCCTTGGGGGCTAAATTCTCGATTGGAGACGGGCGATCAGCACGTTTCTGGACAAATCTATGGATAGGAACCCGCCCCTTATGGGAGGAATTCCGCGATCTGTACGACATCGCTGTGGATCCAGGCATGTCGGTGGCCGATGCGCTGCGATCGACCCCTCCGGAGATTCAGTTCAAACGTGAACAACAGGGGCAAGAGCAGGCCAGCCTAGTGGCCCTGCGGCAGCTGATTGCTCGGGTGGACCTTTCGGACCAACCGGACTCGGTGAGCTGGGCGCCCACCAGCTCTGGAAAGTTCTCGGTTAACTCTTTATACCGAAAGCTGTGCCTGGGGCCGGCGCAGCTTGTGGTTGCAGGGTTATGGAAAGCGCGGTTGCCACTAAAGATCAAATTATTTCTTTGGCAAATGTTTCGCGATAAGTTACCCACCTCCCTGAACATGGCCAAATGCAATGGTCCGGCCATTGGGCCATGTGCGCTGTGCGAGGACCCTGAGGACGCGAATCACGTTTTCTTTCGGTGCCCCTTAGCACAGTTTGCGTGGAGCGCAGTGAGGTCCGCGGCTGGGGTCCAGTGGGACCCTCGCTCGGCAGCAGAGCTTATTCACATCTTAGACGCGTTGCAAGGCCCAATGAAACGGGTCGTGTGGAGTTGTGTTGGGGCACTTCTTTGGTCCATGTGGCTAACTAGGAACAAACTCACGATTGAGGGGACTTTGCCAATGCATCCGGCTAATATTATCTTCAAATGCAATCTCCTTTTGCAGCAGTGGAGTCCATTGGGGAGGCGCAAGGATGCTGATTTGATCAAGATAGCTCAACATCGAATACTGCAAGCGTACGCGGCGGCTAGGGAGCCGTGACTTTGGTGGTCTCCATGGTCTATTTTGTGTGCTTGACGAGCCTGCACGCTCTGTACGGGCTAAGCCTTGTAATGCGACAGTAGCTTCTTAACCTTCGTCCGAACTCTGTGCGTGGTCCGATGTGGTTTCTGGGTGCTGTAAGACTTATTGGTGTTACTCTGCCGTTGGGGCTTTATTAATTTAAAGCCGGACGCATTTGGCGTCTTCGTTCTAAAAAAAATGCAACCCACCATAGTCCAAGTAGCTGGTGGTCCTAGACTTTCCTGTCCGTATCATCAACTGTCTTGTCTATAAATGGCTTTGTTCTGACAGTGAGTTCTGCCGTAATTTCATGTTTCTGCCTCCAGGAGTTTATGATGGGATTTTAGGTCTGGATTGGCTTTGTTTGAACAATTCTATGCAAGTGGACTGGACTCAAAAGTGACTTTCCTTTCTACATCAACGGAAATTGTTTTACAAGGATTACTACTTCAGGAGACAACTTACTGCCTCCGATCCATATTAATTGACGCAACTTTGTACTAAAGCAGCATCAATTAATTTGGATCGGAGAGGGTAAGTTGTCTTCTCCTTTCTGCTATATTACCAACTGAACTAGAAGATATATAAAGGAAAAAGTCCATTTTAAACCTTGAACTTGTAGAGCATAGCTAAATCAAACCCCCAACTCCGAATCCCGGTCGTTGGCACCATAAACTTATCAATCCCGGTCCAAATCGAACCCTGGAGCTGTTTTTCATGTAAAAAAGTACGAAGTTGAAAAATGTTCAACATATATTTAAGGAAAAATGTTCATGTATTTAAAAACGAAATATGATAATAAAATATAGAAAGGAAAATAAAAAAGGAACAAATAAAAACAAGTATCCAAATAAAATGCCTAAGGAAACTATAAATTAAAAAGAAACAAAAAAGGATATAAGATGATAATAGAAAAAGAAACAGGTTCGTGATATTTTTTTTTCAAATTTGAGAACAGTTTTTAATATTCAAAACATTTTTGGAGTTGACAATTATTTTTTCAAATGCAAGAAACCTTTTCAATTTTGCGACAATTTTTGAGTTCAAGGATTTTCCAAACTCCTGGAGATTTTTCAAATTTAAGAATATTTTTTATTTCCGCTTGTTTCCTGATTTGTGAACATTTTTTAGTTCATGGACATTTTTCCAAACTCCTAAAGTTTTTCCATATTAAATTATAATTTTTAATTCCCAACATTTTTCAAACTCCTGAAGTTATTTCGTATTTAATAATATTTTTAATTTCCAAACATTGTTTCTGATTTGCGAACATTTTTCAATATCAAGCACAATTTTTCGAATTCGTAAAAAATTTCGTGACTATTTTTTGGCTGGCCGGCCCACCAAAGAAGCAAACTGAGAGATGCAATCCCAGGATTGTCGCTTTCCCGGTGCGACAAATAGCTTCAGGGTTCAATTTAGACCGGGATTGATAAATTCAGGGTGCCAACGACGGGATCTGAAGTTGAGGGTTCGATTTATCTAGGCTCTACAAATTCAAGGTTTAAAATGAACTTTTTCCGATATATAAATCACCTAAGTACAAAGAGTTTTGGATGAATTAGTTGCGTCTGTTAAGTCTATCTGTTCTGCTATGTTTAGATCTAGTATTGGCCTCTGTGAACGTTTTTTTCCTTCTAAACACAAAGAAGGATGAAGTAGTCAGTATTTTGTGATATAAGCAACAAATAAATAAACAGTAATGCACTTTCAAAATGGAACAACAAAATCACTAATTCGCAAAAAGAATAAAAAAAATCACTCAACATCTGCAAATGTGAGTACACGCGAAACTGCCCCCTCTTCTACAACGCGCCATACAAGCATGGATAGCAGGAAGCCACGGAAGCTCACATGGATAAGCCACACTTGGAGAACCATGAGTCTTGTTTATGTATCTCGTCACCTCCATTGTCTCAAGATCGACTGAGAATTGCCATGTCTGGTCTGCCGGTGAAAGCACGATAGACATCGTGCTGGCCGTGACAATCCTCATAGGCACCCGGAAATACTCATCCTTGTGCCCTTCCAGCCCACGAGTGGCCTCCATCAACTCGAGGCTCTCCTCAAGGTCCCAGTCACCGTCATTATACGCAAAGACGTGGAGGCTGCTGCCCATCAAACAAACAAGGCACGCCTCGCCGTCGTCGTTGCGGAAGGCTCGGGAAGGCAGCCCGTGGATGTGGTCCGGCAATGGGAGGACTTCAAACCCGCTTCTCCGGTGGAAACTGTAGGCTAGCAGGGATGAGACGTCGTCCTTCAGGGCCCAGAACAGAGAGCTGGTGGCACGACCAAGGAAATGCAGGGGCTCTGTGGTGCCATCTTGGCGGATTCGAGGCTCGTCCATGGGCCAGTGCCTGACGTACCAGCCAGGCCTCCCCCTGTAGCTCCGTTCGAACACGAAGGGGTTCATCACGCCAATGTTGTCAGATATTCTGGTGTATTCGCAGTAGAGTACGCAAGTCACCTTGAACTTGAACATGACATCAATCGTGTGGCCTCTCCTCGTGGTAGCTCCTCTGCTGTGGCAGCCGTGGAGGAACACAGCGAGGCAGCGCTCGTGTTTCATGTGCTCCATGCGCGGGATTAGCCTGTAGCGCTGCGTGACCGGCTCGCAGAGGAGGAGGTCCGGCAAGCAGTGGCGTCTCCACCCGGTCTTCCTCTTGGCGAGGAGGAGTAGGCTGTGGCAGCTGTCGATGATCTCCCATGAGGTGCCGCCACCTGCAGGGAGGAAGTCGAGAGAGAAGTAGCGGCTACCGACAGCGAGCGCCGGCGAAGAGGGAACAAAGACGTGGCGACGGCCGTCGAGGGGCGATGCGTGGTTATGGTAGTGGCCTGCGACAACGGATGAGGGGTCGCGGTTGGAAATGTCGCAGAGGAACCTTCTGTCAACGATGATGCGGCGCCACCGCTTGCATGTGGCCGCGGCGTGGATGAGCCAGAGCGGCGAGCTCAGGTGAAGGAGGATGAGCTCGAGGAGCTTGTCGGGGACCTCGTGCAGTGTTGTTGGCCGCCCCGGCGGTGACCTCTTGCGCACCATGGCCGTGCTATCTATGAACCTCTTATCTTTCTTGTTCGCCATGACACTCGATCGAGATCAGGAGCTTCTTCTGTTGGAAGAGAGGTGGGTTTTGCGTGTGCTAATGGTGCTGTACTTGTATATGGTGGTGAGCTTAGTTTATCAGTAGGTTTATTATGACATGCTGGCTGATGTGGCGTGCCCTCCAAGTAGTGTAGTTGCACAACTGCTCAATTAGTTTATTCTAGTCAACGCGTTTGATGCCTAAGATATGTGAGTTATACGCGTAATTATGCTTATTAGTTTTAGGGCGTCAAACAAACACGAATAACACGGCGCGACTATGTATTTATATGAATTTGACAAGGGCCGTGCTACGCGTTGGCCATTGGATCTGGCACAATCTAGCTGCTCAATTAGTTCTCTACTTTTGTAAGAAAAGTCATATCGCGGAAGTATTTGTAACAGTAGTTGTATTGCGAAAAACCTTTGCAACATATGCCATGTTGCAGAAAAATTGATCTTCACTTTCTTGCAACATAAGTGATGTTGCGGAAAAATCTTTGCAACATATGTAATGTTGCAGACTTTTTTTATCTTCACTTTATTTGCAACATAAGTGATGTTGCGATAAAACTTTTGCAAAATGGGTATTGTTGCAGAAAAAATTGCAATGAAGATGATGTGCACAAACGTCGCTGTCGTTGCCAATGCATGTCGTAGGAGCATGTTGTCGCTCGTCGTCGTCATTTGCAACTCCGCCATTGCAATTGCAATAGGGAGGCGGCCGGTGATGCTCGGGGACGACGCAGAAGTGGTCGGCGATGTCACGACTGCCCAGCATGCACCGACCGGTGGTGGCAGCGACGCCCTTGCTCGACCTCGTCTATGGCTGCCTAGCAGACACTGATCAACAACGACGGTGGCGGCGCGTCCGATAAGGCATCGGCTTGACTGGAAGCTCGGACAAACCACATGTGGCGACTTCTCTCGAGGGGATCAGATCCATATCCCGCAACACACCAGTTATTGTAGTGGGCATGATACATTGCAGGAAGATGCTATGTGGCCCAAACAACAGTCTGTGCTCTTCATGCCACACGATCACGGACCGCTCGAACACGGAGGCGGTCGATGTGTGAGAGTTATCCACCGACTAAACCAAAGCCTTTTCCATTTGATAAATCTCATCTAGATAATATTTGACTATATGTTAGAATTAAACTAGCTGTAAGATTTATGCAACTGTCGCACGTCCCGCACTCCTGCACAGCAGCGTTGCGTTGTCTTTTCCTGTGACAGGCCCGATGACGAAAATAACATCCATTTCATCGAAATCGCTAATTAAGCATTACTTTTTTCTAAGGGTCACTTTCATCTTCTCAGATTGTGGCAAGTGGTGCACTGCATGTGCGTCACTTGTCGCAACTTGGAAAGTTTTTTTTTTTTCGTTGATTCGTTTATTCAAAACGTTTCATCTCTTTAACCGTATATCTAAATTCCAAACTGTTTTGACCGTTCGATTCCTCGCGTCGAGATCTTCAAAACTTAATTCCATGTTGATAGGTTTCGACAAACTTTCTTTCATGAAAAAACCGAACTGAAAGCATGTTGTGTGTGCTCCCGTGGGCTATTGCTCACTTTCCCCTAAAAAAACTAGTTGCTCCCTTTTCGTACGTGCACTTTTTTGTGCACCGGGTTGTGTGTGTGCACCCATGGGCTATTGTTGTTTAGAATGGGGAGGCAATGTTCTTTTTTACATACTCATTTCGTGAGTTCTTTACCCTCCCGTTCATATAAAAGAGAGAAACTTGTCTCAAAAAGTAAAATAAAAGAGAGAATCTGGCAAGTTAAAAAAAAGATAATCTGGCAAGTTAAAAAAAGAGAATCTAGCCCATGCAAAAATGCACGTATGAAAGAGGAGTTTTTGTAAGTTGTCAATTGCCCTTTTCTTTTCTGGCTACTTTTATGTCGATGTAGACGTGTTTTTTTATTTGTGTTTGTTTGTTGGTTTTCTGAACACCGTAAAATTAAAGTCGCTCACATACATGAACATGCATTCACCTCTATAAACGCACACACGCACATTCTACCCCTGTGAGTACCTTCGAGAAACTGAACCGGCATAGCATCTTGAGATTGTACGAAGTCACCGCGGGCGCCCCACAGTCGACGGAAACATCTCCTCCCACTAAATGAGCATCGCTGGAAGCCCGGAATAAATCCAGAACTAATACGAGCATCAATGTCAAGTTTAGGACTTGAACACTGATGGGCTAAGGATACCACTGTCCTGCTAACCATCCAACCACAAATTAAACCTGGTGTGTCTGTTTGTCGTTATATGGACATGTATTTGTGTTTCTTTTTTAAAATTTGTTGTCTTCCTTTTTTATTTTTTCGTTGTTGTTTTATTTAAATTCATGCATTTAAAAGTTGCATGTCCATTGTCAAGCATGCCTTCATCCCGACTCCTTATGGGTGGAAGCGTTTTGTTCGAGAGAACACTTACATGTCTAACTATACACACAATTGTAAGCATCACATTCTGACTGCAAATGCATGTCTTTAACACGGTTGTTACTCGGCGGAGTGGGGTTCTAGAAGCGGCGTTGTCGTTGTCTAATGATTCTGAGTCGGTCGTTGTCGTTCTCTTGTGAAGTAGAGAGGCCCGATATGACATTGTTTAGTTAGCCATTTTATTCTCTGGCAACATGTCTTGTATTCCCTGTTTTTTTTTGGTTGGACTGTGTGGCTAGAGAAGAGAATGTTAACTGATTTATTTATTTTTGCAAAAGGACACCATCAGTTCTGGGGTTTGAGTTGTTTGTCAAACATTATTCAAATTTGTCAACAGGTATTAACATTTATGAATATTCTTAGAATTTTATGAAGAGCTTTAATTCTTGGGCATTTATTCAAATTTATTTTAAAATTTACCAAAATTTTTTTTGCCTAGTTGCAACTTCACCCTCAACTTGCAACTAGGACCAACCATTATTTTTTTTCACCTCAATTGCAAGCCCATTGTTAACTTGCAACTGGGCCCAACCTTTGTACGGATCTAGTTGCACTCACAACTAGTCTCGATGTTTTTTTAGCGTAACTGGGCCCGACTCTTTTTTGGCATTAGTTGCAAGTTCATCCTCAACTCGCACCTGGGCCCTACTTTTTTTTGACTCGGTTGCAAGCCTATCATGGACACGTAACTAGGGGATGACTTTTTCTTTATCCCATTTGGAGATCGGCCGTCGACTTGCAAGTGGGTCCATCTTTTTTATCCTAGTTGCAAGACAGGCATGTAACTGAGCCCTTATTCTCTTTTTTTTGCCACAGTTACAAGTTAACCACAGACTTGCAATTGGGCCCGACCCACCCCTTTTTTATCCCAGTTGTAAATCCATCATCGGCTCGCAATGGGGCCGCCCTGTTTTTGCCCCAGTTTTCACGTCCATCCTTTTACTCACAACTAGGCCCAACTTTTGCACGAGTTAGTCACACCATCGACACGTAATAGGGTTGACTTTTTTCCTCAGTTGTAAGCCAACCAACGACTCGCAACTAGGCATATCTCTTTTTATCCCAGTTTTAAGTCAACCATTTGCTTGCAACTAGGCCATTGATCCTTTTTTACCGTAGTTGCAAATTAACCATCGACTCTCAACTCGGCTCGACCCTTTTCCCATCCCAGTTGGAAGTCCGCCATCAACATGCAACTAGGACCTTGATAATTTGTGTGTCCCAGTTGCAAGTCCACCTTGACTTGCAACTGGGCTTGACGTTTTTTACCCACCTGCAGGTCCACCACTGAATTGCAACTGGGCTTGACCCCTTTTTTTTATCCCAATGTAAATCCATCATCAGCTCGTAACTGGGCTAATCTTTTTTTGCCCCAGTTTGCAAGTCCACCCTTTAACTCATAATTGGGCCTTACATTTGTTTTTTGCCTCACTCACAAGTCCACCATTGACTCACAAATAGGGCTGACCTTTTTCCCAATTGCAATTCAACCATCGACTCGCAACTCGACCCGACTATTTTTATTTGTCCCAGATGCAAGTCTATCATGGACATGCAACTGGGCCATTGATCCTTTTTCTACCAAGCACCACCTTTGACTCACAATCAGGTTTGACTTTTTTTATCCACCTCTGTTGCAAGTTCACCATCGACTCACAATCATTTTTTTAAATTTTGTGAACAGTTATTGAACTTCTGAACATTTTTTTCATATTCTTGACCATTATTTTATCCTCGGCAACGTTTTCAATCGATGAATACTTTTAGAACCCCCAAAAACAATTTGAAATCATGATTTTTTTCGTATTTTCCAATTTTTAATTTAACTTGTAAACATTTTTTTACCTCGTGGACATTTTTTGAATCATCATATGTTTCTTTAACTCATGATTTCTTTTATATAAGTCAACATTTTTTGAAACTGTGAATATTTTTGGAACTCATGAAGTTTTCTTTTTCATATTCATGAGAATTTTTTTCAATTCGTGAACAGTTATTGAACTCATGGATATTCTTTTATATTCTTGACCATTTTCTTAATCCTTGGCCACATTTTTATTCTCAAACATTTTGGGGAACCCGCGAGATTGTTTTGAACACATCAACATTTTCATATTTGCTAATTTTTTTATGATGAACATTTTTGCACATTCGCTAACATTTTTAGGTAACCTCTGAATATTTTTCATATTATCGACCATTTTTTTAATCCACGAACACTCTTTGAACTTGTGAACAGTTTTTTTTCATATTTGCCAATAATCTTTGGTTACATGAATATTTTTGGATGTAACGAACATTTTTTTAACTCATGGTTGTTAGTCAAATTCATGACCATTTTTTTAATCCACAAAGAAATTTTGAACTCGTAAGTTTCTTTGGAATTACAATTCTTTTTTATGAAGAGTTTTTTCAAATTTCTTATTTTAAAAAATTGTGAACATTTTTAAAACTCGTGAACAATTTTGTACTCGCCAAGTTCGTGAACATTTTTCAAATCAGTGCATAACATTGAAATCATCAAACTTTACACAAATATTTACTTGAAAAATATTAGCTTTTTAGCAAGCCAAAATGCACATTCACGATTTGGAAAGAAAAGGTTTTAGTGGCTGTTTAGATTTTTTTTTGGGGGGGGGGGGGGGGGGGCGTACACGCTTATGTGCTATTTTCATGAGGTTAGTTTCATATAACCGATCGTTGTTTTTCATTAGACGCGACACAAGCACGCTAGGTACGCATGGGCCTACAGCGGGCTTGATGAGGAAGGATCAGGCCCCCAATCCATCGTCCCTGGAAAGGCCTGGTAGATGCGCTCGGCTGCCATGGATCTAGTTACTGCTCATGTGGAAGATTGAGAAGAGGGGAAGGGGCTGAGATGTGCGTAGGAGACAGAAAAAAGAACGGTCTAGTCTGGCATCGCCTGGGTCGGCAGCTTGCAATTCCAGTGAGGTCAAGTATGATAGTAGTAGCATCGAGGACTGTCTAACATGAATTTCGGCAAGTGGTCCACAGGAGTTGCACGACGTGCTATGCACGAAGGAGTGGGAGTGGTGGCATAGCATACCAGAGGAGGAGAGTGTGGTGTGCTACACTCTGGGTAAAATAGTGGATGGTCGAGGCCAGGGATGAGGACGTTGGAGATTACCTTGACCCAAGGCTCGCCTACACCTACCTCATTAGTGGGAGCCACATGCGTCTTTTTTGTGATAGATGCCATTGCCGCCAAGGTTGGCTAGCGGGCGAGGAATGGTGGGCAGGGGATGTAAAGCAACGACGGGGGACGAAAATGTTGGGAGGGTGCAAAGGTCGGGATGAGGTTCGGGTGGCGGTGCGGAGGAAACCGGGATGGTGACCGCGGTGGCGAGGTTCAGTTAGGACAAGAATGGGTTGGGGCGGTTGGAGTCAATTGCGGTAGCGAAAGCGGCAAAAGCGCAGGTAACGGCGACGATGGTTGGACGAAAGTTATTTGTGCATTTTGACCAAAAAATTTTAAGATTAATTGCACATTTATCATGCATATTCAACCATCACTATGCTATTTTATCTCTCCCTTCAATTGAGGGGGTCTATAGAGTTAATCCAGGGTGATTCTTCTTCAATCAAAAATTGGGCATAACTGATTGTGACCCAAGAAAAGAAGGGGCCGAATTAACCATGAACGGAAAAAATAGGTGAGCTGAAATGACCACAACGAAATACATGAATGTGCCAAATTAGTCGACCAAGCCCATTTAGATGACTACGATGGACAAGAATGGCAAAGCTTTTGATGAAATACTTGTTGAAAATATGCCCTAGAGACAATATTAAATATTATTATTTGTTTTCAAGTTTGTAATTAATGTTTATGTTTTGTGCTATAATTGCAATGGTTCTCGAGTGTGCAATAACCAGGAGGCTTAGAAGAAAACTCATATGCATGTATGGACAATAAGCGGTAAATAGATTCCTGGTCTCACCTCTAAGACTAGCCCAAGTGGTGCATATGATGGTTTCGTTTTCCTGATCATGGGCATAAGCTAGTGTAAGAGGATGCCGACAACTTTGAGGACACAGTGTTAGAAGAACACTTGTGTTGAAATGGCCGAAATTAAATGTTATACTATGAGATTCTTTCGTCACAAGTTTATAGTATATAGCACAGAGATGTTAACATCTATGCGATTCTTCAGACCATGAGAGTATCGAGTTCCTTCATACCGGATGATGCACTTTGGGGTTTGTCAAACGTCAACTGTAATAGGGTGATCATAATGGCAACTTGTTGGTTCATCGGAAAAGTATGGCGATGGATTGGATAGCTCGAGACTGAGATTCTCTCCTATGGCGATGGAGAGATATTCTTAGGACCCTCTCGGTGTGACAGTTTCCATCATCGTCTGGCCAGACACAACGTGATTAGATCCCGGGGATGCCCGAACATGGGAACGAGAAAAGATAAAAAAATAGGTAACGAGGAAACTGGCATAGTTATTCACAGGGATGTTGATAAACCTCACCTCGGATTTTTTAAAGTATTGCAAATCAAAAGGAATAACACATGTTAACTACAGGTTAACTCGATAATAATTCGTGTAGGTATAAGGATCAATATTGATGTCCATGGTTCGACTATTGATCATTGAACACAAGGAGTTCTGGTCATGTCTATACTTTACCGAACATGTGGGGTCACACGCTTAATGGTCATTGATCTATTGAGTACTAGATGGGTTAGGAGCTTGAGAGAACACCACCGGAAGGTTTAGTAGATGTTGTATATATTTTCTGAGAGAGAACCGAATGTATTTCGAAGAAAAAAAGGGAGACCAGAAAAGTCCCGGAGGAGAAAAGAAAGACGTGGAAGTGCTCCAGGAATTTACCGAAGCCCCTAGAAGTGTTAGGGGGCATGGACTGCCACATAGGCAAGGCCTATAGGTCGTTGGCCGCATGGGCCTTTGAGCCCAATAGATGGGCTCCTTCCCCTAGCCTTGGCGCCCAGGCTAGTTGGTGCGGCTAGGGTTAGGGGTGGGGCCCACCCCTTGGTGTGCCGCCCCTAGGAGAGAGAGCTCCTCCTCCAAGTCCCCTCCCTCCCCCTACGCCTATATATAATGGAGGGGCAGACCCTCTATTCGCACAATTTTAGACGAAAGGGTTCTTCCTCTCTACCCCATCCTCCACCGAAAAATTGTTTTGTACGTTAGGCTGCTCCACCCCTTCTAGGTCTCCACGCCGCTAAGTTCTACTCCCTCCGTTCCAAAATAGATGACCCAACTTTGTACTAAAGTTAGTATAAAGTTGAATCATCTATTTTAGAACGGAGGGAGTATATGGAGAAGCGTTGTTGAATCGGTGACTACGTACGCATGGATACCTATAGAGAAATTATCGCGGTTTCAAGATTGTAAATTCTAGCTGCTGAAATCTGCATCAACGATCTTCACCAACTCTTCTTCTGTTGCAACTTAGTTAGTAAAGATCCAATCTAATCCTCATTTGTACCTTCATAATGTTCTTGGTTTCGATTCGTAGAACGAATTTTGTTTTCTACTACATTTCTCAACAATGATTTTTTCATAGATCATGCCACATTGGATCCCACATAGCATTCACATCATCCCACACACTAGGTCGATAGCACCAGTTCTAATCTTTTTTTTTGAAAGATCCAGCTGATTGCTGGCTTGTATTGATCGAAAGCAGGGAGCAAGTGTTAAAACATCAAGTGCGGGTTCTGATCCGAGGGTGAAAGGAGATAAAGAAGAAGAAATGCAAAAGAAGCATGTATGATGCTATAGCTGTTGGAAATATGCCCTAGAGGCAATAATAAAATAGTTATTATTATATTTCCTTGTTCATGATAATTGTCTATTGTTCATGCTATAATTGTGTTATCCGGAAATCATAATACATGTGTGAATACATAGACCACAACATGTCCCTAGTGAGCCTCTAGTTGACTAGCTCGTTTATCAATAGATGGTTACGGTTTCCTGACCATGGACATTGGATGTCATTGATAACGGGATCACATCATTGGGAGAATAATGTGATGGACAAGACCCAATCCTAAGCATAGCACTAGATCGTGTAGTTCGTTTGCTAGAGCTTTTCTAATGTCAAGTATCATTTCCTTAGACCATGAGATCGTGTAACTTTCGGATACCGTAAAAGTGCTTTGGGTGTACCAAACGTCACAACGTAACTGGGTGACTATAAAGGTATACTACAGGTATCTCCGAAAGCATCTGTTGGGTTGACACGAATCGAGACTGGGATTTGTCACTCCGTATGACGGAGAGGTATCTCTGGGCCCACTCGGTAATGCATCATCATAATGAGCTCAATGTGACCAAGTGGTTGGTCACGGGATCATGCATTACGGTACGAGTAAAGTGACTTGCCGGTAACGAGATTGAACGAGGTATTGGGATACCGACGATCGAATCTCGGGCAAGTAACGTACCGTTTGACAAAGGGAATTGTATACGGGATTACTTGAATCCTCGACATCGTGGTTCATCCGATGAGATCATCGAGGAGCATGTGCGAGCCAACATGGGTATCTAGGTCCCGCTGTTGGTTATTGACCGGAGAGTTGTCTCGGTCATGTCTGCGTGTCTCCCGAACCCGTAGGGTCTACACACTTAAGGTTCAGTGACGCTAGGGTTGTAGAGATATTAGTATGCGGTAACCCGAAAGTTGTTCGGAGTCCCGAATGAGATCCTGGACGTCACAAGGAGTTTCGGAATGGTCCGGAGGTGAAAATTTGTATATAGGAAGTCTAGTTTCGGCCGCCGGGAAAGTTTCGGGGTCACCGGTACCGGGACCACCGGAAGGGTCCTGGGGGTCCACCGGGTGGGGCCACCTATCCCGTAGGGCCCCATTGGCTGAAGTAGGAAGGGAACCAGCCCCTGGTGGGCTGGTGTGCCCCCTTGGGCCTCCCCCTGCGCCTAGGGTTGGAAACCCTAGGGGTGGGGGGCGCCCCACTTGGCTTGGGGGGCAAGTTTCCCCCTTTGGCCGCCCCCCCCCCTAGATGGGATCTCTAGGGGCCGCCCCCCCCCCCAGGGCCCCTATATAAAGGGGGGAGGGAGGGCTGCGCACCCCAGCTCCTGGCGCCTCCCTCTCCCTCCGTAACACCTCTCCCTCTCGCTGAGCTTGGCGAAGCCCTGCCGAGATCGCCGCTACTTCCACCACCACGTCGTTGTGCTGCTGGATCTCCATCAACCTCTCCTGCCACCTTGCTGGATCAAGAAGGAGGAGACGTCATCCCCAACCGTACGTGTGTTGAACGCGAAGGTGCCGTCTGTTCGGCGCTAGGATCATCGGTGATTTGGATCACGATGAGTACGACTCCATCAACCCCGTTCTCTTGAACGCTTCCGCTCGCGATCTACAAGGCTATGTAGATGCACTCCTCTCTCCCGTTGCTAGATGACTCCATAGATTGATCTTGGTGATGCGTAAAAAAAATTTATTTTCTGCTACGTTCCCCAACAGTGGCATCATGAGCTAGGTCTATGCATAGTTTCTATGCACGAGTAGAACACAAGATTGTTGTGGTCGTTGGTTTTGTCAATTTTCTTGCCACTACTAGTCTTATCTTGTTTCAGCGGCATCGTGGGATGAAGCGGCCCGGACCGACCTTACACGTACGCTTACGTGAGACAGGTTCCACCGACTGACATGCACTAGTTGCATAAGGTGGCTAGCGGGTGTCTGTCTCTCCCACTTTAGTCGGATCGGATTCGATGAAAAGGGTCCTTATGAAGGGTAAATAGAAATTGGCATATCACGTTGTGGTTTTGGGTAGGTAAGAAACGTTCTTGCTAGTAACCTATAGCAGCCACGTAAAAACATGCAACAACAATTAGAGGACGTCTAACTTGTTTTTCCGGCATATGCCTTGTGATGTGATATGGCCAAAAGGATGTGATGAATGAAATATATGTGATGTATGAGATTGATCATGTTCTTGTAATAGGAATCACGACTTGCATGTCGATGAGTATGACAGCCGGCATGAGCCATAGGAGTTGTCTTTATTTTTTATATGACCTGCATGTCATTGAATAACGCCATGTAATTACTTTACTTTATTGCTAAACACGTTAGCCATAGAAGTAGAAGTAATCGTTGGCGTGACAACTTCATGAAGACACGATGATGGAGATCATGATGATGGAGATCATGGTGTTATGCCGGTGACGATGATGATCATGGCGCCCCGAAGATGGAGATCAAAAGGAGCAAAATGATATCGGCCATATCATGTCACTATTTGATTGCATGTGGTGTTTATCATGTTTTGCTTCTTATTTGCTTAGTACGAAGGTAGTAAATAAGATGATCCCTCATAATAATTTCAAGAAAGTGTTCCCCCTAACTATGCGCCGTTGCGAAAGTTTGTTGTCTCGAAGCACCACGTGATGATCGGGTGTGATAGATTCTAACGTTCACATACAACAGGTGTAAGCCAGATTAACACATGCAAAACACTTAGGTTGACTTAACGAGCCTAGCATGTACAGACATGGCCTCGGAACACAAGAGACCGAAAGGTCGAACATGAGTTGTATAGAAGATACGATCAACATGAAGATGTTCACCGATGATGACTAGTCTGTCTCACGTGATGATCGGACACGGCCTAGTTGACTCGGATCATGGATCACTTAGATGACTAGAGGGATGTCTATCTGAGTGGGAATTCATTATATAATTTGATTAGATGAACTTAATTATCATGAACTTAGTCTAAAATCTTTGCAATATGTCTTGTAGATCAAATGGCCCACGCTAATGTTACCCTCAACTTCAACGCGTTCCTAGAGAAAACCAAGCTGAAAGACGATGGCAGCAACCATACGGACTGGGTCCGGAACTTGAGGATCATCCTCATAGCTGCCAAGAAAGCATATGTCCTAGATGCACCGCTAGGTGAAGCACCTGTTTTCCCAGCAACTCAAGACGTTATGAATGCCTGGCAGTCGCGTAGTGATGATTACTCCCTGGTTCAGTGCGGCATGCTTTACAGCTTAGAATCGGGGCTCCAAAAGCGTTTTGAGCAGTACGGAGCATATGAGATGTTCCAAGAGCTGAAAATGGTTTTCCAAGCTCACGCCCGGGTCGAGAGATATGAAGTCTCCGACAAGTTCTACAGTTGTAAGATGGAGGAGAATGGTTCTGTCAGCGAGCACATACTCAAAATGTCTGGGTTGCACAACCGCTTATCTCAACTGGGAGTTAATCTCCCGGATGACGCGGTGGTCGACAGAATCCTCCAGTCGCTCCCACCTAGCTACAAGAGCTTTGTGATGAACTTCAATATGCAGGGGATGGTGAAAACCATTCCTGAGGTATATTCAATGCTGAAATCAGCGGAGGTGGAGATCAAAAAGGAACATCAAGTGTTGATGGTCAATAAAACCACTAGTTTCAAGAAAGGCAAGGGTAAGAAGAACTTCAAGAAGGACGGCAAGGGAGTTGCCGCGCCCGGTAAGCCAGTTGCCGGGAAGAAGCCAAAGCATGGACCCAAACCTGAGACTGAGTGCTTTTATTGTAAGGGAAGCGGACACTAGAAGCGGAACTGCCCCAAGTACTTAGCAGACAAGAAGGCCGACAACACCAAAGGTATATGTGATATACATGTAATTGATGTGTACCTTACCAGTACTCGTAGTAGCTCCTGTGTATTTGATACCGGTGCGGTTGCTCATATTTGTAACTCAAAACAGGAGCTGCGGAATAAGCGGAGACTGGCGAAGGACGAGGTGACGATGCGCGTCGGGAATGGTTCCAAGGTCAATGTGATCGCCATCGGCACGCTACCTCTACATTTACCTACGGGATTAGTTTTAAACCTCAATAATTGTTATTTAGTGCCAGCTTTGAGCATGAACATTGTATCTGGATCTCGTTTGATACGAGATGGCTACTCATTTAAATCCGAGAATAATGGTTGTTCTATTTATATGAGAGACATGTTTTATGGTCATGCCCCGCTGGTCAATGGTTTATTCTTAATGAATCTCGAACGTGATGTTACACATATTCATAGTGTGAATACCAAAAGATGTAAGGTTGATAACGATAGTCCCACATACTTGTGGCACTGCCGCCTTGGTCACATTGGTGTCAAACGCATGAAGAAGCTCCATGCTGATGGACTTTTGGAGTCTCTTGATTACGAATCATTTGACACATGCGAACCATGCCTCATGGGCAAAATGACAAAGACTCCGTTCTCCGGAACAATGGAGCGAGCGACCAACTTATTGGAAATCATACATACTGATGTGTGCGGTCCAATGAGCGTTGAGGCTCGCGGAGGCTATCGTTATGTTCTCACTCTCACTGACGACTTGAGTAGATATGGGTATGTCTACTTGATGAAGCACAAGTCTAAGACCTTTGAAAAGTTCAAGGAATTTCAGAGTGATGTAGAGAATCAACGTGACCGAAAGATAAAATTCTTACGATCAGATCGTGGGGGAGAATATTTAAGTCACGAATTTGGTACGCACTTAAGGAAATGTGGAATCGTTTCACAACTCATGCCGCCTGGAACACCTCAACGTAACGGTGTGTCCGAACGTCATAATCGCAGTCTATTGGATATGGTGCGATCTATGATGTCACTCACCGATTTACCGCTATCATTTTGGGGATACGCTCTAGAGACAGCTACATTCACTTTAAATAGGGCACCGTCTAAATCCGTTGAGACGACATCGTATAAATTATGGTTTGGGAAGAAACCTAAGCTGTCGTTTCTAAAAGTTTGGAGATGCGATGCTTATGTCAAGAAACTTCAACCTGAAAAGCTCGAACCCAAGTCGGAAAAATGCGTCTTCATAGGATACCCTAAGGAAACCATTGGGTATACCTTCTACCTCATATCCGAAGGCAAGATCTTTGTTGCCAAGAACGGGTCCTTTCTGGAGAAAGAGTTTCTCTCGAGAGAAGTAAGTGGGAGGAAAGTAGAACTCGATGAAGTACTGCCTCTTGAACTGGAAAGTAGCGCAGCTCAGGAAGATGTTCCTGTGGTGCTTGCACCGACTAGAGAGGAAGTTAATGATGATGATCAAGGTACTTCGGATCAAGTTGCTACTGAACTTCGTAGGTCCACAAGGACACGTTCCACACCGGAATGGTATGGCAACCCTGTCCTGGAAATCATGTTGTTAGACAACGGTGAACCTTCGAACTATGAAAAAGCTATGGCGGGCCCAGATTCCAACAAATGGCTTAAAGCCATGCAATCCGAGATAGGATCCATGTATGAAAACAAAGTATGGACTTTGACAGACTTGCCCGATGATAGGCGAGCGATAGAAAATAAATGGATCTTTAAGAAGAAGACGGACGCGGATGGTAATGTTACCATCTATAAGGCTCGACTTGTCGCTAAGGGTTATCGACAGGTCCAAGGGGTTGACTACGATGAGACCTTCTCACCCGTAGCGAGCATCTTGGAGTTGGTGCAAGCATCTTGGAGTTGGAACGTTCGCTTTAATGAAATGATCAAAGCGTTTGGGTTTATGCAGACTTATGGAGAAGCCTACGTTTACAAGAAAGTGAGTGGGAGCTCTGTAGCATTTCTCATATTATATGTCGATGACATACTTTTGATGGGAAATGATATAGAACTTTTGGGCAACATTAAGGCCTACTTGAATAAGTGTTTTTCAATGAAGGGCCTTGGAGAAGCTGCTTACATATTAGGCATCAAGATCTATAGAGATAGATCAAGACGCCTCATAGGTCTTTCACAAAGCACATACCTTGATAAGATATTGAAGAAGTTCAATATGGATCAGTCCAAGAAGGGTTTCTTGCCTATGTTGCAAGGTGTGAAATTGAGCTCAGCTCAATGTCCGACCACGGCAGAAGATAGAGAAAAGATGAGTGTCGTCCCCTATGCCTCGGCCATAGGGTCTATCATGTATGCCATGCTGTGTACCAGACCTGATGTAAACCTTGCCGTAAGTTTGGTAGGAAGGTACCAAAGTAATCCCGGCATGGAACACTGGACAGCGGTCAAGAATATCCTGAAGTACCTGAAAAGGACTAAAGATATGTTTCTCGTATATGGAGGTGACGAAGAGCTCGTCGTAAAGGGTTACATCGACGCTAGCTTCGACGCAGATCTGGATGACTCTAAGTCACAAACCGGATACGTGTATATTTTAAATGGTGGGGTAGTAAGCTGGTGCAGTTGCAAGCAAAGCGTCGTGGCGGGATCTACATGTGAAGCGGAGTACATGGCAGCCTCGGAGGCAGCACATGAAGCAATATGGATGAAGGAGTTCATTACCGACCTAGGAGTTATTCCCAATGCGTCGGGGCCGATGACACTCTTCTGTGACAACACTGGAGCCATTACCCTTGCCAAGGAGCCCAGGTTTCACAAGAAGACCAGGCACATCAAGCGTCGCTTCAACTCCATTCGTGAAAATGTTCAAGATGAAGACATAGATATTTGTAAAGTGCACATAGATCTGAATGTCGCAGATCCGTTAACTAAACCTCTTCCACGAGAAAAACATGATCAACACCAGAACTCAATGGGTGTTCGTTTATCACAATGTAACTAGATTATTGACTCTAGTGCAAGTGGGAGACTGTTGGAAATATGCCCTAGAGGCAATAATAAAATGGTTATTATTATATTTCCTTGTTCATGATAATTGTCTATTGTTCATGCTATAATTGTGTTATCCGGAAATCGTAATACATGTGTGAATACATAGACCACAACATGTCCCTAGTGAGCCTCTAGTTGACTAGCTCGTTTATCAATAGATGGTTACGGTTTCCTGACCATGGACATTGGATGTCATTGATAACGGGATCACATCATTGGGAGAATGATGTGATGAACAAGACTCAATCCTAAGCATAGCACTAGATCGTGTAGTTCGTTGCTAGAGCTTTTCTAATGTCAAGTATCATTTCCTTAGACCATGAGATCGTGTAACTTCCGGATACCGTAAGAGTGCTTTGGGTGTACCAAACGTCACAACGTAACTGGGTGGCTATAAAGGTATACTACAGGTATCTCCAAAAGCATCTGTTGGGTTGACACGAATCGAGACTGGGATTTGTCACTCCATATGACGGAGAGGTATATCTGGGCCCACTCGGTAATGCATCATCATAATGAGCTCAATGTGACCAAGTGGTTGGTAATGGGATCATGCATTACGGTACGAGTAAAGTGACTTGCCGGTAACGAGATTGAACGAGGTATTGGGATACCGACGATCGAATCTCGGGCAAGCAACGTACCGTTTGACAAAGGGAATTGTATATGGGATTACTTGAATCCTCGACATCATGGTTCATCCGATGAGATCATCGAGGAGCATGTGGGAGCCAACATGGGTATCCAGGTCCCGCTGTTGGTTATTGACCGGAGAGTCGTCTCGGTCATGTCTGCGTGTCTCCCGGACCCGTAGGGTCTACACACTTAAGGTTCGGTGATGCTAGGGTTGTAGAGATATTAGTATGCGGTAACCTGAAAGTTGTTTGGAGTCCCGAATGAGATCCCGGACGTCACGAGGAGTTCCGGAATGGTCCGGAGGTGAAAATTTGTATATAGGAAGTCCAGTTTCGGCCGCCGGGAAAGTTTCGGGGTCACCGGTATTGTACCGGGACCACCAGAAGGGTCCCGGGGGTCCACCGGGTGGGGCCACCTATCCCGGAGGGCCCCATGGGATGAAGTGGGAAGGGAACCAGCCACTGGTGGGCTGGTGCGCCCCCCTTGGGCCTTCCCCTGCGCCTAGGGTTGGAAACCCTAGGGGTGGGGGGCGCCCCACTTGGCTTGGGGGGCAAGTTTCCCCCCTTTGGCCGCCCCCCCCCCCCCCCTCCCCCGCCCCTTGAGATGGGATCTCTAGGGGCCGGCGCCCCCCCAGGGCCCCTATATAAAGAAGGGGGAGGGAGGGCTGCGCACCCCAGCTCCTGGCGCCTCCCTCTCCCTCCGTAACACCTCTCCCTCTCGCTGAGCTTGGCGAAGCCCTGCCGAGATCGCCGCTACTTCCACCACCACGCTGTCGTGCTGCTGGATCTCCATCAACCTCTCCTTCCCCCTTGTTGGATCAAGAAGGAGGAGACATCATCCCCAACCGTACGTGTGTTGAACGCGGAGGTGCCGTCCGTTCGGCGCTAGGATCATCGGTGATTTGGATCACGACGAGTACGACTCCATCAACCCCGTTCTCTTGAACACTTCCGCTCGTGATCTACAAGGGTATGTAGATGCACTCCTCTCTCTTGTTGCTAGATGACTCCATAGATTGATCTTGGTGATGCGTAGAAAATTTTTATTTTCTGCTACGTTCCCCAACAATAGCTATTCTTCTCAGGGGGGGTCACAGAAAGGGTGCTCCAAAAAAGTTGTTTCCGCTTGGCACCAAAATTCAAGTGTTCGTTGGATGCCCGCTGTGATGGTAGCATGTGTTGCCACCTTGCCTCTGAATGTGCTCTCGTTTCTAGCCTTCCAAATCTCAGAGAGGATGAGGATGATGGTTGTTTTGAGGGCCTTCTCGTGTTCTGGCCGCGCTGCATCGATCATTGCAGCAACGATGGTCGTCGGCTTAGCATTGCTTTGCCATTTCAAAGGGTGGAGAGAGCTGCAGCCGCCTCTGTTTTGCCCGGCTCCGACAAGGGGGGAGGGGGTGAGGAAGATCACGACGGCGCGCCTTCGGCTCGCGTCAGTGCTTGTAGTCGTCGCTAGGTGATCTACGGATATGGATGTAATTTTATTATTTTTTATATTCATTGTACTAGATTGAAGATGAATTGATTGAAAGTTTCCCTAAAAAAATACTCCCTCTCGTCCGGAAATACTTGTCATCAAAATGGATAAAAAGGGATGTATCTAGACGTATTTTAGTTCTAGATACATACTCCCTCCGTCCGAAAATACTTGTCATCAAAATGAATAAAAAGAGATGTATAAGAGGAAGTATCTTTGTATCTATTTTGATGACAAGTATTTTCGGATGGAGGGATTACGTGATCGAGTATGACGTCACATGTTAGCATATACTGGTAGTAATCTTGTAGTGATTTGCTACGGTGGTGCTACCAAGCAAAGTGATACCAGTCTGCACGCAATCGTGCATATTTTCAAGATGACAACCATAGAGCTAATCCTCGTGTTATTATAAGTTCATCGTTTCTTGAATATTAAAGCTACGTAAGGATTGATAGCAACAAATAAAGTTGCAATAAAAAAGGTGATCCCTAACCACCCCGTTGATTATATTTTTAAATCCTTCGTCTTCTTTCAACTGGGGTTATCTCTGGGAAGAGGAAAGATAGGCCAGTGCCCGGAGTGGTGCTAAACAAGTTTAAGGCAATTCACTCCTTCAACGGACACTGGCATTGTACGTGCGTTCATAGTCATAGGGGTGAATGTATGTGCGTATGTATGAGCGTCTGCATCTGTACTATGTTTAAAAAAGCACTAGCTGCTTTTCTGTTGGTCCATTTGAGCGATCTTTGTGTGTGGGCTATCTTAGTAATCTTAGTTGGCCCTCCCGACCCTGTAATTTTCTTTTCATGGGCTCTTTTGTTTGTTGTACCTTGGTGTTAGACTTTGCTCACTTTGCCCTTTTGTTCGAGCCTTATTAACTTGCATGCACGCCATACGGCGCGACGATCTGGGGTAGCACACTTCAGCCACAGGTCACCATGATGCACCGGCCGTGAGCAATTTAACTATCACGGAACGTGCGGCCGATGGTACGGTTGTAACTCAGTCGCGCTGAAAAACTGGAGAGCGGACATTTGTCACATCTACTTGGATGTCGTTAATTTTAAGTTGGATGCTGCTTGTGCCTTTGCTCTAAGGAACATTGCCAACTGTAGTGAGCTCCATAGCTTGAGTTTTGTAATACAGGGAGGCCCTAGTTGTGAAGCAAAATCTTGGAAGAATGCAAAGGCACGCTACAAGGAAAGGAGGCGATAAAACAAGCAGGACCAACGATTTACAGCAGCTCAGAAAGCCCACGATCCGTGAACCCCGATGCAGGGTGGAGACAAAACGTCAATGCAGCTTCGTGAAGAGGATCTCAAACGAGCCGATGCCATTTGAGCCCCAAAGTCCGTACCTAGCGACGTCACACCATGTGAAAGGTGGGCGCGCCAAACCTGATCCACCAATCACCATTAGCAATCTAGCATCATCGCTGCGCAGCAGATTATTATACGGCAGGGCGAGTCAAGGCTCCGCTGCGTGCGTCTGCAAGATAGATTAGACTACTCTTTCTAGTGCCATCTACATTGATCAGCCACCAAGAATTGATTGGACTCCAAACAGGAGATCGCACGGCACGAGATCCTCGTGGCATCTCGTCCACGTTACGTTACTGCTCCTTCGGGGGACACACGAGATCTTCCTGGCATCTCGACTACATTAGTGAAACCAAGGTCTGGTTTGGCCGGCAGATTTTGGCGCCATCGAAAGCCTCTAGGACAATGCAGGGATTCTATACGCTGGAATGGCGGTCATCACTGGTGCCGTCACGTGTCCGAATCGCTCGACCCCAACCGCCCACCCGGACGAGGACATGTCGGATATTCCAAGATGCTCCCGGCGTTTGCTGCCCGTTGTCTGATCCCGCGAGAAACTCCATCGAAGTTGCTATAAATGGAGGTCAATCGTCCTCCTCATGATTGCAGGAGGATCAGGATTGTCACTATCAGAAATTCAGAATGCTGAAAACTACTACCTCTCCTCCGCATGCCTTGAGGCCGTCCCGTGCCTACTACAGGCCGGCTTTCTCTCTCAGTGCAACAACTTCGTCCTCGTCTCTAACCTCCAACCCAAAGGTCGACCCTCCCTCCGTCTCCTGGACGTTTACCGGTTTCTGTCGTCGGAGAAATCAGTTTGTTTCTTGTGAAGTTTCTATCTGATGATGTTCTTCCTGCCCTCTTGCTTCAGAAATCTTTGATCCAGGAGCTCCGAAGGCAGCTCTCTTCCACGATCGACGAAGCCTCGCAGGTGCTGAAGAGTGCGCCGCAGAGGCTTCTGGATGCAATAGTTGACTCAACCTTCAAGTTTACTCATCAAGCTCTGCTCCCGTCTGAGGTACTCCAGTCCATGAAACTCTACTGCAACTTCCAGTGTAAAAACTCTGGCAATGACAACCCAGAAACTCAGCCGTGCTTCCTTTCTCGCAAAATTAACATTGCCTGTGGCATGTTTGCAGAGCAACTTTGCACCCGTCGATGAGATCGGTGGATCCGTAGAGATACTCCAGATTGAAGGAGAGATACCCAAAGATTTCCCCGAGGGTGTGTACATCAGAAATGGTGATCATCTGCATCTTTTCTGGTTGCTGTGGTGTAAGTAAGTGCAGTAGGAATCGCAAACAAGAAGCTAACTGTCAGCTAAATTATAACAGGTTCCAATCCTCTCTTTGGCGCCCTCCACTCGACGGTCTCCGTCTTTGGGGAGTCCAGTGAGATATGGGTTGAGGGCGAGGGCATGCTCCATGCCCTGTACTTCAGCAAGACCGGTTCAGCTTCTTCTTGGTCAGTCTCCTACGACAATCGCTACGTGCAATCCGAAACATTGAAGATTGAACAAAACCGCCAGAAACCATGCTTCCTCCCTGCTATCGAGGGTGACTCGGCAGCCATCATCGTCGCCTACATTCTCAACTATGTAACTAACACTTGCAAATCCAAATTATATATATGCTGTTTACTAGAAACCCTGACCTGAAATGAGTAAACATGCGATGCAGCTGAGGTTTGGCAAGGTGAACAAGAACATCACCAACACCAATGTGTTTGAACATGCGGGTAGGGTGTACGCTGTCGCAGAAAGCCATCAGCCCCAGGAAATCTGCATACAAAATCTTGAGACAGGCAATACCTGGGATATTGGTGGGGAGTGGGACCGGCCCTTCACAGCTCACCCAAAGGTATGGGTGTCCAGCAGCTCTATCCTTCATAAACCCCATGGTTAACAAGAACAGTAAATCAAGCAAGTATAGACCACAAAAACAGAACTACTACTACTACCTCTGTAACTAAATATACGACGTTCTTGCAGTTCAATTTGAACAATATCTTATATTTAGTTACCGAGGTAGTACTATAGAAGGTACAAATACTGCAGTCACATAGTAACTTGATCTTAAATATCAATCAATAAAGAATAACATATCGATACATCTGCAAGAGAACAAGATTATTTAATTTTATTGATACATCTACCAGAGAACAGAATTAACATCCTTGTTTCAGTTACATCCGTGTCCTCAATCTGTTGGCTCAAAAAATAAGTGAACAATACAACCCAGGTGGAAAGAACTCAGATGCGGTACATATGATGGAAGCTTACTCCAGATCTGATCTAGAAAAAGGAGGAAAAGCAGCCACGTCGGATTTATCTATCATCTATGTTACATGCCTTGCTTATATAACCCTGCGTTTTGCAAGATGAGTAGTCCGTACCAATGTGCTATTTAACTGCAAAAATAACAGAAGTCCAGGGTTTATCAGAAGCAAATATATAAATATATACTTCAAAAAGAGGAGGTACTCTATTTTACACAATCATATATGTTGCAGATAATAATGAATAACTGCAAAAAAAACACCACACTGCATACAAAAGTATGATTACAAGATGTTTTCAAATACATGCACATGTTGTTATCCTTGTTCAGTCATCTGTTTGATTTAAGGCACTTCATTCACATGACTGTAGGTAGCTCCTGGATCAGGAGAACTTGTCATCTTTGGCTCAGATGCAAAGAAGCCTTTCCTAGTTGTTGGTGTTGTCTCAGGTAATTTATAATATGTTGCACTTCTCTAGAATTTTACACCATGTTCATGTGCCAAGGTTGAAATCAAGTTATAACCACAACTCGAGTTTATTTGACTGCAGATGATGGAACCAAACTAAAACATAAAGTTGACCTCAAGCTGAACAGATCTACACTTTGTCACGACATAGGAGTTACTCTGAAGTATGTGGATTTAAGAAATACCATTTGCTCCCAGCAATTTATTGATTACAGTACATACTATTTATGAATTTTTAACTTGATTGGTAATACTAGAATATCTCAGAGTAGAATATTATGGTAAACAGTGATAGCAATTCACAGATATTGTTTCTCTTGATGTAGGTACAACATAATCATAGATATACCACTTACTATTGACATTGGTAGACTCACTACAGGCGGTCAGTAAGTACTTCATATAAACTTATCCAACAATAAGCAGCTACATTATTTTGTAAAATCAAAATCACATATTACCCGTTGCATAGGCTGATCGAATTTGAGAAGGAAGGTTATGCAAGAATTGGGATTATGCCCCGCTATGGTGACGCAGAGTCAGTTATGTGGTTCGATGTTGAACCATTCTGCATGTTCCATCTTATCAACTGCTTCGAAGAAGGTGATGAGGTACATAGTATTCTCTTCTTAGCTTTTTTCATATATTTGTAAATAATTACTGAAATTTATTGAAAAAATATGTGTTCCATCCCTTCAAGTCCCTTGCAAACTCCGCCTATGTCTTCTAGGCATAGCCGGTCCCAAGCCCGGGTAAAGGAGGAGGGTTGTGATAGGCTTGGCGAGCCAACGTAAAAACTAGCCAGTCCCATAGGAATGAAACCCATTTGAGCGAGAGTAGTACTAGGATGGGTGACCTCCTGGGAAGTCCTTGTGAAAGGGTTTCATATCTAAGGGTTGTGATAGGCTTGGCGAGCCAACGTAAAAACTAGCCAGTCTTTTGGGTATGAAACCCATTTGGGCGAGAGTAGTACTAGGATGGGTGACCTCCTGGGAAGTCCTCGTGAAAGGGTTTCATATCTAGCCTACCCCAACTTGTTTGGGATAAAAGGCTTCGTAAGTAAGTAAGTATCCCTTCAAGTCCCTTGCAACTACCTGCACTACAAATTTCATCTTTTCCTGGTGGCCTAGGTTGTTGTTCAAGGCCTCCGTTCGGCAGACTCCGTCATACCAGGGCCAAGATTAAACAAACAAGACATACTCCCTGAAAGATCCGAGCTTAAAAAAGATGGCAAGGCCATGAAACAAGGCATTAATGAGAAATTATTCTCTCGCTTGTTTGAATGGAGATTAAACCTGAAAACGAAGACTGTTTCAGGCGAATATTTGACTGGGACCGAGTGCTCCTTGGAATTCCCAATGATCAATAACCACTACACAGGCGTGCGTCATAGTTATGGCTACGCACAAATAGTGGATTCTTTAACAAGATCTGCTAGCAGTAGTGAAAAAGGTAATGCTAAAATCAAACAACACTATATTACGAGCATGTACATTGGGTGCCTACGTCTATTTCCGCGTTTACAGTACTATGTACCACAGCTTGACTCAGGTTTTCTTTATATCTTACAGTACTGCCAAAGTATGGGGGCTTTGCAAAACTATGCCTTGAGGAGAGAGAGAATACAGAGGTATGTATAAATCAGCTCCGTGCATCAGTTCAGCTACTATTTAACCAAGATTTCCTCACTCAAATTCAAGCTGTACACCAGACATCGGCAGAAGATCTAATAAAGATGGAAATTCATCGGCTTAGTGAAGATGAGTTCTGCTCTGGAGCATCATTTGTTCCAAGAGTTGGTGGCTCACATGAAGATGATGGATGGATAATATCTTTTGTACATAATGAAAGAACAAATACGTCACAGGCAAGTTTTCATTGTAACACATTACATACACACACCCCAATTTTCATACGAAACACGAGTCCAATTTTGGAGCTTTGTCTTATGTTGCAGGTGCACATTATTGATACCCAAAAATTTGAAGGTGCTCCTGTTGCAAAAATAACATTGCCACAAAGAGTGCCCTATGGCTTTCATGGAACTTTTGTCCATAACAACATACACGGGCACGTGAATACCAGATCAGAAAAAAACTGGACAACTTAAAGTTTATATATTGAATTGGGTCTTTGTAAGTAGAAATTTTTGTATCCAGTGAATTGTACAAAATTTAAACCTGTATGAGTATATTTGTAGGTTATCTCATTCATTGCTATGTAGGTTATCTTGTACAAGTGTATCTCGAATCACAAAGAAGCTGTCTTCAGCTAACATATGGTTGTCGTTCTAGCTGTAATCAATTATACAAAAATGTTGTATTGCAAAAAATTCAATACGCCACAGTATCTCATAAAAGACTCAGCTAGGTTTTATAATTCTAATGCAACCGGACTTGAAGTACAATTAGAAGAGAATATCAACATCATCAGAACAGATTATAGTCTCTGATGCCAAGTTCATATGAACCCCAGGAGCTTAGGGAGAAGTCGTTTGTTGACGTGTGATCTTCGATACCGGGGATTAAGGGCAAACCCCTTTTTTGTTCGGGTAGGGGCTAAAACACTTCAGTAAACTTCATGTCAGAGACACATTTTTTTTTACCCAGGTCACTGGGGCCCATAAGGCAGTGGCACAAGGCTAATGTAGATACGTCGCCCATGCTGGTGCCAAAGTCAAAAAGGTGGGGCAATTGTCACGTCTCTGATAAGCGTCAGGCGCCGTCTTGGGACAAGACAAACCGTCATACTGTAGACTCATGATGCGTATCTACGAAGCGTAGATCGCCGTAGGAATGCAGGCCTGGATTTAATTCGTCGGTCGGCCCTTCCAACTCTAAGAGAGTAGAATTGTGCAGGCCTTGCATTAAATGCCTTGCCAACCGATAGACCCCAGGGAGGGCCCACCAGGATCAAAGCTGCTGCTCGGGGGAGTTGAAGGTGCTCGGGGGCAGCCCCGCGTACTTCCCCTGGCTCCTTATGTTTGGCTGTCGTTGCTGAAATCATCATGCTCGGGGGCGACGCCTTGCCCAAGCTGGTCGGGGAACCATGCTGGGGGGAGTCCATAGTACCGGTCCTTGGTGCTTTTACTCCTTGGCCTTGATGTTGTCGATGATGCGACTTGACAATGGTGCACTGCTGGATCTTTGTGGCGCCAAGCTCGGCCCATTACAGCAGGCCCGGGGTACCTGTCCCCCGTGATGCTGACATAAGCCCTCGGCCCTGCCACCCGGTGATGGTCGAGAGAGCCTTTCTTCAAAGGTTCGGACCGGCTCCTGATGGGAGGCCAATCGCAATAGATGGTCGGCGAGCTCGTTGTCCCAACACGGCACGTGTTGTAGCTGCAAGCCGTCGAAGTGTCGCTCCAACTTCCTGACCCGATCCAGTTATGCTGCCATTTGTGAGTCCAAGCATTGATGGTCCTTCGACACTTGATTGATGACGAGTTGTGAGTCACCCTTGATGAGTAGGCATCGAATTCCGAGGGAGGCTGCGGCACGGAGGCCTGCGAGCAGCCCCTCATATCCGCCCATGTTGTTCGTGGCACCTTTGAAAAGGAGCTGCACAACGTACTGGAGTTGTTCGTCCGTCGGAGAGGTGAGAACCACTCCAGCCCCCGGGCCCTGGAGCGCGAAGGATCCGCCGAAGTGCATCGTCCAGTGTTCGGGAAGACCGATGATCCGGGAGTTAAGGACACCTCCTCCTCCTTGTCTTCGGGCACTAGTATCATTTTTGTGATAAAGTCGACTAGGGAGCAACTTGATGGCGTGGGAGCTGACAAGCAAAGATCAAACTCCCCAAGCTCGATCGCGCACTTCACAAATTCACGCCGCGACCAATGGCCTCATGGTTGTGAAGGATGCGATCAAGCAGGAAGGGACTGACGATGGACACCTTGTGGGCTTGGAAGTAGTGTCAGCTTCCTTGATGCGACCAAGACTGCATACAGTAGCTTCTGGACCTGTGGGTACCATGATTTGGCATCACGCAGGACTTCATTGATGAAGTAGATTGGTCGTTGTACGAGACGTCCTTGAATCGGGGAGCCCGCCCAGGCTCCTCGACCAGCTCGAGGCCAAACAGGAGCCTGGGCTTGCCTCCTAGCTTGGGGCTGGGTGGGAGCTCGGGGTCGGCCATCTTCTCGGAAGGTACTGGGAGCTTGGACCCAGCAGCTTGATTTGACGAATGAGCGGTCGGGGGCTCGAGCCTGAGCTCAGGCTTCGACGTTTCCTCCTGTTTCGCCACCAAGGCGATGCTCACGACTTGGGGAGTGGCCATGATGTATTGATGTATATAGCAACAATGGCTCTTCGGGTCTTGGTGCCACCAGGATCGGCGGAGAGGTGAGGGACTGCTTGACACCTTGGAGTGCTTGTTCGGCCTCCAAGGTCCACTTGAATGGACCCAACTTCTTGAGGACCTTGAATAGGGGGAGGCCTCGCTCCCCGAGCTTGGAGATGAATCTCCCCAAGGCTGCCATGCAGCCTGAGAGGCGTTGCATGTCCTTGAGGTGCATTGGTGGCTGACTGGGCGCATCTTGCCAATGCTGTTGATCTTCTCAGAGCTGGCTTCTATGCCCCTGCTCGAGATGAGGAAGCCCAGGAGCTTCCTCGAAGGCATGACCACAAAAGCATAATTCCTCGAAGGCACATGCGGCGGAGGTTGCCAAAGGTTTCTGCAAGATCGCAGAGGAGTGTGGGTTGACCTTTGGTATTCATGAAGAGGTCGTCGATGTTGCGACCTATCTGGCACTCCGGTGCGATGAGCATGGCCCGTCGATATGGAGGGCCGGTGTTCTTCAAGCCAAAAGGCATGCAGATGTAACAGAACATTCCAACCGGGGTGATGAATGTTGTTTTTCCTCATCCTCTTTAGCCATGTGAATCTGGTGATAACCAGAATATCCATCTAGGAAGCACAAGAGATCACATCCCGCCGTGGAATCCACGATCTGATCTATGCCGGGCAGAGGAATCCTTGGGACATGCTTTGTTAAGGTCGGTGAAGTCGACGCACATCCTTAGCTTGTCGTTAGCCTTCGGGACAACGACGAGGTTGGCGAGCCACTCAGGGTGGATCACCTCAAACCGAGCTTTTTTTTAGTCTATGCACCTCCGCTCTGATGAAATCTTAGTGCTCGGGTGCTTGACGGAGGTCGAGTTTGGCGATGTCGAAAATGATGCTTTCCTTCTGGTAGTGTCTCTGGTACCGAAGGCGGCCATCAAGGACACCTGCCCGAGCGGCACTGTAAACGCCTTCATCGGTCGCAGGCGCCCTAGGGGCACTTGCATCTTATCGAAGACGTCGAGGGAAAGATGCGAGGCCCGCACCTCCATCCACCAGCATGTTTGTCGGGGAGACCACTGACGAGACCCTGGGGTGGTTTTCGTGGCTGAACATGATCACGGTGTTCGACCACTTGAGTGGTCAGGATGCGCTGATGCTTGGGAGCACCGCGTTCACTTCCCACGCTAGCAGCTTGAGCTGGCAGCGTGAAGCGGGTGCGGAAGCATCCCCACAGATGCATGCCACAGTCTTCCACTCTTGAGAGCTTGTTATCTCGGTCACGGTGGGTAGTTCACTCGTCCCAACCGTGGCACCTGTTGCATGCACCGAGATGTCCTTTGTGGCGTGCTTGGTGTCGGTTGTCAACGGGGGCTCGAACCTCCACCCATTCGTGAGGCCATGCTCGTCAAAGAGGGATGCGGGACATCACTCGCTAGTGCCTTCTTTGCGGCATTTGCCTTCCTCTTGTGGTCAAGGACATCATGGAGATCATCCGCAGGCATGAAAGCGGTGATGGTGAGATGGGACGCAAAACGATGCTTCTTTGCGTTGCCTCACAGCGGACTTGGCAGCTGTGATGGCAACGAGGCCATCGAAGGGATCAAGCGAGAAGGGTTGCATCAAGACGCAACCCTTCTAATCGTCAACTGGCGGCGGACGATGTCCACCAACCCCACAATCTCCCAAAGCCAAGGGCCCATGGGGGATTCATCCTTCACGAGAACCGAGGGGGAGGGGGCGTCAAAGAACTCAAACAGCCCACAGCACAGCCTCCTGCCTGTTCCCTTGGAAACCGCTCGGCAGCGTGTCGACCAGTGCATGCTGGTGGAGGCCCATATCTCGGATGGCGCGGTGCCCCTCGGATGGAGCTCATCAGCTACACCAGTGTGGTCATCCGTGCCGTGAGGATGCACACGCGCCGATGACGAACGATGTTACCGTCGTCGCAAGCACGATACGTGCAAGGGCATGGTGGCTGAGGCAACTGGTTCGATGAAAACCGAAGCCTTAGCCTCCTACCTGGCGTGCCAGATGTTGACTTGTGATCGTCGATATCGAGGATTAAGGCTAGACCCCTTGTTTGTTTGGCCAAGGACTAAAACACTTCAGTGGACTTTACACTCAGAGACATGGGTTTCTTAGTCAGGTTCAGGCCACCGCAAGATGTAATACCCTACGTCCTGCTCTAGCTCTTGACCAGCTTATATGAGTGGTTACAAGCTACTGCTCGGGGCACTTCTAGTGCTCGGGATAGTTCTTCTGTTCTTCTCCTAGCTTTGGTCTTC
The DNA here is from genome assembly GCA_963921465.1 of Triticum timopheevii. Lineage (NCBI taxonomy): Eukaryota > Viridiplantae > Streptophyta > Magnoliopsida > Poales > Poaceae > Triticum > Triticum timopheevii. Next base: position 313,559,296 of record OY997270.1, on the reverse strand, counting down.
TCCTAAGTTTGTAGAGATAGATCACCTAACAACTGTAGATCATTTGCTATGGCCTCGGTTCTCCCCTTTATATAGGCATGGGGGTACCACAATGGCCTTTACAATTAAATTGATACGTTGAACCTTTGGGGTTACAAACTGCACGCCCCAAATGGGCCCATCAGACGGTCGTGGCATAGTGGATGACAAGCCGAGTCAGTTCCTCGAGAAACGCATCCATCCTGCCATAGACAGCTCAATAGGGCCCATAGGGCAGTGGCACAAGGCTGATGTAGGAACGCCTCCGTGGTGGTGCCAAAGTCAAAAAGGTGGGGCACCTGTCAAGCGGCAGGCGCTATCGTCTTGGGAGGAGACGAACCGTCGTACTGTAGACTCATGATGAGTATCTACGAAGCGTAGATCGCCGTAGGTATGCAGGCCTGGATTTAATGCATCGATCAGGCCTTGGAACTCTAGAGAGTTGCGCAGGCCTTGCATTAAATGTTTTGCCATCAGGTAGACCCCCGAGAGGGCCCGGAAGGAGCAGAGTTCTACTCAGGGGCAAGCCCCACGCACTTCTCCTGGCTCCTTATGTTTGGCTGCCATTGCTGAAAGCCTGAAACCATCATGCTCGGGGGCGACGCCTTGCCCAAGCTGGTCGGGGAACCATGCTGGGGGAAGTCCTGAGTACTTGTCCTTGGTGCTTTTTCCTCCTTGGCCTTGACGTTGTCGATGATGTGTTGACAATGGTGTACTGCTGGATCTTTGTGGCACCGAGCTCGGTCCATTACAGCGGGCCTAGGGTACCCTGTCGCCATGATGCTAACATCATTGCAAGAAGATCTTCAAGGCCAGCAAAGTGTTGCCCAGCAGGCAACAATGCCACTGGGGTTGGTTAACGGTAACATGACTAGGAGAGAGAGGAGGGGGGTTCTTCTCTATCGATTTCTCCTCCCACCAATATATCTGTCTGGCATTCTATAGCCAGCTCACGTAACAAACTTGGAAACAGAACCATAATTTATGTCTAAGATATCTATGGAAGTCCAAGACTTGGGCACCAAGCATTAAAGTGGCTGTGCAGAATCCGGCAGGCTAGGCCCACGCCACCAATGGGTTTGCATCCACATAACAAAAATATTCTAGTAAAGCAGTGGTTACATAAGATTCCTAAGATAGTAGCAATAACAGAGACTTATTTGGAGGTATCGAAGTATTGTAGTAATTCAAAAAAAAATGCAACACAAAGTTCTGTCAGGCTACCTCTTAAAGTTACTAATGTTCGAATTATTTAACCATGAAGGAACTCTTGCAGCTGCAGCCTCCAACAGCACTTGGATTGGTTGAAACCTGGATATCGTACAGACAGAAATCTGAGAACGTTCTTAAGCATAAAACAGAGGGTCACAATTGGGTAATCTAAAATAGCGCCCAAGTTCAGGTATTGAGCAATAGAGCCATTCAAAACTAACCACAAATGCTGAGCTTATCAATTCCTCTACATAATCGATTGTTGAACCTTTCACGAAGTCGTATGAGACATTGTCGACAACCAACTTAACACCATTCTTCTCGAAGACCCTACAGTTAAATCAACAGCATGTGAGACATGCAACTGTACCCTGACCAGACAATGGTGGTAAATCTTGATGCTCCATTATTTCCACATTCGGAGATTCCATGTCCCACTAAAAATGGTGTTGCAAACAAAGATCATGAAACCTCAATCTGAAGCATGACCACCAACCTATCATCAGCATTTTCCTTGTTATCCAGTGAGAAGGTGTACTGGAATCCAGAACAGCCACCAGCTTCAACGCTCAAGCGCAACATGTTGCCCTTAGCAGATGGTTCTTTAGTATGTAACTCTTTGAGCCTCTGCAGCAAACAAATTACATCATCAGACACTGTACGTGCTAAACTAACTGAAGAAGTAAAATACAGAAAATAAAAGGTATCGGAGGTAAGTGACAGATTTTCCTTATAATAACACAACAATTTTGTGAGCGAACAACAGTATATGATCTGTATTACCAAACATACATAGAACTCTGCAGTCTTCATACCAAATAAGAAGTTAAGAACTCAGAGATCCTCCCAGAATGATAACCTCCGGATTTTAAACCCCTAAATTTCTACAGAGCCATTATACAACTGAAGGAAAAATATAGACAAACTCCACAGTTAAATCTTATAAAATGAATATCAATCCGTACAAGATCCTAAAATATATCCCTGAATTTATGAAACAATTGTCCGTCGGGGCAGCAAAGCAGAGAGTAGTTACTGAAATAAAGAGGTTGCGAGGCACCTACACGGACGCAGTTATCCGTCATGCTGACGACCTCCGGCTCCTCCGGCGCCGGCGTCTCGGTGGTGGCGGCGCCGGCTGCGGCGGCGGTGGGATAGGAGGAGGTGGAGGTGGAGGCGGAGGCGGAGGCGAGGAAGCGGTTGTTGGCGCGGATGCGGCTGTTAAGCAGTAGCGCGAGGCGGCGGAGAGGGGGCCTAACCGAGGCCATCGCCGCCCAATGTCGCCGCTGGTATGCGGCGCGCCTCCAGGGGAATTGGGGAACGGAGGAAGGACCGCTGGCGGTGACGTTTGGTGCGTGGGCTCCACGCCTCCACGCGTAGATGCTTTGCTCTGAGTTTTCTTGGAAAGGTTCCTGCTCCGTGTTTTGTTTCTCCTCTGTTCCTTTTTCTTTTTCTTTTTTTTGAGCTGTGTTCCTTTTCCTTGATGACATTGCAAAAATTTACATATTCCTTAGAGCAACTTCACTGGGGCGACCCAAATGGAGGGCGATTTCGTCCGCGTTTTGTTCGTTTGGGTCGGTCGCCCGCCCGGCGTCCATCCTGTTTTAGATATGGGTCGGCAGCGCGCCAACGCGCCGACCCATATGTGCCGGCATGGCCGGCTGGCCGCCCTATTTTGCATTGATGAATTTGCATTTAAACATATAATCAAATAACATAGTTTGAACCAAATAAAATAGCATAGTTTTACAAGCCGAATAAAAAAAAATGTCTCACATAGTTTTGCAAACGAATAAAGGAAGATACATCTATTGGCTGCCAACATGAGCCCACATATGCTCAACCAAATCATTTTGCAGTTGCACGTGAGTTTCTCAATCACGCGTGTCATGATGAATTGGGTGAACTGTTCAAACGTTGCCGCTCCTCCATGCTCAGGCGCAACATTCTTACCTTGAAACTGAAACCCTTGATCGTACAGACGTTCCGGGCGCTCGTCTTCTACGATCATATTGTGCATGATCACACAAGCAGTCATCACCTCCCACAGTTTCTGCGTGCTCCAGGTATTAGCAGGATACCGGACGATGCCCCATCAAGATTGCAAAACACCAAAGGTACGCTCGACATCCTTCCTAGCACTCTTTTGCTCTTGGGCAAATCTTTTCCTCTTCTCTTCGACAGGGTTGGGTATTGTCTTGACAATAGTGGTCCACTGAGGATAGATACGGTCACCCAGGTAGTATCCTTTGTCGTAGTTGTGGCCGTTAACAGTAAAGTTCGCCGGTGGGCTGTTGCCTTCGGCAAGCCTAGCAAACACCGGCTAGCGCTGAAGCGCGTTGATATTATTGTGTGATCCGGCCATGCCAAAGAAAGAGTGTCAGATCCCGAGATCTTGAGACGCCACGACCTCTAGTATGATAGTGCAAGCCCTGACATGGCCCTTATACTGCCCTTGCCAAGCAGAAGAGCAGTTCTTCCACTCCTAGTGCATGCAGTCTATGCTACCAAGCATCCCTGGGAAGCCCCTGCTGGCATTCATCGCCAACAAACGGGATGTATCTTCAGCAGTCGGCTCTCTCAAGTACTTAGGGCCAAACACAGCAATAACAACCTTGCAGAACTTATACATGGACTCTAGGCATGTAGACTCGCTCATACGAACGTACTCGTCAATGAGATCACCGGGCACTCTGTATGCATTCGGATGGCAGCGGTGCATTTCTGATAAGAGGAGAAACCAATCTTGCCAATGGCATCCTCTTTGCACTCGAAATAGTCATCATAGCCGACCACCCCCTCTCTAATACGGTTGAAAAGATGCCTACCCATACGGAAACGGGGGCGGGATTTTTGATGTTTGAACAACGGGTTTGTTGTATCAAAGTAGTCCTTCCAAAGAAGGAAATGCCCGCTCTCTTGGTTGCGATTCAACGCCGGAAGGTGGCCTGGAATGGAGCCACAGAACAACGGCTGCTGGCTGTTGAGGTGGTGATGGGCCAACACGACAACCAATATCTCCTCCTCGTCATCGGACGACGAATCATCGGTGTCGCAAAGGAAATTGTGAAAAAAGAACTCGTCGGCGGAGTCTATTTTGTACCTTGGCAAACTGTCGAACAGCTTGGCGAAGGGAATCGCGGCGCGCACGGGCCAGCTACCTGCCCTGCCGACGTCCGACGAGTGGGCCGGCGTCCGACGAGCGTACCGGTGAGTATCTGGCCGGGGCAGCGAGGCGGCTTCTTGGTCGGGGACGGCTGTGTGGTGGGGGCGCGGGGGTGGGAAGCAGTCGGCTCCCCGGCGGCAAGACCGCGGTGGCGGGCGACGTAGGAGTGGGCGGCGTTGCTGGATAGATGTGGAGGCGCCGGCATCTGGCAGAGTCGCTGGCAAAAATGGGCGGCGGCGACGACGAAGAAGAAGGCGGGCGAGGGTTGTTGTTGGATGGGGGGAGGCCAATGTGCCACCGACCGGCAACCAGCGGGCCCGGAGGAGGAGAAGGCAAGCGTGCGCGCGTCCATCGCATGTCCGCGCCGATGCAAACGAACGGACGCGCGTCCATTTGTGTCGGTGCATTACGGCGCCTTTTGTGTCCGCGCCAACCCAAATGAACGACAGCGGACGAAATGTGTCGCCCCATTGGAGTTGCTCTTATAGGTTGATTTTTTTTAAAGGTTAATGACTATACTTTTAATGTTAAATTGGGGTTCTCCAATATAGAAATAAAACATTGATTTGAAACTTTTTTTAAGGCAATGTTGATTTGAACTTTGATGTTAAGACATACGTGTGAATAGCTATCGACTATCTTCTAGGCCCAAAGAGTACAAGAATAATGAATGTGTCATTATGGTTCCGAGCTCACATGCTTTTGCGATGATAGTGTTACGATCTAAGGGTGCCTCACCTTATCAGTTGTCGGACCAAGTAGGACGACCGAGGCCCCCCTAGGTCGGTTTCACCTTAGGTTATCAGTCCGACGCACGGGCCTCATAAGAAAATATTTGTAGGCCTTGTCGTCCAAGAGAAGGAAACCGGAGCCATGGAGGACTCCCTTTCATCAACGTAGCCGACTAGATGTGTAATCATAGGGACCCCGCTATGTTATATGTCGGGGTCGAGCTAGTCTCTATATACATTACAATCCCTTGGTTTATACATGTACTTTGTACACTTCAGTCACAAATATACATATAGCAAGAGTAGGGTTTTACCTCAATCGGAGGGCCTAAACCTGGGTAATCTCGCCTCCTTCTTCCCCCTCTGACCTAGTCACCATGTCGGGACCCCTACTAAGGGATTGTTGGGGAACGTAGTAATAATTCAAAAAAAAATCCTATGTGTTACCAAGATCAATCTAGGAGATGCTAGCAACGAGAGAGAGAGAGAGAGAGAGAGTGCATCTTCATACCCTTGAAGATCGCTAAACGGAAGTGTTACAAGAACGCGGTTGATGGAGTCGTACTCGCGGCGATTCAAATCACGGAAGATCCGATCCAAGCGCCGAACGGACGGCGCTTCCGCGTTCAACACACGTACAACCTGGGGACGTCTTCTCCTTCTTGATCCAACAAGGAGGGGAGAAGTTGAGGGAGAACTCCGACAGCATGATGGCGTGGTGGCGATGGAGCTCGTGGTTCTCCAGCAGAGCTTCGGTAAGCACTACGGAAGAGGAAGAGGTGTAGGAAGGAGGGGAAGGGTAGCACCAGGGCGTGTCACGGTGCGGCTACCCTCTCTCTCCCTCACTATATATAGGGGGAAGGGGCAGGAGGAGGCACCCTAGGGTTTCCCCTAGGGGGCGGCGGCTAAGGCAGATTGGATCTCCCTAGGGAAACCCTAGGGAGACTTGCCCCCCAAGCCAAGCAGGTGGAGGCTTGCCTCCCAAGCCAGGTGGAGGTGCCCCACCTCCCCAAGCAACGTGGGAAAGGGTGTGGGGGTGCACAACCCCTTAGTGGGCTGGTTTGCCCCCTCCCCTTGGCCCATGAGGCCCTGCAACACTTGCTGGGGCCCCCGAAAACACCTTTCGATCATGCTGGCCATAGCCCGGTACCCCCGGAACACTTCCGGACTCCAATACCCTTCATCCAATATATTGATCTTCACCTCCGGACCATTCGAGAGTTCCTCGTCTCGTTTGGGATCTCATCCGGGACTCCGAACAACCTTCGGTAACCGCATACTATTCCCATTACAACTCTAGCGTCATCGAACCTTAAGTGTGTAGACCCTATGGGTTCGGGAACCATGCAGACATGACCGAGATACCTCTCCGGCCAATAACCAATAGTGGGATCTGGATACCCATATTGGCTTTCACATGTTCCACGGTGATCTCATCGTATGAACCATGATGTCGGGGATTCAATCAATCCCGTATAAAATTCCCTTTGTCCATCGATATGTTACTTGCCCGAGATTCGATCGTCGGTATCCCTGTACCTCGTTCAATCTCATTACCGGCAAGTCTCTTTACTCGTTCCGTAACGCATGATCCCGTGGCTAACTCCTTAGCCACATTAAGCTCATTATGATGATGCATTACCGAGTGGGCCCAGAGATACCTCTCCGTCATACGGAGTGACAAATCCCAGTCTCGATTCGTGCCAACAAAACAGACACTTTCGGAGATACCTGTAGTGCACCTTTATAGTCACCTAGTTACGTTGTGATGTTTGATACACCCAAAGCATTCCTACATTATCCGGGAGTTGCACAATCTCATGGTCTAAGGAAATGATGCTTGACATTAGAAAAGCTCTAGCAAACGAACTACACGATCTTGTGCTATGCTTAGGATTGGGTCTTGTCCATCACATCATTCTCTTAATGATGTGATCTCGTTATCAACAACATCAAATGTCCATGGTCAGGAAACCACAACCATCTATTGATGAACGAGCTAGTCAACTAGAGGCTCACTAGGGACATGTTGTGGTCTATGTTTTCACACATGTATTATGGTTTTCGGTTAATACAATTATAGCATGAACAATAGACAATTATCATGAACAAGGAAATATAACAATAAACATTTTATTATTGCCTCTAGGGCATATTTCCAACAGTCTCCCACTTGCACTAGAGTCAATAATCTAGTTACATTGTGATGAATCAAACACCCATAGTGTTCTGGTGATGATCATGTTTTGCTCGTGGAAGAGGTTTAGTCAACGGGTCTGCAATATTGAGATCCGTATGTACTTCGCAAATCTCTAGGTCATATTGTAGATGTTGCTTCCACACTCCACTTGGAGCTGTCCCAAATGGTTGCTCCACTATACGTATCCGGTTTGCTACTCAGAGTCATCCCGATAGGCGTTAAAGCTTGAATCGACGTAACCCTTTACGCCGAACTCTTTGTCACCTCCATAACCGAGAAACATTTCCTTATTCCTTTAAGGACAATTTTCACCGCTGTCCAATGATCCACTCCTGGATCACTCTTGTACCGCCTTTCCAGACATGTGGCAAGGCACATATCAGGTGCGGTACACAGCATGGCATATCGTATAGAGCCTATGGCTAAGGCATAGGGAATGACATTCGTCCTTTCTCTTTCTTCTGCCGTGGTCGAGCTTTAAGTCTTAACTTCACACCTTACAACTCAAGCAAGAACTCCTTCTTTGACTGATCCATTTTGAACTTCTTCAAAATCATGTTAAGGCATGTGCTCTGTGAAAGTCTTATCAGGCGTCTTGATCTATCTCTATAGATCTTGATACCCAATATGTAAGCAGTTTTGCCCAGGTCTTCCTTTGAAAAACTCCATTCAAACAACCCTTTTATGCTTTCTAGAAATTCTACATCATTTTTGATCAACAATATGTCATCAACATATACTTATCAGAAATGTTGTAGTGCTCCCACTCACTTTCTTGTAAATACAAGTTTCTTGCAAACTTTGTATAAACCCAAAAGCTTTGATCACCTCATCAAAGCATATGTTCCAACTCCGAGATGCTTGCTCCAGTCCATAGAAGGATCGCTGGAGCTTGCATACATTTTAGCATCCTTAGGATCGACAAAACCTTCTGGTTGTATCACATACAACCTTTCCTCATGGAAACCGTCAAGGAAACTTTGTTTTGACATCCATCTGCCAGATTTTGTAAATAAAAATGCAGCAACTGCTAACATAATTCTAATAGGCTTTAGCTTCGCTATGATTGAGAGAGTCTCATCACAATCAACTCCTTGAACTTGTCGGAAACTTCTTTGAGACAAGTCGAGCTTCATAAATGGTGACATTACCATCAGCGTCTGTCTTCTTATTAAAGATACATTTATTCTCAATGGCTTGCCGATCATCGGGCAAGTCCACCAAAGTCCATACTTTGTTCTCATACATGGATCCTATCTCGGATTTCATGGCTCCTAGCCATTTGTTGGAATTCGGGCCCACCATCGCTTCTCCATAGCTCGTAGGTTCACCATTGTCCAACAACATGACCTTTAAGACAGGGTTACCACTCAGAAGTTGTACGCACCCTTGTCGACCTACGAGGTTTGATAGTAACTTGATTAGCTTTCTCTTCAACTGACGTAGGTGCCACAGAAACATCTTTCTGTGCTGCGCTACTCTCTGGTTGAAGTAAAGGTTCAACAACCACATCAAGTTCTATCTTCCTCCCACTCAATTCTTTCGAGAGAAACTCTTTCTCGAGAAAGGACCTGTTCTTAGCGACAAACACTTTGCCCTCAGATCTGGGATAGAAGGTATACCCTGAAGGAAATATGCCCTAGAGGCCATAATAAAGTTATTATTTATTTCCTTATTTCATGATAAATGTTTATTATTCATGCTAGAATTGTATTAACTGGAAACATAATACATGTGTGAATACATAGACAAACATAGTGCCACTAGTATGCCTCTACTTGACTAGCTCGTTGATCAAAGATGGTTGAGTTTCCTAGCCATAGATATGAGTTGTCATTTGATTAACGAGATCACATCATTAAGAGAATTATGTGATTGACTTGACCCATTCCGTTAGCTTAGCACTTGATCGTTTAGTATGTTGCTATTGCTTTCTTCATGACTTATACATGTTCCTATGACTATGAGATTATGCGACTCCCATTTACCGGAGGAACACTTTGTGTGCTACCAAATTTCACAACGTAACTGTGTGACTATAAAGGTGCTCTACAGGTGTCCCCGAAGGTACTTGTTGAGTTGGCGTATTTCGAGATTAGAATTTGTCACTCCGATTGTCGGAGAGGTATCTCTGGGCCCTCTCGGCAATGCACATCACTATAAGCCTTGCAAGAAATGTAGCTAATGAGTTAGTTGCGGGATGATGCATTACGTAACGAGTAAAGAGACTTGCCGGTAACGAGATTGAACTAGGTATTGAGATACCGACGATCGAATCTTGGGCAAGTAACATACCGATGACAAAAAGAACAACATATGTTGTTATGTGGTTTGACCGATAAAGATCTTCGTAGAATATGTGGGAGCCAATATGAGCATTCAGGTTCCCCTATTGGTTATTGACCGGAGACGTGTCTCGGTCATGTCTACATAGTTCTCGAACCCGTAGGGTCCGCACGCTTAAAGTTCAGTGACAATTTATATTATGAGTTATGTGTTTTGATGTCCCGAAGGTAGTTCGGAGTCTCGGATGAGATCAGGGACATGACGATGAGTCTCAAAATGGTCGAGACGTATAGATCAATATATTAGACAACTATATTCGGACATCGGAAAGGTTCTGAGTGATTCGGGTATTTTTCGGAGTACCGGGGAGATACGGGAATACGGGAAAGAAGTATTGGGCCTCATGGGCCAAGTGGTGGAAGAGAGGAGGCAGGGCAAGGCAGGGCGCGCGGCCCCGCCTAGCCCAAACCGAATTGGACTAGGGCCTGGCCCTCCTTTCCTTTCTCTCCTCCCTCTCCTTCCTTCTTCCCTCCTTCCCTTTGGTGGACTCCTACTAGGACTTGGAGTCCTAGTAGGACTCCACACTTGGCGCACCCATAGGGGCCGGCCGGCCTCCCCTCCTCTCATCCTTTATATACTGAGGCAAGGGGCACCCCATGGACACAACAATTGATCATTGATATCTTAGCCGTGTGCGGTACCTCCCTCCACCATATTCCACCTTGATAATATCATAGCGGTGCTTAGGCGAAGCACTGCGTCGGTAGCATCATCAACATCGTCATCACGCCGTCCTGCTTACGGAACTCTCCTGCAAAGCTCTGCTGGATCAGAGTTCGTGGGACGTCATCGAGCTAAACGTGTGCTGAACTCGGAGGTGTCGTACGTTCGGTACTTGATCGGTCGGATCGTGAAGACGTACAACTACATCAACCGCGTTGTGCTAATGCTTCCGCTTTCGGCCTACGAGGGTACGTGGACATCACTCTCCCCTCTCGTTACTATGCATCACCATGATCTTGCGTGTGCGTAGGAATTTTTTTGAAATTACTACGTTCCCCAACAGTGGCATCCGAGCCAGGTTTATGCGTAGATGTTATATGCACGAGTAGAACACAAGTGAGTTGTGGGCGATACAAGTCATACTGCTTACCGCCATGTCATACTTTGGTTCGGCGGTATTGTTGGATGAAGCAGCCCGGACCGACATTACGCGTACGCTTACGCGAGACTGGTTCTACCGATGTGCTTTGCACACAGGTGGCTGGCGGGTGTCTGTTTCTCCAACTTTAGTTGAACCGAGTGTGGCTACGCCCGGTCCTTGAGAAGGTTAAAACATCACTAACTTGATGAAATATCGTTGTGGTTTTTATGCGTAGGTAAGAACGGTTCTTGCTAAGCCCGTAGCAGCCACGTAAAACTTGCAACAACAAAGTAGAGGACATCTAAGTTGTTTTTGCAGGGCATGTTGTGATGTGATATGGTCAAGACGTGATGAGATATAAGTTGTTGTATGAGATGATCATGTTTTGTTGAAGCTATCGGCAACTGGCAAAAGCCTTATGGTTGTCTTTTTATTGCATAAGATGCAAGCGCCAAATAATTGCTTTACTTTATCGCTATGCGATAGCAATAGTTGCAAGAGCAATAGTTGGCGAGACGACAATGTGACGACACATTGATTGTTGGGGAACGCAGTAATTTCAAAAAAAATTCTACGCACACGCAAGATCATGGTGATGGCATAGCAACGAGAGGGGAGAGTGTTCGTCCACGTACCCTCGTAGACCGTAAGCGGAAGCGTTAGCACAACGCGGTTGATGTAGTCGTACGTCTTCATGATCCGACCGATCCAAGCACCGAACGTACGGGGCCTCCGAGTTCAGCACACGTTCAGCTCGATGACGATCTCCGTGCTCCGATCCAGCAAAGCTCCGGAGATGAGTTCCGTCAGCACGACGGCATGGTGACGATGATGATGCTCTACCGGCGCAGGGCTTCGCCTAAACTCCGCGACGATATGACCGAGGTGGAATATGGTGGAGGGGGGCACCACACACGGCTAAGGAACGATCCGTAGATCAACTTGTGTGTCTATGGGGTGCCCCCCACCCCCGTATATAAAGGAGGGAGGGAGGAGGGGGCCGACCTAAGGGGAGGCGCGCCCTAGGAGGGGGAAACCTACTCCAAGTAGGTTTCCCCCCTCCTTTTCCTAATCCAAGAAGGAGGGGGAAGGAAGGAGTAGGAGAGGGGGAAGGCAAGGGGGGCGCCGCCCCCCCCCCCTTCCTTGTCCTATTCGGACTCAAGGGGAGGGGGCGCGCCACTTGCCCTGGCCGGCCCCTCTCTTTCTCCAATAGGGCCCATCAAGGCCCATTACTTCCCGGGGGGGGGGGTCCGGTAACCCTCCGGTACTCTGGTTTTCTCCGAAAACTCCCGGAACCTTTCCGGTGTCCGAATATAGTCGTCCAATATATCAATCTTTATGTCTCGACCATTCCGAGACTCCTCGTCATGTCCGTGATCACATCCGGGACTCCGAACAAAACTTCGGTACATCAAAACTTATAAACTCATAATAAAACTGTCATCGAAACGTTAAGCGTGTGGACCCTACGGGTTCGAGAACTATGTAGACATGACCTAAAACCTTTCTCGGTCAATAACCAATAGCGGGACCTGGATGCCCATATTGGTTCCTACATATTCTACGAAGATCTTTATCGGTCAAACCGCATAACAACATACTTTGTTCCCTTTGTCATCGGTATGTTACTTGCCCGAGATTTGATCGTCGGTATCCAATACCTAGTTCAATCTCGTTACCGGCAAGTCTCTTTACTCGTTCCGTAATATGTCATCTCATAACTAACTCATTAGTTACATGCTTGTAAGGCTTAGGTGATGAGTATTACCGAGAGGGCCCAGAGATACCTCTCCGACAATCGGAGAGACAAATCCTAATCTCGAATTATGCCAACCCAACATGTACCTTCGGAAACACCTGTAGAGCACCTTTATAATCACCCAGTTACGTTGTGACGTTTGGTAGCACACAAAGTGTTCTTCCGGTAAACGGGAGTTGCACAATCTCATAGTTGTAGGAACTTTGTATAAGTCATGAAGAAAGCAATAGTAGTATACTAAACGATCAAGTGCTAGGCTAACGGAATGGGTCAAGTCAATCACATCATTCTCCTAATGATGTGATCCCGTTAATCAAATGACAACTCTTTTGTCTATGGCTAGGATACATAACCATCTTTGATAAACGAGCTAGTCAAGTAGAGGCATACTAGTGACACTATGTTTGTCTATGTATTCACACATGTATTATGTTTCTGGTTAATACAATTCTAGCATGAATAATAAACATTTATCATGAAATAAGGAAATAAATAATAACTTTATTATTGCCTCTAGGGCATATTTCCTTCAGTCTCCCACTTGCACTAGAGTCAATAATCTAGTTCACATCGCCATGTGATTTAACATCAATATTCATATCTGTATATGATTAACACCCATAGTTCACATCATCATGTGACCAACATCCAAAGGGTTTACTAGAGTCAATAATCTAGTTCACATCGCTATGTGATTAACACCCAAAGAGTTCTAAGGTGTGATCATGTTTTGCTCGTGAGAGAAGCTTAGTCAACGGGTCTGTCACATTCAGAGCCGTATGTATTTTGCAAATATTCTATGTCTACAATGCTCTGCATGGAGCTACTCTAGCTAATCGCTCCCACTTTCAATATGTATCCAGATTGAGACTTAGAGTCATCTGGATCTGTGTAAAAGCTTGCACCTATGTAACTCTTTACGACGGGCTCTTTTATCACCTCCATAATCGAGAAATATTTCCTTAGTCCTCACTAAGGATATTCTTGACCAATGTCCAGTGATCTACTCCTAGATCACTATTGTACTCCCTTGCCAAATTCAGAGCAAGGTATACAATAGGTCTGGTACATAGCATAGCATTCTTTATAGAACCTATGACTGAGGCATAGGGAATGACTTCTCATTCTCTTTCTATTTTCTGCTGTGGTCGGGATTTGAGTCTTACTCAATTTCATACCTTTGCAACACAGCCAAGAACTCTTTCTTTGACTGTTCCACTTTGAACTATTTCAAAATCTTGCCAAGGTATGTACTCATTGAAAATCTTATCAAGCGTCTTGATCTATCTCAATAGATCTTGATGCTCAATATGTAAGTAGCTTTTACTGAGGTCTTTTCTTTTTAAAGAACTCCTTAAAAAACTCCTTTATGCTTTGCAGAAAAATTCTACATCATTTCTGATCAACAATATGTCACTCACATATACTAATCAGAAAGGCTGTAGTGCTCCCACTCACTTTATTGTAAATACAGGCTTCATCGTAAGTCCATATAAAACTATATGCTTTGATCAACTTATCAAAGCGTATATTCCAACTCCGAGATGCTTGCACCAGTCCATAGATGGATCGCTGGAGCTTGCACATTTTGTTAGCACCTTTAAGATTGACAAAACCTTCTGGTTGCATTATATACAACTCTTCTTTAATAAATCCATTAAGGAATGCAGTTTTGACATCCATTTGCCAGATTTCATAAAATGTGGCAATTGCTAACATGATTCAGACAGACTTAAGCATCGATACGAGTGAGAAAATCTCATCGTATTCAACACCTTGAACTTGTTGAAAACCTTTCGCAACAAGTCGAGCTTGGTAGATAGTAATACTACTATCAGTGTCTGTCTTCCTCTTGAAGATCCATTCATTTAACATGGCTTGCTGATCATCGAGCAAGTCAATCAAAGTCCATACTTTGTTCTCATACATGGATCATATCTCAGATTTTATGGCCTCGAGCCATTTCGCGGAATCTGGGCTCATCATCGCTTCCTCATAGTTCGTAGGTTCATCATGGTCTAGTAACATGACTTCCAGAACATGATTACTACACCACTCTGGTGCGGATCTTACTCTGGAAGACCTACGAGGTTCTGTAGTAACTTGATCTGAAGTTTCATGATCAATATCATTAGCTTCCTCACTAATTTGTGTATTTGTCACAGGAACTGATTTCTGTGATGAACTACTTTCCAATAAGGGAACAGGTACAGTTACCTCATCAAGTTCTACTTTCCTCCCACTCACTTCTTTCGAGAGAAACTCCTTCTCTAGAAAGGATCCATTTTTAGCAACGAATATCTTGCCTTCGGATTTGTGATAGAAGGTGTACCCAACTATTTCCTTTGGGTATTCTATGAAGATGCACTTCTCCGATTTGGGTTCGAGCTTATCAGGATGAAACTTTTTCACATAAGCATCGCAGCCCCAAACTTTAAGAAACGACAACTTGGGTTTCTTGCTAAACCACAATTCATAGGTTGTCGTCTCAACGGATTTAGATGGTGCCCTTTTAATGTGAATGCAGCTGTCTCTAATGCATAACCCCAAAAAAATATTGGTAAATCAGTAAGAGACATCATAGATCGCACCATATCCAATAAAGTGCGGTTACGACATTCGGACACACCATAACGTTGTGGTGTTCCAGGTGGCGTGAGCTGTGAAACTATTCCACATTGTTTTAATTGAAGACCAAACTCGTAACTCAAATATTCCTCTCCGCGATCAGATCGCAGAAACTTTATTTTCTTGTTACGATGATTTTCCACTTCACTCTAAAATTCTTTGAACCTTTCAACTATTTTAGACTTATGTTTCATCAAGTAGATATACCCATATCTGCTCAAATCATCTTGTGAAGGTCAGAAAATAACGATACTTGCCACGAGCCTTCATACTCATTGGTCTGCATACATCAGTATGTATTATTTCCAATAAGTCGGTAGCTCGTTCCATTATTCTGGGGAACGGAGTTTTAGTCATCTTGCCCAAAAGGCACGGTTCGCAAGCATCAAATGATTCATAACCAAGTGATTCTGAAAATCCATCTTTATGGAGTTTCTTCATGCGCTTTACACCGATATGACCCAAACGGCAGTGCCACAAATAATTTGCACTATCATTATTAACTTTGCATCTTTTGGCATCAATATTATGAATATGTGTATCACTACGATCGAGATCTAACAAACTATTTTCATTGGGTGTATGACCGTTTGAAGGTTTTATTCATGTAAACAGAACAACAATTATTCTCTGACTTTAAATGAATAACCGTATTGCAATAAACATGATCAAATCATATTCATGCTCAACGCAAACGCCAAATAACATTTATTTAGGTTTAACACTAATCCCGAAAGTATAGGGAGTGTGCGATGATGATCATATCAATCTTGGAACTACTTCCAACACTCATCGTCACTTCCCTTTCAACTAGTCTCTGTTTATTTTGTAACTCCTGTTTCGAGTTATTAATCTTAGCAACCGAACAAGTATCAAATACTCAGGGGCTACTATAAACACTAGTAAGGCACACATCAATAACATGTATATCAAATATACCCTTGTTCACTTTGCCATCCTTCTTATCCACCAAATATTTAGGGCATTTCCGCTTCCAGTGACCATTTCCTTTGCAGTGTAAGCACTCTGTTTTAGGCTTTGGTCCAGCTTTGGTCTTCTTCACGGGAGTGACAACTTGTTTGCCATTCTACTTGAAGTTTCCCTTTCTTTCCCTTTGCCCTTTTCTTGAAACTAGTGGTCTTGTCAATCATCAACACTTGATGCTCTTTCTTGATTTCTGCCTTCGTCGATTTCAACATCACGAAGAGCTCGGGAATAGTTTTCGTCATCCCTTGCATACTATAGTTCATCACAAAGTTCTAGTAACTTAGTGATGGTGACTAGAGAATTCTGTCAATCACTATCTTATATGGAAGATTAACTCCCACTTGATTCAAGCGATTGAAGTACCCAGACAATCTGAGCACATGCTCACTAGTTGAGCGATTCTCCTCCATCTTTTAGCTATAGAACTTGTTGGAGACTTCATATCTCTCAACTCGGGTATTTGCTGGAAATATTAACTTCAACTCCTGGAACTTGTTGAACACTTTGAAGTCCCGAGTCTAAGCCGTTTAAGCATGGTGCACTAAACTATCAAGTAGTCATCATTTTGAGCTAGCCAAACGTTCATAACGTCTGCATCTGCTCCTGCAATTGGTTTGTCACCTAGCGGTGCATCAAGGACATAATTCTTCTGTGCAACAATGAGGATAAACCTCAGATCACGGATCCAATCCGCATCATTGCTACTAACATCTTTCAACACGGTTTTCTCTAGGAACATATCAAAATAAACATACGAAAGCAACAACACAAGCTATTGATCTACAACATAATTTGTAAAATACTACCAGGACTAAGTTCATGATAAATTTAAGTTCAATTAATCATATTACTTAAGAACTCCCACTTAGACAGACATGTCTCTAGTCATCTAAGTGATCACGTGATCCAAATCAACTAAACCATGTCCGATCATCACGTGAGATGGAGTAGTTTCAATGGTGAACATCACTATGTTGATCATATCTACTATATGATTCACATTTGACCTTTCGGTCTCCATGTTCCGAGGCCATATCTGTATATGCTAGGCTCGTCAAGTTTAACCTGAGTATTCCGCGTGTGCAACTGTTTTGCACCCGTTGTATTTGAACGTAGAGCCTATCACACCCAATCATCACGTGGTGTCTCAGCACGAAGAACTTTCGCAATGGTGCATACTCAGGGAGAACACTTCTTGATAATTTAGTGAGAGATCATCTTAAAATGCTACCATCAATCAAAGCAAGATAAGATGCATATAGGATAAACATCACATGCAATCGATATAAGTGATATGATATGGCCATCATCATCTTGTGCTTGTGATCTCCATCTCCGAAGCACCGTCGTGATTACCATCATCACCGGCGCGACACCTTGATCTCCATCGTAGCATCGTTGTCGTTTACGCCATCTATTGCTTCTACGACTATCGCTACCGCTTAGTGATATAGTAAAGCAATTACAGGGCGTTTGCATTTCATACAATAAAGCGACAACCATATGGCTCCTGCCAGTTGCCGATAACTTTGGTTACAAAAGATGATCATCTCATACAATAAAATATAGCATCACGTCTTGACCATATGACATCACAACATGCCCTGCAAAAACAAGTTAGACGTCCTCTACTTTGTTGTTGCAAATTTTACGTGGCTGCTATGGGCTGAGCAAGAACCGTTCTTACCTACGCATCAAAACCACAACGATAGTTTGTCAAGTTAATGCTGTTTTAACCTTCACAAGGACCGGCGCGTAGCCACACTCGGTTCAACTAAAGTGAGAGAGACAGACACCCGCCAGTCACCTTTAAGCAACGAGTGCTCGTAATGGTGAAACCAGTCTTGCGTAAGCGTACGCGTAATGTCGGTCCGGGCCGCTTCATCTCACAATACCGCTGAACCAAAGTATGACATGCTGGTAAGCAGTATGACTTGTATCGCCCACAACTCACTTGTGTTCTACTCGTGCATATGACATCTACGCATAAAACTTGGTTCTGATACCACTGTTGGGGAACGTAGTAATTTCAAAAAAATTCCTACGCACACGCAAGATCATGGTGATGCATAGCAACGAGAGGGGAGAGTGTTGTCCACGTACCCTTGTAGACCGAAAGCGGAAGCGTTATGACAATGCGCTTGATGTAGTTGTACGTCTTCACAATCCGACCGATCCAAGTACCGAACGTACGGCACCTCCGAGTTCAGCGCACGTTCAGCTCGATGACGATCCCCGGACTCCGATCTAGCAGGGTGTTGGGGATGAGTTTCGTCAGCACGACGGCGTGGTGACGGTGATGATGTTCTACCGACGCAGGGCTTCGCCTAAGCACCGCTGCGATATGACCGAGGTGGAATATGGTGGAGGGGGGCACCACACACGGCTAAGGAACGATCACGAAGATCTAATAATGTTCATGCTCAACACAGACACTAATGCAAACAACATTTATCTAGGTTCAACACTAATCCCGAAGGTAGAGGGAGCGTGCGATATGGTGATCACATCAACCTTGGAAACACTTCCAACGCACATCGTCACCTCGCCCTTAGCTAGTCTCCGTTTATTCCGTAGGTTTTGTTTTGAGTTACCAATATTAGAAACTGAACCGGTATCTAATACCCAGGTGCTACTAGGAGTACTAGTACACATCAATAACACATATATCAAATATACTTTTGTTGAAGTTGCCAGCCTTCTTATCTACCAAGTATTTGAGGCAGTTCCGCTACCAGTGACCATTCCCCTAATAGAAGCACTTCGTCTCGGGTTTGGGTTCTTGGAATTCTTCACTGGAGCGGCAACTGGCTTGCCATTCATGAAGTTTCCCTTCTTGCCCTTGCCCTTCTTGAAACCAGTGGTCTTGTTAACCATAAACCCTTGATGCTCCTTCTTAATTTCTACCTTCACAGCCTTAAGCACGACGAACAGTTCCGGGATCATCTTCCCTTGCATGTTATAGTTCATATCGAAGCTCTAGTAGCTTGGGGATAGTGACTGGAGAACTCTATCAATCACTCTCTTATCTGGAAGATTAACTCCCACTTGATTCAAGCGATTGAAGTACCTAGACATTCTGAGCACATGCTCACTGGCTGAGCTATTCTCCTCCATCTTGTAGGCAAAGATCTTGTCAGAGGTCTCAAACCTCTCAACACGGGCATGAGCCTGAAATACCAATTTTAGCTCTTGGAACATCTCATATGTTCCATGGCGTTAAAAACGCCTTTGGAGCCCCTATTCTAAGCCGTAAAGCATGGCGCACTAAACTATCAAGTAGTCATCAGAACGTGTTTGCCATATTTTCACAACATCCACAGACGATGCTAGAGGGGTTGGCACACGGAGCGGTGCATCAAGGACAGAAGCCTTCTGTCGGTGTCAAAACCGGCAGATCTCGGGTAGGGGGTCCCGAACTGTGCGTCTAGGCGGATGGTAACAGGAGACAAGGGACACGATGTTTTTACCCAGGTTCGGGTAAAACCCTACTCCTGCTTGATTGATATTGATGATATGGGTAGTACAAGAGTGGATCTACCACGAGATCAAGGAGGCTAAACCCTAGAAGCTAGCCTATGGTATGATTGTTGTAATGGTTGTGTTGTTCTACGGACTAAAACCCTCCGGTTTATATAGACACCAGAGAGGGCTAGGGTTACACAGAGTCGGTTACAATGGTAGGAGATCTACATATCCGTATTGCCAAGTGATGTAGGGTGGAACCCTAATTCGTCGATCTTTCACGTTTGGAGGGGATCTTACGGAGGGAACACGAAGAACGCGCGGAAGAACACGAGGAAATCACGGGGAAGAACGAGAGAGACACTCAACCGACAAGAGATCAATCACACAAGGTCTAGATCATCGAAGCACGAGTAATACATGGTCCAAAATCAATGAAGGAAAGATACAAAGGTAACCGTTCTTCTCCGAGAGGAGGTCTTGAATCCACGAGGGGATCTTCTCGTAAAGGGGTCTTGTATCCGAGAGGATCTTCTCCGAAGAGGCCGCGGTCTCTCACGAGGAGGAGATCCCATAGATGAGCGTAGCTCTATCTCTAACTTGAGCTAAATCAACGCTAACCCTCAAAGTGGGGAGGAGGAGGTCTATTTATAGTGATAAGCCACGAAGGGGTAAGTGAGGGGCGAAGGGGTACACGGGCCTCGGCCCAAGTCATGCGCGCAGGCAAGGCTGGATGATCCGGACGGGGTCCCGGATGATCTGGGCGTCGGGGTCCGGATGATCCGGCTGGAGTTCCGGATGATCCGGCTTCAGCAGAAGCCTTCGGGTGCCTTCGGTGCATTTACCCGGACGATCCGGGGGAGGGTCTGGATGATCCGGCTGGGCCCGGATGATCCGGACGGAGGTCCGGACGTCCGGCCTGGTTCCAGCAGCCGCTCCGTCTTCTTCTTCTCCTTTCTTCCGTCTTCTCTTCCATGCTTGGCCTTGATCCTTGGGTTCTCCATGGTCATCTTGGTTGTACCTGAGTGTATGAAAGGTCCATGCATGAGGTAGTAGCCGTGTCTCATATGCGGAAAGTGACGGTTCGAAGAGGAGTGAATTCACCTTGTGTCCAATGGCGCATAGTCGAGGTCTCATCTTATGTATCCTTGGGGCTTGGAGAGTAGTCGGAGTGTACATGGGGATGAACGTGAGATGCTCCGCATCATATCCCCCCCTTGGGAAAGATCCAATCTCGGATCGTGATCCTCATCACCATGGAAACGGTTGTCGTAGACGGACTTGTAGTTGGACGAAGTTGAAGACATGGTGCAATCCGTGTAGTCCAAGGTGTCGCCGGAGTGATAGACATGCAAAAAGAGCAAACACAAGCAACACTCGGAAATACAATGGTTAGCACACACAAAGTGTCCATCATGTAAGAATGAGTCCGTGCGACAAGATTGGTTGTGACAAAGCGCATGAAGCTTATCAAGATGATCTAGAATGAGATGCAAAGCATTCATGGGAGGAAATGCAATCATTGTGCACACAAATGTGTTGTAAATATGATCAATGCAACCACGGTGCAAAATGATGTCATAGTGAGACGGTTTATCAATAGCATGAATATGGAAATGGATGCTCAATATGTATATGTTATCATGCAATTGATGATGGACAATATGATCATGATGTATGAATATGCCTTCAAGGTAGATCACAACAAATTTGCTAAGGAAATGCGCAAGCTCATATATCATGGATGACATGGGAATACAAGATGCAACAAGGCAATCATAATGTGAGTCAATCCATGCATGAGGTGCAAACTTGTGGTAAGTATGATATGTCCATCGAGCATGACATATATGAGCACAATCAACAAATATGGATGTGGGAGTGCAAGGTGTCCAAAGAGTGTTGATGTACCAATGCTCGATGTTGTGGCATGAGTGGAATTTCGAAGGTGCATCCAATAAGTGCGAGCGCTCCTCAATGTGAAGGTCCATGTAGCCAATCTCCAATGTCGCTCCTCCGGTCGCGAGATGTATCATGTAGACAACAAGAAGGAAACAACAATGAAAGAGTGACCCATCCAATATGCATACTTGAGGGTGGCTCAAAGGGAAGGAGTTCACCTTATGGATGTTCCCGAAGATGTTGGGGTTGCACATCATGTATGCCTTCACATAACCAAGTTATCGCATAACGGCATCGCCTTGTGAAACCTCCAAAATGAAAGAACATGACAAACACTCGGAAAAACAAATGAGGTTAGCGGAAATGCAAAACCTATCATTCGATTGGTAAGATACCCAACAAGTGTACACATCATGCTCATCATAAGAAAGTACAAGGGAGCGTTGCATAGTATGGAGGCATATGATGTGAGAACAACCAAATGCAATAGGCTCAATCAAACAAACATGCATCACAAGTAAAGTGTCCAAGTATCCAAGATCAATAAGCATAGCAAGTTGGCACTCAATACAAGGTGATATGAGAGATGCAACTAATGGAGACAAGAGGCAATGATCATGAAAAATCAAGTGAGAGGCATCAACATCTATGTCATCAACCCAAGAAAGCAAGTAATAGTGGAACATGGGTGATGCAACATAGCAAGCAATCATAGTGATCAAGTCAAGCAAGCTAGTAGTGCGAAGATGCAACGTACTAGAAGGAATCATGGCAAGCATGTCATGTGTGCAAATAGTGGGCATGAATAATTCACATGTGATAGCACAAGCATGAAAGCAAGATATGAGTAAATTGTCATCCATGTATTGGCGAGAGACCATATGTAAATAGCAATGGGGCATCATGACTCTCCCAACACAACAAGCATCAATAGTATGGGGCACATGATAAACATGGCAATAGCAACAAGGATCTCCACCAAGCATGCAAATACACATAGGGATATCATAATGATTCATCATGGGTAAATGCAAGCAAGGGTCACATTTGCATGGCAAAGGCATAGGAGCAAGCATAGCATGCAATGTGAACACGGTAAAATGAGCATAAGGTGACAAGTGGTAAATAGCCCATAGCCGTATGAGAGCCAAGTAAAAGGGATGCGCGTAGTCCTTGCGCGAAGGGAACGGTGGTAAGGATAGTCCACGGGATCCCAAGTCATCGTTGCTCTCAAGAGCTCGTTTCGTCAACTCTTGGGATTGAGAGGTTGACGAGTATACGTGAGTACCTACACAAAACAAAGACAAAGGAAAAATTGTGTGTGCGTGGTAGATGTACACATCATCCATCATGATGCGCACGTGCATGTGTTTGTTAGCACAAAATATCCAACGCTCAAATAAATGAGATGCGTGATATAGAAACATGTCATCCATCATGAGAGGTTTGTTATTATGTATGGCATAATGGAGACTCAAAGGATGTAATGCATCATGAGAAATATCGAGAGCATTGTTATTCATGGAATGCATAAGGTGTACGCAATCATGGGAATCATGCAAAGTATGAAATGCATCAAGATCTCCTAATATGTATGAGGAAACTATGGGGGTCTCCTCATGAGCAAGAGTAGTAACATCATGTGGAGAATATTGACAACATCCAAAACAATGCATATTTGGAACAATGTGATCATGGCATGACATATTGGATGGATTGCGCAAATCATGTAAAGGAAGCATGGCAATATCATCACATGAAAAACAAAAGCCAATGACCATCATCTCGTCATCTATGCCATAAGTGCAAATGGGATTGATTTTAATGGGGCATGCATAGTTACTATGTTGAGATTGTAAAGATGCAATATGGGAGATCTCACTCATAGCATATGACAAGTTCAATGGGTTGTCAAACATGAAGTGACCAATAGAATTTTCACATGATATCCTATGAAGCATAGCATCACAACTAGGCAACTCAACATGCTCATCATCATATTCATCATAAATAGGTAAGTCAAGGCATGAAGAAGTCTCACTAGAATGAAGCATGGGATTAGGTGGGTCAACATCATGGGAGCAATCATCGTCAAGAGAGTCCACTAGTGGGACAAGAGAAGCACCATCACCTATGTTACCTTTGGAGTGTCGCTCATGTGTTGTAGGTGAGGTGTTGAAGATCGTCTCATTGTCATCTTCATCTTGATGGAACCATGTGGGGGGTGCATCATCGTCCACCATGGCCATCGTCGTCTCCATAGGAGGTATGGACTCATCAATGGTAGGCATGTCGTCATGTAGGAGACCTAGCACCAAAGAAGAAAACACACTAGGAGTAGAGGTTAAGTCGTTAGAAATCATAGTGGCCTCACATGCCGTGTCAACTACCTCACTCACTAAGTGTAGTGGCTCACTCACTCCCTCTTGGGTGCTCTCACTCGTATTGTTGGTGGAGTCACTCAAATGGCGCTCAACCTCACATAGGGTGTGTGGCATACTCTCATGTGTGGGGCTAGTGGTGGTCACACTCATCCTCTCAAAGGAAATGCTCTCAATGTCACATATGGTGGAGTCACTCATGTCTCTCATGTGGTGATGGCTCTCCTCACATGGCACTTGGGGCCTCTCGACATATGTGGGTGTCGGAGAGATGTAGGTGCAAATGTCTACATGCTCAACTCCCATCGTCGCCTTGGTTGAAGGGGTAGTACCATGCTCAACCTTCTTGTCACCGTCTTGTGGTTGGAGGCCCATATGATGTGGCACCTCGTAGCTCGTCTCCATGACCGAAGGGAGTGTCCCATGCTCGGCCATCTTCCTTGAGGGGCTTCCGAAGATGGAAGTGTCACCCTCGCTTGGAGGTCGTCGCCTTGGACTTGATGAAGTTGTTGTAGGCGTACTCGTGGGAAGTAGGCGAAGATGCCGTACGTCCAAAGGCGAAGATGCCTTGATAGCACTTGGCGAAGATGCCAAAGTGGTTGGTGTAGCCGTAGCGCCGTCTTGGTGGTGGTCGTCTCGCGGTCTTCTTTTGTGCTCTTGAAGCTTGGACTTGGCATGAAGTAGGGCTTGTTGGGACTTGTGCATTTGCGCTTGTGGAGCATCTTCATGATGATGATGTCGTTGTCGTGCTTGAGCTCGTAGTAGATGTCGTTCGTCGTCGTCGTGCACATGATGCTTGGAGGTGACTTGCCCTTCATGGCGGTGATGATCATGAATGTGATGGTGATCGCCATGTAGATGTGGACGAGGACGATTTGCACTTGTATCTTTTTCGCGCTCCGAAGACTTGTGGCTTGACCGTCGTCGTCTTGAGGATGATGAAGTGGAAGAAGACTTGATCAAGGCCCGAATCTCTTCCATCCTCGCATCTTGCTCCTCCTTTTGTGCGGCAAGCTTGTTGTTGATGTAGTCCCTTTTCCTTGCTTCGGAGTGGAAAATGTCGATGGAGAGGTTCTCAATGCGCTCTTGCAATCTTGATTGTGCGCTTTGCATTTGTCGTTGTAGTCCGAAGATAGACCTTTTGGTGATTTAGTCGTTCACGCCGTCGTTGTTGTCATAGATCGGAGAGGAAATGCCTTGCCTATCCATCACAAGACTCGAGCAAATATGAGTGGGAGAAAGAGAAGAACATATACCAATGTACCTTGACCGATGTTGACAATGAATCAAGTTCACTCAAATGCGGACAATGAAATAGCACTATTGGTACCAATCCTTGTCGGTTCTCACACCTATACAAGTAAAGCTTATAGTGGAGCTCGGTGAGGATAGTGGCACAAAAATTTAATGCAAAATGTTAGCAAGAGTCAATAATGTTGAAAGAGATTCACAAATTCTCAAGTGAAACAAGTAGACCAATAGCAAATGAGGTACACGGAAACACACACACGGATAGATAAATGGGGTCGTGCAACCAAGGAATGAGCTCAAAATGTGGAATCCACCAAAACGCTCGTGTTGCACAACTCAAGAGAGACGCTAGCACGATTGCTCAATAGGCGGATACGACACTTGTGCACAACCTATAAGATGCGAAATGGATAAACTTTCTATCCCAAGTATGCTATATATGTATGGTTCCCGGTGTTTCTCTCAAGCATGATATCATATGATGTAGATTTGACAATCTTATATGCAATGTGGTATGATGCTATGGCACTTGCTTACAAGCTTCTTTGCTCTTTCTCTTTGCTTAAAAGCTTTTTTTTCTCTATGGCCAATTTGCACAATGCACAAAACAAGATAGCAATTGTGTATATGCGGGAACGATATTGTGACACAATGGATGATATGATACCAATATGATATGGTATGTATGCAATGGAATGGTGGATCACTAATGTGCACAAGTAACGTTGCCGGCAATACTCAAATGGCTAGTCTCGATAGGTAAGTGACGCAAAATGGGCTAGGGGTTAACAATGCAATTTGCAAGGGGATATACAATGGTGTCGTCGAGTTTACCGTCCTTTGCGATGATGAGTGGCGGTGTTCTTGGTGTAGATACCAAGATGATGGAGATTCGTCCCTAAGTAGCCGAAACACCTTAGGAAACGGAAAAACCGCAAACTCAAAATCTCAAATGACAAATGTCAAATGGTGGTAGCGGAAAGCGGTGGTGGTTTGCTCTTGGCAATGCGGAAGTGGGATGATGGGCTATACACGAGTCGGAGTTGAAGTTGCCGTCCCTAAGTAGCCGAAACACCTTAGGAGACACAAGCCACAACTCAAACAAGCTCAAACAAAATTGGGTTAAGTTGGGGGTGGCGGAAGTGTATGGTGGGCACGCCTATGTGGAAATGGTGGTGGTGGTTGATGAAGAAGCAACCGTCCCTAAGTAGCCGAAACACCTTAGGAGACTCTAATCACAACTCAAACAACCACATATGCAATGGGGAACAAAATGGGTTAGGTTGCGGAAGTCGGTGGTGGTAATGCGGATGATATGGTGGAGGGCCTAGGCAAACTTGCCAAATTTTAGAAAATATGATGGAGTCAAATGATGTTGGTGGTATTTTTGTGGGATAGGGGATGTCAATAGCTTCAAAACGAGCTAAAGAACGTCAAAATCAGACTCCGGATGAATTAGTTATGACCAAAACAAAAATCTGTCCGTGTCAGTTTCAGGGTTAACCGGACATCCGGGAGGAGGTCCGGATGATCCGGGAGGAAATCCGGATGATCCGGGTTCGTCAGCCCCGGTTCTGTTTTTCGGGCGCGTGGGTTATCCGGACGTCCGGGGGGGGGGGGCGTCCAGCTGATCCGGACTTGGTCCGGATGATCCGGGAGAAGGTCCGGATGATCCGGGCAAGTCAATCCGCTCGGGATTTGCTTGTGGAGACAAATTTTTGGGCGGAATTTGGGGATTTTGGGGTCAAAAATGATGAGATTTCGTGGATGGAAGGTGGGGAAACTTGGGGAAATGCTAGATCCACTTGAAACCAAGCAAATCCATGGATCAAAATCAACAAAACATCATCAAACCAACAAATCACAAAAAAATTTGGGGCTATTTTTGGTGGGGATTTTCGGATTTAGGACGAAACAACAAAATCAAGCTAGAAAAAGAGGGGTAGGGGCTCCAAAAATGTGATCAACGTGGCTCAAGATACCATATGATGTAGGGTGGAACCCTAATTCGTCGATCTTTCACGTTTGGAGGGGATCCTACGGAGGGAACACGAAGAACGCGCGGAAGAACACGAGGAAATCACGGGGAAGAACGAGAGAGACACTCAACCGACAAGAGATCAATCACACAAGGTCTAGATCATCGAAGCACGAGTAATACATGGTCCAAAATCAATGAAGGAAAGATACAAAGGTAACCGTTCTTCTCCGAGAGGAGGTATTGAATCCACGAGGGGATCTTCCCGTAAAGGGGTCTTGTATCCGAGAGGATCTTCTCCGAAGAGGCCGCGGTCTCTCACGAGGAGGAGATCCCATATATGAGCGTAGCTCTATCTCTAACTTGAGCTAAATCAACGCTAACCCTCAAAGTGGGGAGGAGGAGGTCTATTTATAGTGCTAAGCCACGAAGGGGTAAGTGAGGGGCGAAGGGGTACACGGGCCTCGGCCCAAGTCATGCGCGCAGGCAAGGCCGGATGATCCGGACGGGGTCCCGGATGATCCGGGCGTCGGGGTCCGGATGATCCGGCTGGAGTTCCGGATGATCCGGCTTCAGCAGAAGCCTTCGGGTGCCTTCGGTGCATTTACCCGGACGATCCGGGGGAGGGTCCGGATGATCCGGCTGGGCCCGGATGATCCGAACGGCGGTCCGGACGTCCGGCCTGGTTCCAGCAGCCGCTCCGTCTTCTTCTTCTCCTTTCTTCCGTCTTCTCTTCCATGCTTGGCCTTGATCCTTGGGTTCTCCATGGTCATCTTGGTTGTACCTGAGTGTATGCAAGGTCCATGCTTGAGGTAGTAGCCGTGTCTCATATGCGGAAAGTGACGGTTCGAAGAGGAGTGAATTCACCTTGTGTCCAATGGCGCATAGTCGAGGTCTCATCTTATGTATCCTTGGGGCTTGGAGAGTAGTCGGAGTGTACATGGGGATGAACGTGGGATGCTCCGCATCACCAAGCTTGCCTTCCACGCCAAGGAATGTCCGATCCGGACACGGGACGAAGTCTTCAATCTTGTATCTTCATAGTCTTGGAGTCCGGCTGACGATGATAGTCTGGCTGTCCGGACACCCCGTAGTCCAGGACTCCCTCAGTAGCCCCCGAACCAGGCTTCAATGACGATAAGTCCAGCGCGTATATATTCTTCAGCGTTGCAAGGCGGGTTCTCCTTTAAGTTCCATGTACCTGCCGAACAGTGTCCGGCTCTTTTGTAAATGTTGCGCTCCTTGGCCTCCATGCCCAATAATGGCCTTCTTCCACGCGTCGCACGAATGCGAAAAGCCAGGGTATCTTTTGTGCTTTACCCCCTAGCTGCGCAAATAATCTGCCTATAAGAGAGGCAAGAATCCAGATCCAAATCACACCATCTTCCTTCCGCGAGTACTCGTCGGAGCGCCTCTGGCCAAAAATCCATTCCACCATGGACCGTCGACGCGGCTCCTCCTCTCGCGCTCCCAGCCCTCTGCCAGGAGATTGGAGGAGATGTTCTGTTCCTCACAATGAGCTAGTGACGCTCCAAGCGGAGGGATATCTCCCTCCGGCCTTTATGGTCCCGGTTCGAGCCGGGTTGGCCACCTATAAAGGTGGGAAGCAAGTAGAGGCTACCCCAAGTCCCAACAAAGGGGAGCGGGTATGCTTCATCCCCTATCTGATAAGGGGGCTCGGATTTCCTGTACATCCGTTCCTCTGCGGCCTTCTGGAGTTCTACGGACTCCAGCTCCATCACCTCATGCCCGCCTCGATTCTGCATATCGCGGGCTTTGTAGCTCTTTGTGAGCTATTTCTGGGCATCGAGCCCCATTTTGCGCTATGGAAGAGGTTATTTTGCCTCGTACCCCGCTCTCACGGGGGGTCCATATATCAAGTGGGCGGTGCCGAAATATGGCGCATCGCCGGGACCGGATATCCATCCGGAACCCCTAAGAAGGCGTTCGAAGACTGGCCTTCCGAATGGTTTTACGTAGAAGACGCTCCACTGCCGGACCCTGTTCGGATCAGCCTCCCGGAGTTCAACAATGCTCCTCTGAAGAAACGCCTGAGTTGGCGTCCGCGGAGCCCCCAGCTGGAGGAAGACAAGAGCGTCCATTATTTGATGGGCCGGATAAGGTTACTGGCCCATTCCGGACTGACCATGATTGGAGTCATGGCCACGTGCATTATGCGGGGGTGCAGCCGCTGCAATACAGGGGCCACCCATGTGGGATTTCAATGGAGAGAATGATGCCACTCGTCAAGGCCGCCAAGGGTCGGGATCGGCCGAAGACCTGGTGAAGATTCTGTCCGGCCTGTACAAGGGGGAGAAGGAGGACTTCCTCCAGACGAGCCCATTGAATGGGTCTCCATGAACAACCCTCGAAGCTGGGTGTGCGAATGTTCATTTATCCGACCCACGTTTTCAAAGTTAAGTAGCTTACTTTGTGGTTTTGATGCAGGACCTGCGCCGGACTGTGGAGAGCATTCATAGTCCGGCTCCACAGCCCGAGGATCCAGAAAGATCCCTTGATCCGTCCTCCGAAGAGGATCCGGACATAAAGGTGGAGCTCATCGACGGGGTGTTCCATCAACTCAGCATGGACAATGCTTTAGTCGCCATAACGGCTGACTACCTCGGCCTATCTCCGGCTCCCCAGGTGATTGTCACCGAAGTCCTTACACCATTATTCCGTCCTTGCGCATTTCTGACCACCGTATACAATGGTGTCTTGCAGGGAGCGCCTTCAGGGCAGGAGGCCGAGGCTACGGCAACTGGCCAACAATGGTCAGTCCGGCCCAGCAGGCGGAAGAGGAGTGCGGCGCGGATCGAGACGTCGCCGCAACGGTATAGCTCGCGATTGTTATTTAGGAAAAAATCCCTAGGAAGTGTTTGAATGCTCATGACCTTTGCAGGAGAAAGAGTGCCCGCCGGACTGCGGGCGTAGGAGTTGCCAACCCAGCTTCTACCAGCCAGGCTCCACCACCTGGTCTGGAGGGGGAGGCGAGCGCAAGGCGCGAGCCGGATACTCCTCCAACGGAGGATGCCGACAGACTGTCCGCCACCAGGTCTGAGGTGGAGAGCGCCATGAACCATAGGCACCGCCGGACAGTTTTTCGTGACGCGTGCTTCTCCCCCGAGGCGTTGAATGCCTTTAACGCGGGGGACACGCACCTCCGTGCTGCTCAAGATGGTTTGACCAGAGCCACGGAGCAGTATGTAAAGGACATACGGGTAAGAGATTTTAATAGTTGTATATGCCAGTAGCCCCCGAGACTTAAAGTACTTGGAATAACTGATTTAAGGATCATTTGATGTGCAGGGTCTTACGGAGAAGAATACCCGATTGTCCCAGGAGCTAAAAGAGTGCAAGGCCCGACTTGAGGCCGCACTAGCTGCTGCAGGAGGAAGCACAGAGACCCCTCCTGGTAACACATTATTTCAAAAAGATAATCGGTGCGCGGCGTGCGTTTAAGCCTGACAATGACATTGCAGGCGATGCCGGACAGGATCCGGACAGGCAAGAACTACTGCGCCAGCTGAAGGCCGGCGAGAGGGTGCTGACGAGGGTGCAGCAGGAAAGGAACAAGCTCCAGGATGCCCACACCCAGCTTGGAGAAGAGCTGAGAGGTGTGCGGGCCGAGCTGTCTGGCTCCGTGAAGGAGAATCAGCGGCTTCGTCGCGGCATCTATAGTAAGTGCTTGAGCGAACTCCTTTGAAAAGAAGAGTTCGGCGAGGAAGTCAATTGACAAAAATATGTCTGTAGGTGTGCTCACAGGTCGGCCTGCGGAGGAGATGCCCATATCAACGGGTGATCAACTTCCCGAGCTGATGCAACTGCTCGAACGAGTGCGGCAGGCAATGAGCGGCGTCATCCAGGCCTTATGGCTGTCCCTCTCCCTACCCGAGGGCCTTGGAGAGCTTGCGGAGAAGCTTCAAGGAGCGCGGCAGCGCTTCCGTTTATGGAAGATTTCGGCCTGCCGCCAAGGTGCCAGGGAGGCCTGGGCCATGGTGAAGACGCGGTACAAGAAGGCGGATCCCAACCACATGGCTGAGGTCGGACCTGTGGGGCCCGATGGGAAGGAGATCCCTGTGAGTTTAGTGTATGACCAAGTAGAGTTGGCCGCTAAATATTCCCAACGGGACTGTAAATTAGACAGCCTGTTAGACGGGATTGAGGAGGAATACAGTCAATAGATTTGACAATGTATTGTAAAATGACATGTAAAATGCCTTCTAGACGGATTGTAGATCGTTTGTCTTTGCCGACCTTTTTGCTTCAACCTCAGGACCCTAGAGTCCGGAGTGTGTCCGAATACCTTCTCGGTTAAGAAAAAACTGGGGCATGCATGGAGACCAGGCGTAGGGGTCATTAGTGCTTTATCAGACAAGTGCCCAACTAGTTATGTTATATTACATGGTTAGTAAGAAACATCTTCCAGGGAGAATAGTTCCGTTAAGGGTTCCTTTCCCTGGGAGGCATGCCCTAAAGTGCATGTCCGGACTGCGAAAAGAGCAGGAAAACATCTGGGGGCAGATAAATAATTAGGTAAAAAAAACATCTTTCAAGTCACCGACCGAATATTCCCTTAAGAACGCTAGCTTTCGGCTTCACCCAGTCTGAGGTACACATCCGGCTGACCCGGCAGTAACAATCGCAGAGGTGCTCCCTTTACCTCCTAGCCGAACAATCGGGAACGTAGGGGTAAGCACAGGAGCCAGGCAACCCAGCTTGGCCAAAACTTAAGTCATATTGATGCATATAATGGTGAA
This sequence comes from Triticum timopheevii, assembly GCA_963921465.1. Classification (NCBI taxonomy): domain Eukaryota; kingdom Viridiplantae; phylum Streptophyta; class Magnoliopsida; order Poales; family Poaceae; genus Triticum; species Triticum timopheevii. Next base: position 313,527,428 of record OY997270.1, on the reverse strand, counting down.
TAAAAGGTACATGTGGAAGTTTGACACATGTGCTGGGCATGAGGCCCTTATAATTAAGCTCCTGGTAAAGAAGCCCCCAGGTATAATGAGTGCGGATAGCACGTCAAGTGTGTGCGAACAATGCGCAAGTAGGCCTTTAAGGGCTTTTATGAAAAGGGGTGAGAGAAAAAAGAGAAACAAAAGACAGCTGAAGTGTAAAAATTTGGACGGGGGAAGGAGACGAACTCTTAGTCCGGTGCTAGGCGTAGAATCTTCGGAGGCGGGCTGCGTTCCATGGGTTCGGTTTGAGTCGGTTGTCCGACGCATTTCGCAGACGGTACGCTCCGCCGGTCAGGACTTGATCTATAATGAAGGGGCCTTCCCATTTGGGCTTGAGCTTGTCCTTTTTCTTGTCTGGCAGGCGTAGAACTAGTTTGCCAATGTTGTAAGTCTTGGCCCGTACTTCTCTGCTTTGATATCTTCGAGCCTGCTGCTGATAGAATGCGGAACGAGCCTTGGCGACGTCGCGTTCTTCCTCCAATGCATCCAAGCTGTCCTGTCGATCCAGCTCGGCTTCTCTTTCTTCGTACATGCGCACTCGAGGTGAGTCATGAATGATGTCTCAAGGAAAAATTGCCTCTGCGCCGTATACCATAAAAAATGGTGTGAATTCGGTAGTACGGTTGGGCGTTGTCTGCAGCCCCCAGAGTACGGAGTCGAGCTCCTCTACCTAGTGCGTGTCAGATTTCGTAAGGGACCGCACTAGTCTGGGTTTGATGCCGCTCATTATTAGACCGTTTGCTCGTTCCACTTGACCGTTGGTTTGAGGATGATAGACTCAAGCGTAATCGAGCTTAATGCCCATATTTTTGCACCATAATTTAACCTCGTCGGCCATGAAGTTCGTGCCGTTATCGGTAATGATGCTATGGGGGACACCAAAACGGTGTACTACCCCGGATATGAAGTCTATCACTGGTCCGGACTCTGCCGTTTTAACTAGCTTGGCCTCTATCCATTTGGTGAATTTGTCCACCATGACCAATAGGTACCTTTGCTTGTGGATTCCCCCTTTAAGGGGTCCAACCATGTCAAGCCCCCAGACCGCGAACGGCCAGGTAATGGGTATAGTTTTGAGGGCGGTGGGTGGCATATGGCTCTGATTAGCAAAGAGCTGACAACCGACGCATCTTTGGACTAAGCCCTGCGCATCTGTCCGGGCCGCCGACCAATAAAATCCTGTACGGAATGCCTTGCCTACAAGGGCCCGAGCTGCGGCGTGGTGTCCGCCTAGTCCGGCATGAATTTCAGCCAGGAGGTTTCGCCCTTCCTCCTCGGAGATACACCGTTGAAGGACTCCGGTTGTGCTTTTCTTATAGAGTTCTCCCTCGTGGACCGTGTAGGCTTTAGATCGCCGGACTATGCAGCGGGCCTCATTTTGGTCTTCGGGAAGCTCCTGCCTAAGTAAGTAGGCTAGGAACGGCTCTGTCCACGGGGCGATTACTGCCATTATTTCGTGGGCTGAAGGTGTTATTTCATCGGCTGAGTTGCCGGTGATGTCAGATTGTTCTATGTTGGGTGGTGCGGCTGCCTCCGGGTTGTTATTTCTGGACTCCTCTTCCCATAGTACGGATGGCTTAAAGAGCCGTTCCAGGAAGATGTTAGGAGGGATAGCGTCGCGTTTTGCGCCGATGCGTTCCAGTACATCGGCTGCTTGGTTATTATCTCGGGCTACATGGTGGAATTCGAGCCCTTCGAACCGAGCTGACATTTTTAGGACAGCATTACGATAGGCTGCCATTTTCGGATCCTTGGTGTCAAAGTCTCCATTTACTTGGGATATTGCGAGGTTTGAATCCCCGCGCACCTCTAGGCGTTGAATGCCCATGGAGATTGCCATCCGGAGGCCGTGTAGGAGGGCCTCATATTCGGCCGTATTGTTGGAGTCCGTGTACATTATCTAAAGTACATATTGGACTGTATCCCCGGTTGGGGACGTCAATATGATGCCAGCCCCCAAGCCGGCCAACATTTTGGAGCCGTCAAAATGCATAATCCAATTGGAGTATGCGCCGTACTCTTTAGGGAGTTCGGCTTCAGTCCATTCGGCGACGAAGTCAGCTAAGACTTGCGACTTTATAGCTCGCCGAGGTTTATAAGTTATATCGAATGGTAAGAGCTAAATGGCCCATTTTGCAATCCTACCCGTCACATGCGGTTGTTTATAATGTCGTTGAGGGGCACTTCGGAGGCCAATGTTATCGAACACTCTTGAAAGTAGTGTCGGAGCTTCCGGGACGCCATGAACACCGCGTACGCTATCTTTTGATAGTGCGGGTACCGGGACTTGCAGGGAGTTAAGACAGTGGATACGTAGTACACTGGTTTTTGAAGAGGGAATTTGTGCCCTTCTGTTTGTCGTTCGACGATGAGTACCGCGCTTACAACTTGATGTGTTGCCGCGATGTATAACAACATTGGTTCGCCTAGGTTAGGCGCGGCCAGGACCGGATTTGTTGCCAATATGGCTTTGATTTCTTCGAGTCCGGCAGTGGCAGCATCCGTCTACTCGAAGTGTTCGGTGCGCCTGAGGAGGCGATAGAGGGGCAGTGCCTTTTCTCCCAAACGGGAGATAAAGCGGCTTAGGGCCGCCACACATCCGGTCAATTTTTGTATTTGTTTGAGGTCTTTTGGAATATCTAGCTGTGACAGAGCTCGGATCTTGGCTGGGTTTGCTTTAATTCCTCTACCGGATACAATGAAGCCCAGGAGCTTTCCGGCTGGTACGCCGAAAACGCATTTTTCCGGATTCAGCTTGATGTCATATGCTCGGAGGTTGTCGAATGTGAGCCTCAAATCGTCTACTAGAGTTTCGACGTGTTTGGTTTTGACGACTACGTCGTCTACGTATGCTTCTACTGTTTTGCTGATCTGGGTAGCCAGACATGTCTGAATCATGCGCTGATATGTTGCGCCGGCGTTTTTGAGCCCGAAGGGCATCGTGTTGAAGCAGAATGGTCCATATGGAGTAATAAATGCCATTGCGGCTTGGTCTGCTTCCGCCATCTTGATTTGATGGTAACCGGAATATGCGTCAAGGAAGCACAGTGAATCGTGCCCTGCAGTGGCATCGATTATTTGGTCGATGCGGGGGAGGGGGAAGGGATCCTTTGGACAGGCCATGTTGAGGTCTTTGAAATCGACACATAGGCGCCAGGATTTGTCCTTCTTTGGTACCATTACCAGGTTTGCTAGCCAGTCCGGATGTTTGATGTCTCTGATGAATCCGACTTCCAGTAGTTTGGCTAGCTCTTCTCCCATTGCCTGTCTTTTGGGTTCGGAAAATCGCCGAAGAGCCTTCTTGACTGGCTTGAATCCTTTTAAGATGTTTAGGCTGTGTTCTGCCAATCTGCGTGGGATTCCTGGCATATCTGAAGGGTGCCAGGCGAAGATGTCCCAATTTTCCCGAAGGAATTCTCGCAGTGCGACATCTACATCAGGGTTCAACTGCGCCCCGATGGAGGCCGTCTTTGTTGTGTCCGTGGGTGGACCTGGAATTTGACTATTTCGTCCGCTGGTTTGAAAGAAGTGGACTTGGATCTCTTATCGAGTATCACATCGTCCCTATTCACCATGGAGCGTAGCGCAGTGAGTTCTTCTGCCGCTAGGGCTTCGGATAGTGCCTCCAGGGCTAATGCGGCTATCTTGTTTTCGGCGCGGAGTGCTATGTCCGGATCACTAGCGAGAGTGATTGTTCCGCCGGGCCCAGGCATCTTAAGCTTCATGTACCCGTAATGGGGTATGGCTTGGAAAATTGTGAATGCCTCCCGTCCTAATATAGCGTGATATCCGCTGCTGAACGGGGCCACTTGGAACGTGACCTCTTCGGACCTATAATTGTCCGGCGAGCCGAACACCACATCAAGTGTGATTTTTCCTGTGCAGCGCGCTTCCCGGCTAGGGATTATTCCTCTAAAGGTTGTGCTGCTTCGCTCAATGCGGCTCCAGTCTATTTCCATTTTTTGAAGAGTTTCCTCGTAGATGAGGTTTGGTCCGCTGCCGCCATCCATGAGTACCTTGGTAAGACGAAAGCCGTCCACTATTGGACTGAGGACCAATGCGGCTGGTGCTCGGGCTGTTCAGAATTTAGGTTCGTCGCTGGCGTTGAAGGTGATGGCCGTGTCGCTCCATGGATTTGTTGTTGCTACTTGGTAGACTTTGGCAGGGCTGCGGATTGTTCGTTTTCGCATATTATTTGATGCAAAAGTCTCGAAGACTGTTGACACCATACTGGTACTGTTGGAGTGGTTTTCCGGGGCTAGAAGCTCCTCGCCACTTTTGGCCACCTGCCGTAATATCCAACATGCTCGAAGGCTATGTGTTGGGGTGGCGCCCTCTGTACTGTGAATTTTACAGGGTCCGCTGAGCCATCCCTCCAGTACGGTTCCTTGCCCTTTATGGGTTTTTTGCTTTTTGGTTTTTGTACCTGGTGCCTGAGTGTGCTGCACCCTTTTGTTACGGACTAGGGTTGTATTCGGGGCCGGATTGTCCCAAAACTTAGTTTCGGTTTTCCGGAAACTCTCCATCACACAGTACTTTCGTACTATGGACGCCAGGTCGGAGAAGCGTGTAATTTCACGGCGTCTGACGGCGTTCAAGATTCCCTTGTCCGTGCAATTATTGCAGAAAATTGAAATTGCGTTTTCCTGTCGGCAGTCCTTTATCCTGTCCATAACCAGGAGGAATCTGGCCCAACAATGATGTACTGTTTCAGCGTGCTCTTGCCGGATTTGAGATAGATCGCATATGTCTGGGTGGGTCGGTGGAATTAAGTCCGGAACCCTACCCATCTCGAGGCTCCAGGGCCGAGTAGTTTCCGAATTTGGAAGCTTGGATCGTTGGACGCCGTCCAATGAGTCCGGTCCGACGCCTGACTTTAAGTTCAGTGCTTGATTGAAGTCCGTCCCCCTGTGGGAGTCCGGCATGGAGGGTTCGGAAGCCCGGACATGGCTAGTTTTCAATATAGGAGAAGAGTCGCCGCGTTGTTCCTCTACCACCGCGACGTGGTGGGTAACCTGGGGAGAGTTGATCTCTCTCAGATCGGTTTTAAGCCCAATCTGATTGTAGTCTGTAGCGACTCCCAGGGTGGCAATGCGATCCAAGAGCTCGTTTACGGACGAAAGCTCTATTGGATCCAACTGCTCGGCGAATTCCGAGTTGATGCGAAGATTGCTTTTGACGACCTGAGAGGTCGTCGTCGAAGCGGTGGCCGAACAGGTGGTCATGAGGAAATCACCCAGCCGGATAGTTTGGCCGGCGGCCAAGGCTCCTTCAGCAAAAATACCGTCTTTAAAGACGGGAAGAGGCATCCTTCCTATCGGCGACGGCACAGAGGAACTCTCAATGAAAGAACCAATGTCGGTGTCAAAACCGGCGGATCTCAGGTAGGGGGTCCCGAACTGTGCGTCTAGGCGGATGGTAACAGGAGACAAGGGACACGATGTTTTTACCCAGGTTCGGGCCCTCTCGATGGAGGTAAAACCCTACTCCTTCTTGATTGATATTGATGATATGGGTAGTACAAGAGTGGATCTACCACGAGATCAAGGAGGCTAAACCCTAGAAGCTAGCCTATGGTATGATTGTTGTAATGGTTGTGTTGTTCTACGGACTAAAACCCTCTGGTTTATATAGACACCGGAGAGGGCTAGGGTTACACAGAGTCGGTTACAATGGTAGGAGATCTACATATCCGTATTGCCAAGCTTGCCTTCCACGCCAAGGAATGTCCCATCCGAACACGGGACGGAGTCTTCAATCTTGTATCTTCACAGTCTTGGAGTCCGGCTGATGATGATAGTCCGGCTGTCCGGACACCCCCTAGTCCAGGACTCCCTCACCTTCTGTGTAGCAGTGAGGACAATCCTCAGACTACAGCCCTAGTCCGCACAATTGCTCACAGTATCTTTCAACTTAGTCTCTCTCTAGGAACGTATTAGAACAAGGAGCTAAAGTGCGAGCTATTGATCTACAACATAATTTGCAAGGACAATTTAGACTATGTTCATGATAATGAGTTCAACTAATCAAATTATTTAATGAACTCCCACTCAGATAGACATCCCTCTGGTCATCTAAGTGATACATGATCCAAATCGACTAGGCCGTGTACGATCATCACATGAGACGGACTAGTCATCAATGGTTAACATCTCCATGTTGATCGCATCTACTATACGACTCATATTCGACCTTTTGGTCTCGTGTTCCGAGGACATGTCTGTACATGCTAGGCTCGTCAAGTCAACCTAAGTGTTCTGCATGTGTAAATCTGGCTTACACCCGTTGTATGCGAACGTTAGAATCTATCACACATGATCATCTTGTGGCGCTTCGAAACAATGAACCTTCGCAACGGTGCACAGTTAGGGGGAACACATTTCTTGAAATTTTAGTGAGGGATCATCTTATTTATGCTAGCGTCGTTCTAAGCAAATAAGATGTAAACATGAAAAACATCACATGCAAATCATAAAGTGACATGATATGGCCAATATCATCTTGTGCTTCTGATCTCCATCTTCGAGGCGCGACATGATCACCATCGTCACCGGCATGACACCATGATCTCCATCATCATGATATCCATCATCGTGTCTTCATGAAGTTGTCTCGCCAATTATTACTTCTACTACTATGGCTAATAGTTAGCAATAAAGTAAAGTAATTACATGGCGCTTATATTGACTCACAGGTCATACAATAAATTAAGACAACTCCTATGGCTCCTGCCGGTTGTCATATTGATCGAGATGCAAGTCGTGATTCCTATTACAAGAACATGATCAGTCTCATACATCACATATATAATTCATCACATCCTTTTGGCCATATCACATCACATAGCATACCCTGCAAAAACAAGTTAGACGTCCTCTAATTGTTGTTGCATGTTTTACGTGGCTGCTATGGGTTTCTAGCAAGAACGTTTCTCACCTACGCAAAAGCCACAACGGTGATATGCAAATTGCTATTTACCCTTCATAAGGACCCTCTTCATCGAATCCGATCCTACTAAAGTGGGAGAGACAGACACCCGCTAGCCACCTTATGCAACAAGTGCATGTCAGTCGGTGTAACCTGTCTCACGTAAGTGTACGTGTAAGGTCGGTCTGGGCCGCTTCATCCCACAATGCCGCCGAATCAAGATAACGTTGGGGAACGTGGTAATTTCAAAAATTTCCCTACGATCACGCAAGATCTATCTATGTGATGCATAGCAACGATAGGGGGTCTTCATACCCTTGAAGATCGCTAAGCAGAAGCGTTTATCAACGCGGTTGATGTAGTTGTACACCTTCACGATCCTCCCCGATCAAGTACCGAATGTATGACACCTCCGCGTTCAGCACACGTTCAGCTCGATGACGTCCTCGCCTTCTTGATCCAGCAAGACGGGCGAAGTAGTAGATGAGTTCCGGTAGCACGATGGCGTGGTGATGGTGTTGGTGAAGAAACAATATCCGTAGGGCATCGCCTAAGCACTACGGAAACTATGACGGAGGATAAACTAGAGGGGACAGGGTTACCGGCACACGACTTGGTGTTTCTTGATGTGTCTTTGGTGCTTGCCCTGCCCCTCTATTTATATGTTGAGCCTTGGGGTCGAAACTTGGAGTAAAAGCCTCCACAAGGTCGGTTTCACCCGAAAGGCAAGAGTCCTTCTCGGACTCCAGGGCCAGACGCCAGGATTCCCGGCGTCTGGACCCAGATGCCAGGGACCCTGGCGTCTGGCCCTTGGACTCCGCAAAACTTCCTTTTGCGCTTCCCAAAAACCTTGTGGGCTTTTCCCTTTGGCCCAAATAAAGTGTTCTCGTACCCAAATATTTCGGGAAACATCCAGAACCCCTTCCTTCCGGAACCCTTTCAGAGACCAAACACTATTATCCCATATATCAATCTTTATCTCTGGACCATACTGGAGTTCCTCGTCATGTCCGTGATCATATCCAGGACTCCGAACAACATTCGGTCATCAACATACATAACTCATATAATACTATATCGTCAACGAACGTTAAGCGTGCGGACCCTATGGGTTCGAGAACTATGTAGACATGACCGAGACACCTCTCTGGTCAATAACCAATAGCGGAACCTGGATGCCCATATTGGCTCCTACATATTCTACGAAGATCTTTATCGGTCGAACCGCATAACAACATACATTGTTCCCTTTGTCATCGGTATGTTAGTTGCCCGATATTCGATCGTCGGTATCATCATACCTAGTTCAATCTCCTTACTGGCAAGTCTCTTCACTCATTCCGTAATACTTCGTCCCGCAACTAACTCATTAGTCAGAATGCTTGCAAGGCTTATAGTGATGAGTGAGGAAGTCCCGGATTAAGGGGTGTCTGGATAGCCGAACTATCATCTTTGGCCGGACTCCTAGACTATGAAGATACAAGATTGAAGACTCTGTCCCGTGTCCGTATGGGACTTTCCTTAGCATGGAAGGCAAGCTTGGCGATACGGATATGTAGATCTCCTACCATTGTAACCGACTCTATGTAACCCTAGCCCTCTCCGGTGTCTATATAAACCGGAGGGTTTTAGTCCGTAGGAAAAACAACAATCATACTATAGGCTAGCTTCTAGGGTTTAGCCTCTCTGATCTCGTGGTAGATCTACTCTTGTACTACCCATATCATCAATATTAATCAAGCAGGAGTAGGGTTTTACCTCCACCGAGAGGGCCCGAACCTGGGTAAAAACATCGTGTCCCTTGTCTCCTGTTAACATCTGTCTAGACGCACAGTTCGGGACCCCCTACCCGAGATCCGCCGGTTTTGACACCGACATTGGTGCTTTCATTGAGAGTTCCTCTGTGCCGTCGCCATCAGGAAGGATGCCTCGTCCCGTCTTTAAAGACAGCACTGTTGCTAAAGGAGCTTTGGCCATCGATCAAACTCTCCAGCTAGGCGGTTTTCTTATGACCGCCTGTTCGGCCGCCGCGCCGACGATGACTTCTCGGGTCATCAAAAGCAATCTTCACGTCAACTCGGAACTCGCCAAGCAGCTAGATCCGATGGAGCTCTCCTCCTTAAACGAGCTCTTGGATCGCATCGCCGCCCTGAGAGTCGCTACAGACTACGATCAGATTGGGCCTAAAACCGATCTGAGAGAGATCAACTCTCCCCAGGCCACCCACCACGTTACTGTGGTGGAGGAACAGTACGACGACCCTTCTTGAATATTAAGGACTAGTTATGTCCGGATTCCCGACCCCTCCATGCCGAATTCTCGCGGAGGGACGAACGTCGATCAAGTCCTGAACCTAAAGTCAGGCAGCGGGCCGGATTCATTGGACAATATCCAAAAACCCAAGCTTCCAAGTTCAGAAACTTTTCGGCCCTTGAGTCTTAGATTGGACGGGGTTCCGAATTTAATTCCACCCGCCCACCCAAACATAAGCGATCTATCCCGAATCCGGCAAGAGCCCGCTGAAATAGTACATCATTACTGGGCCAGATTCATCCTGGTTATGGACAGGATAAAGGACTGCCGCGAGGAAGACGCAATTTCACTTTTCTGCAATAATTGCACGGACAAGTGAATCCTAAACGCCATAAGTCGTCGTGAAATTACACGCTTTGCCGACTTGCCGTCCACAGTACGAAAGTACTGTGCGATGGAGAGAGCCTGGAAAACCGAAACCAAATTTTGGGATAATCCAGCTCCGAATACAACCCTAGTCTGAAATAAAAGGGTGCATCATCGCCAGGCACCTGGGTTAGATACCAAAAAGCAAAAAACCCCTAAAGGGCACGGAACCATACTGGAGGGATGGCTCAATGGACCCTGCAAAATTCATAGGACAGAGGGCGCCACTCCAACCCATAGCCTTCGAGCATGTTAGATACTACGACAGGTGGCCAAAAGTGGCGAAGAGCTTCTAGCTCTAGAGAACCAGCCCAGCAACACCAGTATGGTATTAACAGTCTTTGAGACTTTCACATCAAATAATATGCGGAAACAAACACTCCGCAGCCTTGCCGAAGTCTACCAAGTAGCAACACTAAATCCATGGAGTGACACGGCTATTACCTTTAACGCCAGTGACGAACCTAAATTCCGAACAGCCCGAGCACCAGCCGCATTAGTCCTCAGTCCAATAGTTGATGGCTTTCGCCTTACCAAGGTACTCATGGATGGCGGCAGCGGATTAAACCTCATTTACGAGGAAACCCTTCGAAAAATGGAAATAGACTGGAGCCGCATTGAGCGAAGCAGCACAACCTTTAGAGAAATAATCCCTAGTCTGGAAGCACGCTGCACAGGAAAAATTACACTGGATGTGGTGTTCGGCTCGCCGGACAATTACAGGTCCGAGGAGGTCACGTTCCAAGTGGCCTCGTTCAGCAGCGGATATCATGCTTTACTAGGGCAAGAGGCATTCACAATTTTTCAAGCTATACCCCATTACGGGTACATGAAGCTCAAAATGCCCGGGCCCAACGGAATCATCACTCTTGTCCGTGATCCGAACATAGCACTCCACGCCGAAAATAAGACAGCTGCACTAGCCCTCGAGGCACTATCCGAAGCCCTAGTGGCCGAGGAACTCACTGCGCTGCGCTCCACGGTGAACGGGGACGATGTGATACTCGACAAGAGATCCAAGTCCACCTCTTTTAAGCCAGCGGATGAAATAGTCAAATTCCAAGTCCATCCAACGGACCCTACAAAGACGGCATCCATTGGGGCATAGTTAAACCCTGATGTAGACGCCGCACTACGAGAATTCCTACGGGAAAATTGGGACATTTTTGCCTGGCACCCTTCAGACATGCCAGGAATCCCATGCCGGCTGGCCGAGCACATCCTAAATATCCTAAAAGGATTCAAGCCAGTCAAACAGGCTCTTCGGCGATTTTCCGAACCCAAGAGACAGGCAATGGGAGAGGAGCTAGCAAAACTATTGGAAGCCGGATTCATCAGAGATATAAAACATCCGGACTGGCTAGCAAACCCGGTGATGGCACCAAAGAAGGATAAATCCTGGCGCCTATGTGTCGACTTCAAGGACCTTAACAAGGCTTGCCCAAAGGATCCCTTCCCCCTCCCCCGCATCGATTAAATTATCGATGCTACCGCTGGGCACGATTCATTGTGCTTCCTCAACGCATACTCCGGCTACCACAAAATCAAGATGGCGGAGCCAGACCAAGCCACAACGGCATTCATCACTCCATACGGCCCATTCTGCTTCAACACAATGCCCTTCGGGCTCAAAAACGCCGGCGCAACATATAAGCGCATGATTCAGACATGTCTGGCAAACCAGATCGGCAAAACAGTGGAGGCATACGTAGATGATGTGGTCGTCAAATCCAAGCATGTCGAAACTCTAGTAGACGACTTGAGACTCACATTCGACAACCTCCGAACCTACGACATTAAGATGAATCCGGAAAAATGCGTCTTCGGCGTACCAGCCGGAAAGCTCTTGGGTTTCATTGTATCCGGTAGAGGAATTGAAGCAAACCCAACCAAGATCCGAGCTCTTTCACAACTGGATATCCCAAAAGACCTCAAACAAATTCAAAAATTGACAGGATGCGTGGCGGCTCTAAGCCGCTTTATCTCCCGTTTGGGAGAAAAGGCATTACCCCTTTATCGCCTCCTCCGGCGCACCGAACACTTCGAGTGGACGGATGCCGCCACGGCCGGACTCGAATAAATAAAAGCCATATTGGCAACAAATCCGGTCCTGGCCGCGCCCAATATGGGCGAACCAATGTTATTATATATCGCGGCAACACATCAAGTTGTAAGCGCGGTGCTCGTCGTCGAACGAGAAACGGACGGACACAAGTTCCCCCTTCAAAAACCAGTTTACTACGTGTCCACTGTCCTAACTCCATGCAAGTCCCGGTATCCACATTATCAAAAGAGAGCGTACGCGGTGTTCATGGCATCCCAGAAGCTGCGACACTACTTTCAAGAGTGTTCGATAACAGTAGCCTCCAAAGTACCTCTTAATGACATTATAAACAACCGCGGCGCGACTGGCCGGATTGCAAAATGGGCCATCGAGCTCCTCCCATTTGACATAACCTATAAACCACGGCGAGCTATCAAGTCGCAAGTTTTGGCTGACTTCATCGCCGAATGGACTAAAGCCGAACTCCCTAAAGAGTACACGCATATTCCAATTGGATCATGCACTTCGACGGCTCCAAAATGTTGGCCGGCCTAGGGGCTGGCGTCGTCCTGACGTCCCCAACCGGAGACACAGTCCAATACGTACTCCAGATAATGTACACGGACTCCAACAACGCAGCCGAATACGAGGCCCTTCTACATGGCCTCCGGATGGCGGTCTCCATGGGCATTCAACGCCTAGAGGTGAGCGGGGATTCGAACCTCGCAATATCCCAAATAAATGGAGACTTCGACGCGAAGGATCCGAAAATGGCAGCTTATCGTAACGCCGTCCTAAAAATGTCAGCTCGGTTTGAAGGGCTCGAATTTCACCATATAGCCTGGGATAATAACCAGGCGGCGGACGTATTGGCACGCATCGGCGCAAAGCGCGATGCCGTCCCTCCCAACATCTTCCTGGAGCGGCTTTTCAAGCCATCCGTACTATGGGAAGGGGAGTCCAGAAACAACAATCCGGACCCAACTGCACTGCCCGACACCAAACATTCTGACACAATCGATGGTTCTGCCAATGAAATAACACATTCAGCCCACGAAATAATGGCAGTCATTGCCCCGTGGACGGAACCATTCCTAGCCTACTTAACTAGGCAGGAACTTCCCGAGGACCAAACCGAGGCCCGCTGCATAGTACGGCGATCTAAAGCCTATGAGGTCCATGAGGGAGAGCTTTATAAGAAAAGCACAACCGGAGTCCTTCAAAGGTGTATCTCCGAAGAGGAAGGGCGAAATCTTCTGGCTGAAATTCATGCCGGACTCGGTGGGCACCACGCCGCAGCTCGGGCCCTTGTAGGCAAGGCCTTCCGTATAGGATTTTATTGGCCGACGGCCCGGGCAGATGCTCACGACTTAGTCCAACGATGCGTCGGTTGCCAGCTCTTTGCTAATCAAAGCCACATGCCACCCACCGCCCTCAAAAGTATACCCATCACCTGGCCGTTCACGATCTGGGGGCTTGACATGGTTGGACCCCTTAAAGGAGGAACCCACAAGCAAAAATACCTATTGGTCATGGTGGATAAATTCACCAAATGGATAGAGGCCAAGCCAGTTAAGACGGCCGAATCCGGACCTGTGATAGACTTCATATCAGGGGTAGTACACCGTTACGGCATCCCCCATAGCATCATCACTGATAACGGCACAAACTTCATGGCCGACGAAGTTAAACTCTGGTGCAAAAACATGGGCATCAAGCTCGACTACGCTTCAGTCTATCACCCCCAAACTAATGGTCAAGTCGAGTGAGCAAATGGTCTAATCATGAGCGGCATTAAACCCAGACTAGTGCAGTTCCTCAAGGAATCTAACACGCACTAGGTAGAGGAGCTCGACTCCGTACTCTGGGGGCTGCGGATCACGCCGAATCGCACTACCGGATTCACACCATTTTTTATGGTGTACGGCGCAGAGGCAGTTTTGCCCTGCGACATAATTCATGACTCACCTCGTGTGCGCATGTACGAAGAAAGAGAAGCCGAGCTGGATCGACAGGACAATTTGGACGCCTTAGAGGAGGAGCGTGACATGGAAAAAGCTCGTTCCGCATTCTATCAATAGCAGGCTCGAAGATATCAAAGCAGAGAAGTACGGGCCAAAACTTACAATGTTGGCGAACTAGTTCTACGTCTGCCGGACAAGAAGAAGGACAAACTCAAGCCCAAATGGGAAGGTCCCTTCATCATCGACCAAGTCCTGACCGGCGGAGCGTACCGTCTGCGAAACGCATCGGATAACTGACTCGAGCCGAACCCATGGAACGCAGCCCGTCTCCGAAGATTCTACGCCTAGCGCCGGACTCTGAGTTCGTCTTCTTCCTCCGTCTACATTTTATACTTTAGCTGCCTTTTATTTCTCTCCTTCTCCCTCCCTTTTTCTTAAAGCCTTTGGAGGCTCGTCTACGCATTGTTCGCACACACTTGACGTGCTACTCGCACTCATTATACCTGGGGGCTTCTTTAACAGAAGCTTATTTATATGGGCTTTATGCCCAACACATGTGTCACACTTCCGCATGTACCTTTTATTCACCATTATATGCATCGATATGACTTAAGTTTTGGCCAAGCTGGGTTGCCTAGCTCCTGTGCTTACCCCTACGTTCCCGATTGTTCGGCTAGGAGGTACAGGGAGCACCTCTGCGGTTGTTACTGCCGGGTCAGCCGGATGTGTACCTCAGACTGGGTGAAGCCGAAAGCTAGCGTTCTTAAGGGAATATTCGGTCGGTGAACTAAAAGACGATTTCTTACCTATTTATTTATCTGCCCCCATATGCTTTCCTGCTTTTTTCGTAGTCCGGACATGCACTTTAGGGCATGCCTCCCAGGGAAAGGAACCCCTAACGGAACTATTCTCCCTGGAAGATGTTTCTTACTAACCATGTAATATAACATAACTAGTTGGGCACTTGTCTGATAAAGCACTAATGACCCCTACGCCTGGTCTCCACGCATGCCCCGGTTTTTTATATAACCGCGAGGGTATTCGGACACACTCCGGACTGTCAGGTCCCAAGGTTGAAGCGAAAAGGTCCACTACGACAAACGATCTACAATCCGGCTAGAAGGCATTTTACATGTCATTTTAAATTACATAGTCAAATTGACTGATCGTATTCCTCTTCAATACCATCTAATAGGCTGTCTAGTTTACAGTCCTGCTGGGAATACTTTGCGGCCAACTCTACTTGGCCGTACACTAAACTCACAGGGATCTCCTTCCCATCGGGCCCCACATGTCCGACCTCGGCCATGTGGTTTGGGTCAGCCTTCGTGTACCGCGTCTTCACCATGGCCCAGGCCTCCCTGGCGCCTTGACAGCAGGCCGATATCTTCCATAGCCGGAAGTGCCGCCGTGCTCCCTGAAGCTTCTCTACAAGCTCTCCAAAACCTTCGGGTAGGGAGATGGATGGCCACAAGGCCTAGGCGACGCCTCTCATCGCCTGCCGAACTCGTTCGTGCAGTTGCTGCAGCTCGGGAAGTAGGTCACCCGTTGAACCGGGCATTTCCTCTGCAGGACGACCTGTGAGCATACCTACAGACATATTTCTGTTAATCGACTTCCTCGCCGAACTCTTCTTTTCAAAAGTTCACTCAAGCACTTACTATAAATGCCGCGACGAAGCCGCCGATTCTCCTTAACGGAGTCAGACAGCTGGGCTCGAACATCTTTTAGTTCCTCGCCCAGCTGGGTGTTGGCATCTTGGAGGTTATTTTTCTCTTGCCGCACCCTTGTAAGCACACTCTCGCCGGCCTTTAACCGGCACAGTAGCTGTTGCCTGTCCGGATCTAGTCCGGCGCCATCTACAATGTTATTGTCAGACTTATACACACGCCACACTTCGCAAACTACTTTTTCGAAGTATATATTACCGGAGGGGGTCTCTGTGGCTCCCCCCGTGGCGGCTAGTGCGGCATCAAGTTGGGCCTTGCACTCTTGAAGCTCCTGGGACAGTTGGGTATTCTTTTTTGTAAGATCCTGCATAACAAATGATCCTTAAATCAGTTATTCTAACTATTTTAAGTCTCGGGGGCTACTGGCATATATAACTGTCAAAATTCCTCACCCGTATGTCTTTCACATACTGCTCCGTGGCTCTGGCTAGACCATCTTGAGCAGCACAGAGGTGCGCATCTCCCGAATTAAAGGCATTCAATGCCTCTTGGGAGAAACATGCGTCACGAAGAACTGTCCGGCGGCGCCTATGATTCATGGCACTCTCCACCTCAGATTTGGTGGCGGACAATCTGTCGGCATCCTCTATTGGAGGAGCATCCGACGCGCGCCTTGTGTTTGCCTCCCCTTCCAGACCGGGCGTTGGAGCCTGGCTGGCGGAGGCTCGGTTGGCAACCTCTCCGGACACAGTCCGGCGAGCGCTCTTTTCCTTGAAAAATCACGAGCGTCAGTATGCCTTCCAGGGATCTTTCCTTGAAACACGGTGGCGCTCCATACCGTCGCGGTGACATCTCGATCCTCACTGCACTTCTTTTCTGCCTGCTGGGCCGAGCTGCCCCTTGTTGGCCAGCCGCCGCGGGCTCGGCTTCCCGCCTCAAAGGCACCTCCTGCGAAACACCATTGGTATGCGGTGATCAGAAATAAGCACGAATGGTTCATAGTATCAGGACTTCGGTCACAGTTACCTGGGAAGCTGGAAATATTCCATGGTAGTCGGCCGTAATGGCAACCAAAGCATTGTCGATGCTAAGTTGGTGGAACATCCCATTGATCAGCTCCACCTTTATGTCCGGATCCTCTTCGGAGGCCGGATCGAGGGACCGCTCCGGATCCTCGGGTTGTGGAGGCGGGCTGTGTATATCCTCTACAGCCCGGCGCAGTTCCTGCGTCGAAATCACAAAATGAGATACTTAAACCATGGGAATGGGGATCGGATAGGCAAAAAGAAATGTCCGCTTACCCAGCTTCGGGGATTGTTCATAGAAAATACGTTCAGTGGACTAACACGGAGAAAATTTTCCTTTTCCCCTTTGTACAGGCCGGACAAGATCTTCACCAGATCGGCAACCGATCCCGGCCCCTTACGGCCATGATGGGTGGCATCATACTCCCCGTTGAAATCCCACGTGGGGTGGCCCCTATATTGGAGCGGCTGCACCCCCCGCATAATGCATGTGGCCATGACTCCGATCATAGTCAGGCCGGAATGAGCTAATAACCTTATTCGGCTCATCAAGTAGAGGACATCCCTGTCATTTTCCCTCTGGGGGCTCCGCGGGCGCCAGCTTAGGCGTTTCTTCAAGGGAGCATTGCTGAACTCCGGGAGGCCGGTCCGAATAGGATCCGGTAGCGGGGTGTCTTCTACATAAAACCACTCCGAAGGCCAGTCTTTGGACGCCTTCTTCGGGGTTCCGGATAGATATCCGGTCCCGGCGATGGGCCATAGTTCGGCTCCACCCACTTGATATATTGACCCCTCATGAGAATGGGGTACAGGGCAAAACAATCTCTTCCAGAGCGCGAAATGAGGCTCAATGCCCAAAAACAGTTCACAAAGGGCCACGAAGCCCGCGATGTGCAGAATGGAGGCAGGCGTAAGGTGGTGCAGCTGGAGGCCGTAGAACTCCAAGAGCCCCCGGAGAAATGGATGTATTGGAAATCCGAGTCCTCTTATCAGATAAGAGACGAAACATACCCGCTCTCCTTTGGAGGGATTGGGGATGCTCTCCGCCTGCTTTCCGCCCTTGTAGGTGGCAAGTCCGGCTCAAACCGGAACCATAAAGGCCGGGGAAGAAATCCCTTGGTTTGGAGCATCACTAACTCACTGTGCGGGACTGAACATCTCTCCCAATCTCCAGGCTGAGGGCTGGGAGCGCGAGAGGAGGAGCCGCGTCCACTGTCCATGATGGAATGGATTTTTGTCAGAGGCGCTCCGATGAATGCTCGCGGAGGGAGGATGGTGCGAATCGGATCTAGATCCCCGTCTCTTTTATAGGCGGCTCATTTGCGCAGCTAGGGGGGTAAATGTAAAGATACCCTGGCTTTTCGCATTCGTTCGACACGTGGAAGATGGCCATTATTGGGCGTGGAAGCCAAGGAGCGCAACATTTATAAGAAGCCGGACACTATTCGACAAGTATATGGAATTTGGAGAAGAACCCTCCTTGCAATGCCGAAGACAATCAACGCGCCGGACTCGTCATCATTGAAGCCTGGTTCGGGGCTACTGAGGGAGTCCCGGATTAAGGGGTGTCCGGATAGCCGAACTATCATCTTTGGCCGGACTCCTAGACTATGAAGATACA
Source organism: Triticum timopheevii (assembly GCA_963921465.1). Classification (NCBI taxonomy): domain Eukaryota; kingdom Viridiplantae; phylum Streptophyta; class Magnoliopsida; order Poales; family Poaceae; genus Triticum; species Triticum timopheevii. The sequence goes on along the minus strand of OY997270.1, from coordinate 313,509,459 downwards.
AGATTGAAGACTCCGTCCCGTGTCCGGATGGGACTTTCCTTGGCGTGGAAGGCAAGCTTGGCGATACGGATATGTAGATCTCCTACCATTGTAACCGACTCTATGTAATCCTAGCCCTCCCCGGTGTCTATATAAATCGGAGGGTTTTAGTCCGTAGGAAAAACAACAATCATACCATAGGCTAGCTTCTAGGGTTTAGCCTCTCTGATCTCGTGGTAGATCTACTCTTGTACTACCCATATCATCAATATTAATCAAGCAGGATTAGGGTTTTACCTCCACCGAGAGGGCCCGAACCTGGGTAAAAACATCGTGTCCCCTGTCTCCTGTTACCATCCGCCTAGACGCATAGTTCGGGACCCCCTACCCGAGATCCGCCGGTTTTGACACCGACAATGAGTATTACTGAGAGGGCCCAGAGATACCTCTCCGAAACACGGAGTGACAAATCCTAATCTCGATTTATGCCAGTCCAACAAACACCTTCAAAGACACCTGTAGAGCACCTTTATAATCACCCTTTTACGTTGTGACATTTGGTATCACACAAAGTGTTCCTCCGGTATTCGGGAGTTGCATAATCTCATAGTCTGAGGAACATGTATAAGTCATGAAGAAAGCAGTATCAATGAAACTGACACGATCATAATGCTAAGCTAACGGATGGGTCATGTCCATCACATCATTCTCCTAATGATGTGATCCCGTTTATCAAATGAAAACACATGTCTATGGTTAGGAAACATAACCATCTTTGAATAACGAGCTAGTCAAGTAGAGGCATACTAGGGACTATATGCTTTGTCAATGTATTCACACATGTACTAAGTTTCCGGTTAATACAATTCTAGCATGAATAATAAACATTTATCATGAATTAAGGAAATAAATAATAACTTTATTATTGCCTCTAGGGCATATTTCCTTCAGTCTCCCACTTGCACTAGAGTCAATAATCTATTCACATCACCATGTGATTTAACACAAATATTCACATCTTGTATGTGATTAACACCCATAGTTCACATCGTCATTTGACCAAAACCCAAAGGGTTTACTAGAGTCAATAATCTAGTTCACATTGCTATGTGATTAACACCCAAAGAGTACTAAGGTGTGATCATGTTTTGCTCATGAGAGAAGTTTAGTCAACGGATCTGTCACATTCAGAGCCATATGTATTTTTCAAATATTCTATGTCTACAATGCTCTACACGGAGCTACTCTAGCTAATTGCTCACACTTTCAATATGTATCCAGATTGAGACTTAGAGTCATCTGGATCGGTGTAAAAGCTTGCATCGACGTAACTCTTTACGATGAGCTCTTTTATCATCTCCATAATTGATACGTCTCCGTCGTATCTATAATTTTTGATTGTTCCATGCCAATATTCTACAACTTTCATATACTTTTGGCAACTTTTTATATTCCCTCCGTAAAGAAATATAAGAGCGTTTAGATCACTATTTTAGCGATCTAAACGCTCTTATATTTGTTTACAGAGGAAGTACTATTTTTGGGACTAACATATTGATCCTGTGCCCAGTGCCAGTTCCTATTTGTTGCATGTTTTATGTTTCGCAGAAACCCCATATCAAACGGAGTCCAATCAGGATAAAAACGGGCGGAGATCATTTTTGGAATATTTATGGTTTTGGGGAAGAAAATCCAACGCGAGATGGTGCCCGAGGGGGCCACGAGGTAGGGGGGCGCGCCCCTGACCCTCGTGGGCACCCCGTAAGGCGGTTGACGCTCTTATTTTGCCGCAAGAAGCTAATTTTCGGAGAAAAATCTGGGCGAAGGTTTCAATCCAATCGGAGTTACGGATCTCCGGATATATAAGAAACGGTGAAAGGGCAGAATCCAAGAATGCAAAAATAGAGAGAGACAGAGAGACAGATCCAATCTCGGAGGGGCTCTCGCCCCTCCCATGCCATGGAGACCAAGGACCAGAGGGGAAACCCTTCTCCCATCTAGGGAGAAGGTCAAGGAAGAATAAGAAGAAGGGGGGCTCTCCCCCCTTGCTTCCGGTGGCACCGGAGTGCCACCGGGGGCCATCATCACGACCACGATCTACACCAACAACTTCACCGCCCTCATCACCAACTGTTCCCCGCTCTATGCAGCGGTGTAACCTATCTTTTACCCGTTGTAATCTCTACTTAAACATGGTGCTCAATGCTATATATTATTTCCCAATGATGTATGGCTATCCTATGATGTTTGAGTAGATCTGTTTTGTCCTATAGGTTAATTGTTGATCGTGATTGGTTTGAGTTGCATGTTTTATTATTGGTGTTGTCCTATGGTGCTCCCCGTGTCACGCAAGCGTGAAGGATTCCTGTTGTAGGGTGCTGCAATATGTTCATGATTAGCTTATATTGGGTTGCTTGAGTGACAGAAGCATAAACCCGAGTAAGGGGGTTGTGGCGTATGGGATAAAGGGGACTTGATACTTTAATGCTATGGTTGGGTTTTACCTTAATGATCTTTAGTAGTTGCGGATTCTTGCTAGAGTTCCAATCGTAAGTCCATATGATCCAAGTAGAGAAATTATGTTAGCTTATGCCACTCCCTCAAATAAAATTGCAATAGTGATTACCGGTTTAGTTATCGATTGCCTAGGGACAAATAACTTTCACGTGACAAAAATCTCTCTACTAAAATTAACTTAGTTGTGTCTTCATCTAAACCGCCCCTAGCTTTTATTTACGTGTTCTTTATTATCTTGCAAACCTACCCAACAACACCTACAAAGTACTTCTAGTTTCATACTTGTTCTAGGTAAAGCGAACGCTAAGCGTGCGTAGAGTTGTATCGGTGGTCGATAGAACTAGAGGGAATATTTGTTCTGCCTTTAGCTCCTTGTTGGGTTTGACACTCTTACTTATCGAAAGAGGCTACAACTGATCCCCTACACTTGTGGGTTATCAAGACCTTTTTCTGGTGCCGTTGTCGGGGAGTCATAGTGTGGGGTGAATATTCTCGTGTGTGCTTGTTTGCTTTATCACTAAGTAATTTTTATTTGTTGTTCTTAGTTGTTCTCTATCTTTAGTTATGGATATGGAACACGAAATACCAAAAAAATTAGGTGTACTTGCTACTCATGGAGATGGGGAACCTCCTAAAACCCTCGATGCTGGTTATGTGAAAAATATCATGTACTACTTTAATAATCCTGAGAAAACCCCATTCAATTATGTATTGGGAGACACGCTGGATCAACGTGAATACCTTAGGGATTGTCGCTTGACACAAAAAGGGAAACTATTATGGGATCAAATTCATATGTTGCATTGGTATGCTCGGGAACTATGCTTGAGATATGATTATACTTGTTGCTCTAGGATGAAAGCTCCACACCTTTCCTTTTCATGCAAATTTAATGATAATAAAACCTTGGCTTTTTATGCTAATGGTATATATGATTACTATGATGTGGAACAAATATAAGAATTTGTTGGTTTTATGGGTGCTTATGAAATTGAATCTTTGTTTAAAACATGTGAAAGTCTTGATGATGATGTTTATAGACCTGAAATTTTTGCTATACTTAGATATTGCTATGAGAATTATGAATATAATGCCGATATTGATGCATTTATTGAGGAAGTCTCCGCTGTCCAAGAAGAGATTAATATTTTGCAGGAGTCTATGGAATAAGAAATTGATGAAACTGTGAGCTCATTGGATGAAAAAGATGATGAGGAGAGTGAAGAACAAAAGGAGGAAGAGCGGATTAGCTACCTGTTCCCACCTTCTAATGAGAGTAACTCTTCAACTCATACATTGTTTAATTCCCCTTCGTGCTTACCGAAGGATGATTGCTATGATAATTGTTATGATCCCTTTAATTCGTTTGAAATATCCCTTTTTGATGATGCTTGCTATGCTTGTGGTCAAGATGCCAATATGAATTATGCTTATGGAGATGAACTTGCTATAGTTCCTTATGTTAAACATGAAATTGTTGCTATTGCACCCACTCAGATTTCATGGCTTCACTACAAAAAAAAAGACACATCCGTGACATTTTGGGCCGAACGAAAAAAAAATCTGTCATACTTGAGCTCGGCCCAAAACCCGGTATCATCATAGATGTGGTGGGCTCCTCGTTCTATGACAAAAAATCATGACAGAAAATGGGCTTTTCGTCCTGGGCGGGCCGGAGACGCAGCTGCATGATATTCTTTGGGCCGTCCATGACGGAAAAAACCATGGTAGAAGCGAGGGCGAGGAAAATTTCGGCGAGTTCCCGGTTACGGTGGGAGGTTGGGGGCCGAGCGATGCACGTTTCTCTCATACACGTACGTGCGTGTGTGCGACGCGTTGGCTCTAACTGAACCCGAGCGAGGCGTTGGGCTCTAACTGAACCCGAGCGATTGCACTCCAGGCTACGCGTTACTGAACCCGAGCGATCGATCGATGGTTGTTAACTGAACCCGATCAAGCGATTCCTTCGCTACTGCTGCTAACTGAAGCCGATCGATGCTGCCTCCGGATGAACAGTGAGCGTTGCAGGGGGGGGGGTTGGATGAACAGTGAGCGGTGGGGGTGGATGAATAGGACCCCATGGCATTGCCTCTGGATGAACAGGACCCCGATCGATCGAGCCGGTTGTGGCTGGATGAACAACCCCGTGGAGGTCTGGATGAACAGGACGACACCGTGGAGGAGTGGATGAACAGTAGACGTGGAGGGGTGGATGAACAGTATCCCGTGGAGGGGTGACTGAACAGGAGCCCGTGGAGAGGGGTGGTTGAACAGTAGCCGGTGGAGTAGCGCGCGGTGGAGGCTAGATGAACAGGAGCCCGTGGAGGCTGGAGGAGGTCGGCGGTGTATGAATAGTAGCCCGTGGAGGCTGGAGGAGGTCGACGGTGGAGATGAATAGTATCCCGTGGAGTCCCGTTTTGCAGTACGCCACACCCCTCCCGATGAACAGGACCCCCGTTTCGACCGTAGCGCTCCAACACAAGTCTGTTTCGTCGTTTTGCGGTACGCCACACCCCTCTCGATCAACATGACCCTGTTTCGACTGTAGGAGGTCTAACACAAGTCCGTTTCCTACGTTTTGCGGTACGCCAGACCCCTTCCGATGAACAGGATCCCGTTTTGAACGTGGCCGGTCGAACACAAGGTCGTTTCATCCGTTCTGCGGTATGCCAGGCCTCGTTTCCATCGCCTGTTCTGTCCAAGCCCTCCCGATGAACAAGGCGACACATTCCGTTCCGACCCAGCCAATTGGCTCCCCATGAACACGACGATGACGTTGTTTCTCCATTCCGACCCAGCCATGTACACGAGCCCTGGCCGTACGTATGCGCGAGTAGGCGTTCGAGACCCTGCCCGTATGTACACATACATGGCCGTATTTTCTTTCTTGCACACTGGCCGCTATACGTACGTGTACATGCTACGTGCGTGCCTCTACTACGACACGTGCGCGCCTCTACATCCACCAATATGTACATACATGTTCGTGACCAGAATGACAACGCTACATACGCTTCGACCAGGTGGGTCCCGACTGTTAGGCACTTCCTTGCGTGCGAAGATGTAGCTGGTGGGTCCCAGCAGTCAGGGGGGCGAATCGTTTTTTTCGGACGCACTTCCTTGCATGCGAAGATGTAGCTGGTGGGTCCCAGCAGTCAGGGGGAAACATTTTTTTTGCAAAATACAGTGGCCTGTCCGGTGGGTCCCAGCTGTCAGGTGGAGGAATCCTTATTTTCCGCGTAATAAGGAGGCACTTCCTTGCTGCGGCCGTGGACCCAGCTGTCAGCCTCTCCACGTACAGTCCACGTCCGATGGAAGTTGTTCCTTGACCACATTGACCACGCCGCGCCGAGAGCACCATGGCGGTGGACGATGGCGAGTCCTAGGGAGGGGACGACGCGGAGCCGGGGAAGATGCGGTAGTGGAAGCCCGCGCGGAGAGGAGTATGAGGGTTCACTGGTTCGGCTGCGGTGTGAGGCTGCCGTCGCTGCAGAATGACAGGGGGTGTGGGTGAGTAGAGGGATGGCCTGGCCAGCGGTGGGAGTAGTAGGGGGCGGTGAGGCCTCCACGGCATCACAGCCGGCCACGGGAGGCAGGAGCACGCGGCACGACCAGCGCTGGTTTGGGTGGCTAGAGTAAGAAGACCAGAGGTTGAAGAAGCACTACGGCCGTTGGATGAACATCGTACGGTAACAGGAGCTAGAATCGTTCATATTGACTAAGTTGACAAAGCCCTCCATCCCCGTCAACTTGGTAGGCCCACAAGTCAGCCTCCCACTATGTTGGGTTCCAGCTGGTAGGGGAGTATTCATTTTTTTTGTGTGTAATAAGGAGGCACTTCCTTGCGTGCGAAGATAGCTGGTCGGTCCGACCTGTCAGCGGGGGGCACGTTTTTTTTCACGAAATACAGAGGCCGTTCCGGTGGTTCCCAGATGTCAGGTGGAGGAATCATTATTTTGCATGTAATAAGGAGGCATTTCCTGGTGTGCGGCCGTGGACCCAGCTGTCAGCGTCTCCACGCACAGTCTACTGATACGTCTCCAACGTATCTATAATTTTTGATTGTTCCATGCTATTATATTACCCGTTTTGGATGTTTATGGGCTTTATTTTACACTTTTATATCATTTTTGGGACTAACCTACTAATCGGAGGCCCAGCCCGTATTGCTGTTTTTTGCCTATTTCAGTATTTTGAAGAAAAGGAATATCAAACGGAGTCCAAATGGGATGAAACCTTCGGGAGCGTGATTTTTGGAACGAACGTGGTCCAGAGGACTTGGAGTGGAAGTCAAGTAACAGCTGAGGGGCCACGAGGGTGGAGCCCCCCCTACTGGGCGCGCCCCTATCTCGTGGGCCCCTCGGGCGTCCACCGACCTACTTCTTCCTCCTATATATACCCACGTACCCCGAGAACATCAGAACAGACCACAAAAACCTAATTCCACCGCCGCAACCTTCTGTATCCGCGAGATCCCATATTGGAGCCTTCGCCGGCGCTCCGCCGGAGTGGGAATCGATCACGGAGGGCCTCTACATCATCTCCAAGGCCTCTTCGATAGTTGTGAGTAGTTTACCACAGACCTTCGGGTCCATAGTTATTAGCTAGATGGCTTCTTATCTCTCTTTTGATCTCAATACCATGTTCTCCTTGATCTTCTTGGAGATCTATTCAATGTAACTCTTTTGCGGTGTGTTTGTCGAGATCCGATGAATTGTGGGTTTATGATCAAGTTTATCTATGAGAAATATTTGAATCTCCTCTGAATTCTTTTATGTGTGATTAAGTTATCTTTGCAAGTCTCTTTGAATTATCAGTTTGGTTTGGCCTACTAGATTGATCTTTCTTGCAATGGGAGAAGTGCTTAGCTTTGGGTTCAATCTTGCGGTGTCCTTTCCCAGTGACAGCAGGGGCAACAAGGCATGTATTGTATTGTTGCCATCGAGGATAAAAGGATGGGGTTTATATCATATTACATGAGTTTATCCCTCTACATCATGTCATCTTTCTTAATGCGTTACTCTGTTCTTTATGAACTTAATACTCTAGATGCATGCTGGATAGCGGTCGATGTGTGGAGTAATAGTAGTAGATGCAGGCAGGAGTCGGTCTACTTTTCATGGATGTGATGCCTATATACATGATCATGCCTAGATAATCTCATAATTATTCACTTTTCTATCAATTGCTTGACAGTGGTTTGTTCACCCACCGTAATACTTATGCTATCTTGAGAGAAGCCACTAGTGAAACCTATGGCCCCCGGGTCTATCTTTTATCATATAAGTTTTCAATCTACTTGTATTTGCATCTTTACTTTTCCAATCTATATCATAAAATACGAAAAATATATTTATCTTATCATATTATCTCTATAAGATCTCACTTTCGCAAGTGGCCGTGAAGGGATTGACAACCCCTTTATTGCGTTGGTTGCGAGTCCTTGTTTGTTTGTGTAGGTGCGTGGGACTTTTGAGGAGCCTCCTACAGGATTGATACCTTGGTTCTCAAAAACTGAGGGAAATACTTACGCTACTATTGCTGCATCACCCTTTCCTCTTCAAGGAAAACCAATGCAAGCTCAAGATGTAGCAAGAAGGATTTCTGGCGCCGTTACCGGGGAGGTCTTCACTCAAGTCAAGACATACCAAGTACCCATCACAAACTCATATCCCTTGCATTTACATTATTTTCCATTTGCCTCTCGTTTTCCTCTCCCCCACTTCACCCTTGCCGTTTTATTCGCCCTCTCTTTCCCAATCTCCTCTCTCTCTCTTTCGCTTGCCTTTTTGTTTGCTTGTGTGTTGGATTACTTGTCGCCATGGTGCAAGATAATACCAAATTGTGCGAATTTTCCAATACCAATAATAATGATTTCCTTAGTACTCCGATTGCTCCTCTTAATGATGTTGAGTCTTGTGAAATCAATGCTGCTTTGCTGAATCTTGTTATGAAAGATCAATTCTCCGGCCTTCCTAGTGAAGATGCCGCTACCCATCTAAACAACTTTGTTGATTTGTGTGAGATGCAAAAGAAAAAAGATACGGATAATGGTATTGTTAAATTGAAGTTATTTTCATTTTCACTTAGAGTCGTGCTAAAGTTTGGTTTTCATCTTTGCCTAAGAATAGTATTGCTTCATGGAATAAGTTCAAAGATGCTTTTATCTCTAAGTATTTTCCTCCCGCTAAGATAATCTCTCTTAGGAACGATATTATGAATTTTAAAAAACTTGATCATGAGCATGTTGCCCAATCTTGGGAAAGAATGAAACTGATGATTCGCAATTGCCCTACTCATGGTTTGAATTTATGGATGATCATACAAAACTTTTATGCTGGATTGAATTTTGCTTCTAGAAATCTTTTAGATTCGGCCACGGGAGGCACGTTTATGGAAATCACCTTAGGAGAAGCTACAAAACTCCTTGATAATATTATGGCTAATTATTCTCAATGGCACACCGAAAGATCTACTAGTAAGAAAGTGCATGCTATAGAAGAAATTAATGTTTTGAGTGGAAAGATGGATGAACTTACAAAATTGTTTGCTACTAAGAGTGCTTCTATTGATCTCAATGATATGCCTTTGTCTACTTTGATTGAGAATAATAATGAATCTATGGATGTGAATTTTGTTGGTAGGAATAATTTTGGTAACAATGCTTATAGAGGAAACTTTAATCCTAGATCGTTCCCTAGTAATTCCTCTAATAATTATGGAAATTCCTATAATAATTCTTATGGTAATTATAATAAGATGGCCTCTGATTTTGAGAATAGTGTGAAAGAATTCATGATCTCTCAAAAGAATTTTAATTCTTTGCTTGAAGAAAAATTGCTTAAAGTTGATGATTTGGCTAGGAACGTTGATAGACTTTCGCTTGATGTTGACTCTTTGAAACTTAGATCTACTCATCCTAAGCATGATATCAATGAGTCTCTCAAAGCTATGAGAATTTCCATTGATGAGTGCAAGGAAAGAACCGCTAGATTGCGTGCTAAGAAAGATTGCTTTGTAAAGGCGTGTACTTCTAGTTTCCATGAAAATAATGATGAAGATCTTAAAGTTATTGATGTGTCCCCTATTAGATCTTTGTTTTGCAATATGAATCTTAATAATGATGGGACTGGAGATGAGTCAACTTTAGTTAAAAGGCGTCCCAATGATTCGGAGTTTTAAGATCTTGATGCTAAATTTGGTAAAAGTGGGATTGGAGAGGTCAAGACTTTAAATAGCATTGAACCCACTATCTTGGATTTCAAGGAATTTAATTATGATAATTGCTCTTTAGAAGATTGTATTTCCTTGTTGCAATCCGTTGTGAATTCTCCTCATGCTTATAGTCAAAATAAAACTTTTACCAAACATATAGTTGATGCCTTGATGCAATCTTTTGATGAAAAACTTAATTTGGAAGTTTCTATACCTAGAAAGCTTTATGATGAGTGGGAACCTACTATAAAGATTAAAATTAAAGATCATGAGTGTTATTCTTTGTGTGATTTGGGTGCTAGTGTTTCCACGATTCCAAAAACTTTATGTGATATTCTAGGTTTCTATGATCTAGATGATTGCTCTTTAAATTTGCACCTTGCGGATTCCACCATTAAAAAGCCAATGGGAAGGATCAATGATGTTCTCGTTGTTGCAAATCGGAATTTGGTGCCCGTAAATTTTATCGTTCTTGATATAGATTGCAATCTTTTATGTCCTATTATTCTTGGTAGACCTTTCCTTAGAAGGATTGGTGCGATTATTGATATGAAGGAAGGGAATATTAGATTCCAATTTCCATTAAGGAAAGGCATGGAGCACTTTCCAAGAAAGAAAGCTAAATTACCTTATGAATCTATCATGCGAGCTACTTATAAATTGAGTGCCAAGGATGACACTACTTAGATCTATCCTCGCTTTTATGCCTAGCTAGGGGCGTTAAACGATAGCGCTAGTTGTGAGGCAACCCAATTTTATTTTGTGTTTTTTGTTTTTGTTTCTGTTTAGTAATATATTTTGCATCTACCTTCTGTTTAGATGTGTTTTTATGTTTTAATTAGTGTTTGTGCCAAGTAGAACCTATAGGATAACCTATGGTGATAGTTAATTTGATTCTGCTGAAAAACACAAACTTTGCACGCACGACAATAATTTTAGTAATTTACAGAAACATGCTTTTGCGTTGATTCTTTTTGCTGTAGATCAATAGATAAATTTCCCAGGACTTACTATTTTGGTAGGATTTTTAAAGTTCCAGAAGTATTCGAGAGTTACAGATTGCTACAGACTGTTCTGTTTTTGACAGATTCTGTTTTTCGTGTGTTGTTTGCTTATTTTGATGCATCCATGGCTAGTATGCAAGGATAGGAATCATAGAGAACTTGGAATACAGTAGGTTTATCACCAATATAAATAAATAATGAGTTCATTACAGTACCTTATGTGGTGGTTTTGCTTTCTTTCACTAACGGAGCTTATGAGATTTCCTGTTGAGTTCTGTGTTGTGAAGTTTTCAAGTTTTGGGTAAAGATTTGATAGATTATGGAATAAGGAGTGGCAAGAGCCTAAGATTGGGGATGCCCATGGCACCCCAAGATATTCAAGAATAGCCAAAAGCCTAAGCTTGGGGATGCCCCAGGAAGGTATCCCCTCTTTCATCTTCGTTCATTGGTAACTTTACTTGGGCCTATATCTTATTCGCCACGTGATATGTATTTTGCTTGGAGCGTCTTGTATGATATTAGTCTTTGCTTTTTAGTTTACCACAATAATCTTGGCTGTACACACCTTTTGGGAGAAGCCCACTTGAATTAGAATTTATTAGAATATGCTATATGCTTCACTTATATCTTTTGAGCTTGATAGTTTTTGCTCTAGTGCTTCACTTATATCTTTTAGAGCACGGCGGTGGCTTAATTTTGAAGAAATTGTTAGTCTCTCATGCTTCACTTATATTATTTTTAGAGTCTCTTAGAACAGCATGGTATTTGCTATGGTTATAAAATTGGTCCTAGAATGATGAGCATTCAAGTTGGGTATAATAAAAACTATCATAGAAAGTGAATTGGATGCTATGATCAATTTGATGCTTGATAATTGTTTTGAGATATAGAGGGGGTAATATTAAAGTCATGCTAGTTGGGTGATTATGAATTTAAAGAATGCTTGTGTTGAAGTTTGTGATTCCCGTAGCATGCACGTATGGTGAACCGCTTTGTGATGAAGTTGGAGCACAATTTTATTTATTGATTGTCTTCCTTATGAGTGGCGGTCGGGGACGAGCGATGGTCTTTTCCTACCAATTTATCCCCCTAGGAGCATGCGCGTAGTACTTTGTTTTTGATGACTTGTAGATTTTTGCAATAAGTACATGAGTTCTTTATGATTAATGTTGAGTCCATGGATTATACACACTCTCACCCTTCCACGAAGACCTAGGGCATTTCAAACCGAACCGAAAAACCATCCCAAAAATAAACCGAACCGAACCAATTTTTTTGTTTTTATGGTTTCTGGTTTCGATATGGTATGAACTTTTGATACCGTTTTGAATTTCGATTTTTATGGTATATACCGAAAACCGAATGGTTAACCGAATAAACCGAAATAAAAATATATTTATATTTCTTGAGGCAAACAATGATACAAGTAGTCATTTTTCTTGTATAGGAGTAAAATTTCCTGCAAAGAACATCCCTTTTTTCCTGTAATGTAGTTTTTTTTCTCTTGCAAAAATGCTAATCACGTCCATAACCTTTCAAGGCATGAATTGAGGCATGCATATATACTTATATAAAGTTATATATCGTTTTTATTAAAAGAGTATGTGTTTTGAATTATACATTTGTAAAATATAGTATGTCATTTTCAAATTCGCGTAAACTTTGGTTATTATGGTATATACCGAAACCATGCCGAAATAATTTGGTATATACCGAAACCGAACCGTATTTTAATTTCATACCATATAAACCAAAGTATTAATACCGTACAAACTGGAAAACCATATAAACCGAACTATACAAACCGAATAAACCAAACGCACAGAGTGATGCACACCCACTTAGTTTCTTTTGATGAGCTTTCATACATTTATAGCTCTAGTGCATCCGTTGCATGGCAATCCCTACTCACTCACATTGATATCTATTAATGGGCATCTCCATAGCCCGTTGATATGTCTAGTTGATGTGAGACTATCTTCCTCCTTTTTATATTCTCCACAACCACCATTCTATTCCACATATAGTGCTATGTCCATGGCTCACGCTCATGTATTGCGTCAAAGTTGAAAAAGTTTGAGATTACAAAGTATGAAACAATTGCTTGGATTGTCGTCGGGGTTGTGCATGATTAAATACTTTGTGTGATGAAGATAGAGCAATAGCCAGACTATATGATTTTGTAGGTATAACTTTCTTTGGCCATGTTATTTTGAGAAGACATGATTGCTTGATTAAGTATGCTTGAAGTATTATTATTTCTTATGTCAATATGAACTTTTATTTTGAATCATTTGGATCTGAACATTCATGCCACAATAAAGAAAATTACATTGAGAATTATGCTAGGTAGCATTCCACATCAAAAATTCTGTTTTTATCATTTACCTACTCGAGGACGAGCAAGAATTAAGCTTGGGGATGCTTGATAAGTCTCCAACGTATCTATATTTTTTGATTGTTCCATGCTATTATATTACTCGTTTTGGATGTTTATGGGCTTTATTTTACACTTTTATATCATTTTTGGGACTAACCTACTAATCGGAGGCCCAGCCCGTATTGCAGTTTTTTTTGCCTATTTCAGTATTTCGAAGAAAAGGAATATCAAACGGAGTCCAAACGGGATGAAACCTTTGAGAGCGTGATTTTTGGAACGAACGTGATCCAGAGGACTTGGAGTGGAAGTCAAGCAATAGCCGAGGCGGCCACGAGGGTGGAGCCCCCCCTACTGGGCATGCCCCCTATCTCGTGGGCTCCTCGGGCGTCCACCGACCTACTTTTTCCTCCTATATATACCCACGTACCCCGAGAACACCGGAACAGACCACGAAAACCTAATTCCACCACCGCAACCTTCTGTATCCACGAGATCCCATCTTGGAGCCTTCGCCGGCGCTCCGCCGGAGGGGGAATCAATCACAGAGGGCCTCTACATCATCTCCAAGGCCTCTCCGATGAGTTGTGAGTAGTTTACCACAGACCTTCGGGTCCATAGTTATTAGCTAGATGGCTTCTTCTCTCTCTTTGGATCTCAATACCATGCTTTCCTTGATCTTCTTGGAGATCTATTCGATGTAAGTCTTTTTGCGGTGTGTTTGTCGAGATTCGATGATTTATGGGTTTATGATCAAGTTTATCTATGAGAAATATTTGAATCTCCTCTGAATTCTTTTATGTGTGATTAAGTTATCTTTGCAAGTCTCTTCGAATTATCAGTTTGGTTTGGCCTACTAGATTGATCTTTCTTGCAATGGGAGAAGTGCTTAGCTTTGGGTTCAATCTTGCGGTGTCCTTTCCCAGTGACAGCAGGGGCAGCAAGGCACATATTGTATTGTTGCCATCGAGGATAAAAAGATGCGGTTTATATCATATTGCATGAGTTTATCCCTCTACATCATGTCATCTTTCTTAATGCGTTACTCTATTCTTTATGAACTTAATACTCTAGATGCATGCTGGATAGCGGTCGATGTGTGGAGTAATAGTAGTAGATGCAGGCAGGAGTCGGTCTACTTGTCACGGCCGTCATGCCTATATACATGATCATGCCTAGATAATCTCATAATTGTTTGCTTTTCTATCAATTGCTCGATAGTAATTTGTTCACCCACTGTAATACTTATGTTATCTTGAGAGAAGCCACTAGTGAAACCTATGGCCCCCGGGTCTATCTTTTATCATATAAGTTTTCAATCTACTTTTATTTGCATCTATACTTTTCCAATCTATATCATAAAATATCAAAAATATATTTATCTTATCATATTATCTCTATCAGATCTCACTTTCGCAAGTGGCCGTGAAGGGATTGACAACCCCTTTATTGCGTTGGTTGCGAGTTCTTGTTTGTTTGTGTAGGTGCGTGGGACTTTTGAGGAGCCTCCTACTGGATTGATACCTTGGTTCTCGAAAACTGAGGGAAATACTTACGCTACTATTGCTGCATCACCTTTTCCTCTTCAAGGAAAACCAACGCAAGCTCAAGACATAGCATCTGCTTCCGATGGTGTCGTTCGTTGACGATGTTGACCACGCCGCGTTGAGTGCATCCAAGGTGAGTCCCCGGACAACAACGAGCCGGAGATGGGAAGACGCAGGAGTAGAGTCGCAGACAGAGAGGTGTACGAGGGTTAACTGGTTCTAGTGCAGTGTGGTTCAGCAGTCGGTGGAGAAGAACAGGAGGTGTGGAGGGGTGGAGGGATGGCCTGGCCAATGGTGGAGTAGCGCTTCATAGCGAAGCGTGCTAAGCAGAGTTGCTAGCAGCAGGAGGCAGGAGGTGGTCCCGGCAGCGCTGGAGGAAGAAGACGAGAGATTGAAGGTGGATGCCGGTCGTTGGATGTAAATCCAACGGCTAACATGTCAGAATCATTTGTTGACTAAATTGACAACGACTTGCATTGGCTTCGTCCCGTTGGCACACATTTCAGCCTCCAAAAATGTGGCATGTATTCAACCCATTTTTTTTTCAGAATTTACAGTCTTTTTTTTGCGCGGTAAGATTTATAGTGAATTTGATCTTTTTTTGAATTATAGTCCATTAGCTGGGCTGGGTGAACAAATAATGTAGCGTCCATGCGGCCCATTTATTTTATTTCCTAAAAAATTACAGGCCATTTGCACTTTCTCAAAATACACGATTTTGCTGGGCTGATTCTAATTATAATGTTGGGTTGGGCCAGCAATGTTATCAAAAAATAAAAAGGGGCTGAGCATTTTGTTATAAATAAATTTAAATAATAAGTGATATTATTAAATTCGTCCTTAAATCTTACCAAGCATTTGTACACAATCACTAGGATTTTCGTGCCAAAACAAACCAGGATTTTATTGTTAAGAAATTATTTTATAAGTTAATAAGATGTGGGATATTGTTTTCTTACATATGTAAGTATCTGTTAAATATATGATGAAAATAAAAATAATATATAATAACATATAAAATAATTTAAATATATATAATATAGTTAGAAGGGAAACATAAGTTGACCTAGCGTTCCTATTCTTATATAGAAAAATAGAACAGACCTCTGTGTTTTCTTCAAAAAAATACATAAATTGGGCTGCCGATGTTTCAGGAAAAATAAAATCTCGGATGGGAAGGTCCATAGGCCGATCGATACATGACGGCCCTCAAGAAAATACAAACAAGCCTATGGACCTCCCATTTGAGGTCGTGGGCTGCGCATGTTAAAAATGAAAGCCTAGACGGGGCAACCCAAAACCCAGCTAATACTTGCTGCCCCAATGATAATAAATGATACCTGCCAGCTCCCCGGCTTCGTTGTGAATTTATCTCCTATAGTAACTATGTTGAAGCACCAAAAAAATGTAACTATGTTGACAAACCCGTGGGCCCCAATGTCAGTATAGCATTAGGAGGAAGTATTTTTTCGACGAGGCACTTGCTTGCGTATGGCCATAGACCTGGTGGGTCCCGACTATCCGCCTCTCCACGTACAGTCCTTTCCAGATTCTTCTTGTTTGTTCAGCATGTTCACAATGGCAGACAACGGCGTCGCGGCGAGCGCACAAAGGCACAGGAGGGGATCCGACCACCTGAGGAAGTGCCTTATTATTAACGAAACTACTGAACTAGCCTAGTGGCCAAGTGACACTACCCGACAGCTGTTTCGCCCGGGTTCGATTCCACTTATGCAGGGAAAATATCTCCAAATTGTTTGCCTCTGCCTTTATTGACATGTGGGTCCCCATTGTCATCTACGCACACCACGTCCAACACTTGCCAAAACTTCGTCCCTCGTTTTCTCTGTGTTTCGCACACTCGACATTGTGTGGGCATTTTGACTGTGCATCATATGAAGATGCGCATGCATGAATGTTGACCAGCATGATGTTAACTGGCTGGTAGTTCCATTTTCGACCATGAATAAAACTTCCAACATGATGTTAACCCTGTTTGAAAAGGTCGTGTTAATATAAATGCTCTGCCTCTGAAAGTTGCAGTTTCTTATTTGAAATTGAACTTGCAGTTTCTTATCTGAAACTGAAACTTGCAGTTTCTTCTCTAGGAATCACATTGTCTGCACTTTTATACTCCTATGAAACTACATTTTTTAAGTGCTAAACATAGATCTCTAGAATTCATAAAATACTTCATATGCTCAATACTGCAAATCTGAAATTCAAAAGACATTCATATCTGAAAGTACTCTCAAAATACACAACACAAAACACAATTCACAACCTACAAATACTGACAACCCTAAGCTCCTCCCGACAATTCACAACCTGCCCGACTATTGGGCTGGGGGGCAGTCCCCTCCTATTCCTCGGTGGCAGACAGCCGCCCCACGAGACAATGTGAACGGCGAGGGAGAGGATGGCCGGGAAGCGTCATCGGGCCAACTGCTTTTCTCCTCTTGCAGTTGAGTTCGGTCGACGAAGACTCCACCGGCTCGCTCTGGCAGGACACCCTCACAAACGGCACCCTGTAGATGCTCGATCCTTCAATCTCTGGTGGATGCGCCATCTGGGATCGATACTCCCACCACCGCTCCCTCACGATCGTATTAGGTGAATCTGTTTGCTCCATGGCCCAGAGGAGCAGCTCTATGTACTCCTGCGCGACTCCCTCCGGGAGTATCTCCGCCTTTTCGCTCTGTTGCAGATATTTGGCCATGGATGTCGCCGTCGCCGCTAGTTGGTCCTTGTTGTCAAACCAAGACTGTATCTCAAACATCCTAGCTAGATTCACAGGATCTCTGTCTGCGATCCTCACGTATAGGTTGTACTCCTCCATCAATCTACTTCTCCACAGCACCTTCACTCGCCGGCGGTGGTTTTTGAATGGAAGAGGAGAGGAGCAGCGCTGGTTTTGGATTAGAACGGGAGAGGAGCGACGCTGGTTTTGGACTGGAACAGGAGAGGAGGGGCGGTGGTTTTGAAATGGAAGAGGAGAGGAGCGGCGCTGGATTTAGATTGGAACAGGAGAGGAGCGGCGGTGGTTTAAGAGGAGAAGAGCGGCGCTGGTCTTGGAAGTATTTTTTGTTGTTTTGCGTATTTTGGGTCAAAGTACTTGGTTAGAGGATTTGCTACCGAGAAAGATCCGTCCACAGAGAGCGCCACACATCCCACTGGTGGTGGTGGATGCCAATGCGTGCATGCAGCATGGTTGGTGTCGGTAATTCTTACTTAGCACACCTCGCACTCTGCATATATGCCGGTTCCATACGTACATTTCTGCAGTTCCACCAAAATGCAGCTGAATGACCCTGTTTGCACAGATAATGAAAAAGTGTGATTACATTATAGTGGCACTAGTTGATGAAACACACAAAATAAATAGAATAAAATATTGTGATAGTATCATAGTATGCCATGCTGCGAGGGCGAGATGGGCCCTGGGACGCCTCATACGGTACGGCTCATACTAGAAATCGTCCCAAGCCTCCCAGATGCACCTTCTGCCTGTGATGAACATCAGTGTACAGCGGTAGTACAAGGAGGTGCCTTGATACATTCAAATCTCTATTTTTGTACAGATCAACTAAAATTAAGCACCCCAGTTTGTAGAAACGCTTAAACATTAACAATGGGACTACTTGATGAAACATACAATAACAAAGAGAAGCACTTTCTTTATCTACATTGGAAATGAAATGATAGAGAGGACACTCAGTCTATTTTAACTGTATTATTACTTCATTTTATCAGTGACACTAGGGTCGAGCAGGTGGCAAACAAGGTGTACCATGCATCGCAAGGATGGAGGCCGGGGTGCTTAGACTGGGATGCTGAAGCTGGCTCTTTCAGTCACCGATGTCTACTACACAACCTTCTTCTTGTAGACGTTGTTGGGCCTCCAAGTGCAGAGGTTTGTAGGACAGTAGCAAATTTCCCTCAAGTGGATGACCTAAGGTTTATCAATCCATGGGAGGCATAGGATGAAGATGGTCTCTCTCAAGCAACCCTGCAAGCAAATAACAGAGTCTCTTGTGTCCCCAACACACCCAATACAATGGTAAATTGTATAGGTGCACTAGTTCGGCGAAGAGATGGTGATACAAGTGCAATATGGATGATAGATATAGGTTTTTGTAATCTAAAAATATAAAAACATAAAGGTAACTAATGATAAAAGTGAGCACAAACGGTATTGCAATGGTAGGAAACAAGGCATAGGGTTCATACTTTCACTAGTGCAAGTTCTCTGAACAATAATAACATAGATAGATCATATAACAATCCCTCAACATGCAACAAAGAGTCACTCCAAAGCCACTAATAGTGGAGAACAAACGAAGAGATTATGGTAGGGTACGAAACCACCTCAAAGTTATTCTTTCGGATAAATCTATTCAAGAGTTCATACTAGAATAACACCGTAAGACACAAATCAACCAAAACCCTAATGTCACCTAGATACTCCATTGTCACCTCAAGTATCTGTGGGCATGATTATACGATATGCATCACACAATCTCAGATTCATCTATTCAACAACACAAAGTACTTCAAAGAGTGCCCCAAAGTTTCTACCGGAGAGTCAAGATGAAAACGTGTGCCAACCTCTATGCATAGGTTCATGGGTGGAACCCGCAAGTTGATCACCAAAACATACATCAAGTGGATCGCGTGATATCCCATTGTCACCACAGATAAGCACGGCAAGACATACATCAAGTGTTCTCAAATCCTTAAAGACTCAATCCGATAAGATAACTTCAAGAGGAAAACTCAATTCATCACAAGAGAGTAGAGGGGGAGAAACATCATAAGATCCAACTACAATAGCAAAGCTCGCGATACATCAAGATCGTGCAATAGAGAGAACGCGAGAGAGAGAGAGAGAGAGAGAGATCAAACACATAGCTACTGGTACATACCCTCTTCCCCGAGGGTGAACTACTCCCTCCTCGTCATGGAGAGCGCCAGGGTGATGAAGATGGCCACCGGTGAGGGATCCCCCCTCCGGTAGGGTGCCGGAACGGGCTCCCGAGAGGTTTTTGGTGGCTACAGAGGCTTGCAGCGGTGGAACTCCCGATCTATCTTCGTCTTTGATGGTTTTAGGGTATATGGGAATATATAGGCCAAAGAAGTCGGCGAGGGGAGCCTCGAGGGGCCAAGTAGACAGGGGGGGCACGCCCAGGGGGGTGGGCGCGCCCTCCTATCTCCTGCCTTCCTCGAACCTTCCCAAGCTTGAACTCCAAGTCTCCGGATCATATCCTTTACAAAAATCACGCTCCCGAAGGTTTCATTCCGTTTGGACTCCGTTTGATATTCCTTTTCTTCGAAATACTGAAACAGGCAATAAAACAGCAATATGGGCTAGGCCTCCGGTTAGTAGGTTAGTCCCAAAAGTAATATAAAAATGTATAATAAAGCCCATAAACATCCAAAATATATAATAAAATAGCATGAATGCTTCATAAATTATAGATACGTTGGAGACATATCAGCATCCCCAAGCTTAATTCCTGCCCGTCCTCGAGTAGGTAAATGATAAAAGAAAGAATTTATGGAGTGTGAATGCTAGCAGGTGCACAAGTTTGATCAATGATAATTTCAATCACCTTTTCTAGCATGATTATATGTCATAACAGTAGTTCACCTCATAAAACTTCTCTAGATCAAGTAACAAGCTATTCACATGTTAAAGCATAGACCATAAACTTTCTTGAAAACTAGCAAACTTCATTCTTAGTCACCAAACAATTACAATTCATCTTATTTTTAGGAAGGGTCTATGTTAGAGCTTTAATTTAGCAAAATCCACATACTCAACTATCATATAGTCTTCCATGATTCCTAACACTCACGCAATACTAATGGTTATGGAGTTTTAATCGGGCACTGAGAAAGATAGGGGCTTATAGTGTTGCCTCCCAACGTATTCACCTTTGGGTGATGTCAACAATAATAGTTCATGCTAACTTACATACAATTGGATATATATATCAGGATCTTTCCAACACGAGGTGCTTGCCAAAGGATAAAATGAAAAAGGGAAAGGTGAAGATCATCTTGACTCTTGCATAAAGTAAAAGACATAAAGTAAAAGATAGGCCCTTCGCAGAGGGAAGCAGAGGTTGTCATGCGCTTTTATGGTTGGATGCACAAAATCTTAATGCAAAAGAACATCACTTTATATTGCCACTTGTATATGGACCTTTATTATGCAGTCCGTCGCTTTTATTGCTTCCATAACAAGATCGTATAAAGCTTATTTTCTTCACACTAATAGATCATACATATTTAGAGAGCAATTTTTATTGCTTGCACCGATGACAACTTACTTGAAGGATCTTACTCAATCCATAGGTAGATATGGTGGACTCTCATGGCAAAACTGGGTTTAAGGATATTTGGAAGCACAAGTAGTATCTCTACTTGGTGCAAGGAATTTGGCTAGTATGAGGTGGAAAGGCAAGCTCAACATGTTTGAATGATCCATGACAATATACTTTAACTGAGATGTGAGGAAACATAACCCATTACGTTGTCTTCCTTGTCCAACATCAACTCTTTAGCATGTCATATTTAATGAGTGCTCACAATTATAAAATATGTCTAAGATAGTATACTCATATGTGAAATCTCTCTTCCTTCAATATTCTTTCATGAATTGTTCAAATGACCAATACAATGCTTGCTAACCTTCAATAAATTTACAACCTCTACTTCTTAGATGTGAAGTCATTACTCCCCAAGGGATAAGCAAATGAGACATATATAATTTCAGATTTATGACAATCAACTCATTCAACAATTTACTCATAGGATATAAGTGAAGCACACGAGTAAATGAAAAACTACTCCAAAAAGATATAAGTGAACATAATGAGTAGCTAAATAATTATGTAACTATGTGAAGACTCTCTCTCATTAAAGAATTTCAGATCTTGGTATTGTATTCAAACAGCAAGCAAAACAAAATAAAATGACATTGCAAGGATAGCACGACTCATGTGAAGAAGCAAAAACTTAGGTATAACCGATACTAACCGATAGTTGTTGAAGAAGAAAGGTGGGATGCCTAATGGGGCATCCCCAAGATTAGATGCTTGAGACTTCTTGAAATATTATCTTGGGGTGCCTTGGGCATCCCCAATCTTGAACTTTTGTGTCTGCTTAATTCCTCTCATATCATGGTTTCTCTATTTCTCAAAAGCTTCATCCACACCAAACTCAACAAGAACTCGTGAGAAAGGTTAGTATAAACCAATGCAAAACCTTATCATTTCATACTATAACAAATCACTAAAACTATTATCCAACATTGCATACTAAATGCCTCTGCATATTTAATACTCCTATCCTCAAA
This sequence comes from Triticum timopheevii, assembly GCA_963921465.1. Taxonomy (NCBI): domain Eukaryota; kingdom Viridiplantae; phylum Streptophyta; class Magnoliopsida; order Poales; family Poaceae; genus Triticum; species Triticum timopheevii. Next base: position 313,487,457 of record OY997270.1, on the reverse strand, counting down.
TAGAATCATTAAACAAGCAAACATATGCAAACAATGCAAACATAACAGCAATCTGCCAAAACAGTATAGTCTGTAAAGAATGTAAGATTCATCCTACTTCCCTAACTCCAAAAATTATGAGAAAAATATTACGCTGTAGAATATTTATCAGAGCTCAATATTCAAAAAGTTTCAACATTATACCATTCTCTGACTTTTCTAGGGAATTTTTGCAACAGCGGTAAACTTTCTGTTTTCAAACAGCAACATGTATACTAGCAAAATAAGCATGGAAAAGTCTATCCTTGAAATTTTTATTGAAAATAAAGATACAAAACATTATTCTAAATAACAGCAAGCAAATAATAACAAAAGAAAATGACGCTCCAAGCAAAACTTATATCATGTGGTGAATAAAAATATAGCTCCAAGTAAGGTTACCGATGGACGAAGACGAAAGAGGGGATGCGTTCCAGGGCATCCCAAAGCTTAGGCTCTTGGTTGTCCTTGAATATTACCTTGGGGTTACTTGGGAATCCCCAAGCTTAGGCTCTTGCCACTCCTTATTTCATAGTCCATCGAATCTTTACCCAAAACTTGAAAACTTCACAACACAAAACTCAATAGAAAACTCGTAAGCTCCGTTAGTATAAGAAAATAAAACCACCACTTAGGTACTGTAATGAACTCATTCTAAATTCATATTGGTGTAATATCTACTTTATTCCAACTTATCTATGGTTCATACCACTTAATACTAGCCATAGATGCATCAAAATAAGCAAACAATACACAGAAAACAGAATCTGTCAAAAACAGAACAGTCTGTAGTAATCTGTATCAAACGGATACTTATGGAACTTCAAAAATTCTACCAAATTAGGAAGTCCTAAGAAATTTGTTTACCAATCCATAGCAAAAGGGATCAGATCATAAGCACGTTTATATGAATTATCAAAACTAATTTACTGGGTGAAAAAGTTTCTGATTTTCAGCAGGATCAACACAACTATCACCATAAGCTATCCTAAAGGTCTTACTTGACACTTTATTGAAACAAAAGCTATAAAACATCATTACTACAGTAGCATAATCATGTGGACACACAAAAACAGTAAGGATACATATTGGGTTGTCTCCCAACAAGCGTTTTTTTAATGCCTTTCTAGCTAGGCATGGTGATGGCAATGATGCTCACATAAAAGATAAGAATTTAAACATAACGGGAGCATCATGAAGCATATGACTAGCACATTTAAGTCTAACCCACTTCCTATGCATAGGGATTTTGTGAGAAAATAACTTATGGGAACAATAATCAACTAGCATAGGAAGGTAAAACAAGCATAGCTTCAAGATTTTCAACACATAGAGAGGAAACTTGACATTATTGCAATTCCTACAAGAATATATTCCTCCCTCATGATAATGTTCAGTAGCATCATGAATGAATTCAACAATATAACCAGTACCTAAAGCATTCTTTTCATGATCTACAAGCATAGAAAATTTACTACTCTCCACATAAGCAAAATTCTTCTCATTCGGAATAGCGGGAGTATCATAAGAGACTTGAACACTAAAAATTGTTTCCACATTAAAAGAGTAATGTTCAGAAAAAGGGTAATCATAATCATGACAAGTTTTATAAATATAATCATCACTATTTTTATAGCATAAGTTTCATCATAATAATCATCATAAGTAGCAACTTCGTTCTCATCATAATCGATTGAAACCTCTCCCAAGATAGTGGAATCACTAAATAAAGTTTACACTCTTCCAAATCCACTTTCGTATTCATCACAACAAAATTCAACATCCTCCAAAATAGTGGGATCACTACTTCCTAAAGTTGACACTCTTCCAAACCCACTTTCATTAATATAATCATCATAGGTAAGAGGCATGCTATCATCATAAAAACTTTGCATATCAAAACTTGGGAGGCCAAAAATATCATCTTCATTAAACATAGCATCCCCAAGATTGGGGCTTTGCATATAATTAGCATCGTGGATATTCAAGGAATTCATACTAACAACATTGCAATCATGCTCATCATCCACATATTTTATGCCAAGCATTCTATGTAATTCTTCTTCTAGCACTTGAGCACAATTTTCCTTTCCATCATTCTCACGAAAGATATTAAAAAGATGAAGCGTATGAGACAAACTCAATTCCATTTTTTTGGTAGTGTTCTTTTATAAACTAAAATAGTTATAAAACAATAAACAAAAAGATTTGATTGCAAGATCTAAAGATATACCTTCAAGCACTCACCTCCCAGGCAACGGCGCCATAAAAGAGCTTGATGTCTACTACACAACCTTCTTCTTGTAGACGTTGTTGGGCCTGCAAGTGCAGAGGTTTGTAGGACAGTAGCAAATTTCCCTCAAGTGTATGACCTAAGGTTTATCAATCCGTGGGAGTCATAGGATGAAGATGGTCTCTCTCAAACAACCCTGCAACCAAATAACAGAAAGTCTCTTGTGTCCCCAACACACCCAATGCAATGGTAAATTGTATAGGTGCACTAGTTCGGCGAAGAGATGGTGATAGAAGTGCAATATGGATAGTAGATATAGGTTTTTCTAATCTGAAAATATAAAAACAGCAAGGTAACTAATGATAAAAGTGAGCGTAAACAGTATTGCAATGATAGGAAACAAGGCCTAGGGTTCATACTTTCACTAGTGCAAGTTCTATGAACAATAATAACATAGATAGATCATATAACAATCCCTCAACATGCAACAAAGAGTCACTCCAAAGCCACTAATAGCGGAGAACAAACGAAGAGATTATGGTAGGGTACGAAACCACCTCAAAGTTATTCTTTCGGATCAATCTATTCAAGAGTTTCTACTAGAATATCACCTTAAGACACAAATCAACCAAAACCCTAATGTAACCTAGATACTCCATTGTCACCTCAAGTATCCGTGGGCATGATTATACAATATGCATCACACAATCTCAGATTGATCTATTCAACAACGCAAAGTACTTCAAAGAGTGCACCAAAGTTTCTACCAGAGAGTCAAGATGAAAACGTGTGCCAACCTCTATGCATAGGTTCATGGGCGGAACCCGCAAGTTGATCACCTATGTACAAAAGTAGGGGCTCTGCTTTGACCCCTTTACTTGTGCACGGGCAATCAGAGCCTCCTGCCACGGCCATGCATAATAAGGAAGCCGAAGAGAAGCCGAAGGCACAAAGCAGACAGAGCAACGACAAGAACCAAGGCCATGAAGATCAGATGGACGGAGCAGGTTTTCCCGGCAAGGACTCTTGCCAGGGGAGCCTCAGCGGCCCCGGCAAGACCCTTGCCGGGTGAGCCCGCCCCCACCAGCCGAGCGAGCCACCTTTGAGCCACCAACGCTAGACAAATACATTGGGACAGGGCTCGGGAGGCACCTCTGTGGTGGCATGCAGATCTTTATGAAGACATAAAATGCTCAAGATCAAATGAGGATAGGAAGGCAACTATCCTCACCGAAGAAACCCACAAGACCCCGGGCAAGATCCTTGCCGGGGAAGCCAGCGCGCCACGGCAACACCCTTGCCGGGCCACCCGGCAAGACCCTCACCAAGCACACCGGTAGGGCCACTGCCAGGCCCGAGCCAGCCAAGTCTTCGCCGCCGTTCGCATGCAGCTGCCGACCCAACCAGCTGGGCAGGCACCTGGGTGGCAACATGCAATCCTTCGTGGAGGCTCCACCACCTCAGCTGCCTGCCTGCCTACATGGCACCGCATGCATCGCTGGCCGGGGCGTGTGTCGAAGCGAAGAGGAGCGGCGACGGACGGGACGGGCCTCGCCCCCGTCCCCGATAAAGCGAAGGGACACCTAAGCCTTGCATTAAATGTGTCTTGTCCTGTAATACGAGCGATAAGCTCGCAACGCTGTAGCACTTTTGACCTCCTGTGTGCCACTGTGGCAGCCCCTTTCACCTATAAAAGGAGGCCCATGGCACACGGAGAAAGGATTCGGCTCTTTCGAACCTCGCAGCACCTAGAGCTAGTTCGAGAGCTCAAGAACACTAATACATCCACCAAAGCAGGATCATAGGGTTTTACGCATCTTTGCGTCCTGAACCTGGGTAAATCCTCTTTGTGTCGTCCGCTAGTCCCGCTGTTCTCATGATCCCCGCGCCCCGCAACCGTAGAAGGGATTCCAGTGATCCCATAGGTGTCGTTTCCCACCGACATATTTTGCACGCCAGGTAGGGGTGCGCAATCGTGAGAATCTGGTCCAGCAGTGACCTAGATGTTCTTCATCGCTATGGCTCCTAAGAAGAAGACGACCACGGTGATCGGTTCATCCGGAACCGGGTTGGTACCGGCGCAGAACGGCAGCGGGCCAGTCACGGAGAGAACCCGTGGCGCGACCCGCGAGCATCCACGCCGCCCTGATGGTCCAGGCCTGGCGAGCGGCGTTGTTCGCGTGCCGGGCGACGAGCCACCAGTCACGGGCTCCAGAGACGGAGTCGGGCCCCCCGCAGGTGGCGTGGGGCCCTCCAGGGGCGCTGCCATCCCGCCAGACGGTGGCACGCGGCATCCAAGACACCAACACCGGCGCCCACGACGCGCTCTTCCCAGGTTGTGCGCGATGAGCAGCATCACCCTGCTGGTGACCCTACGCGCCGCCCCGGGAAGAGCCCCGTGCGTCCGTCACATGATGAGGAGGGCCAGCATGCGCGCTGAGGTGTTGGCGGAGGTGGCGAACGGCTGCAGGGTCGTGATGCAGCTCCTTCTAACATGGTTAGAAGTCGAGGTGCATCGCGGTCCACCTAGCTCTCGCCGCCACCCACACCAGCGGAGGCCCTAGCGCGCGCAACTGCTCCTTGATTTTCGTCCTGCCACGGAGAAGCTAGACGAATGGGGGGCCACCGTCCGGAGCCTCGTCGGCATCGCCAACAACGATGGGGTGCGGCTGGTGGGACCCACAGGCCGTCGCTCCTCGGCCTACCGCGTGCCAGCGGAGGCCATGCCGGTGGTGACGCGGCCACGGTACTCCTCACCTCCATCCCGACCACCCCGGGCGTCGGTCCATCGCGGCGACGCTCGTGATGATATTTCCATCACGTCGTCCGACCCACGAACCAACCGCGATCAGCGTCAAGTCCTTCGGGAGCGGGCTCATGAGGACGCTCGAACTACGATCGAGCGCCGACGTGACGCGTGCCACCAGTCGGACAGGCGGGCAGGGCCCGTTATGGACCACCCAGCGCCGGGAGGCTACGGTGGCCTACCTTACGAGGTGGGTTGTCCGGCTTTCACCCATGAGCTGCGGCAGTTCCAGTGGCCCTCCCACCGCACGTTCAAGCCCGATGTTGGTGAGAAGTACAATGGCAAGACTCACGCGTCGGAGTTCCTCAGCATCTACACCATTGCGATGCAAGCTGCTGGGGCCCGCGACGATAAGGTGCTTGCCAACTACTTCCCGTTGGCACTCAAGACTAATGTTATGTCATGGTTGATGCACTTGCCGGTGGATTCCATCTCTTCTTGGGCAGATATGTGCCATGAGTTTGTTGGCGCCTTTACCGTAGGTCACCAAGCTCATGGCCAGGCGAGTGATTTGCACATCATCCCCCAGAAGGAGGGAGAAAACCTATGCAAGTACATCCAAAGGTTCGGCCGGTGCAGTACAACAACCCCGATGTTCATCCCGCTGCCGTGATCAGTGCGTTCCATCAGAACATGCGCAGTCGCAAGATGCGTGAAGAACTGGCGATGAACAAGGTTAAGGATGTGGCCGAGCTCTATGTTCTGGCCGATCGGTGAGCTCGCGCAGAAGAGGGAAGGAAGTACCCCGGCGAAGATGCCGGTGCGGAAACCGACTCCACGGATGACACCCTCACCCCAGCGAAGAAGGGCCGACGCCACAACAGGAAGCGCAAGGGCAAGGCCGTGCTTGCCGTCGAGTGATCCGACGACACCGGCGCCACCAAGAAGACCAAGGCGAGCGACCCCGACAAGCAGGTTGCCGGGTGCGACGCTAGCCGGGCCTTGGCGGCTGCTGACAAGCCAGGAAGCTCCGACAAGCAGTATTGCAAGATCCACCGCACCAAGGGCCATGATCGCCAGAACTGCTGGCAGGTAGAGCTGCTCACTGAGAAGCAGAAAGCCGAGTATGAACGGCAGGACAAGGAGAAAGGCCCAGATGGTGCCGAGGGATCCGACAAGAAACGTGGCGGCCAAGGAGGCCGCCGCGGCAAGGATAATCAGCAAGAGAGGCCCGCCCGGGGCCGCGACAAGAAGTAGGAAGACGATGATCATGATGAGGACGATGAGTCCGGCGACCATGAGTTTCAGAAAGCCATAGAGGCCATGTGTGTCAATGGTGGCGCCTCGCTGCACACATCCCACCGCCAACTCAAGCAGTGGGCGCGTGAGATCACAGTGGTGGAGCCATCGTTTGACGCACGGAAGCCACTGAAATGGTTCATCACGCCCATCATCTTCGACACCGAGGACCACACTACTAGGGAAAAGCCTAGCAGCAGCGCGGGTTTTGGCCCTCTCAGTAGCGCGGGTACCGGCGCTACTAATAAGGCGCTACAGCTAACGTATAGCAGTAGCGCGTGTCGACACACGCTACTGCTACACATGAATAGTTGCAGTGCTCTTTAGAAAAGGACGCTACTGGTATTATCTGCAGCGCCGTTTACAGGTAAGCGCTACTGGTAAGTCGGCGCTACTGCTAAATCCCCCCCTCGCTACTACTAGTTTTATTAGTTTTTTTCCCTGCAGATTTGTTTTTTATTTGTTTTGCATTTGAATAGGCTTTATACAATAATCTTTAGCATATCATCCACATACAAATGTAATCATAGCATATACATACAATTAGTCTCATCAAATCATGTCATCATCATAATCATCATCCAACACAAAGTGGTCTCTCGTCATCAATCTCGAAAATAGCGATACAAGTCTCGATTACTTGCAAATACATCGTCATCCATCTAAACAATGATATACACGAGAATAGCTATCACTTTGAGTACATGAGTTCGTATCCCTCTCTCGCATTAGCGTGAACCTAAACTAAGTACTGCGTGTCGCTCGGAAACCGAAAACCGGTACACCTGGGCCTGACACTCTGGCCACTTGTCGTATATATACTCCTGGCGTAGCACTTCTTCGCCATTTATGATCTATGCACCTGCATCGTCACATGAGTCGATGATATGCAACATATATAGTTGAGCAACACAAAGAGACAGACTTGGCAAAAATAGAAACAACATATCATAAGCATAAATAACAAAGTTCATCGTACCCAAATGACCTAACTAGAGTGATTTTCGCTAGTTGAGGAGGATGGTTTAATTACATCACAAATAAAGTTTCACCGTGAATAACTCAAAGTTTTGTCATAAAAGAAAGTATGGACTAAACGGACACATTGTCATATATCGACAATCACTCCATCATGTCGTGCGATCCATCCAAGTCAGGGAGATAGTCATCGAGCTTTGTGAAAGGCTTCATGTCGAGACGCTGAGAGGCTATCCATGTTCGGACGTCTTCCCGCGACATTTGTCCTTCTGCATGGAACATCCCTGTTTTTCCGACGACCTCATTCATGATGATTTGGGCAAGTTCGCGCTGGATGTTATAGAACTCAGCTCGAAGTCGATGATCCTCGATATCTCCTATGTCCTTTGCCCATTGCAGAATATGGGCATCACTAGATTTAGGTGCCATGTGAAGGTTCTGGTGATCCCGTCGGTACTCCAGCATGTGGTGTAGGACATAGAATCCATCATTAAGAGAATCGTTCAGTTGCTGGATGCAGCAGAAGTCGGTCTTATGGCTGAAGGCGGCCCTGCCGCCCCTTCTCTTCTTGTCCCTAACCTCTCCACCCCTTGTTTGGTAGTAAAACATAGCACTGTTGAGAACATCTTTGATGTGGGTGTAATCCTTTTTGTGAATGTTCTTCGATGAGTCCAAGTAAAGAGCGTGGGAGAATCGGGGGTAGAGGATGATGAGGACGGCGCGCCCGCCGCTACGCAAAATAAGTACACCTCAAATTAATTAGCCTCCACCGTGCAAATGAATTATTGAAATCGAAGGAAGGATAGCAGCGCGGATGACTTAATGGGATGATAAGGCACGAGAATCGCCTCCTTGTCCTTATTGGCGAGCATGAAACTGACGATGTAATCCCTCGCGTATTCACGATGCTGTGCACAGACTCCCAAGAAGGCCTCGTGCATGTAGTACGGGTCATCGACACAGATATGAGCTATCTGCTCAACCCCAATGATGTAGCTCATGTGCAAGGCATAAAGGCGGACAAAAGTAAAATCCAGCTTCTTCACGTGAAACATGTCGAATATGTAATCGAATCGGAGGAAGAACTTATCCGCGGGGAAGCCCTTGACGTACGACATTTGCTGCGGAACGTTAACCACGTAGAGTGGGTATCCTGGATCTTTCGAGGCGATGAGGCCTTTCTCTACCCGCAGCACATCGTCATGAAGTCTCCTTAGATCGCCGAATCTGGCCCGTAGCGCTGTTTCAGGTAGGATTGGTTTACCAGGGATATGCCATTTATCCGCATCGGGGATATCTACACGGTCCCGAAGCCGAGGCTGCCGAGGCGGCTGGATCATAGAATCAGCTTTTTTGCCTTTCCTCGCTCTCTTCCTAGGCTTCTTTACCACCGGATGGTCGTCAATAACACGTTGAGACGGTAATTCAGGCACCGACTCATGATGCTCAAACCCTGAGGAGGCGCCAGTATAGACATACTGTTCAGCGCCATCTTCATCCTCATCCTCATCCATGGCGACGTCATCAGCCTCTAATGGAGCCACCTGCTTACCCCATTCGCTATCACCCAACCCGACACCCGACGCTAATTGGGTAGGTGGGGTGTTGATGTTCATACCTTGCTGAGGCTGCGTGCTCGTGGGTGTGCTCCCGGCCGCCTCCAGACGAAGCAGACTCTTTGGCACAACAGGACCCACCCATTGCAACAATCACCAAGTCGCCACGGGGTCTCGTCGTCATCCCCCACTAGTATTAGAGGAGGCAAATTCTCGTGGCCCAGTTTTACACTGGCCACGGAAACCTTGAAGACGTTCGGGGGGATCGACCGGCTGTGGAACAATGGTTCCTTCGGCTCCATTATCGTCCCCTTCCCCACGTCCACCTTCTGTTCGCCGATGGTGTACAATATGGTGCACGAGGTTTCGTCGGCCTGCAAATAAAAGTCTGCGACGTGAGACATCCGAAAGGCAACAAAAATAGGAGATTATACATTTATATTGAAGGGGGCCGGTGTGGAAGATACCGTGAGGGCGTCGAGCTCAGCCAAAGAGGAGGCACCACCGAGCACGTCCGGTGCGGCAGCCGGTGCGGGAGCAGGTGCGGGAGCCGGTGCGGGAGCAGGTGCAGGAGCCGGTGCGGGAGCATGTGCTGCCAAGAAGTCAGCAAGGGGAAAGTCCTCTGCATTTTTTTTGGATTTTCCCTTGTCCAAGTGTGAACGCCCGTCACCAAGGAAGTAGATATATCTGCAATCGCCTGTTTTGCGGCAGCTACCGCTGTTGCGACTGTCTGAGATGATTTCTTCTCAACCGCAATCTCAACCTTCTTGTCGATGCTTTCTTCAGTTAACCTCCGTCTTTCCTTTTTCTCCTCCGTGGTCTTACGGTAGTAATTCTTCCACGTGGCGCCGTCTTCGACACCGTGCACGCGTCCATACAACGGTCGAGTATCCACCGGTTGTCGTTTCAATATGTTCAACGCCCGGTTGAATGGAGTGTCCCACTTGGGCCTCGCCAATGCCTCAGACGGCGAGTCGCTTTCGGCCGCAATCCGGTGTTGCTCTCTCTGCAAAAGGCACAAGGATCGTTTACAAATATGACTAACGTGTGCAGTCGAATTGATCAGAAACTAAAATTACCAGCAGTCTCATGAACTCCGTAATGACCGGTGTTGTCTCATAAACCTTCTTCAGTGGGTCCCAACGGTGAAATCCGCCAAGGGGTCTGGGATGCCCAGACTCGCGGCTTCCGCGTCCTCCTTGGCCCATTTGGACCTCTTTCCGCCGTAACCACGGCTTCCGAGGTGGTGGGTCCCAATGTTCCTCTTTTGAAGCCCCTTCATGTACTTAGACTTTTCTTTGGCAGCTTCGGCCTCGCAAGCCTCCTTGAATATTTGAAACTACTCTTCCGTGATTGTCGGACTATCCTTTACAATCTCGGAGTAGGGTTCCCCGTCGTTGATCTTTGCTTTCACTCGATTTTTCCAGGCGGCCAACGCGTTGCTAAACTTGGTCATGGCGTGTTTGTTTATCTTCTTCATTGCCGGGTCATTGTCTGGATATTCATAATCCTTCTCATTCCGGCCCGGGAACAAGAATATCTGGTGAAACTTCTTTAGGAGGGAGCTCCTCATATTTTCTATCTTCTTTAGATTCTCATCGTTGATGGTGGCAGTTGTCCATATGATGTAGCCTATTTGATTGCCGTAGCACGCGCGCGCTTCCTCGGGCGCCTTTGGCTCAAAATTGCCGTTGTCTACCTCCGTGACCACCAGTCTAGTAGTCCTGAGTTTGTTAGGAACCCGTTGCCTCTTCGCTTTCGGTTCTACACCGGCTCCGCTCCCCGAGGCAGCATCGGTCTCAGCGCCGGTCTCGATGCCGGTCTGAATCTCAGCGCCGGTGTCAGTCTCAGCACCGGTCTGCGTATCGGTCTCAGCACCGGTCTGCGTGTCGGTCTCAGTCCCCGATGCCGGGCCCAGCAACAACATCTGTTGATCGTCGGTAAAGCTAAAAAATTCGTCTGCCGCCTGGTAGACGTCGTCGCAATCACCAGAACCCTGTCCTTCATCGTTGCTAGCCATGTTTCCTATGATTAAATCTAGTCAATTAATTCTAGACCTAATAAAATGAATAATGACATAAAAAAGGACTATTGTTTTGCAGGAATGTTGACTCCTTCTTGGTATGGCAAATCCCGGGCACTCGATATGTCCTAGTTTGTAGCACAAGTCATGCCGAAATTCACGAGAAATTTCGGCATGACCTTTGCTAAAAAGTGGACAAATCGAGAACCTGAAATTTGCCGGAACAGAAATGAATCAACATTCCGGCAAAACATAGGCCACTCAGCATCATTCCCTGGAAACAACAAAGCCACCACTTGGGCACAATCGAACAACTTCAATGAAAAGATATAACATGACCACTTCAATGAAAAATAAATTTTGCCTAAATTCTTTTCCTTGAAAAATAGTGGTCTTTTGAAAAATCAATAACCTTTGCCAATCTACTTAACCTAGCTTCTTAATCCAACGAACCTAATTAACCTACCTATTTAACCTAGTTAGTTAATCTAGTTTACCTAGATAATTAACCCTAATTAAACTAGTTAACGCAGCTAGTTCTCTGTCAAAGCCTAAAATAAGTTTTTGCACTAATTAACATGGATAATTAACCTAATTAAACTAGTTAACCTGACTAGTTCTCTGTCAAAGCCCTAACTAAGTTTTTGCACTAACCTAGATAATTAACCTAATTAAACTAGTTAACCTAACTACTTCTCTGTCAATGCCCTAACTAAATTTTTGCCCTAACCTAGATAATTAACCTAATTAAACTGGCTAACCTATGCATGAGAGAGAGGAGGGGTGGGGGCTTACAGATGATGGCTCCGGTGGTGGCGACGGAGGCAGTGTGGTGGGGAGGGAGGCAGGGGCGTCTCCGGTGACGGCGAGGGAGGCAGGGGCGTCTCCGGTGACGGCGAGGAAGGTGGCGTCGACGGCGGCTCCGGTGGCGTTGACGAGGCCGCGTGGCTCCGTGGCGTTGGGGGCGGCTCCGGTGTCGTCGACGGCGCACGGCTCTGGTAGCGTCGTCGGCGGCGGTGAAGTGCGGGGCGAGGAATCGGGGAGACGGCGATGCGCGCACGGGGTGGGTTTGAGGGATTTGGGGGAAGTGGTGGCCGGGGGGGAAACGGTTTTTTGGCTAAGTCAAACTTAGCGGTAGCGCGTTTCGCAAAACGCGCTATAGCTAAGCTAGCTATAGCGCTACCCTCAAAACGCGTTGCTGCTATAGCTAATTTCCTATTCTGTTTCTATAGCGGGGGTCTAGGGCACGCGCTGCAGCTACGTTAGCTATAGCGCCTCTTACAAACAAACGCTGCTGCTATGCCTTCCTCCGATTTTTCGCTTTTTCGTTTATTTTGCTTTACATTTTATTTTTCCCTTTCTCCTTTTTCTATTTCTTTCATTTTCATTTAAATTTCTATTTGTTTATCATCTTATTTTATTTCCGTTAGTAGTAGCGCTCTTCACTGGAAACGCGCTGCTAACTGTGCTCTAGCAGTAGCGCGTTTCTGTTAAGCTCGCTACTGCTATGCGTAGCCTAGCATTCTGCCACTGGGAATATTAGTAGTAGCGCTTTCTTTACAACAGGCGCTACTGCTAAGTTTGTGTCTGTAGTGTGGTTTTTAATTGCTCGCTACTGCTATATAGCACTAGCGCAGTTTTTTGACCCGCGCTGTTGCTATATTTCTGTGTATAAGGTTTTCCCTAGTAGCGCCACCCTGACCGCACCACTGCGGTTGGGTGCTTGCCATTGTTGGTTTCACCAACAATCCGCAACCTCAAGGTGACAAATATGTTGATTGACGGCGGGGCCGGCCTGAACTTGATCTCGCCCGTTGTGGTCATAAGGCTGCAGATCCCTGATGGAGACCTTGAGGAGACGGGTACAATCCAAGGGGTTAACCCGGGGAGGAGCCTGTCAAAGGGAAAGATCACGTTGCCCGTGACATTCGGAGGCGAGTTGAACCACATGACGGAGAGGATTGTTTTCGATGTAGCCGAGATCCCCTTGCCTTACAACGGGACCCTCGGCCGCCCGGTGCTAGCCAAGTTCATGGTGGCTTCACACTACGCCTACAACATGCTGAAGATGCCCGGGCCAATGAACATCATCACCGTCCCCTCCGACAAGAAAGATGCGCTAATCTGCGCCGACCAACTCTAACAGGAAGCAGTTGCAGCAGTTGCCGCTAAGGCACCTGCTCCTGCCGATGGAGCCCCGAGAGAGAAGAAGAGCGGCGAGACCCCTCGCACCCACTCCGGCAAGCGCACCTCTTCGGGGTGTTATGCTTCCATTGAGAACATGCCAGAGAGCTCCCCCGGCAAGAGCAAGAAGTCCAGAGCCATGCCACCAGAGACCAAGAAGGTGCCCGTCAAGGAGGACGGCACGAGGGGAGCTTTTACTATAAGCTCCACCCTCAACGGCAAATAGGAAAGCGAGCTCGTCACCTTCCTGCGGGCGAATGTCGATGTGTTTGCATGGAAAGCCTCCGACATCCCCGACATTCCCAGGGAGGTGATTGAGCACCACCTTGTTGTCTGTCCTCATGTGCGGCCCGTCAAGCAGAAGGTCAGGAAGCAAGCTCTGGAGAGGCAGGAGTTCATCACGGAGGAAATCAGAAAGCTAGAGGCGGCAGGCTTGGTGAGAGGAGTACTCCATCCGACGTGGTTGGCCAATCCGGTAGTGGTGCGCAAGGCAAATGGGAAGTGGAGGCTGTGTATTGACTACACAGACATCAATAAGGCCTGTCCAAAGGATCCATTCCCGTTACTATGCATCGACAAGATTGTTGACTCCACGGCTGGATGTGACCTGTTCTCATTCCTTGACGCCTACTCGGGATACCACCAGATCTTCATGACGAAGGAAGACGAGGAAAAGACAACATTCATCACCCCATGTGGTACGTATTGCTTTTTACGGATGCCTTTCGGGTTGAAGAGTGTTGGCTCAACCTTTGCAAGAGAAGTCCAAATTGGTTTTGAACCCCAGCTGCATAGAAATATGGAAGCTTATATGGATGACATAGTGGTCAAAACCAAGGACAAAGCAACACTCGTGGAAGATCTGGAGGAAACATTTGGGAACCTGCGCAAGATCAACCTAAAATTGAACCCTGAGAAGTGTGTCTTTGGTGTCCCGTCCGGCAAGCTTCTCGGGTTCTTTGTGTCCCAGCGCGGGATTGAAGCAAACCCAGATAAGATCAAGGCCATCGAGCAAATTGAGGCACCCAGACGGATCAAGGACGTGCGTAGGCTCACTGGATGCGTTGCTGCCATGAGCCGGTTCATCTCCAAGTCCGTGGAGCGTGCCCTTCCTTTCTTCAAGATCTTGAAGAAGGCGGGGCCAGTGGAGTGGACCCCAGAGGCCGAGGCAGCGCTGCAGGACATGAAGAGATACCTCTCCTCTACCCGGTGTTGGTCGCGCCCAAACCACAAGAACTGTTGCTGCTTTATTTAGCGGCAATAAATTAGGTGGTTAGCGCTGCACTAGTGGCGCAGAGAGAGGTCGACGAGAAGGCAGCGGCAGCGGCAGAGCCAACAGAGAAAGCCAAAACCCTCTCCTGCAGGGCTCGATCCCAGCAAGATTGAGTCCCCGGCAGGGGCTGACGCTAGCACGGCAGGACCCACGCGACTGGGTGAAGAGGCGCAGAAGAAGAAAATGGTACAACACCTAGTGTACTTCGTCAGCTCCCTCTTGCAGGGGGCTAGGTCGAGGTACTCAGGTGTGAAAAAGCTGCTCTTCGGCCTCCTTATGGCTTTGAGGAAGCTGCACCATTACTTCTAAGAGCACGAGATCACGGTGGTCACCCGCCTTCCATTGCAACGAATACTGCACAACCCAGATGCAACAGGGAGGATCGTGGAATGGGCCCTGGAGCTGTCAAGTTTCGGCTTGAAGTTTGAAAGCACCTCGACAATTCAGAGCAGAGTCTTGGCAGAGTTTTTTGCGGAATGGACATCGACGCCCGACGAAGAGGTACAAGAGACCACTCTCCCCGGCAAGGAAACGAGCCGCAACTGGATCATGTACTTTGATGGTGCCTTCTCGCTGCAAGGCGCCAGTGCTGGTGTGCTGCTTGTCGCGCCCACCGGAGAACACCTCAAGTATGTCATCCAGATGCACTTCCCCCGGGAGATGTCAACCAACAACACCGCTGAGTAGGAGGGTTTGCTTGCCGGTCTCAGGATGGCGGCGGACCTTGGAGTTAAGAAGCTCATCGTCAGGGGCAACTCACAGCTCGTCGTTAGGCAGATCAAGAAAGATTATCAAAGCCCGTTGATGGAAGCTTTCGTAGATGAGGTGAGGAAACTGGAGGAGCGCTTTGACGGTATACAAGCGGAGCATGTCCCTCGGGCGGAGAACGACATCGCCGACTACCTGTCAAAGCACGCTGCCCTCAAGCAACCTGTGGAACCAGGTACTTTTGTGCTTTAGTTAACCCAACCATCCGTTGAGCCATCGACCGGGCAGAACAAGTGGAGGAAGCTAGGCCCCGGCAAGTACTTCCCCACCGAGCTCCCCGGAGCCGCCGGCGAAGACGTCGCCGTGGATGCCGATCCTGCCGCAGGGCGACCGACTCCGGCAGGACCTCAGGTCATGGCCGTGGAGGCGGCCGCTCCCATGTCAGAAGAGATGCCTTAGGTCCTTGTCGTCGAGCCACAGGCTCCGGCATGGGCACAGGACACCGTCTGATTCCTTCAAAAAGGAGAGCTTCCTGAGGAGCAGGAAGAGGCAGAAAGAGTAGCCCGCCGGTCTGCTCTGTACCAATTCGTTGATAACGTATTGTACAGATGGAGACCGAATGGGGTGAAAATGATGTGCATCTCCCGAGAGGAAGGACTAAAGCTGTTGGCAGAGATACATGGAGGCATATGTGGCTCCAACATAGGGTCGAGGGCCCTTGCCGGCAAAGCTTTCCAGCAAGGTTTCTTCCGACCCACCACCCTCCAGGATGTGATGACACTAGTAACCAAGTGTGAAGCATGCCAGTTCCATTCGAAGAAGCTCCATCAACCAGCTCAAGCCCTTCAAACTATCCCTCTCTCCTGGCCCTTCTCGGTCTGGGGGCTCGACATATTGGGCCCTTTCCCCCGTGTTGTCGGGGGCTTTGAGTACTTGTACGTCGCAATCGACAAGTTCACAAAGTGGCCAGAGGTGGAAGCAGTGAGGAAGGTGACATCGCAGTCAGCCATCAAGTTCTTCAAGGGACTAGTGTGCCGTTTTGGGGTGCCCAACAGGATCATCACCGATAATGGCACACAGTTCACGAGCCATGCCTTCATGCAATACATTGAGGACCTCGGCAGCAGGGTCTGTTTTGCTTCTGTGGCACATCCATGGAGCAACGACCAAGCAGAGAGAGCAAATGCTGAAGTCCTGCGAGGCTTAAGAACGAAGACTTTTGACAGGCTGTGCAAAAGTGGAAGGTGCTGGATTGATGAGTTGTCGGCAGTTCTTTGGTCGATCAGAACGACGCCAAATCGAGCCACCGGCAAGACACCCTTTACCCTGGTTTACGGGGTAGAAGCAGTTCTCCCCATAGAACTCAGATACAGGTCACCTCGAGTGCTCGCTTATGATGAGCTTGAGCAAGAGCGATTGCGGCAAGATGACACGACGCTCCTTGAGGAAGATCGTCTCCGGGCGGCTGTGAGAGCACCACGCTACCAGCAAGCTTTGCGTCACTACCATAGCCGCAAGGTTCATGCCCGGAGCTTTGAGGAAGGTGACCTTGTTCTTCGGCACGTTCAGTCGGCCAAAAATTCCAACAAGTTGACGCCAAAGTGGGAAGGCCCTTATCGGGTAACGCGAGTCACCAGGCCCGGTGCAGTCCGGCTAGAGACCGAAGATGCCATCCCAGTGAGCAATTCCTGGAACATCGAGCATCTCCACAAGTTTTACCCATAAGGCGCGGATGCCGGGCCTCCCGGCAAGCCCTGAGTTATAGCATGCATGCTAGGTTGAGTCTCTTCCTTGGTTAGGGTTGATAGTGCTTAGCGGCGGCTAACCCCTAGCTTAGAGGTCGAGTGTGCGTCTCTCTGTTCTTCTCTGTCTTCTTTGGTTCGCAGGACATGAGAATATCCTTGTCGAGCTGCTTTGGAAGAAAGGGGACGGACCGGCGTCCGGGCCCCGGCAAGCCAAAGTTGCCTGGGGCTGCAAGAACAAAGATCCATCCGCGACAAGCCAAGGTTGCCGGGGGCTGCAGATCCAGATAAGTTCTCTATCCCCTATCGTGCATTTCATTATGGACTGGGATACGTGAAGCCCCGTTCTATCTCTGAGCTATCGTGCTCCCCCTTTTTTGGCACCCAAGGATTATCCCCTGGGTCTGGATTTGGTCGTAGCCGCGGTAGCAAAGAAAAGGAACGAGGGGCCTAAGCCCACCTCATCCCTGCCTCCGCCAAGAGCGTGAGAAAGGTCGAGCGAAGTGGGGAAACGGCAAGGCCTGTTGCCGGGCGAGAAAAGGTTTGTCTTAAAGATAACAAGGATTCACTCCTTGTCGTGGGTTCCTCCCGCGAACAAAAATCTCGGCAAACATCCCTTTTTCATTAAAAAACACCATGTACAGGTACAGTCCATACGAAATTAAAAACATGAACAAAGGGGTTACAAGTTCTAAAGTTAACAAAGGCCCAAAGGCTTATAAGACTAAAAAGATATAAGATGCCCGTAATCCCTTTCTTGTCCCTCTCCTCAGGAAGTGGAACAGGAAAGCAGAAGGGCAAAAGGGGTGCCTAGGTGAGCTACGAGTGGCAGAAGACACCAAGAGAACATCTCGGTGGCCGTCCAAGGGCTGGATGGTGATGGCGGCGCCGGAGGCAGAGCTCGAAGACGAGGCGTCAGGACGTCAATACATGATGAAGGCGTCGGTGCCCACGTACTCCGACTTGACGGCCTTGCTGCCTACCCTCTTCCTCTTCTGCAGCCTCCCAACGCCAGCCGCCCAAGGAGATGACCCCGAGAAGTTCAAGGAGCCGGCGACACGGATGATGGGGTTGCCGGTGCCGCTCGGTGCGGCACCCGACACCTAGTCGGACCCATCATCCTACCGCCTGCTGCCCTCGTCGTCGCTGCCGTTGTCTTCCTCGCCACTCTCGCTTGAGGAAGAATCTTCATCATTGGAGGAGCTCTCCATGCAGCACCTCACATGAGTCCCGAAGTGCCCGAAGAACTTGACGGAGAGGAGGCCACCCTCCATTAGTTTGAAATGGAGAGTGAGCCCATTCGTCAAGCTGTGGAGGCGAGTGAAGGTCTTCCACCCTCAGTGAAGATACATAACATGAGGGGCGGGGAACTCGACGTTGGCCCATGTGCCGCTGTTCCCACAATCCCTCATGTGCAGCCGCAACGCCTACGGCGGATCCAGCTCCATATCCCGTGCAAATGGAGTCGGGAGGCGAAGGCGACGACGCGGGGGCTGGCGCAGCCTAACGAAGAACTCGTAGGGATTGTCCCTGGCGTGGCCCTCCATTGGAGGAGGGGCTGCTGGCGGAGGCGAGGCAGATCTGCCGCCCCGCCCTCCTCTCCCACGAGCACCGCGACGGCCTCGGCCCCACCCCTCCCCCATCCTCTAGCGACCGGCTCCACCACTACGAGCTCTTGGGGAGGAGCAATGCACTGTCTGGACGAGACCCTCACTGCCACCGATGATGAATCACCGCGCCCCCTCACCATGACAGAAGAAGAAGGGAAGCAGGAATGGGGAGAGGCAAATGGCGGAGAGTTGAGAGGCACCATTCCTCCCGCTCCCCTCTTTATAAAGGGGCGGGGCGAGGCTTGGCCGCCCACTCTCAGCCAATCTGGCTCGTTGAAGTGACAGCAAGCGGGGCCGTCGACCGCCCTCCCCACTCCATTGAAGGCGCGTGGGAATCAACCCGCACGCGCGCGACTTCCCACATCCCGCGCGCCTGCCATTCGCTCTGCGTTATGCATGCAGCGAACGTGGCGCAAGGAGCGGGCGCAGTCGGACGCGTGGAACGATGATTCCCGAGTGAAGGCAGTAAATGGGAGGCATCCCTGCGGTCTCAAAGAGACACGCAAGCCGCCTCTTTACTGTCCACCACGAGGTGACGCCAGCATGCCCGCGTCATGCACGCGCACGACCCCCACATCGCGCGTTCAGCGTGGGTCGTGGGGAAGCGCAGTGGACGGAATAGTGGCTGCGGTAAAAATCCGCCCCAACTGCCCGCGCACCGTTCTAGGCCTGGCCCAACAACGTGCTACGCTTATGTGTGGCCTAGGCCCGGGGGTTCCTGTCGGTGTACAAAAGTAGGGGCTCTGCTTTTGACCCCTTTACTTGTGCATGGGCAGTCAGAACCTCCCACCATGGCCACGCATAACAAGACAGGGAAGGGAAGTCAGAGAGAAGCCGAAGGCACAAAGCAGACAGAGAAACGACAAGAACCAAGGCCACGAAGATCAGATGGACGGAGCGGGTTTTCCCGGCAAGGACTCTTGCCGGGGGAGCCTCAGCGGCCCTGGCAAGACCCTTGCCAGGTGAGCCCGCCCCCACCAGCCGAGCGAGCCACCTTTGATCCCGCCAACGCTAGACAAATACGTTGGGACAGGGCTCGGGAGGCACCTCCGTGATGGCATATAGATCTCTGTGAAGACATAAAATGCTCAAGATCAAATGAGGATAGAAAGGCAACTATCCTCACCGAAGAAACCCACAAGACCCCCGGCAAGATCCTTGCCGCGGAAGCCAGCGCACCACAGCAAGACCCTTGCCGGGACACCCGGCAAGACCCTCACCAAGTGCACCGACAGGGCCACTACCATGCCCGAGCCAGCCAAGTCTTCGCCGCCATTCGCATGCAGCTGCTGACCTAACCAGCTGGGCAGGCACCTGCGTGGCAACATGCAGTCCTTCGTGGAGGCTCCACCACCGCGCCACCTCAGTTGCCTGCCTGCCTACATGGCACCGCATGCATCGCTGGCCAGGGCGCATGTCGAAGTGAAGAGGAGCGGGGACGGACGGGACGGGCCTCGCCCCCGTCCCCGATAAAGCAAAGGGACACCTAAGCCTTGCATTAAATGCGTCTTGTCCTGTAATACGAGCGATAAGCTTGCAACGTTGTAGCATTTTCCACCTCCTGTGTGCCACTGTGGCAGCCCCTTTCGCCTATAAAAGGAGGCTGATGGCACACAGAGAAAGGATTCATCTCTTTCGAACCTGGCAACACCTAGAGCTAGTTCGAGAGCTCAAGAACACTAATACATCCATGAAAGCAGGATCGTAGGGTTTTACGCATCTTTGCGGCCCGAACCTAGGTAAATCCCCTTTGTGTCGTCTGCTAGTCCCGCTCTTCTCACGATCCCCGTGCCCTGCAACCATAGAAGGGATTCCAGTGATCCCATAGGTGTCGTTTGCCACCGACATCACCAAAACATACATCAAGTGGATCACATGATATCCCATTGTAACCACAGATAAGCACGGCAAGACATACATCAAGTGTTCTCAAATCCTTAAAGAGTCAATGCGATAAGATAACTTCAAGAGGAAAACTCAATTCATCACAAGAGAGTAGAGAGGGAGAAACATCATAAGATCCAACTACAATAGCAAAGCTCGCAATACATCAAGATCGTGCCATAGAGAGAACACGAGAGAGAGATCAAACACATAGCTACTGGTACATACCCTAAGCCCCGAGGGTGAACTACTCCCTCCTCGTCATGGAGAGCACCGAGATGATGAAGATGGCCACCGGTGAGGGATCCCCCCTCCGGCAAGGTGCCGGAACGGGCTCCCGAGAGGTTTTTGGTGGCTACAGAGGCTTGCGGCGGTGGAACTCCTGATCTATCTTTGTCTTTGATGGTTTTAGGGTATATGGGAATATATAGGCAAAAGAAGTCGGTCGGGGGAGCCTCGAGGGGCCCAGGAGATGGGGGGCGCGCCTAGGGTGGGTGGGCGCACCCTCCTATCTCCTGGCTTCCTCGAACCTTCCCTGGCTTGAACTCCAAGTCTCCCGGATCATATCCTTTCCAAAAATCACACTCTCGAAGGTTTCATTCCGTTTGGACTCCGTTTGATATTCCTTTTCTTCAAAATAGTGAAACAGACAATAAAACAGCAATATGGGCCGGGCCTCCAGTTAGTAGGTTAGTCCCAAAAGTAATATAAAAATGTATAATAAAGCCCATAAACATCCAAAATAGATAATCAAATAGCATGAATGCTTCATAAATTATAGATACGTTGGAGACGTATCAGTCACCAACATGGATGATTCAATTCATGGGACCTTTTGGTGCAGTTCACCTAAAATGAAGCAATGTCCCGTGAGCTAGCAGCTTCTTCTTCAACTTTTTAAGAAAAGGGCTCCAGCCCCGGTTCCATTTCCATCAGAAAACGAAACCCACAGAGCTTCTTCTTCATTAGTTGCAATAAAATTGAGCAACATCAAGGTTGGTTGTGAAGCTCCTAGAATGTTCAACTATAATTTGGATATCATTTGTGCAGTTCAACTAAGATCGAACGTGAAATGTATATCTCTGTTTGCACAAAAAAGGTGGAAAGGAGGGTGACTAACAAGCGATGAAACATGCATCAAATGAAAAGAAGCATGTTCCTTATCTAAATGGCAATCCTACAAGGACAGTAGCAATTTCCATTTCTAAAGCAGTGGCATTGCTAGATATTAGTGCGGGCATTAGGATTAACTATGACAACCGTTAAATACGACATCACTTTGGGCACGGGAGAGTAGGCGGACCAGGACAGTTGCATTTCTAACGAAAAGAACCAACTTATCTTAATGGGAAATTTAGCAGGACATGTAAAAAAGTGCCATTGATTCATATTACTGGAGGCATTACATTGAAAACAACATTGGTTTAATGTGTCCTTACTTTTAACAGTACGACTGCTACATTTTACCAGTGGCATTACATAAGAGTGGCTTAGGGCAACAAACATCAGAACAGGATATCTGGGTTGGTCCCATTTTTGTTTGGTATAGCCACCTTATACTGTGTGAGGCTAGCAAATCTAGTGCTGGACTTACTCTGTTGACTTGTCCCCCAGTCCCCACTTTCTTTCCTTTTTCAACCAATAGATCAGGTTTATATTGAGTTTTTACTACGTTTCCCTTTATTTCCCTATTAGACCTAGAGACCAGTTGGATAGCCAGTCTCTGCTACTTTTCGCCCCCATTATGTCCTCTTTTGACCAAGTCCTAGATTCAGGTAACAAATCCTCCCCCACCCCCACCCCCTTTCTTCCTTGTTTGAACCAAGTAGTACTAGATTCGAGTGCATGAACTAGTTTTACCTCTTAAACATAAAAAATTAGGTGGTTTTCGAATAGCCAATCGATCCTATCTACGAGGGGGGCTAAGAAATAGTAAAAGATACAAATGCAGCGACGTCAGGAGCTCGGGAAGTAGAGCAAGGCCGGTTTCGAAGGAAGTTATACCTGATGGTCGCGGGGATGTCGCTAGGTGGGCGGCGGGAGGCCAGATCTGCCCACACTATGGCAGCGAGGAAGAAGGGGTCGGAGGCCCTCCCTCGCCAGCGGTGCTTGGGAGAGAGCGGCAAGGCAGGCTGATCGGGACGCCCAGCAGTGGGTAAGAGCCGTCGCCGAGGACGACCGCGTGAATGCTGCACCTTCTCACCTTCCCCGGCAAAGAGGATCCGGCTGGAGAGAGAGAGAGAGAGAGAGAGAGAGAGAGAGAGAGTGGCCACCGCTGTCGTGTTTAGATCTGGAGAGGACGAGACAGTGTGAATAGAGCAACACTAGCAAGCAAGCGCGGAGGCTCCTGCCTATATAGTGGAGTACTAGTTTTATTTTGTCTACCGGAGCTGGCTTGACCTCGTCAATGACTGTCGAGAAGTCTTCATGCACGTGGCCTAGAGGCGTAGTTGTCGTCATTTTGATCTGAAGCGCCGGATTATAACATATAACACGAAAAAATGCCACATGACAAGAAATCATAACCTCACTGCCCAAAGGAGACAACATGAATCTCGACGGACAACCTAGACGAGGAACAAAGCTCAAATTAAAGATAAACTCATAGAAAAGGGGTCCATCGATAGATGTCCTAATTAACATAACCGGCTTGACCTAGATGGCAGCCGAGTAGTCTTCGTGCATGTGCCCCCAATGACTAGCCCAACTCAGTTGTCACTGTTTAACCCTCGCAGTGATCTGAAGCACATGACACCTAATTTTGCGAGATGACAATAAACCTTTTTTTAGGTTTCTCACCACAACTACAACCATGTACAACACAGCCTGCATGATATGTAGACGATAGCCAATCCAGGCGTGTCTGCTGGAGTCTGGTCACATGCATGGACAAACTGATCTTCTGTGTCTTCCAGGGATCGTCCAGGCACCAACGTAGTACAACACTTCTCTAGTACTATCGCTCGTCTCCCTCTTCTATTAAGTCACCCGACTTGCGGGGCCGGGGAGTGTGCCTATGGTCGGTTCTAAATTGCGGTCCCACATGTGTGTGAAAACGTAATATGATGCGCGTTCCATTCGGTGAGCAACGTGCCAGACCGACCGATCGTCTGGGGTGCGACGCGAACGCGACGGGCGTGTTGTATACTCCGTACATGTGTACCGCCGTTTTCTAGAGGCTTTGCTCCATGGTGGTATCCATGGATACAAAATTAGTATACTGTACTATTTAAAAGTCGAGGGCGGGGCTTTTCCTGTGCAGTAGGCGGGGCAGTTCCGCCTAGTCAGTTCGACAGAGACACGAGAAGATGAGGGACTAGGCTGCTGCAAACGTAGGGTTGTGTGATTTGACAGCGAGTTACTGCTGGACAGGTGGGGCCCCATGATTTGACTTGTCATTATCATTTTAACTGCGGCGCTACGACTGGCGTGAGTCTCCCGATTCCTGACCACCTCCATACAGGTGCCTCTCCCAATGCTCCACCATGTAGTAGAGGCTGGCTCTTGCATGAGAGCCCACTTCTCCACTTTTTCCTTGCCTCTCTTTCCTCCACACATGCAAAAACCATGTAAAGCGCAGTATTGTACTTACTTGCTCCTACAGGTGCTAAGCTTGCCACATAGGCATAAAGTCTGATGTGGCAAGTTAATCAAGAAGAGAAAGACTAGTTTGGTGACCCAAGGAAGAAACGGTGCTAAGCGCGTGTACCTAGGTGAAAAGACAATTTTGAGTCTATAGCTAATTAAATGAAGCAAACTTAGCAACAAAAAACTAATAAGCACACCATTTCATTGGAAGAGGTCACTCCTTGGCAAATGCAATAAATACTACTCCCTCTGTCCCATAATATAAGAACGTTTTTGGCACTACACTAGTGTCAAAAACGTTCTTATATTATGGGACGGAGGGAGTACGAAGAAAGAGATAGAGAGAAGTAAAAAAAAATACACTTATAGCCAACCTTATAGCTAACCTTGTTGTAGTATGAGTGACTAAGTGATGACATGCCAACATCAGATAGCCTAACGCACCATGTTAAATCTCCAAGGGCATGACCGCGCGAGCGATGTGACGGTCGTGGTAGGCACGACCATGATACGGGCTGTTGGCAGCCCTTGGATCTGAGATCAAACGGTCGCATGCTAAGTTGCTGAAAATTTGCAGAATAAACCTCCAGGATAGGATATTCACCCATAGGTCTAGAATCACGCCATGCAACCGTTCGATCTCAGATCCAAGGGCTCTCGGAAGCCCGTATCATGGGAGAATGGAAAGCCACTACCCTGCCATTCGCACGCTGGCAGTTTGCTCCTACTCATCCCTGCACGTCCTTTAATATTATGGCGGTTCGCTCCTAGTCGTCCCGTCCTTTCACATTATGGCAGTTCCACTAATCCTAACCCTCCTCCCAAATCCATGGCGTCCCAAATCTCCATGATCGGTGGTGAGTACAAGGTTAGAACCATCACCGGCGATGAGTTCAACGCCATCTACACCCATTCTTCCGCGAGGTGAAAGGATGCCTTTCTCGCTTCAGACGCATGTTCGAAAACTCAGATGATGAGTGGGTCGCTGGGCTAGATGTTGAGTACACCACAGTCCTGGGACGAGAGAAGGATCTAAAGGACAAAGAGAGGAAGAAGCCCGCTGTGATCCAGGTTTGCGTGCATGACTTATGCTTGGTCTACCACATATGCCATGCCGACGTTGAATGCCTGGATTTTAAGAACTTCCTCGAGAGCAACCTAGTCAAATTTGTTACTGTAGACTTTACGAACGACAAAGAAGTCCTGGGTCGGATAGGCCTCGTTGTAGGCAACCCCTTCGACCTCCAGAAGATCGGCTGCTGCCCTCCGGTGGCCAGCCTTCAATGCTGACCCTGGCAGGAGCCATGGTTCATCCTTCGTATGGTAAACTGGAGAAACCTCCATACACGTTTCATCGTTATGCATGGCAGCGGAATGTACTAGATATAGACCACATCCACTACGCTGCAATGGATGGCTACCTTTGTTTCAATATCTACAAGGGTTGGATGAAGAGCAAGAGCCAAGTGTGTGGTTCAAGCAAAGATGTATCGGCCAAGAGGAAGAGGGACAAGGACGAAGTCGAGGACGTGGACGAGGACTCCGAGTAAGGTGGCAGTGTTGTTGCTCATGGTGGTTCTAATGCAGTGTCTACCGGAATAGTTGCAAAGTTTAATTTCAGGTGTGCTTAGTTTAATTTGAGGGGTGTGTTGTGTTGAGCCCCCAGCAGAACTATGTTATGTTTCTTATCATTACTTTAACTCTTCAGTACGTACATACTAGTATTTCTTACATTTCATCTTTTAGTTGGTATAATACTACCACTCGTCTCTTCACATTATATACGTACAGTATATATGGCCAACATCATATAGCCAGCGGTTTAGTTGTCAAAGAATTTCAGGGTGCTTACTTTTGTCAAAGAATTCCAGGATGCTTAGTTTTATTTGAGGGGTGGGTTGTGCTGGACACCATTATTGTGACTAGCCTTTTTAATAGTACTATATGCATAATTTGGCGACGAGCGCTCTCTATATGTACCACCTTTTTTTAATTTCAAGTTTTGCTCCATGGCGCAATCCATCGATACTACTACTATACAAAAGTATACATTTTTTAAAAGGCTAGAGGGCGGGGCAGTCTAGCTTGGTCGATTTCACGAGAGGTGAGGGCCTTTGTGATTTGATGGCTCATTACTGCTGGAAGGCAGGGCCTTGTGATTTGACTGCTCGTATAAATGCGCCGACGACCTGAGGAGGAGCAAAGAACCGTGCGGTATACTCAGGTTTTCCACTAGAGTAGTACTACGACGGAGGAGCACGAAACACGGCAGCCCAGTGCCATATGGCGATAAAAAATGATCTAATTTGCTAGTCATCTCATTGTTAGCATTGTTCTATTCATTCCCTCAAAAAAAGCATTGTTCTATTCATGCCTCGCAGAGAACGTGACACGTGCGGTGAAACACCCGAAGCAAAAGATGAAACACAAGAGCAAAAGAAGAAGGAAGATTATCACCCCAAATGATCTAATTCGCCGTGGAGTTGTAACTGCTTCTTCATCGTCTCCAGGACCTCCATCTCCTTGCGCGTCTCCTCCGCCATCTTCTTCATTCTATCCATGACGCGGGATTTCTCGACGCGAGCCTTCATCATCTGTTCCACGGCTGCATTACGTACTTTGACAGCAGCTAGGTGCTCTATGCGGAGCTTTGCCAACTCCTCCTTCTATTCCATGACGAGGGCCCGCAGCATCTTCATCGAGGAACTACTATTCTCATGCAGCTTCTTCCAGCCGGCGTTCTTCTCCTTCAACAGGTCGAGCTCGTGGCAGAGCTTCGCCTTGTCCTCCTGAAGTTGCAGGATTTCACCGGTCGCCTTCTTCTCCGAGGTAATGCTCTTCTTCAGCAGCATCACCAGGCCGGCGATCAACTCCCCCTGCTTATTGAGCTCAGCGGGCATGTCGTTAAGGCTCTCCTCCAGCAGCTCCACCAAGCCTTGGATGAACTCCTTCTGCTTATTGAGGTGCTTATGGAGCTGATCGGGCATGCCGTCGAGGGATAACAACTCCAGCATCGCCGGCTCAGCATGTTCGCCTCCGCGGCTAGGGCGCTCATGGGAGCCATCGCCTGCTCGTGAGATATCTTTCGAGGTCTCTGCGTGGCGGCGATCCCTCTCTTTTTTTCCGCAGCCTTGGTTCGCTCCCTTGTTACGAGTAGTTCTCGACCTAGAGCTCTGCTCACCGGCCATGGCAAGGACGGACGAAGAAGAAGCATTTATGAGGAGGAAAGGTAGAGTAATTTTCGGTTAGGTAGTTCCCCTTTTTATACCTAAGTACTAGCACTAGTACTAATACCTGCATAATGGGAACACGTTCAAGTTTGGTACGTACTAGTAGGTGTGAGCAGGCTTTCGAATGGGATGGGAACAAAGTAAAGATTAATTGACGGTTTTGGTTTCGAGGCCCGAAACGGCGCCCGATGAGTTTAGTGGAACATAAATTTCAAGTAGACTACACTGCTCAAATGCGCAAATATTATGTTACTGTCAAAAATTGGCACAAAATACGAAGGAGACCAATGGAAGTACTACTAGCAACCCATGATTTAACTACTCGCATGCGTGCAGTGGAGTAGTAATGTCTTTCTTCCGCCCTCACGTCCACTCAATTTACATGCGCTGTATTAATTGACCATCAATTTAGTGAACGACGTTACACGCGTCAAATTATCGCATGGGGTGGATCTTGGTACAAAATTGTGTCCGCCCGTGTACCCGCGTGTGCGTGCGAGGGAATGAGTGCATGTGTGGCGTGCGTGCACATCTTTGCTTCGTGCATGTACTGACAGTATGGCTCAGGGAGGATGAGTACATTCTTCTGGAACCAGCAGCATGTCACTATGATCAATCCACACAAGGAGGTCACGACAACGCCTCCACATGTGCCACGTGGCTTCATGAATGTAGCGTGCCATTGGAATTCTAATTTATGTGTTTTGCACATACTCGAAGTACTAGTAAGGTACACGTGCATTGCACGCATCAGATTTTGCAACCAAATTATGAATAAATACCACACTATAGCATGTAAGCTCTGAGTCATATATGCCTGATCTAGACCTTCGTTTAATTCTTATAGTTCATCTCATTCAAAATCAATTAGTTTTTATAAAAAAGCTAGGGCCTCTTGGATTTGTAGGATTTCCAAAAGGCGGGAATAGGAAAAACATGGGAGTATAGTGGAATGTCGTCTTGAATCCTACAGGATTGTACGAGTGTTTGATTGTGCATAGAAAAAACGCAGAATTCTTTCAAAGAGGTTTGACTGGATGGGATGTTTCCTATGAAATCTAGTGCAAATGAATCATATGGAAAAATTCCTATGGTTTACAATCCTACAAATCGAACAACCAAGATAGGAAAAATTCCTAAGGATTAGAATCCTCCAAAATTCCTTTGAGAATCCTTTGAATCAAAGAAGCCCTTAATCTATTTTATGATTCATGGAATTGTGCGTTGTAAAGCATGAAGTAAAAACAAATAATGGCAATTCAACTAGAAAAAAAGTTTGGGCAGTTATGATACGGAAGATTCTAGAACAAAAGAGAACCACTGTTGTTTTGAGGTTTGTGCATTATGCTTAAGTTCAACCATGGAGTCTGCTAGATTGTACATGTGGCAAAATCTGGTGGGGGGCTAGAAGATGGTGCGAGGGGCCGAGTGGAGGAAGACTATGAAGGAGTGCACAAGTGCGAGATCGATATTTAGAGAGAGGGCGCGAGAACATGCGCAGTTGCGCGTAGTGGCGGAGCCATGAAAAATAAATGAGCTAGGGGGCCAAGCATTGCTAATCCTTTACGAGGAGTGTCAATTCATGAACTTAAACCATTTTTAGCAGCAATTGTCTAATGATCACAGTCATATTAGCCTCGATGTATAGTTATGTTAGGGGGGGTAGGGCCCTTGCTGCCCCCTGTCTTTGCCATTGTGCGCGTGTTTGAGAGATGTAGCGGAAGGCATGGATGATGAGAGGGGGACCTTGGATATATAATTAATGTGGGTGTATTAGCTATATATGTTAATCCTATATAGAGAGGTACAGATTGATCGATGTGGACGTGGGAAAGAGGGTGAGACCTCACTGGATATATCGATTGATCGGTTTGTGTGGAAAACTATGAAAGGCCTAGCTATATACACACATACATAGAGGAACATCGATCATTGCGCATGCACGCATGAGAGATAAAGAATGCCCGATATGATGGAGAGGGGGATATGCGTGGGTGTGTGCCTTCATGGGAGACCGACCTGAAGAAAAAGATTGCATGTGTGCGATGGATAATGCCGACTGGTAGTGTGCGTGCATGCATGCACGAGAGAAAGTTAGTGGTACAATTATAAAGAGAAGACAACTGTGTGGGTGTAGAAGACTAGGTGAGGTCATAATCAATGTAAAGTTGAATTCAAATATTTGAATAAGAGATCCTGATGTTTGAAACCCATGCGTTCATGAATATAACGGAGATCTGCGCGGTGTGGTTTGGAAACGAGCATGTTGTAATGTATACACATTGAACAAGGTCAGACTGATTTGAATTTGAGATACCGATGGCAGCCATCATTTGGCCATGTCGCATCCGTGCATGGACACACTATTCTAATCGGAGATGATGGGTGGCTTTCGCATCACATATCTATATCTATACCCCTATATATATATCATATTTTTTATATATATATTGTGTGCGGGTAACTTTAACTTTGAAAGATGGTCATTGGATGAGGCGAATCTGATGGTCCAAAGATGGCAAATTTGAGCACTACTGGCCGTTGGATATCATCTAGGTTCCACCAGATTTCGCCACATGTATATTCTAGAAGACTCCATGGTTGAACTTAAGCATAATGCACAAACATCAAAACGCAAGCACTTCTTCTTTGTTCTAGAATTTTCCGTATCAGAATTGCCCAAATGTTTTTCTACATGATTTGCCATTATTTGTTTTTTTACTTTATGTCTTACAACGCACAATTCCATGAATCTTAAAATAGATCAGCTTTCTTATAATAACTAGATGATTTTGAATGAAATGAACAATAAGAATTAAATGAACATCTACATCATGCATATATGACTCAAAGCTTACATGCTATAATGTGTTATTTATTCATAATTTGGTTGCCAAATATCATGCGTGCAATGCACGTGTACCTTACTCTAGTCTAAATGGTGTTTGTGTGTGTGTTGTGCGTGTTGAGGTGCAAATTGTCTTTTTTTGGTACACGTTAAGCTTGTTCTCCCGAAATTTCAAGCCACGCCTTGTTATGCCAAAAATTCAAGCTAGCGTCTCTGTCTATCGTGCTGCGAAACTCCTGCCTCTTCAACGCTCGCCTTGTTAGCCCGAAATATTTAAGATATATCTTTGTCTCGTTGTGCTCCGACAACTCCCTCCATCTCAACCCGCGCCTTGCTATTCCGAAATTACAATGCGCACGAAAACTCCCACCTCCTGTGAAATCCCAACATGCGAAATGCCCGTGGTACCCCTGAACCGAAAGAACTGCCTCAAATCGGTGGGGGTACTTCCGTAACTTACCCCA
This sequence comes from Triticum timopheevii, assembly GCA_963921465.1. Classification (NCBI taxonomy): domain Eukaryota; kingdom Viridiplantae; phylum Streptophyta; class Magnoliopsida; order Poales; family Poaceae; genus Triticum; species Triticum timopheevii. The sequence goes on along the minus strand of OY997270.1, from coordinate 313,457,073 downwards.
TATTTTGGACAAGCGCGTCCCTAAGCCATGGTTCCCCGCTGCCATCCCATCCGCCCACCCATTCGTACACCGAGGCCGTGAAAACCCGCGATGAAGCCCCACACCCTGCTCCGTCCGCCACCCAGCTGGAGCCTCTTCCTCGACGACATCGTCCACAGCAACACCTCGACGTCCCTCATCCACCGTACCGGATGAGGATCCGTCGTCGATCTCGTCGTCCCGCCGGTTCAGCCACCCCGTCCTCCACCTCCAAGGAGCTGCCCCGACATTCCCCTCGTCTTTCGCACCACCTCCATTCCCACACCGCCGTCTTCACCTGCACCACCGGAAGAGCATCATCATCACCGTTTCCTCGGATGAAGTTGCGGCCTAATCGGCGCCACCAAAGAGGTTGTACACTAATCGCCGCATTTTCTTCTTGATTCGATCTCACGGTGCTGCCGGCGCTCGGTCCCGAGCCGATAGTCGCGGCTCCATCCACGACGGCATCACCGACCACTTCCTCCACGGCGTCGCTCCCTTGGCGGCGACGTCCACATCAGTAGGAGCTGCTGCTCCTTTAGCTCTCGCTCGCGCTGCTGCTATGCTCTTGCTCTCGGTCCCCTGCCTGGTCTGCTCTTGCTATTGCTCTTGCTCGCGCTGCTGCTCTCGCTCTTGCTCTTGCTTGTGATGCTGCTTCGATTTAGCTACACTTCAGTCGACTGAATCGACTTTTGGGTCAGTCGATTTTCAGGGGGTGGGGGCTCGCCGGGGTGAAGGAAGAACCAGCCGCAGCGGGGAGGGGGCTCGCCAGAGAGGTACCCCATTATCTATCTTAGGGTTCAGGGTGGGGGCAGTGGTTGCCGGTGGTGGCGGGGCGGTGGCGTGGGGATCGCCGGAGAATAAGCTCGGCCTGGGGGGGGGGGGGGTAGAGGGATGGCCGGGGCGATGGCGGACAGGCGGTGGGGAGTGTTTTCGGGGCGGGCGGGGCGGCGCACAGCCGGCCGCGGGCGGCTGGGGGCTGCTGTTTGGCCGGTGGTGGCTGGCGGCTCAGGGGGTGGAGGTTGAAGATGAACTGCAGGCCCTTGATTTCGTATCCAACGGCTGCAAAATCGACTGACCAGAGATGAAAAAGTCAGTCGACCGACGTGTAACCTCACCTTGCTAGTGCGTTCAGTTTCGACAGCAAAATTCAGTTTCGACAACAAAATTCAGTTTTGACAGGTAAGTTCAGTTTTGACAGTTAAGTTCAGTTTCGACAGTTAAATTCAGTTTCGACAGTTAAGTTCAGAGATGAGCGGTTGATGTATTTTACATCTAGCACTTTGTGGTTATGTATTTTACGTCATGTATTGGAGATGCTATTAGAATTCCACTCAGGTTAACGTTGTCTCTCTTGTCCTGCTTCAGCCTCGGCGTCGTACAACTCACCGGAGCTTCTCCAACGACGAAACCCTCCATCACAGCGGAGCAGTACCTCGGGCTCCATCTCCAGACGCCTAAGATCTTCTTCCCCTTCTCCGACAGCCAAGTCAGCTAGAGCATCCTCACCGGCCAACCCAATCACGCTGAGATCGACATGGCTTCGCCAAAGAGGTTGTACACTTGTTGCATCTCTTTTTTACTCTACATGTTATATATATTGTCCACTGAGCACATATAGTAACGGGAAATATGATTATTTTATCCTACTATATGACAAGCAGTGAGGTACCAGGCAACTTAGCTATCCGTGATGGACTCTCTTGAACGCCATCATTATTTATCTCTGCGCGTTTGAGCTGTGCATTTGTCGATGGGCCTGGGAGTTGCTCTAGTATGGCAGTGCCCTGGGTCCAAAGTAATAGAAGTGGCACAAAAACATTTTTTTAGTATAGGATTTTCCTTCAAGCATGCCTACTAGAATCGCAAGTGCTTGAAAGGAAAAGTTAATAAAAAACATAGGAATTGGAAAGTTTCCTATGGTACTACTTTTCATGAATTTGGTGCAAAGGAATGGAGCAAAGGAAAACTGTAGGATTTGTTCCTTTAGTGTCTCCTTGAAAGAAAAACCATAGGAATTCTAATTTCCACTTGTCCTCCTTTTCATATTCCTATTCATCAAGCACAAGACTAAGAGATAGTAGCATAATAACATTATAACCGTACATTTTCTTGTGGTTTGACTTAATCTCGCCATGCTTTTTTGCATCCTGTGATCTTCCAATTGTTGTGAACCAAACACCCAGATTTGCAGTAATCCTGTATTTTTAAATTCTCTGTTTTGCACGTGCATTCCTATCCTATTCCCGAATATTTCCTATCCCTGCATTGTTAGAATCCTCAAATTCAAACAAGCCCTTACTCAATTACTTCTGATACAGATATGTGTCAAAGAAAACCTTGTGTGGTTTGCCCTGCTCCTGCGGCGTCGTGTTCCACCCCAGCTCAGCTGCCCCAACGACGGAAGGGTTCACCACAGCAGGGATCCGCTCTCCAGACTGTCTTTCGCCTCCTCAGATCTTCTTCCCCACCGCCGGCAGCCACGACAATTGCATTACCATCATCAACTGAGCAGATGACCTTGAGGACTACACGGGCCCGCAAGAGAGGTCGCACTCTTCCGTGTCTGCTTACGTTATGCATCGCTTAATATGATGACATGCTACATTATCGTCGTGTTCACCTATTAGACTCCGAGTCATGTCCAAACTAATGCTGAAACTTGAGTTTTTAAATGGTTGTGGGGTACATATTGGGGCAGCAATCAGTACTATCTGTCTACTATCTGGTTAAACTCGGGTGTCTACTATGAGTTTCATGTTGGGTGCAAACAAACATTAAAGGAGCCATTATCTGTATTTTTTAACTAAAGCTATTATCTGCCTGCTATCATTGGTTTTGGGTCTATCCACAGTTGCTACCATCACTCTGGATTTGTGCATGCACTCCTTACATAATCTCACTATGTTTTATTCCTATGCATGCCAGTTATTGTACACAATAGAACTGATCATGTAGAGCAAAAGAGACAAGCCTTGCGTGGCAATAAAATTTCATGCAGACGTCGCTCCATGGTGGGCGCAAAGGAAGCCCGCCCTCCACCCATTTCAGATCGTAATCAAGAGGAAGATAACTGTTCTGAGGGGGATTCAGAAGGAGAAGACCACTCCTATTTACCCCATGAGGTCTTCGCTCTAACTTGGCATGCTGATGTTGGTTATATCATGCATATGGTGCCTTGCATTGCTTACTGTATACATTAAAGATGTCATTTGCTTAGTTTAGACATGCTTTGTGTCAATGCCATCTGTTTAGTTTCTTTATCGTATATGTGAATCATGCAATGCCATCTTGTATAGCCAGGCATCATATATGTGAGTTTTGCAATGCCACCCTGGTTAGCCAGTCATCTTATATGTGAATTATATCATGCCATCATTTTTTTATTACGTGTTAAATTTGTCAACAATTTTAGTACATTCAATTACTCTTCCTGTGCATTAGCCATTCGGCATAGTAATGGAAAAAAATCTGGAGTGGAAACAAGGTCTTTAGAGCAGACAATGCTATCTGACGAAGCGCATGTCTTGCTGGTTAGTGATAGCTCCTTAGAGGAGGATTCAGAGACAGATGACCAGTCATATTTCCCCCCGAGGTGCATGCTCTAACTTGGCAGGGTTGTGTTGCTCATATCGTGCGTATGGTATCTTGCATTGCTATGTCATTTGCTTAGTTTAGACATGCTTTGTGTGAATGCCACCCGTTTAGTGTCTAATTACCATATATGTAAATTATGCAATGCCATCTTGTTGCAAGACATTATATATGTGAATTATGCAATGTTATCTTGTTGCAAGGCATTATGTATGTGAATTATGCAATGCCATGCTGTTTAGCCAAGCGTCATATATGTGAATTATATCATGCCGTCCTTTTTTTGTATTGCTCATTGCTTTTGTCGACAATGCTTGTATATTCAACTCCCCTTCCTGTGCATCAGCCATTTGAATTGGTGATGGAGAAATCTGGAGTGAAAACAAGGTCTTCAGAGCAGACAATGCTACCTGCTGAAGCAGATATCTTGCTGGTTATAGATAGCTCTTCAGAGGAGGATTCAGAGGCAGATGACCAGTCCTATTATCCCCCTGAGGTGTATGCTCAAACTTGGCAGGGTTATATTACTCATATCATGCATATGTTGTATTGCAATGCTTAGTTTTTACATCATATACACAATATTGAATGCCATCTCCTTAGTTGACACATCATATATGTGATTGCCCTCTGCTCACTTCCTTAGTATATAAATCATATATTTGAATTATGTCATGCCATGATGTTTACATGGACAGCATGTATCTGAATTATGGCATGCCAAGCCATTTTCTAAAGACATAATATAGTTATATCATCTCATCCTCTTTACATAGTCATCATATTTTAAATTATATCATTCTATCTGTGAATTATATCATGCCATCATGTACCCATCGACGGCATGTTTGTGATTGATGGCATGCCAACCACTTTAATAGACACATCGTATAGTTATATCATGTCATCCTGTTTACACAGTCATCATATTTTGAAGTATGTCATTCTATCCTGTTTAGTTAGCCATCATACATGTGAAATTGTGTCGTGCTATCCTGCTTAATTATCCATCATATATGTGAAATTATGTCCTGCTATTCTGTTTGGTTTGACAACATAAATGTGAATTATTTCATGCCCTGTTTTCTTCCCTACTATCCATTGCACCTGTCTATCTTACAATGTCTGTACATTCAGTTACTTTTCTTGTTTATCAGTCATTTCAATTGGAGGGAGTGATGGCAGTATCTATGGGAGTAAAAACACGGTCTTCAGAAAAGATCCTGCTACCTATCGATGCAGATAGAACCACGGTTGTACTTGCCCAAGAACCAGGCCCACCACACATAACCCACACTCATGCAGATTGTACCCCTACCCAATTGGACAGAGAACCAGCTACGCCCCTTCTAACCCCAACCCCAGCAGATAGTAACCCAGTTACCGTTGACACAGCACCGTCTCCACCACAGAGCACCCAAACATGAGCAGTTAGTAAGGCAACTGCAGTGCCCAAAGCACGAGGACCACCACTCCAAACCCCAAGTCAACGCTTAAAGCAGAAGAAGAATTGTTCTCAGGTCAGGTTCCGTAGCTATGGTTCATACTACTTTGCTCTTGCATCACTGTATTTACTCATACCAACTAATTTCAAATTTGAAGGATGCAATTGAAACTCCAATGGCGCAACAGGTATGTTTTAAACCTGTTTCTTTAACGTGTTTCGCTGTTTGCTGTTGTAACTTGCTCTATGTTGATTTCAGTTTCAATTGAATAAACAGTTATGTTCTCATGCCATGCACATTACAAGTGTTGTTATTGCTGTGTAGTTTCCCACACTTATATTCTGTCTATGCTGCTTTGTCTTAAATAGATATGATTCGAACTGTATCTATCTTGATTTGGCAACATAAACTAGAATGATATAGACCATACAGTGACCATACTACATAGATATATGTTTGTTTCATGATGTTATCCTGTCCACCTTACTACTGAACTAGTTTACCAAAATGAGTTTCATATACTACATTGTAAACCTGTGATGTGTTTGTTTGTTTCTATTTTAGAACGCGGATAAAATATTGGAGAAGAGTACCCCGTTATGCAATGGTAAAGAAAGTAATGCAGATAAGGTTCAAGATAGTGAGACATCCCTGTTGATCTCCAAGAAAGCTGGTAAAAACTATATTGAAGACACTGAGACAACCCCAAAGTCATGTCTTGATGTAGTGTTCGAGTTACTGGCTACTACTGCTGGCACCAGCTCTTTGAACTCATTTCCTGAATCAGTTCAGCTTCTTGAGTCTCAACTTTAAGTTGAAAGACATCGATCAGATGTTATGCGATGGGAAGCCGAAGGACTGAGGAAGACCCTGCAGAATTCAGAAGCATACTTTCTGGTGCAACAGCAAGTGCTGGAGGACTTAATCGCCAAACAAGAGAAAGTTAATAAGCTTGCTAAGCATCTTGCCAACATTATGGGTACCCAGGATATTGTTTCTTGAGCTCTTCTGAAGTGGTTTCAGTTCTGGACTTGTTCTGCTGTGGCATTTATATGCCGCTGCGTTCCCTATATTTGCACTGGTGGCGAACTTTGATGCCCAGTGGATGTAATATGTGTAATAGCCGTGATAGCCTAGCGTAAGTTGCTTGCGTATTTATTTCCTTATTGTCTTGTTTATTTCTTTGCTTGTAGTCAGTGCAGTTCTTTTTCCGCGGTTTGCTAGTGGCCGCAATAACCTATTTTTTAAAACTAGGCCACAATAACCATGAGCTACATATTTACTGTAGTTACCATTTCCCTCCTACGGGCCGTAGAAACAATGGGCCTTCTACGTGTCATAGAAACAATGGGCCTTATGCGGGTCATAGACACAATGGGCCTTTTATGGGTCGTATCATCAATGGGCCTTGTACGGGCCGTATGATCGGTTGGCCAAACATGGGCCAATAACAGACCACATTATGGCCGTAAACGGGCTAGAGTTGGAATCGTTTGTTCATGGGCCGACCATAACGGGTCGTTGTTAATCGTCTGTATTTGATGGCGCTATGAAAACGGCCCAACGTATTAACAGGCCACAAAACGGGCCGACTGTAACCTCGGGCTGAATTTAGCCCACAAGCAGAAAATGACAGTAACGGGTCGTAAGTAAACGAATGCTGGAAATGAGCCCAGGAATAAATGGGCTCTGAGAAGGCCGAAAGATAACATGGGCTGGAAACGGCCCAACGGAATAACGGCCCATTAATGGGTATAAAGTGATACACTATTCATTACGGGCCAGTTTCACCACGGGCCGTTAATGGGTATAAAGTGATACACTGTTCACTGCGGGCCAGTTTCACCATGGACCGTTAATGGGCCAAGAGTTACAAAGGGCCTCATATGGGCCGAAAGACGTCATGGGCCATACATGGGCCAGAAGTGAAAACGGGCTGGAATCATATTGGATGGCCCAGATGACGCTACTGGGCCGAATCCGAATAGGGCATAACGGGCCTTGGGTTAGCGGGCTGTAAATGGGCTATATGCGGACAGGCCGTTAACATGCTTTCCATGGGCCGGCCCGCCACCTTTTGACCAAGTCAAACGGGCCGGCCTTTTCATAGGAATGGTCCTCTATTGGGCCATGCCACGTGTCGACGTTTCATAGGCGCCCTTTGTCCAATGACTGGATGACATCTGTCCCAACGATGAGCCGACACGTGTTTCCTCCAGCCAATGATGATTTTACACGTGGAAAATCCCTATTGGTCCGGGCTGTTAATGGGTTATCGGATCCAAATCCCGACCCGATAGTTTAACAGCGTTCCGTTACGGTGGATGCCACATGTTAGTCACCCTTGACGAAAGCACTTTTGTGACGCGCGATTTATCGTCATGGAGGTCGACACTTCCGTGATGATAATTTTGGTAATGTCATGGAACAGTTCTATGACAGCACAGGTATGACTATCTTAATTCTGTCATAAAATCGTCATGGATGTACATGCATGACAGAAATGTGACCTACTGTGACAAACACGTATCATCACGGAAGTGTATTTTTTCTGTAGTGCCTCAAGCCATTTCACGGAATCTGGGCTCATCATCGCTTCCTCAAAGTTCGTAGGTTTGTCATGGTCAAGTAACATGGCCTCCAGAATAGGATTACCGTACCACTCTAGTGCAGATCTTACTCTGGTTGACCTACGAGGTTCGGTAGTAACTTGATCGATCTGAAGTTTCATGATCATTATCATCAGCTTCCTCACTAATTGGTGTAGGGATCACAGGAACTGATTTCTGTGATGAACTACTTTCCAATAAGGGAGCAGGTACAGTTACCTCATCAAGTTCTACTTTCCTCCCACTCACTTCTTTCGAGAGAAACGCCTTCTCTAGAAAGAATCCATTCTTAGCAACGAATATCTTGCCTTCGGATCTGTGATAGAAGGTGTACCCAATAGTTTCCTTTGGGTATTCTATGAAGACGCACTTCTCCGATTTGGGTTCGAGCTTATCAGGTTGAAACTTTTTCACATAAGCATCGCAGCCCCAAACTTTAAGACACGACAACTTTGGTTTCTTGCCAAACCACAGTTCCTAAGGCGTCATCTCAAGGGATTTCGATGGTGCCTAATTTAACGTGAATGTAGCTGTCTCTAATGCATAACCCCAAAATGATAGTGGTAAATCGGTAAGAGACATCATAGATTGCACCATATCCAATAAAGTGCGGTTACGATGTTCGGACACACCATTACACTGTGGTGTTCTAGGTGGCGTGAGTTGCGAAACTATTCTGCATTGTTTCAAATGAAGACCAAACTCATAACTCAAATATTCTCCTCCACGATCAGATCGTGGAAAATTTATTTTCTTGTTATGATGATTTTCCACTTCACTCTGAAATTCTTTGAACTTTTCAAATGTTTCAGATTTATGTTTCATTAAGTAGATATACCCATATCTGCTCAAATCATCTGTGAAGGTCAAAAAATAACGATACCCGCCACAAGCATCAACACTCATCGGACCGCATACATCGGTATGTATTATTTCCAATAAGTCACTAGCTCGTTCCATTGTTCCGGAGAATGGAGTTTTAGTCATCTTGCCCATAAGGCACGGTTCGCATGCATCAAATGATTCATAATCAAGTGATTCCAAAAGTCCATCTTTATGGAGCTTCTTCATGCGCTTTACACCGATATGACCCAAACGTCAGTGCCACAAATATGTTGCACTATCATTATCAACTTTGCATCTTTCGGCATCAATATTATGAATATGTGTATCACTACGATCAAGATTCAATAAACCATCAACATTGGATGTATATGACCATAGAAGGTTTTATTCATGTAAACAGAATAACAATTTATTCTCTGTCTTCGATGAATAATCGTATCGCAATAAACATTATGTAATCATATTTATGCTCAACGCAAACACCAAATAACATTGTTTTAGGTTCAACACTAATCTCGAAAGAATAGGGAGTGTGCGATGATGATCATATCAATCTTGGACCACTTCCAACACACATCGTCACTTCACCCTCAACTAGTCTCTGTTTATTCTATGACTCCTGTTTCGAGTTACTAATCTTAGCAACCGAACAAATATCAAATACCCAGGGGTTACTATAAACACTTCTAAGGTACACATCAATAACCTGTATATCAAATATACCCTTGTTCACTTTGCCATCCTTCTTATCTACCAAATATTCAGGGCATTTCAGCTTCCAGTGACCATTTCCTTTGCAGTAGAAGTACTCAGTTTCAGGCTTTGGTCCAGCTTTGGGCTTCTTCACGGGAGTGAAAACTTGCTTGCCATTCTTCTTTGAAGTTCCCTTTCTTTCCCTTTGCCCTTTTCTTGACACTAGTGATCTTGTTTAATCATCAACACTTCATGCCTTTTCTTGATTTCTACCTTCGTCGATTTCCAGCATCACGAAGAGCTCGGGAATCATTTTCGTCATCCCTTGCATACTATAGTTCATCACGAAGTTCCAGTAATTTGGTGATGGTGACTAGAGAACTCTATCAATCACTATCTTATCTGGAAGATTAACTCCCACTTGATTCAAGCGATTGCAGTACCCAGACATTCTGAGGACATGTTCACTAGTTGAGCAATTCTCCTCCATTTTTTAGCCATAGAACTTGTTGGAGACTTCATATCTCTCAACTCAGGTATTTGCTTGAAATATTAACTTCAACTCCTGGAACATCTCATATGGTCCATGACGTTCAAAACGTCTTTGAAGTCCCGATTCTAAGCCGTTAAGCATGGTGCACTAAACTATCAAGTAGTCATCATATTGAGCTAGCCAAACGTTCATAACGGCTGCATCTGCTCCTGCAATAGGTCTATCACCTAGCGGTGCATCAAGGACATAATTATTCTGTGCAACAATGAGGATAATCCTCAGATCACAGATCCAATCCGCATCATTGCTATGAACATCTTTCAACTTAGTTTTCTGTAGGAACATATCAAAAAAAGGGGGAGCTAAACACGAGCTATTGATTTACAACATAATTTGCAAAATGCTATCAGGACTAAGTTCATGATAAGTTGAAGTTCAATTAATCATATTACTCAAGAACTCTCACTTAGATAGACATCCCTCTAATCATCTAAGTGATCACGTGATCCAAATCAACTAAACCATGTCCGATCATCACGTGAGATGGAGTAGTTTTCAATGGTGAACATCACTATGTTGATCATATCTACTATATGATTCATGCTCGACCTTTCGGTCTCAGTGTTCCGAGGCCATATCTGCATATGCTAGGCTCGTCAAGTTTAACCCGAGTATTTATGTGTGTGCAAAACTGGCTTGCACCCGTTGTATGTGAACATAGAGCTTATCACACCCGATCATCATGTGGTGTCTCAGCACGACGAACTTTGGCAACGGTGCATACTCAGGGAGAACACTTATACCTTGAAATTTAGTGAGAGGTCATCTTATAGTGCTACCGTCAATAAAAGTAGAATAATATGCATAAACGATAAACATCACATGCAATCAATATAAGAGATATGATATGGCCATCATCATCTTGTGCCTTTGATCTCCATCTCCAAAGCACCATCATGATCACCATCGTGACCGACTTGACACCTTGATCTTTATCGAAGCATCATTGTCGTCTTGCCAACTATTGCTACTACGACTATCGCTACTGCTTAGTGATAAAGTAAAGAAATTACAGGGCGATTGCATTGCATACAATAAAGCGACAACCATATGGCTCCTGCCAATTGCCGATAACTCCGTTACAAAACATGATCACCTCATACAATAAAATATAGCATCATGTCTTGACCATATCACATCACAACATGCCCTGCAAAAACAAGTTAGACGTCCTCTACTTTGTTGTTGCAAGTTTTACGTGGCTGCTATGGGCTGAGCAAGAACCGTTCTTACCTACGCATCAAAACCACAACGATATTGCATCAAGTAAGTGTTGTTTTAACCTTCAACAAGGACCGGGCGTAGCCACACTCGATTCAACTAAAGTTGGAGAAACTGAGACCCGCTAGCCACCTGTGTGTGAAGCACGTCGGTAGAACCAGTCTCGCGTAAGCGTACGTGCAATGTCGGTCCGGGCCGCTTCATCCAACAATACCGCTGAATCAAAGTATGACATGCTGGTAAGCAGTATGTCTAGTATCGCCCACAACTCACTTGTGTTCTACTCGTGCATATATCATCTACGCATAAACCTGGCTCGGATGCCACTGTTGGGGAACACGGTAATTTCAAAAATTTCCCTACGATCACGCAAGATCTATCTATGTGATGCATAGCAACGAGAGGGGGAGTGTATCTTCATACCCTTGAAGATCGCTAAGCGGAAGCGTTTATCAACGCGGTTGATGTAGTCGTACACCTTCACGATCCGCCCCGATCAAGTACCGAACGTATGGCACCTCCACGTGCAGCACACGTTCAGCTCGATGACGTCCTCGCCTTCTTGATCCAGCAAGACTGGAGAAGTAGTAGATGAGTTCCAGCAGCACGACGGCATGGTGACGGTGTTGGTGAAGAACAATCTCCACAGGAATTCGCCTAAGCACTACGGAAACTATGACGGAGGATAAACTAGAGGGGACGGGGTTGCCGGCACACGGATTGGTGTTTCTTGATGTGTCTTTGGTGCTAGCCCTGCCCTCTATTTATATGTTGATCCTTGGGGTCGAAACTTGGAGTAAAAGCCTCCACAAAGTCGGTTTCACCCGAAAGGCAAGAGTCCTTCTCGGACTCCAGGGCCAGACGCCAGGGTTCCTGGCGTCTGGACCCAGATGCCAGGGACCCTGGTGTCTGGCCCCTGGACTCCGCAAAACTTCCTTTTGCGCTTTTCAAAAACCTTGTGGGCTTTCCCCTTTGGCCCAAATAAAGTGTTCGCGTACCCAAACATTTCGGGAAACATACGGAACCCCTGCCGGTGAATTCCGGAACCCTTCCGGAGACCAAACACTATTATCCCATATATCAATCTTTATATCCGGACCATACCGGAGTTCCTCGTCATGTCCGTGATCATATCCGGGACTCCGAACAACATTTGGTCACCAACATACATAACTCATATAATACTATATCGTCAACGAACGTTAAGCGTGCGGACCCTACGGGTTCGAGAACTATGTAGACATTACCGAGACACCTCTCTGGTCAATAACCAATAGCAGAACCTGGATGCCCATATTGGCTCCTACATATTCTACGAAGATCTTTATCGGTCGAACTGCATAACAACATACGTTGTTCCCTTTGTCATCGGTATGTTACTTGCCCGAGATTCGATCATCGGTATCATCATACCTAGTTCAATATCGTTACCGGCAAGTCTCTTTACTCGTTCCGTAATACTTCATCCTGCAACTAACTCATTAGTCACAATGCTTGCAAGGCTTATAGTGAAGAGTATTACCGAGAGGGCCCAGAGATACCTCTCCGAAACACGGAGTGACAAATCCTAATCTCGATTTATGCCAACCCAACAAACACCTTCGGAGACACCTGTAGAGCACCTTATAATCACCCTTTTACATTGTGACGTTTGGTAGCACATAAAGTGTTCCTCCGGTATTCGGGAGTTGCATAATCTCATAGTCTGAGGAACATGTATAAGTCATGAAGAAAGCAGTAGCAATGAAACTGACACGATCATAATGCTAAGCTAACGGATGGGTCATGTCCATCACATCATTCTCCTAATGATGTGATCCCGTTTATCAAATGACAACACATGTCTATGGTTAGGAAACATAACCATCTTTGATTAACGAGCTAGTCAAGTAGAGGCATACTAGGGACTATATGTTTTGTCTATGTATTCACACATGTACTAAGTTTTCGGTTAATACAATTCTAGCATGAATAATAAACATTTATCATGAATTAAGGAAATAAATAATAACTTTATTATTGCCTCTAGGGCATATTTCCTTCAGATAAGACTAGTAACGTAAGGAAACTGACCAAATCATCACCCACAACTACTTGTGTTCTACTCGTGCATAGAATCTACGCATAGACCAAGCTCATGATGCCACTGTTGGGGAACGTAGTAATAATTCAGAAAAAAATCCTATGTGTCACCAAGATCAATCTAGGAGATGCTAGCAACGAGAGACAGCGAGTGCATCTCCATACCCTTGAAGATCGCTAAGCGGAAGCGTTACAAGAACGCGGTTGATGGAGTCGTACTCGCGGCGATTCAAATCGCGGAAGATCCGATCCAATCGCCGAAAAGACGGCGCCTCCATGTTTAACACACGTACAACCCAAGGAACGTCTCCTCCTTCTTGATCCAGCAAGGGGGGAGGAGAAGTTGAGGGAGAACTCCTGCAGCACGAGGGCGTGGTGGCGATGGAGCTCATGGTTCTCCAGCAGAGCTTCGCTAAGCACTATGGAGGAGGAAGATGTGTAGGAAGGAGAGGAAGGGCAGCACCAGGGGCGTGTCAGGGTGCGGCTGCCCTCTCTCTCTCTCTCACTATATATAGGGGGAAGGGGCAGGAGGAGGCGTCCTAGGGTTTCCCCTAGGGGGCGTGGCGGCTGCAGGCAGATTGGATCTTCCTAGGGAAACCCTAGGGAGACTTGCCCCCCCCAAGCCAAGCAGGTGAGGCTTGCCTCCCAAGCCAGGTGGAGGCACCCCATCTACCCAAGCAACTTGGGAAAGGGTGTGGGGGTGCATATCCCCTTAGTGGGCTGGTTTGCCCCTTCCCCTTGGCCCATGAGGCCCTGCAACACTTGCCGGGGCCCCCGAAAACACCTTTCGGTCATGCTGGCCATAGCCCGGTACCGCTGGAACACTTCCGGACTCCAATACCCTTTGTCCAATATATCGATCTTCACCTCCAGACCATTTCGGAGTTCCTCGTCACGTTCGGGATCTCATCCGGGACTCCGAACAACCTTCGGTAACCACATACTATTCCCATTACAACTCTAGCGTCACCGAACCTTAAGTGTGTAGACCCTACGGGTTCGGGAACCATGCAGACATGACCGAGATACCTCTCCGGCCAGTAACCAATAGCGGGATCTGGATACCCATATTAGCTCCCACATGTTCCAAGATGATCTCATCGGATGAACCACGATTTCGGGGATTCAATCAATCCAGTATACAATTCCCTTTGTCCATCGGTATGTTACTTGCCCAAGATTCGATCGTTGGTATCCCCGTACCTCGTTCAATCTCGTTATCGGCAAGTCTCTTTACTCGTTCTGTAACGCATGATCCCGTGGCTAACTCCTTAGTTACATTGAGCTCATTATGATGATGCATTACCGAGTGGGCCCAGAGATACCTCTCCGTCATACGGAGTGACAAATCCCAGTCTTGATTCGTGCCAACCCAACAGAAACTTTCGGAGATACCTGTAGTGCACCTTTATAGTCACCCAGTTACGTTGTGAGGTTTGATACACCCAAAACATTCCTACGGTATCCGGGAGTTGCACAATCTCATGGTCTAAGGAAATGATACTTGACATTAGAAAAGCTCTAGCAAACAAACTACACGATCTTGTGCTATGATTAGGATTGGGTCTTGTCCATCACATCATTCTCCTAATGATGTTATCCTGTTATAAACGACATCCAATGTACATGGTCAGGAAACCACAACCATCTATTGATCAACGAGCTAGTCAACTAGAGGCTCACTAGGGACATGTTGTGGTCTATGTATTCACACATGTATTACGGTTTCTGGTTAATACAATTATAGCATGAACAATAGACAATTATCATGAACAAGGAAATATAATAATAAACATTTTATTATTGCCTCTAGGGCATGTTTCCAACAGGAATCTGCCGGAATCATTAGGGCTGGAATTCGAGCTGAGTCAGCCAACTCGGCCCGACTCGCTAGAGCTCCTTTCGTTAACGAGCTAGCTCGACTCGACTTGTTACTATAACGAGCTCAAACCCAAGATTGGCTCGACTCGTATAACTCGCGAGCTGGCTCGTTTAGCTTGTTAAGCTCGTTAAAGATATAAACATAAAACCCTCAAATATGATAAAAATGATTATGTATATATTAAACATATATATCACTAAACAATTATAATTTCCTTGTAACGCATGAGTCTCCTAGGAGGCTAGGCCTTCAACGGCTGGGCCTTGGGTTGTGCGCCTGGGACGTAGGCTGTTTAGTGGCTGATCTTTCTTTTTATTGGGAGTGGCTGATCTATTGTATCGAGCCTAACGAGTTACACGAGTACTCGTGAGATTGGCTCGTTTAACTTGGTCTATAAACGATCTTAAACTAAAGCTCGGCTCGACTCATTATTCTGCGAGTTCGAGTCGATTCGAGCCGAGTCACGAGCTACTTGTTTACCTCGCGAGCTTCGAGCTTTTTTTCCAGCCCTAGGAATCATCTCCGATAGTGGTGGCCCATGCAGGTCCTGCTTGTTGAACGTAGAGGTCTGATGGGATCTCTGATTGGTGATGGTGTAATCTACGCGTTGGTTCATATGTTCTTTTTTGGCAGCGCCACATCTGTCAATGACTTGACTTGCCACCTCAACCAAATCGAGAACTTCACCCTAGGACAGATCGTCAGATTCGGCAATCTTGGGTACGTCATAGATTCTCACGGCGACTTGGTTCTCCAAGGATTCGCATCATGCCGGGCCCAAGTCACTTTAATCTGGACTGTTGGATCGACATGCCACCCTCTTGTGTCGGTGACACTCTTTCCTGTGTCTTGCCACCTCGTCCTCCCTTGGGCATCGCTCATCGATGTGATGTTGCTGCCCCGACTATCCCTCTAAATCCCCCACCTACTCTTCTTCTCTGGCACTAGCACCACTCCTTCACCACCATCTGAACCGTCAACTTCGACTCCCCTCCACTTGCAACGTCGTTGCCATGTCGTCTGCAGCTCCTGGTTAGGGCCTCGTTGATGTCCCCGCACCTTGCCAACATCGCCATCCTCGACCTCTCCAGAATCTGTTAACGCAATTGAAATTTTAGTTGCCGAAATGAAAAAACTATCCATTATAAGAAAGGTCACCGCCTAGTGTCGGCCGGCTAAAAATTTGCGCGGATCTGCCTACTTCTCGACCCTCTGGTCTACCACCCCCAAGCGCAACCATCTTGTTCCCTATTCGCCCATTCATTCCTTCCTTCATAGATTTTACCTATGCATAATGTCTCTTAGCCAACAAATGGGAGGAGGTCAGTTTGCAGCAATGAGAGAAGCACTGTCGCATCGGTTCCACCGCTTCGAGCATCATCGTCAACGTCAGACATGATCGCTCGCAGTCGGTCGTAACTCCGTCGTCAGCACCCTCATAGCTTGCCCATCATCGCCCTACCCCATGTAGCATTGATATCCGCCACTCGCAGCTTCGACATCGCCGCTCCACCGCTTTCGACTCCGACATCACCGCCGTAGCAACCTGCCTGTCACAGCCCTAAACCACGCTGCTATAGCGTACATCTATCTTAGCTCTAATGGCGTTGCATGTGTGTCGTCGCCACAACCCACACAAACACCGATGTCCACCGGTTGCAGCACCGACATCCTCCCATGATTGTGTTTTCATGAATTTGTCATGATTGCAACATGAAAAAATGTCAGCCTATAAACTTCTGTGAAAATTACTATGCTCAGAAATTGTCATGGAATTGCCATGCTACATCAACGAAAAGGGGTAAAAATTGCATCACGCCGAAAACAAAATTTATCATCGTAAAATGTGTCTACTCAGATTACTATACTGAGCCGAGTGAATGAAGTAACCACATATATTTTATTAGAAAAATGGATTATAAAAGCGTACGCATTATGTCACCATAGAAGACACATATATGTCTTGCAATATTGCATCAAAGACTCCACAAGAAGTAAAACTAGAATTTCACGTCAGGGGAATCTTGTGCCACGCAGAAACATCGTCCACTCGTCTTTCGCAGTCGCCGTGGCAACACTGAAAAAGTAGGGGAGTTGTTGTCATACCCAGATCTAGATGAGCACCTTCACATATAAGGATGCTTTTCGAACCGACGAACCGGACCGCCGCAAGCGATGAGATGTCAGCGATCCTGGTGGGCAAGCGAAGCAGGAAGCTGCAGTTCAAGCTACGGGCAGGCCTCGTCGCAAGCCTCAGCGGCCCGCTAGGCTTGCTGGGTCTGAGTGGGCTTAAGCCTTGTAACTGATACTTATACGTGTGTAGGTGGCGTGAGTGGGGACAGGCGGACAGAACGGCTAGAAGCCGAGGCACGGCATGTGCGTGTAGCGGAGGAACTCTCATCCCCTTCCTCGATCCCCAATTCTGTGCGATGTGGATTTGAATTTGGCAATGATTGTTGAATAAAGGGGAGAAGAGTTGACAATCTGGTATCAGAGCCAGCATCGCCATGCCTTCCTGAGGGGCTTCTCAGGGGGATGGGATGTTAGGGCTGCTGTCCACTGGTGGAAGCTGGCTCGGTTTAGTCCCACCTTGCTTGTGGGAGGAGGCCATGACCAACTTATAAGGGAGAGATTCCTTCCTCACTTCAGTCCGGGCTTTTGGGATGGAGTGTGCTCTCCGCTGAATGTTAGCCCATGTGCGCATAAATGTCCAGAACGTAAGTAGAGTGTGGGCTAGATCGAGTTGGATGCTAATATCTGGCATCAGAGCCATTCGATCCGTCGGCCCTTCTGACTCACCACCGGAATACGCGGCTCGCCGACCGGCTGCGTGCGGAGGCGATGGAGCGCATCCCACCGGAGACGAAGGCCATCTACGACCTCTTGCGCGCCGACTTCGACAAGGCCAGCCGCGAGCATGAGGACACTACTACCAATGCCATCACGCAACTCGACGCCAAGCTCGACCTCCTCTCCGGGCGCCTCGACGAGGTCAAGGTCTCGATTGGGGTCGACATCGACGAGTTGCGGCAGGAATTCGACAAGCATGCACCGCCTGCACCACCGGCTGCGGATCCGCCTGTCGTGCCTGCTACTCCTTCAAGGGCGCACGACAACAGCTCGTCGAGTTCCGAGGCGTTCCGCCCTGATGTTGAGAATCGAGGTTCTGCTCACCGGCCATACGTTCCGCCTCTGATCGGAGGTACGCATCTGGAACAAGCGCTGCAGCGCATCCCATTCGCTCCTCTGGACTCGAGGCAGAACTCTAATGATGTGTATGGTGTTGGTCCTCGGATTGAGATGCCCCGTTTCGGCGGATCCAACCCGAAACTCTGGCAGACCCGCTGCGAGGATTATTTCAGGTTTTGGGGCACGCCGCAGAATCAGTGGATCTCTCTGGCTACTTCCATGTTCGAGGCGTCTGCTGCTAGGTGGTTGGAATCTGTTCGTCGCCGGGTACCCCATGCCACTTGGGATGAGTTCTGCAGGCTGCTTCAGAACAGGTTTGGCCGCAACCTGCACCAGACTGTGCTGAGGAATTTTTTTCACATCTCTCAAACGGGAACTGTTGAAGATTATGTCGAGCGGTTCTCTGAATTGTTTGACCAGCTGTCTGCATATGAGAGTTCTCCTAACACAGTGCATTACGTTACCCGTTTCATGGAAGGACTGAAACCTGCTGTCAGGTTGGCCGTCGGCATTCAGCAGCCAGCTAATTTGGATACCGCTTATCAGCTAGCTATCTTGCATGAGGAGTTGGGCATGAGTTCTGTTAGTGCTTCAGCCACCAGTACCAACCGTAGAGCTTCAGCGTTGCCCTTGCCACCTCCACCTTCGTCCTCATCAACACCTATGCTTGCTGCTCGGACGATTGATGATAAGAAAGCAACGGAGGGATTCAGAAAAACTGCTGCTGATGACAAATGGAGTGCTCTGCGTAACTATAGGAGAGCCAAGGGGTTATGCTTTGTATGTGGGGAACGTTGGGGTAAGGATCACAGTTATAAACAAGAGGTCCAACTGCATGTTGTGCAAGAGATGTTGGATTATGTGCAGCATCTTCCACAAGAGTTTACAGATTACAATGAATCAGACACAGCTTCTGAAGCCAATGCTCTATCTCTTTCAGCTGCAGCACTGGGTGATACTTCTGCAACTGCTGCCATGACAATGAAGATGAAAATCCAATTGCAAGGTCGCTCCTTAACATTTTTGGTTGATTCGGGTAGTTCTCATACCTTTCTGAACTGTGCAGTAGCTGAGTTATTGTCAGGGGTGTCAGACATGCCTGTATCCATGGTCAGAGTGGCCAACGGCAAGTTAGTTCCCTGTTCTAAACAACTGTTGCAGAGCAAGTGGACTTGTGGAGGTCATAAGTTTGTCAGTAATTTCAGGATTTTTCCTCTGGGCTCCTATGATGGAATTTTAGGCATTGATTGGCTAGCAAAACACAGCCCTATGCAGGTGGACTGGTCTGCCCATTGGCTTGCTTTCCAGCATGATGGTGCTCTCATTACATTGCTAGGAGAAAATGCCACTCAGCCTGTTTGCTATCACTGCTGCATCAGATACTGTTCTCTCTGAAGTACCACCAGAAGTGCAGCTACTGTTGGACAAATATGCTTCTGTGTTTGAAGCTCCCTCTGGCCTGCCTCCAAGAAGATAGTATGACCACACCATTCCCCTGGTTCCTGGTGCCACTCCAGTGTCCCTTAGGCCCTACAGAATTGCACCTGCCCTGAAAACTGAAATGGAAAGACAGGTGCAAGAGATGTTGGACAGTGGCATTATCAGGCACAGTAACAGCCCTTTTTCCTCCCCTATGATCATGGTAGAAAAGAAGGACACTACCTGGAGACCAGTGGTTGATTATAGACACTTGAATAATATCACTGTTAAGAGCAAATATCCTATACCAGTTATAGATGAACTACTGGATGAACTAGCTGGATCTCGTAGGTTCTCTAAGCTGGACCTTAGGGCTGGATTCCACCAAATCAAAATGGCACGTGGTGAAGAATATAAAACTGCATTCCAGACACATATGGGCCACTATGAGTTCCTAGTCATGTCCTTTGGCCTTACTGGTGGCCCCAGCACATTTCAGTTTGCCATGAATAGTGATTTGAAGCCAGTCATGAGGCACCATAAGGGGAAGAAATTTGTTCTTGTGTTTTTTGATGACATATTGGTCTTTAGTATCACATATTCTCAGCACTTGCAGCATTTGGATGAGGTGTTGCAACTCCTGCAGAAACAACAGTGGCAAGTTAAGCTGTCCAAATGCACATTTGCTCAACAACAGGTTGAATATTTGGGGCATGTTATCAGTGGGGAAGGAGTTGCCATAGACCCTACTAAAATTGAAACTATTCAGAACTGGCATGTTCCTGTTACTGTCAAGGAAGTAAGAGGATTTCTTGGTTTGGCTGGATACTATAGAAAGTTCATCAGACTTTTTGGAGTGATCAGCAGGCCCCTCACAAATCTTCTCAAGAAAGGAGTGTTATTCCACTGGACAGACATTGAGCAACAGTCCTTTGAGGCCCTCAAACAGGCTCTAGTTTCAGCTCCTGTCTTGGCCCTCCCTGACTTCTCCAAGAATTTTGTGATTGAGACAGATGCCTGTGATGTGGGAATTGGTGCAGTACTCATGCAAGATGGGCACCCACTTGCCTATGTGAGCAAGGCATTGGGCCCTAGAAATCAAACCTTGCCTGTTTATGAAAAGGAGTATCTAGCCATCCTGTTAGTTGTCGACCATTGGCGTCAGTACTTACAGTTGTCTGAATTTATCATCAGAACAGATCAACGCAGCCTGTCTAGCTTGTCTGAACAAAGACTGCATACAGTGTGGCAGCGGAAGGCTCTTACCAAGCTGATGGGGCTTAGCTACACTATTTGTTACAAGAAGGGCAGTGAAAATGGTGCAGCTGATTCGCTGCCATGCAGACCTCACAATTCTTCTGAAACCTTACCTGAAGTTTTAGCAGTGTCGTCAGTTCAGCCGCTCTGGCTCACAGAGATATTGGGTAGTTATTCGAGCGACCCCTTCTGTGCTGGATTGTTGCAACGCTTAGCAACGGATCCTGAAGCTAATAAGAAGTTTTCTCTGAAAGCTGGATTACTTCCTGTTGATAACTGCATCTGGATTGGAAACACACCTGCATTGCATCAGAGAATTGTCAGTGCGTTCCATGATAGTCCGATCGGTGGCCATTCTGGTTTTCCTGTTACATACAAAAGAGTTAGACAACTTTTCCGTTGGGCAGGAATGCGTGGATTTATCAAACAGTTTGTGCATCATTGCGTGATTTGTCAGCAAGCTAAGCCGGAGCGCATACCTTACCCAGGGCTCCTTCAGCCGCTGCCTATTCCAAACATGCCGTGGGAAATGGTGACTATGGATTTTGTGGAAGGATTACCTACTTCAAGCAGGTATAACTGTTTACTAGTAGTCATTGACAAGCTGTTAAAATATGGTCATTTCATTCCCTTGCATCATCCATTCACCGCTCAAACAGTTGCCGAAGCGTTCCTGAATTCAGTCTACAAACTTCATGGAATGCCACTCCATTGTATCAGATCGCGACCGCATTTTCACCAGCCTCTTTTGGAAGGAACTTTTTAGCAGGTCTGGAATCTTGTTGCGGATGAGCTCTGCTCGACACCCTCAGTCTGACGGCCAAACTGAGCGTGTCAATCAACAGGTAGAGTGTTTTCTTCGTTGTTTCGTCAGTGCTCACCCTGCTCGTTGGGCTCAGTGGATCCCATTATGTGAGTATTGGTATAACACCAATTGGCATTCTGCTACTGGCTCTACCCCGTTTGAAGTCATATATGGGCATCCCCTGCGACATTTTGGACTGACACTGATGATACGATACAATCTGAAGATCTTCAACAGTGGCTGTCACAACGCACTGTGGTCATTGATTCAGTCCGGCAACACCTGTTGCGTGCCCAACAACGCATGAAGGCTCAAGCTGACAAACACCGCACTAAACGCACCTTTTCTGTCGGCGAATCTGTTTTCTTGAAGCTGCAGCCTTACCTCCAGTCGTCTGTGGCCCCTCGGGCCAATCACAAATTGGCTTTCAAGTACTATGGCCCCTTTAAGATCGTTGCTCGCGTGGGAGAGGTTGCCTATCAGCTGGAGCTGCCGGCTCCCAGCCGTGTGCATCCGGTGTTTCACGTCTCCTTGCTGAAGAAGGTTTTGGCGCCGGATTGCCAGGTTCGTTCTCAGTTACCACTCGCTGACGCACAGTTGCAGGTCCCTGAACAGGTGTTGCAGCAGCGTGTGGTTCGTCGCGGCAACGACTCGATCGTCCAAGTCTTAGTCCAGTGGAGCGACTCTACAGAGGAGTGTGGGCTCTCCGCTGAATGTTGGTCCATGTGCGCATAAACGTCCAGAACGTAAGTAGAGTGTGGGCTAGATCGAGTTGGATGCTAACACGGGACCTGGGCTTTTGTGCCATGTCGGCCAGGGTTCTTCCCGTGTCCGCTAGATCCCAGCGTCGTCAACTTCATCCGACGTGGTCGAAGAAGAGAAACGTCGCTGCATGTCGTCATCCACACGCACCTCAGTGCAAGACATCAAACACAACTGCAACGGTCGGCGCCAACGCCATCCAGAAGGGTGTCATGCATCGACCATTGAAAACGAATCTCTCCGGATCTGAAGATCAGCAAGAAGACCGAGTCACCTGCTCCACGGTGCTGCCCGTTAGAACGTTACGGAGATGAAGGAAGAGCAGAAACAGATTATTGTCCGCTCGCGCCGCTGAAGCCACAGACTGGGAGGACGAGGATCCAGAGCTGTCGAGAGTGAAGGCAGAGATCGCCTCCGATCGCCTCTCTGGAGCGGTTTCCAGAGAGCAAACGAAGCGACTCGGTTTGTAGCGAACCTTGTAGTTCGCTCAGAGGGAAGCTAACACTTTAAGATTCGCGCGCAAAATCCAACGTGACCGGGCGCGTCCACTTGGAAACGCCAAAAATCTGATATCACAATCATTAGCATTTCGGTTGCGCTAAATGAGTAGGAAAAAGAAAGGCCAGCATGCAAGGAATATCCGGCGAATTATCCGCTCCAGAACATCCTCCGATCCTAGTACAGTCCGTAGGTGGCCGAATAGGACGCACTGTCTGCCATGGGCGCCATGGCCACCAGCACCATCGCCGGTACCCTCCACAGCCGCCATCTCCATTGCCGCATTCTCCTGCTACTGTTACCATACCTCCCAATCGCGTTCCTACTCGTCGATGGCGGCGGCATTCCGACGACGCTGGACGGCCCGTTCACGCCGGCCACCCGCGCGTTCGACCGCTCGCTGCGGCAGGGCAGCGAGGACGTCCCGCTCTCCGACCCCCGCCTGGCCCCGCGCGCGCGCCCGCCGTCCCCGGAGCAGATCGCGCTCGCCGCCTCGGCCGACCCCACCTCGCTCTGGGTCTCCTGGGTCACGGGCCGCGCCCAGGTCGGCTCCCACCTCACCCCTCTCGACCCCACCGCCATCCGCAGTGAGGTCTGGTACGGCGAGCGCCCCGCCTCCGCCGACACCGTCGGCCACCCGCACCACGTGGCGAGGGGCTCGGCGGAGGTGTACAGCCAGCTCTACCCGTACCCGGGCCTCCTCAACTACACCTCCGGCGTCATCCACCACGTCCGACTCGTGGGCCTGACGCCGTCCACCCGCTACTACTACCGCTGCGGTGACAGCTCCCTCAAGGACGGCCTCAGCGACGAGCGCTCTTTCATGACACTGCCCGCGCCGGCGCCGGACGCGTACCCTCGCCGCGTCGCGGTGGTTGGTGACCTTGGGCTCACCGGCAACTCCACATCCACCGTCGACCACCTCGCCAGGAACGACCCGTCCATGATCTTGATGGTCGGCGACATGACGTATGCCAACCAGTACCTCACCACCGGCGGCAGAGGCGTCCCCTGCTTCTCCTGTTCCTTCCCAGATGCCCCGATTCGGGAGTCCTACCAGCCGCGATGGGACGGCTGGGGAAGGTAACTAAGTACATTCCTCTGATCAATGACCATTGTCAATTTCTTGCTGTGGATTTGTGGTGGCGCGGTGAACTGGTGATCTGAGTACTAGCATATTGTCAACTCAATTTTACCGCATGCGTGAGTCCTGTTCTTGGAAGCATGCAAGTACTTGGGAAATTGGAGTTTTTATTGTCACTAGGTGTGCACTCCACCAAGGGTCAATGATGTGGCATGTAAACTTGTAAAGATTGAGATAGAGTAGAGCTGCAGCCTCACAGCTCCAACATATGTCATGTTTCTTGTGAGTTGTAACCACATTTGTGAATGTGTGTATGGATTAATCTAGATTCATGGAGCCGCTTGCGTCGAGGGTGACAATGATGGTGACCGAAGGGAACCATGAGATCGAGCCGCAGGGGCACGGCGGAGCGGTGACCTTCGCCTCCTACTTGGCGCGCTTCGCTGTGCCGTCGGAGGAGTCTGGATCCAACACCAAGTTCTTCTACTCATTTAACGCGGGTGGTATTCACTTCATCATGCTTGGTGCCTACGTCGACTACAATCGCACAGGTAATATATAAACCGACTTCCCAACGTTTCATCTGGAATTCTAGATGGATGGCCTACCCTCTTGATAAGTTGTAAGATTTTGCCAACCAACTGTATTTACAAGTACATGCTGATGTTGATAGTGTAGTAACTAGTAACTAACATTAGGTAGAGTTGCTTCATTGTGCATAGGAGCTCAGTACTCGTGGTTAGAGAAGGATCTGCAGAAAGTTGATCGACGAGTCACACCATGGGTTGTAGCTTCTTGGCACACGCCGTGGTATAACAGCTATTCCTCGCACTATCAGGAATTTGAGTGTATGAGGCAAGAAATGGAAGGACTCCTCTATCAACATGGGGTCGACATTGTCTTCTCAGGCCATGTAAGCACACACATTGTTTGGTAAATGCCTTGATTCAGACTGCATTCACTTGATTTCTGTGCTTTCTTTTCCTGCATCCAGATTAATCAATTGTACTCCCCTCGGTTCCCGCTATTAATTTGATTCAAGTCTCTTACCATTTTGGTGAAGCAACTCTGGTTTATTTGATTCTACATTTGATTGCCCACGGTACACGCATACGAAAGGATGAACCGGGTGTTCAACTACACGTTGGACCCGTGCGGCCCGGTTTACATTACGATCGGGGATGGCGGTAACATTGAGAAAATCGACATTGATCATGCAGATGACCCTGGAAAGTGCCCCTCACCAGGTGACAACCAACCTGAATTTGGTGGAGTCTGCCATTTGAACTTCACTTCTGGTCCTGCCAAGGGGAAATTTTGCTGGGAACGACAGCCGGAATGGAGCGCATTCAGGGAAAGCAGTTTCGGCCACGGTATTTTAGAGGTAATTAAATCACTTCACCTTCTCCTCCTCATCATTGTAACTTCTTCACCAGATATGTGCAACACAGAAGGAAATGTGTCATGTGTATGTTGTTGTACCAATCCTCACATACGAGATCATGCAGGTTGTGAATTCGACATATGCCTTGTGGACATGGCACCGTAACCAGGATGCATACGGGGAACACAGCGTGGGAGATCAGATCTATATAGTACGGGAACCCGATAAGTGCCTATTGCAACCAAGGGGTGTGATTTCGCAAGACTGGTGATTTTGAATTCTATGTTCTTTAATAGCCCTTCTCAAAATAAGAAATCTATGTACTTCAGTTAGCTGCATGTTGTTATCTTACAACCTGTGTTTATCACCAATGTAGATTCTCAACCCCTTTGTTCTCGCTTGTGATTGCACAGGACAGTCCCTCGGCGGGATGCCCTTCTTCAACATTAAGTAGCACCTCAGGTGCTGAACAAGCTGCTAAAAATGGCCGGCTCCTTTGGACTACTACATGTATGATTTTGATCAGTACGGTTTTGTAGTCCCATTTCTTATCCTTGGCTAGGCGAAGCCTGTGAAGCACCAGGCAAAAGGAAAACCATGGGTAGTGCGGTGGCGAGCTGACAAATTATATTCCTTGTAGCAATGGGGTTGTACATGAAACAACATATTTGAAAGAAAATAACATCGAGAATGTTTTTTTTGTGGCAATCACTGAGAATGTGTTGACACTTGTACAAAAAAAACTATGTAAAGAAAAAAAAATCCGACCTACCGGATTCGAACCAGTGACCTAAGGATTTAGCTGCAACATACTACAGTCCTCCGCTCTACCAACTGAGCTAAGGTCGGGATGCGAACAATTTGATTAGCTAATCTACATATACCATCGTGTTTATCATTTTCCTCACGTGGCGTTCTCTAGCGCAGGAAGCCCTCGAGAACTGCGACGCGGCTGATGGAGCTTTGGTCGCCGGGATGGCGCCCCGGCCGGGTTCCCTGGGCGGTCGTCGTGCCGCTCTGCTGTGTGGGCAGCCATGTGTGATGACGGGCCTTCATCATTGACGGCGGTGGCTCGAGGTCTGGTGAATGGTGGTAGCGGCGAAGCGACGACGACAAACAACAGCAACAACGACACGAAGATGCGCAGGAGTGGTGCGCTACGGCTTGTGGCGTCCATGGAATTCTCGCCATGGCTTGGTTCTTTGCCGCCGCTGGCCTGGGTAGTTTCGGGCGACGTTCGGCTCTCCGTGTTCTGCGATAGTCTTGTGCTCGTATACATAGATTTGACCGCATGATGATATCCATGTGACCGCGTCAAGGATAAGCACATGAGCGGCCACCTCCGGGAAAGAATGCCATGGAAAGGTTTGGATTTCAATTTCCGGTGCCCATGGTGTGTTGGAGCCCTTCCGTGGCACATGCGCTTGGCAGTGACGGTGCTTTACCCGTTGTGTCTTTGTTGAAGGCATTGTTTCGAAGTCTGCTCGGACATACTATCTGGATGAAAACCCAAGACCTGACCTATGGTGGTTGGATCCCGCGACGGGATGTACACTTTTACTTGCATGATGTATACAACCGATGTGGGGCGGTCTCAAGAGCAATGTAGTGAAATGAGTCATTGGTCCATTTACTCAATCTGATTGCACACTCTAGATCAATAACTCAGTAAGTGGTCAAATTTAGGTCATAAACTCGTTTATTTGATCAAATAAGGCCATAACCGATTCACGAGGGAAAACCCGACCACGTGGGTGCCACATCAACCTACATTGATGTCCTAAGGCCAAGGCACCGGCCCTAGGACGGGGTCGCGATGCGCAAGGGCGTGGTGGATACAGTGGGTACAGCAGAGATGGACAAGATTTCAACCGCTACGGACAGTGAGGAGATGATGGATATGATGTATATGGTGAGGGACTGCACCGTGGATCTTCATCCGGTGGCGGCCATGGATATAAACGGTATAATGATGAGGACATCGGACATTTTCAAGGTCCGCCCGGTAATTTTGTTGAAGGTGTTGCCGGACCTAGGGATCGCTTTCGAGGTGGATATCATCGCGGTGGGAGAGGGAGACGCCCACCACCGCCCTGACACTACCCACCGCCACCACCGCCTGCTACGGATATGGCTTCGGGGGAGGAGCTCGAGCACGTAGCGGCTGAGGTGGGAGACCCATCCACGCTACCCGAGGCGGCAGTTGACGCGGTTAGGGCTTTGGCAGCAGTGCAGGTTCCAGTGACTTCTGGAGGGACCAAATCTAAGGATGGCACGTCTGACAAAGGGTCGGAGAAAGCGGAGGGAGCAAAACTCTCTAAGTGGGCGATTAAGAAGAAAAAGTTGCCTTGTTATAGATGTGGTGAACCGGGTCATTTCGTGGCAGAGTGTACGAATGAGCTTTATGACTATTGCCTCCGCTCCCAGCATGTGACCGGGGACTGCCCTCTCCTCTCCAGTCCTAAGCCTGGCATTAACATTTTTGGGGTCTGTTGTAAGGAGTTGATGTTCTTTGAGACACCGGAGGTGGACCCCTACCGCAGATGGTTGAGAGTTCCTTCCCGGCAGTAATCAGAGTTACTAATGGACAGTTCACCGAGGCTCAGATCGTGAGACAGCTACGTGACTTAGTGCCAGGTAATTATCAATGGCATTTGGAGCAGTTAGAAGGTCAGACTTATAAGGTGGACTTTACCACTAAAGAGGATCAGATGCATTTTCTTAAGTGGGGTTTATGCAGAGTTACAAGCACAAACATTGTTATCGCTTTCGACGAGTGGAAACAGGAGGAACCTGAGGGTACACCTTTGGAGAAGGTGCGGGTTCATTTCTATGGCGTGCCACCTAAATTGGTAAAGCACTTTTTGATTGCTTGGAGTTTGGGTGCTATGATTGGTAAGACAGAAAAGGTTGACATGTCATTCAGTCGTGCACATCGAGCTACGAGGTTGTTGGTCAGTGTTGTGAGTGTTGAGCATATACCAGATGTTGTCAGATGGACACATGCTGGAGTCACTTATGTCTTAGAGCTTGAGATCGAGGATACTGCAGTTTCCCAGGATGGGGATGGGACACAGGACATGGATACGACTGAGGGAGGCGGCGCGCCCGGGGATCAGGATAAGGGGGCCAATGATAGACTGCCGGAGTCGGACAAGGGGCCTACTACACAGCCAGATAAGGTAGATAGTTCTACCAAAGAGGCGCCCCCGTCCACTACTCTGATGAACACGCTTCGCTTTGCTTCCTTTGCACCGGGGTCTGCTCCTAGTCGGTTATGGAGCACCAGGGTCGAGGCAGACGACCCGGTGGAGCTTGAGCTGCCACCATTGCTTAGTCTAGCCTGCGAGGTGACGACTGCGGAGTCTACACCCGGTGCGAGGGTGGACCCTGATGGGTTGGCCGCGGGTATGGGGGGCCGTGGGCAAGATGCCCATAGCACCCAGTTACCTGCGCCTGGCTTCTCTTCGGTGGGAGGGGCGCCTGGACAGGAGGTCTATGGCGTTCTTCCCACTTCGGCGTCTCCGGTCGAGCTGGGGGTGAGGTGCGGGAAGGAGTCCCGTGCTGTAACCCCTCCACAGGACCGCACCATCCAGAGTGGCGAGCTGGGGGTGAGATGCGGGAAGGAGTCCCGTGTCATAACCCCTCCGCAGGATTGCGCCGAGCAGGTTGGCCGAGGAACGACGGTTTTCGCGAGAGAAAGGGGGGATGGGACCAGTGAGCAGGCGTCTCCACGGTCCCACTCCCCCTTGACCTCTGCAGCGGAGGTCCGCCCCACTACGCCCTACCCTCCTTCACCGACGATAAGGGAGGGGCGTGGGAGTCCTGACCGTACCCCTCACGAGAGGACGACGGAGGAGCTCATCGCTTTTGGCGGGATAGTGGATCCGGTGTCGGCTGGCAGGCGTGTCAGCAATCGGATCCAGGGACAGCCGGATGCGGACGACTTGCAGCTAGCGCGTGCCAAGAGGGCCGCCATGCTTCGTCATGCCGAGACTACTGCAGGTGCGTCTTTTGATAAAAGTTGTTCAATTTTACACTTCTCTGAGAATGAAATAGTTGATAAGGCAAACGACTTAGGAATTTCTTTGGGATCAAATGAAACCGAGGTCGTCAAATCCGTTAATGATCTTTTAGATTTGGAAGCGGAGAGGGCTTCTGAGATCATTCGTAATCTTGCCTCTATCCAACCTATGAATGACAATGACATGAATAACTTAGGAATTACTGATCTCGCAAATATATGTAATAATCTGTTGCCTAGTGTCGAGGTTGAGGATGATGAGGATGTTGAGAACATAGATACGGCAGGGCCTCTCTTGATGGAGGATGCACTGTCTGTCATAGATAATACTATCGTCCCGCAGGGTGTTGAGGAGAAGCCCAAACGACCCTGGAAGCGGAAAATTTATCCTACTTCAGCACTACACAGAAGTGCTAGAGTTAAGCTTAAGAAAAAATTTCATGATGATTTATGAAAGGACTCTTTTGGAATAGCAGAGGTCTAGCAGACTTGGCTAAACAAAGATTTTTAGCAGAGACAACGTTAGAGCATCACTTAGATTTTATTGCACTTTTGGAAACGGGACGAGATAATTTCACATTACAATTCCTTCAAACCCTCTCCAGTGGTATCGATTTTGACTGGCACATTCTACCTCCTAGAGGAAGATCCGGCGGGATTTTACTAGGAGTACGGTGTGAGACGTTAGAGGTGCTTAATGTGGTTCATGGAGACTTTTCGGTTAAATTCAGGGTAAGATCCAAATTGGATGGGTTCCGATGGTCGCTAGTTGCGGTATATGGGGCAGCACAACCTGAATTTAAACCTGATTTTCTGGCCGATCTAGTGCGGATTTGTGGAGATGAAAATCTGCCAATACTAGTCGGGGGGGGGGGGGGATTTTAATATCATTAGGAGGAGAGAAAAAAAGAATAATGACAATTTCGATGGACGTTGGTCTATGATGTTTAACATGATTATCGAGAGCCTCAATTTGAGAGAAACTGAGCTCACCAGTAGACAGTTTACATGGGCCAACTCGTTACCTATTCCGACTTATGAAAAGTTGGATAGGGTACTTGCTAGTGTGGAGTGGGAACAAAAATATCCGTTGGTGTCGGTTCATGCGATGCAGAGAGCGATCTTGGATCATACACCACTCTTTTTAGATTCGGGCGAGGCTACCCATGTGGCAAATAAAAATATCTTCTCCTTCGAGCAAAGCTGGTTTGAGCGAGAAGGATTTATGGAAATGATTGCACGCGAATGGGCTAAGCCGGTTACGGGAAGGACACATATCGAGAGATGGTAGAATAAAATTAGACACCTTCGACAATTTCTGAGAGGATGGGCCAGAAATGAGAGTGGAATTTATAAGCAGAAAAAAGAGCGTCTTACTCAACTCACTGAGGCACTAGATGTAAAGGCTGAAACCACTTTCCTTTCTGTTAATGAGCATCGAACCAAGCCCGAGGCTGAGCAAGGCCTACGTGCTCTCCTGAGAGAGGAGGAGCTCAAGTGGGCGTTGCATGCAAAAACGCTTAAGGTTGTCCAAGGGGACGACAACACACAGTTCTTCCATATGGTTGCAAATGGTAAACATAGGAAGAAGAAGATCATACAACTTGAATAGGACGAGGGCACAATTGTGGGCCATGAAAATCTGAAAGCATATATTTCCAACTATTATAAAAACCTTTTTGGACCCCCGAATACATCCACGGTGTCTCTTGATGAGTCTGTGATTGATGATATACCTCAATTACAGGCAGCAGAGAACGATGTTCTCTCTGCACCGTTTACTGAAGAAGAAGTTCATCTGGCCATAACCCAAATGAAGCCGAATAAAGCACCGGGACCAGATGGGTTTCCAGCTGAATTCTATAAGAAATGTTGGCATATCATTAAAGATGATCTTATACCTATGTTTCACGATTTTTTCGATGGCCATTTGGAGTTGTTCCACCTCAACTTTGGTACGATAACGTTGTTACCTAAGAAGAATGAGGCGGTTCGGATCGAACAATTCCGACCCATTTGCCTGCTGAATGTGAGTTTTAAAATTTTCACAAAGGTAGGAACCAATAGATTGGCACAAATTGCTCACTCAGTGGTTCAACCTAGTCAGACAGCTTTCATGCCGGGACGACACATACTAGAAGGCGTGGTCGTCTTTCATGAAACACTTCATGAGATTCACTCGAAGAAACTAGACGGGGTTATCTTCAAAGTGGATTTTGAGAAGGCTTATGATAAAGTAAAATGGCCTTTTCTTCAACAGGCAATGCGTATGAAGGGTTTTAGTGAAACCTGGAGGAACCAAGTGGATACTCAAGTTCAGAAGGGTAGTGTCGGAATTAAGGTGAACGATGACATCGGTCACTACTTCCAGACGCATAAGGGGTTGAGACAAGGGGATTCCATATCACCTCTTCTGTTCAATATTGTGGCAGATATGTTGGCCGTCATTATTGGCAGGGCCAAGCAGCATGGCCATGTAGAGGGTCTAGTTCCTCATCTAGTTGATGGAGGGGTGTCCATTCTGCAATATGCTGATGACACTATTCTATTCATGGAACATGACATGGCTAAGGCACGTAACATGAAACTTATCTTGTGTCTATTCGAACAATTGTCTGGCTTAAAAATCAATTTTCATAAGAGCGAGGTGTTCTGTTTTGGGAAGGCCAAAGACGAGGAACATACATACAGACAATTGTTTGGATGCGAATTAGGTGCTTTACCATTCAGCTACTTGGGTATTCCGATTCATCACCGTAAGCTATCCAATAAAGAATGGAAATGCATTGAAGAACGAATTGAAAAAAAACTCAGCTGCTGGAAGGGCAAGCTGATGTCATATGGCGGTCGGCTAGTTCTGATTAACTCAGTACTGACTAGCATGCCAATGTTTTTACTTCCGTTCTTCGAAATTCTGAAAGGGGTTCGAAAGCGACTTGATTTCTTTAGATCTCGTTTCTTTTGGCAGTCTGATGAGGCCAAGAGGAAATACCGTCTCGCGCGATGGGATATCCTTTGTCGACCTAAAGACCAAGGGGGCCTCGGTATTGAGAACTTGGAAATTAAGAATAAATGCCTTCTGAGAAAATGGTTATACAGGTTAGAGACAGAGCCGGATGGTATGTGGTCTCAAATCCTGCGCAATAAGTATTTGCACTCGAAAATGCTAGCCCAGGCTACCATCAGACCGACTGATTCGCCGTTCTGGAAGGGACTTATGAGAACGAAGGACATGTTCTTTCGTAGGGTCAAATTCTTGGTTGGCAACGGGATGTCAACAAGATTTTGGGAGGATACGTGGTTAGGAGAGACGCCTCTGGCCTTACAATATCCTACCCTCTACAATATTGTGCAACGTAAGGAGGATTACGTAGGTACCGTCTTTCAAACTATCCCCTTGAACATCGAATTCAGACGTACGTTAGTGGGTGAGAGATGGACAGCCTGGATGCACTTGGTTCGGAGATTGATTGAAGTTCGACTCTCCGACATGCCGGACTCAACACAATGGAAGTTAACTAAAAATGGGATATTTACTGTGAAATCTTTTTATACAGATCTAATTAATTCTGGCCCCCTCTCAAGGTCATTACATATATGGAAGGTTAAGGTTCCTTTGAGGATTAAATTTTTTATGTGGTTTGTCCACAAGCAAGTAATACTTACAAAGGACAACTTACTTAAGAGGCGATGGGTAGGCAACTCGCGGTGTTGTTTTTGTGCTCAGGATGAGACAATACAACATTTATTTCTTGAATGCCCACTTGCCAAGTTACTTTGGAGAACGATTCATATAGCTTTTAATATCAATGCTCCAGTAGATATTGCGTCTTTGTTTGGGACGTGGTTAGCTGGGGTTGAACAGATCACGGCAGTTCGTATTCGGATTGGAATATGCGCGCTATTAGGGCTATATGGAACTGCAGAAATGATATGATTTTTAACAGACAACACAACTTAACTTTTTTGCAGGTTATCTTCAGAGCTACAGCTTGGATCCGTACGTGGTCCTTACTCACTCCTATGGACTCCAGGGAGCCTTTGGTTACTGAGTGCAACCAATGGGAGATGGTGGCTCGGGTTATATTCAACCGGTTTGGATGGCGTTCGCATAACATGATAGGAGTCTAGAGAGCTTATCCTTATTATTACCGTATCGGTTGTCTTTGTCCGCTTGTAATTTTCCGGTTTATGTACTTTGTTTTGCTCCGTTTGCGAGCTGTAAGACCTTTATGACGATACTTTATGGATTTTTAATAAGAAGGCCGCATGCATCATCATGATGCAGAGGCCAGGGGTATGCCTCCATTTCCAAAAAAAATCAACCTACATTGACCACTCGTAAACCAACTAACCCTTACAAGGGTCTTATTGCAACAGCGCCGACATGATCTGAGCAGCACATCGCGGATGTGTGCCGACAAGGATTAATGGCACATTTCACTTGGGGCAATGCTATAATTTTTGCTTGTTTGGAATACCCTTTTCTACGTCGGGTTCAACTACCGCTAACAATGTGCCTAATTTACCCTCAAATGTTTCATGAGATCTTACATTGCACACAGCAAAAACTAGCATTAATTCATTGTCTACGCAAACAAATATCTATGTACAATCGGACAGCTCTAAGGGAAATTCCTCCATCCTTCGCTAGTAAAACGGCATGCGGGTCTTATCATCTCTACTTTCCTTCTCCTCTTCTACTCTATCAGAATTCAGAAGCATGCCATATTGCGATGCAAAGGTTTCTTCATTTGGTACTCTGCTTGCAGTACCCGGACTTTGGAAGCTTCTGCTCAAGATGGTGGGAAGAACCTGTTGAGGTTGAAGGGCAGGGTGTAAAACTCTTCGTTCCTGCTGTCCCCTCGGAACGTCCGGAACCGCTCCCACCATTGCATCCCCCTGTCCTTCGCCGCGTCTCTGACATCCAGCGTGTTGTCAAGGACTACAGCAATGATGAGAGCGACAGTCGGCGGGGACGCGAAGATGGTGTTGATGTAGTCATTGAACTGCATCGACGGTCAGGGATGATACAATTCAAACTCAACTTCAAACTGATGCAAAATAGGACTCTTGCATGGAGATGACAGACATTTTGATAACATTGACAGGCCACTATTGATGTATGAGTAGATTTGAACATGAACTTTCTGCAATGTGGTGTACAAGCTGTGATCGTCTTTTCTGCCCTAAATTAGTGTATGAGTTCATACTTCATACTACATATTAACTTCCTAACATTTTACCATCATCATGCGACAACATTTTACCATCAATAAAATTTGTCATTATTTTGTGCCAGATTGATTGGACATTTTTGCAGATGTCATTTCGAATTCAAATCTCGAGACAGTGGACTCGTGGGAGTCCATACTAGTACAAATTAAGGGTGTGAGGGATAGTGATGTTACGAACCCATCCAGCCTTCGTGTGCGCCGGGCCATTTTGAGCACCTGTCATATACCGAGAAAAGTACTCTGGTATCGACAAGCCAAGAAAGAGTGAAAAACCAACAATGAAGAGGTTGCGCATGGAGTTCATGTTGGTGAACTGCAGGAAGGATAGCCCCACCGCCGCTGGAGACACAACAAACGAGCAAAATTATTTGTGCAATCCAAATCTAGCTAGAGAACTCAGGAAACTACAAAGGAAAACATCTTCCACTTCTCCTGCTGGGATACTTACCAATAATGCCAAACATAACACAGTATATGGCAGCGAATATTGTGAACGGAATGGAAGCAAAAAGTGCCCCGAATTTTCCTACAACATCGACATGTTCAGAACCCTGAAAAATCCAATGTAAATGCATGCTCGTGGCTAAAGAGAAACCTTAGTTACCTAGTATGGAGAAGAAGATCATGAAACCAGCAGAAATCTGTATCACTCTCCTGCTGCCAATCCTTGTAGACCCAAGAAGACCAACATTCTCACTGCATTGCATCCAAATATTCTGAATGATATTAGTCATGCCACAACAGAACAATCTTAGAGTGAAAGCTCAGATGCACTCACACAGAAACGGTAGAGCCAGTCGCAGTGCCAAATAGCCCATCCAGTAGGGTACCTATTCCCTGAATGCACATGTTTCATTTCCTTTCAGAAAAAGCTCAGCAGTGATTACGGAGTAGTTGTACAGCCGTAAAAACAAATCATTAAAAATTATAGTTGATACTCAAATTCATGAGAACTACTAGACTTAACATATTGACAGAACTCCACAAGAGGCTAAGATAATGCAACTACTAACCTGCCACCCGATGCCTCTACTGAGGACATATGCTGGTGGGGGTGTTGCACTTGCCAACCGGGCAGCAGCCTTGAATGCGCCAGTTGACTGAAGAACTCAAATGGTTTCAACAAAATCAGGTGGATATTAAAATATTGAGAAAAACTTCGAGGAATCATGTATTTGACAAGTATGATATGGTACCTCTATTAGCGACACCATCACTGCGGCCATCATGCCGAATGCATGGTCTGCATTGAATGTTGGTGCTCCCCATTGCAAGGGGTATGGAATGCTTATCCTTATGAGAGTAAAAAAAAAATGAACGGAGATATGTCATATGGATGTGGAAATGAATAAGTGGTATGGAAGCCGGTTTATTTACAAACCATAATGCCGAAGAGATTAGGTTAGAACGGTCTGTCCTGCAACTGATCTGGGTGTGTAGTGCAGTGTGATGGTATGCACCACTTGCTGTTAGAATGTGGGCATAGACCCAGAGAAGAGCAATGCACACCAGCAGTGAGAACCTCTCCAAAATCGGAACATGCCGAACATGTACATGCTTGAGATATTGGGAAAGCACAACAAATATGATAAGCATCGGAAGGCCAATCTCCACACAGCTTGCAACCTGACAAAATATCCTTCCTGAATTAACTCAGTATAGGACAACATAAATCTCATGGTGCTAAATGTTTTTCTGAGAAAAAAAAGTCAAGCTAACAGAGTATGGAGATCTTGCCTCCCGTAAATATGAACAATTATTAACTTTCTAAATGTAGAGGTAAACTAAGAAAATAAACATATTTTTTGTGACATTGAAGATTGGTTCAGGAACACTTTAAAATATACTAAAACAAGAAAGAAATGATCTGCTACTAAGTGCAACTTACCATATGTAACAATAAATATTATCTATTGGCTGGTGTTGCTAAAGTGCCAATAAATAAGAGATCCATGCTCCAAATAAACTTTGGTATACAAGTAAACAATACATAAATACATTATCAAACTAGCAAAGTAGGCCATGCAACTCAGAGAACGTTTAAAATGGTACTTCCTCCGTTCACAAATATAAGATGTTTTGGATACTTCAATATGGACTACATATGGACTGAAATGAGTGAACAAACACATAAAACGTGTCTATAACATCTGATTTACAAAAATGTTAGATCATCTTATATTTGTGAACAGAGGGAGTAAGACATAAGTAGCTGGGGTCCCATTCTTCAGTGTGATGAGTTCCAAACATAATAGTGACTAGAGCTAAACAGAACAAAAGTAAGGCCACTAGAGCTTTTACCACCGGGAATCCTCTCTCGAAAAGGCCAAGCCCCACCAATGAAACCACTGGAACCATCCCAAGTGGGCTAAAGAACCTGCAACAAGCATATCATACTGTTAATGTTCTTATTCTTGTCTTCGATGCGAAGGTAGTTACCATGTTCCAACAGCTTTTGGATATTTTTGCCCACCCTTTGTTTAACACATCGGCATATTACGCTTTACCTAAAGTGACCCCCCCACTATTCAAACTGATGGGCACATAAAGTGGATGGATAACGGAGGGACCAGGATAGTATAATAAAAAAGCAACAACAAATATCCACAATTGCATATTTGGTCCAGTATATGATCACATGTTAACATGTCATGCTAATTGCTAAAGTTCAAGCAAATAATCTGTCAGGTTCAGTATAAGATTTTAATACACTAAGATTCTGACATAAGCCAAGAAATAAATGTTTGAACTATTGGACTGAAAAGACTATCATCATCAGTTAAAGGATAAATGGGAGTTTCTTGTACCTCGAACATATTGCCCACAACTGGCTATAGCCAAGAATTATCTGAATGCTTGACGACACTATCAACGCACCCTGTGTCGCTCTCATTGTCTGTAGGAACCTCTGCAGATAGAACAAAAGGTAAACTGAAATGCATAACATGGATATTTGCATCAGTGAGATGGCGTATTCGAGTTGCCGTGATTCTTGTTATAAGATAGAACATGTAGAAAAATCATTTAATACTTACAGTATGGCCATCGGCTATTTGTGCAAGCGATCGGTCATGGATTATGGAGAGGACTGGAACAACATATGCATATGAGCCGCCGATGACAGTGGGAAGGCGAGTGCCAAATAGTGTCTGGAGCAGCGTCTTTATCCCAGTCACAAATAGCAGTGTCTGAACCACTTTCGCCTTGTCATGCTTTGGCAAACACACAAACAAGCAACATTTTCAGTATAAAAAAAAATAGTATGCTGTACCAAATTAGCTGATTAGCAAACATAAAAAGGGGGAGAAAGTTCTCACATCATTTCCACCCATAAGAGGAACCAGCATTGTGGGGATCATCACAGCAGTTCCCAGGGACAGTATGTAATGCTGAAAACCCAAACCAATTGCCTCTCCTGCGAGACCCACAAATATTCAGGGTAAGAAACACAGACCGATTGATCCAACATACCAACAGTTGTGAGATGAGGTTACACACACCCCAGGAAGGATTTGAGTCTATGCAGTACTCGAACCCCTGCAGCTGATCCATGGGCGGATGGTGGGCCATCTCTTCCGGTTTCACTTCAGCCATTTCCCAATCGAACTGTTCCTCTGCTCAAGAAGAACAATGTTTGCGCTCGGTTGAATGAAAGGGGGGAAGGCAGCAAAGATGCCCAAGATTTCCTCGGAATGATTTCTAAACTGGAAATCAAGAGCAAGATGAAAAGTGGAGAGATCAAGGAAATCAAGGAATCCTGTCAAGCTCCCAAACCAATCTGCAAAATGAACATCAATGATTTTGAGCTATCAAATTGCTGGATCAGTTCCGCAACAACAAGACTGAAGAACTAGTCTGTCACTCAAGATGCTCCTAAAGCAAAGCTTTGAGTGACAGGCCAAGCAATTGCATACCAGGAGCCCAAGGCGGAATAGATAGATTGCTCCTAAACCAAAGCTTGAGTGACGCCGAGAGGGATGGATGGATGGATGGAAGAGAAGAGAGGTCGCTGGGATGGGGGGACAAATGTCAGTAGCCGCAATGGGAATTTCGGCGAGGACGACGAAAGCGAACAAAGGCGGTTCTGCTGCCTGCCTGCCTGCTGCGCGCTTTAGTGATGCGGGATATATCAAAGGGAAAAAAGATGGAAAAGGTCAAAAGAGGCAGCCATAAAAAGGCGCAGAGCGAGTGCGAGGGATGAGTGGGCAAACTGCACCCCCTCTCGCTACGGCACCAAAGCATCGGTTTCTTTCGGGGCGTTCTTCCCCCTAGGGTTTAATGGCGGATTAGCCCGTTGTGATTTCTGGGGGACGGAAATGGCCTCGGATCAGAGGTTTTAAGGAGGAGGAGGCGCGTTGGGGCGCGTGCGCAGTAAATTTTGGTGGGTGAAAGGCTGGCCGGAGTGTCGGATTTGTCGCCCCGCGTTTATATTTTCCGTTTCGGTGTGGCGTTATCTTCTGAGAACACGTGCGATCTGATTCCCATTTTTGCTAGAGGATGCTCTTTTATGTTGTACATTTTTTTCTTCTTAAATGTCATTCCGTAATGTTTAATTGCTCTTCTTGCTGTTTTTATGGCCTTTTTTTAGGATGATTTTTGTGGCGTTATAATCATGGAGGCGCGGTGGTTCCCGGTCTTTGCCGGCGGGAGGGCTCGTGCTTTGTTTTTAGAAAAAATATACTCCGTCCGTTTCAAAATTCTTGTCTTGGATTTGTCTAGTTGCGGATGTATCTAATACTAAAACGTGACTTGATACATCCGTATTTAGATAAATCTAAGACAAGAATTTTAGGACGGAGGGAGTATTAGTTTGTTTAGGTTTTGTGTCCGATTTAGGGAGGTGGTGGTGACGGCTTCCTGAAAATGGAATAAAAAAATCTCGCCTAGCCCCCATCTGATGATGCGTTCCGCGTTGTCAGAGGGCGTGTGGAGGCGTGTCTCTGGCAGATCTCGCGGAATTCGGTTGATGTTTGTCTTGTGTGGATCTCGTCTTCTTTCGTCTGTCTGCGTTCATACGTAATACTCCCAATTTCTGCTTCTTTTCATTGACGACGGTTGTTGTCGGCGTGCGCTGATTCTTTCGGGCTTTGGAATGTCTCAAACGTATCTATAATTTTTGACTGACTTATATTATTATAATATCATTTTAGAATATTTTATTAGCAATTTATATTATTTTCCTGCACTACCTATTAATCCAGTGCGCATAGCCAGTTGTTTTCTGCATTTTTTATACTTTACAAAAAAATCATATCTATGGAGGTTAGAAAACCATGAGGATTCAATACAAATTTTTTGTCACAAAGATTTCTGAAAGTATTGGGACCTGCGCGCGCGTGAGGGTGATATGTCTCCAACGTATCTACAATTTTTTATTGTTTCATGCTATTATAGTATCAATTTTGGATGTTTTATATGCAATTATATATCACTTTTGGGACTAATATATTAACCTAGTGCTCAGTGTCAGTTGTTGTTTTTTGCTTATTTTTTAATATTTTAGAAAATCAATTTCAAAGGAGTCCAAATGAAGAAAAACTTTGGATTAATTTTTTCTGGACCAAAAGGGACCCTAGAAGCTTCAGAAGAAGACCCGAGGAGTTGCAAGGAAGCGACAAGCTCAAGGGCACGCCCGAGGCTTGTGGGCCTCTCGTGGCACCTCCTAACCTAATTTCACTTCTATAAATTCTCGAATATTCTCAATACATCAGAGAGCCATCCGAAACACTTTTTCCGCCACCGCAAGTCTCTATTCTTTCGATAACCCATCTGGAGGCCTTCTCCGGTACTCTGCCGAAGGGGGAACCGATCACAGATGGCCTCTACATCAACCTTGATGCCCTTTTGATGATACATAAGTAGTTTACCACAGATGTACGAGTCCATAGCTAGTAGCTAGATGACTTCTTCTCTCTCTTTGATCTTTAATACAATGTTCTTCTCGATGTTCTTGGAGATCTATCGATGTAATTCTTTTTTTGCGGTGCCTTTGTTGGGATCTGGTAAATTGTAGGTTTATGACCAGATTATTCATGAGAAATATTTGAGTCTTTTCTAAATTCTTATTTGCACAATTGTTATAGATTTGCATTTCTCTTCGATCTATCCGTTTGGTTTGACCAACTAGATTGATTTATCTTGTAACGGGAGAGGTGTTTTTTGATGGGTTCAATCTTGCGGTGCTCAATCCTAGTGACAAAGGGACATGACACGTATTTGTATTGTTGTCATTAAAAATAAAAACATGGGGTTCATTCATATTATTTGGGTTTACTTTATTTACATCATGTCATCTTGCTTAAGACGTTACTCTGTTTTTATGACTTAAAACACTAGATGCATGCTGGATAGCGGTCGATGGATGGAGTAATAGTAGTAGGTGCACGCAGGAGTCCATCTAATTGTTTTGGATGTGATGCCTATATACATGATCATTGCTTTGAATATCGTCCCAACTATGCACTTTTCTATCAATTGCCCAACAGTAATTTATTTACCCACCATATGCTTTTTGTTTGAGACAAAAGCTTCTAGTGAAAACTATGGCCGCCAGGTCTAGCTTTATCAGATATAAAATCCAAAAATACCTTGCTACAATTTTATTACCGTTATTTTATTTTATTTGTTTTTACTCTATCTATCTACCACTATGAGATTTGATCCTTGAAAATAAGAGCATCTCCAGCCATTGCCCCTCTAGGGGGTGCGTAAAATCGCCGCCTTGGGCGAGCCGACGCAAAAGATCGGCATGGGGGCGAGTGGGTTCCCAGTCGCCGCCCCTAGGGCCGCCCCCAGACGCCGTTTAAGTTAAAAAAAATATTCGGCAAAGTTCGGCTAAATTCGGCTAAAATTCGGCAAACTTGGCATATATTAGACATGTTTGACATTTTACATAGCAAATTTATCTAAAAAAGGCCGAAACTACAACTACGGGCCAAAGAAGTCGCTGAACATGGCGTAGTCGCCGCCGTCGCCGCCATCCTCGCCGCCGTTGTCGTCATCGGCCTTCTACTCCTTGACGTGGTTTCCCTTGCTGGACCCCTGCCCGATGTCGCCATCGCGGACCGATGGCGG
The DNA here is from genome assembly GCA_963921465.1 of Triticum timopheevii. NCBI lineage: Eukaryota > Viridiplantae > Streptophyta > Magnoliopsida > Poales > Poaceae > Triticum > Triticum timopheevii. The sequence continues at coordinate 313,415,394 of OY997270.1, read as the reverse complement.
TGGCGGCGCGTCGTCGTCGTTGCTGTCGTCGAGGACGACGACGCTCCCTTCGTCGTGGACCCGGCGGCGATGTTCGAAGTGCTCCAGGGCATGGCACTGGCGCTCCATCTCCATCTTCAGCCAGTCGTCGTGCGACCATTTCAGGGCCGCCGCCTCATCGAGCTCCCCGTCACCGTGCTCCGTCTTCACGGCGGGGAGCCCCGGCTCCGTTTTCACGGCCGCGAGCCCCGGCTCCGTCTTTGGTTTGATGAAGCGCGAAGGAGCCAACGAGGAGGCGCGCCAGCCGCCCTCGTTTATGACGATGCTGGTGTTGTGAGTGCGCCGGTCGAGCGGCGTCTCCGCTGTGGGCTCGGCCTTGACGCCGAGCAACGTCGGCGAGCAGGAGGAGTGGGAAGAAGAACGGGAGGAGGAGTGCGAGGAGGAAGTCGAGGAGGAACCGAACCTCCTGGGCATCCATTGCCCGGCGCGCCGGCGGTGGACCGATGCGGCCACCGCGGCTGGGTATGCCAGCGGCGGGTCATTGCCGCCCTCGAGGTACTCCAGCACGCCGTCGAGCGTGCGGCCGGGGACGCCCCACCACACGCGGCACTCCTCGCTGTTCTTGACGCCGCCCACCACCGGCGCCCCATTGGTGGACGCCAGCCTCTGCTCCTAGCGGCGCTGGAAGTACGCCGCCCATGCAACGTAGTTGTCGGCGGCATACTGAGGGAGGGCGAGCTGCTCCTCTGTGAGGAAGGCTCGCACGCGGTCGATCTCGGCGGCGAAGAAGGTGGGGCACGCCTCGACGTCGGGTACCGGGGGAATGGGCACTCCCCCGTTGCTGAGTCTCCACCCCGTCGGCCCGGCGCGCATGTCCGGTGGCGCGGGGATGTTCGCCTCGAACAGGAGCCACGCCTCCCACTCGTGAAGCGAGCGGTGGCCGAAGCCGTTGGCTGCCGCCATGTCGCCGGGGAAACGCGTGGTCATCAGGGAGAGGGGGAGGAAGGTAAGAAGCATCGGTGACTGAGCACGAGAGAGGGAGAGCTTGGCGGCGGTCGATGGGCGGCGAGGGCTGGTGTGGCCAGAGGCGAGGGAGGCCACGAGCTTATATAGCCGCGCCCGTGTGTACGCGTGGCGGGAGGGGAGGCGTCGCCGCGCCGCCCGTGATGAGGAATCAATGGCAAGGCTGACTGGCGGCGGCAGCGCGACAGCCTTGGCATTGATTCCCGCTAGAACCGAGGCGATGAGGGCGATGAAGCGGCCATCTCGTAACACGGCGGGCCCGCGGCTCTTTCGCGCCAAAACCGTTCGCCCTGGCGCCGCCGGGCGCCCCCAGTGCACCGGGTTCAGCCTGGGTCTGCCGGCGCTGATTTCGGCCCAAGCTGGCGAAAAACGGGCTCCTGGGGGCGCGACTGGCCGTTTTTTCGGCGCCGGCACGAAAAAATCGCCGGGGGGGGGGGGGGGGCGTGTTGGGGGCGCGGCTGGAGATGCTCTAACCACCGAGGGGAGTGAAAACCCCCCTATTTGCATTGGGTGCAAGTATTTGCTTTTGTGTGTGCAGGTACTGTTAATGAGGTTTTGCGTGGTTCTCCTATTGGATTGATAATCTTGGTTCTTAACTGAGGGAAATACTTATCTCTAATGTACTGCATCATCCTACCCTCTTCGAGGAAATCCCAATGCAGCTCACAAGTAGCAGGGGTCAGCTAGAGACCCACACGATAGGTGGCATTCAGGGGGTGACCACCGCCAGGTGGCCGCTTGGCACCCCTGCGCACCGCTATAAATTCCATATTTCTCAAAACCCTCCATAACAATTTTCTCCGATTTGTTTCACCGCTGTAAATTTCTATTCCGAGGGGAGGCCTGTTCTGGTGCCCTGCCGGAGGGGGAATCCATCACCGGAGGCTTCTTAATCAACCTTGCTATCTCCAACACCATCTATGAATAGTTCCCTTAGGATCTTAGGATCCATAGCAGTAGCTAGCATCCTTTTACCCTTGTGATTCAATACGAAGTTCGTGTGAGTTGCCTCACATGGTCAGGATCCATATCATGTCATCTGTGGCGTGTTTATTGGGATATGATGAATTGTCACTTTATGATCAGATTGTTAATTTAAATAAATTAAATCTTTTCAAGTTTCTTTACTGTATAATTGAATAGCTTTGTATGCTCTCCAGTCTATTTTTCTTCTTTGGTCAAGTTTGAGGGTAGTTCTTCTGAGGGAATTGTGCATTGTAGTGGGTTCAATCTTGCGGTGATTTATCCCAGTGATAGAAAGGGAACAGACAAGTATTGTATTGTTGCCACTAAGAATAAAATGATGGTTTCTTTATCGCACTTGGATGATAGTTTTACTATCTACATTTTGTCATCATGCTTATAGTATTGCTTCTTTTGTCATAAACTAAATACTTCGAGGGCATGTTGGACAACGGTCTTGGGGTGGAGTATTAGTTGTAGATGCAACTGGATAATGGCCTACATATCACGGATGTAATGCCTATATGAAATTATACCTTGAATGATCATAGTCATAAATGTAAATATTTCATGCCTCCTTATGTTTTGGAGATTGTTGTCAGAAACAGTGAGGGACTATTGTGTTTGCTAGTGCAGAGAGAGATTATATGTCACTGGAGTACTAAGGAGTTTTCCATAAACATCGAGGATTATCATCTGCGCTGTAGTGAAGACTAACATTGAAGATTATGAGCGATGAAGTTGACCCCCAAAAATTGCTGACGTGAAGCAATTGCTTCGGTACCTGGTCCATCCGCGTGAATGCAACCGAGAAGAATAAAGACGGAGAAAATACATAGTATTTTTTCGTAGTTCTTTTTCTCCTTGAGTCATAGGACCACCGTACTATCAAGAGGGGTATAGTGTTCAAAAAATTGTTTCTTTGATGCTAAACCAAAACCTATGACAATTGAGAGAAATCTCTTCCAGCCTTGAAACATTACTTGTCAGTCTTAGACGTTAATCTTCTGGACTACGAGAGATATGTTTCAGTAGAGGAGTCAACTTTACTTGTTCCTCATGTAAGCTTATCGGGTGAGTTCAAAATCTGTCCGTTAGAAACATGTCAGTTCGCCATTGGTTGGACGTCATGTCCTAAATGGTCATTTTCCCCTCGGGAAGGCTGTGACTATAAATAACCATCTCATTCCAACCGAGATGGTTGATTGCTTTGTGTGATTTTGATAGTTTGTCTGAGTACCCACACTCCTAGCGATTTGAGTTTAAAATCTGCCGAGAGAAAAAACCCTAGAGCCAAAAAACTAGATAGTGCTTTAGCATCACAGAGATCTAGGTTTAGTACACTCCAGCTATTACTCTTGAGAGCTGCTAACTCTCTAGACGGTTAGGTCTCATGTTCTTTAGCAACCAAGAGTCATTGTGATTCGCAAAGACAGTCTATGAAGGTTTTGGAGAACGACTCAAGTATCTACCTTGAGTAATTAACACAAGTTGACAAACTTGTTCTCGAGGAGAATGGGACGAATGGTTTATCTTTTGTATTAAACCACAAGTCCCTCCAACCAGATGTAGCTCTTTTGTAGAAGAGTGAATTGGTCTACCAAATACTCACCATCGAGCATCACCGATTTCATTTTTCCCTTGAAATACTTTATGTTGTTTATCCTCGGTTGTGTTTCAGTCATGTGATTTATCTTCGGTATAGATTAGTCCCTTTAGTGATTCGGTAAAGGAGCAGAAAGGATTCTCACCTTTTTCCCCAGAGGTGACGCTGAGTTATCAAACCCAAGGATGACACCCTTGAAGCCAGAGGTTTCTACCAAGCTTTTGCAGGAGTATAAATTCCAGCTTTTGACCAGATCAAAATCAAGTTGACACAGAAACACTTATAATAAAATAGGCATGGGTGTGAGGAATTATTATTACAACCATGTATTTGTAAATGGGATCATTATGATATTAATTTGTGCCATGGAAGTCATATGTCGAGATGTGCTTGCAACATATCGAAGTGGGGATGTGTCCAAATTATGTCTGGACCAACACATGTCCTGCATCAATGGTTAGTTATCCAACCAAAGGCACTATCCATCACATGGGGTTGCCCCGGTAATTAAGATAGTAATAATTTGACAAAAGCATTGAATGTTTAATGACTACACCTCATGTATCCCCAAGGATAGGATCTATGTTACCATAATAAATCTTTTTGTGACTGGTGTTCAGAATAACACATCACGGTCTCCTTGCCCTTAGCCTCTCTGTGGCTCGCTCTCCATGATCCTGGGTACCTGCAGGGATAAAGAACGCGAATGATACAAAAGACAACTACAAAACAATTTTATGTTACACATACAAGACATTAATTTGAATTACTTCCATCAAGCCCTCCAACAAATACATCGGGTTGTAGGGCTATGACTCAACCTATGACCTTACCGAACTACTCACACCTGGAGATCATATCACACAGAGAAATCATTGAAGAAAACATCATAGAGATTGATTGATTGATAATACGTCTTACAATGGATGTTGAATGTGACACACGTTTACAAAGTATGGCTAGTTTAAATGAGTACTATGATGGTGTAGATGGTGGCGGCTATGGAGATGTAGATGGGAAATGGTGGTGGTTAGAGTTGCGGTGGATGACAAATATGGAGGTTTCGACCATGTTTTGTGTTGTTCATGGCATTGGCCCATTAATGGTATTTGTAGTGGTGGATCAGAGGGTGCCCCTGGAAGGCCATACAAAGCACATACGAGTGCGCGGTTGTATGTGTATTGGCTTGATTTCAACCATGAATAGCCCATTTCATGTGGAAAAAAATAAAGATAGGATATTTGAAATCCTTTGCATTAATTATTCATTAGTAGCAATATTGGAGAGAATATCTCAGTTTTTTTTATGAAATATCTTGGTTTAAACTCAGGTTTGACGAGAGTAAAAATAACACTCATTAGGTACCCATGCTTGTTTTGTTTCGATACCAAAATTATTAGAGTAGTTCTCTTTCGTAGTAAAGTTAGTGCTTAGTTTATTTTCGCTGTTGTGTACTAAGATATTACAAGTTTCTCAAAGAAATTTTACATCTCCCATTCACCCCCTCCGGGAGACATATTTTGTTGCTGATACGTCTCCATCGTATCTATAATTTTTGATTGTTTCATGCCAATATTATACAACTTTCACATACTTTTGGCAACACTTTATATGATTTATTTGACTAACATATTGATCCAATGCTCAGTGCCAGTTCCTGTTTGTTGCATGCTTTTTGTTTTGTAGAATATCCATATCAAACGAAGTCCAAACGCGATAAAAAATTTACGGAGATCTATTTTGGAATATATGTGATTTTTGGGAGTTGGAATCAACGCAAACGGAGGCCCACGGCCTCTACCGCCCATCAGGGCGCGCCGGGCACCCCCTGGCATGCCCATGTGTCTTGTGGGCTCCCCTTAAGTCGGTTGGGGCTCTTCTTCAGGAGCAAGAAAGATAATTTATGGAAAAAAATTGTATAAATTTTTTAGCGCAATCGGAGTTACGGATCTCCAGGAATTTAAGAAATGGTGAAGGGCCAGAAAGCAGGAACACGAAATAGAAGAGAATAGAGAGGGAGATCCAATCTCGGAGGGGCTCCTGCCCCTCCATCGCCATGGAGGCCATGGACCAGAGGGGGAACTCTCCTCGCATCTAGGGGGAAGGCCAAGGAAGAAGAAGAATAAGGAGGAGGGGGGCCCCTCTCCCGCTCTCTCCTGGTAGTGTTGGAGCGCCGCCAGGGCAATCATCGTGACAACGATCTACGCCACCAACTTCACCGCTGTCAACACCAACTCTCTTCCCCTCTATGCAGCAGTGTAACACCCCTTCTCCCCGCTGCAATCTCTACTTAAACATGGTGCTCAATACTATATATTATTATCCAATGATATGTGGTTATCCTATGATGTTTGAGTAGATCTATTTTGTCCTATGAGTTGATTGATGATCATGATTGGTATGAGTTGTATATTTTATTTTGGTGCTGTCCTATGATGCCCTCCGTGTCGCGCAAACGTGAGGGATCCCCGTTGTAGGGTGTTGCAATATGTTCTTGATTCGCTTATGGTGGGTGGCGTGAGTGACAGAAGCACAAACCCGAGTAAGTGGGTTGTTGCATATGAGAGTAAAGAGGACTTGATACTTAGGGTGTGTTTGGTTCCTATCACAAAGTGGAACGGCATGGGTCCGACCTGCCCCAGAGCCTCGTTCCTGCGTTTGGTTCGTATATGGAACGGGAACCAAGTCGTTCCCACCTAGGGAATATTCGCCCAATATCCGGAACGCGGTGAGACCTCCAAATCGGAGGAATCACGCGGAACCGGTCGTCTCTCTCATCTTTCCTCTCGCTCCCCCAAAAGCCTATCGCGACTCCTCTGCCTCGATCCGCGCCGGCAGCTGCTATGCTCCCTCGATCCTCGCCGCCGGCTGCTCCTGTCCCTCGATCCGCGCCGCGCTCCTCCTCTTCCTCATCTCCTCCTCTCTAGACCGCGACACGATGGACGAGGGGCGGCGGAACAGCGGTCTTGAAGATGGGCGGCTGGGAAGAGGCTACTCCGGCGGCGGCAGGGACCAGGCCTTGGGAGGTCGCGGCGATGAACTGATCTGGGGGCCGATGGTAGTCTGACCTGCTGGTGAGAGGGTGCGACCAGGATCGAGGAGCAGGGAAGAGTACTGATCGATTTTGTAGCTGAGTAGCAGCCAGGTGTGTGTTGGTCGGCGAGGACTATCAGGAGCAATTTTAGTTTCTTCCTTCCATTTGACGCTAACATGGAGGTAAGGCAGAGGAGATGGATACAGTGGCAGTCAGATCGCCAATGGCAACGAACCAACTGATTTATTAGCCTTAGCCATTGAGGACCTTGACCGTGGCATGATCATGTGCATATCTTTTTCTTTCTATATCTTTCTTATATTTTTCATTCTTGTTTGGACTATGAATGTATGATCTTGATCATATGGTTTGGTGCAAGAGGAGATAGTTGTTCATATCTTTGATGTTATATGTTCATATATTAATTTACAAGGGGTGAGAAGAATAAAATCCATTCCATTTCATCTCTCCAACCAAACATCGAAATGTCACCATTCCATTCCACATATTGTTCTCAACCAAACACACGGACGGAACCAACCCATTCTAATGGAATGGAACCATGACATTCCATTCCACTTCGTTCCTCAACCAAACACACCCTTAATGCTTGATGTCTACTATGCAACTTTATTCTTGTAGACACGTGTTGGGCCTCCAAGTGCAAAGTTTTGTAGGACAGTAGCAATTTTTCCTCAAGTGGATGACCTAAGGTTTATCAACCCATGGGAGGCATAGGATGAAGATAGTCTCTCTCAAGCAACCCTGCAATACAATGGCAAATTGTATAGGTGCACTAGTTCGGCGAAGAAATGGTGATAAAAGTGTAGTATGAATAGTAGATATGAGTTTTTGTAGTGCGAACAATAAAACACAACAAGGTAGTAAATAGTAAAACGGAGCACAAACGGTATTGCAATGATGGAAAATGAGGCCTAGGGTGCATACTTTCACTAGTGCAATCTCTCAACAATGCTAACATAGTTGGATCATATGATTATCCATCAAAGTGCGATGAAGAATCACTCCAAAGTTCCTATCTAGCAGAGAATATAAGAATAAATTGTTTGTATGGTACAAAACCACTGAGGGAGTCCTGGACTAGGGGGTGTCCGAACAACCGGACTATCATCGTCCGCCGGACTCCAAGACTACGAAGATACAAGATTGAAGACTCCGTCCCGTTTCCGGATGGGACTTTCCTTGGCGTGGAAGGCAAGCTTGGCGATACAGATATGTAGATCTCCTACCATTGTAACCGACTCTGTGTAACCCTAGCCTCCTCCGGTGTCTATATAAACCAGAGGAGGGCTTTAGTCCGTAGGACACAACATACATTACAACAATCATACCATAGGCTAGCTTCTAGGGTTTAGCCTCTTTGATCTCGTGGTAGATCCACTCTTGTACTACCCATATCATCAATATTAATCAAGCAGGACGTAGGGTTTTACCTCCATCAAGAGGGCCCGAACCTAGGTAAAACATCGTGTCCCTCGTCTCCTGTTACCATCCGCCTAGACGCACAGTTCGGGACCCCCTACCCGAGATCCGCCGGTTTTGACACCGACATTGGTGCTTTCATTGAGAGTTCCTCTGTGTCGCCACCGATAGGCTTGATGGCATCTTCAACCAACAACGCTGTCCAGGGTGAGACTTTTCTCCTCGGACAGATCTTCGTATTCGGCGGCTTCGCACTGCGGGCTAATTCGCTTGGCCATCTGGAGCAGATCGAAAGCTACGCCCCTGGCCGTCAGGTCAGATTCGGAAGCCTAAACTTCAAGGCCGATGTCCACGGAGACCTGATCTTCGACGGACCCGAGCCACGGCCAAGCGCGCCGCACTGTTGCGATGGGCATGATCTAGCTCTGTCGCCGAACAGTGCCTTGGTGGCCGCACACGAATCTGCTCTGGCCATTAGTCCAGAGCCAATCGCCCGGATAGAGGATCGGTGGATAGACACCGCCTCGGGGGCTTCAACTTCCACGGCGATGGAGCCGAACACAGATCTTGTCCCTTGCAAAACTCGTGATTCGGAGGTGCCGAACTCCTTGCCGGACTCCGAACCTCCCACGCCCCTACCAACCAAATCGGATTGGGCGCCGGTTATGGAATTCACCGCCGCGGACATCTTCCAATACTCGCCGTTTGGCGACATCCTGAATTCACTAAAGCACCTCTCGTTATCAGGAGAGCCCTGGCCGGACTATGGCCAGGATGGTTGGGGTACGGACGACGAAGAAATTCAGAACCCACCCACCACCCACTTTGTAGCCACTGTCGACGATCTAACCGACATGCTAGACTACGACTCCGACGACATCGACGCTATGGACGACGATGCCGGAGACGAACAGGAACCAGCACCTACAGGACACTGGAAGACCACCTCGTCATACGACATATATATGGTGGACACCCCAAAAAACGGGGACGACGAAGAAGCAGCGGAGGCGGAATCTTTAAAGAAGCAGCCCAAGCGCCGGCGTCAGCGGCGCCGCTCTAAATCCCGCCACAGCAAGAATGGAGATTCCGGCACAGGAGATAATCATACCCCAGAGAGTGCCGAAGACAATCCCCTCCAGCAAGACTCAGCGCAGGAGGATGCAGAAGCAAGCCCTCACGAGAGGGCGGCAGACGAAGAGGTTGAGGATCATAACTATATGCCTCCCTCCGAAGACGAAGCAAGCCTCAACGATGACGAATTCGTCGTACCTGAGGATCCCGTCGAACAAGAGCGTTTTAAACGCAGGCTTATCGCCACGGCAAACAACCTAAAGAAAAAGCAGCAGCAGCTTCAAGCTGATCAGGACCTGCTGGCCGATCGATGGACTGAGGTCCTCGCGGCCGAAGAGTATAAACTCGAACGCCCTCCAAAAGCTACCCAAGATGCAAGCTGCTCCCCCAATTAGAGGAGGAAGCATACATACCTCCATCACCAGCGCACGATATGGCTGACCGACCACCCCGTGGTCGTGACAGAGAGGCATCTAGGCCCCCAGCCAAGACCGTACCCCGGCATCGCTCCAAAAGTATGAAGCCAAGAGGGAACGCGCCGGACTTGCGAGACATATTGGAGGACAAAGCAAGGCAATCCAGATCCATCTACGGATCACGTGGGCGCCCCACGACCCATGACGAATACCGTCGTACCGGATATAATAACCCCGGCCGGGCCAAACACGGCAGACAGCGTTCTCTCGAGCTGCGTCGTGATATTGCTCAATACAGAGGCGCCACACACCCACTATGCTTCACTGACGAAGTAATGGATCATCAAATCCCCGAAGGGTTTAAACCCGTAAACATCGAATCCTACGATGGCACAACAGACCCCGCTGTTTGGATAGAAGATTATCTTCTCCACATCCATATGGCCCGCGGTGACGATCTCCACGCCATCAAGTATCTCCCACTCAAGCTTAAAGGACCAGCTCGGCATTGGCTTAACAGCTTGCCCGCAGAGTCAATTGGGTGTTGGGAAGACCTGGAGGCCGCATTCCTTGATAACTTCCAAGGCACGTATGTGCGACCACCAGACGCTGATGACCTAAGCCACATCATTCAGCAGCCAGACGAATTGGCCAGACAATTCTGGACACGGTTCTTGACAAAGAAAAACCAAATCGTCGACTGTCCGGATGCAGAGGCCCTTGCAGCCTTCAAACATAACATCCGGGACGAATGTCTAGCCCGGCACCTGGGGCAGGAAAAGCCGAAATCCATGGCAGCCCTCACATCGTTAATGACCCGCTTTTGCGCGGGAGAGGACAGCTGGCTAGCTCGCAGCAACAATCTCCGTAAAAATTCTGGCAGTCCGGATACTAAGGACAACAATGGCAGGTCACGTCGAAACAAAAACAAACGCCGCATTAACGGCGACGATCAGGAGGATACGACAGTCAACGCCGGATTCCGAGGCTCTAAACCCGGTCAGCGAAAGAAGCCATTCAAAAGAACCACTCCGGGTCCGTCCAATCTGGACCGAATACTCGACCGCTTATGCCAGATACATGGCACCTCTGAAAAGCCAGCTAACCACACTAATAGAGATTGCTAGGTGTTCAAGCAGGCCAGCAAGTTAATTGCCGAAAACAATGACAAGGGGCTAAACAGCGACGACGAGGAAGAGACCCGACCACCGAACAATAGAGGACAGAAGGGTTTTCCCCCACAAGTGCGGACGGTGAATATGATATACGCGACCCATATACCCAAGAGGGAGAGGAAACACGCACTAAGGGACGTCTATGCGATGGAGCCAGTCGCCCCGAAGTTTAATCCATGGTCCTCTTGTCCGATCACTTTCGATCGAAGAGACCATCCGACCAGCATACGCCATGACGGATTCGCCGCATTGGTTTTAGACCCAATCGTCGATGGATTTCACCTCACGAGAGTCCTAATGGACAGCGGCAGTAGCCTGAACCTGCTTTATCAGGATACAGTGTGCAAAATGGGCATAGACCCCTCAAGGATTAAACCCACAAAGACAACCTTTAAAGGTGTCATACCAGGAGTGGAAGCCAACTGTACAGGCTCAGTCACACTGGAAGTGGTCTTCGGATCCCCGGATAATTTCCGGAGCGAAGAGTTAATCTTCGACATAGTCCTGTTTCGCAGCGGCTATCACGCTCTGCTCGGACAAACCGCGTTTGCAAAATTCAACGCGGTGCCTCATTACGCATACCTAAAGCTCAAGATGCCAGGCCCTCGTGGAGTCATCACGGTCAATGGGAATACGGAACGCTCCCTCCGAACGGAGGAACATACAGCGGCTCTCGCAGCAGAAGTACAGAGTAGCCTCTTAAGGCAATTCTCCAGTCCGGCCGTTAAACAGCCGGACATAGCAAAACGCGCCCGAAGCAATACCAACCAAGACCACCTGGCGCGATCAGAGCATGCGTAGCAATGCAGCCCCAACCCTCGCCCCGCGCATGATCGCAATAATAACACTCCGCGTACATCATTACGCTTTGGAGATACCATGGGCACAGGGGAGGGGGCACGATCGCAACGGACCCAGAGTGCGGTTCGACCACACCGGGGGCTCGCAAGTGTGACCCCCTTTTTTTATTTTCCTTCTTTTATGTACACAGGACTCCGTTAACCAGAAGCCCTGTCCGGCGGCGAACTTGCCGAACTCATGATGCAACAGTCAGGGACTAAAGAAGGCTGCGACGAACACTCAGGTGGTCTCAATTACGAGCATTAAATTCGATTATATACACCAAGTCCGCAGCTCACCCGTGGAGGGGGACATGTTTACTTAGTCCAAATCCCTTGCTTACCGCACTATTTGTATCAGTCCGCTCTCCTAGCAGACTTTCTTTCATAAATAATGCAGCACCTTTTTGATTGCAATTGCATTACCTTTTATATATATATGCTCATTATATGACATCTTGCGCCCGTATATTTTGGTATGGCCTAATACGCCAGGGGATTGTGTTCCCCACTCTATGGTGTGATAAGTCCGAATACTTTCATAAGTGCGGCACCCCGAACTTATAGCATTATATGAATCGGCTCCGAATCATGTCTTGGGTCAATAGTTGGGTTTGCCCGGCTCCCACGTTTTGGTGCCTTATGTTCCGTTCTGTCGGCTAAGGTGGCACTGGGAGAACCACTGCGATTGCACCCCGGTTGAGCCGGGCGAGCGCCTCAGTGGAGAAAGCTAAAACTGACCGGCATGATAAGGCGAGAGACTGGTCGCTGTTCGAGAGGTTTTTTCGGGTCCTTAAAGACTCACGCCGCTTCGAGCGAAGTTCCGGACAATGTCCGATGAAGGCGTGGATAGCGCCCCGGATTCGGTCTTCCGAATACCAGGGGCTTCGCCGAAATTTAAAATTATAGAATTCTATGGCTAAGTGAGAGTGTTCAAGCATTATAAGTCCGGTTGCCTTGTTCGTTGTGTTGAGCGCCTCCCTCGATGGACCCAACAATGGGAACAAGAGTGCTCAAGTTTATCCCGAACACCCCAGCACTCGTGGCTTGGGGGCTGAAGCCAACGACTTGCCATCTCTCAGATTTTATAAACGGCTGCACAGAAGGTAATATTTTAAATTAAAAAAGCGTTGCTCAAAGTGCACATGAACAAAGTTTCAGCGCACAGGATAATACATAGCAAATTCACTCAAAGATTACATTTCTGGGGCACTCATCCGCAATATCGCGGGCTCCCTTCAGGACAGTTTTATAATACATTTCGGGCGTGCGATACTCCTTGCCCGGTGGCGGTGGGTCCGTGAGAAGCTTCTCCGCATCCAACCTGCCCCATTGCACCTTTGTGTGGGCGAGGGCCCGGCGAGCGCCTTCAATACAGGCGGAGCGCTTGATGACATCCACCCAGGGGCATGCATCCACCAGCCGCCGCACGAGGCCAAAGTAGCTCCCAGGCATAGCCTGTCCAGGCCACAGCCGGACTATAAGGCCCTTCATGGCCTCTTCAGCTACCTTGTGGAGTTCGACCAGCTGCTTCAGCTGGTCGCTTGGGGGCACCGGGTGTCTGGCCTCAGCATACTGAGACCAGAAGACTTTTTCCATCGAGCTCCCCTCCTCGCCACGATAGAATGCGGCGGTATCGGATGCACTACGCGGCAGATCTGCAAACGCCCCTGGAGAGCTCCGAATGCGGGTAAGTGTCAGGTATTTTACATTAACAGGCTTGCTTTGCATGAAAAATGCCTTACCCGCCGCTATTTTCTTTACATCTTCAACCTCCTGAAGGGCCTTCTGGGCCTCGGCCTTGGCGGACTTGGCACTTTCGAGAGCCGAGGCAAGCTCGGACTCTCGAGTCTTGGAGTCACGCTCCAAACTCTCATGCTTTTCCATGAGAGCCTGGAGCTCTTGCCAAACTTCCGCCACCCGTGCCTCCTGCTTTTCTCGCTCTGCCCGATCCGCGGCCGCACTACGTTCGGCCGCGGACACAGCCTCCTTCAGGGCTGCCACCTCGTTCGTGGCCCCTGCAATACCCATATTATCCTTGTTAATTTTATTGCAACCAAAATCCTTTTCTGTAAGGTAACTATTCAAAGTGGTGTTACTCACCTTCTTTGTCCTCGAGCTGCTTCTTCGCATGGCCCAGCTCTCGCTCGGACCGCTCGAGATCCTGCTTTAGCACATCGACCTCTGCCGTTAGTGCGGCAAAGGTCAGCAGCGCAGCCTGCAAACCCATATTGACATATTTTAAGCAACCCTGCGTATATCTTGTTAGATCCTCAGTCCGCCTTTTTCTTTCCGAACACCGAACTGAGCACCAGGGGCTACTGTCTATGCGGTATTACATTACATAATTTTAACTTCTTACCTCAAAGCCTGTTAGAAGGCTGCTGCAAGCTTCGGTCAGCCCGCTTTTGGCGAGCTGAACCTTTTGAATCACCGCACTCATGATAGTGCGGTGTTCTTCCTCGATGGAAGCGCCTTTAAGCGCCTCCAACAAGTTATCCGGCGCCTCCGGTTGGACGGAGGCCGCCGGTGTCACGGTCTTGCCCTTCTTTCGAAGGGGCCGCTTGCCGGACTCTGGAACCACTGCGGGTTCCAATGTAGAGTCCGGCGCAAAGTCCGGGAGGCTGCCTGACGGCGCCTCCGGAGCCTCCTCCTGATGGGTCCCTCTCTGGGATCCCACCTCGGCGTCCTCGTCGGCGCGTGGGGTAGAGGCAGTCGGAAGTGAATCCACATCCGACGGGGCCAAGGACCCGCTTGATGAAGCGGGGAGATCATCATCGGCCGGGCTATGGACAGAACGCGGCATTAGAAGGACACTACGCGACACAAAACAAATTGCATATAAAGGATCTGGATACTTACGATCTTACCGGACGCCTGGCCCTTGGAGGCCACTCATCCTCGCCAACGGTGGTGTTGGCGAAACTGTCCGGGGGGATAGTCCTCCCCCTCTTGGACCCTTCGGCCTCCCCTATTGGGGAAGCCTTCCTCTTCTTCTTCTCTCCCTCCTCCGGGAGAGAGTACTCCTCCTCCTCCTCATCTTCGGGGGAGGAGTACGCCTCGTCGTCAGACGCCTGATTGCGGGAACTCTTTCGAGTCCCCGCGGCCACCTTCTTGGCCTTCTTCTCCGGCACCACATGCGGTGCCGGAACCAGCAGCCCTGCTAAACGGGCGTCCACTGGGTCTTCTGGCATGGGAGCCGGGCTGATAAGCTGCTTGGCCTTCTCCATCCATTCTTGTCAAAGGAAAGGAAAGAATGAAACCCTCTTATAATCAATTCGATTACTACAAAGTGTCCCGTAATGGGGTTGAATCACTTACCTCGTCAGTTGGATGCTGCGAGCTGAATCCGCGATCTTCCGTCGTGGATGTGGGGGCTTCAGCGCCCTTAAACAGCACCCTCCAGGCGCCTTCGTATGTCGTATCGAAGAGCCCGCTCAGCGCCTGGTGCTGTTCCGGATTGAACTCCCACAGATTGAATGCCCGTTCTTGGCATGGGAGAATCCGGCGGATGAGCATGACTTGGACTATGTCGACGAGCCTGAGCTTATTGCTCACCAGCTTCTGGATGCAGGCTCGGAGTCCCGTCACCTCCTTCGGATCGCCCCACAGCAAGCCCTTCTCTTTCCAGGAGGTGAGCTACGTGGGGATGCCAGATCTAAACTCGGGGGCTGCCGCCCATGTGGGCTTGCGCGGCTCGGTGATGTAGAACCACCCCGATTGCCACCCCTTGACGGAGTCCACGAAGGCCCCTTTGAGCCAAAGGACGTTGGGTAATTTACCCAACATGGCGCCTCCGCATTCCGCTTGCGTGCCCTTCACAACCTTCGGCTTGACGTTGAAGGTCTTGAGCCACAAGCCGAAGTGGGGCCGGATGCAGAGGAAGGCCTCGCACACGACGATGAACGCCGAGATGTTGAGGATGAAGTTTGGCGCCAGATCGTGGAAATCCATGCCGTAATAGAACATGAGCCCCCGGACGAATGGATGGAGCGGAACGCCCAGTCCGCGGAGGAAGTGGGGAAGGAAGACGACCCTCTCGTGAGGCCCAGGGGTAGGGTCGAGCTGCCCCTCATCGGTCAGCCGATGCGCGATATCGCCGGAAAGATATCCGGCGCTGCGCAGTCTGGTGATGTGCTCCTCCTTAACGGTGGAGGCCAACCACTTGCCTCCCGCTCCGGACATATTCGGAGAAGGTCGAGGCGAGATGCGCAAGCTTGGGCGTTGGAGCTTGAGTACGCGGAGACGGATAAGCAAAGGAGGAAGAAGGCGTAGGTGAGAAGGTAAATCCTTATCCCTTATATATAGGCGGACGAAAACTATGCGTCCCGCTGGCCTGATAAAACTCGCTTATCTCCCAAGCGCCACCATCAATGGCGCGGTTGGGTTACCCACGTCTGTATTGATGAGAATCCCGGAATAAGGGGAACACGATCTCTGCTTCGACAAGACGTGCCAAGGAAACCGCTTCGCTAAATGTGCTAAGGTGGTATGGTAAAAAATGATTCAAACAGAGGCTTAGTAGCGGTGTGATGTCACGCCGCATAATACGTCAGCAGATTGGACTGGTGTACATTTTATTCTCTCTACGGTGGAATGTGGAATTTATTTTGCAGAGCCGGACACTATCCTGGTGTTCATGATCTTCTCTGGATTATTCAAGGGAGGAACCCGCCTTGCAATGCCGAACATTATGCGCGCCGGACTTATCATCATTGAAGCCTGGTTCAGGGGCTACTGAGGGAGTCCTGGACTAGGGGGTGTCCGGACAGCCGGACTATCATCGTCCGCCGGACTCCAAGACTACGAAGATACAAGATTGAAGACTCCGTCCCGTGTCCGGATGGGACTTTCCTTGGCGTGGAAGGCAAGCTTGGCGATACGGATATGTAGATCTCCTACCATTGTAACCGACTCTGTGTAACCCTAGCCTCCTCCGGTGTCTATATAAACCGGAGGAGGGCTTTAGTCCGTAGGACACAACATACATTACAACAATCATACCATAGGCTAGCTTCTAGGGTTTAGCCTCTTTGATCTCGTGGTAGATCCACTCTTGTACTACCCATATCATCAATATTAATCAAGCAGGACGTAGGGTTTTACCTCCATCAAGAGGGCCCGAACCTGGGTAAAACATCGTGTCCCTCGTCTCCTGTTACCATCCGCCTAGACGCACAGTTCGGGACCCCCTACCCGAGATCCGCCGGTTTTGACACCGACAACCACCTCAAAGCTATTCTTTCCGTTTGATCTATTCAAGAGTTCATACTAAAATAACACAAAGCTATTCTTTCCATTCGATCTATCCTAGAGTTCGTACTAAAATAACACCAAAGCAAATTCATATTCATAATACTCAATCCAACATAAAGAACTTCTGAGAGTGCCCCAAGATTTCTATCGGAGAAATAAAGACAAAAACGTGCATCAACCCCTATGCATAGATTACCCCAATGTCACCATGGGAATCCGCGAGTTGAGTGACAAAACATATATCAAGTGAATCAATACGATACCCCATTGTCACCATGAGTATTCAACTGCAAGACATATATCAAGTGTTCTCAAATCCATAAAAGTACTCAATCCGATAACAACGAATTCTCAAAGGGAAAAACTCAATTCATCACAACAAGATAGAGAGGGGAAAACACCATATGATCCGACTATATTAACAAAGCCCGCAATACATCGAGATCGTGGCATCTCAAGAAAACGAGAGAGAGATTAAACACATAGCTACTGGTACAAACCCTCAGCCCCGAGGGTGGACTACTCCCTCCTCATCATGGTTGCCGCCGGGATGATGAAGATGGCCACCGGTGATGATTCCCCCCTTCGGCAAGGTGCCGGAACGGGGTCTAGATTGGATCTCATGGATATAGAGGCCTTGCGGCGGTGGAACTTCTGATCTAGGGCTACCACGAAGGGTTTTGGAATATTTGGGAATTTATAGGGCGAAGAGGCAGTCCAGGGGCACTCGAGGTGGGCAACACCCACCAAGGCGCGCCTGGGCCTCCTGGTGCGCCCTTGTGGGTGCTTCTCCCCTCGAGTATCCCCCAGGTGCTTCCTTGGCCCACTGGCTTTCTTCTGGCCCAAAAAATCCTCCAGGAGTTTCGTTGCGTTTGGACGCCGTTTGATATTTAATTCCTGCGATGTAAAAAACAAGCAAAAAACAGCAACTGGCACTGGGCACTGGGTCAATAGGTTAGTCCCAAAAAATGATATAAAGTTGCTATAAAATGATTGTAAAACATCCAAGAATGATAATATAATGGCATGAATACTTCATAGATACATTGGAGACGTATCAGCATCCCCAAGCTTAATTACTACTCGTCCTCGAGTAGGTAAATGATAAAAAGAAATAATTTATGAAGTGTGAATGCTAGCAAAGTGCATAAGTTTGATCAATGACAATTTCAATCACTTTTCCTAGCATCATAACAACAATTCTTTCTTATAAAACTTCTCACGACCAAGTAGCAACCAATTCACATGTTAAGGTTCAAACAACGAATTCTCTTGAAACTCAACAACCTATGTTCTCAATCACCAAGCAATTGCAATTCAACTTATTCAACAGAGTCTAAGTAAGAGCTCCACATACTCAACCATCATATAGTCTTCTATGATTGCTAACACTCACCACATACACATGAGCAAAACGTTTCAACTGGACACATAGAAAGATAGGGGCTTATAATTTGGCCTCCCAACGTATTCACCTTTGGGTGATGTCAACAATAATAACTCATGCTACCCATATTCAGCTGGACATATGTGCCTAGATCTTTCCTCACCACATGATGCTTGCCAAAGGAGAAAAATAAAAAGGAATAGAAATAAAAATTTTGACTCTTGCATAAAAGTAAATACATAAAAGTAAAGATAGGCCCTTCGCAGAGGGAAGCAGAGGTTGACATGCGCTTATTTGTTTGTATGCTCAACCCCTTAGTGCAAAAGAACGTCACGTTATATTTCCCCTTATGATAGCAACCTTTATTATGCAGTCTGTCGCTTTTATTCTTTGCCATCATAAGTTCGTACAACGCTCAATTTTCTCTTACACTAAATGATCTAACACTTTTAGAAGCAATTTCTATTGCCTTTTTGCACCAATGACAATTTACTTTAAGGACCTTACTCAATCCATAGGTAGGTATGGTGGACTCCCAAAACAAGATTTGGGTTTAAGGGTTTTTGGATGCACAAGTAGTATCTCTACTTGGTGCGTAACTTCTTGCTAGCAAAGATAGGGGGCAAGCACCACATATTGAAGGATCTATGACAATATAACTTCTATGTGAATATGAACAAACATAAATCATTACGTTGTCTTCCTTTTCCAACATCTACATTTTTGGCATATAATATTTTGATGGGGGCTCACAATCATAAAAGATTACCAAGATAGTGTATTTGCATGTGAAAGTTCTCTTCCTTATACTAATTATTCATGAATTGCTTATATGACCAATATTGTGATTGTCAAGCCTCAAAAGATTTCACTTTCTAAACCCAATGTGAAGCTACCACTAGGCATGATATGATTTCAAGTTCATGACATTCAATTTATTTAAGAATTCACGCATAGGATATAAGTGAAGCACTAGAGCAATTCCATAGAAAAGAGCTTCGTTGACGGGATGTGGATGTCGCTTACCTAGCCTCCCTGGAAACTAATTGAGGTCTCTATTTTATTTAAAAAAATTATGGTCTAAGTATTTTATTAAATAAACAAGCAAAACAAAACAAAATGACATTCCAAGAATAGCACAACTCATGTGAAGAAGCAAGAACTTAGGCTCAACCGATACTAACCGATAATTGTTGAAGAAGAAAGGTGGGATGCCTACCAGGGCATCCCCAAGCTTAAATGCTTGAGACTTCTTGGAATATTATCTTGCG
Organism: Triticum timopheevii; assembly: GCA_963921465.1. Lineage (NCBI taxonomy): Eukaryota > Viridiplantae > Streptophyta > Magnoliopsida > Poales > Poaceae > Triticum > Triticum timopheevii. Next base: position 313,395,928 of record OY997270.1, on the reverse strand, counting down.
ATGCCTTGGGCAACCCCAAGCTTGAGCTTTTGTGTCTCCTTACTCTCATATCACGGTTTCCCTAAATCTCAAAAACTTCATCCACACAAAACTCAACAAGAACTCGTGAGATAAGTTAGTATAAACCAATGCAAAAACATATCATTCCCTACGGTAGCAAATCACCAAAATTATTATTCAACATTGCATACTAAATGCCTCTGCATATTTAATACTCCTATCCTCAAATAGAATCATTAAACAAGAAAATATATGCAAACAATGCAACCATAAGAGCAATTTGCCAAAACAGTACAGTCTGTAAAGAATGAAAGAGTATCAATACTTATTCAACTCCAAAAATTATGAGAAAAATACCACACTATAGGAAATCTATCAGAGCTTATTTTGTAAAAAGTTTCAAGAATTTATCATATTCTTACTTTTCTAGGGAATTTTTGAAACAACGATTAACTTTCTGTTTTTAAACAACAACATGTATACTTGCAAAATAAGCATGGCAAAGGCTATCATTGCCACTTTTATTGAAATAAAATATGTAAAACATTTTTCTAAATAACATCAATTAAATCCTAAAAAAATTGACGCTCCAAGCAAAACACATATTATGTGACGAATGAAAACATAGCTCCAAGTGAGGTTACCGATAATGTTGGAGACGAAAGAGGGGATGCCTTCCGGGGCATACCCAAGCTTAGTTGCTTGGATCTTCCTTGAATATTACCTTGGGGGTGCCTTGGGAATCCCCAATCTTAGGTTCTTGTCACTCCTTATTCTCCTCATATCGACATCTCACCCAAAACTTGAAAACTTCAATCACACAAAACTTAACGGAACCTTGTGAGATAGGTTAGTATGATAAAGAGCAAACCATTTCACTTTTGGTACTGTCAAAGACAAGATTCATAATTGTTTCCGCACAATGTGTACTGTATCATATCATTTCTACAATTTATATTGAGCAATATAAGCTATAGAAACTAGGAAACAAGCAAACTATGCATTGAAAACAGAATCTGTCAAAAACAGAACAGTATGTAGTAATCTATACTCCAACCATACTTCTGCTACTCCAAAAATTATGAAAAACATTGGACCACGTGAGAAATTTGTATATTAATCTTCTTCAGAAAGAATCAACTTAAAAACACTCTTCTGTTAAAAATAAGAGTTATTTTCGTGAGTGCAAAAGTTTCTGTTTTCCAGCAAGATCAAATCAACTATCACCCAACATGATCCCAAAGGCTTTACTTGGCACTTTATTGAAACAAAAACAATAAAACATGATTACTACAGTATCCTAATCATATGAACACACAAAAACAGTAGGGGTAAATGTTGGGTTGTCTCCCAACAAGCGCTTTTCTTTAATGCCTTTTAAGCTAGGCATGATGATTTCGATGATGCTCGCATAGAAGATAAAAATTGAAACATAACAAGAGCATCATGAAACACATAACAAGCACATTTAAGTCTATTGCACTTCCTATGCATAGGGATTTTGTGAGAAAACAATTTATGGGAACAAGAATCAACTAGCATAGGAGGGTATAACAAGCAAAACTTCAAGATTTTCAACACATAGAGAGAAAACTTGATATTATTGCAATATGTAGAAGCACATGTTCCTCTCCCATAATAATTTTCAGTAGCATCATGAATGAATTCAACAATATAACTATCACATAAAACACTCTTTCATGATGCATTATCATAGAAATTTTATTACTCTCCACATAAGAAAATTTATTCTCATGAATAGTAGTGGGAGCAAACTCAACAAAATAACTATCATGAGAGTGAAAACTAAAATCATGATGACAAGTTTCATTGTTATCATTATTCTTTATATCATACATGTCATCACCATAATCATCATAAATAAGAGGCATGCTATCATTATAACAAATTTGCACATCAAAACTTGGGGGAATAAAAATATCATCTTCATCAAACATAGCATCCCCAAGCTTATGGCTTTGCATATCACTAGCATCATGGATATTCAAAGAATTCATACTAGCAACATTGCAATCATGCTCATCATTCATGCATTCTATGCCAAACATTTTGTAGCATTCTTCTTCTAACAATTGAGCACAATTTTCCGAACCATCGTTTTCAAGAAAGATATTATAAAGATGATCAATAATATGATGCAACCTCAATTCCATTTTTATATAGTTTTCTTTTATAAACCAAACTAGTGATAAAACAAGAAACTAAAAGATTCAATTGCAAGATCTAAAGATATACCTTCATGCACTCACCTCCCCGGCAACGGCGCTGGAAAAGAGCTTGATGTCTACTGTGCAACTTTATTCTTGTAGACACGTGTTGGGCCTCCAAGTGAAAAGTTTTGTAGGACAATAACAATTTTCCTTCAAGTGGATGACCTAAGGTTTATCAATCCGTGGGGGGCGTAGGATGAAGATAGTCTCTCTCAAGCAACCCTGCAATCAAATACAAGAAATCTCTTGTGTCCCCAACACACCCAATACAATGGCAAATTGTATAGGTGCAGTAGTTCGGCGAAGAGATGGTGATAAAAGTGTAGTATGGATAGTAGATATGAGTTTTTGTAGTGCAAACAATAAAACACAACAAGGTAGTAAATAGTAAAACGGAGCACAAACGGTATTGCAATGATGGAAAATGAGGCCTAGGGTGCATACTTTCACTAGTCAATCTCTCAACAATGCTAACATAGTTGGATCATATGATTATCCCTCAAAGTGCGATGAAGAATCACTCCAAAGTTCCTATCTAGAGGAGAACATAAGAATAAATTGTTTGTAGGGTACAAAACCACCTCAAAGCTATTATTTCCTTCCGATCTATTCAAGAGTTCGTACTAAAATAACACAAAGCTATTCTTTCCGTCCGATCAATCCTAGAGTTCATACTAAAATAACACCAAAGAAAATTCATATTCATAATACTCAATCCAACACGGAGAACTTCAAAGAGTGCCCCAAGATTTCTATCGGAGAAATAAAGACAAGAACGTGCATCAACTCCTATGCATAGATTACCCCAATGTCACCTCGGGAATCCGCGAGTTGAGTGCCAAAACATATATCAAGTGAATCAATACGATACCCCACTGTCACCATGAGTATTCAATTGCAAGACATATATCAAGTGTTCTCAAATCCATAAAAGTATTCGATCCGATAACAACGAAATCTCAATGGGAAAAACTCAATTCATCACAACAAGATAGAGAGGGGGAAACACCATATGATCCGACTATACTAACAAAGCCCGCGATACATCAAGATCGTGACATCTCAAGACACTACAAAAAAAAGACACATCCGTGACATTTTGGGCCAAACGAATTTTTTTTCTGTCGTGCTTATGACACTTCTATGACGATAATTGTGACAAAACCCGGTATGATCATAGATGTGGTGGGCTCCAACTTCTGTGACAAAAAATCATGACACAAAATGGGCTTTTCGTCCTGGGCGTGCCGGAGACGCAGCTGCATGACATTATTTGGGCCGTCCATGATGGAAAAAAACCATGGTAGAAGTGAGGGAGAGGAAAATATCGGGGAGTTCCCGATTACGGTGGATGGTCGGGGGCTGAGCGATGCGTGTTTTTCTCCTACACGTACGCGCGTGGGTGCGAGGCATTGGGATCTAACTGAACCCGAGCGAGGCGTTCGCCTAATTGAACCCGAGCGATTGCACCGCAGGCTACGCGTTAATGAACTCGAGCGATCGATCGATGGTTGTTAACTGAACTCGATCGAGCGATTCCTTTGCTACTGCTGCTAACTGAAGCCGATCGATGCTGCCTCTTGATGAACAGTGAGCGTTGTTGGGGGTTTGGATGAACAGTTCCCGGTGGGGGGTTGGATGAACAGGACCCCGTGGTGTTACCGCTGGTTGAACAGGATCCCGATCGATCGAGTCGGTTGGGCGGGGATGAACAGGACCCCCGTGGAGGGCTGGATGAACAGGACCCCGTGGAGGGAAGGTTGAACAGTAGCCGGTGGAGGGCTGGTTGAACAGTAGCCGGTGGAGGGCTGGTTGAACAGTAGCCGGTGGAGGGCTGGATGAATAGTAGCCCGTGCAGGGGTGGTTGAACAGGACCCCGTGGAGAGGGCCGGTTGAATAGTAGCCAGTGGAGGAGCGCGCGGTGGAGGCTGGATGAACAGGAGCCCGTGGATGAACAATCGCAGGTGGAGGCTGGAGGAGGTCGACAGTGGATGAATAGTAGCTCGTGGAGGCTGGAGGAGGTCGATGGTGGAGATGAACAGTATCCCATGGAGTCTCGTTTTGCGGTACACCACACCCCTCCCGATGAACATGACCCCTGTTTCGACTATAGCGCTCCAACACAAGTCCGTTTCCTCCGTTTTGCGGTATGCCACACCCCTCCCGATCAAAAAGACCCCATTTCGACCGTAGGAGGTCCAATAGAAGTCTGTTTCCTCTGTTTTACAATACGCCAGACCCCTCCCGATGAACAGGATCCCGTTTCGACCGTGGCCGGTCGAACACAAGGCCGTTTCCTCCATTTTGCGGTACGCTAGGCCTTGTTTTCATCGGCTATTCTGCCCAAGCCGGTTGGCTCCCGATGAACACGACGTATTCTGTTGCCTCCCCATGAACACGACACATTCCGTTGGCTCCCCATGAACACGACGATGACGCAGTTTCTCCATTCTAACCCAGCCATGTACACGAGCCCTGGCCGTACGTATGCGCGAGTAGGCGTTCGAGACCCCGCACGTGTGTACGGACGTGGTCATATTTACTTTCTTGCACCCTGACTGCTGTACATACGTATACATGCTACGTGCGCGCCTCTACTATGACACGTGCGTGCCTGTACTACGACACGTGCGCGCCTCTACATCGACCAGTATGTACGTACATGTTCGCGACCAGAATGACAACACTACGTACGCTTCGACCATGTGGGTCCCGACTGTCAGGCACTTCCTTGTGTGTGAAGATGTAACTGGTGGGTCCTAGCAGTCAGGGGGGCGAATCATTTTTTCCCGTAATATGGACACACTTCCTTGCGTGCAAAGATGTAGCTGGTGGGTCCCAATAGTCAGGGGGGAAACGTTTTTTTTGCGAAATACGATGGCCCATCCGGTGGGTCCCTGCTATCAGGTGGAGGAATAATATTTTGCGCGTAATAAGGAGGCACTTCCTTGCGGCTGCCGTGGACCCAGCGATCAGCCTCTCCATGTACAGTACTCTTCTGATGTAAGTTGTTCCTTGACCACGTTGACCACACTGCACCGAGAGCACCAGGGAGGTGGACGATGGTGAGGCCTAGGAAGGGGACGATGCGAAGCCGGGGAAGACGCGACGGTGGAAGCCCACGCGGAGAGGAGTACGAGGGTTCACTGGTTCCGCTGCAGCGTGAGGCTGCCGTCGCCGCAAAATAATATGGGGTGTGAGTGAGTAGAGGGATGGCTTGGCCAGTGGTGGGAGTAGTAGAGGGTGGTGAGGCCTCCGCGGCATCACAGCCGGCCACGGGAGGTAGGAGCACGCGGTACGACTGGCACTGGTTTGGGCGGTTGGAGCAAGAAGACCAGAGGTTGAAGAAGCACTACAGCCGTTGGATGGACATCGTACGGTCACTGGAGCTAGAATCGTTCATATTGACTAAGCTGACAAAGCCCTCCGTCCCCGTCAACTTAGTAGGCCCACAAGTCAGCCTCCCACTATACTGGGTCCTAGCTAGCAGGGGGAGTATTCATTTTTTGTGCGTAATATGGAGGCACTTCCTTGCGTGCGAAGATATAGCTGGTGGGTCCGACCTGTCAGCGGGGGGAACGTTTTTTTCGTGAAATACAGAGGCCCTTCTGGTGGGTCCCAGATGTCAGGTGGAGGAATCATTATTTTGCACGTAATAAGGAGGCATTTCCTTGTGTGCGGCCTTGGACCTAGTTGCCATCCTCTCCATGTAGAGTCCACGTCCGATGGATGTCATTCATTGACCACGTTGACCAGGCCGGGCCGAGAGCACCAGGGCGGTGGATGACGGCGAGGCCTAGGAAGGGAACGACACGGAGCCGGGGAAGACTCGGCAGTGGTTGCCCACGCGGTGGGGAGTACGAGGGTTTACTGGTCCAACTACGTCGCTGGAAAATAACATGAGGTGTGGGTGAGTATAGGAATGGCATGGCCAGCAATGGAGAAGTGGGGCGGTGCGACCTATGCGGCAGCACACCCAGCCATGGGAGGCGGGAGCAGGCAGTCCCACCGGCGCTGGTTTGGGCGGCTGGAGCAAGAAGATCAAATATTGAAGAAGCAGCACGGCCATTGGATTAACATCCAATGGTAACTACTGCTAGAATCGTTTGTGGACTAAGTTGACAAAGCCTTTCGTACACATCAACCTAGTAGACCCACAAGTCAGTCTCAAAATTTGTCCCAAACAGCATACAACCCAAAATTTCTAGCCAGATTCAAATTAATTTTAAAACTAAATATACCTTAATTTAAATTCAATAAAATCTTACCCGCACAAAAACAATGAAATTTAAAATATCAAAATCCGAAAGAAAAAAAAGTATTTTGGAACTAATTGCCTGTTTGGTGTATTTTTTTCATTTTACAACCCATTTATTATTATTTATAGCCCATTTTTTGGGCAAAATCCATCCCTCCTCGTCTTGAAAGATTTCCGGCCCAGCAGGGCGTAGAAAAGCAAGTAGGCCTACATTGGTTATTCTGCAAAAAGAAAATAGCTGGCTAGCCATTTTCAGAAAGGAAAAAAACAAACTGGGCTGGTCATGTGCTAAACATATGAAATAAAAGCCTGGGCTAGACGGGCCATAGCTCCCGCACAACTAGTTGATACCCTTCTCCGCCCCGAAAAAATAAAATTATTGCGCGCATTGTTGGATCCCTACTGTCATCCTCACCATGTACAGTCATCTCCTTATTCCTCTCGGTTGTTGACCATGTTGACAACACCGGAGGGCGGCTCCACAGCGAGTGAACCAAGGCGGAGGACGATGGTGAGGCCTCGGACGGGAACAAACAGGAGCCGGGGAAGATGCGCAGAGTTTTAGGGTGCAATGTGGCCACGATGCATGCGCGGCAGCACAACCAGCCATGGGAGGCGGGAGCAGGCGGTCCCGCCGGCACTGGTTTGGCTTTGGAGGCTGGAGGAAGAAGAGACTGAAGAGACACGACAGACATTGAATGTCAATCCAATGGTCAAGGTTGGCACAATTGTTTGTTGACTAAGCCGACACCAAGTAGCATACTTTTTTTATATAAAAGAAAAATTGGGCTCGTTCTCCTGATAACATTCCCGAAACTGCGACCATTCGATCTTGCGTTGCAACTAAAACTGCAAGGAAAATGTGTTCGTCTACCGTCCTCCTCCCAGGGAACGTTCTCCACATAAGTGACTATCACCCTTGGTTTTCAATTGAGAGGTCTTGGGTTCGAGTCCCAGGAACTCTCAATTTTGTCCTCCTTCCTTCCTTGCAAAAAAATAAAGAAAATCAAAGACTTGAGAAGGCGTATAGAACAAGCTAGTGTACCAGTAAAGAGACGTTGCTGAGTTTTAGGAAAAAGAGAGACGTGCTCCTGTAGCCGATTCGAATCCAAACCTAGACTATGACTATATATGGTGCTATGCTACTCTGCAAGTAATGAAACTGACATATCCAACGTTCGCTTCTCCTCTTCTCTACTTACTCTGCCTAGCATCAGAAGCTCTGGCCGCAATAACCATGTCCGTTGGCTACTCGTCCACATGCTCTTCAGCAGGCAACAACCAGATATGCGCCAAGTCGCCACCCGTACCATCGCCTGTAGGTCTCACCACACCCCCGCCGGAACACACACCACAGCCGGTTGCTCATCGCAACCCGCTGCCATTGGTGTGGTGTGCTGCAAATCACGCAGAGTCATCCGTCGCATCTCAACCACAATCCTCAACCCTAGACGAGTCTTCTACAAATGCCCGAATCCTAGTGTAATAATATGTTTAAGTGTTGTTCTGCTGCTTTCAGTTGCTGATTTTTTTAATAGTTTGGTTGATGATCTTCCAATTTGATTCGTGCAGAAAATGGAAGATTTGTGTGATTTGTATTTCTGGGAAGTTGCTAATGTGGGGGAATGCAACTATGCTGATTATTTGGTTAGCCAAGGAATCCCAATACCAGCAGGTTGGGGTGTTGGACAAGTAACTGAAGGAACGATAGAAGAGGAAGATGCAGAGAAGAAGGTTAAAGATGCAGTTCCTCTGATCATGGCCAAGCAAAAGCTGCTGAACAGCCTTGACAACAATGAGGAGATGAAAGAGCTTGTGAATATAATGGGCAAAATATATGTGCTCTGTAGGATGATTGTCTCTTTATTTGCAGTGTATGTAGCACTCGTGATGTATTGAGTGGCTATGACATGAGCACTTTGCTGAAACTAGTAATGAATGAAACCTGTGTAGCAGGTTGGGCGTAGTGTTGTGAACACCTAATGATTTCTATTAACGGAAATCGGGGGGTATCCCCTTTTGCTCATAAATAAATAAATAGCAGAGGCCCTTTTGGTAATAAATAAATAAATTAGCAGAGGCCCTGTCGGGTCAGCTTTGTTCCCATTCGAAGAAGTCGAGCAAATTGCAGTCCAACATCAAACTATGTCATCAAATTCAAGTTTCACAGCCAAATATGAGTACAACTAAACAACAATGTCATCATGTTTTATTCGTCATACAATCACCAAACACAAATCAGCATACATAACAAGTGATGTTCTCACAGCAAAATACTAAACAACACGTTCATCATGTTTCAATTGTCATAACAAACACAATTTCACATAGTAGATAAATAAATGTCTTCTGACAGGCAAATGCGACAAAAGCAATCTAATCATCATCCTCAACAACAACGTCAACATCTTCGCCATGTGTATCAGTTTGAATCATAATTCCCCACAGTGTCATCTTCTTCTTCATCCTCAATGTCCTCAAACGTTGGCTTCTTCTTGTTCAACTCTTGTATGTCCACAACACGACTGCAATCTTTTCGCTAGCATCATTGATGTGATGGTTCTCAAAGAAATTAGGAACATCTATGGAATCTTGTACATCAGGAGCAGTGTAAGCATCATCTTGTTGTGCAACTTTATTAAATGAATTCCTCTGCTCAAACCTTTGCAATACTCTCCAGTCATCGCTACGTACAAATGTGTCTTCCAAGAAAAATATTTGTGTTGCTTGATTTGCCAAAATAAAAGGCTCATTGGTTTGGTACGCCGCCTTGACATTGATGGATTTGAAATAATCATCAGCTCTGGGTTTTGCGATCCTGGAAAATAGGTTATACCAACGACAGCACAACAGAACCACACACCGATGATCCTCGAAACTGGAGATATACTGCAACTGAACAATGTGTGTTATGTTAGCATACATTTCAGTTGTCTCTTTGTCATACGTATCCATGCTCATGATGGTACTGTTTTGTGTCTTCCTGCCTTCATCGCGTGCAAGGGTGTTGTAGCGCTCATCTCCAACAATGCAAGATTCATAATGTCTAACCCGAGTATCAGGACCCATTGCTAGTGAGTAAATGGCATCATCAACTGCTTGCACATCGTCCCGCTTCTTCTTAACCTATGGTTAGAAAATAGACAAGCTGATCATCTTATGTACTCAATATATTAGAAAAATTGACAGTGCAATTCAAAAGCTTACATGGCTCTTGAACCATTTCGCAAATCCTGCCATAACCAGTTTGTCAATGTTTCTTGGATTTTGCGGCAGTAACTCCTTTTTGTAGATGCTGCACAACATAGTGATCGCGTCAAACATCTAAATATATAAGAATGTGCTGCAAGTTTAGTAGATTACAATGTATAAGCTGCAGTACTTAGCACTTACTTGATATAAGGTAGTATCTCAGGACAATTATTCAACACATACCAAACCATTTTGTCCAAATCTTGAGGTTTGTCCTCTCGTCGACTCTTCCCTGTAACTCGAACAGAATAATCGAAAACATTGAGCCCGGGCTTGTCTTCACCCACCTCTTTGCTAAGTTGATCAATTGTTTCAATGTATTTTGAGCAGAATGTCAACGCTTTTGTAGCAATGTAGGCCTCTGCAATGGAACCCTCGGGTCTAGCTCTGTTCCTAACATAGCCCTTGTAAGTGCCTAGCTGCCTTTCAATAGGGTACAGCCAGCCATACTGTAATGGACCTCTAAGTAGTGCCTCATCAGGTAGATTAACAACCAAAAGCACCATCACATCAAAGAAGGCTAGAGGATATATCTTCTCAAGGTCGCATAGGATAGTTGGTATCTTGTCTCTAAGACGCTCCAAAGAATCTATCCTGATATTTCTACTGGAGAGTTCCTTGAAGAATTGTCCCAACTCTGCAACTGCTCTGTATAAGTCAGGGCGTCCCAATCCTCTAAGGATAACAGGTAAAACCCTTTGAAGTAGGACGTGGCAGTCATGAGTTTTCAACCCTTGTACCTTGTTTCCATCTGCACCGAGTCTCCTTTCAGGGTTGGAAGCAAATCCATGTGGGAATCTGACACGTGACAGGACCTTGCAAAATTCTTTTCTTTTTACCTTGTCCAAGACGTACACAGCTGGTGCCATATCCCGTGGTTTACCTTCATCTCGCACCTGCAAATCCTGTCTGATACCCAGGTGTGTCAAATCAATCCTAGATTTTAAGGTATCTTTCGTCTTGCCTTCAGTATTAAGAAGTGTCCCGATAATGCTGTCAGATATATTTTTCTCGATGTGCATCACATCAATATTATGACGCAGATCCAAATCTTTCCAATACTCCAAGTCCCACAAAGTGGACCTGCGGGTAAACAATAATCTCTCTTCTGCCCTGCCACGCTTCCTTTTCCCGCTACCATTACCAGGATGGTTTCCTGGTGTAATATGCCTAACCTTCTCTAATTCCACTTGCAACTCATCCGCGGTGAGCCTCTTTGGCGCATCACGGTTTTCATGCTTTGTATTGAACAGATGTCTTTGATATTTTCTAGGATGCGGCTTGTCCTTGGCAAGGAAACAACGGTGTCCAATGTAACAGATCTTGCTAAGTATTGCGTATGACAGCGGATTCCTGTCACAGCGAACACATGCATTATAACCATGTGTTGTTCGCCCTGACATAGTGCCCAAAGCTGGATAATCATGGATGCACCAAATTATAACAGTACGCAGAAAGAAATCAGCTGGTGGGCTACTATATAGGTCTCAAGTGAGAACACCCCTCCATAGCTGTTGAAGTTCCTCCACAAGAGGCTCCATGAATAAATAAAAATCCTTTCCAGGACTTTTTGGACTTGGGATGAGAAAGGCCATCATGTAGTTTGATTCTTTGGTGCAGACATTTGGAGGCATGTTGTAAGGGATAACAAGCACTGGCCACATGCTATATGTGGTGCTCTGGTGGCCAAATGGGTTAAATCCATCTGAAGCTAAGCCAAGTCTAATGTTTCTCGGGTCAGCAGCAAACTTTTTGTGTTTCTGATTGAAGCTTTTCCACTCACTACCATGGGATGGATGGCTCATTACATTCTGATCTCTGTACTCTTAGTTCCTCGAATGCCACAGTACATCCTCTCTTATTTCAGCATCATGAAACAACCTCTGCAATCTTGGTATAATTGGAAAATGTCTCAGAACATTATGAGGAATCCTCTTCACAGCATCGCCATCTTTCCATCTTGATGATTTGCATTTCAGGCATTCACTTAAGTTGGCATAATCCTTCCAGAACAGAACACAATTATTCTTACAAACATGGATCATATCATATCCAATTCCAACTGCACGAAGGAAATTCTTCATTTTACTGTAGGTGTGTGGCAGCTCAGACGCATCTAGAAAAAATTTGCGGAAAGCAGCCAACATCGCATCCAATGATTTGTTGGTCATCCGCTCAGATGTCTTCACCTGAAGAAAGGTGACCATAGCTGAGAATACTGACAGCTTATTTCCTAGGGTGATAGCCACGTTGCATTGTTCCAACATGCGGGCCCACCGTTTTTCTTCTGCAGGTGAAAGTTCCCGAAATGCACGAGTATTTCGTAGCAATGTTTCAATGTTGGTCAAACTCACTGGCTCTGCCACCACCACCTCCTCCTCTTCCACCTGAACATCAGGCAGATCAAGATGCTGATCTGCTGCTTCCACATAGTCAGTAACATTGACGTTCATAGCTTCACCATGATGAACCCACCTAGTATATGTGACAGACATCCCATACAAGTGTAGATGATTCTGCGTAGTTGACTGGGGTCTTGTAACTGAATTCATACAATTGCTACACGGGCAGAGCACATCTTATTTCGGACCACCATACTCAGCTTTGATAAAGTTCATGAAGTTTTCAACCCCCTCGACATATGTAGCGGAGAATCTTCGAGCAAAAGTTATCCAAGTCATGTCCATCTGTTAGACATACAAATTAGTTCTTCTACTAGATATTACAGGAAAAACATATATTCTTTTTTATGAAGTCCAAAAAAATACCTAGGTCGATGTCTAAACCTATGGCAAGATATTTGGACGAGCAGATCTAAGTAATGAAATATATGTAAAGCTAATTCAGCAAATAGATTTGAGTGCTAAATTATGGCAAGCTGTTTCAGCAGTCAATGAGGCCGAGCACACAGCCATCAAACTATCGAAGGGCATCGCAACAACAAAGATCGAGTATAAAATGGTCTAGAGCTGTTTCACCTAACAGATTGGTTACTAGACCATGGCAATCTACCTCACAATAAATATATGGCAGGATAATTTAGCAACTAATCGGCCTTGGCATGCCATCTCAGCTAAGAAGATTGAGTGCATAACAGGGCAAGGAAGCTTCTTAAGTAGAGCATATTGACTGTAAACTACTTCGGCAAACAGTGAGATTAACAGCGCCTATCAGCTAACATTCAGTGCTACACCGACATGCATGGGGCCTCAGTCTAGAATGCGCGTACTGTGGGAGAAGCTGACCGCCACGCGTGTCCACACGAATGTCGCAAGTGGTGGCGGCGCTGACTGTCGTGCGCCTCCACAAGAACGTCGCCAGCGGTGGTGGCGCGGCTAGAGGACGGCAGTCTGATGTCTACTATGCAACCTTATTCTTGTAGACGTTGTTGGGCCTCCAAGTGTAGAGGTTTGTAGGACAGTAGAAATTTCCCTCAAGTGGACGACCTAAGGTTTATCAATCTGTGGGAGGCGTAGGATGAAGATGGTCTCTCACAAACAACCCTGCAACCAAATAACAAAGAGTCTCTTGTGTCCCCAACACACCCAATACAATGGTAAATTGTATAGGTGCACTAGTTCGGCGAAGAGATGGTGATACAAGTGCAATATAGATGGTAGATATAGGTTTTTGTAATCTGAAAATATAAAAACAACAAGGTAACTAATGATAAAAGTGAGCGTAAGCGGTATTGCAATGCTAGGAGAAAAGGCCTAGGGTTCATACTTTCACTAGTGCAAGTTCTCTCAACAATAATAACATAATTGGATCATATAACTATCCCTCAACATGCAACAAAGAGTCACTCCAAAGTCACTAATAGCGGAGAACAAACAAAGAGATTATTGTAGGGTACGAAACCACCTCAAAGTTATCCTTTCTGATCGATCTATTCAAGAGTCCGTAGTAAAATAACACGAAGCTATTCTTTCCGTTAAATATATCCTAGAGTTCGTACTAGAATAACACCTTAAGACACAAATCAACCAAAACCCTAATGTCACCTAGATACTCTAATGTCACCTCAAGTATCCGTGGGTATGATTATACGATATGCATCACACAATCTTAGATTCATCTATTCAACCAACACAAAGAACTTCAAAGAGTGCCCCAAAGTTTCTACCGGACAGTCAAGACGAAAACGTGTGCCAACCCCTATGCATAAGTTCACAAGGTGAACCCGCAAGTTGATCACCAAAACATACATCAAATAGATCACGTGATATCGCATTGTCACCACAGATAAGCAGATTCAAGACATACATCAAGTGTTCTCAAATCCTTAAAGACTCAATCCAATAAGATAACTTCAAAGGGAAAACTCGATCCCTTACAAGAGAGTAGAGGGGGAGAAACATCATAAGATCCAACTATAATAGCAAAGCTCGCGGTACATCAAGATCACGCCGAATCAAGAACACGAGAGAGAGAGAGATCAAACACATAGCTACTGGTACATACCCTCAGCCCCGAGGGTGAACTACTCCCTCCTCGTCATGGAGAGCACCGGGATGATGAAGATTGCCACCGGTGAGGGATGCCCCCTTCGGCAGGGTGCCGGAACAGGGTCCCAATTGGTTTTTGGTAGCTACAGAGGCTTGCGGCGGCGGAACTCCCGATCTATGGTGCTTTTCCGGAGGTTTCAGTATTTATAGGAATTTTTGGTGTAGGTCTCACGTCAGAGATCAAACACATAGCTACTGGTACATACCCTCAGCCCCGAGGGTGAACTACTCCCTCGTCATCATGGAGAGGGCCAGGATGATGAAGATGGCCATCGGTGAGGGATACCCCTCCTGCAGGGTGACAGAATGGGCTCCCTAGAGGTTTTTGGTTGCTTCAGAGGCTTGTGGCGGCGGAACTCCCGATCTATTTTGCTCCTGGATGTTTTCGCGGTATATGGGTATATATAGGCGAAAGAAGTTGGTCAGGGGAGCCACGAGGGGCCAACGAGGGGCCCACAAGGGTGGGGGGCGCGCCCAGGGGGTAGGGCGCGCCCTGGACCCTCGTGGCCACCTCGTTGCTTCCCTTACGTCTACTCCAAGTCTCGTGGATTTCATTTGTTCCAAAAATAACTCTCCCGAAGGTTTCATTCTGTTTGGACTCCATTTGATATTCCTTTTCTGTGAAACACTGAAATAGGCAAAAAAATAGCAATTTGGTCTGGGCCTCCGGTTAATAGGTTAGTCCCAAAAATAATAAAAAGTGTATAGTAAAGCTCATTAAACATCCAAAACGGGTAATATAATAACATGGAACAATCAAAAATTATAGATACGTTGGAGACATATCAAGCATCCCCAAGCTTAATTCCTGCTCGTCTTTGAGTAGGTAAATGATAAAAACTAATTTTTTGATGTGGACTACTACCTAGCATATTTCTCAATGAAATTTTCTTTATTGTGGCATGAATGTTCAGATCCAAAAGATTCAAGATAAAAGTTTAATATTGACATAAAAATAGTAATACTTCAAGCATACTAACAAAGTAATCATGTCTTATCAAAATAACATAGCCAAAGAAAGCTTATCCCTACAAAATCATATAGTTAGGCCACGCTTCATTTTCGTCACACAAAATACTCCCATCATGCACAACCCCGGTTTCAGCCAAGCAATTGGTTCATACTTTTTAATGCGCTTCAGCTTTTTCAACCCTCACGCAATACATGAGCGTAAGCCATGGATATAGCACTATAGGTGGAGTAGAGTATGATGATAGGGATTGTGTGAGAAGACAAAAAAGGAGAAAGTCTCACATTGACGCGGCTAATCAACGGGCTATGGAGATGCCCATCAATTGATGTTAATGCGAGGAGTAGGGATTGCCATGCAACGGATGCACTAGAGCTATAAATGTATGTAAGCTCATCAAAAGAAACTAAGTGGGTGTGCATCCAACTCGCTTGCTCACGAAGACCTAGGGCATTTTGAGGAAGCTCGTCATTGGAATATACAAGCCAAGTTCTATAATGAAAAATTCCCACTAGTATATGAAAGTGACAACATAGGAGACTCTCTATCAAGAAGATCATGGTGCTACTTTGAAGCACAAGTGTGGAAAAAGGATAGTAACATTGTCCCTTCTCTCTTTTTCTCTCATTTTTTGTTTGGGCTTCTTTGGCCTCTTCTTTTTATTTGGGCTTCTTTGGCCTCTTATTTTGGGCTTCTTTGGCCTCTTTTATTTTCATAAAGTCTGGAGACTCATCCCGACTTGTGGGGGAATCATTGCTTCCATCATCCTTTCCTCACATGGAACAATGATCTAATAATGAAGATCATCACACTTCTATTTACTTACAACTCAAGAATTACAACTCAATACTTAGGACAAAATATGACTCTATGTGAATGCCTCCAGCGGTGTACCGGGATATGCAATGAATCAAGAGCGACATGTATGAAAGTATTATAAAGGTGGCTTTGCCACAAATACGATGTCAACTACATGATCATGCAAAAGCAATATGACAATGATGGAGCATGTCATAATAAACAGAACGGTGGAAAGTTGCATGGCAATATATCTCGGAATGGCTATGGAAATGCCATAATAGGCAGGTATGGTGGCTGTTTTGAGGAAGATAATAGGAGGTTTATGTGTGATAGATCATATCGTATCACGGGGTTTGGATGCACCGACGAAGTTTGCACCAACTCTCAAGGTGAGAAAGGGCAATGCACGGTACCATAGAGGCTAGCAAATTGTGGAAGGGTAAGAGTGCGTATAATCCATGGACTCACATTAGTCATAAAGAACTCATATACTTATTGCAAAAGATTATTAGCCCTCGAAGAAAAGTACTACTATGCATGCTCCTAGGTGAAGGGTTGGTAGGAGTTAACCATCGCGTGATCCCGACCTCCACTCATAAGGAAGGCAATCAAAGAACACCCCATGCTTCAAATTTGTCACACAACGTTCACCATACGTGCATGCTACGGGACTTGCCAACTTTAACACAAGTATTTCTCAATTTCATAATTACCCAACTAGCATGACTCTAACATTACCACCTTTATATCTCAAAACAATTATCAAGTATCAAATTTATCATAGTATTTAATGCACTCTATATGAAAGTTTTTATTATACCCAACTTGGATGCCCATCATATTAGGCCTAATTTTATAACCCAAGCAAATTACCATGCTGTTCTAAAAGACTCTCAAAATAATATAAGTGAAGCATGAGAGATCAATAATTTCTAAAAAATAGAACCACCGCCGTGCTCTAAAAAGATATAAGTGAAGTACTAGAGCAAAATTATCTAGCTCAAAAGATATAAGTGAAGCACATAGAGTATTCTAATAAATTCCGATTCATGTGTGTCTCTCCCAAAAGGTGTGTACATCAAGGATGATTGTGGTAAACTAAAAAGCAAAGACTCAAATCATACAAGACGCTCCAAGAAAAACACATATCATGCGGTGAATAAAAATATAGCTCCAAGTAAAGTTACCGATAGACGAAGACGAAAGAGGAGATGCCTTCCGGGGCATTCCCAAGATTAGGCTCTTGGTTGTCCTTGAATATTACCTTGGGGTGCTTTGGGCATCCCCAAGCTTAGGCTGTTGCCACTCCTTATTCCATAGTCCATCGAATCTTTTCCCAAAACTTAAAAACTTCACAACGCAAAACTCAACAGAAAGCTCGTAAGCTCCGTTAGTATAAGAAAATAAACCACCACTTAGGTACTGTTGTGAACTCATTCTAAATTCATATTGGTGTAATATCTACTGTATTCCAACTTCTCTATGGTTCATACCCTCCGATACTACTCATAGATTCATCAAAATAAGCAAACAACACATGGAAAACAGAATCTGTCAAAAACAGAAAAGTATGTAGTAACCTGTAACTTTCGAATACTTCTGTAACTCCAAAAATTCTGAAATAAATAGGTGGACGTGAGTAATTTGTCTATTAATTATCTTCAAAAATAATCAACCTAAAAGCACTCTCCAGTAAAAAATGGCAGCTAATCTCGTGAGCGATAAAGTTTCTGTTTTTTACAGCAAGATCGCAAAGACTTCACCCAAGTCTTCCCAAAGGTTCTACTTGGCACAAACACTAATTAAAACATAAAACCACATCTAAACCGAGGCTAGATGAATTATTTATTACTAAACTGGAGCAAAATGCAAATAAAAATAAAATAAAATTGGGTTGCCTCCCAACAAGCGCTAACGTTTAACGCCCCTAGCTAGGCATGATGATTTCAATGATGCTCACATAAAAGATAAGAACTGAAACATAAAGAGAGCATCATGAAGAATATGACTAGCAAATTTAAGTCTAACCCACTTCCTATGCATATGGATTTTGTGAGTAAACAACTTATGGGAACAATAATCAACTAGCATAGGAAGGCAAAACAAGCATAACTTCAAAACTTTAAGCACATAGAGAGGAAACTTGATATTATTGCAATTCCTACAAGCATATATTCCTCCCTCATAATAATTTTCAGTAGCATCATGAATGAATTCAAGAATATAACCATCACATAAAGCATTCTTTTCATGATCTACAAGCATGTAATTTTTATTACTCTCCACATAAGCAAACTTCTTCTCATGAACAGTAGTGGGAGCAAACTCAACAAAATAATTATCACGTGAGGCATAATCCAATTGAAAACTAAAGTCATGATGACAAGTTTCAGGGTTATAATTATTCTTAATAGCATACAAGTCATCACAATAATCATCATAGATAGCAACTTTGTTCTCACAATCAATTGGAACCTCTTCCAAAATAGTGGATTCATCACTAAATAAAGTCATGACCTCTCCAAATCCAATTTCATAATTATCACAATAATATTCAACATCCTCCAAAATAGTGGGATCATTACTTCCTAAAGTTGACACTCTTCCAAAACCACTTTCATCAATATAATCATCATAAATAGGAGGCATGCTTTCATCCTAATAAATATTGTCATCAAAACTCGGGGGACTAAACATATCATCTTCATCAAACATAGCATCCCCAAGCTTGTGGCTTTGCATATCATTAGCATCATGGGTATTCAAAGAATTCATACTAACAACATTGCAATCATGCTCATCATTCACATATTTTATGCCAAGCATTCTATGTAATTCTTCTTCTAGTACTTGAGCATAATTTTCCTTCCCATCATTTTCACGAAAGACATTAAAAAGATGAAGCATATGAGGCTAGTTTTATTTTATAAACTAAACTAGTGATAAAACAAGAAACTAAAAGATTCTATTGCAACATCTAAAGATATACCTTCAAGCACTAACCTCCCCGGCAACGGTGCTAGAAAAGAGCTTGATGTCTACTACGCAACCTTCTTCTTGTAGACGTTGTTGGGCCTCCAAGTGCAGAGGTTTGTAGGATAGTAGCAAATTTCCATCAAGTGGATGACCTAAGATTTATCAATCTGTGGGAGGCGTAGGATGAAGATGGTCTCTCTCAAACAACCCTGCATCCAAATAACAAAGAATCTCTTGTGTCCCCAACACACCCAATACAATGGTAAATTGTATAGGTGCACTAGTTCGGTGAAGAGATGATGATACAAGTGCAATATGGATGGTAGGTATAGGTTTTTGTAATATGAAAATATAAAAACAGCAAGGTAACTAATGATAAAAGTGAGCGTAAACGGTATTGCAATGCTAGGAAACAAGGCCTAGGGTTCATACTTTCACTAGTGCAAGTTCTCTCAACAATAATAACATAACTGGATCATATAACTATCCCTCAAATGCAACAAAGAGTCACTCCAAAGACACTAATAGCAGAGAACAAACGAAGAGATTTTTGTAGGGTATGAAACCACCTCAAAGTTATCCTTTCTGATCGATCTATTCAAAAGTCCGTAGTAAAATAACACGAAGCTATTCATTCTGTTCAATCTATCCTAGAGTTCATACTAGAATAACACCTTAAGACACAAATAAACCAAAACCCTAATGTCACCTAGATACTCCAATGTCACCTCAAGTATCCCTGGGTATGATTAAATGATATGCATCACACAGTCTCAGATTCATCTATTCAACCAACACAAAGAACTTCAAAGAGTGCCCCAAAGTTTCTACCGGAGAGTCAAGATGAAAACGTGTGCCAACCCCTATGCATTAGTTCATAAGGTGAACCTGCAAGTTGATCACCAAAACATACATCAAGTAGATCACGTGATATCCCATTGTCACCAGAGATAAGCACATGCAAGACATACATCAAGTGTTCTCAAATCCTTAAAGACTCAATCCGATAAGATAACTTCAAAGGAAAAACTCAATCCATTACTAAACGGGGAGAAACATCATAAGGTCCCACTATAATAGCAAAGCTCGCGATACATCAAGATCGTGCCAAATGAAGAACACGAGAGAGAGAGATCAAACACATAACTACTGGTACATACCCTCAGCCCCGAGGGTGAACTACTCCCTTCTCGTCATGGAGAGTGCCGGGATGATGAAGATGGCCACTGGTGAGGGATCCCCCCTCCGGCAGGGTGCCAAAACGGGCTCCCGAGAGGTTTTTGCTGGCCACAAAGGCTTGCGGCGGTGGAACTCCCGATCTATTGTGCTCCTGGATGTTTTCGGGGTATATGGGTATATATAGGTGAAAGAAGTCGGTCAGGGGAGCCACGAGGGGCCCACGGGGGTGGGGGCACGCCCAGGGGGTAGGACGCGCCCTGGACCCTCGTGGCCACCTCGTTGCTTCCCTGACATCTACTCCAAGTCTCCTGAATTGCGTTTGTTCCAAAAGTAACTCTCCTGAAGGTTTCATTCCGTTTGGACTCTGTTTGATATTCCTTTTCTGCGAAACACTGAAATAGGCAAAAAAATAGCAATTTGGGTTGGGCCTCCGATTAATAGGTTAGTCCCAATAATAATAAAAAGTGTATAGTAAATCTCATTAAACATCCAAAACGGGTAATATAATAGCATGGAACAATCAAAAATTATAGATACGTTGGAGACGTATCACAGTCTACGAGAGCGTACTGTGGGAGCGAGAGGATCGCCGTGTGTCCCCTCGATGAACCGCGGTGCCAATGTATTGGTGTGGCGCGGAGGGTGGCTTTGGTGGAGTGAATGGAGTGGAGGGGGACGGGGGGGGGGGGGGGGGGGATATTATTGGCTAGTTGGCCGAAGGGCGGTTGAATTTGGGATTTGGGGGGAATTTTTTGGGGGGGCGGGGGGGGGGGGGGATTTCGCGCGGTGGGCGGGGGAATTTGGCGCATGGTCAGTTTCTCCAAGTGTAGTCCCACGTGTCAGTGAAGAGGCAAGCCGAAGCGCGTTCCGTTTGTGTGAGCCGCATGCAGGTGCGAATGTGTCTGGGGTGCAATGCAACCGCGATAGGGGGTGCTGTGAGTGTACCGCCTTTTTTCCTTTTAAACTAGGTGCTTCGCACCCTAAAAAAAACTTGGTGCTTCACGCGATCCATCGATACTACTACTAGTAATCCGGTAATCCCGACTAAAATGGCGCAGCCGTGTCTTTTCCCGCGCGATATGCAGGGAGGTTGGCTTAGTTGGGTTTTCTAGGACAAGTAATGCTACACCTACGTAATCCCAGTTACATAATTAAGTAATGTGAAATGTATGAGCTGTTGGTTGTAGATTGGGGGGGAGGGAGGGGCCCGCCACCATGAAAATCAGGGAGGAGAGAGAGAGGCAATTTATGTTAACCCTTTCATAGATTCCCGTAGATGTAGAAAGACGTGAATTGCGTGAATGTGTGGTGGACGTACTATTCGAGTGCCTAAGATAAATTTTGTATGTAGAACCTATGTGTTTATTTACTTCGCATGTTAGCTTTGTCTCGGTTCAATAAAAAGCAGAGTTGGTGATGATGGTGTGCCTGTCATCCTGCAATATAGATCGTCCGATCCATATCTAACGTATAGGAAGGAAACTATGACAATTTACCTGTACTCCTCTCTACATTTGTAGATAAGGCCTTCCCTCGTTCATCCTTTTCTCCCACAAAATCTTGTTGTTCCATGCAACGCACGGGCATCTTGCTAGCGCTCCTCCAATATACTATATTATTGTGAAAGTTCATATACACTGACCGAGATTAATGCAGACACGGCAGATTTTCATTACATTCCAAACTTTTATAGGACAGAAAAATAAAATAAACCCGACCCTAAACCTATTCTACGGCAGCGATCGACGTCCTCCATCTGCGATCTCTATGTACGGCGGCGGGGTTCAAGACCCGTGAAGTGAAGGTGCGGTCTCCGGCGAGGAAGAGTAGAACAGGGGATACAGACCGGCCAGTTGGCACACCATGCCCTGCCGCCTCCCATGCCCTACTCATCCTCGGAGGAGTCCCCGACCTTGGCGCTGTCGGACGTTGGATGGCGGCAAGTAGGATGCGTGGCTGACGGTGCTCCCGTCGTCGGCCGCCAGCGTGGCCACCGCTTGTGCGGTCGCATCTGCATCCGACTACGCCGCTATTGCTTCACGAGCGGCGACTTGAGCGAGGGCGGCGACCTCGAGCTTCATCCCCGAAGACAGGCTCTCTCGCAGAGCATTCGCGCTCGCGGTCATGGCGGATGTGGTGCCAGGTAGCAGGACGATGTGCTATGGTGTAGAAGTTAGCTCGGCATTGCTGCTTTAAGTAGCGCATTCTGGTGAGGCCAAGCGTCCGGGTGCGTCATTAAGTCACCAGAGTTGGTTCCTCAGGCATCTATCCTCTTAACGACGGCATACGGACGGACGGCATGAATGCGGGCAGCTGGCGCCGACTGGGAATGCACCGCATGACGGCGCGAGGGATGAGGGTTTTTGGTGTGCCAGGGTAGTCAGCTGCGGTCGTGGCAACGTTGGAGATGCACTTTGGTCACATGCGATCCCCACATGTCATTGAAAAAGCAAGACGACCCGGCATGGTCTCAGGTCCTGGGGATGCAGTTGGCCGTGCTACACCATTCCACGGACGCGTCGCGGCGCGCGCGCACTTCGGCGCCCCGTGCATCCTCGACGAGCCGGGTGTTGATCTGCTGGTCGTGCCACATCACTAACGCCACCCTCGGCACACTGAAACTGACAGTGTCCAGCAATGATGAGCGTGTCGCTCATCGCGGTCGCCGTGTCCAGAGGCGGTGCTGGGGCTGCGCCACGTTGCTGGCCCCCACGACCCACATGAACGGTTGCCGGTGGCGAGGAGGTCGTGGGCTAGCTCCTCCATTGGACTAGTCTGTGGTACGTCATCCTGACAGGTGTGCCCCACATGTCGGTTTCCCTGTTTTCCTGGCCACATTCGAGCGTCAATGCTCCGAGTTGCGCATTAGGCCTTTCACTATCTAGGCCAAACGAGACAACTTATTGTTTATTGGGCCGTTCAAGTATAATCATGTGGCGTCTGCTTAATTCTCATTCCTCTCCAACCCTCTTCTCCATCGATCACGCCACCCTTCGGTCGAGTCCATCCTCCCGCATGCCTCATTTGAACATTCCGCCGAGTATCATTCGCATGTGGGCCTAGACCATGCTTGTATTTCCAGTGTTGTAGTTTGTCCGACATGCATACAAACAAATGGTTCATTTAAAGTTTCACTTTGCCTCCACTATGTGTCGCTTCCCGTCTTAGTTTTGACATTCCGTTCGGTTCATGCCCCGACACATGTTGACGAGATCGATTGATGTTGAGAGATCAATTGCATGTCGTGCAAGGAGATAAAAGTTTGGTCTGTTTCTATGATAGAAATGACCCGCGGGGGGGGGGGGGGGGGGCTGTGGGTATCAGAGGGAGTAAATTGTATGTTCATAAGCGAAATGAATGTATTGTACCCACCCTAGTCCTCTTTCAATTGATCTCCGGACCCTGAGATGAAATTGAGAGAGAACGAGTGGGGGCATGTGTGATACCTAAGGCAGATTCAAAATTTTGAACCGATGATCATATCATCCGCAAATCATATATAAAGGGTATTCAATGTTTGTTTCGCTTTTGAAGGTACAATATACTCCCTATGATCCTTTCTAGTTTACATATAAGTTTTATGTGTAGTCAAAGTATCTCTACTTTGATCAAACTTACAGAAAAAAGTATCAACATTCAACAACGCCCAATCAATATTGTTAGATTCGTACGTACTCCTAGATTTGTATTCACACAGAGATGGTTTCCTATTTGTTTTCAACCATGTGAATGTTCTTGTTCTCGCGCATGCTCTTCCTACTAGGATTTCGCCACGTATAGCCAGTCCAATAGTATCTTTTTAAGCTCCCTATCTAATAGTACTAGTGGAGTACTGACAACATCTGTAGTAGAGTATGCAGTGCTCATAGTACTCCCTCCTTCCATTTATATAGGGCCTATGTGGAGGAGAGAGATGTGAAAAAGTAAGGGAAGTGAGCTCACATGCAAGAGCCTAGCTATATACGCATTCCTAGCTAAATACAATAAATATGAAGAAAGAGATAGGGAGGAGATGGAAAAAGTACTAAAACAATAGCCAACCTTATAATTTTGTGCGGGAAATAGCCAACCTTATAGCCCACACTACTGTATGAGTGCATATAGATGACGGCTATAGATGACATGGCAGTTCTTTGTAGCCATCGGCTGGTTATATTATTAACCATGCTCTAATGCGTTTTTCAAAACCGCCTTTGACTATTGACAAGAATAATAGTACATGAGATGTATAATGTGAAAATGTCACATCCCTAGCTTCTGGCGATGCACTAGGCTAGCTTCATGTCTGCATCATGTTTATTTTTCTCAGAAACTTGAAATGGGGATGACAGAAACTCCCAACACCACCCAACTTAACTAGGGTTACTAAAATACTTTTCCAATGAACCTGAAATCCCCTTATAAAATGTTCATCATCTTTGCCTTGGTCTAGAACCTCTGACAAAACTGGTGCACAAATTTCTAGGTCATCCAAAGGTCACTGGATTAAATCATATGTTATTTGAATTTGGGCATTTTTATGCTATATAATATTTTAAATGTCCAAATAATTCTGAACTTAAGTGAGGGCTATTGGAAATATTCCAAAAAGAGCCCACAATTATTTTTAGGGTTTTTGAAAATGCATGAGCATTTTAATTAAGTCAAAACAATTGCAGAAAAATAGAAAACAGAAACAAAAATTAGAAAAGAGAGGAAACCCACCTGGCTTACCTGGTGGCCCATCTGCACCAGCCCAGCTGACTGGCGCTGCCAGTCGTTGTCTCCACCGCGCCAGGAGGACGCTGGGCGCGTGCCCGACGCGCGCGACCACACGCCCCGGCCACCTCCTGCTTGCCGCTTCTCCCTGGACGTCCCCGGAGACGCTACGCGCTCCCCTCGACCCCCTCCTGCTCTCCCCCGTGCTCATCCCCTCCTCTGGACCTCTCTCTCTCACCCACTCGAACGGGTTCGTCGCTGCCGTACACCGTAGACGCAACCTCCGTGCTCCCCGCGTCTCCCCGACGTGTCCACGAGCATCTCCACGCCTCCCTCGTCCTCTCCGTCCAGCCACGCCTAGCCGGAGGCCCTGCATCGACGCCATCTTCATCATCTTCGTCACCGACCGCCGGAGATCCCTCTCGCCGCCCCGCTCACTCCGGTGCTTCCACGAGCATGCCGAGGCCACCTCTAAACTTGCCGTGAGCTCCTCTACCGACCCCCCTTCTCCCATGTCCATTAGCACATCGTAGCCCTTGTTTCCGTCGAGACTGTGACCTCACCGGCGCCGGACTTGTTGCTGTAGTCATTTTGGTTCGCCTCCGTCTAAACCGAGCACCCAGCCGTGCTCACTGCACCCCCAGGAGGCCATAGCACCCCTCCGCACCCCCTGTCGTGCTTCCTAACGACTCCCCCGTGCTAACCCGAACTCCGGCCGCCGCCTAACTCGCTGCTGCCGTCACCACAGACCACCGCAGCGCCTCCTTCTTGCTCCATTAGATGCCCGCGAGCTTCAGCTCACTATAGAGACCAACTGCGGCTCAAACCGTGGCCTGTAGGCGAAACCCGAGCTGCTCCAGTGTGCTTCTGCCGCGTTTTGGTCGCCGCCGGCGTAACTCCGGTGACGCTGACGAGGCAACGTCATTAGCGTCTAATGAGCCTGCTAATCACCCCTCTCGAGCCACTAACGTGTGGGCCCCTGAGCCTAATTAGGTTAGTCTAAATTATCTGTTTAGATTAGTGCTAATCCTGTGGACCCCATGTATCAGCTTTGACTTTGCCCAAGTCAGCGTTGACTGGTCCCACCTGTCATCCACCCAAACCAGCCCTGTTACACTGACCCGTGGGTCCCAGCTATCAGGTTTGACCTGGATGGCGCCTTTGACCTGCTGACGTCTTGCTGTCGCATGCTGATGCAGTAAATGTTTTCTAGAGTTTTAAATAATTCAAAAATGATTTATTTATTTGAGAAAATATCCAAAACTTCAAAAATTCATAGAAATTAAACCATAACTCCAAATGAAATAAGTTATATATGAAAAATGATCAAAAAAATCCAATCTATCCATCTGTACTGGTTTCATGCATGTTTAAACAACTTAACCCTTCTATTTAGTTCAAGACATGATAAGGCACTATTTAAATTCATAATTTGAGTTTGGGGTTGAACCTTTGGTTCAAAATGACCCAAACCCATCTGGTTGTAGTTGCATTAGGCCAACACACTCATATTACCATGTCATGATCATGCATCATATTGTGCATTGCATTGATCGTGTTCTTCCTTGTTTGCCGGTATTTGTCCTCCCTCAGTAGACGTGTTCCGATGATGAGTTCGATGACACCGATGAAGAGCTATACTATCTTCAGAAGTGCCAGGCAAGTAAAACCCCCTTGTTCATTCTGATACAATCCCACTCTCTCGCTCCTGCTCTCTTTTACTGCATTAGGACAACAACGACTCATGTATTACTTGCTGCGGTAGTTGAACCCTTTTCCTCTGCATGACCTGTCATTGCCACAGTAAATAGATGAAACCCACTAGCATGAGTAGGATTTGTTTGAGCCCTGATGTGCCTACTTATTCATGCTTGTTGTCATGCCTGCTACTGCTTAGAGTTGAGTCAGGTCTGATTCATCGGGAATGAATAGGAACAGTGATGAACATGTCCTACTGTGTGTGAGCTAAGTGTGTGAACACGATTTGGTAAAGATAGCGGTGAGAGGCCATGTAGGAGTACATGGTGGGTTGTCTCATTGAAGCCATCCTCAAGAACTGAGTTCTGTGTTTGTGATCCATGAACAGCTACTACCACTCATTGGGATCCTTAATTGACCCTCTCGGCTTCTTAATCACCCTTGTCCTCTGTCCAGGAGTTGCAAGTAGTTTCTGGTGTTTGTAGTATGCTGGAGGCCGTGGGCAGCGCTAACCCGAGGGGTGGGCTGTGATGCGGTAGGCACGTGGCACGGTGTACCGGGCGCCCGTTTGGTGTCTCGGGAACCCTGTAGACATCGTTCGGGGCCGTATGTGGAAACATTGGCTGGACTCCCTGCGGATGGAACCTGAATAGGCGATAAACCTGGACTAGAGACTTGAGTGTTTAGGTAGGCCATGGCCGACACCCTTGCCAGGCTTTCGCTTGAAGGTTGCCGAGATACATGATGTGTACATGGCGGTAAGTGCCGAGAGCGTGTGTGAAGAAGTACACCCCTGCAGGGTTAACATCATCTATTCGAATAGCCGTGTCCACGGTAAAGGACCTCTGGGTTGCCTATACAGTTCATAGGCAAGTGAAAGTGGATACTCTAAAATGCGCAAGATAAGCGTGAGTGCTATGGATGGCGTTCTCGTAGGGAGACGGGAGCGGATCCATAGTGGTGTATTGATATGGTGAATATGTGGACTCGAGTGCGCCACCTCAAAAGAGTTACTTGCAGTCGTAGTTCAGGATAGCCACCGAGTCAAAGCTGGCTTGCTGCAATTAAACCCCACCATACCCTTTGTTGATAATGATGCATATGTAGCTAGTTCTGATGTAAGTCTTGCTGGGTACATTTGTACTCACATTTGCCTATTTTATGTTTTTGCAGAGAGACTTCAGTCTCACTAGTAGTTTCGCGTGGACTTCGACATTTAGCTTGTTACCTCAGCTATGATCTTGTTCCCTCAGCAGGATCGGGTAGATAGTCAGGCTTCTCAGCCTTTTTCATTTGTAGATGTCTGTACTCGGACATGTTAAGCTTCCGCTTGTGTTTTGACTTGTATGCTCTGAATGCTGGGTTAAGAGACCCATGTTTGTAATATCTCGCTCCTCAGAGCCTATTGAATAAAATACTTGAGTTGTAGAGTCATGTTGTGATGCCATGTTGTATTTGCACATATCAAGCATATTGTGTGTATGTTATTGAAATGCTTGGTATGTGTGGGATCTGACTCTAGTTGTTTATCCTTGGTAGCCTCTCTTACCGGGAAATGTCTCCTAGTGCTTCCACTGAGCCTTGGTAGCTTGCTACTGCTCCGGAACACTTAGTATGGCCGGCATGTGTCCTTCTTTGTTCCTGTGTCTGTCCCTTCGGGGAAATGTCACGCGATGTCTACCGGAGTCTTGTTAGCCTGCTATAGCCCGATTTACCGGAGTCCTGCTAGCCCAGTTGCTACAGCCCGGATTCACTCACTGATGACCGACACGTTCGTTGCTGGGTCATGTATGCTTGTCCCTGTAAGTTAGTGCCACTTTGGGTTCACGACTAGCCATGTCAGCCCGGGCTCCTTGTCATATGGATGCTAGCAACACTATCATATACGTGTGCCAAAAGGCGCAAACGGTCCTGGTCCTGGTAAGGCGACACCCGTGGGAATACCGTGCGTGAGGCCGCAAAGTGATATGAGGTGTTACAAGCTAGATCGGTGTGGCATTGAGTCGGGGTCCTGACAGCTTTTGTATCAGAGCCTGACTGCCTGTAGGATTACCAAGCCAAACTGGTCGAAGTTGAGTCTAGAAATTCTTTAGTTATATAAGGGAATTGATTGTGGTTGGGAACGTAAGGCTCTTTTTACTCCTTATACCTTATGCCCTTCTGATCTGAGTCATATTATCTTTCCTACAGGGTTAAGGAAATAGGCTTTCTCTTGTTTCTATCAGGATCACGTGTGACTAATCTGTAGACTTATAAGATTGTTGGATTTAAGCCCCAGTTTAGTTTCTAATACCTCCGTGTGTTCATAGGTGGTCTCGAAGCCTTGATATTGTGCTTCTGAGTGGTTATGCCACCATTTTTGTAGCATGTCTCAAATCTTTTGAGCATTTACAGCCGTTATGCTGTCCGAGTCATTCCAGGTTTCTAAACAGTCTGATGCATTTGCAACTTCCTTCTTACTGTTCTGAAGTTCCTTTGTGCCAGATCAACCACACTAACTAGTGTGTTGAGGTACTTCATTGCCTCGGCATTTATGTTGGAGCTATTATTATGACCCTAGGTGTCTGGAGTATCACCTAGTAACCTAGCCATGTTTTGTGTCCCAGTGTGATGATTTTGGCCATCATTCTCAAAAGCATCCCGTGATGCCACTTAGTATGTAGGTATTCCACTTCTGGGTTTTGAACCCGAGATTCACCCTACCTACTTCATGTTGATAGTAATTGCTAGCTCCCTTAGGTTAGTAGTAACCTTTGCATTAGTCCTCGAGGTCCGTGGTATTTCTCCAAATACTATGAACCGTTTATGGCAGAAGCTCTTTGAACCAAAAGATCACAACTAGAGTGCTCTTGACAAGTTCTTGATGCTATGCCGTGACTCTGCCAGTTCTACCCTTCTGCATGGGATATTCGGAAGAAACATGATGAGCTTTGCTCAACATACTAATCTATGCATCCACAACTTAGAAAATTGTATGTTCCTTTGAGTTGTCCCTCTTTAGTTGTATTCTGACCCTCGTCTATCAATTGATAGTCAAGAGTAGTTGTGCACTCGAGCTCATCGATGCCTATTATTCTTGTAGTCCATCAAGCCATTCTATTCCAGAATGACTAGGAGAAACGAAGTCCAGTACCTCATCCATATCCAGGATTGGGTCAAAGAATTTGTACTCCGCAAATCAAAATGCCAATCCAGCTTTTGATTCTGTTCTACCTTGGAGAATTTCCATCTTTACATCAAGAATGTCATGGGAATTGCACACCAGCCTACGAACTCTTGATACAGTGATACTTCTCGCCCTCATTATTCATTTCTTGGTTCCCGTGTTGTTGCAACCGGAATACCGACAAGTGAATCATGATGTGTGAAATCTATACTCCTAGCAACTCTGTTGGTTGGTAGTTAAAGGACAATAACCTCATTCTTAGCATGTTGGTTATTGAATCATCACCCTAAGTATGATTGAGCTACCTAGTCCTTATTTCCGGTGCACTCTCCGATCAATGAGTTAGGATAGTGCCAATCCTTGCTTATTTGATCATATCGTCTTTCCCTAAAAAGCAAGATTGTTCTCGAGCTTAGTAACATATCGGTGGTTCGTGATTTTCCGAATATCTTCTCGGAAGTATCACCAGGTCATCACCTGACTGTTATATTGAGCTCGTGATCAAGTTGGTTTCATATAAACCACACCTTCTCCAAGAAACTGTGTTGCATACCCCTGAGCTGGTTGGTCAATCTAAACAACAACTTGGAGAGTTGGAAGATGGAAGCTTGTCCAATTTAGTTCATCTTAAGGGATATCTTGTAACTGTGTTGAAGAAAGATGATATCTTCATCGATTGATCGTCATGACCAGTTGTTGGACCTATTGTCTTGCCAAAACTTTGTTTGAGTGTGAGCTATCCTCAAATCAAATCAGAACCAACGATGTTCGTAATATTGTCTTACTCGTGGATTTTCCTCGAGCATACACCGTTATATATTTTGGTTCTGACCAATGCTATCACTTGATCTCATAATTATGGAATTCCATCTTCATGGAACCCGGATGAATTGTTGTTGAGCCCATCAGCAACATTTTTATCTTCTCCGTGTTTCATGCTGAACATCCAACTAGTATTGGAAACTTTATAGGCATTATATTCATGTTCCGTTCATAAAGCATAGGCTTGGATGAAAGGAGTGACTTTCTCCAATTCACGTGCACTTGATGTAAGTTGCCGCCGTGGATCCGAGAAAGATTGTTTTTGCTTCCTCTGGAATCGTCCCCAAGTTGTTCATGCACATGTGCGAAGTATTCTATGGTTTGGTAGGTTGGCCGCCTCCATTCTATATGTGTTCTTAGCACACCAAGCCACTGATTGACTTATTCAAGGAAGAGAAGTCTATGCTTGGGATCTAATCCATGGACTTGCGTAAGGACTTCGATATCCCTGATGATGGTTTCCCACCTGAACTCGGTAGTGTTTTATTATAAGACTACTATGTGTCCATGCTCGTCTGGGACAACGTGTTCACATGTTTGTAGCAGAACCAGCTCATGTTTTGGAGCTTACTACCGCAGTCCATTTCCCGAGAATCTCGCAATGTCGTCTCGTCGATTTGTGTTGCAAACTTTCATTTTTCTTTCTAGACTCGATGAGTCTGGAATATCCTGACACCAACCAGATCTGAATCTCAGGCAGATATGATGGTTGGAGCATTTTCCAAGAACTATAATATTGGTCTCTCGATAACCGGTAAAGTGGATGTCGTGGCCAACACACCCAGCCGGTTGACCTATTATTGTAGTATCTTGATTGAGGAAGTTGGCCATCTCCCCGTAAGGATCTCGTAGAAATTATTCTAGTAGATGTTCCTTATGGATTCTTGAGCTCCCGAAGTCCGACCTGTTACTTGATGTTCTTGATACTAAACCATTTCAATGAATGGGTTACACTAGCACATCAAGGAGAACATTAGTAGCGGAGTGCTAAATGCTTCTCGGTCAACCATCCAGATTTTGGTCCCTTGGCCTCGCTAAGGTGAAATCTGAGAAGGTGTTATCTTCCTTTGCATCTGCATCATCCATCACTATTCATCTTGGTGGTATGTTGTGTTGCCAGGATCCTTGACATGGATATTGGTAAAACCTTGATGAATATGGAAATGCTCAAGTTCTTGACAGCACGCACAAGCACTAGGTGTTATCATCGGCACTAACTGGGATTGCTCCTAGTTTCCTCGGTTATGTTACAACTTTTCAACAGTGGGCTCACTCTCGTCTGTTGTGTTCTCCCCAGTTACTAGAATCATTCCCAGTATTTGCATTTTGTTCCCAGCTTGCACCGTCATCGTGACACCCTACCCTGGACTACCCTTCTCAGTAGTTATTGATCAAGATCATCCTCCAAGTGGTCCGACCATCGGTTCCATCTATTTCCGATGATAACCTAAAATCATTCCTTGCATTGTCTTCAACAAGGTAATCCACATCATCCATTCTAGTCTGGCATGCCATTCCTTCGCACTCCGCCAAACGATCGCTGTGATTTGCCTCAGGCTGATATAAAGAGTCTCAATGATCTCTATATCAAAGGTAATTCTTATTGCCACTTAAGGTAATAATTCTACGAATCACGCTCCTCCAAGATGTCTCATTATGGTATCATGGCAACTCAACTCTTCGCTACGTTGACAACCGTTCACCACCTTCTTAAGCGTGAAATTGTTGTCTACCTAGTGAACCTTCGTCATTTGCTTCACTCCATTCCTCTGGATGTGTGCTTCGCGTCTCAACTTGTGAGATGTTTCTATGTCTCATTCCTTGAGTTGATCTTGAGTTGCTTGATCTTCGAGAAGATCGATCCTTTTAGAGTTTTCCTTTTCCTCTCGTTGACATGTTAATTGGAGTCCTTAGAGCAAGACTTCGAACAAAGATGGTGATTGAATCAACGTTCTTATGAAGTGCAATCGGGATCATGAAGATTGTGTTAATTTGCGTTCCCCTTCATCTTACCCTACGCTTGAATCTCGGGACAAGATTCTTGCTTAGTGGGGGTGAGTTGTCACATCATTAGCTTCTGACGATGCACTAGGCTAGCTTCATGTCTGCATCATGTTTATTTTTCTCAGAAACATGAAATGGGGATGAAAGAAACTCTCAGCACCACCCAACTTAACTAGGGTTACTAAAATAATTTTCCAATCAACCTGAAATGCCCTTCTAAAATGTTCATCATCTTTGCCTTGGTCTAGAACCTCTGACAAAAATGGTGCACGAATTTCTAGGTCATCCAAAGGTCACTCGATTAAATCATATGTTATTTGAATTTGGGCATTTTTATGCTATATAATATTTAAATGTCCAAATAATTCTGAACTTAAGTGAGGGCTGTTGGAAATATTCCAAAAAGAGCCCACAATTATTTTCAGGGTTATTGAAAATGCCTGAGCATTTTAACTAAGTCAAAACAATTGTAGAAAAATAGAAAATAGAAACAAAACTTATAAAAGAGAGGAAACCCACCTGGCTTACCTAGCGGCCCATCTGCACCAGCCCAGCTGACTGGCGCTGCCAGTCGTCGTCTCCACCGCGCCAGGAGGACGCTGGGCGCATGCCCAACGCGGGCGACCACGCGCCCCGGCCACCTCCTACTTGCCGCTTCTCCGTGGACGTCCCCAGAGACGCCACACACTCCCCTTGACCCCCTCCTGCTCTCCCCCGTGCTCATCCCCTCCCCTGGACCTCTCTCTCTCACCCACCCGAACGGGTTCGTCGCCGCCGTACGCCGTGGGCGCAGCCTCCATGCTCCCCTCGTCTCCCCGACGTGTCCACGAGCATGTCCACGCCTCCCTCGTCCTCTCCGTCCAGCCACGCCTCGCCGGAGGCCCTGCATCGACGCCATCTTCATCATCTTCGTCGCCGGCCGCCGGAGATCCCTCTCGCCACCCCGCTCGCTCCAGTGCTTCCCCGAGCACGCCGAGGCCATCTCTGCACTCGCCGTGAGCTCCTCTATCGACCCCCCTTCTACCATGTCCATTAGCTCATCGTAGCCTTCATTTCCGTCGAGACCGAGAACTCACCGGTGCCGGACTTGTCGCTGTCATCGTTTTGGTTCGCCTCCATCTAAACCGAGCACGCAGCCATGCTCAGTGCACCCCCAGGAGGCCATAGCACCCCTCCGCACCTCCTGTCGTGCTCCCTAACGACGCCCCTGTGCTAACCCAAACTCTGCCCGCCGCCTAGCTCGCTGCTGCCGTCACCACAGACCACCACAGCGCCCCCTGCTTGCTCCATCAGATGGCCGCGAGCTTCAGCTCATTGTAGAGACCAACTGCGGCTCAAACCGCGGCCTGTAGGCGAAACCCAAGCCGCTCCAGTGTGCCTCTGCCGTGTTTTGGTCGCCGCCGGCGTAACTCCAGTGACGCTGATGAGGCAACATCATTAGCGGCTAATGAGCCTGCTAATCACCCCTCTCGAGCCACTGACATGTGGGCCCCTGAGCCTAATTAGGTTAGTCTAAATTATCTGTTTAGATTAGTGCTAATCCTATGGACCCCACGTATCATCTTTGACTTTGCCCAAGGCAGCGTTGACTTTTCCCACCCGTCATCCACCCAAACCAGCCCTGTTACACTGACCCGTGGGTCCCAGCCGTCAGGTTTGACCTGGCTGGCGCTGTTGACCTGCTGACGTCTTGCTGTCGTCATGCTGACGCACTAAATGTTTTCTGGAGTTTAAATAAATCAGAAATGATTTATTTATTTTAGAAAATATCCAAAACTTCTAAAATTCATAGAAATTAAACCGTAACTCCCAATGAAATAAGTTATATATGAAAAATGATCGGAAAAATCCAATCTATCCATATGTACTAGTTTCATGCATGTTTAAACAACTTAAACCTGCTGTTTAGTTCAAAACATGATAAGGCACTATTTAAATTCATAGTTTGAGTTTGGGGTTGAACATTTGGTTCAAAATGACCCAAACCCATCTAGTTGTAGTTCATTAGGCCAACACACTCATATTACCATGTCATGATCATGCATCATATTGTGCATTGCATTGATTGTGTTCTTCCTCGTTTGCCGATATTTGTCCCTCCTCTGTAGACGTGTTCTGACGATGAGTTTGATGACACCGATGAAGAGCTATACTATCTTCAGAAGTGCCAGGCAAGTAAAACCCCCTTGTTCATTCCAATACAATCCCACTCTCTCGCTCCTGCTCTCTTTTACTGCATTAGGACAACAACGACTCATGTATTACTTGCTGCGGTAGTTGAACCCCTTTTCCTCTACATGACCTGTCATTGCCACAGTAAATAGATGAAACCCACTAGCATGAGTAGGAGTTGTTTGAGCCCTGATGTGCCTACTCATTCATGCTTGTTGTCATGCCTGCTAGTGCTTAGAGTTGAGTCAGGTCTGACTCATCGGGAATGAATTGGAACAGTGATGAACATGTCCTACTGTGTGTGAGCTAAGTGTGTGAACACGATTTGGTAAAGGTAGCGGTGAGAGGCCATGTAGGAGTACATGGTGGGTTGTCTCATTGAAGCCATCCTCAAGAACTGAGTTCTGTGTTTGTGATCCATGAACAACTACTACCACTCATTGGGATCCTTAATTGACCCTCTCGGCTTCTTAATCACCCTTATCCTCTGTCCAGGAGTTGCAAGTAGCTTCTGGTGTTTGTGGTATGATGGAGGCCGTGGGCAACACTGATCCGAGGGGTGGGCTGTGATGCGGTAGGCACGTGGCACGGTGTACCGGGCGCCCGTTTGGTGTCTCGGGAAGCCTGTACACATCGTTCGGGGCCGTATGTGGAAACTTCGGCCGGACTCCCTATGAATGGAACCTGAATAGGCGATAAACCTGGACTAGAGACTTGAGTGTTTAGGTAGGCCGTGGCCGACACCCTCGCCAGGCTTTCGCTTGAAGGTTGCCGAGATACATGATGTGTACATGGCGGTAAGTGGCGAAAGCGTGTGTGAAGAAGTACACCCCTGCAGGGTTAACATCATCTATTCGAATAGCCTCGTCCGTAGTAAAGGACCTCTGGGTTACCTATACAGTTCATAGGCAAGTGAAAGTGGATACTCTAAAATGCGCAAGATAAGCGTGAGTGCTATGGATGGCGTTCTTGTAGGGAGACAGGAGCAGATCCATAGTGGTGTATTGATATGGTGAATATGTGGACTTGAGTGCGCCACCTCAAAAGAGTTACTTACAGTCGTAGTTCAGGATAGCCACCGAGTCAAAGCTGGCTTGCTGCAGTTAAACCCCACCATCCCCTTTGTTGATAATGATGCATATGTAGCTAGTTCTGATGTAAGTCTTGCTGGGTACATTTGTACTCACGTTTTCCTATTTTATGTTTTTACAGAGAGACTTCAGTCTCACTAGTAGTTCCGCGTGGACTTTGACATTTAGCTTGTTACCTCAGCTATGATCTTGTGCCCTCGGCAGGATCGGGTAGATAGTCAGGCTTCTCAGCCTTTTTCATTTGTAGATGTCTGTACTCAGACATGTTAAGCTTCCGCTTGTGTTTTGACTTGTATGCTCTGAATGCTGGGTCGAGAGACCCATGTTTGTAATATCTCGCTGCTCGGAGCCTATTGAATAAAATACTTGAGTTGTAGAGTCATGTTGTGATGCCATGTTGTTTTTGCACATATCAAGCATATTGTGTGTATGTTATTGAAATGCTTGGTATGTGTGGGATCTGACTATCTAGTTGTTTATCCTTGATAGCCTCTCTTACCGGGAAATGTCTCCTAGTGCTTCCACTGAGCCTTGGTAGCTTGCTACTGCTCCGGAACACTTAGGCTGGCCGACATGTGTCCTTCTTCGTTCCTGTGTCTGTCCCTTCATGGAAATGTGACGCGGTGTCTACCGGAGTCTTGTTAGCCTGCTATAGCCCAGTTTACCGGAGTCCTACTAGCCCAGTTGCTACAGCCCGGATTCACTCGCTGATGACCATCTCATTCGTTGCTGGGTCATGTATGCCTGTCCCTGTAAGTTAGTGCCACTTTGGGTTCACGACTAGCCATGTCAGCCCGGGCTCCTTGTCATATGGATGCTAGCGACACTATCATATATGTGTGCCAAAAGGCGCAAACGGTCCCGGGCCTGGTAAGGCGACACCCGTGGGAATACCGTGCGTGAGGTCGCAAAGTGATATGAGGTGTTACATCCTAGATCGGTGTGGCATTGAGTCGGGGTCCTGACAGAAAATTATATCATTGGAAGCTCCTTTCACATACGAATTTGACCGTATGATTTGTGTAAGTTGCATGTCATATATTATTACTCTAACGTTTGGTCAAAGTTAGCCTCGAAATACACATTAGGCCCTGTATAGTAGATGGAAGGAGGGAGTAGTAGTGGAAGTGGATCCTCTGACATAGGTATCCCTGCCTTACCCTCTCTTTCGATCATTTATTGGAGGACCCCATGCTTGCTAGGCCCCGCATGCCAGTTACTTAATGGGTTCGGCCACGTCAGGGGATCCTCATCCGTAGTGTACTCCCTCTATTTTTATTTACTCCGCATAAAACATAGGGAGTGGTAGTATAAATGACGCGGGTGGGGGAGGGGGAGGGATGTTGGTTTGCTCTCAACTGAAGTCCCACAAGCGAGCAAAAACG
Source organism: Triticum timopheevii (assembly GCA_963921465.1). Taxonomy (NCBI): domain Eukaryota; kingdom Viridiplantae; phylum Streptophyta; class Magnoliopsida; order Poales; family Poaceae; genus Triticum; species Triticum timopheevii. The sequence continues at coordinate 313,358,717 of OY997270.1, read as the reverse complement.
CAAGACGAAGCGTGTTCCATTCGGTGAGCGACGTGGAGGGTCCAGCATGCCGGGATGCAACGCGAATGCGACAAGAGCGATGTACATTCAAAACCGATTGACCGGTCGTCACCGGAACTACTATTCACACCAGAACCTTCGATGCTCGGCCTACGCCAGCCACTGCCCCAAAACAACACCTCCTCTCCAGCGCAATCCCCCACCTTTCGATCCCCTAGCCCACATCAAGTGTCCCCTAGTTCGCCGGAAAGCCATGGTGCACCGCAAGATCATGTACTACAATATGCTTACGCCGGAGCGGCGCGCAGAAATCACGGCGGCGATCGGTGCCACAGACCTCCGTTCCCAAGCTCGCTTTGCGGCGGGCCAATCCCCGAGTTCTCTGGAGCCAAGCTACGAGGTGGAGGAAACCGATCCAATGTTCATGGAGGAGGTCGCAGCGCAGAAGGCCCCCAATGGGTATGAGATGATGGACGTCGACTTCGTGCCAGCATCCAGGTCCCCCATGGTGCAGGCGGACCAGCAGTTCAACCTGGCAATACTAAAGAAGGACAGGGAGGCAGAGGCTCAAGTCGACGCGGAGCACACGGATGCTGCTGCCATCGAGGCTCTCCTGCGGGCAGAATCAGATGTTGTGGATGTGAACCAGGCGGCGGAGGCACAACTTGAGGCGGATCATGCGGATGCTGCTGCCATTGAGGCCATCCTGTAGGTGGAACCGGACGTCCTGGACTTGAACTGGGCAGCAGAGGCTCAAGTCGACGCAGAGCGCGCGGATGCCGCTGCCATTGAGGCCCTCCTGCAGGCGAAACCAGACGTCCTGGACTTGAACCGGGCGGCGGAGGCTCATCTCGATGCGGAGCGCCGCTGCCATCGAGGCCCTCCTGCAGGCGGAACCGGACGTCCTCGACTTGAACAGGGCAGTGCTCTCGTCTGTGCAGAGCGCCCGCACGCTCCGCATGAATGAGTAGATGGAGGCCGAGGACAACCACGGTGCGAAGACACATGTTGGCAGCTACGGCTGGTTCGCGTCGGCAGCCAAAGATGACGGGGCCATCTCGTTCCGCGAGCAGTGATAGTTTTCTTTATGTTGTTGTTTTTAGGGATTTTTTGATGTGTAAAAACATATATTGTTATGCAAGTCGCCTGAATTTCATCATTTGGGTCAGTCTACCATTTCAGGCGGTTGGACAAATATCCTAGGTCTCCTAACCCTTCTTCCTCACTTCTTCTTCTTCCCCAATAGACCACCGTATGGGCCGTACGGATCCTCCCCAACATGCGGTTGGATAAACATACTGTATGAACGAAAATTATGTGTCAGCGGTAGGATGGCTGAGTTTGGTTTGTTCACATGTGGTCGCACGTGTCAGTGAGGGTGCATTCCCTTGGTTGGGTTTGCGGCGTGCAGGAGCGACTGTGTGAGGTGCGGTGCGACCGCGGCGTGCAGGAGCGACCGTGTGAGGGTGCAGTGAGACCGCGACAGCCGTGCGCAAGTGTACCTCCTTTTCATTTTGAAAACTTTAGGTAAGCTTGGCAAAAATGTGTGGCGAAGCATGGCAATGCAAGGCCTTGACCCAAACAGGATAAGTACGTATGTACTAGGAGTAGTAGTGTTAAAAAAGAAAGGCGGGGTTTTCCTTCGCGGGATTAATCGATACAAATCCTCGTTTGACATGTCAATTAATGTGTATTTTTTTCTCCAAAGCCCAAAGAGCTAATCATCTCACTCCTCAACGCTTGATTAATGCATCGCCATGCAAACCAACCTTCTCACTTCCGCATGCATGCAAGGGTATATTAATGTCCTTGATTGCTAGTATGAGGCAAACCCCATCAATTTTGCCTCGATTAGTGTTAGTGGCCTTTTGAAAATTTTAATTTTGATAATACTGGCCTCGTGTACAAAAAAATGGAGGTAGTAACTATTTGACTTCCTTCTCCATTGCGGTGACGTCAACGATATCCCGAACATTGCGGTTTGGCGAAATGCATTCGACGGAGAACACCATTTAGGGAGACCACGGTAAGTCATTCACAAGTGCCGCCTGCAAGCCGAGACAACCGCCTTATTTGCATCCAGGAAGTCTGTTGAACCAAAGCAAGCGTAAATTTACTAGTACTACAAGTACACAAAGCAAGCTGGACACAGAAGGGAGGCGCCCCCGAAGCTGCGGCATCCAGGAGCTCGGCAACGCGCTCCAGCAGCACGTCTCGGCCGCTCTCCTGCAACCTGCACCGCAGCAGCTCTCGAGCCATAGTGAGCGTGGCCCTCTTGTTTGCTTGTTCCCGTCGGGTGTGTGGCACTGTGGCTGCGGCGTGGTTTGAGGCCCTTGCGGCCGATCGCACCTGCCGTGGAGTGAGGGCAAGTAGCGCTTGACCGCGTCGCCCGCGCCCCGCAGCATTCTATGGAACGCGGGCTGCCTGAGGCGCGGGGTTGAGGTCACCTTGGGCAGGCGGCACGGCATGGGCTGGCCATGCCGCCCAGCGGTCGGCGTTGGTCGTCGGGTCGCCGGACATGGATGCGACGAAGCGGTGGAACACAAATCAGTGGAAAGGAGATTCCGGCGCACCCCTACCTGGCGCGCCAAATGTCGGATATCGGGTTCCGGCAAAACCCTTAAGGTTTGAACTCTGGGGTGCGCATGAAGAGATCCTTCCTACCGAAAAACGCCCATAACCTCGCCGCGATTCTAAGCTTGCACGATGAACCACACAAGAGACACGAGGTTTATACTGGTTTGGGCCACCATTGTGGTGTAATACCCTAATCCAGTGTGTGGTGTGGTGGATTGCCTCTTGGGCTGAGGATGAATAGTACAGAGGAAGAACAACCTCGCGAGGAGAGGTGTTCTTGTGGTGGTGGGTGTTCTGCTTCGGAAGGATTCGACCCCCTCCTACTGTGGTGGCTATCTCTATTTATAGAGGCCCTGGTCCTCTTCCCAAATATCGAGCGGGAAGGGAGCCAACAACAGCCATTTTGAAAGGGGACAACTAGTACAAGCTATCCTGACTAAAGGTGGTCTTCGACTGCCAAAGGCACTGGCGATGGCGCCGTCTTGGGCTCCACGGTGACCTCAGTTGTGCCGCTCTACTGGTCCTGGTCTCATTGCACTGATATGGAAACCTTTGCCTGATGCCTCGGTACTCCGCGCCTGCGCTTGCTCCCTTTGCACCAAAGAGGAAACGAGGACACTGCGTAGGCTGGCGCCCGCCAGGTCTTGATCATCATGGCTTGCGTCATGAGCACCTCGCGAGGTACCCCTTGCCTTGATCTCTCCGCCTCCTCGCGAGCCTGCTTGGTGAGGCCGACCCTGAGGAGGCCTTGTGTCGTCCGCCCCGCGAGGCTTGGCCCCTTGCGAGGGTCTTGAGCTTGGGTTCATGAAGACTGGCCGTACTGGGCCACTGCTGAGCCACGTTGCAGGCCGCAAGCAGGCAAGTCTGGGGACCCCCGTTCCCAGAACACCGACAGCGTGTGTACGTGTGAGTGTTACGTGCTTGCGTGGCTGCATGTGTTCGTGTGAGTGTTGTGTGCATGCACTTCATGTGCATGCGTGCGTGCATGTATAATCACCACACCGGCTCCTGTGTGTTAAAACAGACTGCTCAGCATACCAATACAAGGCCACCTTGTCCGCTGTGCCCGCGATCATGACTTCGAACCACCTTCCAATATTTTTTGTCGTTTGTTTTACTTCTTACTAGCAAGATGCCCATCCATTGCACATAGCATCAAGATGCATTTGCATGACTAGTTTATTTTGTGAGAGAAAAGGATGAACGAGGGAAGGCCTTATTTGCAATTGTGGAGAGGTGTGTGGGTACGTTTTTGCAAAATTCCCATAGTTTCCTTCCCATCCGCCAGATATAAATCGGACGACCTATATTGCAGGATGGCAGGCACACCATCATCACCAACTCTGTCTTTTTATAAGAGTGTAGAGTAGATACAAGCCGACGGGTGGGCCCAATGGTAGTGAGATAATGTGATGCAACACTAGAGGTGCCATGTGGAGCGTTTTACTAGTCAACTAGTCATGTCTTGAGCAAATACAAAGCTGTACTGTGAGCCCATGACTGTTTAATAACCACAGAATGTAAAATGGTGACCGTAATGAGTGGATTCTGAAGTCCAATGTACGTATCGTGCTTTCGCTTCAAATACAATGATCGTCACTGTATATATCGCGAGAGAAAGATAAAACATGCGTGAATGTGCTGGGGGCTTACTTTTAGAGGACCTGGAGATAGTTTGTGTGCGTACGTGAAAGGGGCGTAGAGGGGATGTATGCAATGGAGAGAGAGATGCTCTTCGTTTCTCTTTATTATGACTAACTTTATATATAGTATAAAAATATGCAAATTCACAATGCAGAATCAATATCATTGTGGGCACCATGCAATGCAAATTAACGTTCATACTCCTCCATATAACTTTGTAATGTTGTATATATGTAGAAATTCTAAAATAATTTTTTGGCCACACTTTATTCAAAAGGAATGTTGTATGCGAAATAAACATGAAGAGAGGGCTTTTTAGATCAATGGGGTACGTGATGTAACATGTGTGAATGTGTAGTTGATGTATTTGGCAGGGCCTAGAGAGGTATGCGTGTGTATTATGTATTCGAGAGAGGCATGTATAGAGGGGCTGGCAGGGGGGCGTGGGAGAGATAGCACAAGAAATGAGAGTGGTGTAGAGAGAGAGACGGATATGATGTCCGGCGAGAGATTCCCTTGAGTGTGTAAATGCAAGGGGGGAGGGGATAGAGGCACTAGGAGAATTTTTTTTGTGTGGTGTCTGTGTTGGTATGTGTGGGTGTGAGAAGATAACGAGACCTGGGGGCAGAGGATGTGTCACCGCATGAGGTCTGGTGGGTCGAGGTGAGGCCCTTGGTTCGGTTCTGTCCTGCGCCACATTGGTCGGCCCGTGACGCATTTAGGGAGACCCATGGATGACTAGTTGCACAAGACAAAGATAGCAGAATTGAGAAGGACTCTGTGTCCACTGACAAAGCCAGCTAGGATTTGTAACCCTAGGTTCTCAGACTAAGGTAACCCCTTATCTCTGATATTACTATTCATCCAACCTAACTTTAAGGGGCATCCTCGCCCATAACCTCGCCGCGATTCTAAGCTAGCACGATGAACAACACAAGAGACACGAGGTTTATACTGGTTAGGGCCACCATAGTGGTGTAATACCCTAATCCAGTGTGTGGTGTGGTGGATTGCCTCTTGGGCTGAGGATGAACGGTACAGAGGAAGAACAGCCTCGCGAGGAGAGGTGTTCTTGTGGTGGTGGGTGTTCTGCTTCGGAAGGATTCGACCCCCTCGTACTGTGGTGGCTATCTCTATTTATAGAGGCCCTGGTCCTCTTCCCAAATATCGAGCGGGAAGGGAGCCAACAACGGCCATTTTGAAAGGGGACAACTAGTACAAGCTATCCTGACTAAAGGTGGTCTTTGACTGCCAAAGGCACTGGCGATGGCTCCGTCTTGGGCTGCACGGTGACCTCCGTCCTGCCGCTCTGCTGGTCTTGGTCTCATTGCACTGATATGGAAACCTTTTCCTGATACCTCGGTACTCCGCGCCTGCGCTTGCTCCCTTTGCACCAAAGAGGAAACGAGGAAACTACGCAGGCTGGCGCCCGCCTGGTCTTGATCGTCATGGCTTGCGTCATGAGCACCTCGCGAGGTACCCCTTGCCTTGATCTCTTCGCCTCCTTGCGAGCCTGCCTGGTGAGGCCGCCCCTGAGGAGGCCTTGTGTCATCTGCCCCGCGAGGCTTGGCCCCTCGTGAGGGTATTGAGCTTGGATGAAGACGGGCCATACTGGGCCACTGCTGAGCCACGCTGTAGGCTGCAGGCAGGCAAGTCTGGGGACCCCCGTTCCCAGAACGCCGACAGTAGCCCCCGGGCCCAAGGTGCGCTCGGACTTGGCTTAGTAGCAAAGCCAAAGGGCAAGTGAGGAGCGCCGCGGGCCCCAACAGCCTGCGGCCTTGGTCGATGCATGGTGATTGATTGGACGTGGGCATCTCCGCTTCCCCACGCTCCCCCAATATCCGCCTGGCTAGGCGGCCACGAAGCCTTACACAGTTATTCCCCCTTTGCTACCCACGTGCTTCCTGTTCTCCTTTCTTCCCCCAGCCTCTGTTTACGCCCCCAATCTAATTTGAGCTCTGCTCCCACCATTGCCATGGCGCCAACTAGCAAAGAGAAGGGGAAGAAGCCTGTGTCCTCATCCAGCTTGCCTTTGGCAATCGGGCCCGCCGTCGGCCGGTCGCTGGTGCTCAATCTGGAAGCCTTGGGCAAGGTCCGCTCCGTGCTTGCCTCCAGTTTCAAAGAGTGCGGAAAGACAATGGCTTGGCCGGCGTCCCACACATCTGTCAACAGGACCACCATGGAGGTTCGATTCTTCGTCGACGCCCTGTGGGCTGGTCTGGTTCCCCATTTCTTCGCCTTCTTCAACACGGTGCTCTGCCACTATCAGATCCATATGATGCATCTTGATCCTCAATCCATCACCCTTCTTGCTGTCTTCGCCTTTGTTTGCGAAGCCATGGTGGGCATTGCTCCTTCCATTTCCCTCTTGCGCCACTTCTTTTCTCTGCGCCTGACTGACCCCTTGAAATGCTCGGGGTGCGTGAGCTTCCAGGCAGTGGCAGAGATGGCCGCCTCGGGGATCGATTTCAGCCTCCTGCCTTCCACGAGTGAGTTCTGGACGCGGTGGCTGTATGTGGATGTCAGGGTGCCCAGCCCCCTGCTCTCGCCTCCGACATTGCCTTCCATCCCCAATACAGGCTGGAGCCACGAGAAACTCATGAGCCCCCGGCTCGCCTTTGTCTGGCACCGACTGAGGAGGTTGAGAGAGCTTGGCGTGACTGCACCCAGGGTGGTGAAGGAGTTCCTCCAGTGCCACGTTGCTCCTCTTCAGTGCCACTCCCGACCGTTGTGGGCCCTGACCGAATACCAGGACCGCATGAGGCTCCAGGAGACAGAGCTGGTGCCTTAGACGCTGAAGAAGGTGCTTGAGGTCTTGGCTGGCGACCCCTCGCCGAGTGATATACGGCATGGGGGTAGCCTCTTGTATCTCTGCTCGGGCAGGGCTGAGTTCGCGAGGCAGATGCCGCCCTTCGATGAATGAGGGTTGCATCCGGCTGGTCTTGCGGGGCCTTGCGAGAATCCTGTCGCCGTGGCCCCCTTCCTCGCTGCCAGCACCGATCTTGCCCCAGGAGCGGGTGCAGGGAGGCAAGCATCACTTGAGGCTGGAGGCTCGGGTGTTGCGATGCCGATGACGCATGGGGCTCCTGAAGCGTCATCCTCCGGAGCCCGTGAAGCCCGGCCTGAGGCGGTCATCGATGAGGGAACGCAACCCGCGATTCCCGAGGCCGGAGCCTCCGAGGCCTCGACAGGCCATCAAGAAGTGGTGCCCGATCGCTCCTCCCAGCTTGGCGCCCCTGAGGCAGGCTGCCTGGGCGCTTCTTCGTCCTCTCCACGTGCTAGCCCTCACATTGAGAGCCTAGGTCGGTTCTGCGTGGACTTCGCCACCCTTCGCAAGAGGAAGGAGTCTTCGAGTGGCGGTGGATGCCCCTTCCGACCACTGAAGCATAGGAAGTACTTCGCCATAGATGAGTAAGTACCTCATTCTTGTAAATCCTCAAACGTCGCTCCTTTTCCTGATTGTGGCTTTTCAGGATCCCTCCTGCTAAGCCGGTGGAGTCTCCCAAGAAGCAACTCCCTCAGGCTTCGCCTTCATTGCTGGCCTTTAGTGTCCCGAGCTTGTGCGCTGCCCCTAACGCGGGGGCAGCCGGAGAAGCAAGGCAGCATGCGGGATGTCTTGAGTCCATGCCCCTACCGCCTTTCCTTCGCAACCTTGCTTGGGGTGTGACCGGCCTGCCCAGGGCCCCTCCTCTGATCGTGGACAACAAATGGTTGAAGTCGGCCCTTGGCTCTTCTTCGGGGAATGGGCTTGCGCCGGTCCGGGCCCCCTGTGGAGCCAGTCCGGCGATCGTGGGGGAGCCATCCCCCAGCCCCCTGCCGAGAGGGGGCGAACCGCTTCAGGGCCCACCGACAGCGCCGGCGACGGAGGACGACATCAGCGACGTGCTCAGGCGAGCGCGGGAGCGAAGCGTCGTTTGCCAAGAGTTTCTTTGGAGGGCGATGGATGTGATGGGCTAGCTTGGTGGAGAGCTCGCGGATGTGGACGCGTGTCTTGAAGCTGAAGGCCTGCGGCTGGTTGAGGAGCAGCACAAGCTGAAGGTGGCAGTTAACCTCGCGCGTCATCAACGCGAGCTTGATAACGCGAAGGCCGAAGCATCCCTCGCAGCCTCGCGAAAGGCGTGCTCCCGGCTATTGAGGAGGCTCGGGAAGGAGACCAACGACGTGAGATCGCGGAGAAGCGCGTGGGAGGTCCAAGCCTGGAGCGCTTCCCTGGAGCAGCAGGTGGAGCTGCGTCAGGCTGCCCTTGCATCACTGAAGGGGACGCCTGTCGAGGAGGAGGAGGAGCTCCGGAGGCGCGAGGAAGCGCTGACGCTGGAGGCCGTTGAGCGCAACCTTGACCTTGAGCGGTTGGAGACGAGGGAGCGCCAGGTTACCCAGGCGGAGGATGAGGTTGATGACCCACAAGTATAGGGGATCTATCGTAGTCCTTTCGATAAGTCAGAGTGTCGAACCCAACGAGGAGCAGAAGGAAATGATAAGCGGTTTTCAGCAAGGTATTCTCTGCAAGTACTGAAACAAGTGGTAACAGATAGTTTTGTGATAGGATAAATTGTAACGAGCAACAAGTAACAAAAGTAAATAAAGTGCAGCAAGGTGGCCCAATCCTTTTTGTAGCAAAGGACAAGCCTAGACAAACTCTTATAATAGGAAAAGCGCTCCGGAGGACACATGGGAATATCGTCAAGCTAGTTTTCATCACACTCATATGATTTGCGTTCGGTACTTTGATAATTTGATATGTGGGTGGACCGGTGCTTGGGTACTGCCCTTACTTGGAGAAGCATCCCACTTATTATTAACCTCTATTGCAAGCATCCGCAACTACAACAAAAGTATTAAGGTAAACCTAACCATAGCATGAAACATATGGATCCAAATCAGCCCCTTACGAAGCAACGCATAAACTAGGGTTTAAGCTTCTGTCACTCTAGCAACCCATCATCTCCTTATTACTTCCCAATGCCTTCCTCTAGGCCCAAATAATGGTGAAGTGTTATGTAGTCGACGTTCACATAACACCACTAGAGGTTAGACAACATACATCTTATCAAAATATTGAACGAATACCAAATTCACATGACTACTAATAGCAAGACTTCTCCCTTGTCCTCAGGAACAAACGTAACTACTCACAAAGCATATTCATGTTCATAATCAGAGGGGTAATAATGTGCATATAGGATCTGAACATATGATCTTCCACCAAATAAACCAACTAGCATCAACTACAAGGAGTAGTCAACACTACTAGCAACCTACTAGCACCAATCCCGGACTTGGAGACAAGAATTGGATAAAAGAGATGAACTAGGGTTTGGAGATGAGATGGTGCTAGAGAAGATGTTGATGGAGATTGCCCTCTCCCGATGAGAGGAGCGATGGTGATGACGATGGTGATGATTTCCCCCTCCCGGAGGGAAGTGTCCCCGGCAGAACAGCTCTGCCAGGGCCCTAGATTGGTTCCGCCAAGGTTCCACCTCGTGGCGGCGGAGTCTCGTCCCGAAAGGTTCTCTGCTATTTTTTTCTCATCGAAAGACTTCATATGGGAGAAGATGGGCGTTGGAGAGCCACCAGGGGGCCCACGAGGTAGGGGGCGCGCCCCCACCCTCGTGAGCAGGGTGTGGGCCCCCTGGCCTTCATCTTTGGCGACGATTTTTCTTTATTTATTTTAAGGTATTCCGTGGAGTTTCAGGACTTTTGGAGTTGCACAGAATAGTCCTTCAATATTTGCTCCTTTTCCAGCCCAGAATTCCAGCTGCCAACATTCTCCCTCTTCATGTAAACCTTGTAAAATAAGAGAGAATAGCCATAAGTATTGTGACATAACGTGAAATAACAACCCATAATGCAATAAATATTGTCATAAAAGCATGATGCAAAATGGACGTATCAACTCCCCCAAGCTTACCCTCGCTTGTGCTCAAGCGAAAAGCCGATAACAATAAATATGTCCTCATGTTTAGAGGTAGAGGCGTCGATAAAAGTAAGATACGGACATAAAGGCATCATGATTATTTCATAACAGCAACATATAAAGATTTTGTCATATGATTACTTATGTTCAAGTGATGATCTTTTCACAAAGCCAAAATATGAATCAGAAACCTTATTGGGCACCAACAATTATAATCTCAGTCATTCAAGCAATTGCAATTTATCATAATATCGGAAAGAGTCTATGTCAGAGCTTAAAAGCAAGTCCACATACTCAACTATCACTTAGTCCTTCATAACTGCTAACACTCACGCAATACTTGTGGTTACGGAGTTTTAATCGGACACAGAGAAAGATAGGGGCTTATAGTTTTTACCCCACAACCTTTTACCTCAAGGGTAATGTCAACAATAATAATTCATGCTCCCCACATCCAATTAGATATATATCATGTTCTTTCCAACATGCTGAGCTTGCCAAAGGATAAAATGAAAAAGGAAGGGTGAAGATCACCATGACTCTTGCATAAGGTAGAGGATAATAATAAAAGATAGGCCATTTGCATAGGTAAGCAGAGGTTGTCATGCGTGTTTAGGGTTGATGCACAAATCTTAATGCAAAAGAACGTCACTTTATATTGCCTCTTGCATGTGGACCTTTATTATGCAGTCCGTCACTTTTATTGCGTCCACAACAAGTTCGTACAAAGTTTATTTTCTCCGCACTAATAAGTCATGCATATTTAGAGAGCAATTTTTATTGCTTGCACCAATGAAAACTTACTTGAAGGATCTTACTCAATCCATAGGTAGATATGGTGGACTCTCATGGCAAAACTGGTTTTAAGGGTATTGGAAGCACAAGTAGTATTTCTACTTGGTGCTGAGAATTTGGCTAGCATGAGGGGGAAAGGCAAACTCAACACGGTAGAGGACACATGACAACATACTTTATCTCAGATATAAGAAAACATAACTCATTATGTTGTCTTCCTTGTCCAACATCAACTCTTTAGCATGTCATATTTTAATGAGTGCTCCCAATCATAAAAGATGTCAATGATAATATATCTATATGTGAAACCTCTCTTTCCTTATTACTTCCTATTAATTGCAACGATGACCAAAGCTATATTTGCCAACTCCCAACAACTTTAAATCATCATACTCTTTCTATGTGAAGTCATTACTTTCAATAAGATCAAGATGAACTCTTTGATTCTTTCTATTCTTTTTCTTCTAATCACCCAAGATCATGGCAAAATACTCAAGCCCTTGACTCAACACTAATCTTTATTATATAGCTCACGGACTCGATTACAAAGAAGGATCATAAAGCAAAACTCAAAACTAGATCATGCCATGACTTTATTCTACTAAATCAAGGTACTACTAATAGGATCGAACTAAGAAAAATGGTAAAGATAGGAGTTGTGATGGTGATACGATACCAGGGCACCTCCCCCAAGCTTGGCAGTGGCCAAGGGGAGTGCCCATACCCATGTGATTATTTCTCCTTCTTTGTTGTTGGCGGTAGAGGTGTTGATGATGATGCAAGCTTGTCATCCACCTTCCATGGCATAGGCTCACCATCATAGAAGGATGATCGAGTCTCCGGAATCCTCAAATCTGCAGCCAAACTCATCCTTTTGAATCTATATTCATACTCACAGTTTTGGTTTTGCAGATCATAGATTTGGGCTTGGAGGTGCTCGATCTTCTCATGTAGCTTATAGATGGCTTCCTCGGTATTCTTGGCATCCGGCTCATAGTTGTTGGTGAACTCCGCGAGCATCTTGTGGGTAGCGTTGATTCCACGCTCCACCATCCCCTGGAACTTGAAAACTTGTTGCTCCATTGCTTCGAGCCTCAACTCCACGCTTCCGGTTCCCTTTGGTCCCTCAACATCGCGGATGTGCAACAACCCATCACGCATCTCAATGGTTTGGGGGTGTTGCAGCACCTCCGCGAGGTAAGGGTTGATAACCTTCTCGAAGAACTTGAAGCACTTGCGTCATGATGATCTGGACCTGTCAGAAAAATAGCTCGAAACAAGAACAGGGGAGATTTGCGTGATACGAGAGTCAAAACCTTCGGGAGTATATATAATGAATTTTTACCGACCAAAATACGTATCGTGCAAGGAAACGGAGTCCGGAGGGCACACGAGGTGCTCACGAGGTAGGGGGGTGCGCCCAGGGGGGTAGGGCGCACCCTCCACCCTCGTGGAGGCCTCGTGTCCTCCCCGGACTGCTACTTATTTTTCTATTTTTCTAAATATTCCAAAACGGAGAAATATTGCCTTAAAAATTGTTTTGGAGTCGGTTTACTTACCGTACCACATAACTATTCCTTTTCGGAGTTTGGAACGTTCTAGAAAGTGTCCCTTATGTACTCCTCACGGGTTACAGTTTCAATAATGTTAGTTCCAACATTTATGGGATTACCTGATATATAGTGTTTGATCCTTTGACCGTTTACCACCTTCGGATTTGTGCTTGCGAAATTGTTGATTTTTATGGCACCGAAACGATAGACCTCCTCGATAACGTAGGGACCTTCCCATTTGGAGAGAAGTTTTCCTGCAAAAAATCTTAAACGAGAGTTGTATAGCAATACATAATCACCTACATTAAACTCACGCTTTTGTATCCTTTTGTCATGCCATCTTTTAACCTTTTCTTTAAACAACTTGGCATTTTCATAAGCTTGGGTTCTCCATTCATCAAGTGAGCTAATATCAAATAACCTCTTCTCACCGGCTAGTTTGAAATCATAGTTGAGCTCTTTAATAGCCCAATATGCCTTATGTTCTAGTTCGAGAGGTAAGTGACAAACTTTTCCATAAACCATTTTATACGGAGACATACCCATAGGATTTTTGTACGCAGTTCTATAGGCCAATAATGCATCATTCAGTTTCTTGGACCAATTCTTCCTAGACCTATTGACAGTCTTTTTCAGAATTAATTTGAGCTCTCTATTGCTCAATTCTACCTGACCACTGGACTGCGGGTGATATGGAGATGCAATTCTATGATTAACGTCGTATTTAGCAAGCATCTTACGGAAAGCGCCATGAATAAAGTGTGAACCACCATCAGTCATTAAGTATCTAGGGACTCCAAACCTCGGAAAAATAACTTCCTTAAGCATTTTAATAGAAGTGTTATGATCAGCACTACTTGTTGGAATAGCTTCTACCCACTTAGTAATGTAATCAACAGCAACTAAAATATGAGTGTATCCATTAGAGGCAGGAAAAGGTCCCATATAATCAAAGCCCCAAACATCAAATGGTTCAATAACAAGTGAATAATTCATAGGCATTTCTTGACGTCTACTAATATTACCAATTCTTTGACATTCATCACAAGACAAAACAAACTTACGGGCATCCTTGAAGAGAGTAGGCCAATAAAAACCGGATTGCAATACCTTATGTGCAGTTCTATCTCCAGCGTGGTGTCCTCCATAAGCCTCGGAGTGACACTTGCGTAGGATCTGTTCCTGTTCATGCTCATGTACACAACGTCTAATAACACCATCTACTCCTTCTTTTTAAAGATTTGGGTCATCCCAAAAGTAATGTCTCAAGTCATAGAAAAACTTTTTATTTTGTTGGTATGTGAAGCTAGGTGGTATAAATTTAGCAACAATATAATTAGCATAATCAGCAACCATGGAGTGCTACGAGAAGTACTTATGACATTTAATTGTTCATCAGGAAAGCTATCATCAATAGGTAGTGGTCATCAAGAACATTCTCTAACCTAGATAAATTGTCTGCAACGGGGTTCTCAGCTCCTTTTCTATCAACGATATGTAAATCAAATTCTTGGAGCAGGAGGACCCATCTAATGAGTCTAGGTTTTGCATCTTTCTTTTCCATAAGATATTTAATAGCAGCATGATCTGTGTGAATAGTTACTTTAGAATCAACAATATAGGGTCTGAATTTATCACAAGCAAATACAACTGCTAACAGTTCCTTTTCGGTAGTAGCATAATTTCTTTGAGCATTGTCTAGAGTCTTACTAGCATAATGGATAACATTCAATTTCTTATCAACTCTTTGCCCTAGAACAGCACCTACAGCATAATCACTAGCATCACACATAATTTCAAAGGGTAAATTCCAATCAGGTGGATGAACAACAGGTGCAGAGACTAATGCTTTCTTAAGTATTTCAAATGCTTCTACACAATCATCATCAAAGACAAATGGTACATCTTTTTGTAATAAATTAGTCAGAGGCTGAGAGATTTTTGAGAAGTCCTTAATGAACCTCCTATAAAATCCGGCGTGACCAAGGAAACTTCTTATACCTTTGATGTCCTTGGGACATGGCATCTTTTCAATAGCATCAACCTTGGCTTTATCAACTTTAATACCTCTTTCAGAAACTTTGTGCCCCAAGACGATACCTTCATTCACCATAAAGTGGCACTTTTCCCAATTCAAGACAAGATTAATTTCTTCACATCTCTACAAAACTCGAGCAAGATTGCTCAAGCAATCATCAAAAGAGGAATCATAGACGGAAAAGTCGTCCATGAAAACCTCACAAATTTTCTCACAGAAGTCAGAGAATATAGCCATCATGCATCTTTGAAAGGTAGCAGGTGCATTACATAAACCAAAAGGCATACATCTATAAGCAAAAGTACCAAAAGGGCATGTAAAAGTAGTCTTTGATTGATCTTTAGCCGACACAGGTATTTGAGAAAAACCGGAATAACCATCTAGAAGGCAATAATGTGTATGTTTGCATAATCTTTCTAGCATTTGATCAATAAAAGGTAAGGGGCAATGATCTTTCTTAGTAGCCTTATTTAATTTGCGTAAATCAATTACCATCCTATAACCTGTGATAATCCTTTCCGGAATCAATTCATCTTTATCATTAGGGACAACGGTAATACCTCCCTTCTTAGGGACACAATGAACAGGACTTACCCACTAACTATCAGCCACGGGATAAATTATACCTGCTTCCAGAAGCTTGAGTATTTCTTTTCTTACCACTTCTTTCATTTTAGGATTCAAACATCGTTGAGGATCACGCACTGGTTTGGCATCAGCTTCCAAATTTATTTTATGTTGACATAGAGTGGGACTGATGCCCTTAAGATCATCCAGAGTATATCCAATAGCGGCACGGTGCTTTTTCAGAGTTTTCAATAATCTTTCTTCTTCATGCTCTGAAAGGTTAGCGCTAATAATGACAGGATATATTTTATTTTCATCAAGATAAGCATATTTAAGATTATAAGGCAACAGTTTAAGCTCAAACACGGGATCACCCTTGGGTGGAGGAGGATCCCCTAGGATTTCAACAGGCAAATTGTGTTGCAGAATAGGTTCCTGTTTAAAGAATACTTCATCTATTTCCCTTCTTTCATTCATGAACATATCATTTTCATGGTCTAGCAAATAGTGTTCTAAAGGATCACTAGGAGGTACAACAATAGAAGCAAGACCAATAATTTCATCCTTACTAGGAAATTCTTCCTCACGATGTTGTTTACTAAATTTAGAGAAATTAAACTCATGAACCATATCATCCAAGCCAACAGTAACAACATTCTTTTCGCAATCTATTGTAGCATTAACAGTACACAAGAAGGGTCTACCAAATATAATGGGACAAAAGCTATCTTGTGGAGAACCAATAACAAGAAAATCAGCGGGATATTTGGTTTTCCCACACAAGACGTCAACATCTCTAACAATTCCCATTGGAGATATAGTATCTCTGTTGGCAAGTTTAATTGTAACATCAATTTCCTCTAACTCAGCAGGTGCAATCTCATGCATAATTTCTTTGTATAAGCCAATGGGTATAGCACTAGCACTAGCACCCATATCACATAAGCCATGATAACAATGATCTCCTATTTTAACAGAAATAACAGGCACGCCTACCATAGGTCTATGTTTATCTCTATCACAGGGTTTAGCAATTCTAGCAGTTTCACCAGTGAATTGAATAACATGCCCATCAATATTATCAGACAAGAGATGTTTAACAATAGCAATATTGGGTTCTACTTTGACTTGCTCAGGAGGTGTATAAGCCCTAGTATTGCTTTTACGAACAACAGTTGAAGCTTTGGCATGATCCTTCATTCTAACAGGAAAAGGTGGTTTCTCAACATAAGAAGTAGGAACAATAGGATCATTGTAAGTGACAGTCGTTTCTTCAACATTAATAGGTGCAGCTACTTTTACTTCTATGGGAGTATGATATTTAAACCACTTCTCCTTGGGGAGATCAACATAAGTAGCAAAAGATTCACAGAAAGAAGCTACTATCTCAGAGTCAAGTCCATATTTAGTGCTAAACTAACGGAAACTATCAGTATCCATAAAATATTTAACACAATCAAACTTAGGTGTCATACGTGACTCCTTTCTTTCGTCGAGGTCCCAATCTTCAGAGTTGCGTTTAATTCCATCCAATAAATTCCATCTGAATTCAATAGGCTTCATCATAAAAGAGCCAGCACAAGAAGTATCGAGTATGGTGCGATTGTTATCAGAAAGCCGAGCATAAAAATTCTGGAGAATTGTCACTTTTGAGAGCTCATGATTGGGGCATGAATATAACATTGATTTAAGCCTCCCCCAAGCTTGAGCGATGCTTTCTCCTTCGCGAGGCCAAAAATTATATATATAATTGCGATCACGATGAACAAGATGCATAGGGTAACACTTTTGATGAAATTCCAATTTCAATCTTTTATAGTTTCATGATCTCGTATCATCACATAGCCTATACCATGTCAATGCGTCTCCTTCCAAAGATAAAGGGAAAGCCTTCCTCTTAACAACAT
This sequence comes from Triticum timopheevii, assembly GCA_963921465.1. Classification (NCBI taxonomy): domain Eukaryota; kingdom Viridiplantae; phylum Streptophyta; class Magnoliopsida; order Poales; family Poaceae; genus Triticum; species Triticum timopheevii. The sequence goes on along the minus strand of OY997270.1, from coordinate 313,341,722 downwards.
CATCGGGTATACCTGCAAGCTTAAATAGTCCACAAATATCATCCACAAAGTGTAGATGTTCGTCAGGATGCTTTGTACCATCTCCTGCAAAAGTGTTAGCTAGTAGTTTTTCCATCATACCCGAAGGAATCTGAAAGGCAGTTTCATTTTCAATAGATTCAGTAGGTTCAGTAGGTTGAGGAGCAACTCTTGTCTCAACTGGACGGGGTGAAGATACCCCGAACAAGCCCCTCAGACAATTACTTTCCATAGTAACAAGTGACAGAAAATTTCAGCACACTAAATAAATTTTTCCTTACCAAATTCCACCTACCAAAGGCGCTTCACTCCCCCGCAACGACGCCAGAAAAGAGTCTTGATGACCCACAAGTATAGGGGATCTATCGTAGTCCTTTTGATAAGTAAGAGTGTCGAACCCAACGAGGAGCAGAAGGAAATGATAAGCAGTTTTTAGCAAGGTATTCTCTGCAAGTACTGAAACAAGTGGTAACAGATAGTTTTGTGATAGGATAAATTGTAACGAGCAACAAGTAACAAAAGTAAATAAAGTGCAGCAAGGTGGCCCAATCCTTTTTGTAGCAAAGGACAAGCCTAGACAAACTCTTATAATAGGAAAAGCACCCCCGAGGACACATGGGAATATCGTCAAGCTAGTTTTCATCATGCTCATATGATTTGCGTTCGGTACTTTGATAATTTGATATGTGGGTGGACCGGTGCTTGGGCACTGCCCTTACTTGGACAAGCATCCCACTTATGATTAACCTCTATTGAAAGCATCCACAACTACAACAAAAGTATTAAGGTAAACCTAACCATAGCATGAAACATATGGATCCAAATCAGCCCCTTACGAAGTAACGCATAAACTAGGGTTTAAGCTTCTGTCACTCTAGCAACCCATCATCTACTTATTACTTCCCAATGCCTTCCTCTAGGCCCAAATAATGGTGAAGTGTTATGTAGTCGACGTTCACATAACACCACTAGAGGTTAGACAACATACATCTTATCAAAATATCGAACGAATACCAAATTCACATGACTACTAATAGCAAGACTTCTCCCTTGTCCTCAGGAACAAACGTAACTACTCACAAAGCATATTCATGTTCATAATCAGAGGGGTAATAATGTGCATATAGGATCTGAACATATGATCTTCCACCAAATAAACCAACTAGCATCAACTACAAGGAGTAGTCAACACTACTAGCAACCTACTAGCACCAATCCCGGACTTGGAGACAAGAATTGGATACAAGAGATGAACTAGGGTTTGGAGATGAGATGGTGCTGGTGAAGATGTTGATGGAGATTGCCCTCTTCCGATGAGAGGAGCATTGGTGATGACGATGGTGATGATTTCCCCCTCCCGGAGAGAAGTGTCCCCAGCAGAACAGCTCTGCCGGAGCCCTAGATTGGTTCCTCCAAGGTTCCGCCTCGTGGCGGCGGAGTCTTGTCCCGAAAGGTTCTCTGCTATTTTTTTCTCATTGAAAGACTTCATATGGGAGAATATGGGCGTCGGAGAGCCACCAGGGGGCCCACGTGGTTGGGGGCGCGCCCAGGGGGGGCGCCCCCCACCCTCGTGAGCATGGTGTGGGCCCCCTGGCCTTCATCTTTGGCGATGATTTTTCTTTATTTATTTTAAGGTATTCCGTGGAGTTTCAGGACTTTTGGAGTTGCACAGAATAGTCCTTCAATATTTTCTCCTTTTCCAGCCCAGAATTCCAGCTGCCGGCATTCTCCCTCTTCATGTAAACCTTGTAAAATAAGAGAGAATACCATAAGTATAGTGACATAACGTGAAATAACAGCCCATAATGCAATAAATATTGTCATAAAAGCATGATGCAAAATGGACGTATCAGAGGTTGGCGTGTGCGAGGCTCGAATCCAGGAGGAGGTCGACCGCCGTGTGGCGGAAGCTCACGCAGATCTTAGTGCAGGTATAGCCAGAGGCTGGAGCTGATTGAAGCCGAGGCTGCAGGCAGGACTGCCACTCTCAGGTCCAAGCTGACTGAAACGGGACAACGCGCGGAGGCCGCCGCAGCCACCCTGGTCTCGCCGCAGACTGAGTTGGCCTCCACCTGTGCCGAGCTGCTTGTTGTTCAATAGCAGGTCAATGACGCCGAGTCCATTGTGCGGCAAAACAAAGAAGAAATTCTTCAACGGCAGACGCTAGAGCACATGCACGGCCCCATGCTCCAAGAGCTCAGGAACAGGGCCAACACAGCCCTGGGCAATATCTGCGATGCGGATGCTCCGCATCCTCATGTGACCAACTATTCCGGCCATCTTCAATTCTTCACTGATGTGGTGACGCACCTGGAGAACCGCTCCGAGAGGAATCGCCAGCTTGTCAAGGAGAGGAGCCACAGTCTGCTCGGGCAAGCATTCTCCCGCGTCTTCAGCCACCTTCAGAACGCGGATCCCCAGTTCGACTTCGATGCCGCCATCGCCAGGTTCCCGAGGCCATACGGGGCGATCTGGCGCGGTGGGTAGAGGACAACGTGGATGCGCTTGTTAGGGCCTTCGCTTCTGACAATGACGGGGTGATAGTTGCCGCGGACGAAGGTGACGTGGTCAATGGCGGCGAAGACGGCGCCATTAGTGGTGACGGTGACGTTAGTGACAATGATAGAGGCGCCAGTGATGCGTCCGGAGGTGACCACGAGGATGCGGTGAGCAATATGTCTGATTGACCGGTGTCCCCCTGCTGTTTTATCTGCACACAAAAAGCTCGAGCGCGTCCTTGAAGGTTGTAAGAGCATTTTGGGAGGGGAAGCCCCTCATGTAAAAAGATTATTGTCCACATGCTTGTAGGAGCGGTGCTGAATGTGCGCCTGCATGATGTTACTGGCACTGCGATGAGTTAGTTGTTGTGGTTTACCTTTAGTCCGGGCAAGCCTTGAATAGGTCTGTGAGGCCGCGATCCTCCGAGGGTCCTCTGGGGGACCTGCTGACCATGTGGTGAGAGCCTCGCGAGAGCGAGTGCTGGCCGCAGGACGGCATGCAGGCGTGCGCCTAGCCCAGCCCCGCCCGCGAGAGGCTCGTGAGGGGGAGGCAGCTAGTGCAAACTCCGAACCAGGGCAGAAACCAGAATACGAGAGAACACACGAACGAGACAAGACACACCTCCCCGCATACGCAAACACAAATTCATTTTCAACTTAAATCTGAAGTAAGGAAGCTCGACCACAGAAGGGGGGGGGGGGGCAAAAAGCAAAAGGCCGCGTCCAGCACCGAGTCTAGACTTTGACGCCTTCTCACCAGCGCGGAGCTAAGTGCTGCCACTGGGCGTGGGAGGGAGCCCCCGAGGCCCGAGGGTGGCTCTCCGGAGACTTTGGGGCGTGTATAGCCCCAACTCATTATTACGTGAGAGTGTCACGGGCGGCGAGCTTCACAGGCACTGGGCCTACTTCACAGGTACCGGCCTTGCTTCATATCGCCAGACGAGGGCCCTGCCTTACGCCACCCTCGACCACCATTGACGGTGGCCGGAAACCAAGGATGACACCAATGGGGCAAAGGGGACGGCAATAGTTCCCCCGATGACCACGGGTCCTCTGCCGGGGGCATGCTTTGCAGCACCTCCCCGGCAGAGGGCCTACCTCCGAGAAACACCTTGCTCCGTGTGCCGCGGGGAGGGGCCTGGCTCCTGGCCCCTCTCATGCAGCCCCCAATGCGCTCCTCCTGGCGGAAGTGAGGCTGCCGAGCTGGGGCAACCTTCCACTGCAGTGACCTAAACTTCCTGCGACCCATGGTTAGCATAAGCTTGCTCCTGAGGAATTAGCGGTACCCGATAGTTGCTGCCGCCAACGCGGTTGGTAAGGCTTCCTTGAGGCTCCTGAAAGGCTCGGCTTCTGGCGTCTCTTCCTCCCAGCCTGGCCCGACAAACGAGCCATGGCCGTCTTCCAGTGCGTATCCCTGATCCACCATGTGGGGCACGTAGGCCTCCGAGGTTGCTGCCCCGAAGGCTTCGCCGTAGTGCCCCATGCTCCACGTGGCTTGGCCCAGCACGCCATCTTGGGGGTGATAGGGCGGCGGCCCGCCCGGACCATAGGCGGTGATGCACATACCTTCGCACACCGGGGGTGGTACTGGTGCAGCTTGACGCCCAACGCTGATGGTTGAGCTAGTGTTAATGAAGCCTTGGGGTGCGCCTGGGGGCGCACGGGCACAGATGGGCCTGCCACACGATCCGCCTGGGGCCTGGGGTGGAAGATGGACGCAGAAGGGAGGCGCCCCTGAAGCTGCGGCATCCAGGAGCTCGGCAACACGCTCCACCAGCACGTCTTGGCCGCTCTCCTGCAACCTGCACCGCAGCAGCTCTCGAGCCACAGTGAGCATGGCCCTCTTGTTTGCTTGTTCCCGTCGGGTGTGCGACGCCGTGGCTGCGGCGTGGTTTGAGGCCCTTGCGGCCGATCACACCTGCCGCGGAGTGAGGGCTGGCAGCGCTTGACCGCGTCGCCCACGCCCCGCAGCGTTCTGTGGAACGCGGGCTACCTGAGGCGCGGGGTTGAGGTCACCTTAGGCAGGCGGCACGGCATGGGCTGGCCATGCCGCCCAGTGGTTGGCGTTGGTCGTCGGGTCACCAGACATGGATGCGACGAAGCGGTGGAACACAGATCAGCGGAAAGGAGATTCCGGCGCACCCCTACCTGGCGCGCCAAATGTTGGATATCAGGTTCCGGCAAAACCCTTAAGGTTCAAACTCTGGGGTGCACCTGAAGATATCCTTCCTACTGAAACACGCCCATAACCTCGCCGCGATTCTAAGCTAGCACGATGAACAACACAAGAGACACGAGGTTTATACTGGTTCGGGCCACCATTGTGGTGTAATACCCTAATCCAGTGTGTGGTGTGGTGGATTGCCTCTTGGGCTGAGGATGAACAGTACAGAGGAAGAACAGCCTCGCGAGGAGAGGTGTTCTTGTGGTGGTGGGTGTTCTGCTTCGAAAGGATTCGACCCCCTCCTACTGTGGTGGCTATCTCTATTTATAGAGGCCCTGGTCCTCTTCCCAAATATCGAGCGGGAAGGGAGCCAACAACGACCATTTTGAAAGGGGACAACTAGTACAAGCTATCCTGACTAAAGGTGTTCTTCGACTGCCAAAGGCACTGGCGATGGCACCGTCTTGGGCTCCACGGTGACCTCCGTCCTGCCGCTCTGCTGGTGAGGGAGTCCTAGACTAGGGGTGTCCGGATGGCCGAACTATCATCATCGGCCGGACTCCAAGACTATGAAGATACAAGATTGAAGACTTCGTCCCGTGTCCGGATGGGACTTTCCTTGGCGTGGAAGGCAAGCTTGGCAATACGGATATGTAGATCTCCTACCATTGTAACTAACTCTGTGTAACCCTAGTCCTCTCCGATGTCTATATAAACCGGAGGGTTTTAGTCCATAGGACGAACAACAATCATACCATAGGCTAGCTTCTAGGGTTTAGCCTCCTTGATCTCGTGGTAGATCCACTCTTGTACTACCCATATCATCAATATCAATCAAGCAGGAGTAGGGTTTTACCTCCATCGAGAGGGCCCGAACCTGGGTAAAAACATCGTGTCCCTTGTCTCCTGTTACCATCCGCCTAGACGCACAGTTCGGGACCCCCTACCCGAGATCCGCCGGTTTTGACACCGAAATTGGTGCTTTCATTGAGAGTTCCTCTGTGTCGTCACCGATAGGCCCGATGGCTCCTTCGATCATCACTAACGATGCAGTCCAGGGTGAGACTTTCCTCCCCGGACAGATCTTCGTATTCGGCGGCTTTGCACTGCGGGCCAATTCACTTGGCCATCTGGAGCAGATCGAAAGCTACGCCCCTGGCCATCAGGTCAGATTTGGAAGTCTAAACTTCACGGCTGACATCCGCGGAGACTTGATCTTCGATGGATTCGAGCCACAGCCAAGCGCGCCGCACTGTCTCGATGGGCATGATTTAGCTCTGCTGCCGGACAGTGCCCTGGAGACCGCACACGAGTCTGCTCCGACCCTTAGTTCGGAGCCGACCGCGTAGATCGAGGATGGGTGGCTAGACACCGCCTCGGGGGCTGCAACCTCTATGGCGAGGGAGCCGAATACTGACCTTGTTCCTTGTGAAGCTCGTGACTCCGAGGTGCCGGACTCCTCGCTGGACTCCGAACCTCCCGCGCCCCCTCCGATCGAATCCGATTGGGCGCCGAGCATGGAGTTCACCGCTGCGGACATCTTTCAACACTCACCTTTTGGCGACATCCTGAATTCGCTAAAGTATCTCTCGTTATCAAGAGATCCCTGGCCGAACTGCGATCAGGATGGTTGGGATACGGACGACGAAGAAATTCAAAGCCCATCCACCACCCACTATGTAGCCACTGTCGACGATCTAACCGACATGCTAGACTACGACTCCGAAGACATCGACGGTATGGACGACGATGCCGGAGACGACCGAGAACCAGCGCCTACCGGGCACTGGAAAGCCACCTCAACTCACGACGTATACATGGTGGATACACCAAAAGGTAGCGATAACGAGGAACAACAGGAAGCGGTGAAGGATAACTCCCCCGAAAAGCAACCAAAACGGCGATGCAAGCGCCGCCCAAAGTCCCGCCTCGATAACAACAGCACCCATACCGACCCAGCCGCAAAGCAGGGCGAACCAGTGGACGACGAACACGCCACCAAGCAATCATCCTAACAAGATGAATTGGACGAGCAACCCATCCCCGGCGAAAACAACAGTCCAAACAGCCTCACGCTGGACACATCACCGGAGCATAAGAACCTTCACAAAAGGCTCGTCGCCACCGCAGGAAGTTTGAAGAAGCAGAAGCGGAAGCTCAAAATAGCGGAAGACGTACTCAGAATGAGATGGAGCAAAGTTTTCAAGACCGCAGATAAATACGGCGATAGTCACCAAGCAAAGAGCTACCCGAAGCGCAAACTGCTGCCCGAATTTGACGAGGAGGCCGTAGAACCCGCACAGTCAAAAAACAAAGAGGCCGCCTGGCCGGATAGACGACCAGATGATAGGCTAAGAGCGGCAGGCGGCGCCGCACACAAACCGGCACACAATCCACATAAGGATCCTCGCAAAAAGGATGGCCCGGTCAGGTCCATCTATGGGCCAAAAAAGAAGGCTCCAGGAAGCAACACAACACGCCGAGTGTCCGAAGATAACGGCACACCTAAATACAGGGGCGCCGCACACCCACTATGTTTCACCGATGAGGTACTGGATCATGAATTTCCAGTGGGATTCAAGCCCGTAAACATAGAGGCATACGACAGAACAACAGACCCCGGAGTCTGGATTGAGGATTACATCCTACACATACATATGGCTAGAGGAGACGATCTCCATGCCATAGAATACCTACCCCTCAAGCTCAAAGGTCCAGTTCGGCATTGGCTCAAAAGCCTCCCAGAAAATACCATTGGAAGTTGGGAAGAGCTCGAGGATGCATTTCAAGCAAATTTTCAAGGGACTTATGTCCGCCCTCCGGATGCAGACGATTTAAGTCACATAACTCAATAGCCCGGAGAGTCAGCACGCAAATTCTGGAACAGGTTCCTCACCAAAAAGAACCAAATAGTCGACTGTCCGGACGCCGAAGCCTTAGCAGCTTTTAAGCATAACGTCCGAGACGAATGGCTCGCCAGACACCTCGGCCAGGAAAAACCAAGAACAATGGTCGCGCTAACAAGCCTCATGACCCGCTTTTGTACGGGGGAAGATAGCTGGCTGGCAAGATGCAACACCAGCGACCCGAGTACATCCAAGGTCAGGGATGGAAATGAGAAATCACGACGCAGAAAAGATTAGCGCCGGAATAAGGAAAATGGCCCAAAGAGCACGACAGTCAATGCCGGGTTCAAAAGCTCTCGGCCGAACAACAAAACACTGCCTTTTAAGGACAACAGTGACGAGCTATCCAATCTAAACAAAATTTTGGACAGGATATGTCAAATCCACAGTACCGTTGGGAAGCCTACAAACCATACCCACCGAGATTGTTGGGTCTTCAAACAGTCCGGCCGACTTAACGTCGAACACAAGGGGCTCGACACACCAAGCGAAGACGATGACGAACCCCACAAGCAGAGCGCCGGAAAACAAAAGACCTTCCCACAAGAAGTCAAAACAGTGAACTCACTTCATGTGATAACGCGGAACAATAGTGCGGCACCTACTAAAGTACGCATCACACGGTCCACCCCAGCGGAATCCCAAGATTGGATGTCAAAACCAATTACTTTCGACCATCTGGATTACTCCAGAAGTATTCGAAACGCAGGATGGACTGCTTTGATATTGGATCCCATAATCGACGGACTACAATTTAAACAAGTCCTAATGGACGGCGGCAGTGATATAAACCTGCTATACCAGGACACCATCCGCAGAATGGGGATAGACCCTACCAAAATTCGCCATAGCGGCACTTCCTTTAAAGGAGCGACGCCAGGCCCTTATGCCAATAGTACGGGCTCCTTACTACTAGAGGTTGTGTTCGGTTCATCCGACAACCTCCGTTACGAAAAGCTAATCTTCCATATCGCCCCATTTAAAAGTAGCCATCAAGCACTATTGGGACGCGAAGCTTTCGCCCGCTTTAACGCAATACCGCATTGCGCGTCTCTCACACTTAAAATGCCCGGTCCATGCGGCATCATCTCATTAAAAGGTAACTTCGAGTGTTCCTCGACCACGGAAGAACGTGAGACTGCCTTGACAGCCACACACTAATCCGGCCTTGCTAATCAAAGCCCCTGCAAAACAGGTCGTTCAGACCCCGAACACGGTTAGGCGAGTCCGGCATAAATAAACTAGGGGCTTACTAGCCGCATACCCCTTTGCAAGGGGCTGCAAGCACAAACAATGAGAGCCAATAAAGCTCAACCTTATTCATTTTTTAAATCATACTCCGTTTTACATACATTTTTTGCATGATATCTTCCCAAACTAAGTTCTTCTCTTTTACAGATGAACAGCGTGCTACGCCCGTCCAGGATACGGCACAACGGAGACACGGGCGCAGACGTGCAGCAGGGACCCATCGCAAGGATTCTTTTTAGATTAAGACCCTACGTAAACCTTTTTTACTGTCTCTTGTTGATACACATCCCCCGGTTTCTTATCATAACCGAGCAGGAGGCTGGCGTTTTGGCATCGGCCGCGTCAGAAGATTTCGCGCGTACCCGGACACTAGGGGCTTAGGGCATCGTTCTGCCTATTTTCATAAAGACCGAATACCTCATGGAGTGTTCGGCGTCTCGAGTTAGGCCTTATATGCATCAGCTCCGAATCATGTCTTTGGTCAAATGTTGGGCTTGCGCGGCTCCTGTGTTTTGCTGCCTTACCTTCCGTATCATCGGCTAACGCGGCACCAGGAGAACTACTGCGATTGTGCCCCGGTTCGGCTGGGCGAGCACCTCAGTAGAGAAAGCCGAAAACTGACTGTCATGATATAGCGAGAGACTGGTCAACCACTCGATCGACTACCGGAATGTCTAGACTTCCTACGCTTTGACGAAGGGCCGTTTCCCGGTCAGGTATACACGCACTCCGAATTCGGAAGAGCGTAGAGCCCCCAGGGGCTATATCGTAGCCCCACCTTTGAACTCCGATGGCTAAGTGAAAGTGATAAAGCATTATAGTCCGGTTGCCTCGTTTTCTACGCTACCACCTCCTTCACAGGACCAAGACGTTGGATTAAGTGTGAAAATGCGCTTTTTTGCGAACACCCCCGCACTATGTGCGTGGGGGCTGAAGCCGAAGACTGCCATCTTTCAGGTTATATATACATATACATTAACGGCCGCATAGGAGAAATTTCAATACTTGAACGCACAAGTATTAAAAGACCTTATATTATCAATATGGTTTTACAAATCATACATATCATTTGAACATTTTTCGAGCACCGCGACTCTATTAAATGAGCGCCCTGCAGGACTTCCTCAAAACAGTGCTCGGCGGGTAACCGGCTTTTGTCCGAACCTCGGGATGCAACAGCGGTGGCATCCATCTCCGCCCAGTATGTCTTAACACGGGCGAGAGCCATCCGCGCACCCTCTATGCATACCGACCGCTTCATGCCTTGATATGCGGCACCGCCCCAAGGAATTGCTGCAGTAAGCCAAAATAACTCTTCGGCTGGGGCCTTTCCGGCCACAGATGAGCCACCACATCCGTCATGGAAAATCCGGACAATCTATTCAGCTCAGCCCATTCAGCCAACCGATCGGTTAGCGGAAGGGGACGCTCCGGACTATGGAATTGAGACCAAAAAAGCTCTTCCATTTCGTGATCCTTTTGGCTTCGGAAGTGTACGACTGCGTCCGCCGCACTCGCCGCCAAGTTCAGATAAGGATCCTCCGCACCCCACAACTGGCCCAACTGAGCATACTTCGGATCCGTGAACTTCCTGCGCAGCAAGAAGGGCTTTCCAGCCGCAATGTCTTCGGCCTGACGCAGCTCCTCCTTTATAGCCCGCATTGCAGAACGGGCATCCTTGGCTTCGGCGGTGGCCTTCTTCAGGCCCTCTTGCTCCGCTCGGCGCTCTCTTTCAAGAACTTCATAGCGGTCGGTAGCATCCTTCAGCTTCACGATCATTTCGGCCATCTCCTCCCTGCTTCGGCAGTGAGCAGCCTTTTCGGCTTTTAGCTCTTGGGCTGCCTTCGAGGCAGCCGCATCACTCCTTCTGGCTTGCTCCTTGGCTCGAGCAAGCTCTGCCCGAAGGTTTTCCACAGCAGCGGCGCCATCTGCATCAAGCATACCTGTTGTAAGGCGTGGGCATCAGCTCCCTTACCAGGTGACCGCGGAAAAACCACTCACCTTGTGACTCGTCGAGTCGCCTATTGACCAGCGCGATGTCCGCATCCGCAACGTCCAGCTGCCGCTTCAGTTCGGCAACTCTATCAGTCCAGCTGGCCACCGAACGCTCCGCCCCCTGAATAGGAATGGCGACATATTAAAACTGAGATTATGATCCTCGGCATGCTGTCACTTCTGACAACGTACCGAGTCTCAGGGGCTACTATCTATACAGGGCGCACTCTATGTGCAAAACTATCAAAAGGCATGTCATTTTTACGTACCTCAAACCCCGCTAGTAAACTTCTGACGGCATCATGCAACCCGCTCTCAGCGGATGAAATTCTTTCAATCACCGTACTCATTAATGTACGGTGATCTTCTGAGGTAGACGCTTTCTCAAGCAGATCCTTCAGCTCCCCCGGCCGTACACCAGTTGGTGCCGAACTCTCCGGCCCTGCCGGACTCGGGGAGACCCTCCGCGACGACACCTCAGGGTCGTCCGCCCTGCCTGACGGTGTGGCAGATGGAGGCGTCTCGCTCTCCATCATCTTCGGACGAAGGTCCCCCGAAGATGAGCTCAGCTGAGAAGGGCAGAGATCCGAACTACGAGGTAAAAACTTCGGTTATCCTCAGTAGCAAAAATAGGGATGTCCCTTGTTACAAAACTCCCCTTTTTCTACTTACGGCTTGCTGGAGGGCTGATTCCTTTGGGGAGATAGTGCGGCCGGGGCTCCTCCTGGCGTAGGACCCTCTGGTGAAGATTTCTTCCCCCGCTTTGAGGCCTTGGCCTCCGGATCTTCGGAAGCGGTCCTCTTCTCCCCCTGGAAGGAGGGATTCTCGATCCGCCCTTTCTTGAAAGCCTCCCCGGTGGAGGCGGTAGTTTCTCTGTTCTCCCCTTCGCCCTCTTCTGAAGGCGCAACCTCCAGCATCCTGACTAACACGGGATCCGGCGTGGTCTTAGGGAGGGGGGCCGGACACCGTATCAGTTTCGCCTGCGCTATCCACTCCTGTCCAAGGGATAGCTGGTTAAAAGGCAAATCCATAATGAATAAATGGACGATATGTCCGGACACAGGGCTACTTAATTGAGTATCCGGGCGATTGCAGCTTAGGCCGGCGTCCTAGGTCAAGTCCGGACACATCTCTTGTGATCCGAAGAACAATTTGTACATCTCCACGGGTGTCGCACGCATGAAGTGTTGGAGAATTCGTGGTCCCTCCGGATTGAATTCCCACAGGCGGAGGGGGCGATGTTTGCAGGGCAGAAGACGCTGAATCAGCATAACCTGCATCACCACGACCAGATTGATCTCCCTCTCTTGGAGGTCTCGAATCCGGCCCTGCAATAGGGGTATGTCCTTGGACGGCCCCCAGTCAAGCCCTTTGCTGACCCATGATGTCAGCCGTTGTGGAGGACCCGAGCGAAAGACGGGCGGCGGCCTCTGCCTGCTGCCCCTAGGAGCGGTAATATAAAACCACTCCTGTTGCCACAAACTGAGCTCCTCCTGAAAGAGCCCTCGGGCCATGGAGCATCGGCCCTCTTGCTTATAACCGCCCCTCCGCACTCTGCCTGACGCCCCTCAATCATCTTCGGCTCCGCGTTGAAGGTTTTGAGCCACAAACCGAAGTGGGGGGTAGTGCGGAGGAAGGCTTCTCAGACGACAATAAATTCTGAGATATGGAGGATGGACTCCGGAGCCAAGTCATGGAATTCCAACCCATAGTAAAACATGAGCCCCCTCATGAAGGGATCCATCGGGAAGCCTAAACCCCGAAGGAGGTGAGACACGAACACGACGCTCTCGCCTGGCTCGGGAGTAGGAATGACTTGCCCTTGGGCAGGCAACCTATGAGAAATCTCGTAGGTTAAGTACCTGGCTTCTCTCAGCTTTAGCACGTCCTCTTCCGTGACGGAGGAGGGCATCCACTGGCCCTGTAGGTCGGAACCGGACATTGTCGAAGGTCCGAAGCGCTCGAATCTGGAGCCCTGAGTGTTGGAGCTCGGGGCGAGGAGCGGATTCGATTGAGGATTGAAGAAAAAGAACGAGCCTTGGTCTCATTATAAAGAGGGAGAATACCAAGAGCCGTCCCCGTGACCGTTTGGAACTCGCCTTCGATGGAGGGGGCGTGGCAACGGGCGCGGTTGGGTTACCCACGTCCGTATTGATGAGGATCCCGGAATAAGGGGAACACGATCTCTGCTTCAACAAGACGTGCCAAGGAAACCGCTTCGCTAAACGCGTTGAGGTGGTATAATAAAAATGATTCAAGTAAAGGCTTGGTAGTGGTGTGACGTCACGCCACGAAATACGTCAGCAGATTGAACTTGTTTGAATATTATTCTCTCTACGGTGGTATGTGGAATTTATTTTACAGAGCCAGACACTATCCTGGTGTTCACAATCTTCTATGAATTATTCGGAGGAGGAACCCGCTTTGCAATGCCGAAGACAATATGCGCGCCAGACTCGTCGTCATTGAACCCTGGTTCAGGGGCTACTGAGGGATTCTTGGACTAGGGGGTGTCCGGATGGCCGAACTATCATCATCGGCCGGACTCCAAGACTATGAAGATACAAGATTGAAGACTTCATCCCGTGTCCGGATGGGACTTTCCTTGGCGTGGAAGGCAAGCTTGGCAATACGGATATGTAGATCTCCTACCATTGTAACCGACTCTATGTAACCCCATCCCTCTCCTGTGTCTATATAAACCGAAGGGTTTTAGTCCATAGGACGAACAACAATCATACCATAGGCTAGCTTCTAGGGTTAAGCCTCCTTGATCTCGTGGTAGATCCACTCTTGTACTACCCATATCATCAATATCAATCAAGCAGGAGTAGGGTTTTACCTCCATCGAGAGGGCCCGAACCTGGGTAAAAACATCGTGTCCCTTGTCTCCTGTTACCATCCGCCTAGACGCACAGTTCGGGACCCCCTACCCGAGATCCGCCGGTTTTGACACCGACAGCTGGTCTTGGTCTCATTGCACTGATATGGAAACCTTTGCCTGATGCCTTGGTACTCCGCGCCTGCGCTTGCTCCCTTTGCACCAAAGAGGAAACGAGGACACTGCGTAGGCTGGCGCCCGCCTGGTCTTGATCGTCATGGCTTGCGTCATGAGCACCTCGCGAGGTACCCCTTGCCTTGATCTCTCCGCCTCCTCGCGAGCCTGCCTGGTGAGGCTGCCCCTGAGGAGGCCTTGTGTCGTCCGCCCCCGAGGCTTGGCCCCTCGCGAGGGTCTTGAGTTTGGGTTGATGAAGATGGGCCGTACTGGGCCACTACTGAGCCACACTGCAGGCCGTTGGCAGGCAATTCTGGGGACCCCTGTTCCAAGAACGCCGACATCGTGTGTACGTGTGAGTGTTACGTGCTTGTGTGGCTGCATGTGTTCGTGTGAGTGTTGCGTGCATGCACTTCATGTGCATGCGTGCGTGTGTGTATAATCACCACACCGGCTCCTGTGTGTTAAAACTGATGGCTTAGCATACCAATACAAGGCCACCTTGTCCGATGTGCCCGCGATCATGACTTCGTACCACCGTCCAATATTTTTTGTCATTTGTTTTCATTCTTACTAGCAAGATGCCCGTGCATTGCATGTAGCATCAAGATGCATTTGTATGACTAGTTTATTTTGTGAGAGAAAAGGATGAATGAGGGAAGGCCTTATTTGCAATTGTGGAGAGGTGTGTGGGTACGTTTTTGCAAAATTGCCATAGTTTCCTTCCCATCCATCAGATATAAATCGGACGACCTATATTGTAGGATGGCAGGCACACCATCATCACCAACTCTGTTTTTTAATAAGAGTGTAGAGTAGATACAAGCCGACGGGTGGGCCCAATGGTAGTGAGATAATGTGATGCAACACTAGAGGTGCCATGTGGAGCGTTTAACTGGTCAACTAGTCATGTCTTGAGCAAATACAAAGCTGTACTGTGAGCCCGTGACTGTTTAATAACCACAAAATGTAAAATGGTGACCGGAATGAGTGGATTCTGAAGTCCAATGTACGTATCGTGCTTTCGCTTCAAATACAATGATCGTCACTGTATATATCGCGAGAGAAAGATAAAACATGCGTGAATGTGCTGGGGGCTTACTTTTAGAGGACCTGGAGATAGTTTGTGTGCGTACGTGAAAGGGGCGTAGAGGGGGTGTATGCAATGTAGAGAGAGATGCTCTTCGTTTCTCTTTATTATGACTAACTTTATATATAGTAAAAATATACAAATTCACAATGCAGAATCAATATCATTGTGGGCACCATGCAATGCAAATTAACGTTCATACACCTCCACATAACTTTGTAATGTTGTATATATCTAGAAATTCTAAAATAATTTTTTGGCCACACTTTATTCAAAAGGAATGTTGTATGCGAAATAAACATGAAGAGAGGGCTTTTTAGATCAATGGGGTACGTGATGTAACATGTGTGAATGTGTAGTTGATGTATTTGGCAGGGCCTAGAGAGGTATGTGTGTGTATTACGTATTCGAGAGAGGCATGGATAGAGGGGCCGACAGGGGGCCGTGGGAGAGATAGCACGAGAAATGATAGTGGTGTAGAGAGAGAGACGGATATGATGTCCGGCGAGAGATTCCCTTGAGTGTGTATATGCAAGGGGGGAGGGGATAGAGGCACCAGGAGAATTTTTTGTGTGGTGTATGTGTTTGTATGTGTGGATGTGAGAAGATAACGAGACATGGGGGCAGAGGGTGTGTCACCGCATGAGGTCCGGTGGGTCGAGGTGAGGCCCTTGGTTCGGTTCTGTCCTGTGCCACATTGGTCGGCCCGTGACGCATTTAGGGAGACCCATGGATGACTAGTCGCACAAGACAAAGATAGCAGAATTGTGAAGGACTCTGTGTCCACTGACAATGCCGGCTAGGATTTGTAACGCTAGGTTATCGGACTAAGGTAACCCCTTATCTCTTATATTACTATTCATCCAACCTAACTTTAAGGGGCATCCTGCAGAATGCTCTGCTAGAATCATACTCGTCGATTAGGAAGAGAGGTGTGAGACAATGTGTGAGAGACAGGCCTAAAGATAATGTGCGTACAGGAGACACATAGGCAGGTCTATCTATATAGAAAGCGTCGATGGGGATTGTGCGTGTGTATGCTTGTGAGAGGAATAGTGCTTGTGATAAAGGTGAGTGAAAACAGTCATAAATGGTTACGAGAGGGAGGGAGGGTTATATCGAGAGCATGTCTGTGAAAAAGACACCTCGGGAGAGAGTGTGTGAGCATGTGTGAGAGACCACCGATGGAGAGTGAACTACACGTAAAAGACTGATGTACACATTGACTAAAGATACAAATTGTATCCAAATATTAGGATGGGATTATGATATTTGCAATTCGCATAAGGAATGGTCATTGATCCATCAAACATCTAGATTCTATCAAATTTGAGCATGTCTATGTTATTATTCGACATAATTGATCCACATAGTTAGTATTTTGAACTCGAGGCAATGCATCACTTTAGCAATCGAATATAAACGTGAGTATAGTTCATGTTCTGTGTGTAAAGCACATTATACATACGAAAGTTACACAATGAACATTATAAATAGCTACGTATGAACTAGCATACATTTGAATTCAATTTAGGGTGGTTTAAAAAATCGAATTCAACATGAAGTCCATTCAATTATTTGAATTCAATATCATGTCATTTGTAAATCATACCTAAATTATGGGGGCACCAATCTTTGCTCTGATTTTGTACATAATAGCATATGTAGTCGTGTACAAAATATATTCAAATTTAGCTCCTCCATTCCAAAATAATCGTAGTTATAGGATTTTCAACTGTCAAAATTTCAAAAATAAGCGGATAATTTAATGAGGTTTTCAAACATACAAGGTCAGATTTAACATTGTCTATTTAGGTCAATCCTCAAAGTTCAAGAGTACTCTAAACGTGAATGCTTCTGTTTCAAAATTTTGAACGAAGAGCCAAAAGAGCCTCTACTCGCCCGAAACCGCGTGAGACCAATGTTTGGTAGTACAAGGAAATTACTTTTGTAAATTCGACCCATGAAACCTACCGGCCTGATGTCCAAAGGTCTAAACTAGGGTAGATTTGTAGCTTCATCTAGATGCCATGCAACCGCCTCCGAAAAACATTCATACACAGTGGCCGCCTAACCACACATGCGCGCGGCCGAAATCACTCCCGCCCACTATTTGGGACACCTGGGATGACCATCCTACCCCGACCCGCAGTAGGTCTGAAATTTAAGAGGGGGCAAAGTTTGTACTTTCCCCAAATTTCAAACAAGCGCGTCCCATCTGTTCAAAAAAGCCAAAAACAAGCGCGTCCCAGACCGAAAGATGGTTCTCCCTTAGCTCCCACCACCCCCGCCCACCTGTCCGATTCCCCATTCGTACTCCGTGGGCGCCAAAACTACCTCTCCACTAGCCGTGAAACCCCGGCGACCTCCGTCCGCCACCCCATCCTACCCATCAACCGCCGCCCTCCTCCATCATGTCGGAGCCGATACCCCGACATCGTCGTCCACCGCAACCTCAACCGCAACGCCCTCCACGGCTAGTAGTTGAAGCCGAGGCCGAGCCGTCAGTACCCGAGCCAGTTCAACCACACCGTCCTGTGCCTCACCACTGCCGCTCCAACTTCCCCACCGTCCACTTCGCCAGAGCTGTTCCTACTACGTCGTCCTTCACCGCCTTGGATCTGCTTCCCCTCTGTCGACATACAGCCATGGCAACACAGTCAACAATTTGGCCATGGGTTCATCCAAGGCTCCACCGTCCTTCAAAACATCGGTTCCCCCAGCAAAAAGCAAAAGATCGCCGCGGCATATGGAGGAGACCACACTGACAACCGGAAATGGTACTCCTCTTCCCTTATTCGTGCAAATCTTACGTGTCTACTTGCACGGTATTCATCCCACAGAAGACACCGCTTCTTCTTGATACTAGATGTCCTAGTAACTCGCAATGCACAAGGTTTCTCCTAATATACTATTTCATCTTAGCTAGAATCCGTCGCCCCCCTGGATTTCAATTCATGGTCAGTTGATTCCCAATTAACGGAAGCATTCCCCGGGTAACAGGTGCTAGTCCACCTATTACACCGGGGAAGCAACACCTCGATGTTTATCTTAGGGATGTGTGGGGCCTAGAGCGGCTGGCGCCCGATCTGGAGGTCGGCCGAGATTAAAGGGATGGCCTGGGGGCACTGCCAAGCATGGTAGTGGTGTGAGGTCGAGGGGAGGGCGGGGTGGTGGAGGCAGGGGTCTGGGCTGGTGGTCGCTGGCGGTTCGAGAAAGATTGTCAACAGTGACTGGCGGGAGGTAGACGAAGGCCATCTGTTTTTTGTATCCCTCATTAATCAATATGACGAGACACCTTTAGTACATGCAGTGCGATATTAGTTGCATCTTTCATATGATTTATAGTATGTGCTGCTTCTAATTTGTTGAATGCCATTTATGATGGGACGCTTTTAACTTGGCAGAGTCATATTGGTTGCATCTTTCATGTGGTATCTAGCTTGCATTGCTTCTTATTTGTTGGAATGGTTTCTGCTTAGTTTACACAAACAGTTGTGAATATGCCATGATGTCCTATTTTTCGTACATCTTTCATGTGTTTGCCTTACATCAAAGTAGTGATTGTCAGTATCATGGATGAATGAGTTCTGAAGAGAGAATTTTATTGTTTTTTCTTGTCGGTTTTACTTGACAATTCAAAATCAATAAAGCGGAAGGAAGTTAGCAAGGCAGCGGATGAAGGTGCTCCATCCAAATGGAGGGCCTCTACAGATTCTACTCCTCCATCCCCCCAAGATGATTTGCAAGACAACACATGCATAGACACTCAACATAGCTGTGTTGATGATGAGCACGTCTCCCCTAGTGCACCATCACAGGTGCTCCCTCTAACTTGGCACTGTTATATGTGGTTGCATGTTATGTATGATGTCTAGCTTGTATTGCTTCTAATTTTGTTGAGTTCCATCTGCTTACTTTACACATTATACTTGTGAATAAGACATGTGTTCCTGTTTCTAGAACATACAATATCTATCTATCACACCATGTTCTTACATCAAATTACTACTGTTGTGTAATCTGCAACAATCACTTATCATAAGACACGTTTGACTTTGGAGCATGATATAGGTTACATCCCACATTCTTTTCTAGCTTGTACTACTTCTAATTTGTTCAAATGGCACTTATGACGAGACAATTTTAACTTGGTAGAGAGATATTTGTTGCATCTTTCATATGGTGTCTTGCTTTCGTTGCTTCTAATTTGTTGAAATGCCTTCTCCTTAGTTTACACATCATAAGATGTGAATATGCAATGATGTGAATATGCAATGGCACTAATGACAAGAGACCTTTAACTTGGTAGTGTGATGTTGTTTGCATCTTGCATATGATTTATTTCTTGTATTGCTTCACATTTGTTTAAACGCCATTTATGATGAGACACTGTTAACTTGGCAGAGCGATATTTGTAGCATCTTTCATATGGTGTCTACCTTCCATTGCATTGCTTCTAATTTAGTGAAATGTCTTCTGCTTAGTTTACATATCATAGTACTGGTTATCTCATGTCGTCCTATTTTTCGTACATATTACATCCTCCTATCATGTGGTTGTCTAATATCAAAGTTCAGTTCGTCTATATCACGCATCAATTTATTCTAAAGAACTAAATTGTTATTCATTTTTCTTGTTGGCTTGACTTAACATGGCACAGAGAAAGAGGAAGCAACACAGAATGACAGGGAATGGGAAGCAGAAGAATCCTACAGATTCTACTGGTACTGATGGTGCAATAGAAGGTCAAAGTCCAGCAGAAAATTCTACAAACAGGGTATCCCGTGCAACACGAGCTGCAGAATAAGCCAAACGGAAACAAATAGCTGCCACCAAACAAGCAGAGACAACCCTAGTTGTTGCAACACCTTCCACAATACCATCAGCTGCACGAGTTACTCATTGGTCAACTCAGCTAGCAGCATATTCCCAAGCTCCCTTGCCACCTGACACTACTTTCGAAGCACTCTTGACACAAGATGAGTTGGCAAGATCAGATGAACTTTGCGAGCTTCAACAGCAAGAAGGTAGTTGCTGGAGTCAAGTTACAGTTGCATGCTTCTTTATATGTAGTCTCACAGTTTGATGTACACTAACACTTCCTACGTTCGTTGTTGGACTAGCACCTAGGCGCAAGAGGAAACAAACATCAGGGATAATGCTCGATAGGTTAACTAAATCTAGAGGAGGAATAATGAGATCCGTTTTGAGGCAGGTTTAAGAAGGCCACGTGATGCTACAGAGTCAGCCAAGTTAGTATCAGAGGCAGTGGTTCCTGTTAGGTGTCATGTACGTATCCTCCCAACATGGATTCAGTACAGGAATGACAAAGACGAAACCCGGTTCAACACCTTCCTCGACCATTTATCTGTAAGTATGGTTATGTATGGAAACTAGTAATATCATCTTGCTCTGTCCCATACTTTCTAGGTTGCTGATAATGAGACTCCCATAATTTTCAACAGATGAGGTTCAAGTTGGATAGCCAAGATGGTGCAACCAGACAAGCTTGCACCCATGTTTTCAAGTCTTCTCTACGACAGTATCAATATAACTTGAGGAAAACTCACTTTGAAGGCAAGGCTACAGTGAACTTTCCCAAACATCTCAAGTGGAAAATATATCGCTGAAGACTGGAGAGGCCTCGTTAAACACTGGTCTGATCCAAAGTATCAGGTACATTATATATATGTGATAAGATCACATGTGGAAGTCCTATTTACGCATGTGCCACACAAATCTATCTTCTTGTAGGTGAACTGTTCAAAGAACAAGGCCAACCGTATGAAATTGAAATTCCAACAGACGATAGGATCTCGTAGCTATATTGCACACTGCAAGGCTCTTGTAATTAGCTGTTGTTTCACTCTTTTTGTTGTACCATATTATCAGATCTATATTGACTTGTTCCAAATGCAGAGGAAAGCCCGCAAGGACCAAAAAGTACCTGAACCAAATGTTGTGGAAATCTTCAAGGACTGTCACACTAGCAAGAAGAAGGGCATGACTACACCAGTCAAAGCCGCCGTTGTAAGTCCTTAATCCTCATGCCTTTTAACTACTACTTACTCTGACTTGTGCCTTGAACTGCATGGTTTGCAGCCAATGTCTATTACTATTTTCAATTTTATAGACAATTATCTTAGCGTATCATTGCACGATACAAGGTTAAAAAGAGAGGAGTGATGTTCATTTGATCTTGACCTGTAATCTAGTTCTGTGCTAGACTTTCCCACACAATGTTACAATTGCCTGTTTGTCTGTTCTCAGTTGTTTTGTGATATGAATGATGTCATACTATGCTTACGTATTATAGACTTTGTCTCTTTATCCTTAGCTGTCAATACAATGTGAAGAAACAAACGATACATTAGCGATGGTACATGGTCATATGTTTGGAACCTGGTTTTATTATGTACTTTGCAATAAAATACAACTAATATTTTACATGGGTTCACCAGAATAAGTTCTGTATGTAGACCAAAGCTATTTTGTTTGGTTTTGCTGCCTCCTTAATATCTTCTGTTCTGGTACTACTAATGTAAAACTTCAATTTTTCAGCAAGCTATGGAAAAAATTGTGGAACCACCACCTTTTGAAGGTGGTGAGGCAACTATAACCGCAATGTCAGCTCTTGCTGCAATGGGTCAGTACCTGTCCACTAACAGTGCCGAAAGCATGTTCCTGCGTAATATTGGGTTGGTTGTTAAGGCAATCTCATCCAAACTGCTTCATGATCAAGATATGCAAGCTCAAAACAATGTTATATCTGTGCTCCAGACACAAGTACATTCCCTAACAGAGACCCTTTGTGAAACAAGGATAGACATTGTTTGATGTCGTCAAGATATGCATGGTTTTGAAACCAGACTATCAGACATTTGCTATGTTGTTTAGGAGCCTAGGAGAAATGAAGGCGAAGGTTATCGTGCTCCATTGGATAATACAGCATGAAGACGTAACAGTCAGGTCAAATGAATCGAGCTTCTGAACTTCTGGTGGTGCATTTATCTGCTAGACTATTAACTTTTATGCCAACCTTCCTTTTGATTTATAGTTGTAGTTTGTTTTCTTGCGATACAAAATTTGTTCTTAACATGCATCCATCGGCTGAAGAAAATAGCAAGCCATTTTTGTATAGTGTAGGGTGTTCCCTATATTTGCACTGGTGGCGATATTTGATGCCGAGTGGATGTAATCTTTGCAATCGCCTTAACAGCCTAGCATTTGTTTTGAGCCTATTTATTTCCTTGTCTTCTTTTTCCCTGGTTTGCTAGTGGCCACAACAACCATGGGCCATATATGGACCGTGGTAACCTTGACCCTGCTACGGGCCGTTGGATCCATGGGTCTCCTACAAGTCATCGATAAATGTGCCTCCAACATGGCCGTAGAATCAGTGGGCCTCGGGCCGTCGGATAAATGGGTCTACATGGGCCGTAAACGGGCATAATTGGTATCGGCCCAGCATGGTAACGGGCCGTTAACAGGCCGAAGGACAGCAAAGGCTTAATTCTGTCATAGGCATAATGGGCTGTTAATGGGACAGAATATAGGACGGGCTGGGATTAGCGCAACGGGTTAACTGGCCAGAAACAGGCCGACTCTTGCCACGGGACGAATTTGGCCCGTTAGGGGAACAAGTCAGTAATGGGCCGGAAGTAATTGAGGGCCGGAAAGGAGCTCAAGAACGGGCCGTCGGTAGGCCGAAAGCTAACACGGGTTGGAAACGGCCCATGTGAATCATGGGCCGTTAACGGGTACAAAGAAATTTACTATTCATTATGGGCTAGAGTCACCGTGGGCCTCTAAAGGGCCTAACGATACGAAGTCCTCATATGGGCCGAAAGACGTCGTGGGCCATGTTGGGGAACATAGTAATTTCAAAAAAATTCCTACGCACACGCAAGATCATGGTGATGGTATAGCAACGAGAGGGGAGAGTGCTGTCTACGTACCCTCGTAGACCGAAGCGGAAGCGTTGATGCAACGTAGAGGAAGTAGTCGTACGTCTTCCCGGTTCAACCGATCCAAGCACCGTTACTCTGGCACCTCCGAGTTCTTGACACACGTACAGCTCGATGACGCACCCCGAACTCCGATCCAGCAGAGGTACGGGGAGGAGTTCCGTCAGCATGACGGCATGGTGACGATCTTGATGTTCAACTGTCGCAGGGCTTCGCCTAAGCACCGCTACAATATGACCGAGGTGTAATATCGTGGAGGGGGGCACCGCACACGGCTAAGGAACAATCACGATGATCAACTTGTGTGTCTATGGGGTGCCCCCTGCCCCCGTATATAAAGGAGTGGAGGAGGGGAGGGCCGGCCCTCTCTATGGCGCGCCCTAGGGGAGTCCTACTCCCACCGGGAGTAGGATTCCCCCTTTCCTAGTCCAACTAGGAGACCTTCCAAGTAGTAGGAGTAGGAGATAAGGAAGGGGAAGAGAGAAGGGAAGGAAGGAGGGGGTGCGGGCCCTCCCCCTAGTCCAATTCGGACTAGGCCATGGGGGGGCGCGCAGCCTGCTCAAGGCAGCCCCTCTCTCTTTCCTGTATGGCCCAATAAGGCCCAATACTTCTCCCCGGCGAATTCCCGTAACTCTCCGGTACTCCGATAAATACCCGAATCACTCGGAACCTTTCCGAACTCCGAATATAGTCGTCCAATATATCGATCTTTACGTCTCGACCATTTCGAGACTCCTCGTCATGTCCCCGATCTCATCCGGGACTCCAAACTCCTTCGGTACATCAAAACTCATAAACTCATAATACAACTGTCATCGAAACCTTAAGCGTGCGGACCCTACGGTTCGAGAACAATGTAGACATGACTGAGACACGTCTCTGGGCAATAACCAATAGCGGGACCTGGATGCCCATATTGGTTCCTACATATTCTACGAAGATCTTTATCGGTCAGACCGCATAACAACATACGTTGTTCCCTTTGTCATCGGTATGTTACTTGCCCCAGATTCGATCGTCGGTATCCAATACCTAGTTCAATCTCGTTACTGGCAAGTCTCTTTACTCGTTCCGTAATACATCATCTCGCAACTAACTCATTAGTTGCAATGCTTGCAAGGCTTAAGTGATGTGCATTACCGAGAGGGCCCAGAGATACCTCTCCGACAATCGGAGTGACAAAACCTAATCTCGAAATACGCCAACCCAACATGTACCTTTGGAGACACATGTAGTACTCCTTTATAATCACCCAGTTACGTTGTGACGTTTGGTAGCACCCAAAGTGTCCCTCCGGTAAACGGGAGTTGCATAATCTCATAGTTACAGGAACATGTATAAGTCATGAAGAAAGCAATAGCAACATACTAAACGATCGAGTGCTAAGCTAATGGAATGGGTCATGTCAATCAGATCATTCAACTAATGATGTGATCCTGTTAATCAAATAACAACTCTTTGTCCATGGTTAGGAAACATAACCATCTTTGATTAACAAGCTAGTCAAGTAGAGGCATACTAGTGACACTCTGTTTGTCTATATATTCACACATGTATTATGTTTCTGGTTAATACAATTCTAGCATGAATAATAAACATTTGTCATGAAATAAGGAAATAAATAATAACTTTATTATTGCCTCTAGGGCATATTTCCTTCAGGCCATACATGGGCCGAAAGTGAAACAGGGTGGTGTTATATTCGACGGCCCACATGACGTTGTTGGGCCAATTTTGGTTAGGCCCTTATGGGCCGTGAGTTACCGGGCCGTAAAATGGGCTATTTGCGAACAGACCGTTAACAGGCTTTTCATGGGCCAGCCCGCTAACTTTTGACCAAGTCAAATGGGCCAACCTTTGTAAGCTAAATGGGCCAGTGGTGGGCCGTCGCACGTGTCGACATATCATAGGCGCCTATCTGACCCACTGACGAGCTGGCACGTGTTTCCTCCGGCCAATCATAATTTTACACGTGGAAATTTCCCATTGGTCCAGGCTGTTAACGGGTTATCGGATCCAAAACCGGACCCGATAGCTTAACGGTGTCCCATTACGGTGGATGCCACGTGTCGGTCACCCTTGATGACAATTCTGTGATGCGCGATT
Organism: Triticum timopheevii; assembly: GCA_963921465.1. Taxonomy (NCBI): domain Eukaryota; kingdom Viridiplantae; phylum Streptophyta; class Magnoliopsida; order Poales; family Poaceae; genus Triticum; species Triticum timopheevii. The sequence goes on along the minus strand of OY997270.1, from coordinate 313,316,729 downwards.
TTATCGTCATGGAAGTGGACACTTTCGTGATGATAATTTTGGTAATGTCATGGAAAACTTCTACGACAGCACACGTATGACTATCTTGATTCTATCATAAAATCGTCATTGATGTACATGCATGACAAAAAACACGACATACTGTGACAAACACGCATCATCACGGAAGTGTATTTTTTTGTAGTGAGAACACGAGAGAGAGAGAGAGAGAGAGAGAGAGAGAGATTAAACACAAAGCTACTGGTACAAACCCTCAGCCCCGAGGGTGGAAACATGGTGGCCACCGGGATGATGAAGATGGCCACCTATGATGATTCCCCCCTCTGGCAGGGTGCCGGAACAGGGTCTAGATTGGATCTCGTGGATACAGAAGCCTTGCGGCGGCGGGACTTCTAATCTAGGGCTACCCTGAAGGGTTTTGGAATATTTGGGAATTTATAGGGCGAAGAGGCGGTCCAGGGGCACCCGAGGTGGGCAGCACCCACCAGGGCGCGCCCTGGTGGGTGCTGCTCCCCTCGAGCAGCCCCCCAAGTGCTTCCTTGGACCACTAGCTTTCTTTTGGCCCAAAAAAATCGTCCAGGAATTTCGTTGCGTTTGGACTCCGTTTGATATTGATTTCCTGCGATGTAAAAAACAAGCAAAAAACAGCAACTGGCACTATGCACTGGGTCAATAGGTTAGTCCCAAAAAATGATATAAAGTTGCTATAAAATGATTGTAAAACATCCAAGAATGATAATATAATGACTTGAATACTTCATAAATTATAGATACCTTGGAGACGTATCAATGCTATGGTTGGGTTTTACCTTAATGACCTTTAGTAGTTGCGGATGCTTGCTAGAGTTCCAATCATAAGTGCATACACTACAAAAAAAGACACCGTGACATTTTGGCCCAAACGAATTTTTTTTGTCATGCTTATGACACTTCTATGACGATAACTGTGACAAAACCACGTATCATCATAGATGTGGTGGGATCCTACTTCTATGACAAAAAATCATCACAGAAAGTGGGCTTTTCGTCCTGGGCGGGTCGGGGACGCACTTGCATGACATTCTTTGAGCCGTCCATGATGGAAAAAATCGTGGTAAAAGCAAGGGTGAGGAAAATTCTGGGGAATTCCCGGTTACGGTGGGTGGTCGGGGCCGAGAGATGCACGCGAGGTTTGCACGTTTCTCTCGTACACGTACGCACGTGTGTGTGATGCATTGGGCTCTAACTGAACCCAAGAGAGGCGTTCGCTTACTGAACCCGAGCGATTGCACTACCTGTGTTGCTGAGCGAGGATCAATCCCTTGGCTGTTAACTGAACCCGAGCGATTTCGTCGCTACTGTTGCTAACTGAAGCCGATTGAACCTGCGTCTTGATGAACACTAACGATTGTTGGGGGTTGGATGAATAGTTCCCGGTGGGGTTGGATGAATAGGACCCCGTGGTAGTAGAGGCTGTTGCCGCTAGATGAATAAGACCCAGATCAAGGAGGCCGCCACACCCAAGCCGGTTGGGGTGGATGAATAGGACCCCGTGGAGGGCTGGTTGAACAGTAGCTGGTGGATGCCGGATGAACAGTAGCCCATGGATGAATAGTAGCTGGTGGAGGCAGGAGGAAGACACGGTGGATGAACAGTAGCAGGTGGAGGCTGGAGGAAGTCGATGGTGGATGAACAATACCCCATCGAGGCTGGAGCGAGGCAGTAGACAGTGGATGAGCATTAGCCCGTGGAGTCCTGTTTTGTGGTACTCCACACCCCTCCCAATCAATAGGACCCTGCTTCGATCGTAGGAGCTCGAACAGAAGTCTATTTCCTTTGTTTTGCGGTACACAAGACCCTTCCCAATGAACAGGACCCCGTTTCGACCATACGCGGTCGAACAGAAGGTCGTTTCCTCTGTTCTGCGGTACGCCAGACCTCATTTCGGCTGTTCCATCCAAGACAGTAGGCTCCCGATGAACACGACTCATTCTGTTACCTCCCATGAACATGATGCAGTTTCTCCGTTCCGACCCAGCCGGTTGGCTATTGATGAATGATACGTCTCCAACGTATCTATAATTTTTGATTGTTCCATGCTATTATATTATCCATCTAGGATGTTTTATATGCATTGATATGCTATTTTATATGACTTTTGGGACTAACCTATTAACCTAGAGCCCAGTGCCAGTTTCTGTTTTCTCCTTGTTTTTGAGTTTTACAGAAAAGGAATACCAAACGGAGTCCAATTGACGTGGCAATTTTTGATGATTTTTTATGGACCAAAAGAAGCCCCTGGAGTGAAAGAGTTGGGCCAGAAGAGTCCCGGGCTGCCCACAAGGGTGGGGGCGCGCCCCCTGCCTTGTGGACAGCCCGGAAACCCCCCTAACATGAGACCTATGCCAAAAATTCCTATAAATACTGAAACCTCCAGAAAACCACCATAGATCGGGAGTTCTGCCGCCACAAGCCTCTGTAGCCACAAAAAACCAATCGGGACCCTGTTCCGGCACCCTGCCGGAGGGGGATCCCTCACTGGTGGCCATCTTTATCATCCCGGCGCTCTCCATGACGAGGAGGGAGTAGTTCACCCTCGGGGCTGAGGGTATGTACCAGTAGCTATGTGTTTGATCTCTCTCTCTCTCTCTCTCTCTCTCTCTCTCTCTCTCTCTCTCGTGTTATTGATTCGGCATGATCTTGATGTGCTCGAGCTTTGCTATTATAGTTGGATCTTATGATGTTTCTCCCCCTCTACTCTCTTGTAAGGGATCGAGTTTTCCCTTTGAAGTTATCTTATCGGATTGAGTCTTTAAGATTTGAGAACACTTGATGTATGTCTTGTATGTGCTTATCTCTGGTGACAATGGGATATTCACGTGATCTACTTGATGTATGTTTTGGTGATCAACTTGCGGGTTCCGTGACCTCGTGAACTTATGCATAGGGGTTGGCACACGTTTTCGTCTTGACTCTCCGGTAGAAACTTTGGGGCAGTCTTTGAAGTACTTTGTGTTGGTTTGAATAGATGAATATGAGATTGTGTGATGAATATCGTATAATCATACCCACGGATACTTGAGGTGACATTGGAGTATCTAGGTGACATTAGGGTTTTGGTTGATTTGTGTCTTAAGGTGTTATTCTAGTGCGAACTCTATGACAGATCGAATGGAATGAATAGCTTCGTGTTATTTTACTACGGACTCTTGAATAGATCGATCAGAAAGGATAACTTTGAGGTGGTTTTGTACCCTACAATAATCACTTCATTTGTTCTCCGCTATTAGTGACTTTGGAGTGACTCTTTGTTGCATGTTGAGGGATAGTTATATGATCCAGTTTTGTTATTACTGTTGAGAGAACTTGCACTAGTGAAAGTATGAACCCTAGGCCTTGTTTCCTAGCATTGCAATACCATTTACACTCACTTTTACTATTTTTTACCTTGCTATTTTTATATTTTCAGATTACAAATACTCATATCTACCATCCATATTGCACTTGTATCACCATCTCTTCGCCGAACTAGTGCACCTATACAATTTACCATTATATTGGGTGTGTTGGGGACACAAGAGACTCTTTGTTATTTGGTTGCAGGATTGTTTGAGAGAGACCATCTTCATCCTACACCACCCACGAATTGATAAACCTTAGGTCATCCACTTGAGGGAAATTTGCTACTATCCTACAAACCTCTGCACTTGGAGTCCCAACAACGTCTACAAGAAGAAGGTTGCGTAGTAGACATCAAGATTTTTTCTTGCGCCGTTGCTGTGGAGGTGAGCGCTTGAAGGTATATCTTTAGATCTTGCAATCGAATCTTTTAGTTTCGTGTTTTATCACTAGTTTAGTCTATAAAATAAAACTACGAAAAATGGAATTAAGGGCGCCTCATATGCTTCATCTTTTTGATGTCTTTCGTGAAAATGATGGGAAGGAAAATTATGCTCAAGTACTAGAAGAAGAATTACATAGAATGCTTGGCATAAAATATGTGAATGATGAGCATGATTGCAATGTTGTTAGTATGAAATCTTTGAATACCTATGATGCTAATTATATGCAAAGCCACAAGCTTGGGGATGCTATGTTTGACGAAGATGATATGTTTAGTCCCCCGAGTTTTGATGAGCAAATTTATTATGATGAAAGCATGCCTCCTATTTATGATGATTATTGTGATGACACGTATGCTATAAAGAATAAAGATAACCCTGGAACTTGTCATCATGATTTTAATTTTCAATTGGATTATGCTTCACATGATAGTTGTTTTGTTGAGTTTGCTCCCACTACTATTGATGAGAATAAATTTGCTTATGTGGAGAGTAGTAAAATTTCTATGCAAGTAGATCATGAAAAGTATGCTCTATGTGCTGGTTATATGGTCAAATTCATTCATGATGCTACTGAAAATTATTATGAGAGAGGATCATATGCTTCTACATTTTGCAATAATATCAAGTTTCCTCTCTATGTGTTGAAAATCTTGAAGATATGCTTGTTTGCCTTCCTATGCTAGTTGATTATTGTTCCCATAAGTTGTTTGCTCACAAAATCCCTATGCATAGGAAGTGGGTTAGGGTTAAATGTGTTATTCATATTCTTCATGATGCTCTCTTTATGTTTTAATTCTTATCTTTTATGTGAGCATCGTTGAAATCATCATGGCAAGCTAGGGGCGTTAAACGATAGCGCTTGTTGGGAGGCAACCCAATTTTACTTTTGTCCTTTTCTTTTGCTCCTGTTTAGTAATAAATAATTAATCTAGCCTATTTTTAGATGTGGTTTTATGTTTTAATTAGTGTTTGTGCCAAGTAGAACCTTTGGGAAGACTTGGGTGAAGTCTTTGCGATCTTGTTGTAAAAAACAGAAACTTTTGCGCTCACGAGATTAGCTGCCATTTTTTTACTGGAGAGTGCTTTTAGGTTGATTATTTTTGCAGATGATTAATAGACAAATTCCTCACGTCCAACAATTTATTTTAGAATTTTTGAAGTTACAGAAGTATTCTAGAGTTACAGATTACTACAGACTGTTCTGTTTTTGACAGATTCTGTTTTCTATGTGTTGTTTGCTTATTTTGATGAATCTATGTGTAGTATAGGAGGGTATGAACCATAGAGAAGTTGTAATACAGTATATATTACACCAATATGAATTTAGAATTAGTTCACAACAGTAACTAAGTGGTGGTATTATTTTTCTTATACTAACGGAGCTTACGAGTTTTCTGTTGAGTTTTGTGTTGTGAAGTTTTCAAGTTTTGGGTAAAGATTCGATGGACTATGGAATAAGGAGTGGCAAGAGCGTAAGCTTGGGGATGCCCAAGGCACCCCAAGGTAATATTAAAGGACAACCAAGATCCTAAGCTTGGGGATTCCCCGGATGGCATCCCCTCTTTCGTCTTCGTTCATCGGTAACTTTACTTGGAGCTATATCTTTATTCACCGCATGATATGTGTTTTTCTTGGAGTGTCATTTTATTTTGTTAGTATTTGCTTGCTGTTATTTACAATAATGTTTTGCATCTATATTTTCAGTAAAAATGTAAAGGATAGCCTTTACCATGCTTATTTTGCAAGTATACATGTTGCTGTTTCAAAACAGAAAGTTTATCGCTGTTGCACAAATTCCCTAGAAAAGTCAGAATATGATAAAATGTTGAAACATTTTGCATGTTGAGCTCTGATAAAATTTCTACAGGGTGGTAAATTGGCATAATTTTTTTGGCCAGAAATTGGCATAATTTTTTGACTTAGGGAAGTATTCATACTCTTGCATTCTTTACACACTGTACTGTTTTGGCAGATTGCTGTTATGTTTGCATTGTTTGCATATGTTTGCTTGTTTAATGATTCTATTTGAAGATAGGAGTATTAAATATGAAGAGGCATTTAGTATGAAATGTTGAATAATAATTTTAGTTATTTGTTAAAGTAGAAAATGATATGGTTTTTGCATTGGTTTATACTAACTTATCTCACGAGTTCTTGTTGAGTTTGGTGTGGATGAAGCTTTCGAGATTTAGGAAACCGAAATATAAAAGGAATTAAGGAGACACAAAAGCTCAAGCTTGGGGATGCCCAAGGCACCCCAAGATAATATTTCAAGAAGTCTCAAGCATCCAAGCTTGGGGATGCCCCGGTAGGCATCCCACCTTTCTTCTTCAACAATTATCGGTTAGTATCGGTTGAACCTAAGTTTTTGCTTCTTCACATGATGTGTGCTATCCTTGAAATGTCATTTTGTTTTGTTTTTTCCTTTCTTTTTGAATAAAATACCAATATATGAAATTCTTAAATGTTAGAGAGTCTTCACATAGTTGCATAATTATTCGACTACTCATTGATCTTCACTTATACCTTTTGGAGTAGTTTGTCATTTGCTCTAGCGCTTCACTTATATCTTTTTAGAGCACGGCGGTGGTTTTATTTAGAAGAAATTAATGAACTCTCATGCTTCACTTATATTATTTTGAGAGTATTTTAGAACATCATGGTAATTTTCTTTCGTTATAAATTTAGTCCTAATATGATGGGCATCCAAGAGGGATATAATAAAAACATTCATATAAAGTTCATTGAATACTATGAGAAGTTTGATTCTTTATGATTGTTTGGAGATATGAAGATGGTGATATTAGAGTCATGCTAGTGGAGTAGTTGTGAATTTTAGAAATACTTGTGTTAAAGTTTGTGATTCCCGTAGCATGCACGTATGGTGAACCGTTATGTGATGAAGTTGGAGCATGATTTATTTATTGATTTCCTTCCTTATGTGTGGAGGTCGGGATCGCGCGATGGTTAACTCCTACCAATCCTTCCCCTAGGAGCATGCGTGTAGTACTTTGTTTTGATAACTTGTAGATTTTTGCAATAAGTATGTGAGTTCTTCATGACTAATGTTGAGTCCACGGATTATACGCACTCTCACCCTTCCACCAGTGCTAGCCTCTCTTGTGCCGCGCAACTTTCGTCGGCGTCATACACCCACCATATACCTGCATCAAAACAGCCACCATACCTACCTATTATGGCATTTCCATAGCTATTCCAAGATATATTGCCATGCAATTTTCCAACGTTCCGTTAATTATGACACGCTCCACCATTGTCATATTGCTTTGCATGATCATGTAGTTGACATTGTATTTGTGGCAAAGCCACCATTAATAATTCTTTCATACATGTCACTCTTGACTCATATCCCGGTACACCGCCGGAGGCATCAACATAGTCATATTTTTTTCTAAGATTCTTGAGTTGTCAGTAGATAAAAGTGTGATGATCTTCATTATTAAAGCATTGTCCCATGTGAGTAAAGGGTGATGGAAGCAATGATTCCCTCACAAGTTGGGATGAGTCTCGGGACTTTATGAAAAATAAAAGAGGCCAAAGAAGCCCAAATAAAAAAAGAGGCCAAAGAAGCCCACCCAAAAAACAAAAAAAAAAGAAAACAAAAAAATGAGAGAAAATGAGAGAAGGGCCAATGCTACTATCCTTTTACCACACTTGTGCTTCAAATTAGCACCATGATCTTCATGATAGAGAGTCTCTTATGTTGTCACTTTCATATACTAGTGGAAATTTTTCATTATAGAACTTGGCTTGTATATTCCAATGATGGGCTTCCTCAAATTGCCCTAGGTCTTCGTGAGCAAGCAAGTTGGATGCACACCCACTTAGTTTATTTTGATGAGCTTTCATACACTTATAGCTCTAGTGCATCCGTTGCATGGCAATCCCTGCTCACTCACATTGATATCTATTAATGGGCATCTCCATAACCTGTTGATACGCCTAGTTGATGTGAGACTATCTTCCTCCTTTTTGTCTTCTCCACAACCACCATTCTATTCCACCTATAGTGCTATGTCCATGGGTCACGCTCATGTATTGCGTGAAAGTTAAAAAAGTTTGAGAATACTAAAGTATGAAACAATTGCTTGTCTGAAACTAGGGTTGTGCATGATTTAAATATTTTGTGTGATGAAGATAGAGCATAGCCAGACTATATGATTTTGTAGGGATAGCTTTCTTTGGCCATGTTATTTTGAGAAGACACGATTGCTTTGTTAGTATGCTTGAAGTATTACTATTTTTTGTCAATATTAAACTTTTGTCTTGAATCTGATGGATCTGAATATTCTGGCCACAATAAAGAGAATTACATTGAGAATTATGTTAGGTAGCATTCCACATCAAAAAATCTGTTTTTATCATTTACCTACTCGAGGACGAGCAGGAATTAAGCTTGGGGATGCTTGATATGTCTCCAACGTATCTATAATTTTGATTGTTCCATGCTATTATATTATCCATCTAGGATGTTTTATATGCATTAACATGCTATTTTATATGATTTTTGGGACTAACCTATTAACCTAGAGCCCAGTGCCAGTTTCTGTTTTCACCTTGTTTTTGAGTTTTATAGAAAAAGGAATACCAAACGGAGTCCAATTGATGTGCCAAGTTTTGATATTTTTTATGGACCAAAAGAAGCCCCTGGAGTGAAACAGTTGGGCCAGAAGAGTTCCGGGCTGCCCACGAGGGTGGGGGCGGGCCCACCCCTCCCCCCCACTCCCCGGGCGCGTCCCCTGCCTCGTGGACAGCCCGGAGACCCCCCTGACGTGAGACCTACGCCAAAAATTCCTATAAATACTGAAACCTCTAGAAAAGCACCATAGATCGGGAGTTCCGCCGCCGCAAGCCTCTATAGCCACCAAAAACCAATCGGGACCCTGTTCCGGCACCCTGCCGGAGGGGGGATCCCTCATCGGTGGCAATCTTCATCATCCCGGTGCTCTCCACGACGAGGAGGGAGTAGTTCACCCTCGGGGCTGAGGGTATTTACCAGTAGCTATGTGTTTGATCTCTCTCTCTCTCTCTCTCTCGTGTTCTTGATTCGGCGTGATCGTGAAGTACCGCGAGCTTTGCTATTATAGTTGGATCTTGTGATGTTTCTCCCCTCTACTCTCTTGGAAGGGATCAAGTTTTCCCTTTGAAGTTATCTTATCGGATTGAGTCTTTAAGGATTTGAGAACACTTTATGTATGTCTTGCATGTGCTTATCTATGGTGACAATGGGATATTCATGTGATCTACTTGATATATGTTTTGGTGATCAACTTGCGGGTTCTGTGACCTCGTGAAATTATGCGTAGGGGTTGGCACACGTTTTTGTCTTGACTCTCTCGTAGAAACTTTGGGGCACTCTTTGAAGTACTTTGTGTTGGTTTGAATAGATGAATCTGAGATTGTGTGATGCATATCGTATAATCATACCCACGAATACTTGAGGTGACATTGGAGTATCTAGGTGACATTAGGGTTTTGGTTGATTTGTGTCTTAAGGTGTTATTCTAGTACGAACTCTATGATAGATCGAACAGAAAGAATAGCTTCGTGTTATTTTACTATGGACTCTTGAATAGATCGATCAGAAAGGATAACTTTGAGGTGGTTTCGTACCCTACAATAATCTCTTTGTTTGTTCTCTGTTATTAGTGACTTTGGAGTGACTCTTTGTTGCATGTTGAGGGATAGTTATATGATCTAGTTATGTTATTACTGTTGAGAGAAGTTGCACTAGTGAAAGTATGAACCCTAGGCCTTGTTTCCTAGCATTGCATTACCTTTTACGCTCAATTTTACCGCTTGTTACCTTGCTGTTTTTATATTTTCAGATTACAAATACTCATATCTACCATCCATATTGCACTTGTATCACCATCTCTTCGCCGAACTAGTGCACCTATACAATTTACCGTTGTATTGGGTGTGTTGGGGACACAAGAGACTCTTTGTTATTTGGTTGCAGGGTTGTTTGAGATAGACCATCTTCATCCTACACCTCCCACAGATTGATAAACCTTAGGTCATTCACTTGAGGGGAATTTGCTACTATCCTACAAACCTCTGCACTTGGAGGCCCAACAACGTCTACAAGAAGAAGGTTGTGTAGTAGACATCAATGGACAAGGCACCATTGCTGCCATCTGTTGCCTCTCCATGTACACGTGCCCTGGCCGTACATATGCATGAGTAGGCATTCGAGACTCCGCCCGTATGTATGTACGTGGTCGTATTTTTTGGCATGTGGCTGTACGTATGTGTACACGGTTTAGAAGGGACCGCCTGAACTGCTATGTCGAGGGCTTTACTACTACACGTGCCGCTGCTTGCTCGGCCACGGTTCATCGTTGCAGAGAGACCGATCGACCAGTATGTACGTACACGTTCGCGACCAGACAGACAATGCTACGTATGATTTGATCGGGTAGGTCCCAGCCGTCATGGAGGTTAAGGAGGCACTGCCTTGCTTAAAAAGATATATGCGGTGGGTCCCAGCTATCAGGGGGAGTAATCATTTTTTGCGTGTAATAAGGAGGCACTTCCTTGCGTGCGAAGATGTAGTTGGTGGGTCCAGCTGTCAGCCTCACCGTGTACAGTCGTCTTCCAATGGTTGTCGTTCATTGACAGTGTTGACCACGCCGCACAGAGAGCACCAAGGCGGTGGACGACGGCGAGGCCAGACAAGGGAACGATGTGGAGCCGAGGAAGACGAGGTAGTGGATGCCCACGCGGAGGGGAGTACGAGGGTTCACTGGTTCCGCTGCGATGTGAGGCTGCCATCGCCGGAGAATAACATGGGGTGTCGGTGAGTAGAGGGAAGGCCTGGCCGGCAGTGGGATTTGGATGGGGCGGTGAGGCCTGCGCTGCAGCACTGCCGCCCAAGGGAGGCTGGAGCAGGCGATCCGCCGGCTGGTTTGGGCAGCTGGACCAAGAAGATCAGAGGTTGAAGAAGCAGCACGTTGTTGGATTAAAATCCAAAGGTTCAGCTGCTAGAATCACTTGTTGACTAAGTTGACAAAGCCCTGCATACGCGCCAGCTTAGTAGGCCCACAAGTCAGCATAATAAGGAGGTGAGGGTCCCTACTGTCAGCCTCTCCACTTACATCCCTCTTCTGATGGTTGTTGTTTGTTGACCATGTTGACCATGCCGCGCCGAGAGCACCAATGCGGTGGACGACGGCGAGGCCTAGGAAGAGAATGACCCAGAGCCAGCGAAGCCGCATCAGTGGATGCCCACTGATACGTCTCCGTCGTATCTATAATTTTTGATTGTTCCATGCCAATATTATTCAACTTTCATATACTTTTGGCAACTTTTATACTATTTTTTGGGACTAACATATTGATCCAGTGCCTAGTGCTAGTTCCTGTCTGTTGCATGTTTTTTGTTTCGCAGAAACCCAATATCAAACAGAGTACAAACGGGATAAAAACGGAAGGAGAATTATTTTGGAATATTTGTGATTTTTGGGAAGTAAAATCAACGCGAGACGGTGCCCGAGGGGGGCAGGAGATAGGGGGTGCGCCCCAGGGAGGTAGGCGCGCCCTGGACTCTCCTGGGCCCCCCATAAGGCGGTTGACGCTCTTCTTTTGCCGCAAGAAAGCTAATTTTATGAGAAAGATCTGGGAGTAAGATTCACCCCAATCGGAGTTACGGATCTCCAAATATAAAAGAAACGGTGAAGGGGCAGAATCTGAGAACGCAGAAACAGAGAGATAGATCCAATCTCGGAGGGGCTCTCGCCCCTCCCACGCCATGGAGCCAAGGGCCAGAGGAGAAACCCTTCTCCCATCTAGGGAGGAGGTCAAAGAGGAAGAAGAAGAAGGGGGGCTCTCTCTCCCTTGCTTCCGGTGGCGCCGGAACGCCGCCGGGGGCCATCATCATCACCGTGATCTTCAGCAATACCGCCGTCATCCTCACCAACATCTCCATCACCTTCCCCCATCTATATCCAGCGGTCCACTCTCCCGCAACCCACTGTACCCTCTACTTGAACATGGTGCTTTATGCTTCATATTATTTTCCAATGATGTGTTGCCATCCTATGATGTCTGAGTAGATTTTCGTTGTCCTATCGGTGATTGATGAATTGCTATGATCGGTTTGAGTTGCATGTTTTATTTTTGGTGATGTCCTATTGTGCCCTCCGTGTCACGCAAGCGTGAGGGATTCCCTCTGTAGGATTTGCAATATGTTTATGATTTGCTTATGGTGGGTGGCGGGAGTGAGAGAAGCACAGACCCGAGTAAGTAGGTTGTTTGCGTATGGGATAAAGGGCACTTGATAGTTTAATGCTATGGTTGGGTTTTACCTTAATGAATCTTTAGTATTTGCGGATTCTTGCTAGAGTTCCAATCATAAGTGCATATGATCCAAGTTGAGAAAGTATGTTAGCTTATGCCTCTCCCTCAAATAGAATTGCAATAGTGATTACCGGTCTAGTAACGTAGTCAATTGCTTAGGGACACTTTCACAACTCCTACCACCACTTTTCCACACTTGCTATATTTACTTTATTGCATCTTTATCTAAATAGCCCCTAGCTTTTATTTATGTGTTCTTTATTATCTTGCAAACCTATGCAACAACACCTACAAAGTACTTCTAGTTTCATACTTGTTCTAGGTAAAGCGAACGTCAAGCTGCGTAGAGTCGTATCAGTGGCTGATAGGACTTGAGAGAGTATTTGTTCTACCTTTTTCTCCTTGTTGCGTTCGACACTCTTACTTATCGAAAGAGGCTACAACTATCCCGTATACTTGCGGGTCATCAAGACCTTTTTCTGGCGCCGTTGCCGGGGAGTGATAGCGTGGGGTGAATATTCTCGTGTGTGCTTGTTTGCTTTATCACTAAGTAATTTTTATTTGCTGTTCTTAGTTGTTTTCTATCTTTAGTTATGGGTAGGAAACGCAAAATACCAAAAAAATTAGTTGTACCTACTGAACCAATGGTTGAAGAACCACTCAAAATCTATCACACTCCTGAAGCTTTTTACTTGGATCATCTTCGATCTCTTTGTGCTCGTGCTGAAACCCCCACTAGCTTAGTTGAGGGCAAATCTTTAGATGAGCATGCTTGTTATGTGCGACACTGTATATCTAAAAAAGGGAAACTTTTACTAGATCAAATTCATCGTTTGCAATGCTATGCTTGGAATCTTTGTGAAATATATGATATTACTTGTTGTTATGAAAACCCTAAGAAACACCTTCCCTACCAATGTGAGTTTATTGATAATGGGATCGTATCTTCGTATGCTAAGGGTGTTTATAATTACTGTGATGTTCAACAAGTTGAAGAATTTGTTGCTTTTAAGGGTGCTTATGAAATTGCATCTTTGTTTGAAAAGTATGAAGCTTTAGATGATGATGTTTATAGGCCTGAAAATCTTGCTATACTTAGATATTGCTATGAAAATTATGAATACAATTACTATATTAATGCATTTATTGAGGAAGTCTCCGCTGTCCAAGAAGAGACTAATATTTTGCAGGAAGCTATGGAAGAAGAAATTGATGAAACTGTGAGCTCATTGGATGAAAAAGATGATGAGGAGAGCAAAGAACAAAAGGAGGAAGAGAGGATTGATCACCTGTGCCCACCTTCTAATGAGAGTAACTCTTCAACTCATACATTGTTTAATTCCTCTTCGTGCTTACCAAAGGATGATTACTATGATGATTGCTATGATCCCATTGATTCTCTTGAAATATCCCTTTTTGATGATGCTTGCTATGCTTGTGGCCAAGATGCCAATATGAATTATGCTTATGGAGATGAACTTGCTATAGTTCCTTATGTTAAACATGAAATTGTTGCTATTTCACCCACGCATGATAGTCCTATTATCTTTTTGAATTCTCCCGACTACACTATATCAGAGAAGTTTGCGCTTAGTAAGGATTATATTGATGGGTTGCCTTTTACCGCTGCACATGATGATTTTGATAGATATAATATGCATGTGCTTGCTGCTCCTACTTGCAATTATTATGAGAGAGGAACTATATGTCCACCTCTCTATGTTTCCAACACGATAGAATTGCAAGAAACTGCTTATACTATGCATTGGCCTTTACTTGGTGTGCATGAATTGTTCTTTTATGACATGCCGATGTATTGGAAGAGAGTTAGACTTCATTGTTGCATGATATACGTTACTTTGTGCTCACTACTAAATTACAAATCATTGTTAATTAAAATTGGCTTTGATATACCTTGGGATCCGGGTGGATTCATTACTTGAGCACTAAATGCCTAGCTTAATGGCTTTAAAGAAAGCGCTGCCAGGGAGACAACGGAAGTTTTAGAGAGTCATTTATTTATGTTGAGTGCTTTCATATAGTTTAAAAAAAAGAGGGGAACCTAAATTTTTTTCAAAAAGGAAAGTGAAAGTGAGAAAGACAAGCATTGTTGAAGTGGGAGCTAGCCTTGAACTTTGTTCATACTCATGGAAACTTTGTGAACCTTGATTACAGAAAATTTTCAAAAAAATTAATTATCCCCTTGTATAATTCCATTGTATTATAAAAATAATATGCCAAGGTTTGCCTTTAGGATGTTTACAATGCTTGTTGGTTTGTACGGTGCAGGACAGAAACTTTGGCTGTAGTGCACGATTTTACATTTTTTACTGGAACGTCAAACGGTTCTGAAACTTTTTGCACTGTCTTTATATACAATTTTTTTATTTTTACTAATTTTTCTAGAATTTTTGGGGTACCATAAGTATGGTGAATGTTCATATTGCTACAGACTGTTCTGTTTTTGATAGATTCTGTTTTTGATGCATAGTTTGCTTGTTTTGATGAAACTATCAATTTCTATCAGTGGATTAAGCCATGGAAAAGTTATATTACAGTAGCTACAATGCAAAAATAAAATATTAATTGGTTTGCAAAAGTACTTAGGGTTGTGATTTGCTTTATTATACTAACGGATCTTACCGAGTTTTCTGTTGAAGTTTTGTGTGGATGAAGTGTCTAAACGAGGAGGTATCGATATGAGGAAAAGGAAGAGAGGCAAGAGCTCAAGCTTGGGGATGCCCGAGGCACCCCAAGTAAATATTCAAGGAGACTCAAGCGTCTAAGCTTGGGGATACCCCAGAAGGCATCCCCTCTTTCTTCAACAAGTATTGGTATGTTTTCGTATTCGTTTCGTTCATGCGATATGTGCAAGCCTTGGAGAGTCTTTTGCATTTAGTTTTCATTTTTCTTTTATGCACCATGCTGGTATGAGATAGTCCTTGGTTGATTGATAGAATGCTCATTGCACTTCACTTAAATCTTTTGAGTATGGCTTTATAGAATGCTTCATGTGCTTCACTTATATCTTTTGAAGTTGGATTGCCTGTTTCTCTTTACATAGAAAGCCGCCATTTGTAGAATGTTCTTTTGCTTCACTTATATTTGTTAGAGCGTGGGCATATCTTTTTTAGAAAGAATTAAACTCTCTTGCTTCACTTATATCAATTTAGAGAGATGACAGGAATTGGTCATTCGCATGGTTAGTCATAAAATCCTACATAAACTTGTAGATCGTTGTATATGATATGTTTGATTCCTCGCAATAGTTTTGCGATATAAAGGTGGTGATATTAGAGTCATCCTAGTGGGTGACTATGGATTAGTAGAAACACTTGTGTTGAGGCTTGTGATTCCCGTAGCATGCACGTATGGTGAACCTCTTTGTGATGAAGTTGGAGCACAATTTTATTTATTGATTGTCTTCCTTATGAGTGGCGGTCGGGGACGAGCAATGGTCTTTTCCTACCAATCTATCCCCCTAGGAGCATGCGCGTAGTACTTTATTTTCAATGGCTTGTAGATTTTTGCAATAAGTATATGAGTGCTTTATGACTAATGTTGAGTCCATGGATTATACGCACTCTCACCCTTCCATCATTGCTAGCCTCTTCGGTACCGCGCATTGCCCCTTCTCACCTTGAGAGTTGGTGCAAACTTCACCGGTGCATCCAAACCCCATGATACGATATGCTCTATCACACATAAACCTCCTTATATCTTCCTCAAAACAGCCACCATACCTACCTATTATGGCATTTCCATAGCCATTCCGAGATATATTGCCATGCAACTTTCCACCATTACGTTCATCATCATGACATACATTACTATTGCCATATTGCTTCGCATGATCGTAAGATAGCTAGCATGATGTTTCATGGCTTGTCCGTTCTTTGATGTCATTGCCACGGTAGATCATTGCACATCTCGGTACACCGCCGGAAGCATTCATATAGAGTCATATCTTTGTTCCAGTATCAAGTTGTAATATCGAGTTGTAAGTAAATAAAAGTGTGATGATCATCATTATAGAGCATTGCCCCATGAAAAAAAAGGAAAGGACAAAGAAGCCTAAATAAAAAATGGGGCCAAAGAAGCCCACCGAAAAAGAAAAAAAAGAAAAGAAAAGGGGCAATGCTACTATCCTTTTTTCCACACTTGTGCTTCAAAGTAGCACCATGTTCTTCATAGAGAGAGCCTCCTATGCTTTCACTTTCATGTACTAGTGGGAATTTTCATTATAGAACTTGGCTTGTATATTTCGATGATGGGCTTCCTCAAATGCCCGAGGTCTTCATGAGCAAGAAAGTTGGATGCACACCCACTTAGTTTTAGTTTGAACTTTCATACACTTATAGCTCTAGTGCATCCGTTGCATGGCAATCCCTACTCACTCACATTGATATCTATTGATGGGCATCTCCATAGCCCATTGATACGCCTAGTTGATGTGAGACTTTCTCCCTTTTTGTCTTCTCCACATAACCTCCACCATTATATTCTATACCACCTATAGTGCTATATCCATGACTCACGCTCATGTATTGCGTGAAAGTTGAAAAGGTTTGAGATTATTAAAGTATGAAACAATTACTTGGCTTGTCATCGGGGTTGTGCATGATTAAATACTTTGTGTGATGAAGATAGAGCAACAGCCAGACTATATGATTTTGTAGGGATAACTTTCTTTGGCCATGTTGTTTTGAAAACACATGATTGCTTTATTGGTACGCTCAAAGTATTATTGTTTTTATGTCAAATGATAGACTATTGCTTTGAATCACTCGTGTGTTAATATTCATGTCATGATTAGACATGTGATCAAGATTATGCTAGGTAGCATTCCACATCAAAAATTATCTTTTTTATCATTTACCTACTCGAGGACGAGCAGGAATTAAGCTTGGGGATGTTGATACATCTCCGTCGTATCTATAATTTTTGATTGTTCCATGCCAATATTATTCAACTTTCATATACTTTTGGCAACTTTTTTTACTATTTTTTGGGACTAACATATTGATCCAGTGCCCAGTGCCAGTTCCTGTCTGTTGCATGTTTTTTGTTTTGTAGAAACCCAATATCAAACAGAGTCCAAACGGGATAAAAACGGACGGAGAATTATTTTGGAATATTTGTGATTTTTGGGAAGTAAAATCAACGCGAGACGGTGCCCGAGGGGGCCAGGAGATAGGGGGAGCGCCCCAGGGAGGCAGGCGCGCCCTAGACTCTCCTGGGGCCCCCGTAAGGCGGTTGACGTCTTCTTTTGCCGCAAGAAAGCTAATTTTATGAGAAAGATCTGGGTGAAAGATTCACCCCAATCGGAGTTACGGATCTCCAGATATAAAAGAAATGGTGAAGGCGCAGAATCTGAGAACGCATAAACAGAGAGATAGATCCAATCTCGGAGGGGCTCTCGCCCCTCCCACGCCATGGGAGCCAAGGACCAGAGGGGAAACCCTTCTCCCATCTAGGGAGGAGGTCAAGGAAGAAGAAGAAGAAGGGGAGCTATCTCCCCCTTGCTTCCGGTGGCGCCGGAACGCCGCCAGGGGCCATCATCATCACCGTGATCTTCACCAATACCGCCATCATCCTCACCAACATCTCCATCACCTTCCCCCATCTATATCCAGCGGTCCACTCTCCTGCAACCTGCTTTAACCTCTACTTGAACATGGTGCTTTATGCTTCATATTATTTTCCAATGATGTCTTGCCATCCTATGATGTCTGAGTAGATTTTCGTTGTCCTATCGGTGATTGATGAATTGTTATGATCGGTTTGAGTTGCATGTTTTATTATTGGTGCTGTCCTATTGTGCCCTCCGTGTCACGCAAGCGTGAGGGATTCCCTCTGTAGGATTTGCAATATGTTTATGATTTGCTTATGGTGGGTGGCGTGAGTGACAGAAGCACAGACCTGAGTAGGTAGGTTGTTTGCGTATGGGATAAAGGGGACTTGATAGTTTAATGCTATGGTTGGGTTTTACCTTAATGAATCTTTAGTATTTGCGGATGCTTGCTAGAGTTCCAATCATAAGTGCATATGATCCAAGTTGAGAAAGTATGTTAGCTTATGCCTCTCCCTCAAATAGAATTGCAATAGTGATTACCTGTCTAGTAACGTAGTCAATTGCTTAGGGACACTTTCACAACTCCTACCACCACTTTTCCACACTCGCTATATTTACTTTATTGCATCTTTATCTAAACAGTCCCTAGCTTTTATTTACGTGTTCTTTATTATCTTGCAAACCTATCCAACAACACCTACAAAGTACTTCTAGTTTCATACTTGTTCTAGGTAAAGCGAACGTCAAGTGTGCGTAGAGTCATATCAGTAGCCGATAGGACTTGAGAGAGTATTTGTTCTACCTTTAGCTCCTCGTTGGGTTCGACACTCTTACTTATCGAAAGAGGCTACAACTATCCCGTATACTTGCGGGTCATCACCCACGCTGAGGGGAGTACGAGGGCTGATTGGTCAGTTGCGGGGTGAGGCTGCCATCGCCGGAAAATAATAGGAGGTGCGGGTGGGTAGAGGGATGGCCTAGCCAGCGGTGGGAGTAGGGTGGGCCGGTGAGGCCTGTGCGGTAGCACAACCGGCCACAGAAGGAGGGAGCAGGCAGTCCCGCAGGCGCTGGTTTGGGAGGCTGGAGCAGGAAGATCAGTGATTGAAGAAGCACAATGGCGGTTGGATGGACATCCAACAATCACCGCTCTGTGTTGACTTAGTTGACAAAGACTTGCGTACGTGTCAAAAAAAATTAGGACAGCGTCATCGTCAACCTAGTAGGCCCACAAGTCAGCCTCCAAATCTGTTGAAAACAGCATACAACCCATTTGCCATTATTTTTAATAATTTATGGCCCATTTGCTAATTCTTAAGGATATTATAAAGCCCATATTCCTTTTGTTAGTATTACAGACCATATTCTGGCCACTTCTAAAAAATTCAACAATATTTTGCATATTCGGTGGGGTCCGAACCCTTTTAATCATGAAATTTTCAATCACATTAAAAATAATTTTATTTCAAATTAAAATACAACAAAAATTTCCCGGCAAAAAAACAAAATGAAATTTAAAATCTTGAAATCCTGAAAAAAATGAAATTTGAGTCTAGTTGCCCGTTTTCTGTGTTTTTAAAATTTACAACCCATTTCTTACTACTTATAGCCCATTTTCCGACAAAGTCGAATACAACCCTCCTCGTCTTTAAAGACTTGCAGCCCAGCAGGGCTGAGAAAAGCAAGTAGGTCTGGGTTGGGTATTGTCCAAAAAAATAGAACTAGGCTAGCCATTTTCAGAAGAAAAAAGATATCAATTGGGCTCGTCATGTGCTTAAATAAAAGCCTGGGTTTTGTCTCTACATCTGGGCGAGCAGCTAGGTCCCTGTTGTTACAATATTTCTCTCTTTAATAAAGGAAATGGCAAGCCATTTGCCTTGTTTCAAAGAAAATATGACAGTCACAACTCAATTGAAAAGGGCAACAACATCCAACCCAAGCTTACAAACGGTACAAAAGGCCAAGGATTAATTGTTCATGAAATTTAGACAAAACCCAGATAGAACATGGCAATGACATCTAACCCAACCACTGTTTTTGGCAGTCACAAACAAAAGGATCAGACTGATCCATAAAATCAACATCATGTGCGATTTTTTTACTAGAACATGACCACAAGTTGTTGTAACTAGAAGCTGAGCAAGTTCAGAAGCCCATTTGTCCACCTAAAACTTCTTTTTTTTATTGTTCAACATATCCGTCCATGAGAAATTTCTTGTTGAAAAACTTAAGCATCATGGACAACAGTGACCTCGCATTCAACAGGAAGAATGTGACAAAGCTTCTGTTTACCTGGTTGGATGCATATCCTTCCATCGTTATTGTCCACAACGAATGTCATGAGAACTGAGAAAGTCCCGGTGCTTATTACGCCACCGATTGGTTATATGTTTTTCTCCATGTGTTAGTGCCTAAGTAGACATGAAGATTGAAAACAGCTAAGGTCTAAAGAAAGAGTATGTCGAATGAGCGACAGCTGAATGGTTAAATTCTAGTACAATATATATGGGCTTTCGATGGCTGAATTCAATGTGCATGAAATCATCACCTTTATGTACAAATTCTCCAGACATCGAAAGCATCACAGCAAGCCAATAATTGTGATCAGATCATAACTAAACATTCTAATATATAAGATCTTGATAGAATCTAGCACCATTTATAGGCTATCCATGGACGAACTCTTCATTGAGCATATAACATAATATTAGTACCCAAAGTGTACTCCAAGATGATATAAAACTTATGCGCACAAATGACAAATGCAGCTTATGATTACAAATGTGTAGATGATAATATACGGTACCTGAATAAATGTGAAGCCAAACACCAACTTCTAGTAATTAAATGGATCAGGAATTACAGCCAAGGTCTCTAGTTTAGGCACAGAGATGACAGTTATTTGCGAAGGTACATAACAATAATGAAAGAGCAACCTTTGAAGTGAAGGGGCATCTTCGATGATGAGCTGTTGTCCTTCAAAACAAATTCCAATGCTTTTTAAGCTGAGGCGACTTTATTTGGTGATAACTGATAGGGATTTCTATTCCCAAAACAATCAGCAAGCGCTCCAGGGCAGGGCAACTGGAGTGGATGATGTTGTGCAGTGAGGCCTCCGACAGATAAACCACCACAAAGCGAAAAAAAATTTAGCAGTGGGAGTTGAAGCATTTGTACCAGATCGTCTGGTAGATGGCACCGAGTGAAGGTGGTGGTGTGGAGAGGAGGAAAACCACGAGATGGACAATGGTGGTGTGGGCACAAATTCTTGGCCTTCCGTTCATGGTATGTAATTTTGGTGGTAATGGTAGAACTCAAACTGCTACAGTTTTTCAAATTCAGGGGATGCCAGCCAGGCGTCCACCATGCAGGGTATGGACACCAGGTAGCGTCTCATGATGCAGAGGTGTTGAACAGAGCCCTGGTGGGAGTAGATGATGGCTTTGAGGAGTTCGAAATCATGAACGACGGATAGCTGACTACACTCGAGATTAAGGGGTGTGGCGTGCCATAGAGGGCGCCCCCGAGTTGAGAGGACTTGGGTGCGGTAGATTGATGTTTGCTAGAACTACGTTGGTATTTCGCCAAAGAGGAAGGGATGATGCAGTATAGCGACGATAGGTATTTCCCTCAGTGATGAGACCAAGGCCAGTAGGAGAATCTCCTCACACCACGTAAACAGCACCTGCACACAAATAACAAATACTCACAACCTGACGTGTTAATGGGGTTGTCAATCCCTTTCGGGTATGGCACCTCAAGATAGGCAAAATAACGTGACATAAAAGTGGTAGATAGGATAAATAGATCGCGGAATAAATAAATTGCAGCAAGGTGTTTTTGTATTTTTGGTTTAATAGATCTGAGAATAAAGGCAAAGGAAAATAGATCGCAAAGGCAAATATGATGTAAAGAGACATGGGGCCGTAGGTTTCACTAGTGGCGACTCTCGAGAAAAATAGCAAACGATGGGAAAACAATTACTGTTGGACAATTGATAGAACTTGAAATAATCATGATGAATATCCAGGCAATGATCGTTATATAGGTATTACGTCCAAGATTAGTAGACTGACTCCTACCTGCAACTACTACTATTACTCCACACATCGACCGCTATCCAACATGCATCTAGTGTATTAAGTTTATGGAAAAATGGAGTAATGCAATAAGAACAATGACATGATGTAGGCAAGATCTATTTATGTAGAAATAGACTCCATCTTGTTATCCTTAATAGAAATGATACATGCATGTCATTTCCCTTTCCGTCACTGGGATCAAGCACTGTAAGATCAAACCCATCACAAATTACCTTGTGGGAGTCCTGGACTATGGGGTCCTCGGGCGGCCGGTCTATTGGATGCGGGCCAGATTGATGGGCCGTCGAGATACAAGATAGTATATCACCTTTCGTGTCTGGAAGGGACTCCTGTATGTGTGGATGGCAAGTATAGGTGTACGGATATGTTATTCCTTTCTATAAAACTGACTTTGTACAACCCTAAGCCCCTTCAGTGTCTATATAAACCGGAGGGTAGATCGGAGGCAGGATCACAACATTGCTAGGCTAGCTAATCTAGGGTTAGCCAGTTCAATCTCGTGGTAGATCAACTCTTGTAACCCCTATACCCTCGAATATAATCAAGCGGGAGTAGGGTTTTACCTTCATTAAGAGGGCTCGAACCTAGGTAAACACTGTGTCCTTTGTCCATAGTTACCATTGGTCCTCAAACATATAGCTTGGGCCACCCCTACTCGAGATCTACCAGTTTTGACACGGACATTGGTGCTTTCATTGAGAGCTCCACTGTACCGTCGACAAAAGGATCGATGGCTCACCTTTTCATCAACAATGATGCTGCATCCAAGGAAAATTTTCTCCCTGGGCAGGTTTTTGTGTTTGGTGGCTTTGTGCTTCATGCCAACTCGATCGGCCGCCTCGAGCAGGTCAATAGTTATGCCCCCGGCCACTAGATCAGGTTTGGAAACCTGAACTACGTTGCTGACATCCGAGGAGACCTAGTCTTAGACAGGTTCACGGCCTCGGCCGCCACTCTGTGTCCTCGCTAAGAAGAATCTTAAGATCCCCTGTTAGATCCCGTCCAGGGGTCGACACCCATACCCGCCTCAGCCTTCGACCCGGGGCGGGTCTCATTTTCCGAAGACGGGAGCGTAAGCCCCGCCAAAATTCTTACCCTCATGGAACTCCCGACCGAAGACCCAGATGCAATCTCAGACTTGGCTCTGGGCAACCATCCTGAATTGCCGAGGTCTGCACTCCACAGGCCTGATCAGGTGTCCCATGCTGAACTTAGCCCAGCAGACCCGCAGTTTCTGGTCCCACTTCCGCTCTTAGATGAAGCATTGGGTTTGATGCAGTCTTTCACCATCACGGAGGCTTACCTCTGAACTGTACCCAGCTTGGGCTGGGGGATGAGAGTGGGGAATTTTATGCCTCACCCACCACCCACTTGATAGCCACTATCGAAGACTTAACCTACATGCTAGATTATGCATCCGAAGACATCGACGGCATGGACGACAATGTCGATGCTGAACCAAGCCAAGTCCCACCCGTCAAGGGGCATTGGAGGACTACCTCAACCTACAATATGTACATGGTGGACACTCCAGATAAAAAGAACGACGAGGATAATCCGAGCCCCGATGAGGACAAACCCATCGATAAACCACCAAAGCGCCGACGTTTGCGGCGCCTCTCACGATCGCGTCGGGTGAAGGACAGTAACATCGGCACCGGAGATAATGAGACTCCGGATGATGCCGAAGACCCCAAATACATCGTCGAGCCCACATCCGAACAAGACGAAAGGGAAGAGGGTGAATACAGTCCCGAACACGTCGATCATGAAGATTCAGAGGATAGCAACTATATGCCAGAATTCGAAGAGGAGGTCAGCCTCGGTGATGAAGATTTTATCGTCCCAGAGGAACCCCTTGATCAGGAACGCTTCAAGCAACATCTTATTGCTACAGCTCGGAGCCTGAAAAGAAGCAGCAGCAGCTAAAAGCCGAACAAGATATGCTTAACGAAAGGTGGACTAAGGTCCTGGCCGCTGAGGAATACGACCACGAGCGTCCTGTTAAAAGTTACCCTAAGCGCAAGCTGCTGCCACAATTCGATGATGAAGCCCTTGAGCCAATACCGTCAAAGTATGATCAGGAAGACCAACCAGACCGACCACCACGTGGGCGGGATAACACGGCATATCGAGCCCAACACCAACCCGCACCCCCTCGCCGGAGAGGCAGGGAGTCGGCAGTCGCGGGATACATGTATAATTTGCAACGTGACCTAGCCAATAAAGCTGGTCAGACTAGATCAATCTATGAATCAAGGGGCCGTGCCCTGGTGCGAGACAATGGCTATGAAGCCCGACGTGATGATCATTACTATATTCGGGATCAGAACTGAACTCAGATGTTAGACGATCTCCGCCGCGACATTGCGTGATATAGAGGGGCTGCACACCCCTTATGCTTCACAGATGAGGTCATGGAACACCAATTTCCGGAAGGGTTTAGACCCGTAAAACTTGAACAGTGCGATGGAACGACGGATCCGGCCATCTGGATTAAAGATTTTCTTCTCCACATTCACATGGCTCGAGGACACGATCTCCACACCATTAAATATCTTCCTCTAAAGCTGAAATGACCAGCACGGCACTGGCTAAACAGCCTCCCAGAAAACTCCATTGGAACCTGGGAAGACTTGGAAGATGCTTTTCGGGTGAACTTTTAGGGCCCTTATGTCCGGCCACCGGATGCTGATGACTTGTGTCACATAATTTAGCAGCCAGGTGAATCAGCCCGCAAGCTTTGGAATCGGTTCTTAACTAAAAAGAACCAGATCATAGACTATCCAGATGCCGAAGCCTTAGCGGCCTTTAAACACAGCGTCCGTGATGAATGGCTCGCCCGACACCTTGGGCAGGAAAAGCTGAAGACCATGGTCAGCCTTAACGACACTCATGACCCGCTTTTGTGCAGGGACGACAACTGGTTGGCTCGTAGAAGCAATAGCTCGGGTGACCTCGGCACTTCTGAAGTGCGGGATGGCAATGGTAAACCTCGCTGCAATAAAAACAAACATCAAAACAACAACAATGACGATGCAGACGATACGGCAGTCAATGCCAAATTCAGCGGTCCTAAGTTTGGTCAGCGGAAGAAACCTTTCAAAGGAAACAAGGACGGGCCATCCAGCTTAGATAAAATCCTTGAGAGGCCCTGTCAGATTCATAGCACACCCGATAAGCCTACGAACCATACCAACAGGAATTGTTGCGTTTTTAAACAGGCCGGTAAAATCAATACCGATCACAAGGGAAAAGGGCCTCCAAGTGAAGAAGATGACGAGCCCTGTCAGCCGAACACCGGGGGTCAGAAGCAGATTCCCCCCGAGGTCTATGCCGTAGAGCCTGTCGCCCCCAAGTTTAACCCATGGTCAGCCTGTCCGATCACCTTTGATCGCAGGGACCACCCAACCAGTATCCATCATGGGGGTTCGGCCGCCCTGGTTCTTGACCCAATTATTGACGGATACCATCTGACTAGAGTCCTTATGGACGGAGGAAGCAGCCTCAACTTGATTTATGAAGATACTGCCCGTAAGATGGGGATCGACCCATCACGAATCAAGCCTAGTAACACTACATTTAAAGGTGTGACACCAGGAGTGGAGGCCCGTTGTACGGTCTCAATTACACTAGAGGTAGTATTCGGCTCCCCAGATAACTTTTGCGGTGAAGAATTAATCTTCAACATCGTCCCTTTCCGCATTGACTACCATGCACTGCCCGGATGAACTACTTTTGTCCCTTCAATGCAGTCTTGCACTATGCTTTACTTGAAGCTTAAAATGCCCAGACCTCGTGGCGTTATTACAGTCATTGGTAATATGGAGCACTCCCTCCGTACTGACGAGCATACCGCGACCCTTGCAGCCGAAGTAAATGGCGACCTTATCAAGCCAAACAGTTCACCGGCCAATAAAGCCAACGATGTGTCCAAACAAGTCTGGTCCATGCTCAATAGCGATAAATCAACGGATCCAGACCTTGATTAGCAGTTCGGTGTCCACCGATCACCCTGCCAGGTTGCGGCTTGTGTACCACGCGTACATAATTACGCACTAAAAATACCTTGGGCGGCGCTGGAGGCACACTGCAGAAGAGGTCCATTGTACGACTTGACCCTACCTAGACCGCATATATCTTTTTTCTCTTACTACAAGTTGATAAAGAACCCTACTTGCTAGATGGTTGTTGCAGGAGATCCTCTTAAGGATAGTGTTTCCCAACCATCAAACACTCCTCTCAAAGGAATTATTACTAAGGAGAAAAGGCGCAGACGTGCGGCAGGGTATCACTGGAATTTTCTTTTTTTCAAACTATGATCTTTAGGCCCTGTGTTAGACTTTCCCTTATGTAAAACCTTCTCCTTTTTTGAGGGCATGTAATATGACCTTAATATTGAACGACACTGTCTGTCACCGGCGTATCAATAAAGATATAAAGGAAGCAGATGATTATCACCTTAATGGTTGGGTCCTGTTATTACCTTGTCATCTGTGTTTCCTCCTTATGATCGATTGACATACGTGGTTAGACACGGCCTTCATAACAGGGGCTGTATTCGGCCCCACAAAATTATTAAGTCCGAACACCTATAGGGAACTCTTCGGTGTCCCGGATATGGTATTATATGCATCGGCTCCGAATCATGTCTTTGGTCTATAGTTGGGTTGCCCGGCTACTGTGTTTGCCACCTTACATTCCGCAAGTTCGGCTAAGGTAGTAAAGGGAGAACTACGACGATTGTATTTCTGGTTCGTCTGGTTAAGTACCTCAGTAGAGAAAGCCAAAAACTAACTATCATGATGAGCGAGAGTGGGTCAGCGATCCGGTGACTTAGTGTTATACTATGAATCATTCGCGATTTATGTCGTGGTATACGAGGGGTTGGGTTTTCGGCCAGCTGCGTTGCAAAGGCGCCGGACTCCTGCTTGCCGATCATGCAACGAGGGGCTAGTACTTAGTACCACCAATCGACTCTTATGGCTAAGTGAAAGTACTAAAGCCACATATTCTGATTTCCTAGTTCACTCCGCAAGACGCCTCCTACATCGGACCAAGACGTTGGATTAAGTGATGTCATGCATTCCCGAACACATCTGTAATATTTACGTGGGGGCTAAAGCCGACAACCAGTAAACTTTCAAACATCTAAACAGCCAAATAGGAGGATAAACTAATCATAAAAAGCATAACCATTTTTACATCATGAGTTCATAACATGACTCTTACAAACCGGACACAACTACTCAAATATGATGTCCTTGGAGCACTGCCCTCTACAATAAAGCTCCCTCGAGGACCTCGTCAAAGTACCTCTCCGGCCGCTGGTGCTCCTTGCCCTCAGGTGGCCCTGTGGTGGCAATCTCGGTGGCCTTCATCTTTGCCCACTGCACCTTGACACGGGCGAAGGCCATCCGAGCACCTTCTATGCAGGATGACCGCTTAAGGGCATTGATCAGAGGAAACGCCTCCACCAGCCTCTTCACGAGTCCGAAGTGGCTGCTAGGTATGGCCTCGGCCGGCCATAGATGGACTATTATGTCCTTCATGGCCAGTCCGGACAACCTATGCAGCTCGGACAGTGATACGTCTCCAACGTATCTGTAATTTTTGATAGTTCCATGCTATTATATTATCCCTTTTGGAGTTTTATGGGCTTTATTTTACACATTTATATCATTTTTGAGAATAACCTACTAACCGGAGGCCCAGCCCGTATTGCTGTTTTTTTGCCTATTGCAGTATTTCGAAGAAAAGGAATATCAAACGGAGTCCAAACGGAATGAAACCTTCAGGAGAGTGATTTTTGGAACGAACGTGATCCAGGGGACTTGGAGTGCAAGTCAAGAAGCGGCCGAGGCGGCCACGAGAGGGTAGGGCGCCCCCCCCCCCTATAGGGTGCGCCCCCCTGTCTCGTGGGCCCCTTGGGTGGCCATCGACGTACTTCTTCCTCCTATATAAGCCTACGTACCCCGAAAACATCCAGGGAGCCAACAAAACACAATTTCCACCACCGTAACCTTCTGTATCCGCGAGATCCCATCTTGGAGCCTTCGTCGGCGCTCTGCCGGAGGGGGAATCAACCATGGAGGGCTTCTACATCAACACCATAGCCCCTCTGATGAGTTGTGAGTAGTTTACCGCAGACCTACGGGTCCATAGTTATTAGCTAGATGGCTTCTTCTCTCTTTTTGGATCTCAATACAATGTTCTCCCCGTCTCTTGTGGAGATCTATTCGATGTAAACTCTTTTTGCGATGTGTTTGTCGAGATACGATGAATTGTGGGTTTATGATCAAGTTTATCTATGAGAAATATTTGAATCTCCTCTGAATTATTTTATGTATGATTGAGTTATCTTTGCAAGTCTCTTCAAATTATCAGTTTGGTTTGCCCTACTAGATTGATCTTTCTTGCCATGGGAGAAGTGCTTAGCTTTGGGTTCAATCTTGCGGTGTCCTTACCCAGTGACAGCAGGTGTTGCAAGGCACGTATTGTATTGTTGCCATCGAGGATAAAAAGATGGGGTTTATATCATATTGCATGAGTTTATCCCTCTACATCATGTCATCTTGCTTAAGGCGTTACTCTGTTCTTATAAACTTAATACTCTAGATGCAGGCAGGAGTCGGTCGATGTGTGGAGTAGTAGTAGTAGATGCAGGCAGGAGTCAGTCTACTTGTTGTGGACATGATGCCTATATACATGATCATGCCTAGATAATCTCATAATTAGTCACTTTTCAATCAATTGCTCGACAGTAATTTGTTCACCCACCGTAATACTTATGCTATCTTGAGAGAAGCCACTAGTGAAACCTATAGCCCCCGGGTGTATCTCTTATCATATTTGGTTCCAATCTACTTTTATTTGCATCTATATTATAAACTACCAAAAATATATTTATCTTATCATACTATCTCTATTAGATCTCACTTTTGCAAGTGGCCGTGAAGGGATTGACAACCCCTTTATTGCGTTGGTTGCGAGTTCTTTGTTTTTTTTGTGTAGGTGCGTGGGACTTTTGAGGAGCCTCTTACTGGATTGATACCTTGGTTCTCAAAAACCGAGGGAAATACTTACGCTACTATTGTTGCATCACCCTTTCCTATTCAAGGAAAACCAACGCAAGCTCAAGACGTAGCAAGAAGGATTTCTGGCACCGTTCCCGGGGAGGTCTTCGCTCAAGTCAAGACATACCAAGTACCCATCACAAACTCATCTCCCTCGCATTTACATTATTTGCCATTTGCCTCTCATTTTCCTCTCCCCCACTTCACCCTTGACGTTTTATTCTCCCTCTCTTTCCCAGTCTCTCCTCTCTTTTTCGCTTGCCTTTTTTCTGTTTGCTCGTGTGTTAGATCTTTTACCTTGTCGTCATGGCTAAATCAGTTTTTATCCCTTCGTCTCCCGACTTTGAAGTTCTCCACTTCAAGCAAAGACAAGGTGAAAATTTAAAAGATGTTTGGTTTAGTATGTTAGAATCTTATCGTAGTTGTGCTTTAGAAGGAGATTTCAAGATTTTAATTCGTAATTTTTACATTGGGTTAACCTTACCCCACAAACAACTCCTTGATGTTGCCGCAAAAGGGGAATTTATTGAAATTGATCCTAGTTCCGCTTATGAAATTTTAGAGGGGATAGTAGGAGTACTTCCCCGACAAGAAAGATCATCTTTCTCTCTTGAAGGAACCCAAATTTTAGAGAAACTTCTTGAATTGCAAAAACTTGTTGAACCTTTTAAGAATATTGTTGGGAGTATCAACCGCATGAATAATTTGATCACACTTTACAATAAGTGGTAGGATGCCTTAGATCATAGGATCTCTGAGCATGAAGGGAAATGCAAAGAGCCTCCCGGACTTGAGCATAACTCCATTAAAAAGATGAGTTCCAAAGATGGCACTACTTAGATCTATCTTCACTTTTACGCCTAGCTAGGGGCGTTAAACGATAGCGTTAGTTGGGAGGCAACCCAAATTTATTTGTGTTTTTTGTTTTTGTTCCTGTTTAGTAATAGATCTTGCATCTACCTTATGTTTAGATGTGTTTTTATCTTTTAATTAGTGTTTGTGCCAAGTAGAACCTGTAGGATAACCTATGATGATAGTTGATTTGATTCTGCTGAAAAACAGAAACTTTGTGCGCACGAATTTAGTTTTGTTAAATCACATAAATGCGATTTTGGGTTGATAATTTTTAATGATGATCAATAGACAAATTGTACAGGACTTCCTAATTTGGTAGGAGTTTTAGAGTTCCAGAAGTTTGCGCTAGTTACAGATTGCTACAGACTGTTCTGTTTTTGACAGATTCTGTTTTTCGTGTGTTGTTTGCTTATTTTGATGCATCTATGGCTAGTAAAATAGTTTATAAACCATACAGAAGTTATAATACAGTAGGTTTAACACCAAAATAAATAAATAATGAGTTCATTACAGTACCTTATGTGGTGGTTTTGTTTTCTTTCACTAACGGAGCTTATAAGATTTCCTATTGAGTTTTGTGTTGTGAAATTTTCAAGTTTTGGGTAAAGCTTTTATGGACTATGGAATAATGAGTGGCAAGAGCCTAAGCTTGGGGATGCCTATGTCACCCCAAGATATTCAAGGATAGCCAAAAGCCTATGCTTGGGGATGCCCCGGGAAGGCATCCCCTCTTTCGTCTTCGTTCATTGGTAACTTTACTTGGAGCTATATTTTTATTCGCCACATGATATGTGTTTTGCTTGGAGCGTCGTGTATTATATTAGTCTTTTCTTTTTAGTTTACCACAATCATCCTTTCTGTACACACCTTTTGGGAGAAGCCTACTTGATTAGGATTTGCTAGAATACTCTATGTGCTTCACTTATATCTTTTGAGCTTGATAGTTTTTGCTCTAGTGCTTCACTTATATTTTTTAGAGAACGGTGGTGACTTAATTTTGAAGAAATTGCTAGTCTCTCATGCATCACTTATATCTTTTTGAGAGTCTTCTAGAACAGCATGGTATTTGCTTTGGTTACAAATTTGGTCCTAGAATGATGAGCATCCAAGTTGGGTATAATAAAAACTATCATAGAAAGGAATTGGATGCTATGATCAATTTGATGCTTGATAGTTGTTTTGAGATATGGAGGTAGTGATATTAAAGTCATGCTAGTTGTGGTGATTATGAAAAGTACTTGTGTTGGGGTTTGTGATTCCTGTAGCATGCACGTATGGTGAACCGCTTTGTGATGAAGTTGGAGCACAATTTTATTTATTGATTGTCTTCCTTATGAGTGGCGGTTGGGGACGAGCGATGGTCTTTTCCTACCAATCTATCCCCCTAGGAGCATGCGCGTAGTACTTTGTTTTTGATGACTTCTAGATTTTTGCAATAAGTACATGAGTTCTTTTGACTAATGTTGAGTCCATGGATTATACGCACCCTTTCACCCTTCCACCATTCCTAGCCTCTCTTGTGCCGCACAACTTTCGCTGGTACCATACACCCACCATTACATTCCTCAAAACAGCCACCATACCTACCTATTATGGCATTTCCATAGCCATTCCAAGATATATTGCCATGCAACTTTCAACCGTTCCGTTCATATGACACGCATTACTTTTGTCATATTGCTCTTTGCATGATCATGTAGTTGACATCGTATTTGTGGCAAGGCCACCTTCACAATTTTCATACATGTCGCTCTTGATTCATTGCATATCCCGGTACACCGCCGGAGGCATTCATATAGAGTCATATCTTGTTCTAGCTTTGAGTTGTAATTCTTGAGTTGTAAATCCATAAAAGTGTGATGATCTTCATTATTAGAGCATTGTCCCAGTGAGGAAAGGATGATGAGGACTATGATTCCCCCACAAGCCGGGATGAGACTTCGGACTTTACGAAAAGAAAAAAAAGAGAGAAAAAAAAGAAAGGCCAAAAAGAAAAAAAGAAAGGGCAAAGAAAAAAAGAAATAAAAAAAGAAATAAAAATAAATAAAATGAGAGAAAAAGAGAGAATGGACAATGCTGCTATCTCTTTTTCCACACTTGTGTTTCAAAGTAGCACCATGATCTTCATGATAGAGAGTCTCATATGTTGTCACTTTCATATACTAGTGGGAATTTTTCACTATAGAACTTGGCTTGTATATTCCAATGATGGGCTTCCTCAAAATGCCCTAGGTCTTCGTGAGCAAGCAAGTTGGATGCACACCCACTTAGTTCCTTTTGTTGAGCTTTCATATATTTATAGCTCTAGTACACCCGTTGCATGGCAATCCCTACTCACTCACATTGATATCTATTAATGGGCATCTCCATAGCCCGTTGATACGCCTAGTTGATGTGAGACCATTTTCTCCTTTTTGTCTTCTCCACAACCACCATTCTATTCCACATATAGTGCTATGTCCACGGATCACGCTCATGTATTGTGTGAAAGTTGAAAGAGTTTGAGATTATTAAAGTATGAAACAATTGCTTGGCTTGTCATCGGGGTTGTGAATGATTAAATACTTTGTGTGATGAATATAGAGCAACAGCCAGACTATATGATTTTGTAGGGATAACTTTCTTTGGCCATGTTATTTTGAGAAGACATGATTACTTTGATTAGTATGCTTGAAGTATCACCATTTTTATGTTAATATGAACTTTTATTTTGTATCATTTGGATCTGAACATTCATGCCACAATAAAGAAAATTACATTGAGAATTATGCTAGGTAGCATTCCACATCAAAAATTCTGTTTTTATCATTTACCTACTCGAGGACGAGCAGGAATTAAGCTTGGGAATGCTTGTAACGCCCCGGATCCGATGCGCCAGGTGTCCGCCAGTTATTCGCTGTTGTTGCCATGTCATTTGCTTGCGTGTTGCATTTTGCCATGTCATCATGTGCATTGCATTGCATATGTGTTCGTCTCATGCATCCGAGCATTTTCCCCGTTGTCCGTTTTGCAATCCGGAACTCCTATGTCCTCCGGCGCCCCCTTTTGCCTCTTTTCATGTGCGAGTGTTAAACGTTCTTGGAATGGACCGTCGTTTGCCAAGCGGCCTTGGTATAGCACCGGTAGACCGCCTGTCAAGTTTCGTGCCATTTGGAGTCCGTTTGATACTCCAACAGTTAACCGGGTAACCGTAAAGGCCTCTTTTGTCTTGCAGCCCAACACCCCTCCAAAGTGGCCCAAAAACCTATCCAAAACCCCATCCATGCTCTCGGTCGTTCGATCACGATCGTGTGGGCGAAAACCACACCCCATTTGGACTCTCCTAGCTCCCTCTACCTATAAATATGTGCCCCTCCCGGATTTTTTGCGCAGTCCAAACCCTAGCCTAGCCCCTGTCCGCCGCCGGACACGTCCGGATCGGACCGAACGCGTCCGCGCCGCCGCCCGCAGTCAATCCGGGCACGCCACGTGGCCTCCCGCCGCCGTCCACCGCGCCGGCCCGCCAGGCCCGGTGCGGGCCCCCGAAGCCCGTGGCGCCGCCGCCGCTCCGCCCGAGATCCGCCCGCAGCCTCGCGTCTGTCCCACCGCCGACCGCCCTCCGTCGCCGCCACGCCACCGTGGCCCGCGCCCCTCACCGGAGCTCCTCCGGCGACCTCGACCTCGCCGCCCCGGTCGCCCTTCATCCCCACCGCCGCCTCGTCGTTCGGCGTCGTCCGCCACCGTGCCCCGCGTCCGCCGCCAGGCCCCGGCCTCCGCGCCGCCTAGCCGCGCCCCGCAGCTCCCTCCGGCGCCCTGCGCCGCCCTCATCTCCGACGAACTCACCCGAGCTCATCCGAGCTCCGGCCCAGCTCCCTCCGCCGCCCCTCGCCACCCAAGCACCGCCGTACCTCACCTCCGGCCAGATCCGGCCATGGGAGGTTCGGATCCGGCAAACCCGTGCTTCCCCGACGCCTCTCCGGTCACCTTCCTCAACTCCGGCGAAGATTCCGGCGAGTTGACTTTTTCCCCCTCGAGGTCCATTTTTCCACTGTCCCGAAATTATTTACATTATCATGCCATGTTCATCGCATCATAACTTGCTGCATACTGCTCCGTTTCGTGTGTGTAATATGTCAAATTGTTCGCCTCAACTAGTACTCCATTTCATTCCATTGCATCATGTTCATTTGAGTCCATCTTGATGTCTGAATCATCGTTGCAAGAGTGCTATATAATGTTATCTGTTGTCTGTTAATAGAACATGCTCATTTGTCATTTTTGCCATGTTTCATGTGTGCATCCTATGAGCATGATCTCTACATGAGTTTTGATCTATGATATGCCATCTTTACAGGAGTGCCATCCATGTATTTTTGTGAGTCTTGTACCGAGTGCATTGAGCTTGTTAAGTAAGGTACTTGCTGTTGCTGTTTTGGTAGGCTGATTCTGTTATATTTTGTTGCTATGTAAACCTGCTGCTACAAGTCATTCTATGCATAATCTGGAGATGTTCACTAAGGATGATTTGTTATACATGTCATGCTCTATCCAGCCATGCCCCTAGTTGAAATTATAGCCTGCTGTAACATGTTGTAATCTTGCTCTAAACTTGCTAAATAACGTTGCTGTCAGCCTGTTGAACATTAAGTTCAATGTTGCCATGCTTGTTGCTAGTGATCCATGCACTCTATGAACTTGCCCTTGCCATGTTTAGCTTCATAATCACGTCTTCTTACTGTTGGTTGCCTTGCCATGCCATGTATTGCTCTATGGTGAGTGGCACAAGCTCACCAACATGTCTACTTATTGTTGTTCCTGCCATGTATGAATCTGTCATATAACTTGCCATGTTTACATGGGTGCCATCATATCTTCTTATCCTTTTTGGCTCATGGTCAGTAAGGACCTTTTGTTGTATGAGATTAGTAGATTCATGCCATGCCTTTGTTTTCCATGATAAGTTCCTGTAGTATGTTGTTTGATAGATCTAAACATTGCAATCTGATGTTATTTCTGCAAAGTCTGAAACTGTTAAAATATGCAATATTGCCATGTGTTTTTGAGCATGTTCTAGTGATTTCTGGAGATAGCTCAGTGCTCATGTTTTGTCATGCTTTACCTGTACTTCATGCCCATGCCTTCTGTTATTATGTTGGGGTGTTGTAGCATGTTGTTTTGATGCTTGCTAGATGCCTAGTTGCTGTTATGGACAGATTGTTGTTATAACTTGTATAGAGTGTATGTGTTGAACCGTTGCTCCATTTTGAGTGTGCTCTATACGAAACTTGCTTGATTTTGCATGTAGCTTCATATTATCATGTTGCATCCTTGTTTTGAGGTGTTTGCTTGATGTTTGTATGCATTTTGCATCAATGCCATGTTTAACTTGTTTTGCTCATATCTTCTAGGCCGTAGCTCCGAATTAAACGAACTTTATATGTAACTTGACTAGAATCTCGTGTAGATCATCTTGGTGCATCTTAACTTGCTGTTTAACAACTTAAACATAAGGTTTATTCAGTTCTGGACCAATTTCTAAATTTGCATATGAGGACTTACCGGAATTGTTATATGTTGTTTCCGGCCTCATTTAAACTTGCTTTGATGTGTTGCTCTTGTTTGCATCATCTCTTGCCATGAGTAGCTTCATGTAGCTTTGTCATGCATCATGCTTGTTGTGCATCATGTCTTGTTCATGTGTGGTGTGTTTACCATGTTGTGTGCTTCTTCTCGATAGTTCCTGTTTCGTTGTGATCGTGAGGATTCGTTCGTCTATGCTTGGTTCGTCTTCGTGGCTTCGTCTTCTTCATGGACTCGTTCTTCTTCCTAGCGGGATTTCAGGCAAGATGACCGCTACCCTGGATCTCACTACTATCATTGCTATGCTAGTTGCTTTGTTCTATCGCTATGCTGTGCTTCCTATCTTTTGCTCTTCAAGCCTCCCCAAATTGCCATGAACCTCTAACCTTTGACACCCTTCCTAGCAAACCGTTGTTTGGCTATGTTACCGCATTGCTCAGCCCCTCTTATAGCATTGTTAGATGCAGGTGAAGTTGAAGATTGCTCCATGGTGAATAGGGTTATGTTGGGATATCACAATATCTCTTATATTATTAATGCATCTATATATTTGGTAAAGGGTGGAAGGCTCGGCCTTATGCCTGGTGTTTGTTCCACTCTTGCCGCCCTAGTTTCCGTCATACCGGTGTTATGTTCCCGGATTTTGCATTCCTTACGCGGTCGGGTGATTTATGGGACCCCCTTGACAGTTCGCTTTGAATAAAACTCCTCCAGCAAGGCCCAGCCTTGGTTTTACCATTTGCCTCACCACCACCTACTTTTCCATTGGGAGTAATTAACCCAAGGGTCATCTTTATTATAGCCCTCCCAGGCCAATGCTTGTCTAAGTGTTGGTCCAAACTAGAGCACCGTGCGGGACCATCCCTTGGAAACTTGGGTTACGTCGGTACCTGTACGTTTAGCTTATCCGGTGTTGCCCTGAGAACGAGATATGTGCAGCTCCTATCGGGATTGTCGGCGCATTGGGCGGTCTTGCTGGTCTTGTTGTACCATTGTCGAAATGTCTTGTAAACCGGGATTCCGAGACTGATCGGGTCTTCCTGGGAGAAGGTATATCCTTCGTTGATCGCGAGAGCTTATCATGGGCTAAGTCGGGACAGCCCTGCAGGGTATAAACTTTCGAGAGCCGTGCCCGCGGTTATGTGGCAGATGGGAATTTGTTAATATCCGGTTGTAGATAACTTGACACCAGATCCAAATTAAAACGCATCAACCGCGTGTGTAGCCATGATGGTCTCTTTTCGGCGGAGTCCGAGAAGTGAACACGGTTTTGGGTTATGTTTGACGTAAGTAGGAGTTCAGGATCATCTCTTGATCATTGCTAGCTTCACGGCCGTTCCGTTTGCTCTCTTCTCGCTCTCATTTGCGTATGTTAGCCACCATACTTGCTTAGCCGCTGCTGCAACCTCACCACTTTACCCCTTCATTTCCCATTAAGCTTTGCTAGTCTTGATACCCAAGGTTATGGGATTGCTGAGTCCTCGGGGCTCACAGATTACTACAACAACAGTTGCAGGTACAGGTTATGCGATGATCATGACGCGAGAGTGATGTTTGCTTGTTTTGGAGTTCTTCTTCTGCTTCTTCTTCGATCAGGGGATAGGTTCCAGGTCGGCAGCCTGGGCTAGCAGGGTGGATGTCGTTTGATCTTCTGTTTGTGTTTCATCCGTAGTCGGATGTTGATCTTATGTATGATGTGATGTTGTATTCGTGTGGCCTTGTATGCCTCTTCTATGTATCCCCATCTATTATGTAATGTTGATGTAATGATATCCACCTTGCAAAAGCATTTCAATATGCGGTTCTATCCTTGGTGGGACCTTCGAGTCTCTTTAGGATAGTATCGCATATTGGGCGTGGCAAGTTGGTATCAGATCCTCGACCGACCTTAGGAGCCCCCTTGATTGATCGTGTAGTTTGGTCGTTGTCGAGTCTAGAAGAAAACTGTTTTCTGAGTCTAGTTATATCGGAGAGTAGGAATTCTTTTTACTCCTCAGCCTCTTCGTCGCTCTGGTGAGGAATCTTGATGTAGGTGTTTTGAATTACTCCTCCTCTCCTTCAAATTTTTGTTTAGGATCACGCGGTTAGTTTTTCGTTCATTGGTTCTCAGCTCTTTTATCCGGTGCATTTCTCGTCAAGTTGACTCAAGCCTCTTCATCTTTGCCAAGTTCAATCCTCAGTTGTCTTCTTTTCCCACCCGCCCACCCTTTTTCTTCTCGGAGTCGGAGTCCGTAATCGAGTATCCATCCTACTCGTGCGAAGTCTTTGTTTTCTTTCCTCAATGATTTCAACCGGTGTTTTCTCTTCAAGATATTCGTCGGTTCCCCCTTCCAAGTGTCTTTGTTTTTCCCGCCCTCCCACCCTTTTCTTCTCGGAGTCTGAGTCTCTTTCGACCATCAATTTCATTCATGTGGAACCTTTTTCAGTCTTCCCTCAATTATTTCAACCGGTGAATTCTCGTCTCGTTCGTCATTCTTCATCTCTTTTCTTC
Source organism: Triticum timopheevii (assembly GCA_963921465.1). Taxonomy (NCBI): domain Eukaryota; kingdom Viridiplantae; phylum Streptophyta; class Magnoliopsida; order Poales; family Poaceae; genus Triticum; species Triticum timopheevii. The sequence continues at coordinate 313,278,927 of OY997270.1, read as the reverse complement.
TCCGGTGGACCCAATTCAAGTTTTTTTGGGTTGATCACATTCTTTTCATTGGTTAAAGTGTTCTCCTTTCTCGTTTGCCTCTCGCCATTCAATCATTCCGGAGTTCGGAAGACATCTCAGGAGTTTCGTCTATGTTCCAGTTAATTCGAGGTTGTCACCTCATTCAAATTTTTCAATTGTTTCGATGCATCATCTATCTGTTCATCATCCCTTTCCAACAGTGTTTGTTTTTAGTGGGCCCTAACCCACAGGTCTTTTCCCAGGATCTTACCTGACTCTTCTAATTCCCCCGGAGTTATTCTCAAATTCTTTTCAAGTGTGACGTAAGAATGAACTTCCTCAGTCACATGCCTTCTCGAAGATCGCTTTCAAATTCTTTTCATTGTTGCCTCAACCTCTTCGCTTTTCATTCTCCCGGAGTATCTCAGTAAATTTTGGTGGTGTTTCTCGTCGTCATTTGAAGATTGAAGAAGAGTTCCTCGTAAATTTTGCCCGTTCTCTCGAAGATTCATGGTTCTAGCTTCAAGTTATCCTCGCGAATTATTCCATTTGTCAGATATTCTTTTCATCCATCCGGAGTATGTCAGGAGTTGTTTTTCCATTTCTTTTCACCGGAGGCCATCGTTCCAGAAGAATTCTTCGTCCTCACATTTCAGCTACCGTTATCCAATTATCCCGGCGTTTCGCTCAAGTGTTCTTTAATCAGCTCATGATCTCTTTATTCTTTTGCATCTAAATCCCCTCTAGCATATTGGTTCTTCTAATTCTACCCGGTGATTCATTCGCGTTCGTCAGTCATATCCGAATTCTTACGGTGGTTCATTCAATATATTTTTTTTCCTTGCTTATCATATCAATTCATTCGTTCTTTCCAAATCCTACCGGTGGTTCATGAAGACGTTCTCAAGTTTTGTGCTATACCCCCCTTAATCCTTTCAACAAGAATAAGTAGTATGCAAATCCATTGCTTATCATCAATTTAATTGGTGGAGGATAAGCATAACATAATTCTTATTCTTCTTTCAGCAAGTTGATTAATCTCTTCCTTTTGGAGCTTGTTCATCATCTCAAATTCTAGTTCCAAGTGTTCTCATCTTTTCTTTTCTGGAGTCCAAATTTCCTCGGTCATTTCGTCGGAACCTCCATCTAAATCATCACAAGGCTTGAATCTTTATTCTTTCATCCTTCATCTCTATCTCATCATCTTTTGTCACCAGAGTTCTTCGTGGTGGTTCTTCATGATTTAATTCATTCTTCAAGTGTTCATCAAGATTTTGTTGGTGGAGCTCAAGTATCTTTCCTTCTTGCTTTTCGAAGTGCAATTAATTCTCCGAATTCTTTTGAAGTGGAGTTTTGCATTTCTTCGTTCTTCTAAGATATCCAATCATTTCCGTTTGAGGCCGGTTATCACCTTATGATTTTGAGATGTTATCTATAAGTCCACAACAAGCTTATTATTTCGTTGTTGATTTTCTCAACAACTCCGTTTAAACCTTCCTTCTAAAGATGCTTTCAATTTCATTCGTGGCACAAGTTGTCATTTTCTTCTTTGTTCTTTTCTTTCCACTATTCCAATTCTTTCCGGAGGTTTTGTGTCATGTCTTCATCAAGTGTCATTCCATCCTCTCAAGCTCGTGTTACCTCCATGTTTCAGCCGAAGTGCTGCCTAAATTCTTTCAGTATTATTCGTTTCTTATCTCGTTCTAACCGGAGTTGTTTCTTAGTCTATCTGATTCCGTGAGTTTGCGATTCTCGTCATTCTCATCGTTCCTCTCGTCTTCTTGAGTGCTCTCGATTCTTGCTTCTTCTCTTGAGTTATTGTTTCACCTCATCCATTTTCCCTTCCGTCTCGGTCCTAAGATCTCGGGACGAGATCCCTTGTTAGTGGAGGAGTGTTGTAACGCCCCGGATCCGATCCGCCAGGTGTCCAGCAGTTATTTGCCGTTGTTGCCATGTCATTTTCTTGCGTGTTGCATTTTGCCATGTCATCATGTGCATTGCATTGCATACGTGTTCGTCTCATGCATCCGAGCATTTTCCCCATTGTCCGTTTTGCAATCCGGCACTCCTATGTCCTCCGGCGCCCCCTTTTGCCTCTTTTCATGTGCAGGTGTTAAACGTTCTCAGAATGGACCGTGGTTTGCCAAGCGGCCTTGGTATAGCACCGATAGACCGCCTATCAAGTTTCGTGCCATTTGGAGTCCGTTTGATACTCCAATGGTTAACCGGGTAACTGTAAAGGCCTCTTTTGTCCTGCACCCCAACACCCCTCCAAAGTGGCCCAAAAACCTATCCAAACCCCCTCCATGCTCTCGGTCGTTCGATCACGATCGTGTGGGCGAAAACCGCACCCCATTTGGACTCTCCTAGCTCCCTCTACCTATAAATATGTGCCCCTCCCGGATTTTTCACGCAGTCCAAACCCTAGCCTAGCCCCTCTCCGCCGCCGGACACGTCCAGATCGGTCCGGACGCGTCCGCGCCACCGCCCCCAGTCAATGCGGGCATGCCACATGGCCTCCCGCCGCCGTCCACCGCACCGGCCCGCCAGGCCCGGTGCGGGCCCCCGAAGCCCGTGGTGCCGCCGCCGCTCCGCCCGAGATCCGCCCGCAGCCTCGCGTCTGCCCCGCCGCCAACCGCCCTCCGTCGGCGCCATGCCGCCGTGGCCCACGCCCCTCGCCGGAGCTCCTCCGGCGACCCCGACCTCGCCGCCCCGGTCGCCCTTCATCCCCACCGCTGCCTCGTCGTTCGGTGTCGTCCGCCGCCGTGCCTCGCGTCCGCCGCCAGGCCCCGGGCTCCGCGCCGCCTGGCCGCGCCCCGCAACTTCCTCCGGTGCCCTGCGCCGCCCTCGTCTCCGGCGAGCTCGCCTGAGCTCATCCGAGCTCCGGCCCGGCTCCCTCCGCCGCCCCTCGCCACCCAAGCGCCGCCGTACCTCTCCTCCGGCCAGATCCGGCCGCAGGAGGTCCGGATCCGGCAAGCCCGTGCTTCCCCGACGCCTCTCCGGTCACCTTCCTCAACCCCGGTGAAGATTCCGGCGAGTTGACTTTTTCCCCCTCGAGGTCCATTTTTCCACTAAGTCCCGAAATTATTTACATTATCATGCCATGTTCATCGCATCATAACTTGCTGCATACTGCTCCAATTCGTGCGTGTAATATGTCAAATTGTTCGCCTCAACGAGTAATACATTGCATCATGTTCATTTGAGTCCATCTTGATGCCTGAATCATCGTTGCAAGAGTGCTATATAATGTTATCTGCTGTCTGTTAACAGAACATGCTCATTTGTCATTTTTTTCCATGTTTAATGTGTGCATCCTATGAGCATGAGCTCTACATGAGTTTTGGTCTATGATATGCCATCTTTACAGGAGTGCCATCCATGTATTTTTGTGAGTCTTGTACTGAGTGCATCGAGCTTGTTAAGTAGGGTACTTATTGTTGCTGTTTTGCTAGGCTGATTCTGTTATATTTTGTTGCTATGTAAACCTGCTGCTACAAGTCATTCTATGCATAATCTGGAGATGTTCACTAAGGATGATTTGGTATACATGTCATGCTCTATCCATCCATGCCCCTAGTTGAAATTATAGCCTGCTGTAACATGTTGTAATCTTGCTCTAAACTTGCTAAATAATGTTGCTGTCGGCCTGTTGAACATTAAGTTCAATGTTGCCATGATTGTTGCTAGTGATCCATGCACTCTATGAACTTGCGCTTGCCATGTTTAGCTTCATAATCATGTCTTCTTACTGTTGGTTGCCTTGCCATGCCATGTATTTCTCTATTGTGAGTGGCACAAGCTCACCAACATGTCTACTTATTGTTGTTCCTGCCATGTATGAATCTGTCATATAACTTTCCATGTTTACATGGGTGCCATCATATCTTCTGATCCTTTTTGGCTCATGGTCAGTAAGGGCCTTTTGTTATATGAGATTAGTAGATTCATTCCATGTCTTTGTTTGCCATGATAAGTTCCTGTAGCATGTTGTTTGATAGCTCTAAACATTGCAATCTGATGTTATTTCTGCAAAGTCTGAAACTGTTAAAATATGCAATATTGCCATGTGTTTTTGAGCATGTTCTAGTGATTTCTGGAGATAGCTCAGTGTTCATGTTTTGTCATGCTTTACCTATACTTCATGCCCATGCCTTTTGTTATTATGTTGGGGTGCTGTAGCATATTGTTTTGATGCTTGCTAGATGCCTAGTTGCTGTTATGGACAGATTGTTGTTATAACTTGTATAGAGTGTATGTGTTGAACCGTTGCTCCGTTTTGAGTGTGCTCTATACGAAACTTGCTTGATTTTGCATGTAGCTTCATATTATCATGTTGCATCCTTGTTTTGAGGTGTTTGCTTGATGTTTGTATGCATTTTGCATCAATGCCATGTTTAACTTGTTTTGCTCATATCTTCTAGGCCGTAGCTCCGAATTAAACGAACTTTATATGTAACTTGACTAGAATCTCGTGTAGATCATCTTGGTGCATCTTAACTTGCTGTTTAACAACTTGAACATAAGGTTTATTCAGTTCTGGACCAATTTCTAAATTTGCATATGAGGACTTGCCGGAATTGTTATATGTTGTTTCCGGCCTTATTTAAACTTGCGTTGATGTGTTGCTCTTGTTTGCATCATCTCTTGCCATGAATAGCTTCATGTAGCTTTGTCATGCATCATGATTGTTGTGCATCATGTCTTGTTCATGTGTGGTGTGTTTACCATGTTGTGTGCTTCTTCTCGATAGTTCCTGTTTCGTTGCGATCGTGAGGATTCGTTCGTCTACGCTTGGTTCGTCTTCGTGGCTTCGTCTTCTTCATGCACTCGTTCTTCTTCCTAGCGGGATTTCAGGCAAGATGACCGCTACCCTGGATCTCACTACTATCATTGCTATGCTAGTTGCTTTTTTCTATCGCTATGTTGCGCTTCCTATCTTTTGCTCTTCAAGCCTCCCCAAATTGCCATGAACCTCTAACCTTTGACACCCTTCCTAGCAAACCGTTGTTTGGCTATGTTACCACATTGCTCAGCCCCTCTTATAGCGTTGTTAGTTGCAGGTGAAGTTGAAGATTGCTCCATGGTGGACAGGGTTATGTTGGGATATCACAATATCTCTTATATTATTAATGCATCTATATATTTGGTAAAGGGTGGAAGGCTCGGCCTTATGCCTGGTGTTTTGTTCCACTCTTGCCGCCCTAGTTTCTGTCATACCGGTGTTATGTTCCAGGATTTTGCGTTCCTTACGCGGTCGGGTGATTTATGGGACCCCCTTGATAGTTCGCTTTGAATAAAACTCCTCCAGCAAGGCCCAACCTTGGTTTTACCATTTGCCTCACCACCACCTACTTTTCCCTTGGGAGTAATTAACCCAAGGGTCATCTTTATTATAGCCCCCCTAGGCCAATGCTTGTCTAAGTGTTGGTCCAAACTAGAGCACCGTGCGGGACCATCCCTTGGAAACTTGGGTTACGTCGGTACCTGTACGTTTAGCTTATCCGGTGTTGCCCTCAGAACGAGATATGTGCAGCTCCTATCGGGATTGTTGGCGCACCGGGCGGTCTTGCTGGTCTTGTTTTACCATTGTCGAAATGTCTTGTAAACCGGGATTCCGAGACTGAACGAGTCTTCCTGGGAGAAGGTATATCCTTCATTGATCGCGAGAGCTTATCATGGGCTAAGTTGGGACACCCCTGCAGGGTATAAACTTTCGAGAGCCGTGCCCGCGGTTATGTGGCAGATGGGAATTTGTTAATATCCGGTTGTAGATAACTTGACACTAAATCCGAATTAAAACGCATCAACCACATGTGTAGCCGTGATGGTCTCTTTTCGGCGGAGTCCGGGAAGTGAACACGGTTTTGAGTTATGTTTGACGTAAGTAGGAGTTCAGGATCATCTCTTGATCATTGCTAGCTTCACGACCGTTCCGTTTGCTCTCTTCTCGCTCTTATTTGCGTCTGTTAGCCACCATACTTGCTTAGCCGCTACTGCAACCTCACCACTTTACCCCTTCCTTTCCCATTAAGCTTTGCTAATCTTGATACCCATGGTTATGGGATTGCTGAGTCCTCGTGGCTCACAGATTACTACAACAACAGTTGCAGGTACAGGTTATGCGATGATCATGAAGCGAGAGCGGTGTTGGCTTGTTTTGGAGTTCTTCTTCTGCTTCTTCTTTGATCAGGGGATAGGTTCCAGGTCGGCAGCCTGGGCTAGTAGGGTGGATGTCGTTTGAGCTTCTGTTTGTGTTTCATCCGTAGTCAGATGTTGATCTTATGTATGATGTGATGTTGTATTCGTGTGGCATTGTATGCCTCTTGTATGTATCCCCGTCTATTATGTAATGTTGATGTAGTGATATCCACCTTGCAAAAGCGTTTCAATATGCGGTTCTATCCTTGGTGGGACCTTCGAGTCTCTTTAGAATAGTATCGCATATTGGGCGTGACAATGCTTGATACATCTCCAACGTATCTATAATTTTTGATTGTTCCATGCTATTATATTACCCATTTTGGATGTTTATGGGCTATATTTTACACATTTATATCATTTTTGGGACTAACCTACTAACCGGAGGCCCAGCCCGTATTGCTGTTTTTTTTTGCCTATTTCAGTATTTTGAAGAAAAGGAATATCAAACGGAGTCCAAACGGAATGAAACCTTCGGGAGCGTGATTTTTGGAACGAACGTGATCTAGGGGACTTGGAGTGCAAGTCAAGAAGCAGCCGAGGCGGCCACGTGAGGGTAGCCCCCCCCCCCCCTATAGGGCATGCCCCCTATCTTGTGGGCCCCTTGGGCGGCCACCGACGTACTCCTTCCTCCTATATAAGCCTACGTACCCCAAAAACATCCAGGGAGCCAACGAAACACAATTTCCACCACCGTAACCTTCTGTATCTGCGAGATCCCATCTTGGAGCCTTCGTCGGTGCTCTGCCGGAGGGGGAATCGACCATGGAGGGCTTCTACATCAACACCATAGCCCCTCCGATGAGTTGTGAGTAGTTTACCACAGACCTACGGGTCCATAGTTATTAGCTAGATGGCTTCTTCTCTCTTTTTGGATCTCAATACAATGTTCTCCCCCTCTCTTGTGGAGATCTATTCGATGTAAACTCTTTTTGTGGTGTGTTTGTCGAGATCCGATGAATTGTGGGTTTATGATCAAGTTTATCTATGAGAAATATTTGAATCTCCTCTGAATCTTTTATGTATGATTGAGTTATCTTTGCAAGTCTCTTCGAATTATCAGTTAGGTTTGACCTACTAGATTGATCTTTCTTGCCATGGGATAAGTGCTTAGCTTTGGGTTCAATCTTGCAGTGTCCTTACCCAGTGACAGCAGGGGTTGCAAGGCACGCATTGTATTGTTGCCATCGAGGATAAAAAGATGGGGTTTATATCATATTGCATGAGTTTATCCCTCTACATCATGTCATCTTGCTTAAGGCGTTACTTTGTTCTTATGAACTTAATACTCTAGATGCAGGCAGGAGTCGGTCGATGTGTGGAGTAATAGTAGTAGATGCAGGCAGGAGTCGGTCTACTTGTTGTGGACGTGATGCCTATATACATGATCTTGCCTAGATAATCTCATAATTATTCACTTTTCTATCAATTGCTCGACAGTAATTTGTTCACCCACTGTAATACTTATGCTATCTTGAGAGAAGCCACTAGTGAAACCTATGGCCCCCGGGTCTATCTCTTGTCATATTTGCTTCCAATCTACTTTTATTTGCATCTTTACTTTTTGCATCTATATTATAAAATACCAAAAATATATTTATCTTATCATACTATCTCTATTAGATCTCACTTTTGCAAGTGGTCGTGAAGGGATTGACAACCCCTTTATTGCGTTGGTTGCGAGTTCCTTGTTTTGTTTGTGTAGGTGCGTGGGACTTTTGAGGAGCCTCCTACTGGATTGATACCTTGGTTCTCAAAAACTGAGGGAAATACTTACGCTACTATTGCTGCATCACCCTTTCCTCTTCAAGGAAAACCAACGCAAGCTCAAGACGTAGCAGACAGCTGCTTCAGCTGGTCACTCAGGGGCACTAGAAGCTCTGGCGCAAGGTACTGCGACCAGAACAACTTCTCCATTGAGCTCCCCTCTTTGGCTTGGAAGAATGCGGTAGCATCCACAATAATCCTCGGCAGATCCACAAAGGCGCCTGGAGAACTCCAAACTTGGGTCAGTAAAATATATCTCTTACTAGTATATCTACTCTGCATGATAAAGGCCTTACCAGCTGCAATCTGCCTCGCCTCTTGGATTTCCTGGCTAGAGCCCTGGGCATCGAACCGGGCTTCCTTCAGGCTCCCAAGAGCTTTTGCGAGCTCGGAGGCCTGCTCTGAACTCTTCTGCTCCAAGGACTCGCACCTAGCGATGGCGTCCTTGAGCTCCTGTTTGACCTCCCCCACCCGCGCCTCATGTCGTTGGCGGTCGGTTTGCTCCTCCTCTAAACCCTTGGCCGCTTTGTATGCGGTCGCCTTGCTCACGTCCGCCTCCTTCTTGGCTTCGGCGAGGGCACTCTTGAGGGACTCGACCTCAGCTGCGCCAACTGTGAGTATTTTGTAACATTTTTAGTCAGTTTACACGACTACATACAAACATCACTTTCGGGTATGAAGTACTTTCACATACCTTGGGTTTCATTAAACCGTTTGTTGATGCGGCCGAGTTCCTCGTCGGATAGCCGAAGCTTCCGATTGAGCTCGGCTAACTCTGCGGCCTGGGCAGTAGCCGCCAACATCGAAGCCTGTCCAACAATATATATGGCACGTTATCAACCTGTTTTGATCCTCTATCTGGATTGTCCTAATCCGTACATAGTCTCAGGGGCTACTGTCTACACATAGGTTTCGCCTAACACATATATGTGTACAAAAAATAAAATCTAGTACAGAATATTACATCGCTTACCTCAAAGCCTGTCATTAGGCTGTTGAAGGCTTCAGTGAGTCTGCTCTTCGCGAACCGAACCTTTTGACCGCACCCATCAGGGTGTGGCGTTCCTCCATGATGGAGGCACGTTGCGGTGACTCCTGCATAGCATCAGCGGCCTCCAGATTGGCAAAGGCCGCTGATGGAGCACCTGCTCCTCCCCCCTCTTTCGAAGGGGGATGTTGGTCCGAACTCGGAGCCATACTGGTCTCCGAGGCGGTGTTCGGAGAGGACCCGGACTGTTGAAACCGCCCACCCTCGATGGTCATGGGGGTCGCCGTGGCCCGCTTTACAGCGTCCGAGGTGTTGTCCTTGAGCGCCTTCTGGATGGTCTTGTCCACCCCTCCCTGGCCAGGAGATGTCCTTTGGTATGACACCTCGATGTACTCCATGGCAGGGGGGAGGCACGAGATGGCCCGTCACTCTCCGCCTCTCCACGGGCTAGAGAGTTCCCTTCCGAAGAGGAAGGAATCCGGATCTTGCGCGGAGGGCTTAAAACCATAAAAATATTGGGCATGACAAAGGCAGATTAAAGCGATAATTGAAGAAGTAAGTTTCTGACACTTACCTTTCGGCTAGGGCTTCTCCCTTTGGACCCTCTCCGGGCTGTTTTCGGACTACGAGTCCGAACTATCCGAGAGGACCACTCTCCCCTTCTGCGGCATTGCCCCCTCCAGGTTCTCAGAGGCTGTCCTCTTTCCTCTCCTCGTCTTGAGGGTGGAGTCGCTCTCCACTTCCTCTTCCTCCTCCTACTCCTCCTCTTCGTCCTCATATTCCTCATGGGAGGAGACGGGCTCGGTCACGGTGTCCTAGACTAGGGGGTACTCACCACGTCATCTCCCGGTCTGTTAGATTGGGCCGAGGACCCCCATGGCCGTATACTCATGGGCCAGTTCGGACAGCTGCCACATACAAGGAAGATTCCACAAGACTTAGTGATCAAGACAAGGACTCCACCCCACCGGCGTATTCGGCTAGGACTCTTGTTATCCTAGGCCTCTGGTGCATTATATAAACCGAGGCCAGGCTAGTCGATAGATCATATACAACAATCATAATCATAGGCTAGCTTCTAGGGTTTAGCCTCTACGACCTCGTGGTAGATCAACTCTTGTAATACTCATATCATCAAGATCAATCCAGTAGGAAGTAGGGTATTACCTCCATCGAGAGGGCCCGAACCTGGGTAAAACATCATGTCCCCTACCTCCTGTTACCATTAGCCTTAGACGCACAGTTCGGGACCCCCTACCCGAGATCTGCCGGTTTTGACACCGACACTCGGTCTCTCCGGACACAGCTCCGGAGGACCTTTGCGGCGGGGCCCGTCCTTGGACCCCTTGCTCTTCTTTTTGGCCTTCTTCTCTGGCGGCTTGTAAGGCGCCAGAACCAGCATCTCCTCCAACTGAGGACTGACAGGGTTTTCGGGCAGTGGAGCCGGACTCTTGATCCGCTCCGACTTCTTGGTCCAGCCCTGTAACAAAGGATGGATTGGTGAGTTCGGCATAGATCGAACATATATATATATATATATATATATATATATATATATATAAACTAGGTATGTCTTCAAAGATATCGAATACTTACCGAAGAGGCCGGATTCATAGAGTTGAGGCCGACGTCTTCGGTCTCCATGGGCCAGCTCTTCTGCGCCTTGAAGAGCAGCTTCCACATTCCCTCGTTGAGGTGCCGAGGAAATCCTGTAGCGTCCGTGGCTCCTCCGGCTTGAATTCCCACATGGGGGAAGCCGGCGCTAGTAGGGGAGAATGCAGCGGAAGAGCATGATCTGAACCATGTTGGTTAGACCAACTTCCCCAGCATGTTGGTGGTGCGCATTTGCAGTGCTTGCACCTCCGTCTGGGACCCCCAACCGAGGCCCTTCGCATTCCAGGAGGTGAGCCTCATGGGGGTCCAGATCTGAACTTCGGAATGGCCGCCCACTTAGTGCGGCGTGGCTCGGTGATATAGAACCACTCCTGTTGCCAGATCTTCACGATCTCCACAAAGGCCCCTTTGGGCCATGTGGTGTTCGCCAGCTTGCTAATCATAGCTCCGCCGCAGTCTGCGTGCTGCTCGTCGACCACCTTCGGCTTCATGTTGAAGACCTTGAGCCACAGGCTGAAGTGTGGGTGGACACGGAGGAGAGCCTCACACACTACGATGAACGCCGAGATGTGGAGGGAAGAGTTCGGGGCTAGATCATGGAAATCTAGCCCGTAGTAGTACATGAGTCCGCGGAAGAATGGGTGGAGTGGAAAACGTAACCCTCTAAGGAAGTGGGGAAGGAAGACGACCCATTCACCCTGCTCCGAAGTGGGAATGACTTGACCTTCGGGGGGGCCTATGCTTGATATCGGCGGCGAGGTACCCCGCACTCAGGAGATCTTTTATCTCCTTCTCCGTCACGGAGGAGGCCTCCCACTTGCCTTTGGAGCCAGCTCCGGCCATGGTTGGAGGAGGTGGTGGTGGTGAGAAAGACGGAGACATTGCGGCCGCTTGGGAGATTGGAAGGCTGAGGAGATGTGAAGGCATGGGGGAGAAAGTAAAGATCCATTGCCCTCTTATAGGCAGTAAAAATACCAACCCCCCCCCCCCCACTCGTGCCTTGAATCTTGCCTATTCCCAATGAAGGCATGCGCCCCAAACGGTTGGATCACCCAAATATCATTGATGTGCAATACCGTATTAAGTGGGCACAATCTCTGTTTTGACAGGACGTGCCAATAAGGTGTGGCCTCGAAACACGGAACACGGGGTGGGAAAACAGTTCAAAATGTCAAAGGGTCAAGTCTGACGCTTCACCGAAAAAGTTGTCAGTAAAAGACACTGTTCTTTTTTTATATATCCTACCATCGCGGATAAGGGTTGTGTTTATTATGAAAAGCTGGATACAATTCTTTTACAGAGGCAAGCCGATGTGTATTCTTCAAGGAACCCGCCTTGCAATGCCGTAGACAATCTGAACACCGAATATATCATCATTGAAGACTAGTTCAGGGGCTACTGTAGGAGTCCTGGACTAGGGGGTCCTCGGGCGTTCGGTCTATTGGATGTCGGCCGGATTGATGGGCCGTCGAGATACAAGACAGTATATCATCTCTCGTGTCCGGAAGGGACTCCTGTATGCGTGGATGGCAAGTATAGGTGTCTGGATATGTTATTCCTTTCTGTAAAACCGACTTTCTACAACCCTAAGCCCCTCCGGTGTCTATATAAACCGGAGGGTAGGTCGGAGGCAGGATCACAACATTGCTAGGCTAGCTAATCTAGGGTTTGCCAATTCGATTTTGTGGTAGATCAACTCTTGTAACCCTTATACCCTCGAATATAATCAAGCAGGAGTAGGGTTTTACCTCCATTAAGAGGGCACGAACCTGGGTAAACACTATGTCCTTTGTCCATAGTTACCATTGGTCCTCAAACATACAGCTTGGGCCACCCCTACCCGAGATCTGCCAATTTTGGCACCGACATACCTCTTCCCATTGCAAGATAAATAGATCAAGTTGGCCAAACAAAACCCAAATACCGGAGAAGAAATACGAGGCTATAATCAATCATGCATATAAGAGATCAAAGAAGACTCAAATAACTTTCATGGATAAAAACATAGATCTGATCATAAACTCAAAGTTCATCGGATCCCAACAAACACACCACAAAAAGACTTACATCATATGGCTCTCCAAGAGACCATTGTATTGATAATCAAGAGAGAGAGAGAGAGAGGAAGCCATATAGCTACTAACTACGGACCCGTAGGTCTACAAAGAACTACTCATGCATCATTAGAGAGGCACCAATGGACATGATGCACCCCTCTGAGATGGTGTCTAGATTGGATCTGGAGTTTCTGGACTCTGCGGTGGCTGGAATTGATTTTCATCGACTCCCTAGGGTTTCTGGAATATTGGGGTATTTATAGAGCAAATAGGCGGTGCGGGAGGCCAAGGAGGAGGGCAAAACCCACTAGGCGCGCCTGGGCCCCCAGGCGCGCCTTGGTGGGTTGTGCTCTCCTCGGAGCTCCCCTCAGGTGCGTTCCTGGCCCACTGGATGTCTTCTGGCCCAAAAAAAAGTCCACAAAAAGTTTCGCTGTGTTTGGACTCCGTTTGGTATTGATTTCCTGCGATGTAAAAAACATGCAAAAGCGGCAACTGGCACTGGGCACTATGTTAATAGGTTAGTACAAAAAATGATATAAAATGGCTATAAAATGTTTGTAAAACATCCAAGAATGATAATATAATGATATGTCTCCAATGTATCTAATTTTTCTCATGCTTTTCCTCTTGTTTTGGACTCTGATTTGCATGATTGGAATCAAACTAACCCCGGACTGACGTTGTTTTCAGCAGAACTACCATGGTGTTGTTTTGTGTGGAAATAAAAGTTGTCGGAATGGAATGAAACTTTTCGAGGATTTTTTATATCAATAATAAGAATTTATGGAGCCAAGACCTGCCGGAGAGGGGCACCTGGGTGGGCACAACCCACCAGGGCGCGCCCCCTCTCCTAGCGCCCCCAGGTGGGTTGTACCCACCTGGTGGCCCCGCAGACGACCCCCATGATACTACAAAATCACATATTTCCAGAAAAAAATCATGGAGAAAGAATTATCACGATCCACGAGACAGAGCCGCCGCCAAGCCTTGTTCTTCCTCGGGAGGGAAGATCTGTAGTCCGTTTGGGTCTCCGGAGAGGGGGATCTTCGTTCTTCATCATCACCAACCCATCTCCATCGCCAATTTCATGATGCTCCCCACCGGGAGTGAGTAATTCCTTCGTAGGCTCGCTGGTCGGTGAGGAGTTCGATGATATTCATCATGTAATCGAGTTAGTTTTGTTAGGGCCTGGTCCCTAGTATCCACTATGTTCTTAGATTGATGTTGCTATGACTTTGCTATGCTTAATGCTTGTCAGTTTGGGCTCGGGTGCCATGAACTCAGATCTGAAACGTTTATGAATTCATCATTATTTCCATGTTTTAGATCCGATCTTGCAAGTTATAATCACCTACTAGGATTATGATCCGACAACCCCAAAGTGACAACAACCGGGCCTACTCTCGGTGATGGCCGTAGTTTGAGGAGTTCATGTATTCACTATGTGTTAATGCTTTGTTCCGGTTCTCTATTAAAAGGAGGCCTTAATATCCATTAGTTTCCAATATGGACCCGGCTACCAAGGGAGGGTAGGACAAAAGGTGTCATGCAAGTTCTTTTAATAAAGCACGTATGAGTATTTATGGAATACATGCCTACATTATATCGATGAACTGGAGCTAGTGCCATATCGCCCTAGGTTATAACTGTCACATGATGAATATCATCCAACAAGTCACCGATCCAATGCCTAAAAATCTATCTTATATTGTTTCTTCTAAGTTACTACTGCTGCTGCTACTGTCACACTTGCTACAAAATACTGCTATCACTGTTACTTTTACTATTGTTGTTGTCGCTACTATCAAAACTATCATATTACTGTGCTACTGATCACTTTGCTGCAGATAATAAATTTCAAGGTGTGGTTGAATTGAAAACTCAGCTGCTAATACCTTCAAATATTCTTTGGCTCCCCTTGTGTCGAATCTATAAATTTGGGTTGAATACTCTACCCTCGAAAACTGTTGCCATCCCTTAGACTTGTGGGTTATCAAGACCTTTTTCTGGCGCCGTTGCCGGGGAGCATAGCTATATTTGTTGAGTCACTTAGGATTATTATCAATTTATCACTACGAAGAATCTGACGGATCCAAAGACTAAGATATTTCCCTCAAGTACGAGGGGATGTAAGAAACTACCATCCAGTTCTATTTTAGATTCACCTTCTGTTATGAGTAAACTTGCAACACCACCACCACATGCTATTAATTATGATATATCACAAGTTATTGATGATGCTACTTCTACTATGAATGATGCTTATGATGATGCTAGTACCATGCTCGATAATGATGATGTGCCACTTGGTGAATTTCTTGATGTACAAATTGCTAGAGTAATACAACATGATGTTGTTGAATCTGATGATGAGCTTGAAACTGAAACTCCTGAAACACTTGCTAGAGCAAGCCCTCCCAGATATGAATTGCCTAAGGTAGCGGAAGGCTATGTTATGAGTGAAGAGGCAACTAGATATATTCTTGCTTGTAAGGATAGAGATGATCTAGAGAAATTATTACACAAGTATAAAGAAAAATCTCTGAATGCTAGAATGAAATGTGATCCTAAGTTTGCTACTTCACCTATCTTTATTGATGATAAGGATTATGAATTCTCTGTCAACCTAGAGTTAATTACTTTGGTTGAATTTGATCCTTTCCATGTTTATGAAACTGAAATTGTTGTGGCACATCTTACTAAGTTGAATGATATAGCCACCCTTTTTACTCATGATGAGAAAACTCGATACTACTTTATTCTCAGATTATTTCCTTTCTCATTAAAGGGTGATGCTAAAGCTTGGTACAATACTCTTGCTCCTGGTTGTGTGCGTAGTCCCCTTGATATGATTTACTACTTCTCTGAAAAATATTTTCCTGCTCATAAGAAACAAGCTGCCTTACAGGAAATATTTAACTTTGTTCAAACTAAAGAAGAGAGTCTCCCACAAGCTTGGGGGGAGGCTTTGCCAGTTACTTTGGGTGTGTTTGGTAGGGCATATGGAGGGTGCATGAGAGCAAAAGTTCCCTTCTCGGCCCACTTTTGGGTGTTTGGTAGAGTGTATGAAGGGTGCATGAGTCCACACTAGGTTAACACAAATACACGAGGAGCATGCATGAGGAGAGCATGCATGAAGAGGGGTGGTGAGTTGAGCATGCATGAAGAGGCAACAACTATGCTGAGATGAGAATGCAACCAAACACACCCTTAATGCTTTGCCTGATCATCCTCTTAAGAAAAATGAAATACTTGATATCTTCTATAATGGACTAACCGATGCTTCTAGGGACTTCCTAGATAGTTGTGCCGGTTGTGTTTTCAGGGAACGAACTATTGCTCAAGCTGAAGAATTATTGAATAACATACTGAAAAGTTATGACGATTGGACTATTCCCGAACCACCGCCTAAACCCACTCCAAAGAAGAGGGGTATATTATACCTCAGTCCTGAGGATATGCAAGAGGTAAAGAAATCTATGAAGGAAAAAGGTATTAAAGCTGAGGATGTTAAAAATTTACCTCCTATTGAAGAAATACATGGGCTTGATACACCACCACTGCCTAAGGTGCCTTATGAAGTTCAATGAAAATGATAATCCTCACAATATGCATCCTAGCCAATGCCTTTATGAGTTTGAAAACTACATTAGAAAACAAGACCACTTCAATGCAAATGTTATGAAACAACTGAAATATTATTCTGATATGATTGCTCGCTTGAGTAACTTGTTATTTAGAATCTCAAATGATGTTAGAGGTGTTGGAAAACAGTTCAAACCCAGTTAGAACAAGTTGCTAAATCACAAAGAGAATTACTTGATGAAATGAATCATAATATACATGACTTTGCTATTAGAGTTGCAACTAGAGGAGGTAAAATGACTCAGGAACCACTTTATCCTGAGGGACACCCAAAAATAATTGAACAAGATTTGCAAAGAAATAACACTAGTGTACCTAGTCCTTCTAAAAAGAACAAGAAAAAGAAAAATGATAGGACTTTGCATGCTTCTAGTGAACCTAAAATAGACAAACCTCCTGATAATGAAAATGAACCTTCTATCTCTGATGTTGAAACTCAACCTGGTAATGAACATCCACGTAGTGATAATGAAAAAGACAATGATGAGGTTCATGAAGACACTCAACCAAATAATGATAAAGAACCAGATAATGATGTTGAGATAGAACCACCTGTTGATCTTGATAACCCACAACCTAAGAATAAAAGATATGATAAAAGAGACTTTGTTGCTAGAAAACATGGTAAATAAAGAGAACTATGGGTTCAAAAACCTATGCCTTTTCCACCCAAGTCAACTAAAAAGAATGCTCATGAAAAATTTGAACGCTTTGCTGAAATGCTGAGGCCAGTCTTTTTGCGTACTCACTTGACTGATATCCTTAAAATGCCTCCTTATGCAAAGTATATGAAAGATATCATCACGAATAAGAGAAAAATACCAGAAGCTAAAATCTCCACTATGCTTGCTAACTATACTTTTAAAGATGGAGTACCTAAAAAACTTGCAGATCCGGGTATACCAACTATACCTTGCTCTATCAAAAGGAATTATGTGAAAACTGCTTTGTGTGATTTAGGAGCTGGTGTTAGTGTTATGCCTTTCTCTTTATATAAAAGACTTGACTTGAATAAACTCACACCTACTGAAATATCTTTGCAAATGGCTGACAAATCAACTGCCATACCTATCGGTATCTGTGAAGATGTGTCTTTGTTGTTGCTAATGTTACTATTTTAACTGACTTTGTTATACTTGAGATGCCCGAGGACGACAACATGTCGATTATCCTTGGTAGACCTTTCTTGAATAGTGCATGGGGTTGTTATTGATTGCAATAAAAGCAACGTCACTTTTCATATTAATGGTAATGAGCATATGGTGCACTTTCCGAAGAAATAGTTCCGAGTGAATGGTATTAATGCTATTGAAAAATCTCTGACAATCACTATTGGAAGTTTTCAAATACCTCTACCTACTGTTAAAAAGAAATATGAAATGCTTATTGTTGGGGAAATGCATATCCCCATTGAGGTAACTTAGTGATTTACGAAAGTTCTTCGGTTTCATGCTACTCGAAAGTGGTTGTTAATAAGACCTGATCAACCTTATTAATGAATCATTTTTGAACAGTATGAAGTTGACGAATTTAGTAAGCACTGCCTTCCGTCCCTACTTTTTGTTCTCTGTTTTTATTATTTAAATAAAATAAAATGTCATGCTTTGTTTGTTTTATGAATTGCCCGTGTAATAAAAATGACTCCAAAATAAAAGTTCTCAAAATGCTCTAAAACTTTTACACGATTTTTTCTGAATATTTAAGAATTCTTGGTGCAAATAATACCAGAGGGAGGTGCACCAGGTGGGCACAACCCACCTGGGTGCGCCAGGACCCCCAGGCGCGCCCTGGTGGGTTGTGGTCCCCATGTGGGCCCCCTCACTTATCTCTTTAGCCCACATCATCACTTACCCCCAGAAAAAATTCTCCATTGCTCTCTCTCCCGTGTTCTTGAGCTCAAACCCGCGGATTTCGATCTCTTTGCTCGAAGCTCCATTTCTGAAACTGTTTTGGGGAATTGTTGCTTGGTATGTGACTCCACCATTTGTCCAATTAGTTTTTGTTTTAGTGGTTTATACTTTGAATAATTATCTACTCTTGGTGCTGCTGTAGATGAGCTTTCATGTTGAATTCTTAGTGTTCTAAGTAGTTTGAATGCTTGCTATGGCCTCTATGTATCCCTATGAGTAGCTGCTATCAATTTTATAAAGTTTTGCTGACAAATTTTTGTCACCGCAAAATTTTTATTTTCAGAAAATTGTACGCGGACATGATGAACCTATTTGGAAGGAGCTCTTCGAGGAGACGATCCTCGGGGGCATCTTCTAGTGACAGTTCTGCTCGTCGGTCTTATGTTCAACCAACTAAAAGTTCCACGTGTGATGCCGCCACCAAAACATGCTTATGGCCTTGCGATGAATATATGGTGCGTGTGGGCATTAAGGAGGAATTTGAGCAATATGTTCACAATGCTGGCCTCGGTCCCTACCTTTCAGATAAGTGTGAACAACGCCAACTTCTCACTGAGTCATTTGTCAAAGGATTTACATTTTTCCCTCGTGAGTCTAGGGTGTCTTTTTTGCTTTATGATAAATCATTTACTATCCCACTAGAGAATTTTGCTTACCATTGCAAACTACCATTTTGGGGTTCGCTTGATGAACCACCGAGGGTTGAGTACGAGTCTTTCTTGACTAGCCTTTGTTACGGTGAAAATAGGGGAGTAAGACAAGGAAGAATAAAGAGCATTCACTTTCCCGCAATTCAGTATTTTGCATTATTTAACGGGAAATGCATAGTAGGCAAGCAAGACTATAGCATACTTTGTGCGCCAGACTTGAGCCTCATTCACAACGCTCTCGCTGGTGAAAGGAATTATAACCTTGGAGCGATTGTTGCACGTAGACTTCAACATAATGCTAACAGTGGCTAGTTCTATGGTGGAATTTATGCCACACGTTTGGCACGAGCTGGGTGTTTCACCTTTGCCCTTTGATCCTATCCTACCCACGCGGTATTTAGATTTTGACACTTTAAAAAACATCAGATCCTTAAGGGAAAGGTTGATAATTTCATTTACAATCTAATGTTTAACCAAAAATCTGTTGTGGCCACATGCTTGTGCCTACTCTTTTTGATTATAACAGCAAGGGGAGATATTTTGTTCTTGAGAGCGAGGCCCGAGCTCATAACGCAGCAGTGGTGGCAGCACAACATGCGGAGGCATCCGCACCGAGAGTCTCTGTGAGCTACCACGCAGACTACTACCCTCCAGGCTACTGATTGATTACCAACTTAGGCCAAAAGCCTAAGCTTGGGGGAGTACATGTTTCTCACCGACATTATATTCATGTTCATGCATATCATTCTATTTGTCGATGTTCACACTTTTTCATTGTATCATCCATGCTTAGGTCTATATTTTTGCTTTCTTCTTGTGTGTTTGAAAAACTTTAGAAAACAAAAAATTTAGTCGTAGTCAATTTGCTTTCTATGCATATTCTTAGTAGTAGTATTAAAAAAATCCAAAAAGATTTCCTTGTTCTTCTTTTGCTTGTTGGGAGCTTTCCCGTGTAAATAGTTTTTCTTGTTTTCGCTTTTCCCTTTTATTTTCCCGTTGTAGAAAATCAAAAACTCCAAAAATATTTCAGTGTGATTCTCTGACTTCTTTTCTTTTTATTCAAGTATTACCAAGGAGAAGACCGCGATGAAAATGTCGAGTGGCTCTCATATGAATAATTGTTGAACTAATAAGAGCACATTTGTCCTGTCTTCTCCTGTTGAATAAAATGTCTTGCGGATTCCAGCTTAGTCCATGGCACTCTTGCACTATTATTATTTTCATATCATCTGGTCGTGCAAGTGAAAGGCAATAATGACGATATTCGATGAACTGGTCGTGGCAAAGAGAAACCGGTATGAACTCGACTTGTTCTGTTTGTGTAAATATGTTAAACCTAGTATCCATGATTCAGCCCATTATGATTAAACATGTTTGCAATGACAATTAGAGATTATAGTTTTTCATGCCATGCATAAGTAGCTGGGAGTGAATAATGATTTATCTTGGATATCAACATAGTGTTAAAATGATTGTTATGTAGTATGATGATATGGTATCCTCCTCTGAATGTTCGAGTGGCTTGACTTGGCACATGTTCATGCATGTAGTTGAATCAAACCAACATAGCCTCTATGATATTTATGTTCATGGTATTAATATCCTACTCATGCTAGTGTCCAGTGTTACTTATGCATAATGCATGGTTATGATCGTTGTTGCTCTCTAGGTGGCCGCTTCTCAATCTTAATTGCTAGCCTTCGCCTGTACTAAGTGGGAACTCCACTTGTACATCAAAAACCTTGACCCCAAAGTTATTCCAGATGAGTCCACCATACCTACCTATATGCGGTATTACCCTGCCATCCTAAGTAAATTTGCATGTGCCACCTCTAAAAACTTCTAAAAAATTATCCTTTTTGTGTGTGTGGATTGTTCATGGAACGACAGGAGGTGGTCGGTATCTTCCATGCTAAGCGGGTTATTCTTAGGTCGAGTGTTTATTCACTCGCCATCGCACAAGAAAGTGGGCAGTAATAGGGATTCCCAGTCCCGAAATAAAAATGCAAATAATTGAACAAAACTCCCCCGAGACTGATGTTGGTATGGACGGCACCCGTTGTTTCGGACAAGCCGTGGAGTGTGATTGATGGTGGAGGGGGATTAAACCTTTACTTTTATCCCTTGGGAACCGCCACTAGTGTGCTTAGCATGGAAGATGTTGATAACTGACGGTCGTGAAGTGAATAAGAAGGTTGCATGTCTCAAAATATCATTTATCTCTATTTTAAAAATTGAGCTCTGGCACCTCTGCAAATCACAACTTCGCTCTGCGATGGAACTATCTATTTACTTTTATGTTGTGTCACCACCTTCTAAAACAAGCGCCAGAAACTGAGTAGAGCACAGCTGTCATGATTTATGCATTATGTGTAGCTAATGTTGGGTGCATCATGACTGGATCTTTTCTACCATGAATTACAATGCTTAGTCGCTGCTTGAACTTTGGAGGTGCTCTGCATTTATGTTTTGCGATCTTAGAAAGGGCTAGCGAGATACCACTATTGTCATATTATATCATGGTTGTTTTGACAATGTGTTGCTGTTTGAGATATTTTACTATTGCTCGCTAGCTGATTATGTCATTGATATGAGTCATTATAATCTTTAAATGTTATTGTTGATATGGTTAGTTATAATGTTAGCTGAAAACCTGGATTTTGTTTAAGCTTATTTATGCAAACAAGAGCAAAAGAGTTAGTAAAAGTTTTTCTTTCTCACTTTCAGTTTATCAACTGAATTGCTTGAGGACAAGCAAAGATTTAAGCTTGGGGGAGTTGATACATCTCCAACGTATCTACTTTTTCTCATGCTTTTCCTCTTGTTTTGGACTCTAATTTGCATGATTTGAATGAAACTAACCCCGGACTGACGTTGTTTTTAGCAGAACTACCATGGTGTTGTTTTTGTGCAGAAATAAAAGTTCTCGGAATGGAACGAAACTTTGCGAGGATATTTTATCAATAATATGAATTTCTAGAGCCAAGACCTGCTGGAGAGGGGCACCTGGGTGGCCAAACCCACCAGGGCGCGCGCCCCTCTCCTGGCGCGCCCAGGTGGGTTGTACCCGCCTGGTAGCCCCGCAGACGACCCCCCTGATACTATAAAATCACATATTTCCAGAAAAAAATCAGGGAGAAAGAATTATCGCGATCCATGAGACGGAGCCGCCGCCAAGCCGTGTTCTTCCTCGGGAGGGCAGATCTGGAGTTCGTTTGGGGCTCCGAAGAGGGGAATCTTCGTTCTTCGTCATCACCAACCCATCTCCATCGCCAATTTCATGATGCTCCCCACCGGGAGTGAGTAATTCCTTCGTAGGCTTGCTGGTCGGTGAGGAGTTGGATGAGATTCATCATGTAATCGAGTTAGTTTTGTTAGGGCCTGATCCCTAGTATCCACTATGTTCTCAGATTGATGTTGCTATGACTTTGCTATGTTTAATGCTTGTCACTTTGGGCCCGGGTGCCATGAACTCAGATCTGAACCGTTTATGAATTCATCATCGTATCCATGTTTTAGATCAAATCTTGCAAGTTATAGTCACCTACTACGGTTATGATCCGACAACCCTGGAGTGACAACAATCGGGCCCACTCTCGGTGATGACCGTACTTTGAGGAGTTCATGTGTTCACTATGTGTTAATGCTTTCTTCCGGTTCTCTATTAAAAGGAGGCCTTAATATCCCTTAGTTTCCAATATGGACCCCACTGCCACGGGAGGGTAGGACAAAAGATGCCATGCAAGTTCTTTTAATAAAGAACGTATGACTATTTACGGAATACATGCCTACATTATATCGATGAACTGGAGGTAGTGCCATATCGCCCTAGGTTATAACTGTCACATGATGAATATCATCCATCAAGTCACCAATCCAATGCCTACGATTTTATCTTATATTGTTTCTGTTAAGTTACTACTGCTGCTGCTACTGTCACACTTGCTACAAAATAATGCTATCACTGTTACTCTTACTATTGCTACTATCGCTACTATCAAAACTATCATATTAATGTGCTACTGATCACTTTGCTGCAGATAATTAATTTCCAGGTGTGGTTGAATTGACAACTCAGCTGCTAATACCTTCAAATATTCTTTGGCTCCCCTTGTGTTGAATCTATAAATTTGGGTTGAATACTCTACCCTCGAAAACTGTTGTGATCCCCTATACTTGTGGGTTATCATGTAACAACATGGAACAATTGAAAATTGTAGATACGTTGGAGACCTATCAACATCCCAAGCTTAATTCCTGCTCGTCCTCGAGTAGGTAAATGATAAAAACAGAATTTTTGATGTGGAATGTTGCCTAACATGTTCATCACATAATATTTACTTTGTAGCATGGACATTTGGACTTCTATATGGTTCAAAGCAATAGTCTAGTTTTAACATGAAGACTTAATACTTAAGCATACCAACAAGCAACCATGTCTTTCAAAATATCAACACTAAAGCAAGTTATCCCTAGCACATTATGCTCAACCATTGATCCATTCATGAAACACACTCGAATATTATCTACACCCAATGCTCAAATGCGATCATAGTGCCCCTTAGTTGGTGCTTTATGAGAGAAGATGGAGACTCAAATTCAAAATAAAAATTGCATAAAGTAAAAGAAAGGCCCTTCACGGAAGGAAGTAGGGACTTGTAGAGGTGCCAGAGCTCAAAGCAAAAATTGAGAGATAAAAACATTTTGGGAGGCATACTTTTCCCACCAACGAAAACGACTTAGAGCTCCCAACACTTCCCATGCTAGATAAATCATAGGCGGTTCCCAAATAGGAAATAAAGTTTATTCCTTTTTCCATCATTACTTCCACTTTCCATGGCTAGCCGTATCCACGGGTGCCCTCCATACCAACAGTTTCCAAGGAATTTGTTATTTGACAACATAAAGTAAATTCATGTTTCATTTCGGGACTGGGCATCCCTAATAACTTTGTTGTACTCTCATGCAATAACAAGTGAATAAACACTCATCATGAGAATAACACATCTAGCATGGAAAATATTGGCCACCCCTCACCGCCTCGCGAGCGGTATAGCACACAAAAGAGAAATTTATTTTTAAAATTAGAGATGGCACATGCAAATTTGCTTAGAACGGCATGGAAATACCGCATATATGTAGGTGTAGTGGACTCATATGGCAAAACTGGTTTAAAGGGCTTTGGATGCACAAGTAGTGATCATACTTAGTGCAAAATGAAGGCTAGCAAAAAGATTGAGAAGCGACCAACCAAGAAACAAAAAATCTCGTACCCAAGCATTAAGCATAAGTAACACCTAATAATGCACCACAAGTAGGATATAAATTTCATTGCATAACTATTAACTTTCGTGCTTGCATAGGGAATTACAAACCTTAACATCTATATTCTTACTAAAGCACAATTACTCATCAACATGACTCACATATCATATCGTCATATCTCAAAACCATTACTAAGAATCAAGTTTATTTTGTCCAATGATCTTCATGAAAGTTTTTATTATATCCTCCTTGGATATCTAGCACTTTGGGACTTGCCGGGGAAAACTGATCCACGGACACCTATGAGACCGGCGGACCGAGCCCCTTTCGGTTCGGCGGGGGGCGGAGGCTGCGCGAAGAGCGGATCGAGGCGAAGCACACGAGCAGTTTACCCAGCTTCAGAGCTCTCCGGAGAGATAATACTCCTACTGTTGCATGTCTGATTGTATTGAGTTCTTGCTCGGGAGCGCTGAGTGCTATAGTACACACTAGCTGCTAACGAGACCGAGCGTGAGTGTTTTCTGCCTTCGAACCCCCCTCTACGTTGCGCATGGGCCTCCTTTTATATGCTCAAGGGGTCACCGACAGGTGGCAACATAGGCAAGGGTAAAAATGGAAAGGTGTTGCGGTTGGTACAACTACCTGTACAGTGTATCATACCTAACCCTGACGGCAGGGGACAAAGGCATTAAATGCCCGTCTGCGTCGCCCAAAAAATGCAGAAAGGGGCCGTCAGGGACGCCACCGCTTGCCACGATGGCAATCTTGTCAGCGTCGCTTGCCACCGCGTACCGCTGGCTGCACAGCCTCTTGCCACGCGCGCCTGGGAAGGTCCCAGGGCGACACGTTGGTGGATGTGTTGGAGCGCAGGTACAGAGTGGTAGCTTGCCGCGGCAAGCGCCTTGCTGCGGTTGTTGGCTTGTCGCATCTGGAAGCTTGTCGCTCACCGGGCCTTGGCGGGACGCGTGGCGCGTCGCGGCAAGTCCTTCAAGATGCCTTGGTTGGCCTTCCCGGCAAGCTCCTCTTGCCGGGGTCTTGTCTCCTTGGCTTAAACACTTTGTTCTTGAATGGCTCCAAAGGAACCACGGAGGACCTTGGCGGTCACCCGGCAAGCCATGCCGCGGGGTGCTGCGACTGCCCGTGCACAAGTTCGGGATACTAGGGTACCCCTACTCTAGTACACCGACAGGAGCCCCCGGGCCTGGGCCACACACGGTGCCGAGCGCTGTTGGGCCAGGCCCAAAACAGGGCACGGGCACGCGCGGCCTGGGTTACGCCGTATCTCACTCCGTATCCACCGCGCCCTCCCCGAACGGCACGCGTCGAATGCGGCGTCGTGGGAGAGATCGTGGGTGGTTTCTTTATTCGGAAAGGCGGAATGTCCGCCCCCTCCCTCTTTATAAGCAGGGGAAACAGGGGCAGTTCGCCCATCTCGCCAATTGCTATTCCAATCTCAGAAACTTCCGCCGCCCCTCCCTTTCTTCCCAAAGCTGAAAGAGAGCAGCGCTCCACCCCCAATTGCCACCAGCACCACCAACGCCGTCGATCTCCCCCACCACCTCCGCCATGGCTCCGAAAGCCGGCAAGGGGAAGGCCGTGAAGTCGACCGAGGCGCAGCGGCTCGCGGCGCTGCGAAAGGAGCGGACGACCTTCCCTCCCAAGCTCGCCGCGAAGGAGCTGAGGGAGTACTACTACCTGTTCTGGTCAACGGAGACGCGAGCGCATCCGCGCACGAAGGTACTCTCCGCCGCCGCTTCGGAACGGGCTCCGAATGGATATCCCTTCTTCGCGCTGTTCTTCTACTGCGGGCTCTGCCTGCCTTTCTCTGAATTTTTCTGCGACATTATGAACACCTATGGGTTCCACCTCCTTGACTTCACCCCCAATGTCGTTCTGACCATGGCAGTTTTCGCACATCTCTGCGAAAACTTTGTCGGAGTCCATCCAAATGTAGCTCTTTTTCGCCACTTCTTTATGCCCCGAGTTGAGAGAGGGGAGCCTTTATCCAGCGAAATCGCCTGGATCTCGAGAGCTGGCAAGAAGGAAGCTTATCTGGAGGGAGAGCTCCGCGGGAAGTGGGAGGAATGGAGAGCAGAATGGTGCTGGATTGTCGAGGAGAACCCGCAGCCGTTTACCGCCTAGCACCAAGCCCCAGTAGCGCGCGGCAACGATTGGAGCAGCGTGGCCCCGGAAGACGACAGGCTGAAGATTGCCGTCACCCGGATCCTACGCCTCAGGCTTGCCGGGCTCACTGTAGGCGCCGTTGGCGCAGATTTTCTTCGCCTCCGCATCGCCCCCCTGCAGGAGAGGAGGAGACCCGCCTGGGAGTTCCAGAATGCGGCAGACATCATGAGGCTGCGCCCGAGCCTCAACTTCAACTTCACTGTCCTGGAACTGGAAGCGATGCTCCAGGAACTGTTCAAGTACAACCGTCAACATCCCGAAGTGTTCAGGTTGCCGAAGGATGTCGTTCTGCTGTGCAACAATTCCTCGCTCGACCGCATCCGTGCAATGATGTTGCTGTGCGATTCGCATGGAATTGTCCCAACTTGGCAAGAGCCTGCAGACGATGTCATGCAGGAGTTCTTTGACGGCTTGGTAGAAGTGGCGGTCTGCTCCGATGAACAGAAAAGCCTTACTCGCGACACCACCGATGCGGAGATGCAGCGCATCGCCACTAGGCTGGAAGAGGCGGCGGCAGCCGCTGCCGCGGGCGAGTTTGGATTCACTGTGGAGGAGGCAGAGGCGGCAGAGGCAGCAGAGGCGGCAAGCCTTGCCGAGCGAGAGGAGCTTGCCGGCGAGGGAGAGCTTGCCGGCGAGGGAGAGCTTGCCGGTCCTGAAGCCGAGTCGAGCGAGCCCGCTGAGGGTGCGAGCGACTCACTGAAGACCAACTCCTCTTCCTCCTCATCTTCAGACAGCTCGCCGCAAGTAGAGCCCCCAGCTCCACCAAGAAGGCATCTCCGCAAGGCCGGGGACGTAGCAGGGCGGCAGACGAGTCAACAGCCGCTGCGCCGCGCGACACGCTCTACAGTGGCAAGTACTGTTGCCGAGGGAGCGCCTCACGCCGCTGTGGCAACTGGAGCGGGGTCCTCCCGGACCGCCGCTTCTTCTCCTGCCGCTCCTCATGCCGCGGTGGCGGCCGGAGCTGGGTCGTCTCGGACCACCGCCACTGCCCCCGCCAAGCGGCTAAGGGAAACTACTCCTCCGCCTCGTCGCGCCGGAGGCAAGCCGGACTTCGACCTCTCCGCGCTCAACTCCGACGAGGAAGAAGAAGAGTAAGATTCTTTGTTGTACTTGTAGTTCTTCAATTCTTGCTGTTTTGTCTTGTACTTGATTTGCTTTACTCCGAACCCATTCCTTTTCAGGACTCTGGCCCAGAGAGCGGCGAAGAGAGCCAAGGTCCCGGTGATTGTCTTCGAGGACGAACCCACCGCGACAACGGGGGGGTGTGTCCGAGACCACCTTGCCGGACCCGGAAACTATTCCCCAAAGCAGCCCCGAGCGCAGCCCCCAGCGTAAGTATATGGTTTACTTCCCGTTGCTAGGCACGCGTGGGTGTTCTTTATTTGCTGACATCTGACTATTGGTTTGTGTAGGAGCAGAGCAGCCTCACCAGGAGCGCTCGGAAGCTGCTCCCGACATGCTATCTGCTTTGACTACACTGCCAAGGGAGGTTTCCCCGGCAAGGGAGCGTTCTCCGGCAAGGGAGAAGTCTCCGGCAAGGGAAAGTTCTCCGGCAAGGGACAGCACCAATGACTCCCCGGTGGCGGAGACCACGACTGTAGAACCTAGCACAGGTAACCCTCTTGCTTGAAAACTTCCCTTGGGTTCTTCTTCTTCTGATTTTCTTTTTGGATATTTTCTTGACTTTTCTCCCTTTTCCGGTCGTCAGATCCATCTGCCACGGAGCCGATGGAGACCGCGGTCGTCGGCGAGGAGAACGCGCGCGGCAATACTGATGACGCCGCCGCCACCGAAGAAGAAGCCGGCGCTGATGATCCCGCGGGCGAAGAAGCCGCCAAAGCTGCCGCCGCAAAAGCTGGCAAGGGGTCCGGCGATCGCACTGACGGCCCCGAGGCCTCAAGAGCGCCAGGCGCTACGCCGACCGCCGATCCCTCCGCCGCTGCTGCAGCGTCAGGCTCCGAAGCGCCCCAGCCCGGCGCCTATTTGAAGGCCGGCGATGGCGTCTTCATCAAGCTCCCCTGGGCGTCAAACTCCAGGGCACCGGTCGAAGGAGAAACCTTTGATGGAGAGGTGCTCGCCTCCGCTGGGCTGACGCTGGTTGACGCGCCGAGCAGCAGCAGCGGCGAGTCTGAGGAGGAGCGGCTGCTGCGGAAGCTGGTGTCGCTCTACCGCGCTCGGCAAGCCAAGGTGGAATCCCGAGAAGCGCTTGTCACGAAGGCGGGAGTGGACATCGAGAAGCGCGCAGAGGAGCTCCGGGGTCTTAACCAGGAAAATCTCCAGTCCCTGGCAAAGGAGCGGGAGCAACTCGTTGAGGCGCGGAAAGCCTTCCTCCTTGAGAAGGCCGAAGTTGAAGAGCAACAGCGGCTTGCCGCCGAGGAGCTGTTTGCGCGGGAGGGTGAGTTGGCGCAGCGCAAGGTCAACCTTGACAGCCACGAGGAGGAGCTTGCCGCGCGCGAGCAAACATTCGGCGGGGCTCTCAAGGAAGCAGAGGATGCTGCTGCAGCTGCCAAGTCCACCAAGAAGGAGCTGGAGGCGAAGGTGGCGCAGCTGGAGGCCGATCTCAGGACGAGCAGCGAAGAGCTTGCCGCGCTCAAGCATGAGCGCGAGAAGGACGCCTACACCCTTGGCGAGCTGCAGGGTCGTCTCGTCGAGAAGGGCAAGGAGCTTAGCGCCGCCAAGGACTCCAACGCAGATCTTGAGCTGAAGCTGACTACTTTGACCAAGACGCTGGACGACGCCAGGGAGCAGGAGGTGGCCTTGAAGAAGCAGATCAAGGCCGACGAGGCGCTGCTGGCGAGTGCTGCTGCCACCCAGAACGCTTTTAGGGATAATGTCGAGCACTGGACGGAGGGTCTCGTGGATGTTGCCGCAGCCATCGACAGGGAGCTGGCGCAGCTGGGGATGGAGGATTTCGGGTATTCCTTCGATGAGAACCTCCAACCCAGCGCCAAGCTCACTTTGTTCTTCAAAGGCGTGGCGACGGCCCTCCAGCGACTCCGGGAGAAGATCCCAAAGCAGCTGGCCGACGAGTCGCGCAAGATCTGCGCGGGAGCTCTTCAAAAGGTGTTGGTGAAGGTGGCCTTCCGCAACCCGGGCCTCAACCTCACCAACGTCCTCAGGACCTTGCCGCCGGAAGCTGATCTGGAAGCGCTCAAGACCCTTGTCGCACCCATTGTGGACAAGGTGAGCGGGATCAAGAGGGTTGAGGGCGATCACGTAGATTAGGCCGCCCGTTTTCTCCTTTTCTTGTCGCTGCTAGTCATGTTACAAGAACAATCTATTAGAGCTGCGACGAGCTATCTTGTAATATAACTTTATTTTGGGTATCGATTGCTATGTTATTTCCTTTACTTGACTCCTTCCTTTGTATGTTTTTACCCTACGCTTTTAGGGAACTTGTCGGCGCAGGCACCTTAGCCGCGAGCGCTGAGTGCGGGACGTCAGCAACCTGCTGGCGGTGCCGCCACCGACAAGAAACCTTGTCGCAACTAGTCGCAGCTCACTTAAGTTGTTGAGCGGACTCGAAACAAAGTAACGGCGCAACTAGTTACAAGTTGGTTCCTCCGCACACAGGTTTTCCATACAAAGCACGGTCATTCGAGGAAGATAACTTAAAAATTTTAAAACTGATTGCTCAAACTTTGGCAACTTAGCTTTTCTGTCGTTTGCGTCCCGGTAAGGCGAAAATTTCTTGAACGACGCCTGGTCCACACCATTATCTTCTCCTTCCCCCCCCCCCCCCCCCCCCGCCCCCGGCAAACTTGTGGGCGAGGGAACCTTCTTTTCTTTGAGAAAGAGAAAGAAGAGAAAATAAAGATATGGAGCCTTACGGCTCGTTATTGCTTACCGGGGGTAGGTGCTGCACAAAATGTCAGATAACACATGCAAAAAATAGAAAGCATGAAATTGACAAGATATGCGGAGCACATGAGCTTTACTTATGCACGGGATCTGCGCCCGGCTTTGTACAAAGGATTACATGCAACAGCGGCAAGACTTGTACAAAAGGTGGTTGCCGGAACAGGTTCCGGCAAACGCGCCCTACGGGTAAAACTTACGAAGATGCTCAATGTTCCAGGAGTTGCTCACCGGAATGCCATCTTCGGTCTCAAGGCGGACAGCGCCAGGCCTAGTGACTCGTTTCACCCGGTAAGGGCCTTCCCACTTCGGCATCAACTTGTTGGAATTCTTGGCGGACTGAACGCGCCGAAGAACAAGGTCGCCTTCCTTGAGACTTCTGGCATTAACTTTGCGGCTATGGTAGCGGCGCAAAGCTTGCTGGTAGCGAGCAGCTCGTACAGCAGCCTGAAGACGGTCTTCTTCAAGGAGCAGCGCGTCATCTTGTCGCAGCTGCTCTTGCTCAAGCTCATCATAAGCGAGCACTCGAGGTGACCCGTATACGAGTTCCGCGGGGAGAACTGCCTCTGCTCCATAGACTAGAGCGAAAGGTGTCTGGCCAGTGGCTCGATTTGGCGTCGTCTTGATCGACCAAAGAACCACCGGCAGCTCCTCAATCCAGTTCTTTCCGCTCTTGCGCAGCATGTCGAAAGTCCTGGTCTTGAGCCCGCGCAGCACTTCAGCATTTTCCCTCTCCGCTTGACCGTTGCTTCTCGGATGAGCAACAAAAGCGAAGCAGACCTTGGCGCCAAGATCTTGGACGTACCGCCTGAAGGTGCGGCTCGTGAATTGCGTGCCGTTGTCGGTGATGATCCTGTTAGGGATCCCGAAGCGGCAAACAATCGACCTGAAGAACTTGACGGCTGACTGTGCTGTCACCTTCCTCACTGCTTCCACTTCCGGCCACTTTGTGAACTTGTCGATTGCAACTTACAAGTAATCAAAGCCCCCGACAGCTCGGGGAAAGGGGCCGAGGATGTCGAGCCCCCAGACCGAAAATGGCCAGGATATAAAGGGATCGTCTGGAGAGCTTGAGCTGGCTGGTGTATCTGCTTGGAATGGAACTGGCACGCTTCACACTTGGTTACTTGTGTAGTTGCATCCTGGAGGGCTGTCGGCCAAAAGAAACCTTGCCGGAATGCTTTGCCGGCGAGCGCTCTTGCGCCAATGTGGTGACCACATATGCCTCCATGTATCTCTGCCAACAGCTTTTGTCCATCTTCCCGGTGAATACACTTCAATTTCACACCGTTGATTCTTCTTCTGTACAGTGTGTTGTCGACAAACTGGTACATACTTGACTGCCGGGCTACTCTTTCCGCTTCTTCTTGCTCTTCGGGAAGTTCTCATGTCTGAAGGAAACGGACAATCTGTTGTGCCCATGCTGGAGCTTGCGGCTCGACAACAAGGACTAAAGGCACATCTGCTGCTGCGGGAACATCCGCTTCTACGGCGAGAACCTGCGGCTCAGCCGGAGCTTGGTGTTCCCCGGCAAGCTTGCCGGAGCAAAACTTGTCGGGAGCGTCTGCTTCAACGGAACAAACCCTAGGGCTTGCCGGAGCAGACTGCTCCTCAGCACCCTTGGTGTTGATTTTGGGGACCTTCTTGGCGGCGGCTTCGGGGAGCTCTGCCGGAAAATAGTCACCAGAAATCAACTTCCTCTTCTTGCTCTGTCCAGTTGATGGCGTCACAGACGGTTGAGCCAGTTTGAGCACAAAGATCCCTGGTTCCATAGGTAACTTAAGTGCGGCGCACTTCGACAGACCATCAGCAATGTTGTTCTGAGCTCTTGGAACATGTTCCATCTGTAGGCCGTCAAAGTGCTCTTCTAGCTTCCTCACTTCATCAACGTAAGCTTCCATCAACGGACTTTGATAATTCTTGTTCACTTGGCGGACGACAAGCTGTGAGTCACCCCTGACAATGAGTTTCTTGATCCCAAGGTCTGCTGCGATCCTGAGACCGGCAAGCAAACCTTCATACTCTGCGGTATTGTTTGTTGCTTGCTCCTTGGGAAAGTGCATCTGGACTACGTACTTGAGGTGCTCTCCGGTGGGTGCAACAAGTAGCACGCCCGCACGGGCGCCTTGCAGCGAGAAGGCACCATCAAAGTACATCAGCCACTCTTTGCTTGATTCCTTGACGGGGATGCTCGTTCCTGGAATTTCTTCATCTGGTGTTGGCGTCCACTCTGCTATGAATTCTGCCAATGCTCTACTCTGGATAGTTGAAGTGCTCTCAAACTTGACGCCAAAGCTTGACAGTTCCAGTGCCCACTCGACAATCCTCCCTGTTGCTTCTGGATTCTGCAGTATCCTCTTCAGCAGAAAACGAGTGACAACTGTGATCTCATGTGCTTGGAAGTAATGGCGCAACTTTCTCGAGGCCATGGGAAGGCCGAAAAGCAATTTCTGCACACCAAAGTACCTTGACCTAGCCCCTGCAGAAGGGAACTGACAAAGTAAACTGGGCGCTGCACCATTCTCTTCTGTATCTCCTCACGCGCCTGCGCAGATCCATCTTTGTCGGGACCAGAGCTTGTCAGTGAAGTCCCCTGCTTTTCGCTAGATGCATCTGCCGTGGTTGCTGGCTCATCATCCGCCTCCCTCTCTGCTACTAACGCAGCACTAACCACTTGATAGGTTGCCGCTATATACAGCAGCAACTTCTCTTGTGGCTTAGGTGCGACAAGTGTTGGAGTGGAGGACAGGTATCTCTTTAAGTCCTGCAGTGCAGCCTCCGCTTCCGGAGTCCATTTCACTGGACCTGCCTTTTTCAATATTTTGAAAAACGGCAGGGCACGCTCAGCAGACCTAGAGATAAACCTGCCGAGAGCAGCCACGCAACCGGCAAGTCTTCGTACATCCTTGACACGCTTTGGTGCTTCAATCTGCTCAATGGCCTTGATCTTGTCGGGATTGGCTTCAATTCCCCGCTGGGACACGAAGAACCCGAGAAGCTTGCCGGAGGGGACTCCAAACACACACTTCTCGGGGTTAAGCTTGAGATTGATCTTGCGCAGATTTGCAAAGGTTTCGTCTAAATCCTGAATCAGATTTGCCTTGTCCTTGCTCTTGACCACTATGTCATCCATGTAGGCTTCCACATTTCTGTGCATTTGTGGCTCAAAAGCGTCATGGACTACCCTTTCAAATGTTGAACCAGCATTCTTTAAACCGAAAGGCATCTGTATGAAATAGTATGTGCCACATGGAGTGATGAATGCGGTCTTCTCCTCATCCTCTTCTGCCATGAAGATCTGATGGTATCCTGAGTATGCGTCAAGAAATGAAAGCAAGTCACATCCAGCCGTGGAGTCAACAATCTGGTCAATGCGCGGTAAGGGAAATGGGTCTTTGGGACAAGCTTTATTGACATTGGTAAAGTCGATACAAAGCCTCCATTTCCCGTTTGCCTTGCGCACGACTACAGGATTGGCCAACCATGTAGGATGGAGCACTCCTCTGACAAGGCCTGCTGCTTCCAACTTCTTGATTTCTTCTGCGATGAATTATTGGCGCTCCACTGCTTGTTTCCTGACCTTCTGCTTGACGGGCCGTGCATGAGGACAGACGGCAAGATGGTGCTCGATTACTTTCCTGGGAACACCGGGGATGTCAGACGGTTGCCACGCAAACACGTCGACGTTCGCCCGCAGGAAAGCAACGAGCGCGCTTTCCTATTTAGGGTCGAGAGTGGCACTGATGGTGAAGGTACCACCAGTGCCGTCCTCCTTGGCAGACACCTTCTTGGTCTCTGGCGGAGCTGCCATTGCCTTCTTACACTTGCCGGTGGAGCTCGATGGTGCGTCCTCGACGGTAGCGCAGCACTCCGAAGAGGTGCGCTTGCCGGAGTGGGCATCAGAACTCTTGCCGGACTTGGTCTTCTTCTTCCCCCCGGGAGCTTCAACGGCAAGTGACTTGCGATCTGTTGCGGCTGCTGCCTCCCGATAGATCTTGTCAGTGCAGATAAGAGCATCCTTCTTGTTGCCAGGGACAGAGATGACACTTATCGGGCCTGGCATCTTCAGCATGTTGTATGCATAGTGAGAGGCTGCCATGAATTTGGCGAGTGCTGGACGGCCGAGTATCCCATTGTAAGGCAATGGAAAGTCAGCAACGTCAAAAGTGACCTTCTCAGTCCTGAAGTTCAACTCACTGCCAAATGTCACCGGCAACGTGATCTTTCCCTTTGGCTTGATCCTTCCCGGATTGATTCCTTGGAATGTGCCGGTCTCTTCGAGCTCGCTGTCAGGGATCTGGAGTTTCTGGAGTACCGCGGAGGAGATTAGGTTCAAGCCGGCCCCACCGTCAACTAGCATCTTAGTGACCTTGAGGTTGCGGATAGTTGGTGAAACCAACATCAGCAAGCACCCGACCGCAGTTATGCGATCAGGGTGGTCCTCAATATCAAAGATGATAGGCGTGCTGGACCATTTCAGAGGCTTGCGTGACTCGACGGGTGGTTCTGCCGCATTGACTTCCCGCACCCACTGCTTGAGCTGGCGGTGTGAAGTATGCAGAGAAGCACCGCCGTCAACGCACAGGACCTCTGTGGCTTTCTGGAACTCCTGCTCACCGGTCTCGTCATCATCCATATCTTCATCGTCGTCGTCATCTTCATCCTTGTCGCGGCCGCGGGGAGGTCTGTCTCCTTGCCGCTGTTTGGCCTTGCCGCGGCGTCCTCCTCGGCCGGGGCGTTTCTTGCTGGATCCTCCAGCACCTTCTTGGGCTTTCTCCTTGTCACGTCGCTCGTATTCAGCCTTTTGCTACTCGACAAGCTGCTCGACCTTCTTGCAGCTCTGGAGGTCATGACCTTTGGTGTGGTGGATCTTGCAGTACTGCTTGTCGGTGCCGTCCTGCTTGTCGGCGACCGCCACAGCGTTCTTGGCGCCACCTTCGTTGCCGGACTGCTCAACGACTAGCACATCTTTGCCTTTCTTCTTCCTGTTGTTCCGCCGCCGGTTTCTCTTTGCCGGGGCAGCATCCTCGCTGTCAGATCCTCCTGCTCCTGTATTCTCTCCGGGGAGTTTCCTCCCTTCCTCAGCACGTGCACACTTGTCAGCCAGGGCATATAGCTCACTGACGTCTCTGATCTTGCACATCGCCATCTCCTCCCGCATCCTGCGGTTTCGCACGTTCTGATGGAACGCGCTGATGACCGCGGCAGGGTGGACATCTGGGATGTTGTGCTGTACACGGCTGAATCTCTGAATGTACTTGCGCAGGGGCTCTCCTTCCTTCTAGGCGAGCAGACGAAGGTCGCTTTCTTGGCCATGAGACTTGTGGCCGCCTATAAAGGCGCCAACAAACTGATGGCATAGGTCTGCCCAGGAGGATATGGAGTTGTCCGGCAAGTGCATGAGCCAGGACCTGACATTGGGCTTGAGCACCAGCGGGAAGTAGTTGGCAAGGATCTTGTCATCCCGCCCCCCGGCAGCATGCACCGCGATGGTGTAGATGCTGAGGAACTCCGACGGATGCGACTTGCCGTCGTACTTCTCTGGTACGTCTGGCTTGAAATTCTTCATGCTGGGCCACTGGACTTGCCGCAGCTCACGAGTGAACGCAGGGCAACCTATCGCGTATGGCAAGTCGTCTGGTTCCCCTGGCGCATGCATGTCGACAGAGGGCCCAGCGCGCTGGTCTGATTGATGCTGCGCTTCTCTTCGGCGCTCGATGCGAGTACGAGCGTCTTCGTGCTGTCGTTCGTGAAGAACTTGGCGCTGATCGCGACGAGCTCGTGGATCTGATGATGCGGTGGAGTCGCTGTCGAGGTAGATCCGACGAGTCGGCGATCTTGGCCTTCGGGGTGGAGAGTGCACGGTGGTTGCACCCCCACCAGTTTTGTCGCCATCGGCTCGTGCCTGGCAATCTTGTCGCGGCTGCGATGTACTCGGCTGCCGTGGAGTGTCGCCGTTGGCGAAGCCGATGAGACTCTGAATGGTGGCCCTCCATTCGTCGATCTTGTCTGCCATTGGAGGGTAATCCAGGAGCAATTGAGCTCGCGCTAAAGCTTCTGCTGGAGTGGTGGGTGGCAGTGGCGAACGGTGCGAGGAGCGGGATATGCTCGGACTTCTAACCATGTTAGAAGGAGCAGTATCTCGTCTAGGCGACCGTGTCTTGCTCGTGCCAGCATGTTGGCGTGCATGCTGGTCTTGAGCACCCCGAGATCCACCGGCTTGATCCTAGTCCAACGAACGTATGGTACCGCGAGTACCATGAGCTGTCGGTCCCGCGCCTCCTGGGATGGGCGTGGTGCATGTACGGACGCCGAGGTATGCGCAGCCTTGTCCTTGGACCTGGCAGCACTGTGAGCTCCCTCGTCGACGCCCGTTCTTCCGTCGGCGTCTACCCCACCACCCGTTTGCTCCGGTGGTGGTGGGATCGACGCGGACGGAGCAGCCACCTCCGAAGCCTTCTTCTTCGGCGGCATGTCGATGAAGAAGATGAAGATCTAGCTCGTGTGAACGCCGGATCAGGTTCACACAGCCTCGACGCCCCCTACCTGGCGCGCCAAAGATGCCGGGGAAAACTGATCCATGGACACCTATGGGACCGGCGGACCGAGCCCCTTTCGGTTCGGCGGGGGGCGGAGGCCGCGCGAAGAGCGGATCGAGGCGAAGCACACGAGTAGTTTACCCAGCTTTGGAGCTCTCCGGAGAGATAATACTCCTACTGCTGCATGTCTGATTGTATTGAGTTCTTGCTCGGGAGCGCTGAGTGCTATAGTACACACTAGCTGCTAACGAGACCGAGCGTGAGTGTTTTCTGCCTTCGAACCCCCCTCTACGTTGCGCATGGGCCTCTTTTATATGCTCAAGGGGTCACCGACAGGTGGCAACGTAGACAAGGGTAAAAATGGAAAGGTGTTGCGGTTGGTACAACTACCTGTACAGTGTATCATACCTAACCCTGACGGCAGGGGACAAAGGCATTAAATGCCCGTCTGCGTCGCCCAAACAGTGCAGAAAGGGACCGTCAGGGACGCCACCGCTTGCCACGATGGCATTCTTGTCAGCATCGCTTGCCACCACGTACCGCTGGCTGCACAGCCTCTTGCCATGCGCGCCTGGGAAGGTCCCAGGGCGACACGTTGGTGGATGTGCTGGAGCGCAGGTACAGAGTGGTAGCTTGCCACGGCAAGCGCCTTGCCGCAGTTGTTGGTTTGTCGCGTCTGGAAGCTTGTCGCTCACCGGGCCTTGCCGGGACGCGTGGCGCGTCGCGGCAAGTCCTTCAAGATGCCTTGGTTGGCCTTCCCGGCAAGCTCCTCTTGTCGGGGTCTTGTCTCCTTGGCTTAAACACTTTGTTCTTGAATGGCTCCAAAGGAACCACGGAGGACCTTGGTGGTCACCCGGCAAGCCATGCCGCGGGGTGCTGCGACTGCCCGTGCACAAGTTCGGGATACTAGGGTACCCCTACTCTAGTACACCGACAGGACTATTTTCATATGTTACTTTTGATAAGCTCAAACAAATTTAAGTGAAGAACATGAGCACAATATTTCTTTCTCTCAAAATATTCTAAGTGAAGCAAGAGAGAATTTCTTAAAAAATTACTAACTCCCAAAAAAATCTAAGTGAAGCATGAGAGCATTTCTTCAAAAATAACAAAGCACACCATGCTCAAAAAGATATAAGTGAAGTACTAGAGCAAATCCATGGCTCTAAAAATTTAAGTGAAGCATAGGAGCAAGCATAGCATAATTTTTGGCTCTATTAAAAAGGAATGTTCAGCAAGGATTCAAGACTTAAAACACAAAGCAAAACAAGCAAAGACTCATATCATACAAGACGCTCCAAGCAATACTCATAATATGTGACGAATAAAAATATAGTTTCAAGTAAAATACCGATGGTTGTTAGAAGAAAGACGGGATGCCACTCGGGGGCATCCTCAAGCGTAGTTGCTTGCTACTTCTTGAATATTATATTGGGGTGCCTCGGGCATCCCCAAGCTTAGCCTTTTGTTGATCCTTATTCCTTCATCCATTGTAAGATAACCCAAAACTTGAAAACTTCAATCACACAAAACTCAACAAAACCTTCGTGAGATCTGTTAGTATAAGAAAGCAAACCACTACTATAAGTACTTTTGAAAACCCATTCCTATTTTATTTTTGCATTATATCTACTGTATTCCAACTTTTCTATGGCAAAAACTCATCAAAGAAAACCATAGAATCATCGAAACAAGCACACAACGCAAAGAAAACAGAATCTGTCAAAAACAGAATAGTCTGTAGCAATCTGACTACTTTGAATATTTCTGTAACTCCAAAAATTCTGAAAAATTAGGAAGACATGGATAATTTGTTTATTAATCTTCTTCGAAAAGAATCAACTAAAAATCTCTCTTATATTAAAAACGAAAAATAATTTCGTGAGTGCAAAATTTTCTGTTTTTTAGCAAGATCAAATCAACTTACACCCAAATCATCCCAAAAGCCTCGCTTGGCACAAACAATAATTTAAACCGCAAAAACACATCTAACCAGAGGTATAATTGTGTATTTTATTGAAAACAGAAAGAAAACCAGAAAGCAAAAAGATACACGTTGGGTTGCCTCCCAACGAGCGCTATCGTTTTACGCGCCTAGTTAGGCATAACGTGTAGGATCTAAGTTTTGTCATATTTGGTTCTAGATCGATAAGATGCCTTCATGATTGATTCATATGGTGGCCTAATTCTTGTTCTAGGGAAGTTTTCCATACCTTTCCTTAGTGGAAATTGAAAGTTAATATTGCCTTCTTTCATATCAATCACGACACCAATAGTACGTAAAAACGATCTACCAAGTATAATTGGACAAGACAGATTGCAATCAATATCAAGAACAATAAAATCTATGGGCACACAATTCCTATTTGCAAGAATAATAACATCATTAATTCTTCCCATAGGCTTTTTAATAGTGGAATCCGCCAAGTGCAAATTTAAAGAGCATTCTTCAATATCGGTAACAAATACATCACATAAAGATTTCAGAATTGTAGAAACACTAGCACCCAAGTCACATAAAGCAAAACACTCATAATTCTTAATCTTGACTTTGATAGTAGGTTCCCACTCATCATGCAATTTTCTAGGAATTGAAACTTCTAATTCCACCTTTTCTTCAAAAGCTGTCATCATAGCATCAACACTATGTTTAGTAAAAGCTTTATTTTGTTCATAAGCATGGGGTGAATTTATCATGGATTGCAACAAAGAAATACAATCAACTATCATAATTAAAGTCTTTGTAATCCAAAATAGTGGGCACATCACTAGTTAAAGTCTTGACCTCTCCAAATCCACTTTTATCAAAAATTTCAACAAGATTTTCACCCTCCGAATCATAGGGATGCCTTCTAACTAAAGTTGACTCTTCTCCAGTCCCTTTTTCATCAATCTTAATTTTACTAAACAAAGAATCAATAGAAGATACACCAATCATTTTAAGATCTTCATCAGTTTTATGAAAGTAATCACTAGAAAACGCTCTTTCTAAAAATTCTCTTTTAGCTCTAAGCATAGCGGTTCTTTTCTTACTTGCATCCATAGAAACATAAAGAGCTTTAATTGATTCTTCAAATATAGGAACAAAAAATTTCATCTTGAGAGTTTCTACATCAAGGGAAATTCTATCAATACTTCTAGACAAATCATCAACTTTATTCAACTTTTCTTCTATCGAAGCACTGAAAGCTTTTTGGGTATTGATAAATTCTTTAATATTGTTCTCAAGATCAGAGGTGTTTCTATTATTATTATAAGTAGGATTACCATAGGAATTACCATAATTATTAGAGGAATTACTAGGAAAAGGCCTAGGATTAAAATTACCTCTATAAGCATTGTTATTGAAATTGTTTCACGAGATAAAATTCACATCTATGGCATCACTATTTTGCTCAATCAAATTAGACAAAGGCACATCATTAAAATCAATAGGGGCACTTTTATTAGCAACCAACTTCATAATAGCATCAACTTTTTCACTCAAAGAATTTATTTCTTCTGCCGAATTGACTTTTTTTTACTAGTAGGAGCTCTTTCGGTATGCCATTGTGAGTAATTAGCCATAATATTATCTAGCAATTTAGTAGCTTCACCCAAAGTAATTTCCATAAAAGTACCCCCCGCGTCGGAATCTAAAAGACTACGAGAAACAAAATTCAATCCTGCATAAAAAAATTGTATGATCATCCAAAAATTTAACCCATGAGTTGGGCAATTCCTTAGCATCAATTTCATCCTTTCCCAAGATTGTGCAGCATGCTCATGTTCAAGTTTCTTGAAATTCATGATCTGGGTTATAAGGGAAATAATTTTTGCGGGCGAAAAATGCTTAGTAATAAAAGCATCCTTGCACTTGTTCGAAGAATCGATACTATTGCAAGGCAGAGAAGAAAACCAATTTTTTGTGCGATCTCGCAAAGAAAACGGAAATAATTTCAACTTCACAACATCATTGTCCACATCTTTTTTCTTTTGCATATCGCATAATTCCATGAATGTTTTAAGATGGGACGCGGCATCCTCATTAGGAGTACAAGAAAATTGATCTTTCATGACAAGATTCAGCAAAGCATTATTCATATGAGAAGACTCCGCGCTAGTGGCGGGAGGAGCAATCAAAGTGCTAATAAAATCATTGTTGTTGGTATCTGAGAAATCACAAAACTTGGTGTTCTCTTGAGTCATGATGACTTCACAACAAGATTGCACTCAAAAACAGATCTGAGGAGAAAACGACGAACGAAAAAGAGGGCGAATAAAATGGCATTTTTTTGTGAACTGGGGGAGAGGAAAACGAGAGGCAAATGGCAAATAATGTAAATTGCGAGGAGATGAGATTTGTGATTAGGAACCTGGTTGATGTTGAAGATCCTCCCCAACAATGGCGCCAGAAGTTCCTTTTGATGTCTGCTAGAACTACGTCGGTACTTCACCAAAGAGGAAGGGATGATGCAGTATAGCGACGGTAGGTATTTCCCTCAGTGATGAGACCAAGGTTATCGAACCAGTAGGAGAACCACCTCACACCACGTAAACAACACCTGCACAGAAATAACAAATACTCGCAACCCGACGTGTTAAAGGGGTTGTCGATCCCTTTCGGGTACGTCGCCTCAAGATAGGCAAAATACGTGAGATAAAAGTGGTAGATAAGATAAATAGATCGTAGAATAAATAAATTGCAGCAAGGTGTTTTTGTATTTTTGGTTTAATAGATCTGAAAATAAAAGCAAAGGAAAATATATCTCAAAGGAAAATATGATGAAAAGAGACCCGGGGCCCGTAGGTTTCACTAGTGGCTTCTCTCAAGAAAAATAGCAAACGGTGGGAAAACAATTACTGTTGGAAAATTGATAGAACTTGAAATAATCATGACGATATCCAGGCAATGATCGTTATATAGGCATTACGTCCAAGATTAATGTTGCATGCACTTCGAGCATGTTGGCAACTCCACAGCTAGCTTGATGGATCATCTTGCAATTTAAGGTGACACATTGCAGCGAATAGAGGAGGCAATAGAGATCACTCAACATCAGACCAATTTGTGCAGTTCCACTGAAATCATTTTGATTGTCCTAAATGTGAAAAGATAGCAAAGCAATAGTTGTACTTAAACAGTGTCGCAAAACAGTAGCACATATCAATATCTCGGCATGACAAAACACATTCATCTGGACGGAGGGGATACTGACCTGCGTAACGAAGATTATGCATAATTTCATAGGTGGTTAGTTGATTTCCACCTTATGAACTCCTATGATGGCATAGAGGAAATTCTATGCAACCGATGAGTGCAATTCCTTCCATGTGGATGTAGAAAATTTGTTCGACTAACCTCAATATCTTTTTTGTGTAGTTCCACTACTGCAGGATGCTGCTAACGCAACACTACGATCAGAGACCCTTCGACGAAACTGTGTGCGATGCAATAATCACAAACATGGTGGAAAAAACATCAAAAAAGGTGCAAAAGGTTCGTGATGACGGATGCATCAAACACAGTTCATATTTTGGTTGCGTGTGCGATTCACGGCATACAGTTAAGTTCAATTAACTGTTTGAGATGAGGATGAACAAAAGAAACGGGCTGCCAGATGAAGGCTTGTGTGATGTAGAGCATATGGTTCACTTGGATGAACTGTTTGTGATGAGGCGGAACACCAGAAACAGGCAACCAGATGAAGGTGTGTGCGATATATGGCATACAGTTCACTCGGATGAACTATTTGCGTTGTGCCAAGAAAACAGAAATGGTTCAACTTAACAAGATGTATGTGATACGCGGCAAATAGGTCTGTAATCGGAAATGTGTGGGAAGACCGATAACAACATAGACGATTCATGTTAACAAGCCGTGTATGTTGTGAGCAAACGATTGCTGGTATACAATTGTCAGTGATTGATGAAATCATCACCGATGGGTTCCATTGTTTAGTCCGTGTGCGATGTGATTTGCTCTATCTATAGAGCATCAACATATATACTTAAAAATACAGCATTGTATAACCAAATTAAGCATACAATTACACAAGTGACTACACACATAACATTTTCACACGCCAAAGTAAGCAATTACATGCATACTAAACTAGGAGAAACGAGGATCTAATCATCTACTTATTATTGCGACGACGCTTGCCATTGCTCTGCTTACGGCTGGATCCCTGGTCGTTTTGGGGAAGCAGGCACTACCTCATGTCAACGATCCGCATGTACATGTCATAGCACATGTAAGCCTCCTTGCCCACATACATGACGTGAGCTTTGTCGAGTTTCTCCATCTAGGCCGAGTGCCAGGCACGCTTGTCCTTGTTGCAGGAATCCTTCATCTCTCTGTAGTAGGGGTCGATTATGGCCTCGGCGAGGTGAACCAGTGAGTCCTTCTCATGCTCCTTGCTGCCCCAGATTTTGTATTGGCCCTGGATGTCGACAAGATTCTGGCAGGCGATGCCCGAATTCTTGAGCACCTTGACATCGTTTGTGATGTCCACTGTAGCAAACATGTAGTGGGGGCTACTAGAAAACCTGGTGAAACACTCGCAAGGCCTTGTGGCCAGGCAGTAGTGGTAGACGAGGACGTGGTTGCGCACACACATATGGGCGATGACGACCTTGGGACGAGACCCGACACGAGTGCGGGTGTACTCGAGGTCGAACCCGACCACCTTGTACTTCTCCTCAGCAAGCAACAGCTCCATGATGTGGATGGAGTGCTCCACCCAGACCGGGTTGTTGGTGCACACAACCGAGAGCTCCGTGAACCTTCGGTGGGTGTCCACCACGACATGCTTGGTGAATTGATGCTCGTCACTGGCAGCCGCTCGAAGCGCCATTGGAGCCGCGCAGGATACCCTCTAAGAACTTGTTGTGGTGGGTGTGCTTCTTGCAATGGCGGGGCTCGATCGAAAGGTTGAAGAGACCCAAGAGGCTTAAATGGTTGTTGTAACAAATGGGGGCCAGTCGGCCTGTAATCGTCTCGTCCTGTCACGACGTTCATAGTGGAGGATTCCAGTGCACGCTTGACAACACCGCACCATAGTTTGACCACGCGTGGGCTCGAAGAGGCGCCAAATGTATCATTGGTGAGCCTGTTTCTGTGCTACCACACAGTTTACCACGCAAGCTTCCCGCCTGGCTTGGTTTGCCATGCATCGTCATGAAGAGGGACAAATCATGGGCGTTTATTGGCAAAAAGCTTTGTAAAAATGAAGTGTGTGGAATGAATTCGGTCATAAGTTTACCCGTGGGTGATGAGGGCAAATTTACACAGAAGGGTGATGATGTACACTCGAGTGCAATAATTAATTTTGCGCTCTACAGGGCACACAGTGGAAGAAACCAATTGTGTGCAATAATGTAGAAGATCATAGTCGAGTTAGCTATACAGATCGTGTGCTCTGAGATCGACAAGGTAAACAGATTCGAGAATGGTTAATAAAATCAAATCTAAGAACATTGCATATTAAGGTCAAAATAGTGCTACCAATATACGAGTCTCATACGATGCCATTTCAATGATTGTACCACAAAAGCTCAAAATATTACAAGGTTCAAATTCCAGAGTTATATGGCTCAAATTCTAGATTACAAGGTTCAAACTAATAATAGAAATGAAATTCAGCTCATCAGCTGCAAACGCTCGCGCTGATCCACTGAACATGGATACCAGAGAGGTTCAAACTAATATAACCACTTCTAAGTCTGGTTTCAAAACCTCACAACTTTTTCAAAGGGGTCAGCCATTGAGAACTCATGTATGGGGTTGACACGATGACTTCTGATTACTCTGTCATCTGAAGTTCCAAAATGAAATTCAGCATTTTTGGAGCCTATTCCATTCTACCGCAGGCGCCGGCGCTGATCAAAAAACCATTCATTTTTGCGAAATAAATGTAGGGAAAACCTCATTACCTTCAGCACCCTTGCTCTAACAGCAAAGAACCTGGCGAATATAATCTCTGGTATGGTCCCTCGGTAGGAGTTCAAAGTAATTTCTGAGAGATGCAGATCTAGGCATTCGATGTGATTTTTATATTGTATCACATTATCCATCACTGGGCCTAATCTTATCTGCAAAATAAGAAGACGTGTTAGTGCCTAGATGAAGTTTTGAACACTACTACAGGCCTATTTGGTTTGCAGGATTCGTAAAATGCACTAACCTTCCATCTTCGATCTGACATGATTAACATGGGCATTAACATGCCATCTTCGATCTT
This sequence comes from Triticum timopheevii, assembly GCA_963921465.1. Classification (NCBI taxonomy): domain Eukaryota; kingdom Viridiplantae; phylum Streptophyta; class Magnoliopsida; order Poales; family Poaceae; genus Triticum; species Triticum timopheevii. Next base: position 313,234,024 of record OY997270.1, on the reverse strand, counting down.
CACAAGATGTTGGAGTGGATGAAAGGTTCCCTAAGAAAAAAAGTACAGATGAATCCAAAGGAGAAATTCATATGGATTGTAACCATATGGATCAAGCATTGTCATTGAAAAAGGAGACATGTATGTATTGAGAAATTCATATGGATTGTAACCATATGGATCAAGCATTGTCATTGTAAACTTGGAAAAGGAGACATGTATGTACTGAAATCCTCCAAAAGAATCCTTCAGAAATCGTAGTACATTGTCATTGTAAACTTGGAAAAAGGTGCCACAAATTGAACTCCCTTATGGTTAACATTTAATAGGAAAGGAACGTCACCTCTATATATAGCTTCTCCAGGCACCGAAAGCATCTCAAGAAACTGACAACTTGCTCCAGGTTGGGGCCGACAGATTCTAGTGCCAAGACCTTCACTGTGCGCAATTTCACGATCAAGTTTGTCGAAATCATTTTCTGAATGACAGGCGAACAAACATCTTCAAAATTAGAAATATTGTTAATTTGTTGAAGGAGAGGTAGAAGGCGGCTGTTGTACCTGAACGGGTGTGGATCCAATAACAAGTTCGGAGTATTTGTCAGACGAGTAGCCCAGCACTATCAATTTCGGTGCAGGAATTACATTGATTCTTGCTGGACGTACTTGATCAAGTACAAGTAATCTCTCAAGTGCAGGGGTGTCCTCAATGACCATACCATGGTACACATCTTGTGATGTCTTCTTGTCGAACCAGCAACACACATAAATAGTCCGGAGAGTCATGTAGGTGATGTGGAATGCACTCAACCCATTGATCGCCTGAAGACGAAGGTACTCGAGTGTAGTACAGCCACGGAGCAGGCGCTCCATGTCACCATTTGAGAGGCAGCCGACGACGAGCTCGAGGTGCTTTAGTCATGGTAGAATAAGAGCAGGCGCGTCATTAAGGGAGGTGGCAGTTCTGAACTTGGCGACGTGCAGCGTGGGTGCAAGGCGGAGCACGGACGTTGGCAGCGAGCGCATATGCCCATCATCAAAAGTGAGCTCCTCGAGCTGATCTAGGGCCAGGATCAGAACCGGTCATCAAGCTTGGCTTGGTCCCTGGCGTTGGAACGGCACTTGCCCATTCTAAGGCCTCTGGTTGGGCCAAGGTGACTACCGAGGATCTTGGAGAATGCATCCAAGCTTTTACGATAGCCATGGCAGAGCTCGTGGGTGTCGATGAGGTTGAGAGGGCTGGAGTTCCATAGGGGGATCCACCGCCGGGAAAGGACGGTCGTCCGCGCCCCATATTTGATTGGGAGGAGGGAGATGATGGATGTCAACATATCATCGGGGAGGCTGCTGATGAAGTCTAGGCCTGCTGGAGTCGCTTGCGGGGAGTATAGGGAATATTTAGTTAAAACAGGGCGATAGAAAAGTGTATTGGTAACTAGAAGTTATTAGGTAGGAATATAGTAAGAAAAGGGAATAACAATTTGTTGCTTAAATACTACACAATTCATTTGACATTGTTGGGTAAGTCAACATGCAGATAGTTGAAAAGAAAACTTACTTCGAACAAAGTCTGGACGGATGATTTTGTCGGGGAAGTTAGCATATATCTCATGACCAGACCCTTTTATGTGCAGTGCAATTTTAGTGCTAGCTTATATTACATAAAACTTAGAAATTTCTTTCCAAAAGCCAGCGCCAAAATAGGAGTCACCACGTTCATCAAGTCTTACAATAGTAATGATTGTAAATCCATGGTTTGTGTGCAGTATGAAATCTATGCTGCCTTGATCTATGTAAAGGGAAAACTTGTGCACTACATAATCTGTTGCATAGCAAGGGATGCGCTGCAGAAAATGGTAGGATTGTTAAAGAAAATATGATAACATGCAAATATGGGTCCAAATTGAAAGAACTGTACAACAGTTGAAATCAAAGGACAAAAATCTATAATTAAACAGATAGGGTAAACATGATGTCATGGAAATATGAGAGTAATCAAAAGAACAATACATCATTAATTTGCCTAATATAGAAAGAAGAGGGGGGAATCCCCTTTGACGTATATGGTGCATGTGGCACCTTTTATCCAAATGTAGCGATATTTAGAATATGTTCAGGAAAGTAGGTCATGCCAACCGATTTAGGGTGAGATTGAACATACCGCGCGCATCCTCAAGTCATCTGGTATGGTGAGATGGAATCTCTGGCGGAGGTCACAAAGTCGTGATGTGTCGGTGCACTGTACACTCTATGAATGAAATAAAACCCTCAAATCATCTCAAATAAAAATGAATTCACGGCAATTTCCGCCGGGTGATTAAAGGAGGCAGATGAACTAAGATAAGAGATGAGATAATATCTCATTAAATTAGTTACCTTGTCGTCCATGAGAAAGAACCCTTAGTACGGCAGATTCCCGAACAGAGTGGAGCTGGGTCGATCGCGAGCAGCAGTCGATGGCGATAGGCGGCGGCAAGCGGAAGTGGCAAAATGTGGTGGGGTTTGCCGGTAGCCTAGCAGCGGCGGAAGGCATCGAGCTAAGTGGTTACCGCCATGATAGGCGATGCCATGCATAGACGCGGAGGAGCTTGTGCAGGTGTGAATGGGGACCGGAGGCAGGGGGTGGCAAGCGGGGGTGAGGGTTTTTGTGACGTGGGGATGGCGAGGGTTTTCTTTTTTCTTTTTTGAATTGGTGGTGAGGGTTTTCTGTCCCACAAAGAATTTTGGAGGCAACAGTTTGCTATTGCCAACCGTGTGTGATTGACGCAACAGGCAAAGCGAAAGTCATTGCACATGGTTCCAATTTTGGGAACCATGTGTGATTGACGTACTACCTCCGTCCTGGTTTATTGGTCCCCTTTGTAATTTGTACCAAATTTCGAAAAAATATTTAACTAAGAAATATTTATGCATGTCACCAAAAATTATATCATTGAACACTATGTTCAAATATGCATCCAACGATATAATTTTTGCTGACTTGGACTAACATTTTGTCAGTTAAATCTTTGTCAACATTTAACACAAATTGAACGAGGACGAAGGTAGATTCCATCAATTGAACTGATTGCATCCATATCCCACAGTTAGACATAAGTAAACATAGATTAAACATACTCAGACATAGATAATAAGCGTACACGTACACAAGCGTAGTTCAACCGTCATTAAGCATGCTCAAGCGTACATAGTTCGATCCCACATCTCATCTCACATGCCGGCACAATCCTGAAGCTTCTCTAGGTACTCGGCGTACGCGTCATGCGCCACCCTGGGAGAATACTTCTGCTTGAAGGAGCCAATGGCCCGTCCTCTTACATGAGCCAGAACACTTTGATACGCATCATGAAGCTTGTGGTTGCAAAATGGGCATCGATAGCCACCATCCCATGTCCTAATACGTCTGTTATGCATTCGCGCATAAAGCTCCCTCAGGATTTGCCTCTTGTACCTCCTCTGGACATCTTCATCGTCGCTGTCCACATCGTCAGACAACACCTATACAAATAGTAAAAAAAATGTGGCATGAAATTAATGGTTACAAACTAATCTCTAGCGAACATTTGGCAGTTGCCAAAAATTGGCATCAAATCAACGATTACATGCCATGAAGTAGGAATAGGAATTTATGGCTATTTATTTATACATATACAGAGATTATGGTTCGATTTTTAAGCACATTCGTCTATGTACGGACCAATCTTGAAGAAAATAATGGCACAAACATACGTAGGTCATTTAAAATCAATTATCAAGTCCTGACTAGGAATTATTAACATGAACACTAACCCTAGTCGGATTACGAGCAGAAATCATTTCCACAGATGAAACAACTAATCACTTATCACTTGTACCATTCAAACAATCAATACACTACACAGATCTAACGAAACTTACTCAGATTCATGGATTGGAAAAACATAACCATAGGATTCTATTCCAAAAAGGGGGAGGCAGGAGTAACCAGAGAAACCCTAGGATCTATTTGACACATAAATGGGTATAGATGACTAACCAGTTGTCCGTCGTCGCCGGAGTGGTCGTCGGAGTCATCGCCCGAGTCGTCACCAGAGCCGGTGTGGAACTCCGCCTCCGGCTGTGGAAGGTCGACGGTGTCGACGACGTCAGGTTGCAGAGATAACTCGCCGGCGGTGACAGCAACCTCAGTCTCCATCTCCACGTCATGCTTCGATGCTTTAGCAGCCCCGACATTGCCACTCCCTCCGATGGGGCACTTCGGTGGCATCCTCATACACTGACGACTTTGATGACTGAGAGCGGTGTTGAGGATGCAAGCGGATAGAGGATTGTGTGTGGGGCAAGGATGGGAGGTGCGGACGCTTGAGCACACCATTAATATGGGAGAGCTCTTAATATGGAGTAGTGGGAGAGAGGTGGGCAGCGGTCAAACCGCTGGCTTGCCTCCCGGTGAGCATGCGCACTGGACTGTTGGCATGCCTACCGTCGTTTCACACAGCTACTCGCACGCCTCTTGATGACACTGTGCAGCGAGCATGCCTCCGCCAATTCACACACCTGCACGCACGCCTCTCAGTCTGCATGCGTGGACTGCTCGCATGCGTCCCGTCAACTCACGCCTGCTCGCACGGCACATGGGTTGTGTGGCGGAACGTATATTGTTTTTCTATTTGGATGATTAATGATTCCGCTTTATTGCTTAACCGAAGCATGACACGTATCCATTGTTGGTCTAACGCTCACGGTTCGAATAAATAGTCTGTTTGGGATATTGGTTCCCAATTATTAATAATCTCCGGTTTGTAATTAGATAAAAATTACATTAAAACTGGTCTCAACTTTGACCCAAAAAAGTACAATGCAACTTTATATTGGTGTCTATATGACAACACGATAAGTTTCATGAACTTCAAATAATTTTTGGATGTACTAGAATTTAAAAATCAAGATTCTCATTCTTTGAAACTTGTTGCACGGGGAGTAAACATGCATCCAGTGAGACACATGTGTTTTTGCAATCCATTTAGGTGCACTATCACGTGTGCATGTAGCTCAAATTTAATTTTTGCACATTATGCCCATAGAAAATCAATCAATTAATGTACTAAAACGTCTTAATGATCTCTGATTTTTTTTCAAAATTAAAACGTCTCTCCTTTGATAACATATATATGTTCACTGCGGGGTAATTAATTTAACATGCATCATAGTTGTGGTGGATTTGCGGTGTGTGTGGATGTGTGTGTCTGGAGGTGGCGGGTGGCTCGCAGTACACTACGAGCTGTGAGCCATCGTGTGGGTTGGCCATTTTTAGGCAGGCCGGTGCCACATCGGAGTCGTGAATTCGTAATTTAAAACATTACACAACCCTTTCATACATACATGTTTTGGCCACATGCAATCGATGGTTGTCCTACACGACACTCGATATTCGCGTATGACGCTTTTTGTGGGCCCGCGAGGTTGTCATCCATCACTTTGACGAACAGCCGGTAGTGAGGTTAATTTGACTAGCAGGATAGAATCTTTTTTGTTTGTGTTATGGTGGTATATAGTACGCGTAGAAGAGGTGGGAGGGGACTAGCATACACACACACATTATACGTACACGTCCATGAACAAGTACACCTCACTCAGTGTTGGGACTTTTCGGTTTCCGAGGCACGTGCCACATCAAAATTGTGAAAATGGCTATTCAAACATCACACAAACACCTCTTTGCGCCACATTCATGCAGGCGGTGGTTATCCTAACTAGGACACTCACGTGTGATGCTTCCATCTGTGGGCCCACAAGGCCATCATCGATGCATGCATCACTTTGACCTACATCAGGAGAGGTTAATTAATTTCACCATTGATGGGGATTCTTTTTGGGTTCTATTACGGTAGGAGCATATAGTATACATCAAAGAGGGGAAGGGGACCATCATATGTAGTACGCTTCATGAACCTCGCTCTGTGTAGGTGCTTGGTTTACGGTTTTTGAGGCATGTGGCACATGAAAGTTGTGCATTTTAGGTATTCAACATATGTTTGGCCCACATGCAAAGCGATGGTGGTTGTCCTCTCGCACCCATTTAAGCGGTTATCAGTGATATCGATGTTTTCCATCTATGGGCCCACTTGGTCCATCACTACTTTTTGCCTGGCAACGAGACTGGTTAATTTGACTAAGAAGGGGGGGTTGCTTGTAATATGAGATACGATATATATATATATATATATATATATATATATATATATATATATATATATATATATCTGTGTGTGTGTGTACGCATGAATCCCTTCCATTGAGTCGAAGTGGCTAGTACAACGACACGTCATGAACCGATCTCGCTCTGTGTGGGGAGAGTGTACGATTTTCGACAAACGTGCCACATCAACATTATGAAATGGTATTCAAACATGCATGCACGCATCACCACCATACATATGCATGTAGTGGTTGTCTTCGAACGGTATACTCCCTCGCGTGGTTATCGGCGACAAGCCTATATATTTGTGGGCCCTCGTGGACATCCATGATCACCTTGACCGACAACAAGATAGGTTACCATGGTGGATTCTTCATTTGGTTCGTGTTATCGTAGTATAGGTCATGGTGAGATTCAGACCTAATTAAAGTTTGAGCGCGGTGGCACCCCGGCTCAGAGCAACCAGTTTACCTTGCATTGTCAGCCCAGAGATCAAGTCTTCTGGCAATACACAACAACATGGTACAGAAACAACCGCTTTACTGATGCTAGCGGATTACATAGGTCTGATATTACATCGAGATTCGAGGCCAAGCGGCACACACGGTGCTGCTGGACAGTATGTATATTATTTAATGAACATGACGGGGCCTCGATCAAACGAGCTACGCGGCAGCGCAAGAACGACGAAGTGGGACTCCATAGCACAGGGACACTGACATGAACACGGTCTAGACATGAGATGCGCTCCGATGCGAACTGACTTGCCTGAAAACTGGCATAACACGTCAGGTCAGTACATTGAATGTACTTGCAAGCTCACAACAAACATAAGCACGATGACAAACAATATCATGATATTTAATCAGATTAATACCACGCAAAACTACTACCAAAGGAAAACAAACGTTTCATGCAATGAGTCCCACGGACTCAGTTACCAGACGGTTACCTCGTAACCAAACGGTGACCATACCTGGGTCACACCTGAAACCAATCACTCATGAACACCTCAAGTGTTCATGCTTCACCGTGAACCGATCCATCACAACACTCACTTAGTTTGTAAGATTTATTAGAAAGGTTGATCCATGGTGTGACTTACTCCCGAGTTATGCCCATAACCGAGGACGCGGCTATCGATAGATTAAATACACTCTGCAGAGGTAGCGCACTTTACCCACACTACGGAACACCTGGACACGTATTCCCATTCGGGTGGACCAAAGCATTCCGATGAAACCCTCCCTTTGTCATGCACTCTCCCCGGCCACTCCGACCAACTCCCCCTCAGGGCTAGGTCTTGGGTGGCCCCATGTCTACCAAAGACACCAACGGCCACTGTCATGGCAAAACGGTCCCAAACGGGGACAAGGTACCATAAAAACAAAAACGAGCACACAAGGTTATGTCTGCCTACCGGGCCAGGGTATGCACGCCCATAACCTTCCCTCGCGGGAGGCACCGGTGAGAGGCACAACAAAGGACCGAATCAAGACCTTCCCATAAGGTAAATGTGGTCGCGCTGAATTAAAACCCGATTCAGTGGCACCATGATGTGATCAACATCGTATTCAAGTTGAACTTAATCAAGTTTAGCTTTGATAAAAAAAAATTTATCATCAACATGATATAACCCAAAAAAGAATCATGCAACTACTCATCATACAAAGCAAACAACTCATATTCATGGATCAAACTTAAAAATATAAGCATCTTGCAATTCTTAGAACCAAAACTTTTCTGGTTATAACTCATTTTTATTTATCAAGCAATATTGTTGTTAGTTCTTTATTTAAATGAAACTACCATTTAGTAAAATAACTAACATTAATTTCCATAGCAATATGTATAGTGCAAAATCTTACTCTACTTAACCACACAAGTTTATGCATTCAACCAGTAAATGAAACAAGCATATCAAGCATAGTAAAGTAACTAGAAATTAACCGAAGTTATTTATCAAATTTTAGTTTCAAATAAGAACTCATATTCAAGTAGAAAATCATAGATATTGAAATAACACCATCCAAATGCTGGTGTGGCTTGCCTTAGTGTAGAGGAGGATCACACCCCTCTTGGTTAGCTTCAAGACAAGCTTCTCCTTTTGAAAAAGAATTTAAACCACAAAAATATTTGTCAAAACACGTTCTGAAAATCACCAGAAATTCTAGGCACCAAGGAAAAATCCACCTTCTGGTGTGCTGCTAGAGCTTTCTGAAACAAAGACAATGCAAAAAGAATCAAATCATTTGGACTTATGGTTTAGAAATGGTGGTTGGTAAAAGTTCAGTCAAATTTCTGAATAATATTTGAATTAAACAGAAATCCTAGGGGGGTGACATCGAAGGCATAAAACAGAAATACGCCTCCAGTCGTACTGCTTCGGGAGCGAGTGGTGAGACCGACAGGTGGGTCCCGCGTGTCAGGAGAGAGGGGGTGCGCGAGATCAGAGAGAGGCGGGGCTTCGCCGGAGCTCACGCAGGCGACGAGGGGGTTTGGGGCTAGGCTAGAGGGATAGGATTGAAGCGGGGCTTGAGGCGCACCTGCCCGTACCCGTAGCTTGGCTTGGGGTGGACGGAGCTGCTCGCAGTTGAGCTCGCAAGCTACAGTGGCGGACGGGTTTCGCCGGAGTGGTTGAAGACGACGGCTAGAGGCAGCTCCGAGGGCTCAGTGGTGTCCAGGCAGCACCAGCAGATCCCCAATGCCCCACCCAAGTAGCTGCTTGAGCTCGAGAGGCACCAGAGAGCGGCGGCTGGACTGCGGGGATCATCGGAGTCCTCTGGTCGGGGCGACGGCCAGAGGCCTACCTGATCAAGCTTCTGCTCGTCTACGTGTTCGTGGAGGTGGTGTGGAGTGGTGCTTGGCTAGAAATTGAGGAGGGGAGCGCTATATATAGTCGGAGCAAGGGGGAAACGTGTCGCCACCGGAGCTCTCTGGACACGCGGCGAACGGCGACGAGAAGCTCCAAGGCGAGGGGGCAAAGGCTTAGCGTCAACGCAGGAGCTTGCCCACGCTCGCGGACGAGCACAGGAGGTGGTTGGGGAAGAGGACAAGCGCATGCGTGCACTATGGCGTTTTGGCCGCGAAGCGCCCGTGCTTGTTGCGGCGGCTCCGGCATTGGCAAGTGCTAGGGAGCGGTCAAGGGTGATGGGTCGGGGCCTGCGACACGGTGCGGCAGTCGGCGGCGAGCGCTGGAACGAGCACGCGCGAAACAGAGGGCAAGGCGCCAGCCACAGCGCGTCGAGACGCTGCCAGGTGCCGTGTCCTCGCGCAGTCACCAAGCTGGCATGGTCAAAACGACGCCCAGCAGTGGCCAAACCTTGTCTACGTGCTCGACCATGCAGTGTTTAGTCTTGGAGAGGTGATAGTTCATGCCCAGGCCGACCAGACTTGACTCTACTAAGCTGACAAGTTTCTGTCCAGAAACATGGTCGCCAAGTTTGGCCACCTTCTAGAAGGCCATTAGGGCTGATCTCCTGGGGTTTAGGGTTTCTTAGGAGGGTGATTAAGCTCAAGAAAGATCAAGGCTAAAAGCTCAAGAAAAATTGTACTTGTTGTACAAACTGGAGTTTTGGGTCAGAATAGAAATGATTTTCTACAGCAAAAATATTCCAAAAAGTGGTGCAATATTTTTGCATGGAAAGGTGTGCCAAGGTGCTAAGAATATTTAGGAATTATCTCAGATTTTCTTGAGCAAGAAAAATTGAGGTTGCTATGGAGCACAAGTTTCTGAAGTGAGTTTGAGAGAGAGAAATGAATATTTTTCTTTTATGAAAAATATTTATTTGATTATTTTGAGGATTGATCGGAGGAATAAAGTAGATAGGCCACTTGGGTGAAGTCAGGGATATGCCCAAGTGACAAGTCCATTTGAAATGATTCAAACTCCAATTCAAATCAGCACACAAACCACGATAAAAACCAAGTCCGAAAAAGAGAGAGAAGGCAAGTCCAGAAAAAGAGAGAAGGCAAAAATCCAGGCTGTCACAAACCTCCCCCACTTAAGATGAGTCTCGTCCTCGAGATTCGGTTTCTTGGGAAAACCATTCTGGGTATGTAGTCCTTAAAAATTCCTCTCTTTCCCAGGTCGCTTCCTCTTCGGTGTGGTGCTCCTACTGAACCTTGTAAAACCTTATTTCTTTGCTGCGGGTGACCCTTTCTGTCTGATCCAATATTCTGATTGGCTTTTCCTCATAAGTCAAATCCTTAGCCAATTCTATCTCTGCCATATTAGTCCTTTTCTCCGGTGGCGAGATACATCTTAGCTGTGATATGTGAAACACGTTGTGTACTTCTGACAGTTCCGGTGGCAATTCCATCTGATATGCAACCGTACCGACTCTGGCCACGACAAGGAATGGTCCGATATATCTGGGTGCCAACTTTCGGCGGGTCTGAGACCTCTTGACTCCTTTCATAGGGGTGACTCGGAGATATACGTGTTCTCTGGGTTCGAAGCTGGTCTGAGGATGTTTGGCATCATAGTAGCTCTGCTATCGAGATTTGGCCAATTGCAGTCTGTCGCGGATTTCCTTGACTTGCTTCTCCGCTTCGAGCATTAAATCAGCCCCGAAAATGCGGTTGTCTCCGGTTTGAGACCAGTTTAATGGAGTGCGGCATTTCCGGCCATACAGGGCTTCATAGGGTGACATCGTTAAGCTGGCCTAGAAACTGTTGTTGTAGGAAAACTCGGCGTAGGGCAGACAGTCTTCCCACTTGGTTCCTTGGGCCAATGTACATGCCCTGAGCATATCTTCAAGTATTTGATTTACTCATTCAGTCTGTCCATCTGTGTGAGGATGATAGGCCGTGCTGTATTTCAAAGCGGTCCCCAAGGCTTGATGGAGTCAGGACCAAAATGCGGAGGTGAAGAGAGATCCCCTGTCGGAGGTGATCGTCTTGGGTACTCCATGCAGACTGATGATTCTTGACACATATAGCTATGCGAGTTGATTTGCACGGTATGTGGTCCAGATAGGAAGAAAGTGTGCCACCTTTGTTAAGGTGTCCACTATGACCCATATTGCATCATTTCCTCGAAGATACCTTTGGTAGTCCGGTCATGAAGTCCATGCAGATATCATCCGATTTCCATTGGGATACTGGCAGAGGTTAGAGGAGTCCGGCGGGTTTTTGGTGTTTCGCCTTTACCTTATTGCATACGTCGCAACAGGCCACAAAGTATGTGATGTCTTTCTTCATTCCATCCCACCAAAATACCTGACGAAGGTCTTCATACATTTTGGTACCACCGGGATGAATTGAGTATGGTGCTTCATGCTCTTCTGCCAATATCTTCTTCTTCAGACTTTCTTGGTTGGGTACGCAGAGTCTTCCTCGGAACCTTAGCGAACCTTGTTGATCCATAGAGAAGTCTGGTGCATGCCCTTGCTGCATCTTCTGAATTAACATCTTATCATTCGCTTGATCACTGCGGATTTCTTCTTCGAGAGTAGGGGCAACTTCCAATATATTGGCAAGACGAGCGTCGGTGATTACCAAATTGAGCTGCATGATTTCTTCATAAACCTCAGGAGGCAAGGAATCCATTAGAGCATTAAGGTTGGCTGGTTTGCGGCTTAGGGCGTCAGCCACCACATTAGCTTTGCCCGGGTGATAATTTATCCCGAGGTCGTAGTCCTTAACCAATTCAAGCCATATTCGTTGTCGAAGGTTCAAATCGGGCTGAGTGGATATATACTTGAGACTCTTATGATTGGTGAATATCTGGCACTTCTTTCCAATCAGATAGTGTCTCCAGATCTTCAAAGCGTGCACCACCGCGGCCAATTCCAAATCATGAGTAGGGTAGTTTCCTTCGTGTTGCCGCAGTTGTCAAGATGCATATGCGACCACTTTGCCATCTTGCATGAGTACGCACCCCAGTCCTCTTCTGGATGCATCGCAGTAGACATCAAAACTGCGGTAGATGTCTGGAGGAGTCAATACTGGTGCCGATGTCAGCCTGATTTTTAATTCGTTGAAACTCCGCTCGCATTCCTCAATCCATACGAACTTCTTATCCTTCTTCAGAAGCCCAGTCATAGGCTTGGTGATCTTCGAGAAGCCTTCGATAAAATGGTGATAATATCCGGCTAGTCCAAGGAAACTCCAGATTTCTGAGACTGTGGTGGGTGCGGACCAATCAAGTACATCCTTCACCTTGCTTGGGTCCACTGAGATTCCTTCTGCCGAGAGGACATGCCCGAGGAATCCCACTTGTTGGAGCCAGAACTCACATTTGCTGAATTTGGCATAAAGTTGATGGTCGCGAAGCCTTTGCAGAACTGTTCGAAGATGCTCCTTGTGTTCGTCCTTGCTCTTGGAGTAAATGAGGATGTCATCAATGAATACCACCACAAATTTATCCAAGAAGTCCATAAACACCTTGTTCATCATATGCATAAAGAATGAAGGAGCGTTGGTGAGGCTGAAGGACATAACGGTGTACTCATAAAGACCGTATCGAGTGGTGAACGCGGTCTTAGGAATATCTTCCTTCTTTATCTTGAGTTGATGATATCCAGCCCTCAAATCAATTTTTGAGAATACTTTGGCCCCACTAAGTTGATCAAACAGATCATCGATCCTCGGCAGTGGATACTTGTTTTTGATGGTGACGTCATTCAGCTGTCAGTAGTCTATACACATTCGTAGATTGCCATCCTTTTTGTCCATGAATATTGCTGGTGATCCCCATGGTGAAGAGCCTGGACGAATGTATCCTTTCTGCAGCATCTCATCCAGTTGTTTCTTCAATTCCACCAATTCTGAGGAAGGCATCTGATAATATTTCTTATGTATCTGAGTGGTTCCAGGCACCAAGTCAATTGTGAACTCCAATTCTCGGTCTGGTGGCATGCCTAGTAATTCTTCAGGAAAGACGTCTGGATACTCACTGATCATAGGAATTAATTCCACTTCTTCTGCCACTGCCGCGAAAACCATATCTTTCGTGGGTATGCGCTTGCGGGCATAAAAACTTGTGGTGCGACCTTCCATATTTTTCAGGGTAACTTCTCTGGTCGCACAGCTGATGCATTGATATTGAGTTAACCAATTCATGCCCAGAATGACGTCCAATTTGTTGGAATCGATTATTATCAACGAGGTTGGAAACTTGACGCCCTTGATGTCAATTTCCAAATTTCGGCAGACGAGATTGCTTCTGAGTAGGGATCCCGGGGATTGTACCAGTATGTACTTTCCAAAATCGAGCAAGTAAAATTGTTTTGGGAAGCAAAACTCCGCGATATGAAAGAGTGGGAAGCCCCAGAGTCAAATAAAATTACGACGGGTATGTCATTAACAAGAAACATACCAATGATGACTTCCGGGTCCTCTTGAGCTTCGTCTGCGGAGATGTGATGAATTTGCCCTTGAATCATATCTAGGGCGGAATACGGCTCCATGTAGTTGACTTGCGGCTGGAAGGGAGCTACGTGCTTGTTGTTCTTGGGACACTGTCTGGCGTAGTGTCCGGTTTGACCACAGCTTAAACATGAATTGTTGCACTGACAGTCTTCGCGCACCGGGCCGGTCACGACATTCTTGACTTGTGTAGTAGTCTTGTTGACATTCTGCTGCCAATTTGGTTTGTGCTCCACCTAAGTCTGTTGCCAAGTACGAGCCTTTTGCACTGGTTGCATATCCTTCTTTGGCTCGAATTTGCGCTTGTGGTCGTTAACAGCTGGCTTGTTGTCGTGTAGGAGCTTGTGTTCCCTTTCGGTGATGAGGGCCTTGTTCACTAGCGTCACGAAGTCTGGGAAATCAAACATGCTGAGAGTGCACCTGAGATGCTGATTCAGGCCTCCAAGGAACCGGTCGATCTTCCACTCTTCTGTGGCAACATCGTGGAGTGAATAGCGGGCCAAATGGTTGAACTTGTTCAGGTACTCGTTGATGGTCATGCTGCCTTGAGTGAGAGCGAGGAATTTGCGCTGCTTGATTCTCATAACTCTGGTGGGAATATGATACTTGCGGAATCGTTCCTTGAATTTTTCCCAAGTAATTTCCTTGTCTGCGGGCCATATTGCCTTGGCATTATCCCACCATATCATGGCAGCTCCTTCGAGATAATGCGTTGCAAAGGGAACCTTGTCCCCTTCTTCAGTGCGAGCAATCTCCAGTTTCCTCTCCATAGTCCTTAGCTAGTCGTCCGCGTCCAAAGGATCAGTAGCGTGGCTGAAACTGGGAGGCATGGTTCGCTGAAAATCTGACTGTTTGGAGTGATGGCCATTCTAGTTTCCATTCTGCCCAACCATAACTTGCACACTCTTCAGGATTTGCAATAGGTCGTTGCTCCTTCTTTCTTCAAACATTCGCAGGATTTGATTGGTGGAAGGCGGATGTGGCGGTTGCGGCGGAGGTGGCTGGTATGGCTCGGGGGAATGTCCCGCCTGTCTTGCAGAACGACGTATAGGGACATCCTCACAAGCTTGGCTACTGCTGCCTCCACGCATCATCCTATTTTTCGTTTTCCCGATATATAGCAACCATGATGAGAAAATTCCAAAATGGGGGAAAAAGCCAATGACAAATCCCGGAAGAAAACAACGAATGGAAACCAAGGCGAATAAAAAGTCCAACATAATTATACATAGTCTCAACATGAAAGTAACCATGACAGCGGGTCTACTACCCTCATACATGAAACTACGCATCATGACAAGTGCGATTACAGTCATACATCATGCTCATGACTACAGCGATACTCTAATGGTCTACTGCTCGGTCGGTACTGCTGCAGGCTCGTCTCCTGAGCCGGACCTTGATCCTGAACTAATAACAGAGACCTCCAGGTCAAGAGGGACGTGATGACGCTGCCTTGAGGGCTCTCCCTTAGGGGCATGCAGGGGATGGGATCTAAGCATAGGAGCAGCAGGAGTAGCGACAAGGGAAGACCATGCAGCAGGAGCGCTGTGAGGGTTCACCGTCAGAGGGTTAACGGTACCCTGCGAGGTCGTCGGGGGAACAGAGGTGGAAGAAACCAGAGCAGAAGTATAGATGACAGCGGGAAGAGGATTCCTCATACGAGCAGCTGCGAGAGCGGTGCGAGCACGTGAAAGCTCCCAAGCTAACTCGTAGTCCAGGAGATAACTAGTGGTGATGTAGCGAGAAAGGTGGCTAGTGGGACGGTCGCACGCTGGGTTAATCAAAGGAAAATGGATACGCCCATTCTCGTGCAGAGATGGGTAGAAGAAGAGACCAGGTTGGGTATGCATGTGGACCTCGTTGTAGCGCAAGTCTACAAGAGCCTCGAGAGCAGCAAACTGAACCGCCTGGGATGGCGTAGAAGCAAGGTCACCCTTAGTCGAACGAGTGTAAGCGTCGGAAGGGGAACTATGGTGTAGAGTGACCTTAGCATAATACTCATACAATGCACCGGCCAGATGCTCGCGATACACCCAATACTCTAGATCAGCACCCTTTGGGTAGAGTCGTCGCCACACATTATGTAGCAGATGCAGCGATGTGTACGGAGCTGGCTCAGGATGGTACAAGATCGGTACTGGTACCATCTACACTCACAAACCATTCAGTTAGTAATAACAAATAAACATGCATGCAATGCAACAATCGGCACTCAAACAAAGCTATCTACCATTTCACTAACGCACTAACGGTCTAGCGTGTCCAACAATTAGCGCAGCTCTGATACCAAGCGTTGTGACACCTCGGCTCAGAGCAACCGGTTGACCTTGCATTGCCAGCCCAGAGATCAAGTCTTCTAGCAATACACAACAACATGGTACAGAAACAACCGCTTTATTGATGCTAGCGGGCTACATAGGTTTGATATTACATCGAGATTCGAGGCCAAGCGGCACACACGGTGCTGCTGGACAGTATGTACATTATTTAATGAACATGACGGGGCCTCGATCACACGAGCTACGCGGCAGCGGAAGAACGACGAAGTGGAACTCCATAGCACAGGGACACCAACGTGAACACGGCCTAGACACGAGATGCGCTCTGATGCGAACTGACTTGCCTGAAAACTGGCATAACACACCAGGTCAGTACATTGAATGTACTTGCAAGCTCATAACAAACATAAGCACGATGACAAACAATATCATGATATTTAATCAGATTAATACCATGCAAAACTACTACCGAAGGAAAACAAACATTTCATGCAATGAGTCCCACGGACTCGCTTACCATACGGTTACCTCGTAACCAAACGGTGACCATACCTGGGTCACACCTGAAACCAATCACTCATGAACACCTCAAGTGTTCATGCTTCGCCATGAACAGATGCATCATAGAGCTCACTTAGTTTGCAAGATTTATTAGAAAGGTTGATCCATGGTGTGACTTACTCCCGAGTTATGCCCATAACCGAGGACGCGGCTATCGATAGATTAAATACACTCTACAGAGGTAGCGCACTTTACCCACACTACAGAACACCTGGCCTCGCATTCCCATTCGGGTGGACCAAAGCATTCCAACAAAATCCTCCCTTTGTCATGCACTCTCCCCGGTCACTCCGACCAACTCCCCCTCAGGGCTAGGTCTTGGGTGGCCCCGTGTCTACCAAAGACACCAACGGCCACCACCGTGGCAAAACAGTCGCAAACGGGGACAAGGTACCATAAAAACAAAATTGAGCACACAAGGTTATGTCTGCCTATCGGGCCAAGGTATGCACGCCCATAACCTTCCCTTGCAGGAGGCACCGGTGAGAGCCACAACAAAGGACCGAATCAAGACCTTCCCATAAGGTAAATGTGGTCGCACTGAATTAAAACCCGATTCAGTGGCACCATGATGTGATCAACATCATATTCAAGTTGAACTTAATCAAGCTTAGCTTTGATAAAAACTTTTTTATCAACAACATGATATAAACCAAAAAATAATCATGCAACTACTCGTCATACAAAGCAAACAACTCATATTCATGGATCAAACTTAACAATATATGCATCTTGCAATTCTTAGAACCAAAACTTTTCTGGTTATAACTCATTTTTATTTATAAAGCAATATTGTTGTTAGTTCTTTATTTAAATGAAACTATCATTTAGTAAAATAACTAACATTAATTTCCATAGCAATATGTATAGTGCAAAATCTTACTCTACTTAACCACACAAGTTCATGCGTTCAACCAGTAAATGAAACAAGCATATCAAGCATAATAAAGTAACTAGCAATTAACCAAAGTTATTTATCAAATTTTAATTTCAAATAAGAACTCATATTCAAGTAGAAAATCATGGATATTGAAATAGCACCATCCAAATGTTGGTGTGGCTTGCCTTAGTGTAGAGGAGGATCACACCCCTCTTGGTTAGCTTCAAGACAAGCTTCTCCTTCTGAAAAATAATTTAAACCACAAAAATATTTGTCAAAACACATTCTGAAAATCACCAGAAATTCTAGGCAGCAAGGAAAAATCCACCTTCTGGTGTGCTGCTAGAGCTTTCTAAAACAAAGACAATGCAAAAAAGAATCAAATCATTTGGACTTATGGTTTAGAAATGGTGGCTGGTCAAAGTTCAGTCAAATTTCTGAATAATATTTGAATTAAACAGAAATCCTGGGGGGGTGACGTCGAAGGCGTAAAACAGAAATACGCCTCCACTCGTACCGCTTCGGGGCGCGAGTGGTGAGACCGACAGGTGGGTCCTGTGCGTTAGGAGAGAGAGGGGGTGCGCGAGATCAGAGAGAGGCTGGGCTTCGCCGGAGCTCAGCCAGCGACGAGAGGGTTCGGGGCTAGGCTAGAGGGATAGGATTGAAGAGGGGCTCGAGGCGCACCTGCCCGTACCCGTAGCTTGGCTTGGAGTGGACAGAGTTGCTCGCAGTTGAGCACGCAAGCTACGGTGGCGGACGGGTTTCACCGGAGTGGTTGAAGACGACGGCTAGAGGCGGCTCCAAGGGCTCTGTGGTGTCCAGGCAGCACTAGCAGATCCCCAATGCCCCGCCCAAGCAGCTGCTTGAGCTCGAGAGGCACCAGAGAGCGGCGGCTGGACTGCGGCGATCGCTGGATTCCTCTGGTCGGGGCGACGGCCAGAGGCCTGCCCGACCGAGCTTCTGCTCATCTACGTGTTCGTGGAGGTGGTGTGGAGTGGTGCTTGGCTAGAAATCGAGGAGGGGAGCGCTATATATAGTCGGAGCAAGGGGGAAACATGTCGCCTCCGGAGCTCTCTGGACATGCGGCGAACAGCGACGAGAAGCTCCAGGACGAGGGGGCAAAGGCTCAGCGTCAATGCAAGAGCTTGCCCACGCTCGCGGACGAGCACAGGAGGCGGTTGCGGAAGAGGACAAGCGCGCACACACACTATGGTGTTTTGGCCACGACGCGCCTGTGCTTGTTGTAGTGGCTCCGGCGTCGGCGAGCGCTAGGGAGCAGTCAAGGGTGATGGGTCGGGGCTTCTGGCGTAGTGCGGCAGTCGGCGGCGAGCGCTGGAATGAGCACGCGTGAAACAGAGGGCAAGGCGCCAGCCAGAGCGCGTCGAGACGCTGCCAGGTGTCGTGTCCTCGCGCGGTCACCAAGCTGGTATGGTCAAAACGATGCCCAAGAGCGGCCAAACCTTGTCTACGCGCTCGACTGTGCAGAGTTTAGTCTAGGAGAGGTGATGGTTCATGCCCAGGCCGACCAGACTTGACTCTACTAAGCTGACAAGTTTCTGTCCAGAAACTTGGTTGCCAAGTTTGGCCACCTACTAGAAGGCCATTAGGGCTGATCTCCTGGGGTTTAGTGTCTCTTAGGAGGGTGATTAAGCTCAAGAAAGATCAAGGCTAAAAGCTCAAGAAAAATTGTACTTGCTGTACAAACTGGAGTTTTGGGTCAGAATAGAAATGATTTTCTACAGCAAAAATATTCCAAAAAGTGGTGCAATATTTTTGCATGGGAAGGTGTGCCAAGGTGCTAAGAATATTTTGAAATTATCTCAGATTTTCCTGAGCAAGAAAAATTGAGGTTGCTATGGAGCACAAGTTTCTGAAGTGAGTTTCAAAGAGAGAAATGAATATTTTTCTTTTATGAAAAATATTCATTTGATTATTTTAAGGATTGATTAGAGGAATAAAGTAGATAGGCCACTTGGGTGAAAGTCAAGGATAAGCCCAAGTGACAAGTCCATTTGAAATGATTCAAACTCCAATTCAAATCAGGGCAAAAACCACGATAAAAACCAAGTCCGGAAAAGAGAGAGAAGGCAATCCAAAAAATGAGAGAAGGCAAAAATCCAGGCTGTCACAAGCGCATATACTATGCACGCATGCATGCATGAATCCCCCTCATCGTCTTGAAGTGTGGTGTAACATACATATGCATCGTCAACCTAACCCTCACTCAGTGTGGGGATTTCTAGTTCGAAATCACGGTGCCACATCAAAGTTGTTCCATTGTGTACTAAAAAACACATCTCTCCATACATATGTTTGGGGCATACGCATGTAGTGGTTGTCTTTGGGACTATCTACTTGTGTGATTATTGGTGAGCTAGCCTATCTCCGGGATCGCATGGACGACCATCTGTTTGACCAACAACAAGAGAGAGGTTGTACGACCAAGGTGGATTATTCTTGGTCCATTTTACGATCAATCTTGGTGAGATGCCTCTCTGGCCCGCCGACTGAAAGTGTGGGGGGGCTGCTACTTTGCACTTTGAAGGTGAACCTCGGTTGGGGGGGCATGTATTCATAGCTTAGGCTTCCCTTCGTGCCGACACGAGGGGGCTGCTAGCTACTTCGCACTTTGCTAGGTGAACCATGGTTGGGGTGGCATCCATTCATAGCTTAGGATTCCCTTCGGCCGACACAAGGGAGGGGGCTGCTAGCTACTTCACACTTTGCTAGGTGAGCCTCGACTGGGGGGCATGCATTCATAGCTTAGGATTCCCTTCGTGCCGACACGAGGGGGTTGCTAGCTACTTCACACTTTGCTAGGTGAACCACGGTTGGGGGGCATCCATTCATAGCTTAGGATTCCCTTCATGCCGACACGAGGGAGGGGGAGGGCTGCTAGCTACTTCACACTTTGCTAGGTGAGCCTCGGTTGGGGGGCATGCATTCATAGCTTAGGATTCCCTTCGTGCCGACACGAGGGGGCAAGCAAACCGTGCGCTTTGCGACATAGGTGCAAATCGAAGTTGCATTTGGTATTTTAAAATCAAACCACCCTTTTCATACATAAATTTGGTCGACATGCAAGTGTTTTCATGTTCTGACCCTCTCTCGCGTCATTTTTCGCCAAATTTATGAACATTAGACAAGTCGGATGACGCAATAGACACGGTTTACTCAAACTAACCGTGTGCCATGCTGGTGCCCCTCTCACGCACACATCCACATAGTACATTAGGCTCCACGAGGCTCCCCCTCTCAAAAATATCTGCCCGCCTTGAGGGTTTTTCTATTTCATAACACACGGTTGTTATCTTCGGACCGTGTGTGATGTTTCTTGTTCCCAATCCCACCTGCATCCCTAGAAAATATCTGCCCGCCTCGAGGAGGGTTTTTCTGTTTCATAACACACTGTTGTTATCTCCGGACCATGTGCGATGTTTCTTGTTCCCAATCCCACCTGCATCCCTAGAAAATATCTGCCCACCTCAAGGAGGGTTTTTCTGTTTCATAACACACGGTTGTTATCTCCAGACTGTGTGCGATGTTTCTTGTTCCGAATCCCACCTGCATCCCTAGAAAATATCTGTCCGCCTTGAGGGTTTTTTCTGTTTCATAACACACGGTTGTTACCTCCGGACCGTGTGCAATGCACCATCATCAAAATTTTCAAAAGCCCCGGCATTTCACTCCCGCGTTTGACTCCGGCATAGTAAAATTTTCAGTACCCACGTCATTTCCTCAAACACACCCCCGCCCCCCTCCACACACACACACACACCAAAACCTCCTCGGGCGTGCACACACACACACACCCTCCCTCGCTCGAAACCGTAGCAAGGTCCCTGTCATCGCCGGCAACGCAAGACCTCCATTGTCAACATTTGTCGGTTTGTCCGTGCAGCTTACCCACCGATCTCCATACCCAGGCCGCCCTGAGTTTTATATCACGCCTGCCAAACGCCCCCTTTCCCCTAGAACACCATCCCCATCCCCATCCCCCAGTCCAGAGCGTCGCAGCCTAAGCCCGGCTACGCTTCCCGTGGAGCTCGAGGAGCGACTGGCCCAAAAGAGGTGTACCACGGTCTCTTCGCCCGATGTCACCGAGGAAGCTGACGACCATTACTGGCCGCAGACACTCAATCAGCGGGCTAGAGTATGCGGGTATGTCGCGGACGCCGGCCACGACATCGAGGTTGTCGACAATGACGGCCTGAGGCGGGCTATGTCACTGGTTAAGTGGCCCACCCCAACCCCTCGGGTTCAACCATCGTAGATCTCATCCATGGCCCCACCGCTGATCTCCTCTGGCTCGCTGTCAAGAATTTGTTATCCTACATCGCCATTGATCCCCTTTTATCATTTTTGAAGGACACATTCTGCGATGCTGGCTTGGGATCCACAGCTTCCAAGTCAGACATCATCGATGGCGACCACGAGGAGGGCACCCTCTCCGGCTATTCCAAGGGGAAAGAGCCCGTCTTCTCTTCCAAGGGGAAAGAGCCTGTCTGCAACATCAGGGAGGGCATCCTACAGTCGTGCTCTTCCAATGGGAAGGAGCCCATCTGCGACAACACGGAGCGCATCCAGGGTCCTTGCTCTTCCCACGGGAACGAGCCCATCTATGACAAGTGAGGAAACCCATGATTTGTTTTGTCGTGCCTCTTCATAGGGGGGAACCCATGATTTGTTTTGTCGAGTCCCTTTTGTAGTGCAGTGAGATGTGTCCAGTTTTAATTGCTATATCTGGTTGTTTGCAGTATGCCTTGTTTATTTCAGTTGTTCAAAGTGTGATGCTCTATATGTGCAATTATTTACTGTGCAGTACATTTCATCAATCCAGTTTTAAACATACCGATAGGAATGCATATATTTGCTTGCTGTTAAGCCTGTTATAGCTAGCATATGCCTCTTTTAAAGTTTTTTGATTGTTCTGTTGTTTGTAGTTAGCATATGTCCAGTTTCAAATGCTATCTTTGGTTGTTGTAGTATGCCTTGTTTATTCCAGTTATTCACAACGTGATGTTCTATATGTGCAAGTATGGACTGTGCAGTTCAGTTTCATCAGTACCAGTTTCAACAATACCACTATGAATGACTACATTTGGTTGCTACATCTTGTAGTTAACACGTCTTTCCATTTTTATTTAGCAATAACCAGTGTACTTAGATCGGCACAATACCAGTTTGAATGACTATGTTTGCTTGTTGTTAAATGTTAGGCATGTTGCAGTTAACACACCTTTCCACTTGTTTTGCTTTACGAGCGTGCTTAAACCTGCACACTGAAGCTATCTTTTGGAGATTATTTTTTCTCACATGGATAATTTTGGTTGATGTTTAGCCTGTTGTGCTTAACATGCTTCTCGATGTACCTACACATGACAATTCTGGGAACGACTATTGTTTTCCATCGAGGTTAGTTTCATCCCATGGCATATATATGCTCACTGTTCAGGATATCGGTAGCCGGTACCATATAGGCGGGGGGCTGATAAGGGACTAATCGGTGAATCGGACTTTTAACTGAATATATCAGCAACCCATTTATCGTTGAGTTAACTAGGGCCATATTTACTATATCTGAGGCTACATAGCAACATGCACTGTACTTAATGTCTACATATGCAATCCTAGGCTACATAGCAACAAGGAAGAGTGTGATACATCTCCAACGTATCTATAATTTATGAAGCATTCATGCTATTATATTATCTGTTTTGGTTGTTTATGGGCTTTATTATACACTTTTATATTATTTTTTGGACTAACCTATTAACCGGAGACCCAGCCCATATTGTTGTTTTCTTGCCTATTTCAGTGTTTCGAAGAAAAGGAATATCAAATGGAGTCCAAACGGAATGAAACCTTTGGGAAAGTTATTTTTGGAACGGAAGCAATCCAGGGGACTTGGAGTGCACGTAAGGGAAGCTTCGAGGTGGCCACGAGGCAGGGAGGCACGTCCTACCCCCTGGGCACGCCCCCCACCCTCGTGGGCCCCTCGTGGCTCCCCTGATCGGCTTCTTTCGCCTATATATGTCCATATACCCTAAAAACATCGAGGACAAGAATAGATCGGGAGTTCCGCCGCCGCAAGCCTCTGTAGCCACCAGAAACCAATCGGGACCCTGTTCCAGCACCCTGCCGGAGGGGGGATCCCTCACCGGTGCCCATCTTCATCATCCCGGCACTCTCCATGAAGAGGAGGGGGTAGTTCACCCTCGGGGCTGAGGGTATGTACTAGTAGCTATGTGTTTGATCTCTCTCTCTCTCTCTCTCTCTCTCTCTCTCTCTCGTGTTCTTGAGTTGGCACGATCTTGATGTATCGCGAGCTTTGCTATTATAGTTGGATCTTATGATGTTTCTCCCCCTCTACTCTCTTCTAATGGATTGAGTTTTCCCTTTGAAGTTATCTTACCGGATTGAGTCTTTAAGGATTTGAGAACACTTGATGTATGTCCTGTCGTGCTTATATATGGTGACAATGGGATATTCACGTGATCTACTTGATGTATGTTTTGGTGATCAACTTGCGGGTTCAGTGACCTTGTGAACTTATGCATAGGGGTTGGCACACGTTTTCGTCTTGACTCTCTAGTAGAAACTTTGGGGCACTCTTTGAAGTTCTTTGTGTTGGTTGAATAGATGAATCTGAGATTGTGTGGTGCATATCGTATAATCATGCCCATGGATACTTGAGGTGACATTGGAGTATCTAGGTGACATTAGGATTTTGGTTGATTTGTGTCTTAAGGTGTTATTCTAGTATGAACTCTATGATAGATCGAGCGGAAAGAATAGCTTCGTGTTATTTTACTACGGACTCTTGAATAGATTGATCAGAAAGGATAACTTTGAGGTGGTTTCGTACCCTACCATAATCTCTTCGTTTGTTCTCCGCTATTAGTAACTTTGGGTGACTCTTTGTTGCATGTTGAGGGATTGTTATATGATCTAATTATGTTATTATTGTTGAGAGAACTTGCACTAGTGAAAGTATGAACCCTAGGCCTTGTTTCCTAGCATTGCAATATCGTTTACGCTTACTTTTATCATTAGTTACCTTGCTGTTTTTATATTTTCAGATTACAACAACCTATATCTACCATCCATATTGCACTTGTATCACCATCTCTTCGCCGAACTAGTGCACCTATACAATTTATCATTGTATTGGGTGTGTTGGGGACACAAGAGACTCTTTGTTATTTGGTTGCAGGGTTGTTTGAGAGAGACCATCTTCATCCTACACCTCCCACAGATTGATAAACCTTAGGTCATCCACTTGAGAGAAATTTGCTACTGTCCTACAAACCTCTGCACTTGGAGGCCCAACAACGTCTACAAGAAGAAGGTTGTGTAGTAGACATCAAGCTCTTTTCTGGCGCTGTTGCCGGGGAGGTTAGTGCTTGAAGGTATATCTTTAGATCTTGCAATCGAATCTTTTAGTTTCTTGCTTTATCACTAGTTTAGTTTATAAAAGAAAACAACAAAAAAATGGAATTAAGGTTGCCTCATATGCTTCATCTTTTTAATGTCTTTCATGAAAATTATGGGAAGGAAAATTGTGCTCAAGTACTAGAAGAAGAATTACATCGAATGCTTGGCATAAAATATGTGAATGATGAGCACGACTGCAATGTTGTTAGTATGAATTCTTTGAATACCCATGATGCTAATGATATGCAAAGCCACAAGCTTGGGGATGCTATGTTTGACAAAGATGATATGTTTAGTCCCCCAAGTTTTGATGAGAATATTTATTATGATGAAAGCATGCCTCCTATTTATGATGATTATATTGATGAAAGTGGATTTGGAGGGGCCATGACTTTATTTAGTGATGAATCCACTATTTCGGAAGAGGTTCCAATTGATTATGAGAACAAAGTTGCTATCTATGATGATTATTGTGATGACTTGTATGCTATTAAGAATAATGATAACCATAAACTTGTCATCGTGATTTTAATTTTCCATTGGATTATGCTTCACATGATAGTTCTATGCAAGTAGATCATGAAAAGAATGCTTTATGTGCTGGTTATATTGTTGAATTCATTCATGATGCTACTGAAAATTATTATGAGGGAGGAACATATGCTTGTAGGAATTGAAATAATATCAAGTTTCCTCTCTATGTGCTTAAAATTTTGAAGCTATGCTTGTTTTACCTTCCTATGCTAGTTGATCCTTGTTCCCATAAGTTGTTTGCTCACAAAATCCCAATGCATAGGAAGTGGGTTAGGCTTAAATGTGCTATTCATATTCTTCATGATGCTCCCTTTATGTTTCAATTCTTATCTTTTATGTGAGCATCATTGAAATCATCATGCCTAGCTAAAAGACATTAAAGAAAAGCGCTTGTGGGGAGACAACCCAATATTTAACTTTACTATTTTTGTGTGTCCACATGATTATGCTACTGTAGTAATCATGTTTTTTAGCTTTTGTTTCAAGAAAGTACCAAGTAAGACCTTTAGGATAGCTTACGGTGATAGTTGTGTTGATCCTGCTGAAAATCAGAAACTTTTGCACTCATAGTTTTGATAATTCACAAAAACGTGATTTTGATAGGATTATTTTTTCTCTGGATTGGTACACAAATTTCTCAGGTTTTCCTAATTTGGTAGGATTTTTGGAGTTCCATAAGTATACCTTTGATACAGATTACTACAGACTGTTCTATTTTTGACAGATTCTGTTTTCTATGTGTTGTTTGCTTATTTTGATGAATCTATGAGTAGTATCGGAGGGTATGAACCAAAGATAAGTTGGAATACAGTAGGTTTAACACCAATATGAATTTAGAATGAGTTCACAACAGTACCTAAGTGGTGGTTTTATTTTCTTATACTAACGGAGCTTACGAGTTTTCTGCTGAGTTTTGTGTTGTGAAGTTTTCAAGTTTTGGGTAAAGATTCGATGAACTATGGAATAAGGAGTGGCAAGAGCCTAAGCTTGGGGATGCCCAAGGCACCCCAAGGTAATATTCAAGGACAACCAAGAGCCTAAGCTTGGGGATGCCCCGTATGGCGTCCCCTCTTTCGTCTTCGTTCATCAGTAACTTTACTTGGAGCTATATTTTTATTCACCACATGATATGTGTTTTGCTTGGAGCGTCATTTTGTTTTATTTTGTTTTGTTTGCTCTTTAAATAAAGTACCAAGATCTAAAAATCTTAAATGAGAGAGAGAGTCTTCACATAGTTACATAATTATTTAGCTACTCATTGATCTTCACTTATATCTTTTTGGAGTAGTTTGTCATTTACTCGTGTGCTTCACTTATATCCTATGAGTAAATGGTTGAATGAGTTGAATGTCATTATATATGTTTCACATGCTTATCCCATGGGGAGTAATGACTTCACATCTAAGAAGTAGAGGTGGTAAATTTATTGAAGGTTAGCAAACATTGTATTGGTCACTTGAACAATTCATGAAAGAATATTGAAGGAAGAGAGATTTCACATATAAATATACTATCTTAGACATCTTCTATGATTGTGAGCCCCATTAATTATTTTCAAACCTGAGCAAATTAGTTGAAATTGGACAAGGAAGACAACATAATGAGTTACGCTTGGGTATATTTGTATAGAAGTTATATTGTTATAGATCCTCCAACATGTGGTGCTTGCTATTTAGAATCCTTTGTTAGGAAAAATATATGTACTAAGCGGGAATACTGCTTGTGCATCCAAATTCCTTGAACCAAGTTTCTTCCATGAGTGTCCACCATACCTACATATATGCGGTATTTACCTGCCGTTCCAAGTAAATTTGCATGTGCCAAACTCTAAACCTTCAAATAATAATCTGTTTTGTATGCCTGAATCGCTCATGTAGCGACTAGGGGCTGTCAGTATCTTCCATGCTAGGTGGGTTATTCTCGCGATGAGTGGACTCCGCTCATCATTCACGAGAAAAATGGCTGGTAATTGGGATGCCCAGTCCCATGATCAAAAGATCAAAATCAAATCAAAATAATTGCAAACAAAACTCCCCCAGGATTGTTGTTAGTTGGAGGCACCCGTTGTTTCGGGCAAGCCATGGATTGATGATTGTTGGTGGAGGGGGAGTAAAGACTTTACCATTCTGTTTGGGAAACGCCTATAATGTATCCAGTATGGAAGAAACTGGGAACCCTTGGTTGTTATGTTGACAATGAAAGCATACCTCTCAAAATTATTTTCATCTTTGTTTAAAAGCTTTGAGCTCTGGCACCTCTGCAAATCCCTACTTCCCTCTGCGAAGGGCCTATCTTTTACTTTTATGCAAGAGTTAGTAGTATTCCTTCTCATTCCTACCTACTCTTTAGTTGGCAAGCATCGTGTGTTGGGGAAAGATCTAAGCATATATGGCCATTCAAATATATTTGATCATGAATTATTATTGTTGACAATTATCTATATGATAAGTAAGTTGGGAGGCGAAACATTAAGCCCCTATCTTTCTCTGTGTTCGATCGATGCTATTTGTTCTAAAAATATGCTTTGAGTGGTAGCAATCATGGAAGACTATATGATAGTTGAGTATGTGGGATTTGCTAAATCAAAGCTCTGACATAGACCCTTCCTGAAAATAAGATGAATTGCAATTGTTTGATGACTAAGAACATAGTTTGCTAGTTTTTAAGGAAGTTTATAGTCTATGCTTTAACACTTGAATAGCTTGTTACTTGATTGTGAGAAGTTTTATGAGATGAGCTACTGTTATGACATATAATCATGTTAGAAAACGTGATTGAAATTATCATTGATGAAACTTGTGCACCCGCTAGCATTCACACTTCATAAATTCTTCCTTTTATCATTTACCTACTCGAGGACGAGCAGGAATTAAGCTTGGGGATGTTGATACGTCTCCAACATGTCTATAATTTATGAAGCATTCATGCTATTATATTATCTATTTTGGATGTTTATGGGCTTTATTATACACTTTTATATTATTTTTGGGACTAACCTATTAACCGGAGGCCCAACCCATATTGCTGTTTTCTTGCCTATTTTAGTGTTTCGAAGAAAAGGCATATCAAACGGAGTCCAAACGGAATGAAACCTTCGGGAAAGTTATTTTTGGAACAGAAGCAATCCAGGGGACTTGGAGTGCACGTAAGGGAAGCTTCGAGGTGGCCACAAGGCAGGGAGGCGCGCCCTACCCCCCTGGGTGCACCCCCCACCCTTGTGGGCCCCTCGTGGCTCCCCTGACCGACTTTTTTCGCCTATATATGTCCATATACCCTAAAAACATCGTGGACAATAATAGATCGGGAGTTCCACCGCCGCAAGCCTTTGTAGCCACCAAAAATCAATCGGGACCCTGTTCCCGCACCCTGCCGGAGCGGGGATCCCTCACCGGTGGCCATCTTCATCATCCCGGCGCTCTCCATGACGAGGAGGGAGTAGTTCACCCTCGGGGCTGAGGGTATGTACTAATAGCTATGTGTTTGATCTCTCTCTCTCTCTCTCTCTCTCTCTCTCTCGTGTTCTTGAGTTGGCACAATCTTGATGTATCACGAGCTTTGCTATTATAGTTGGATCTTATGATGTTTCTCCCCCTCTACTCTCTTGTGATGAATTGAGTTTTCCCTTTGAAGTTGTCCTATCGGATTGAGTATAAGGATTTGAGAACACTTGATGTATGTCTTGCCGTGCTTATCTGTGGTGACAATGGGATACTCACGTGATCTACTTGATGTATGTTTTGGTGATCAACTTGCGGGTTCAGTGACCTTGTGAACTTATGCATAGGGGTTGGCACACGTTTTTGTCTCGACTCTCCGATAGAAACTTTGGGGCACTCTTTGAAGTTCTTTGTGTTGGTTGAATAGATGAATCTGAGATTGTGTGATGCATATCGTATAATCATGCCCACGGATACTTGAGGTGACATTGGAGTATCTAGGTGACATTAGGATTTTGGTTGATTTTTGTCTTAAGGTGTTATTCTAGTACGAACTCTATGATAGATCGAACGGAAAGAATAGTTGCGTGTTATTTTACTACGGACTTTTGAATAGATTGATCAGAAAGGATAACTTTGAGGTGGTTTCGTACCCTACCATAATCTCTTCGTTTGTTCTCCGCTATTAGTGACTTTGGAGTGACTCTTTGTTGCATGTTGAGGGATTGTTATATGATCTAATTATGTTATTATTGTTGAGAGAACTTGCACTAGTGAAAGTATGAACCCTAGGCCTTGTTTCCTAGCATTGCAATATCGTTTACGCTCACTTTCATTAGTTACCTTGTTGTTTTTATATTTTCAGATTACAACAACCTATATCTACCATCCATATTGCACTTGTATCACCATCTCTTCGCCGAACTAGTGCATCTATACAATTTACCATTGTATTGGGTGTGTTGGGGACACAAGAGACTCTTTGTTATTTGGTTGCAGGGTTGAGAGAGACCATCTTCATCCTACGCCTCCCACGGATTGATAAACCTTAGGTCATCCACTTGAGGGAAATTTGCTACTGTCCTACAAACCTCTGCACTTGGAGGCCCAACAACGTCTACAAGAAGAAGGTTGTGTAGTAGACATCAGAGTGTTACCTTAATGTTCTGATGATGTCTAGATATATGTAGAAGAGCAGCAGTAGCAACAACAACAACACAACCCCGGTTGGATACTCAACTTAGCTAGAGGTTAGAGTTAGTTTCTAGCTCATGACTAACCCTGAACTAACTCCATCCAAAGAGGTGTTTGGATGATAGGGTTGGATACTTAGATTGACAATAAATGCACTAGGAGAACTAGCTCCAATTAGCACCTCTTGGGTTGGATAGTTTTTTGGGGTGTGTTATAGATGCAAGTAGCTCAAACTAGCCCTCATGTTTAGATATACATTAGGGTATTTGAGCCCAAACTAGCTCAAACTAACTCTAACCTATGGATACAACAGTTAATCAGCCGATAATTTGTAAGAATGCAATAAACTCCTTCCGGCACATAATATAAGATGTTAATTCATATAATATGTTAGTATATTGGGTGTTATAAGATACTATAAAAGAGTGTTGTACTACATCATTGTGCAATTGGAGTTTAGCTTCTAATATTAACTTGGTGCTTTTAGGTACATATGTCATTGGTAAAGATCCACGCTTCGACCCTTTCTGCGTATGGGGAAATGAGATATCGATGAACCATCATCAAGTGAGGAAGCTGATAAAGATTGTTAGTAAAATGGGTCAAAAGATGGCAATTAAACTATTTGTTTACACTTTATCCAATACAACAGTGAACTGCAGGATGGTAAGTAAGAACTGTGCAACCTTCTTTTTACTACCCATAATGAGTTGTGTTAGATGACAATGTCTGAATCTTTTTTCCTTTGTAGTGGTTCCCAAAGCAGTTTACTCAAGATTACCTCTCAAACTACATGATTGGTGGGCATGCAAAGGTTAAAGTATTTCTACCAGAACACGATGATTATCTAGATGTTTTCAGAAGACCGTGAAGGATGGGCGGTCGGCCATCACAAGGGTTGGACTAGAGTCCTGCGTGCCTTCTTCATGGAGGAGGGCACAATATGGGCATTCCGCTTCACCTTGTTCAGCAACCAGAATGTATTTCGCCTCTTTCTTTACCGTCTTTAATAGTACAAGTATACAATTGTGGTTCATCATTCTTTATTTGGTTCTTATGTAATTCTTGATATGTACCTATGAATCGAATAATGCATTGGTTGTCTGAACCTGATGGATATTAATAAAGCTATAGCATACATTCAAATTCAAATTCAAATTCAAATCTGGTACAATTTGATATAGCACAATTAAACTACGGTGAAATTGCGCTCTACAGGTTGTTACAGCACACATGGTTGGTAAAACACAAACGTTTGCGATATATACCATAATCCGAGATGGTTCACAAAGAGGAAACGTGTGCAAGCATGCACACAGTTGCCGTTTGCAAAGCGTGTGCAATGTCAGACAATATCACAAATGGTGCGGGCTAACTAAATGTTTTTGATAGTTGCCTTATCGTACACGATTCGCAACCATGAATTATTTCTGATGAAGTATGCATCGTAAACGTTGCACCACAGAATAGTGTGTGCGATAGTTGTCGTGTACAATGATGTTAGGACGGTCCGACGTTTCGTAATCCTATCCGACACTCGTACGACAATTAGCTATTCTTCTCAATTATTTATCGCACATGGTTTGGGAAAAGTGAATGTGTGTGATTGTATGCTTATCATACAAGTTCTATAATAGTGAACCGTTTGTGATGGGTCGCACATCGTAAACGTAGCACCACAGAATACCGACTGCGATGGCATGCGAGCACAAACGAGGAGTACTATATATGCATCTTGGCTCCCTATCCCGGACGGTTTCTGGGTCGTGCGGGAAGGACCCCCCTATTTCCCACACTCACTTGCCGACGGTTTCAAATGCCATCGCGGAAAGGGGTTAAAAACCGTTTGTATAGCACCGGCGCGTACCAGTGATACTATGTTTTATGCTATGCTTAATGAGTATCATATGCTTATCCTTGTATGATCATTCACTTGTGTTTGGTGATGAGTGCTTACTATTCCATTCATATCAATTTGTGTGCTCCACCAAGTTGTATGTGACATGGAAGAGTGACCCATGATCCTAATTGATTGTGCATTTGCATTCAAATGCAAATTTTTAATAATGCACAAATTTAGGGGGAGCTCTTGCTTATCACATACTTCTCAAAGCGACAATGTATTTCATTCATTTAATCATTTGTCGAAGCTTTGATATATATGTTGTTATCAATTACCAAAAAGGTGGGATTGAAAGTGCAACTAATCCCCAGGTGGTTTTGGTAATTCATAACAACATATATCTCATTGAACTAATGTCCATTCAAGTTAAATATTTCAGGAAGTTCAATGATTGACATGGCAAGGACTAGTGATTGTGGACCCATCAAAATGCTAAGGACATTGATTGGTAAAATCTCAAGACTCTACATTTTTGGTAAGTGGTCCAAGATCACATTGAGTCCATAGGAAAGCCAATACTATTGAAAGGTATGAGGTGTTGCTTAATGATCTTTTTGCTCAAGTGCTTAGTGATATTGCTCCAAAACCCTCAGCCACTTTCTCTATCCAATATGTCCAAACTCTACTTTCTAGCTCGGCTGCATCAAAATTTCATATCTGGAGCCAACGAGTTCATCTGGACTTAGCCACTGCCAAACCCTAACAAATAGGATCCACCGATATGGATCTCGGTCTCATCGAGATGGCCTTTCCAAATCTTTGTTACTTATTGCTTCACTTCGGTCTCACCGAGTTGATGCAATCGGTACCACCGAGATGGCTTGCCAACTCTCTGTTACCTTATTGCTTCACTTCGGTCTCTCCGTGTTGACGCAATCGGTGCCACCGATACGAGGTTTGCCCTAGCCATTGCACATCGGTCCCTCAGAGTTGGTCCAGTCGGTCCCACCAAGATTCCTAACGTTCATATCTTTTACACAGGTCGGTGCCACCGAGATTTCTGATTGGTGCCACCGAGTTGGGTCAAAAGTGTGTAACGGTTGTATTTTGTGTGGAGGCCATATATACCCCTCCACCCCATCTTCCTCATAAGAGAGAGCCATCAGAATGTGCCTACACTTCCACCATTCATTTGCTGAGAGAGAATCACCCACTCATGTGTTGAGATCAAGAGATTCCATTCCTACGATTTGAACCTTGATTTCTAGCCTTCCACAAGTTGCTTTCCACTCAAATCCTTCTTCCACCATAGCCAAATATGTGTGTGTGTGAGAGAGAGAGAGAGAGTTGAGTGTTGGGGGGACTATCATTTGAAGCACAAGAGCAAGGAGTTCATCATCAGCACATCATCTATTACCTTTTGAAGAGTAGTGTCTCCTAGATTGATTAGGTGTCGCTTGGGAGCCTCCGACATGATGTGGAGTTGAACCAAGAAGTTTGTAAAGGCAAGGAGATCACCTACTTCGTGAAGATCTACCCGAGTGAGGCAATTTCTTCATGGACGATGGCTATGGGGGAATAGACAAGGTTGCTTCTTCGTGGACCCTTCGTGGGTGGAGCCATCCGTGGACTCGCACAGCCGTTACTCTTCGTGCGTTGAAGTCTCCATTAACGTGGACGTACGATAACACCACCTAACGGAACCACGCAAAAAATCTTCGTGCCCCCATTGCGTTTGCCTTCTCTAAACTCTTCCCTTTACTTACATGTGCAATGTTTTACATTCCGCTCCTATACTCTTAAGATTGCATGTGTAGGTTGATTACTTGACTTGTCATAATTGCTAAAATTTGCCTACAACTAAAATTGGGAAAATGTTAGATTTTATTTGGTCAAGTAGTCTAACCTACTTTCGATCCTACAAGCATGCGGGCAGCGGCGCGCACACGGTGTCCGGCATGCAGGCGGCGCGGACGCGGCGGCCGGCACAGACACGGCGACCGACAATCGGGCAGAGTGGACACGACGGCAGGCACGCGAAGGCCGTCACACACGCAGCAGCACGGACACGGCGGCCAGCAAGCGAGCAGCGGCGTGCATGGGTGAATAGCACGTGGAGAACGGCGTGCATAAGTGAAGAGACGAGAGAGAGACAGACGTTGTGGCTGCATGTTGGGTCGAGTGGAGGTGTCCGGGCATGCCCAGGCAGCCTTATATTGCCCCCAGATTTGGAACGGGTTTGAGATACGCTGGCCAGTCCGGACGTTTAGGAAGAAAGTGAGGGTCCGATTGGATCAACTTTTTTGACCGGACACTGACCGGGCGAACGTTTCAAACGTTTAGGAAATGTGTAGTGGTCCAGCTGTAGATGCTCTTAAGTAAGTTTAAGATCCACTGCTACGACAAAATCTGTATGATTATGGTAAATGTTCTTTATGCTATTGTGCTATTTAGCACATTGGGACTCGAAAGACAGACGTTTCGACTCCACGACCTCGAATGAATTTGTAATTTACTCCCAAAATTGCTTGTTTTGCTTTCCCAGTTCCCACTCACCGATTCACCGTCCTGTCGGCCCCCCAAAATTGCAACTGCGCAAACCGTAGAAACAAAACCCTCGACCCATCCCCGCGGCCTGCGCCGGCCTCGATCTACGGCAGCGGCGGCTGTAGCTGCGGCCTGGAGCTGGCACTGGCTCTCCACTCCCGCGTTGTATTGCCCCGCTTCCCCGAGTCCGGCGACATCCCAAATCCAGCAACAGCGACCAAACTTTCCCCTTCGCCCCCCTGCTGCTCCCCGCGGTACATCTCTTCCCCCCCTCTTGATTTCCCTCCAAGGTTGAAATGGACAAGAACCATTCCTTTGGTTTCGTTGCGGCGTTGATTTTCGTACGGTTAGGTGTCGGATACGTCAGATGGTAGGGCTCATCGTGTGAGACAGACCAATTGGATGCGCAGTTCAAGGTTAATTTTTTTTTTGTTCCACCGGATTATTAGTGCTAAATTTCCTTGCAGATTATATGTGTTGAATTATAGTCACTATACTTTGATCTCGGGTTCTGGTGATTTGGAATTGTGATGGTATCGATATTCCTTCTAGCAACAATGTGTCTCAGTTCTGTTTTATGCCTAGTTTGGTTAGCAGTTAGCCTTTCCACTTTGTCTAAAAATATTCGCATAATACCGATACATGGACGGTATGGAGGATGCCCATTAGAGCATGGTGGCGTCTCATGGCAGGATGTTTGTGTGGGAGTTGAATTGGACTGAGAATGCGGGTAGAATCAGCCCCTTGACAGCACTGTGATGTTGGTAAACAAAATCTTAATAGAGAAAAGATAAGGAGATTTAGATGCTAATGAATGTTCTGAGAAATTCTAGTTCTATAAAACTAAGTGGTGATCTTTAGGTGCTATCAAAATAACTTTTCCTCATATTAATCTATCACAAAGAAATTGTGGAACTTGCAATTCCATTGAAGAAAATGATGTGGCTTTCTATTGAGATAAATGTTACTTTCTCTATAACTTAATATAAGACGTTTTTTGACACTATGACAGTGTCAAGAAACTTCTTATATTAAGTTACGGAGTGAGTACCTGTTTAGCAGCTCTGAGACTGAGGTAACTCAGGATACTCTGAGATAAATTATGATTATTGACTTTGAAAGCTCCTGCATTTGAAAAAATAGTTCTCGAATTGAATTCTTGTAATTTTAGTCTGCAGGTTGAGTAATCTAGGTTGCATCCTTTTGTTATGGTATCTGAAATTTTTGGTATTCCAGAATACATTCACAGCCAAGTTGCTGTTTAGTTTAATCTAGTTCTCCGAACAGTAATTCGGAAGATAGCACCACATTCTTTTTATGTATTGGGAGGTTTGGTTGAACTGATATATTGTTAGTTCGATACATTTTTCACATAATTTGTCATGTTTGCTTGACAATGGGTTTTCTCAGGGTCGTGGCACCTTTCAACACACACTATACTGTGGATTGCTACACTGCTGTGGTGTACAGCGAGATCATGTGTGCATATTTCTGCTGACTGTTTGAGGCAAGGCCCACATAGTAATAAACCAGAAGGCAGAAAGCAACTGTTACAAACTTATATCTCTTTTGGTACGTTTCAATTTATCTTGTGATGGAAAACTTTAGTTGGTTCAGGCTTCCATTGCTCCCCATGCAACACCCGCTCATTTAATCACATTGGATATTTCAGCAGAAGAGCAATTGCCTGTTGTTACAATGAGTCCACGCCCACCTGGTGGTTCATTAAATCGTAAGAATTGTCCAAATGAGCCAACATCAATACCCAATCCTGCGAATTTTTGCCACCCGCAATTTCCTCAGCATATGCAACTTTCACAACCGCCGTATGCCATGAATATCCCTTTCCACCAATACCCACAGCAACACCTATACCCACCGAATGTCCAGTACGTTGTTGTCCAACCACAATATGCTCCATACTCTTTACCACCACGGATGCTACCTCCACCACCTGCTCTAGTTATGCCGTCCACGTCAGCGTCTGATTCAGGCACCCCACGCATGGAAACTCGTCAAGAAGAACAAGACATTGATATAGTCAATGATGAAACTGCTGAACCTGACCGGACTGCTAAGCGATTACACTGGACGGAAGAGGAGGACATAAGGCTGGTAAGCTTGTTTGCTCCTTTTCTTTTCATGTTGTTAGGACATTCAAATGTTTTTTGAACCACTTTGTGCTAGAACTGTAGATACGTATTTGGCTGAATAGCCCGAAGATCAAGAAGTATGACGTGTACTGGGCGGATGTTATAGCAGCATACAACAGCAACACCCCTAAAGATAGGAGAAGGGAACCAGCACATTTGAGGTGCCATTGGCATAAGATGATCCCAAAGATTGCCCGCTTCGATGACTGCTGGTGCCAGGTCAAGGCAAAATATCCTAGTGACCTGTCTGACAATATGCAGCTGATGGACAAAACATGGGTGATGTTCAATGCGGAAGCACGGGCGATGTATCTTGAGGAAGTAAAACGTCGTTTTGCTTATAACCACTGCTGGAAAGTTGTCTGGGACCAACCCAAATGGAAATCCTACATCTTGTCTTTGTCCTCCAGAAAAGCTAAGCTGTCTGAGTCTGGGGACTACACGTCATCCTCTGAAGATACTGAGGATGACCCTGAAAAAGAGACAAGCGAAGAAGGTAGCGTCACTGCGAAGGAGAAATATGAAGGTAAAGGTGAGGTGGAAAAAGATATTCAATGCTCACTGGATCTTCAGAACATGCTAAAGACTAATCCAGGGGAGATGACAGGGGTACAACTGCTGCACGCAGATCAAAATCTTGAACCTTCTAGCATAGAGCCGCCAGAAAGAAAGGACAATGAAGCATTAATATCAGAGAAGCAACCAGAATTGTTGATGACTGCTGCTTCGTGGTACAATGAGTTTCTGCCTGGGAGTGAGCTGTTGGCTGGTAATTCGAAGTCCAGCGAGTTGCAACATGGGGGAGTATCGAGAGAAGATGAGCCTGAAAAAGGAACACTTAAACAGGGTTACAAGGCACTAGACCATGATAGAGCAACGGCCATGGAAAACCTTCCTGAAAAGGACGGTACACAAGTCTTGAAGAAGCCAGATCATGGGATAGCAGTGAGGGAAAATGTTCCTGAAAGCAAAACAGGTGCGCAAAGTTGCAAGGTGACAAAGCTCAAACGAAAACGCAATGGCAAGGCGTTGCCTTGTTCGTCTGAGGTGCAGGAGGACATCAAACGTGCAGTGGATCTTCAGACCATGCTTATGAAGGATCGGGAGAAGATGTCAGAGGTGCAGCTCCGTCTCTCGAAAGAGAAGCTTGAGTTGGCCAAACTGAAGCAACAGGAAGCAAAGGACAAGAAGGAAACAACGCTTTATGAGAAGTATTCAGAGCTGTTGATGGCTGACACCTCCAGGTTCAGCGACTTCCAAAAGGCAGAGTATGAGAAGGCGGTGAAGCGCATGGGCGAGGCATTATTTGGTAGAGATGATAGCTAGCATTAATCCGTTGATTTAGTAGGTTATATTAAACACTTGTGCTGAAGTGCTATCTTATGCAGCACTAATGTTGGAACATAGGTCGATGTTGTTATAACCTGTCGATTTAGCCTACTCCAAGTAACACCACCTGTGTTGTTTATCCTTCATCAGCCCTTGTTTGATGCAGCTCTCACCTAGATTTCCAATGACCAACTCCCCAGTTCCTAAAACTGGAGGAAGAACATGATTTGATGGCTGATGGATCGAAGTTGAAGTTTGGAAGCATCAAATTGCAAGTTCCTAAGGTGTGGCTGACAGAGTTTTAGCTTTTCATGCAGAACCAGTTTTAATTAATAGTGTTAATCCATCTGGGCTTGTTTATAGTCTTTATTATTTTTTGCGGGGAATATAGTCTTTGTTTTTGAGAAAGAAAATGATCGTTTTCTAGCTTAATGGCTCCAAAACGAAAAAGCATGGACCTTCCAAAACAATCTTTGCTCAGGGAAATAGAATTAGGTCATTTTTGAAAAAGCATGGAGCTTCCAAAACAATCTTTGTTCATGCTGGTCTGGGTTATTTTGCTCAATAACATGGTATTTCCTGATGCTTCCTATTCCGAACTTGTGACGAGTTAGAAGTAAAATCTCTAAACAAAACACGTATGGCTGTTCACGAGGAAAGGAAGAACACAACCTCTGGCTAAGCATGGTTTGATATTTCTCACGGCAATTGTAGTGAGACTGGAGGGTATTGGTTTGAATAATGGGATCCTTTTCTGAACTTGTGATGTGAATCTTGTTTACGACTTACGAAGACTTGGTCGCTTGGCACCACCAAAAAATGGTTTGTTTACTGTGCAGT
This sequence comes from Triticum timopheevii, assembly GCA_963921465.1. Lineage (NCBI taxonomy): Eukaryota > Viridiplantae > Streptophyta > Magnoliopsida > Poales > Poaceae > Triticum > Triticum timopheevii. Next base: position 313,195,457 of record OY997270.1, on the reverse strand, counting down.
GCGGCCTGCTTATCATTTGGAATGGACCCTCAAGTCTCACTGACGGTCGTCTTGATGAGAGATGGGCAGTTTAGTGATGAGGCAGATGGATAAAAGGAAATTGTGGAACGTCATTGGAAAGCTAATGTGCTTCAGAAGATTATAGGTTTTGCATGACGTGTGACGTCTAACTGTTTGTTAAGTTATTAATAGGGTGAAACATCATGCTATCTCAGGTACGTATACTATTTCTGGTGATGAAGATGAGAATATTTTCAATGCCTTGGTGTGTTGTATAAAACGCACATGCATTACATATGGCTATTAGGGATGTTTGGGAACTTGGGGATGAAGAGGCTTTTTTCAACTCTTAACTGGGATCGGTTGTTCGTTATGCTTGATAATATGAGCACCCCCCTGCGTTCAAAGATCTCTTTTTTTTCTTTTGCGGAGCTTGGCATCTACTCCTACAAAATGATACCAGGGTTTTAAAAAAAATTGAGAATAGAGGGAGCTCATCTAGGTTTTCTGTTATTTTCTTTTGGGAAGTCATTTTTTTTTGACATGGAAACATCTTTATTCCATTAACCAATGAACGCAGCATAATTGCTGGCCACCAAATCCTGTACAAAGGTAGGAGCGCCACCCGACCATACGGCTTGGGGATTAGCATCCATCTTTGCACCGAACGCCGCGAGGGCGTCAGCTACCTTATTACAAAGTCTTGGGCAGTACACAACAGAAAAGGAAGAAAAATTCAGTCTAGCAAAAGCTTTAATCTCACGGAATAGCACTCCATTAGGGGACAGATCGTAGTCATGGGTGGTGATTGCCTGAACCAGCTGTTTTGAGTCTGTTTCCAGAATAATGTTGGTCATAGCCCAACCTTGTGCGGCCTGTAATGCATGTATGCAAGCTTCTGCTTCCGCCTGAAGCGAGTCATGAATAAGGGCATCTCCAGCCGTTGGCACCCTAGGGGGCGTCTAAAAGCGCCGCCTGGGGGTGAGCCGGCGGAAAAAAAGGCCCTGGGGGCGAGTCGTCGCCCAGCCATCGGCCCCCAGGGCCGCCCCCAGGCGAGTGTTAAGAAAAAGGGGCCGAAGTTATGACAAAGAGTAGTTAAATTTCGTCTGAACATGGCGAATTTCGGCCAAATTCGCCCATTTTCATTACATTATTAAGCTAATCTAAAAAAGAAAGGGGCTGAAGTCGTCGCCGCCATCGTCGTCGTCGGCCTTCTCCTCCTTGACGCGGACGCCCCGGCTGGACCCGACGTCGCCATGGTGGACTGGCGGCGGTGCGTCATCGTCGTCGCTGTCGCATAGGACGACGACTCCGTCTTCGTCGCGGCCGCGTCGGCGCTCCTCGAAGCGGCGCAGGGCGGCGCGCTGGCACTCCTTCGCCTTCTCCATCGCAATGGAGTCCTGGCGCGCCCATTCTAGGGCCGCGTCGTCGTCGACGAACTCCGCCTTCACCAGCGCCAGTCCCGGCTCCGTCTTCACCGGCGCCAGCCCCGACTCCGTCTTCACCGGCGCCAGTCCCGGCTCCGTCTTCGGCTTGACGAAGCGCGGAGGAGCCGAGGAGGAGGCGCGCCGGCCGCCCTCGTTGATGACGATGCCGGCGCTGCGAGTGCGCCGACCGAGCGGCGACTCCGCCGCAGGCTCGGCCTTGACGGCGAGCAGGGCCGGAGTACCGGAGGAGTGCGACGAGGATCGGGAGGAGGAAGACCCGAACCGCCTTGGCGCCCATGGCCCGACGCGCCGGTGCGTCACCGGGGGGTATGCCAACGGCGGGTCGTTGCCGCCCTCGAGGTGCATGAGCACGCCCTCGAGTGTGCGGCCGGGGACGCCCCACCAGAGGTGGCGCCCCTCGCTGTTCTGCCGCCCACCGACCGCCGGCGCGCCGTTGGTGGATGCCAAACGCTGCTGCTGGCGGCGCTCGAAATACGCCGCCCAGGCCGCGTGGTTGTCGGCGGCGTACTGGGGGAGGGAACGTTGGGCGTCGGTGAGGGACGCGCGGACGATCTCGACCTCCTCGGCGAAGTACTCCGGCTTCGCCGCGGCGTCAGGCAACGGGGGAATGGGCACTCCCCCGGCGCTGAGCCTCCACCCCGATGGCCCGGCGCGCATGTCCGGCGGCGCCGGGATGTTCGCCTGGAACAGGAGCCAGGACTCCAGAACGCGGAGTGAACGGCGACCGAAGCCGTTGGCCGCCGCCTCGTCTCCGGGGAAAACGTTCTGCCATGGCGATGGCGACGGCGCTCGGGAGAGGCAGGGAGAGGGAGGGGCTGGACGGCGGCGAGGGGCGGGCGGGGCTGGTGTGGGTACAGGAGAGTGGAGTGGAGGCCGCCGGCTTTTATAGCCGGGCCGCGCCCGTGTGTACGCGTGCGAGGGAGGGGAGGCGTCGGCGCCGCCCCGTGAAGCGCCGCCCGTGAAGGAATCAATGGCAAGGCTGACCGGCGGCAGCCTTGCCATTGATTCCCCGCGGAAACCAAAGTCGTTGGGGGGGAGACGAGGCGCCGAGTCGCTGACGCGGCTGGCCCGCGGCTTCTTCGCGCCAAAACAACTCGCCCCGGCGCCCCCGGACGCCCCCCAGCGCGCCGGGTTCGGGCTGGGTCCGCCGGCGCTGTTTTCGGCCCAAACCGGCGAAAATCGGGCTCCTGGGGGGCGCGACTGGGCCGTTTTTTCGGCGCCGGCGCGAAAAAATCGCCTGGGGAGGCCTTCTTGGGGGCGCGGCTGGAGATGCCCTAAACTTCAGTATACCAGCCCCTGCTCCTACAGCCTCCCCCTCCTTGTCTCAGACTATGAAACCCCACCCTCCATCCTGTGTGTCTGTCCGAAAACTGCCATCTGTGTTGATTTTCAAAAGATCGCCCTGTGGCGGCACCCAAATTTGCTTAGTACCGAGCCTCTGCGTTGGCCTTTTTAGACAGAAAGCTTCATAATCTGCAGCCTCCCTTCGGATTTGGAACAGTGCATCATCTATGTTAAGTTTCTATCATGTCATTGGTCCTACTATGTCGACTATCAGGTTGAGTACCGGATTGATCCTCCACCTATGGTTAGTCATGATGTGTGGTTGCCTCCTCCTAATTACAATATGATTATTGTGGATGCTTTTTTTTTTTTTGCTGGTTGTGGCTCCGCTAGTGTGGTCAATTGCTCGGTTGGCGAGACATTCCTTTCTGGATGGGATTTTATTCCTGCATGTTCAAACGCAGAAGAAGCTGAGCTCCGTGCGTGTCTGGTATATACCTTTAAACACTGAAATCACTCTGCGCCGTCCATTCACTCTGGAAACTGATTGTTTATTTGTGTACTACTCCCTCCGTTATTAAATACAAGTCTTTTCTTTTTCGGTAAATTTTTTTTTATCTATTTCGGTAATATAAGTCTTTTTAGAGATTTCAATGTAAACTATATACGAAATAAAATGAGTGAATCTATACTTTAAAATACTTCTATATTCATTTATACGTTGTCCGTATTCAAATCTCTAAAAAGTCTTATATTTAGATCGGAGAAAATAGCATTTTCTTCCCAACGACGCTAAGCTTTCGACGGGTCCACGCTCCTTGATTTGAAGAAAGAAGTGTTTGCCATCACAAAGCTTTTGCAGAGCTTTAGCCAAACTAAGATTAAAAGGACATGCCAAGGGCATCTTTAAAGCGGACCCTCAATCCTTCACTGCATGTCCGTATCATAGTGTTCAGATCATTTTTGCCATCCAATGAGGACTTGCATATGTCTGATTTGCAGTCCGGACTTACTGATTCCGCTATCCAAGAAACAAACGTGGGAGGTTTTGTCGGAGACCGGACATCCACTTGACCAATCAAAAGCCTCTGTGTGGTCCTCCTCTTTCTCTCTTCCCGTGTATGCCCCCCCTCCCCCCCCCCCCCCCCCCTCTCTCTCCTTCCAACCGGGCACCACATCATAAATCTCACCACATGCATGGTCCCCCCTCTACTCTCTCTCCTTCCAACTGGACTAATTTGTGAATAGCTTTGGATGGCTCTCTCCGGCATCATGTCCGTAGATCACGTGTGGACATATACCAAAAATATTTGCGGGTCAGCTTTGGGATGCCCTAACATGATGGCTCACGAGATTGCGAAATTATGCTTTTTTGTTTAGATGGGTCGTTAGTGAATAGTGTCTAATCCTGCATGGTGGCTTCTATAACGGACGATTGTAAGAATATTATCATCAATTAATATATTGGTTGTTTTTCGAAAATAAACACGAAAAGGACTTGAAAAGGGATGATGGAGGATGCGCTACTTCTTCCGCTTGCTTATAGGTGTTTTTGCTTAAACAACACTCACTGTGAAGCACAAGTGGCAAAGAATCGACGCAAGTCCGTCCATCCACACAAGGCGTAATTAAACACCGTTGCGTATTTCTTATAAGAAAAGAAAGATTGAATGGGCTTTATGATGCGGTTACTCCACTTCTCCGCTTGTATGGAAGCAAGTAGATTCTTCAACTCCTCCGCCATGGAACGATGAGAGCAACCGGCACAATGGCAAAACGTGTTTCTGAGTGAACGAAAAATTCTCAATAACCGGCACAAATGGCAAAACGTGTGGTTTTCCACTGATGTGTGCGTGTCTATATTGTACTCCCTCCGTCCCGAAATACTTGTCATCAAAATGGATAAAAGAAGATGTATCTAAACGTATTTTAGTTTTAGATACATCTCTTTTTTATCTATTTTGATGACAAGTATTTTCGGACTGATGGAGTACATATTTGGCATCTCCAAAACAAAAAAATAAGCATGAATTTTTTTAATAATTACAAAGATGGGAAGTCAGCCATCCTCTAGAACAGGAAAGGAAGACCATCTGTCTTTCAAATTTCGACATCATTTCTGGTACGGTGCCCTTTTCTTCACCAACCGAAAGATGCAAGTACAAAAGATGGAGAGTCGCTCATGAGCAGCGGAAGAGAGCTCCACAGGGACCGTCTTTTCTCCTCTCTCGTCGCCCCTTCCAAGGTATCCCAGTTGCCTCTGTTTCTTAGTTCTATCCAGCAATTTTGGTTTGTTCCTATTGCTCGGTTGGGTCTCATCCATCTATATCCCTGTTCTTTGAGCTGCTCCTTAACCCCAGTAATTCTAAAAAGAATCCCTTCTTGTTTGGATGGACCGAATCTAGCACTAGTGGTCATGTGTAATTAGGGTTTATGTAAATCTTAATTCATGTAAATCTAGGTACAGAATGTTGATTTCGTATATTGTGTTTAGGTAAATCTAGGCACTAGTGTTCATGTCATGTTCTACGGCGATAACACATTGGTGTTCATGTTTTTGGTTGGATCTGTACCACTGTAATACAAAAAGATTAGTCACAAGTTAGCCACCTGTTAATGGGAGAGGAAGGAGGATGAGTGGCCTTCTCTTTTCCTTTCACAAAGAGACAAATTGGTCACAAGTTAAATGCAGCGTGCGTCTCCATTCATTTGCCGATTTTTGTTGACGTTAATTCTCTTTTCTTACTGGAACAGGCTGTCAAGGATTGTTCTATCTGTCTCGGAAGAATGTGTTCAGAGTGAATTCTTCTGAGGGCTGAGACTTATTTATTAAATTATTAACTTATTAACTTATATAAGGCCTTGCCTTCTATGGCTGCAATCCAGAAGCTTTATGAGGTCTGCAAAGTATCATTATTTGAAAAAGGGCCATCATCTCCTGAAGCCGTCGAAAATGTTCGTACTGTATTAGGTAAGAACTACATGGAGAATCAGCGGTAACCAAACTAAATGCCTTACTGTTGATTACTACATATACTGTGGTTGTGGATGTGTTTTTGCGCTGCTTGGAGAAGAACACAATGTGCCAATACTAAGTTTCTTACTACTAATTAGATTATATTTTAGTTATTGGATGTGTTCTCATGCTCTCCTGAATAAACAGAAACTTCAGACATAATGCACTTGTGAGCAGAGGAGGTTGTGACGTTGCACCTATTTCACTTTTTCTGATGCTGCTGTAATTGTAGCCTCTTCAACTCATTTAAAGTAGCTTGAAACGTCCACCTCACATATGAACTGCTTTTTATTTTTGAATGCCCTGTTATGGTCTCTCTGACACAGTGACACTTTACCTCACCTGTGTCGACCATCATATAATTATGTACGTACTTGCTTGGCAGTAGGATTTTCATGAACTTTACCTTACACCTCGACAGATATGATCACACCTTCTGATGTTGGACTTGAGTGTGAAGCACAAGCTGTTCGTGTTTGGAGAAGACCACGGGCCTTGAATAGGAAAACAGTGCTCCATTCAAGCCCAGCGATCAGATATCGTCATATATATGAGTGCAAAAGCTTCTCTGTAAGCCACATCAACTACTTACCCACTGTCATGCTATTATTTGTATCTGCAACATTATGTGTTTGTTAGTCCTCCTTTATCTCTTGTGCTTTTTATTTGTTTTGAGGTTGCCCAATGTCCTTTCACATTGTCCCTGCAGATTGGAATATATTGCATACCAGCATCATCCATCATTCCACTGCATAACCATCCAGGCATGACTGTGCTCAGCAAACTTCTCTATGGTAAAGTGCATGTCAAAGCGTATGATTGGATTGATATAGACGAACCCGGTAACTTATCAAAAGGTAGGTTTTATCTTGATCATAAGTGATTTTGTTTTCTTTAGGTGTTCATATATGCATCATAGTTTTGAGATTGTACAATACTTTATCAGGAGTGTGCACTAGTTCTTTAACCTTGTAACACAAAGAATATGGTCCAGATACATGAAAAGCCCTAAGATGAATCTTACTGTTTCATTTCCTCAATACTTTTTGAGGTTATATCTGCTTTTTTATCCCCTCTGCTATAAGAAATTCTGCTAAATGTAATTTTCTTTGCCACTGCTGTCAGTACTGCATTTGTCTGCCTTGGACTTTAATTTGCTGTAGATCGAGAGTTCGTAAATGGAAACTCTTATTTTTCGTTAAGATGTCATAATCAGAAAATATCTGCGCTCAACTCTGTTGACGTTCTAAAGTATACATGATTATCATATCCAAATGTTTCCAACTGAAACACGCACGCACAACTGATTTCAAACTTGTTTGGTGCTGGCAGTCAGACCAGCCAAGGTTGTGAGGGATGGTGAAATATCTGCGCCTTGCGCGGCGATGGTGCTTCGTCCAACAGACGGTGGGAATGTCCATGCCCTGAAAGCCATCACTCCCTGTGCTATCTTGGACATCTTGTCGCCTCCTTACTCGTCAAAGGATGGAAGGCATTGCTCCTACTTCCGGAGACGCCGAAAATCAGACCCGTCGGGTCAGTGTTGTTATCTCCCTTGGACGAAGAACAACCATGCTTTATGGGACCGTGATGTGGCTTCAGGATCTTAATTTCTTACATGTTTTCTATTGTTTCTCCAGGCATTTTATGGGACCGAACAAGGGAGTCTGAATTTGTCTGGCTGGAAGAATACCAGCCCCGTGACAACTTTGTTATTAGAAGAGACCTGTACACAGGACCTACTTTGGACCTGTGAACTCATCTTTCGTTGATACCGTGCTCGGCGCTATAGTTATGCTTGCCCTAACACTTTTAAGTTATATATCAAGAAGCATAAAGATAAGCGTATTGCAGAAAGGTTGTTATCTTTTGTTCTCTTTGAATTTTTATTTATAGGCACTCTTTGGGAATTTGATCTGATAAAACTACTGTAAGATGATGTTATTGTATATTTCAGGGTGTGTAACATGTCGGCAAAATATTTACATCTAACTATATGTACCAAGCGTAAGGCGCTTTTGAGCCTTCCTCTCAATATGAACCTTCCTTGGAAATGCTGACGGATATATTTTCAACATGTGCGTTGTATTCCTTGAGTTGTTTGCATTTTGGTGTCTTGACCTAACTACACACTGTAACCTGCCACCAACCTCAGATTTGATGCTTTGTTCATCTTATCAAAGCAGATTGTTCTTTTTCAATTGTTAGCGGTGTTCCTATCAATAGTGAGTAGTCTATGGCGACTTCGTAAATTTTAAACCTTAGTGAGTCCAACCTTCGGTTGTGTTGTGTAGTGTGTGTATGAATCTTCATTATGCTCCCTAAAACATTGTTATCATTTATTGGTGTATTAAGCCAAAAAAAACATAGTGAGCCGCTTCACCCGAAATTCTTTTTGCCATTCGGATTTCATTGAGCAGACACAAAATCAAGTAGAGAAGTACAAGGGTAGAAAATAGGGAAAAAGAAATGACAACTAATTCTAATAATATTGTATATTATTAAAGGTTATGCTGATGAAAGTCACTCTCCTTGTGAGTTTCTGTCCGATTTCTGGTTCCGGCAGACCCTTGAGGTTCGAACTCTGGGGTGCGCACGAAGATCTTTCCCCTACCAGCTAACGTCTCGAAGCCTCGCAAGGGATCTAAGCTAGAAAGAAGAACACACAAGGGACACGGGGTTTATACTGGTTCAGGCCACCATTGTGGTGTAATACCCTACTCCAGTGTGTGGTGTGGTGGATTGCCTTAGGGGCTGATGATGAACAATACAAAGGGAGAACAGCCTCGCGAGGGGCTGTTCTTGAGCTGGTGCCATGAACTGCTTGGGTGAGTTCAGTCGCCTCTCTCTCTCTCTCTCTAGTCTACCTGAAATCTGGATCAGATGCCTCTCTACTGTGGTGGCTAGTCCTATTTATAGAGGCCCTGAGCCTCTTCCCAAATAATGAGCGGGAAGGGCGCCAACAATTGACCATTTTGAAGGGGAACATCTAGTACACTTATCCTGACTAAAGTTGGTCTTTGACTGCCAAAGACTTTGATGGTGACGCCGTCCTGGGCTCCACGATGACCTCCATCCCGTCGTTTCGCTGGTCTTGGTCTCGTTGCACCGAAACGGTAACCTTTGCCTGATGCCTTGGCCTGTGCTTGCCCCCTTTGCACCGAACGGGACACAAGGACACTGCGCAGGCCGGCGCCCGCCTGGTCTCGATCGTCATGGCTTGCGTCACGGGCACCTCGCGAGGTACCCTGCCTTGATCTCTCCGCCTCCTCGCGAGCCCGCCTGATGAGGCTGCTCCCGAGGAAGCTTCCTGTCGTTCGCCCCACGAGATTCGGCCCCTCGCGAGGGTCTTGAGCTCGAGCTGACGAAGCTGGGCCGCACTGGGCCCCCGCTTGAGCCACGCCGCAGGCAGGCAAGTCTGGGGACCCCCGTTCCCAGAACGCCGGCAGTAGCCCCCGGGCCCAAGGTGCGCCTGGACTTGGCTTAGCAGAGAAGCGAAGGGGCAAGTGCGAAGCGCCGCGGGCCCCAACAGCCTGCGGCCTTGGGCGCCGCGTGGCGATTGATTGGACGTGGGCGTCTCCGCTTCCCCACGATGCCTTATTACGCGCCCGGCTAGACGGACCCGTGGTTGCACACAGTTGTTCCCCTTTCGCCGCTCGCACGCTTCCTGCCCTTCCTTCTTCCTCGGGCTCCAACCTCCGTCTCCAATCCAGCTCGAACTCTCCCCCCTTTCCATCGCCATGGCGCCAACGAAGAAGGAAAGGGGGAGGAAGCCCGCGCCTTCGCCCCGCTCGTCTCTAGTGGCAGCCCCCGCCGTTGATCGGTCAATCATACTCAACCCCAAAGCCTTGAACAAGGTCCGCTCTGCTCTTGCCTCCATCTTCAACGAGTGCGGCAGGACCACAGTCTGGCCTGCGTCCCATGCCTCCTTTGATAGGGTCGTCACAGAGGTTCGGTTCTTCGCTGATGCCCTGTGGGCGGGTCTGGTTCCTTCCTTTTCCGCTTTCTTCAATGCGGTGCTCTCCCATTATCAGATCCACATGATGCACTTGGGGCCTAAGTCCATTACCCTCCTCGCTGTTTTCGCCTTTGTTTGCGAGGCAATGGTGGGCATCCCTCCTTCCGTTGCCCTCCTACGCCACTTCTTCTCTTTGCGCCTGAGCGACCCCACTCAATGCTCGGGGTGCGTGAGCTTCCTCGCCGTGCCGGAGACGGCTGCTTCAGGGATCGATTTCGGCCTTCCTCCTCCTGAGGCCAGGTTCAGAGAGCGGTGGCTGTATGTGGATGTCGGAGTGCCGAGCCCCCTGCTCTCGCACCCAACCTTGCCCGCCGTTCCCAACTCAGGCTGGGATCATGAGACGCTCGTGAGCCCCCGGCTCGCCTTCGTCTGGAGCCGCTTCCAGAGTTTGAGGGTGCTCGACGTGACGGCGCCCAAGGTAGTGAGTTCCTCCAGTGTCGCATTACTCCTCTCCAGCGCCACTCCCGTCGGATGTGGGCCTTTGCGGGGCACAAAGACCGCATGCGGCTTCAGGAGGAGGATCTGGCTCCTGAAGTGCTGAGGACGGTGCTCAGGGTCCTGACTGGCGATCCTTCCCCAGGCAGCCTTCGACACGATGCTGCCCTCTTGTATCTTTGCTCGGGCAGGGCCGATTTTGTGAGGCAGATGCCCAGCTTTAACGAGTGGGGGCTGCGTCCGGTTGGCCTCACGGGGCCCCGCGAGAACCCAGTTGTTTTGGTTGCTCTTCCGGTTGCCCACGGCGGTTCTGCCTCAGGCGATGGAGCGGGGAGACGAGAACCGCCGAGAGCTAAAGGGGCCGATGTCGAGATGCTGACGCCGCGCGGAGCCCCGAAGGCGGCATCTCCCGAAGCCCGTCCTAGAGCAGTGGCAGGCGAGGAGTTGCGGTCTACGGCTCCCGAGGCTGGGGCTTCCAAGGCCCCGGCCGTTCCTCATGAGGCGGCGCCTGGCGGCGTCCCCCAGGCCGATCCCCTTGGCGCTGATCACCTTGACGCCTCCTTCATGTCACAGGCCGACCCTTGCGCCGAGCGCTTAGGCCGGTTCCGCATAGACTTCGAGGCCCTCCGCAAGAGGAAGGAGGCCTTGGGTGGCGATGATCGCCCTTGCCGCCTGTTGAAGCGCAGGAAGTACTTTGCCGTGGACGAGTAAGTCCTCTTCTCTCTCTGCTCCTTTACCTTACTGTCCCTGCAGCTGATTGTGGCCTTTCAGGGCTCTTCCTGCCGAATTCGCGGAGACGGCCCAGGAGCCATCCCCCCAAGCTTTGTCTTCGTCGCTGACCCTGGGCGCGCCGAGCTCGAGCAGCGTCCCCGCCGCTGGACCGGTCGGAGAAGTGGTCCGTCCCGCTGGGCACCTTGAGCCTGCGCGCCTGCTGTCCTCCCTTCACGAGTACTTCTGCGGCACAGCTGGCTTGCCCCGCGTTCCTCCTCTGATCGTGGATGGTGACTGGCTGAAGTTGGTCTTCAGTTCCTCCTCTGGGGATGGACCGGCGCCAGGCTGGATTCCCGGCGAGGTCCGTCCGGCGATTGCTGGGGCGCCAGCCCCCAATCCCGCGCCAGGAGGGGGCATGCCGCCTCGGGGCCCTCCGCATACACCAGCGGCAGAGGGTGACGCGGAAGACGTGCTCAGGCGCGCTCGAGAGCATCGCGTCCTTCATCAAGAGTTCCTCCAGGGGGCGGCGGATGCGGTGAGCCGGATCGGCGCGGAGCTTGCTGGCGAGGATGCACGCCTTGAGGCCGAAGGCCTACACCTCGCTGAGGAGAGGCGCAAGCTGAAGGTAGCCGTCGCCCTTGCGCGTCACCAGCGTGACCTTGATAACGCGAAGGCTGAAGCGTCCCTAGCGGCCTCGCGAGAGGCCTGCTCCCAAGCCGTCGAGGAGGCCCGGGAAGCAGACCAACGGTGCAAGGATGCGGAGGAGCGCGCGTGGGAGCTCCAAGCCTGGAGCAGCTCTCTGGAGCGGCAAGTGGAACTGCGCCAGGCGGCCCTTGTGTCGCTGAAGGGGGCTTCCGTCGACCAGGCGGAGCTCTTGAAGCACGAGGAGGCGCTAACACTGGAGGCCGCCGAGCGCAACCTCGACCTTGAACGGTTGGAGACAAGGGAGCGCCTGGTGACTCAGGCGGAGGATGACGTCGCCGCGCGGGAAGCCCGAGTCCAAGAAGAGGTCGATCGCCGCGTGGTGGGAGCTCGCTCGGATCTTGAGCGCGAATACGAAGTGATGTTGGAGCTGATCAGGGCCGAAGCTGAGGGTAGGACCGTGGCCCTCAGGGCCAAGTTGGTTGAAGTGACGCGGAGTGCGGACTCCTTCGCAGCCGCCCTCGATGCAGCATAGGCGGAGCTGGCCTCTTCCTGCGCCGAGCTGCTTCTTCTTCAACAGAGGGTTGATGGCGCCGAGGCCGTCGCGCGGCGGAATGAGGACGAGATCCGTCAGCGGCAGACTCTGAAGCATGAGCATGCCCCCATGCTCCAGATGCTCGGGGAAAGGGCCAATGCGGCCCTGGGCCACATTTGCGAGGCGGCTGTTGAAGGAAATATGCCCTAGAGGCAATAATAAAGTTATTATTTATTTCCTTATTTCATGATAAATATTTATTATTCATGCTAGAATTATATTAACCGGAAACATAATACATGTGTGAATACATAGACAAACATAGTGTCACTAGTATGCCTCTACTTGACTAGCTCATTAATCAAAGATGGTTATGTTTCCTAACCATAGACATGTGTTGTCATTTGATTAATGGGATCACGTCATTAGGAGAATGGTGTGATTGACATGACCCATTCCGTTAGCCTAACACTTGATCGTTTAGTATATTGCTATTGCTTTCTTCATGACTTATACATGTTCCTGTAACTATGAGATTATGCAACTCCCATTTACCGGAGGAACACTTTGGGTGCTACCAAATGTTACAATGTAACTGGGTGATTATAAAGGAGTACTACGGGTGTCTCCAAAGGTAAATGTTGGGTTGGCGTATTTCGAGATTAGGTTTTGTCACTCCGATTGTCGAAGAGGTATCTCTGGGCCCTCTCTCGGTAATGCACATCACTATAAGCCTTGCAAGCAATGTAGCTAATGAGTTAGTTACGGAATGATGCATTACGTAACGAGTAAAGAGACTTGCCGGTAACGAGATTGAACTAGGTATTGGATACCGACGATCGAATCTCGGGCAAGTAACATACCGATGACAAAGGGAACAACGTATGTTGTTATGCAGTTTGACCGATAAAGATCTTCGTAGAATATGTAGGAGCCAATATGGGCATCCAGGTTCCGCTATTGGTTATTGACCGAGAATAGTTCTAGGTCATGTCTACATAGTTCTCGAACCCGTAGGGTCCGCACGCTTAAGGTTTCGATGACAGTTTTATTATGAGTTTATGAGTTTTGATGTACCGAAGGAGTTCGGAGTCCCGGATGAGATAGGGGACATGACGAGGAGTCTCAAAATGGTCGATACGTAAAGATCGATATATTGGACGACTATATTCGGAGTTCGGAAAGGTTCCAAGTGATTCGGGTATTTTCCGGAGTACCGGAGAGTTACGGGAATTCGCCGGGGAGTATATGGGCCTTATTGGGCCATACGGAATAGAGGAGAGAGGCCAAAAGGAAGGAGGCCTGCGCCCCCCCTCTGGTCCGAATTGGACAAGGGGCGCAACCCCCCTTTCCTTCTTCCTCTCCCCCTCTTTCCCCTTCTCCTACTCCAACAAGGGAGGTGGAATCCTACTAGGACTAGGGAGTCCTAGTAGGACTCCACACTTGGCGCGCCCCCTCCTAGGGCCGGCCTCCTCCCCCCTTGCTCCTTTATATACGGGGGCAAGGGGGCACCCCATGACACACAAGTTGATCTACGGATCGTTCCTTAGCCGTGTGCGGTGCCCCCCTCCACCATATTCCACCTCGGTCATATCGTCGCGGAGTTTAGGCGAAGCCCTGCGCCGGTAGAACATCATCATCGTCACCACTCCGTCGTGCTGACGGAACTCATCCCCGAAGCTTTGCTGGATCGGAGCCCGGTGTAAGTGCATCTAGTGCCCCTTAGTGATTTTGGTGTATTGAAGACTTATAGGTTAAGTGACTGTTGCGTTTGTGAGTGTACACAGGTCTATAAGTCTATGAGGAGTTTGATATTTACAGAGAAAGTCGACCCCTAAAAATGAAGTTCTTCGACTGAAGACTTTGATATTCTGAAGACTTTCTGAAGACTTTGAAAGTGAAGAAATTGGTGTGACCTTGAAGACTTGGTATTCATTCGAGGAATATGAAGCGTGAAGACTTTTGTTTTCGTAGTTCCATTTTCTCTTTCTTGAGTCATAGGAAACACCGTACTGTTAAAGGGGGTCGAGGAAGGAAAATTTTCCATGTGATGCTCAACTCAAAATCCTACACCTACCAATCCCTTCGAGTGAAGCCATTGGAAATCTCATACAGTTCAGTCCATTTCTTCAGTGACAGAGACGCAGTTCTTCTGGTCACTGAGGACTTTGCTCTGACTGAGGAGTTAGGAATTCGCCAGTGCGAATTGCCTACACAGTGAGGAACATGATAGCCCTGAGGAATTTGAGAGTCAAATTTCCGACCGTTGCTGTGCTGCGCGCCGGCTATCCAAAATATCTTATCCACCTAACGGTCATATCATTGAAGGGCATTTATGTCTTATCATGTCGGGCTGCTCCCTAGGCTATAAATAGCCGCCCCCTACAACCACTAGCTGGTTGGCTGCTCCGAGAGAACTTGGCACTTGTCATCTGAGAGCAACCCATCCTCCGAGGACTTTGAGCGAAAATCATCAAGTGAGGAAAATCCCAAAACCAAACCCCGCACAAACCCAAAGTGATTGAGCATCACTGAAGAAATTGATCCTGCGTGGATCCGACGCTTGTTACCTTTGAAGAATGTGCTTCTTCCAGACGGTTAGGCGTCAAGGTCTAGAGCATCCAAGAGGAATTGTGGATCGCCGAGTGACCAAGTCTGTGAAGGTTTGGAAGTCACCTGAAGACTTACCACGAGTGATTGGACGAGGCCTGTGTGGTCTTAGTTCAAGGAGAATACGGTGAGGACTGGGTGTCCTGAGTTGCGGTTCAGAGACTGGGTGTCCGGGACTGCGTGTCCTCGAGTTTAAATACTCAGCCGCTCCAACCAGACGTACAACTGAGACAGCAGTTGGAACTGGTTTACCAAATCATTGTCTTCACCAACTAACTGGTTCTATTTCCTCAACTTTTCCATTTCCTCATTACTGTGTTGTATGTTGTTCATATCTGTGCTTGAAGACTTTGACTGAAGACTTTCACAAATTCCTCAGTTCAATTTCTTCAGTCTGTTCGTCTTCATCTTGTTATCCTGTGTTTACTCTTTCTGTACTCTGTGCTAGTCTTCATTTCATCATGATGACTATGTTTGTATCCTGTTATGTTTACTTCTGAGTACTTATTCCGCTGCAAGTAGTTCTTCGCTAAGGAATTTCCTCACCAGCAAATTCCTCAGTGAAGAATTCATAAAAATCGCCTATTCACCCCCCTCTAGTCGATATAACGCACTTTCAATTGGTATCAGAGCAAGGTACTCCCTTGTTCTATGTGATTTTGGTTTAACTGCCTGGAGTTTTAGTTATGTCGACCGCAGGTATTACCCCTACTGGAAGAACAAGATGCGAATGCATCTTGAGGCAATTGATAACGATCTCTGGTATGTTGTGGAAAATGGTGTCCCCTCTGTCACTCCCTCACTGAACGCTACCGATGTGAAGAGATTCAAACAACTCGATTCTCAAGCGAAGAATATCATATGTGGCCATCTGAGCAAAGGACAGTATGGAAGAGTGAGTGCTTTTGAAACTGCTAAGCTTATCTGGGATAGGCTGTCCAAAGTAATTGAAGGAGTTTCAACTCAGCGTGACTCTCGAGTCGATGTTCTTCGGAATCTCTTCAACCGCTTCAAAAGACTCGACAATGAGAATGTCCAACAAACCTTTGATCGCCTCACTGACATCTCAAATGAGCTTCAAGCCCTCGGTGCCACTGACATTACTGATCATGAAGTTGTGAAGAAACTGTTGAGATCGCTTGATTCCTCATTTGATACTCTGGGACTGATGATACAAGAACGTGTTGACTACAAGTCGCTTGATCCTGCTGATATCCTCGAAAGGCTAAACACTCACGAGTTCCAGCTTGCTGAAAAGAGAGATCTCTATGGTTCAAACTATGGCAAACCATGTGCCCTGAAGGCCAAGGCTGTGTCTGACTCTGAATATGAGGATTCTGGTAGTAGCCTTGGTGACCCTGAAGAACTGAGCCAGGATCTAGCACTGCTTGTGAAGAAATTCCAGAAGTTCACAAGACATGGTCGCTTTGAAAAATCCTCAAGAGGCAATGATTCCTCATCCAATGACTATAAGAGAAGGCTTTGCCACAAATGCAAGAAGCCTGGTCACTATATTCAAGATTGTCCTCAGTGGGAAAAGGAAATGAAGAAGAAGAAATACAAGGATTACAGTTCTGATGATGCGAAGAAGAAGAAGAAATCGTCAAAATCTTCGTCATCAAAATCCTCGAAGTCTTCATCTCACACGAAGAGCAGCTCCAAGAAGGCTCGGGCATTCATTGGCAAGGAAATGGACTCTGAAGCTGAGTCTGAGGAAAATAATGAAGAGGAGGCGTCTGAAGAATCTGAGTCTGGTGTGGCGAGTCTGGCCGTTGCTACTGCCTTCGTCAGCAAGTCCATCTTCAACACTGAAGAAACTGACTCCACCGACAAGCCTGATGAAGATAATGATGGCTACGCTCCCACCTATTGCTTCATGGCGAAAGGTGCTAAGGTACTCAAATACAACTCCTCTGAATCTAGTGAAAATGAATCTGATGAGGATCTCAAGCCCAGCTACTCTAAACTTGCTAAGATTGCTGTGAAACAACAACGAGCTCTTGAAAAGGTTCAAAACATGCTAGATAAAAGTGATGATATGTTGGGTGAAGAAATGGATCGCACTAAAGCCTTGACTGAAAATCTTCAGAGACTTCAGTCTAGGTTTGATAACCTTCAAGGTCATCATAACGCTCTCTTGTCTGATCATGAGAAACTTTCTTATGAATTTCTTCAAGAAAAGCAAGATCACGAGAAGCTTTCTCTTGAATCTCTTCAAAGAAAGGAAGATCTTGAGAAGCTAAGAGTGTGTTATGAAGATCTTCAGAAGGAGCGCGATTCATTACTAGCTCAACAAATCAGCGCTTCTCAGGAAGAATTTGTTCCCCCATGCTTAAAGTGCATTGAACGTGAATCTGCTAATTCTTCACCTGAATGTTCAAATGCTTCAACTGTTACAAATTCTTCATCTGCCTCTGCCGTCACTAATTCCTCATCCGAGGACATTGCTAGCATCACTGACAATGCAGGGCTGAAGGAACTGTACATGATAGGCATGTACAAAAGCCTCAAAGGACATCAGACACTTTGTGATGTGCTCAAAAAGCAGATCCTCAACAGAAACCCTAGGAAAGAGGGTATTGCCTTTGAGAGGAAACTCAATGCTGATGGAACATATTGGAAGCCTGAGCAGTACCCCAAAACCTCATGGGTTGCTGCAAAGGGACCTCCAGTTGATCCATCTAACTTATCTGGCTTTACATGTGAATCTCCTCATTCTTCTGATGAGTCATTTGACTCCAACTATAAACTGTTCAAAAATCAGAATGGTGAAGTATTTGCTAGATATGTTGGAACTAACTGCAGGAACGGTTCCCCTATGAAGAAAATCTGGGTTCCCAAAATTTGTGTTGAAAGTCTTCAGGTGAATGTCCTCATGACACCACCTATGAAGAACAGGAACCCCAGATCAAATTCTTCATATGGACCAAATTCTTCATATGGATCCAAGTCCTCATATGGACCAAATTCTTCACATGGATCAAATTCCTCAACTGGATCAAAGTCCTCATATGATTATCATCGTGCTAACAACTCTGTCTCGCAGGGTAGAGCCAAGGGTTATGAATATGTGCATTATTCTTCAAACCATTATGTTCATAAGTCCTCAAGTAATTACTCTGCTTATTCATATGCTTACCCTAACCCCTCTTATGTGAAGCGAAATGGTTTGGCATCTTTGCCACCTTTCTCATATGGTGCTCGCAGAATGATGAACTCTTTGCCACCCCTCCAGATGTGGGTGGTGAAGAAAAAGAACTAATCTCTTCTGCAGGGTCAGGTCTCCAGACGTGCTCTAACGTCTGAAGAATTTACTGGGGACCTGACGAAATTGCCTGAAAGGACGCAGGCAAATCATGATGAAATGAACTTTCATTTCACACGTCCTCATACTGCTATATCTGTTTACTGCTTGATGAAATACATCTGATGAACTTGATATCATATTCTTCACTGATGAAGCATATGAGATTGTAAGTTACACTAATTCATCTGCAGGATGATCAACCCAAAACCACTGAATGGGTCCTCGATAGTGGATGTACAAATCACATGACTGGTGACAATAATCTATTGATGGATGCTCCCTTATCACCGTCACCTCTGAAGCATATCATCTTTGCTGACAAAGGCAAAAGTCAGGTATTGGGTCTTGGTATAGTTGCTATCTCTAAGGATAAGCACATAGACAAAGTCATGCTTGTTGAGTCCTTAGGATACAATCTCATGTCAGTCTCAATGCTTTTTGATCTTGATATGGTTGTTGTCTTCGGCAAATATCGCTGTGTTGTGATTATGGAAGCTGACAATTCCAAAGTCTTCGAAGGCTTTAGGAGAGGAGATCTGTATATTTTTGATTTCTCTACAGGACCACAACCAGCCGTATGTCTACTTGCAAAAGCTTCAGAAGGCTGGCTATGGCATCGACGACTTGGTCATGCAGGCATGAGGAATTTGAACACGCTTGCGAAGAAGAAGCATGTCATTGGCATTGAGAATGTCAAATTCCTCAAGGATCACTTATGCGGAGCATGTGAAGCTGGAAAAATGACCAAGGCCAAGCATCCAGCGAAGACTATCATGACCACTACCCGTCCATTCGAATTGCTTCACATGGACCTCTTCGGACCAAATCATTACTCAGCAGTCACTAATGATGCATATCTATATGGTTTTTTCATTGTTGATGATTATTCTCGATATACATGGGTACACATTGTTACTTACAAACATGAAGTGCAGGAAGTCTTCAAACGATTTTCCTCGAGGGCTTCAACCAACTTTGGTGTGAAGATCAAGCATATCAGAAGTGACAATGGAACTGAGTTCAAGAATTCCGGTCTTGATGCATATCTTGATGAACTTGGTATTACTCATGAGTTATCTGCTCCCTATACTCCTCAGCAGAATGGCGTCGTGGAGCGCAAGAACAGAACTCTTGTTGAGATGGCTCGCACTATGCTTGATGAATACAAAACGCCTCAGCGTTTTTGGATTGATGCAATTGATACTGCTTGCCACATCATCAACAGAGTATATCTTCACAAATTCTTCAAGAAGACTGTCTATGAACTCCTCACTGACAAGAAACCCAATGTGATTTATTTCAAAGTCTTCGGTGCTAAATGTTGGATTAGAGATCCTCACCACAACTCTAAATTTGCACCGAAAGCACATGAAGGTTTTATGCTTGGTTACGGAAAGGACTCGCACACCTACAGAGTCTTCAACATTGTTCTTCACAAGATTGTTGACACTGTAGATGTGCGGTTCGATGAAACTAATGGCTCGCAAAGAGAGCACCTACCTTCTGTGTTAGATGAACCAGCACCTGAAGATGCTATCAAGCTCAAGGCAACTGAGGATGTCATTCCGACTGAAGAATCTGCTGAAGAATTCATTCCTGTTCATGAAGAACGTCGAGCTGATGCACCTGAAGAACATGATGAGGAAAATGGTGCTGAAGAAAATGCTGATCAAAATCCTCAGCGACAACCAACTCATCCACGCGTTGCAAAATAAGTGCAAGTGGAGAAGATCATCGATGACATTAGCGCACCAGGTCCTCTCACACGCTCAAAAGCATCACATTTATCTAACTTTTGTGGGCACTATGCTTTTGTCTCTATCACAGAGCCCACTAAGGTAGATGAAGCATTTTTGGAGCCGGAGTGGATTCAGGCTATGCAAGAAGAATTACATCAGTTCGAGCTGAACAATGTCTGGGAATTGGTCAATCACCCAGATCCTCGCAAGCATAATATCATTGGCACAAAGTGGATCTACCGCAACAAGCAAGATGAAAATGGCCTTGTGGTGAGGAATAAGGCACGACTAGTAGCTCAAGGCTACACACAGATTGAAGGAATTGATTTCGATGAAACTTTTGCACCTGTTGCTAGACTTGAGGCTATTCGCATATTACTTGCTTATGCTAACCATCATGATATCATCTTATATCAAATGGATGTGAAAAGTGCATTCCTCAATGGTAAGCTTGAGGAAGAAGTATATGTTGCTCAACCCCCAGGTTTTGAAGATCCCAAGAATCCTGACAAAGTCTTTAGACTCAATAAGGCTCTCTATGGCCTCAAGCAAGCCCCTCGGGCGTGGTATGATACATTGAAGGAATTCTTCGTGAAGAATGGCTTCACACCCGGTTCACTCGACCCTACTCTTTTTACTAAATCATATGATGGTGAACTGTTTGTGTGCCAAATTTATGTTGATGATATTATCTTTGGCTGTACTGACCAACGTTATAGTGATGAATTTGCCTATATGATGAGTGAAGAATATCAAATGTCTATGATGGGAGAGTTGAAATTCTTCTTAGGTCTTCAAATTCGTCAGCAGCGTAATGGCATATTCATATCTCAGGAGAAATACCTCAAAGATGTACTGAGGAAATTCGGCATGCAAGATTGCAAAGGCGTCAAAATTCCTATGCCCACAAATGGCCATCTATGCACTGATGAAAATGGTATTGACTTCGATCACAAGGTATACCGCTCCATGATTGGTTCCTTATTGTACTTATGTGCATCTAGGCCAGATATAATGCTTAGTGTTTGCATGTGTGCCCGATTTCAAGCTGCACCGAAGGAATCACACCATAAGGCTGTGAAGCATATTCTTCGATATCTAGCTCACACACCAACACTAGGATTATGGTACCCCAAGGGCTCGGCTTTTGATCTCATTGGATATTCTGACTCTGACTATGCTGGTGATCGTGTGGACCGCAAGTCAACATCTGGCACTTGTCATTTCCTCGGACGATCTTTGGTCTGTTGGTCCTCGAAGAAACAGAACTGCGTATCACTGTCTACTGCTGAAGCTGAATACATTGCTGCTGGCTCATGCTGTGCTCAACTGCTTTGGATGAAGCAAACCCTCAAGGACTATGGCGTCAACGTGAAGAATGTGCCTCTCCTCCACGACAATGAGAGTGCCATCAAGATTGCTCACAACCCAGTTCAGCACTCGAAGACAAAGCACATCCAGATTCGTCATCATTTTCTTCGTGATCATGTGTTGAAGGGCGACATCTCCATCGAGCATGTGAAGACTGAAGAACAGCTAGCTGATATCTTCACTAAGCCCTTGGACGAGAAGAGATTTAGCAAGTTGCGGTGTGAGCTAAATATCTTAGAATCTTCGAATGTTCTTTGAAAAGGACACACATCCTAACCCTTATGCAGAATTGATGACTTAGATGTGCAACACATGAAGAAACGTTTTTCTTCAATCAATGAAGAATAACACTCTAAGTGTGAAGAAATTAATGAAGAATTTGATTCTCAGAACCCTACGACAATTGTACGCGGTGTCTGAAATCATCATTCTTATACAGTGGGTCACGCCACCACAAAAAGTTGAAAATCTTCAATTTGAGTTTTTCCTCATTTTTGAAAGTCTTCAGTTTTTCAAATTCTTCAACTTTGCAAAATCTTCACCGTTTCCGTCGTTTTTCTTCATTGGCTATATATATATATATATGAGTTTATGTCCTCTACAGCATTCACTTATTGCTATTTCTTCAAGTTGTGATTTCTGCTAAGTGAATGTGATCAGACCCTTCCCCCTCTATGCTATTCTCAACCCAATCTATTCACAAATTCTTCATGTGCGTTCTGATTGAAACTCGTTCAAAGTCTTCACTGTGTCCTTGTCAGTTGAAGAAATTGCGAACGAAACTTTAAAACATATCTTATCCAGATTTTCGGTTTTACCGCTCAAACCGTTCCGCATCCCACGATGCATTATTTTATTCACCCACGATCTTACACGATCTCATCTGCACAGTACATGGGTGACACATGTCGCGTGAAGAAGAAAGGGCAGGGGCATGTTAGTCCCAAAATCTTCGGGCGAACAGTTTTTACCGTGGCTATAAATACCCCTCTCCCCTTCCTTACTTCATTTACTCCGCTCGGTCGCTGTCTCTCGCTCGAGCTCTCCTCAAACCCTAGCGCCGCCACTACTCCATCGCCGCCGGTGAGGAAGAGCTTCACTGTCTCGACCTCGTCGCTGTCGTACTCGCGCCGGCTACGGAAATCTTCACTCCGCCGCCGCCGTAGCCGTCTTCCTCTGCCAAGTTAGGGCGTGGGAGATCTAACTTGACGAACTTCATCGCTGTTCATCTCTGTTCGTCGTGTTCTTCAGTTCGGGTAATTAAAAGTCACTTTTATTACTCGCTTTGATTCTCAAACTTTTCTGAAAATCTTCAAAGGTGTTTTATTCTTCAAATCTTCACATATGAACACCTCACACACTGTATGCTCTTGATCCATCTCTCTAAGCACTCATTTCTTCAAGATTCCTCAATTGTGCGGATTTTCGATCTGTACAACTCTGGAACCTAAGACAAGAATGCTTAGTGAAATTCCTCAAGGCTCAACTAGTCAAATTCCTCAAAACTTGTCTTTTCGAAAAACCTTCTGAGAACGCATATGACCTCTCCAAATTCCTCGCACCTACACTCTGTTCACAGGTACTCATGTCCGCTGCTGAATCACTAGGTTCTCATCAACTTAACTCATTTGCAGCGTTCCTCGAAGAAAAACTGCATACTTCTTCAGAGTGTTCAATTGTTCAAATTCCTCATCTGAAGAAAATGGCTGAAGGAAAGAGACCACAAAAAGGAGGAAAGAAACCGGAGGTCATGACTGCTTTCGAGATCCCTGATGAAATATACAAGGATTATTGCACACCTGATGAAGCCAAGTTTGGCAAAGAAAACAAGAATCAGCGCAAAGTGCGCATTCAGAGGATTGAACGAAGATGGGCACGAGAATGGAGGGAATATCGATACGTTACTCCAAAGTACATGAAGAAATTCGCCTTAAATCCTTCATGCCCAAGAGCTCCATTGGCACCTGGCCAAGTCGCTGATCCCACTAGCATCAAAAGTGGTGAAGACTTTCCTGAAGAATGGGCTAGGCGCCAAGCAAAATTGGCAAGACAAGCCAAGGAGGCAGTGAGGAAATTCAATGAGGATTTTGCTGCTGCTGCTGTCGCTGAGACCTCGGTCAAGCCGAGGAAATCAATGCTGAAGAAGCCTGCTCGCAAGCCAAGTGCTTCACCATCAGCGCCCTCACGGCCAAGTTCCTCAGCCGCGCCCTCACGGCAAATTCCTCAGACTATCGCTGCTCCACCAAAGTCCTCAGCAGCTCCCTCCAAGTCCTCAACTCCTGTGCATCTGGCTACATGTCAAAGGACTCAGGGTTTCTCAATTGCTTCTGGTGTCTCAGCGAGTTCCTCAGCTGCACCAATGTCCTCATCAGGCCCCACTCTGCTGAAGACAAAAACAACAGCTGGACGCGGTCCTCGGCCAAGTCCAAGAAAGAAACATGTTGCTTTCCAAGTGCCCTCTGATGATGAAGCTTCTGATGAAGAACTTGCAGAAATCATCAGAGACAGACAAGCAAAGGCCGCCAGAGCCAAAGGAACACCTGTGCCCCTGCTTCTGGATGCGAAGAAGATCCTCGACTATATTGACTTATGGCATAAGGATCCAAACACTCCAATGCCTGATCTGCCTCTGACTCCTGGTCAAAGTCATATGCTAACCCATTTCATCTCTCAAGAGAAATGGAAGTTTGAAAAGGCTCGTGAGATAAAGAGAGCACAAGCTAGAAAGGAGAAGCTTCTGAAGAAGAACGTTGTCAGACTGACACCTGAAGAACTTCTCAAGGCTCAATCTGAGATCCAAGCCCTCAGCAAAGATTTCGATGCATACAATGCTGATTGGCAAGGAGCCAAAGTGAGATTCGTCAATTTGACGAAGAAAATGACAACTGTTGCAGCCCCATCGCAACAAGAAAATCCTCAGGCTGCAGACTCTGCTCAGCCTGCTGAAGAACATGCCAGCACTGCTGATGACTTTCAGCCCGCTGATGAGAATACAAGTTCCAGGGCTGATGACTCCATCCCAGTCGCTGAAGAAATTCCCAGGGCATCCACTAGTGGTGCGCCTGAAGAAACTGAAGAGATCAGGGCAACTGCACCAATTGCGCCTGAAGAAAATGAACCACAGTCCTCAGCTCCTCCTGCGCCAACACCAACTCCAATTCTTCCTTCTGCTTATGAAGTGAAGAAGACCAAGGCTGCAGAGCAAGCTGCAGTGAAGAAAAGGAAGGCATCAGCTGCGTCAAATTCTTCGGCCGCGAAGAAAATGAAGCCAATGACCAGCTCGCTTGAAAATCCTATTGATGCCATTCCGCTTTCCTCCATGTCATCCAAGGAAATTGTTCCTTATGGAGAAGACTACAAGATCCCAAGCGGATCTGATGAAGAAAATCATTCTGTTGCTACCTCAGAGTAGTTTGATGAAGAAATTGAAGTGGAAACATTCCCTTCAACGCCAGTCGTTTCCTCACCTATGCCTCAGTTCACAGCTGAAGAGGTTGGTGTTGAGGAAACTGAAAACGAAGATGAAGATGTGGATATTGGATGCACTACACCAGTGATGAACGATGACTTTTGGGAAAGTCAGCATCCCAATACTCCTCTCTTCACTCCTATTCAACAAATTCCTCAGTCCCCGGCTACAACTGTTCAAATGGGCTCTGAAGAAACTCATCCCACATCGTCTATTCATGAAGAAATTCCAGCCGCTAGTGCTGAAGAACCTGCTGCTGCTGATCCCCAAACTGCACAAGAAGAGGAACCAGAAATTCCTCAGCCTGAAGCACCTGAGATCGTCATTCCTGAGGTTGTGCTGCAAATCACTGACACTCCTCTGTCCAAACCGAAGAATCCGTTCTCTAGCAAGCAAAAATTCAAGGCTGAAGACTTCTTTTCTGAGCATGTGTTCTTCACTTATTACAATCCATATGACTCTGCTCGCATAAGGAAGAGACGTTTCTGGACTGCTACTCAAGCCAACTTCTATTCCTCAGTGCTCTTTGACAAGGACAAAATCTTCGATCATGAACATATTCCTCATGTGGATATGGAATCTCTGCCGTGCTTCGAGCCGGTCCTCCGAGTTATTCATGATGCAGGACTGCTGAACTTCTGCACTGATATTTGTGATTGGAATGAAGAACTCATTCTTCAGTTCTATGCCACTTTGCATATCATCGGAGATGCTGAAGATGTCAATTCATGGGTGCTGGATTGGATGACAGAAAACACTCACTATAAGGCACCAGCAACTGAATTGCTTCGTGTCCTTCCTCTTGATCCTCCCCATGCCAGTGCACGTTGCATCTACAATGACCGCGAACTGACAGATCATTATATGCAAGTGCTCATGAAGCCTTTGAAGCCAGGGCAGGCCCCACGAACCAAATTCCTCGTCAAGGAATTGCTATATGTGCCTCGGACTGTCTATCGCATCCTGACGAAGACAATGAGTCCTATCAAAGGCCACGACTCAAATGATGAAGATGTCGTTGGCATCATGAAGAACATGCTTTTCAACATCATTCATGGCGTTCCCGTCAACTTCCATGATTTCTTCATGAGGACTCTGGCTAATGTTGCTATGTCACCTTTTGAGCTGAAGCCCTATGCGCCTTGGATTATGAGATTCATAAGGGAAAGATCTTCACTGAATTACAAGGCTGACACTCTGAACCATGGTAGCTACTTGCCGCCCATTGAAGTCCTCAAGCGACCAGTTTCATCATCTGATGATAAGGGCAAGGCAGCTGCTGCGATCGATGAAGGCACTCGTCCATTGGATGGTCAATTCCGTCTAGCTACATCTTACTCCACCAATGACGATTCTGCAACACATGACACTACCGCAAATACATCAGCCAAGCAAAAGCCTCAAGCAACAGCACCCAGGGTGATGACTGACCGTGAGTTACTCCTCAGTCTTCATCAGAAGGTTGATCGCAATCACAAATGGGTGAAGCGTCAGTTTGCTGCAATTCTTCACAACATGACCTCAACCCATAATGCAGTGAAGAAAAATCAGTATCACCTTCATGAAACCCTCAACCGCACCTGGGCTGTTCTCACTCATGTATATTCCGCAGAAGAACTGAAGACCATGGGTCTCCAGGAAGCATTTGACTGGTCTGCACCACCTCCGAAGAAATTCAAGAGAGTCAGAGTTTCTGATCTGGTGGCCAGTTCTTATTCTTCATCGCGTGAAACTGATGAGCATGAAGATTTGGACGACACTGCGGCAGGCCCTACTTCAACGAACAACCCCGACAACGCTGGCGCTCCTCCATCGACTTGAAATTCTTCAGGGGCGTTAGTCCTCAGTTTCGATCCTTTTGGTCATTTGATGACAAAGGGGGAGAAATCTGAGTTAGTCTTCAAGCGGGTTTATACTATGGGCGTTTTGTTAAGTTACAACTCTCGTTCTTCCGAAACTTTTTATTGGATCGAGTTGTAATCTTAAATCCGATGGTGCCCTGATACTTTTGGACGGTGCATTATGCTCTGACTTTGATGCACTGTGCTCTGATACTTTTGATGTGTTATTCTGCATGCTTATTCCTCGTTAATATTATTGCACGCATGCTGAATCTCATCAGGCACCATATTTCATCATGCATTTCAAATTCTTCATATTATATATCAAATGCGTGTATGAATTACAAGATATAGGGGGAGATATCCATGATTCAATTCTTCAAATGTGCACTGCCTCAAAAGCAAATTCCTCACTATGCACATATTCAGGGGGAGTTCTTCTATATCTTGCAATCAAATTCCTCAATATCAGTATTTACACTTCGTATGTTAATCCCCGTTGAAAACTTAACCTATGTTGTCATCAATCACCAAAAAGGGGGAGATTGTAAGTGCATCTAATGCCCCTTAGTGATTTTGGTGTATTGAAGACTTATAGGTTAAGTGACTGATGCGTTTGTGAGTGTACACAGGTCTATAAGTCTATGAGGAGTTTGATATTTACAGAGAAAGTCGACCCCTAAAAACGAAGTTCTTCGACTGAAGACTTTGATATTCTGAAGACTTTCTGAAGACTTTGAAAGTGAAGAAATTGGTGTGACCTTGAAGACTTGGTATTCATTCGAGGAATATGAAGCGTGAAGACTTTTGTTTTCGTAGTTCCATTTTCTCTTTCTTGAGTCATAGGAAACACCGTACTGTTAAAGGGGGTCGAGGAAATACTAAGGAAAATTTTCCATGTGATGCTCAACTCAAAATCCTACACCTACCAATCCCTTCGAGTGAAGCCATTGGAAATCTCATACAGTTCAGTCCATTTCTTCAGTGACAGAGACGCGGTTCTTCTAGTCACTGAGGACTTTGCTCCGACTGAGGAGTTAGGAATTCGCCAGTGCGAATTGCCTACACAGTGAGGAACATGATAGCCCTGAGGAATTTGAGAGTCAAATTTCCGACCGTTGCTGTGCTGCGCGCCGGCTGTCCAAAATATCTTATCCACCTAACGGTCATATCATTGAAGGGCATTTATGTCTTATCATGTCGGGCTGCTCCCTAGGCTATAAATAGCCGCCCCCTACAACCACTAGCTGGTTGGCTGCTTCGAGAGAACTTGACACTTGTCATCTGAGAGCAACCCATCCTCCGAGGACTTTGAGCGAAAATCATCAAGTGAGGAAAATCCCAAAACCAAACCCCGCACAAACCCAAAGTGATTGAGCATCACTGAAGAAATTGATCCTGCGTGGATCCGACGCTTGTTACCTTTGAAGAATGTGCTTCTTCCAGATGGTTAAGCGTCAAGGTCTAGAGCATCCAAGAGGAATTGTGGATCGCCGAGTGACCAAGTCTGTGAAGGTTTGGAAGTCACCTGAAGACTTACCACGAGTGATTGGACGAGGCCTGCGTGGTCTTAGTTCAAGGAGAATACGGTGAGGACTGGGTGTCCTGAGTTGTGGCTCAGAGACTGGGTGTCCGAGACTGCGTGTCCTCGAGTTTAAATACTCAGCCGCTCCAACCAGACGTACAACTGAGATAGCAGTTGGAACTGGTTTACCAAATCATTGTCTTCACCAACTAACTGGTTCTATTTCCTCAACTCTTTCATTTCCTCATTACTGTGTTGTATGTTGTTCATATCTGTGCTTGAAGACTTTGACTGAAGACTTTCACAAATTCCTCAGTTCAATTTCTTCAGTCTGTTCATCTTCATCTTGTTATCCTGTGTTTACGCTTTCTGTACTCTGTGCTAGCCTTCATTTCATCATGATGACTATGTTTGTATCCTGTTATGTTTACTTCTGAGTACTTATTCCGCTGCAAGTAGTTCTTCGCTAAGGAATTTCCTCACCAGCAAATTCCTTAGTGAAGAATTCATAAAAATCGCCTATTCACCCCCCTCTAGTCGATATAACGCACTTTCACCCGGGGATCGTCATCAAGATGAACGTGTGCTGAACTCGGAGGTGCCATACGTTCGGTACTTGGATCGGTCGGATCGTGAAGACGTACGACTACATCAACCGCGTTGTCATAACGCTTCCGCTTACGGTCTACGAGGGTACGTGGACAACACTCTCCCCTCTCGTTGCTATGTCATCACCATGATATTGCGTGTGCGTAGGAAATTTTTTGAAATTACTACGTTCCCTAACAGCTGTTGCTGAGCCTCGCGTGATCAACTACGCTGGCAACATCCAGTTCTTCACGGATGTGGTGACACAGCTGGAGACCCGCTCTGACAGGGCCCGTTGGCTTGTCGAGGAGAGGAGCCGAGCCTTGCTTGGGCGTGCCTTCTCCCGTGTCTTCAACTATCTGCAGGACAGAGATCCCCACTTTGATTTCGACGCCGCCATCACTCTGGTGCCCATAGCCACTCGGGGCGACCTGGCGCAATGGGTGGAAGACAACGTGGACGCCCTCGTCAGGGCCTTCGCGTCCGATGACGATGGCATGATCGTAGCCGCCGATGAAGGTGGCGTTGTGGATGAGCCTGGCGTTGACGGAGGTGGTGGCGGTGGCGGTGATGATGTCAGTGACGCCAACGATGCCTCCGGAGGCGCCCCGGAAGACACGATGAGTGACATGTCCGACTGATCGCATGCCGCCGCTATTTTTACCCTGCATGAAGAAGGTTCGGGCTCGGCCCTGAAGATTGTAAGAGCATTTTGGGAGGGGGAGCCCCTCATGTAAAGGTTTGCGATCAGTATCCTTGTAAGTATAACGCCCCGTGTGAGCTTATGCCGGGCTACTGGCCCAGCGATGGGTCAGTTGACTTGTTTACCTTTTGACCCTAACGAGTCCCGGGAGGGCCTGTGGGAGCCGCAACGCCTCAAGCGTCTTCTGGGCGAACCCATTGATCCTGTGATGCGAACCTCCGGAGAGGGTGCGGCGACAACAGTCCGGATTGTAGACGTGCTTGGCCCGGCCCGGCTCGCGAGGGGCTCACGAGGGGACGCAGCTGACGCTAACTTTGGACGCAAAGCCGAAACCAGAACACGAGAGATTGCTCGAACGAGACTAAACACCCCTTCCCCAAACACATGCAAGTCTCAAGCTCAAATCCAACTTAAATTCGAATCGAAGAACCTTGACAATAGAGGAAAAGGCAAAAGGCAAAAGCCGCGTCCGGCACCTAGTCTAGTCTTCGACGTCTTCTCACTAGCGTGGAGCTAAGTGCTACCACTGGGAGTGGGCGGGAGCCCTCGAGGCCCGAGGGCGGCTCTCCGGAGCAAGGTAGTCAGAGTCGGGATTCGGAGTCGGATCGATTTTCCTGAGACAGAATCGAGTCATAGTATCGAGTCGTGGAATCGAGGATTCTACTAGATTTTCTCAAATAAGATATTTTGTATCCATGCCAAAAATTTATATGGGTTCTATAGAGTTCTAATAATAAATATAGAGAAAAAACGTACACATCAATGGTAGTTGTATTCCACTTCTTTTCATGGCTATCCTACAATCTAGCTTGCATGTATGGAACACATATGAGAGGGAAATATATAGAACCTTTAAATCTTCCGTGCATGAAATTTACTTAGGAGGTTTTTTAAGAGTTCATGAATAGTCGATCACTTGTATAGCTAATCCGTAGTATTGAACCTTGAAGGATCTTTCTCTCATTCTCCGATTGATCTTGACGCATCCTCCTTCTTACGGTAATTCCATCCATTGACAAGCCTGGTCCTCATTTTGATCTAGGGTTTCTGAGAGCCAAATAAAGATGTCAGCGACTGAGCGTTTGGGCTTGGGAGGGGAATAAAGGGCCATGAGCATGTGAAAAAGGGTCCGGATGATGGCATAGTATTCTTCTACAACTAAACAAATGGCTTAGATAATTTACTAGAATCGGGCATAGTCCATAGCATAGTCGGGATTCCGCAGTTTTGTACTGGATTCTATGATTTGGATCGCGACTCAACATGGACTCTACCTGATCCGGATTCATAGTGGGACTTGGATCGACATTCTTTCGTAGGGTCGTGAAGTCGTAGGATTCTAGCAGTCGAGTCGGGATTCTGACTACCTTGCTCCGGAGACTCCGGGGCGTGTACAGCCTCACTCATTATTACGTGAGAGTGTCACGGGCGGCGAGCTTCACAGGCACTAGGCCTTCTTCACAGGTACCGGCCTTGCTTCATATCGCCAGACGAGGGCCCCGCCTTGCGCCACACTAAACCGCCATTGACGGCGGACGGAGACCAAGGACGACGCCAATGGGGTAGAGCGGTCGCCAGCGGTTCCCCCGACGACCACGGGTCCTCTGCCGGGGGCAGGCCCTGAGGCACCTCCCCGGCAGAGGGCCTACCTCCTGAGAACGCCTTGCTCCGAGCACCGCGGGGGCGAACCCGGATCTTGGCCCCTCTCCTGCAGCCCCCGGTGCCCTCCTCTGGAGGGGTAAGAGGCTGCAGCATTGGGGCAGCCATCTGCCGCAGCGACCTGTACCTCCTGCGACCCATGGTTAGCATAAGCTTGCTCCTGAGGAATTAGTGGTACCCGATAGTTGCTGCCACCAGCGCGGTCGTCGAGGCCTTCTTGGGGTTCCTGAAAGAGCTCAGCTTCTGGCGTCTCCTCGCCCCAGCCTGGCCCGAGGAACGAGCCATGGCCTTCTTCCAGTGCGCACTCTCGATCCACCATGTGGGGCACATAGGCTTCTGGGGCCACCGCCCTGTGGGCCTCGCCGTAGTGCCCCATACGCCACGCAGTTCGGCTTAGAGCGCTGTCTTGGGGGTGGTGGCGTGGTGGCCCGCCGAGGCCAATGTCACGCCCAATATGCGACCCTATCCAAAAGGAACTCGAAGGTCCCACTAAGGATAGACCCGCATATTGAAACGCTTTGCAAGGTGGATATCATTACATCAACATTACATAAATAGATGGGGATACATACATAAGGCATATAATGCCACATGAATACAACATCACATCATACATAAGATCAACATCCGACTACGGATGAAACACAAACAGAAGCTCAAACGACATCCATCCCTGCTAGCCCAGGCTGCCGACCTGGAACCTATCCCCTGATCGAAGAAGAAGGAGAAGAAGAACTCAACGCAAGCAAGCATCGCTCTCGCGTCATGATCATCGCAAACCTATACCTGCAACTGTTGTTGTAGTAATCTTTGAGCCACGAGGACTCAGCAATCCCATTACCATGGGTATCAAGACTAGCAAAGCTTAATGGGTAAGGAAGGGGTAAAGTGGTGAGGTTGCAGCAGCGACTAAGCATATATGGTGGCTAACATACGCAAAGAAGAGCGAGAAGAGAACAAGCGGAATGGTCGTGAAGCTAGCAATGATCAAGAGGTGATCCTGAACTCCTACTTACGTCAAACATAACCCAGAAACCGTGTTCACTTCCCGGACTCCGCCGAGAAGAGACCATCATGGCTACACACACGGTTGATGCGTTTTAATTCGGATCTGGTGTCAAGTTATCTACAACCGGACATTAACAAATTCCCATCTGCCACATAACCGCGGGCACGGCTCTCGAAATTTTATACCCTGCAGGGGTGTCCCAACTTAGCCCATGACAAGCTCTCGCGATCAACGAAGGAATAGACCTTCTCCCAGGAAGACCCGATCAGTCTCGGAATCCCGGTTTACAAGACATTTCGACAATGGTAAAACAAGACCAGCAAAGCCGCCCGATGCGCCGACAATCCCGATAGGAGCTGCACATATCTCGTTCTCAGGGCAACACCGGATAAGTCAAGCTACGAGTAAAACCAGACTTTGAGTTTCCCCGAGGTGGCCCCGCAGGTTGCTCGTTTCGGACCAACACTTAGACAAGCACTGGCCCGGGGGGGGCTAAAATAAAGATGACCCTTGGGTTGGCCGACCCAAGGGAAGGGTATAGGTGGTGGTGAGGCAAATGGTAAAACCAAGGTCGGGCCTTGCTGGACAAGTTTTATTCAAAGCGAACTGTCAGGGGGTCCCATAAATCACCCGACCGTGTTAGGAACGCAAAATCCGGGAACATAACACTGGTATGACGGAAACTAGGGCGGCAAGAGTGGAACAAAACACCAGGCATAAGGCCGAGCCTTCCACCCTTTACCAAATATATAGATGCATTAATAATATAAGAGATATTGTGATATCCCAACCAAAATCCTGTCCACCATGGAGAAATCTTCAACTTCACCTGCAACTAGCAACGCTATAAGAAGGGTTGAGCAAAGCGGTAACATAGCCAATCAATGGTTTGCTAGGAATGGTGTCAAAGGTTAGAGGTTCATGGCAATTTGGGAGGCTTGAAGAGCAAAAGATAGGTAACGCAGCATAGCGATAGAACGAAGCAACTAGCATAGCAGTGATAGTAGTGAGATCCAGGGTAGCGGTCATCTTGCCTGAAATCCCGCAAGGAAGAAGAACGAGTCCATGAAGAAGAAGAAGCCACGAAGACGAACCAAGCGTAGACGAACGAATCCTCACGATCGCAACGAAATGGGAACTATTGAGAAGAAGCACACAACATAGTAAACACACCACACATGAACAAGGCATGATGCACAACCAAGCATGATGCATGACAAAACTAGATGAAGCTACTCATGGCAAGAGAAGATGCAACCAAGAACAACACATCAAGGCAAGTTCAAATGAGGCCGGAAACAACATATAACAATTCCGAAAAGTCCTCATATGCATATTTCGAAATTGGTCCAGAACTGAATACACCTTATGTTCAAGTTTTTAAACAGCAAGTTAAAGAGCACCAAGAGGATCTACACGAAATTCTAGTCAAGTTACATATAAAGTTCATTAGATTCGGAGTTACGGCCTAGAAGATATGAGCAAAACAAGTTCAACATGGCATTGATGCAAAATGCATACAAACATCAAGCAAACACCTCAAAACAAGGATGCAACATGATAATATGAAGCTACATACAAAATCAAGAAAGTTTCATATAGAGCACACTCAAAACGGAGCAACGGTGCAACACATACGCACTATACAAGGCATAACAACAATCTGTCCATAACAGCAACTAGGCATCTTACAAGCATCAAAACAACAAGCTACAGCACCCCAACATAATAACAAAAGGCATGAACATGAAGTACAGGTAAAGCACAACAAAACATGAACACTGAGCTAACTCCATAAACAACTAGAACATGCTCAAAAGGTCATGGTAAGATTGCAAATTATAACAGTTTCAGACTTATCAGGAAATAACATCAGGTTGCAATGTTTAGAGCAAGCAAACAACATGTTACAGGAACATATCATGGCAAACAAAGGCATGGCATGAATCTACTAATTTCATAGATCAAAAGTCCCTTACTGACCATGAGCCAAAAAGGCACAGAAGATATGATGGCACCCATGTAAACATGGCAAGTTATATTACAGATTCATACATGGCAGGAACAACAATAAGTAGGCATGTTGGTGAGCTTGAACCACTCACCACAGAGCAATACATGGCATGGCAAGGCAACCAACAGTAAGAAGGCATGTTTGTGAAGCTAAGCATGGCAAGAACAAGTTCATAGGGTGCATGGATCACTAGCAAACAATCATGGAAACATTGAACTTAATGTTAACAGGCTGACAGCAACACTATCAAGCAACTTTGGAGCAAGATTGAAACAATCTACAACAGGCTATAATTGCAACCAAGGGCATGAATGGATATAGCATAATATGTAGATCAAAACATGTTTATAGAACATCTCCAGATTATGCATAGAATGATTAGTAGAAGCATGTTTACATAGCAACAAATTATAACAGAATCTGTCAGAAAAACAGCAACAGCAAGTACACTACTTAACAAGCTCGATTCACTCAGCACACAACTCACAAAAAAACATGGTTGGCACCACTGGAAAGATGGCATGGCATAGGTCAACATACATGTAGACATCAACCTCATAGGATGCACATATCAATCATGGCAAAAATGACAAATGAGCAAGTTATAACAGTTTCAGCAGGTTAACATCAACGTGCACTCTTCTAACAGCATTTCTGGCATCAAGATGAGCTCAAATGAAAATGATGCAATGGAATGAAATGAAGTACTCGTCGAGACGAACAATTTGGCATATTACACGCACAAAACGGATTTATGGATGCAGAGATGTGATGCGATGAACATGGCATGAAAATTACTGGAATCTGGGGACTTAGTGGATTATCACCTCCGCGAAAAGTCAACGCGGGACGGATTCGACCCGGGACGGAGGGATCCGGGCGTTTGGTTGGTCGTGGTGGTGGATCTCATCCACCCTGCTGTTCCGGGCCGGATCTCGCCGGATCCGGCCGGAGTTTCGCCGGAGACGGTCGGAGAAGATGCCGGCGAGGACGGGGAAGGCCGGAGGGAGCGCGGGACGACGGGGAGGCGACGGGGGCGGCGCGGCGCACGACGAGGGGCGCCGGCGAGGCTCCCGAGCGGCGGACACGGGATCCGGCCACCAAGCGGCGCGACCACCGGTGACGGGTGGTGCGGCCACCGGGCGGCGCGGCGACGCTCGGCCGACGGGGGCGGCGCGATGGGCGGCGGGGAAGGCCACGGCGGGGCCGGCCGGGCGCGGGAGACGGTGGGGCGCGGCCGGGCGGCGCGAGGCCGGCGGCTCGCGGAGCCGACGAGGTGGCGGGGAGGCGCGCCGGCGGCGGGCACAGGCGGAGGAGCACGGCGCGCGGGATCGGGCGGCGGCGGACGGGCCACGTGGCGAGCTCGGATTGGGCGCGGGCGGCGGGGCGGACGTGTCCGGTCGGGTCCGGACATGTCCGGCGCGGCGCGGAGGAGAAAATTAGGGTTTTGGGGGGATTTGATCCGCGAAAATGGAAGGGGAAGGCCTATTTATAGGTAGAGGGAGCTAGGAGAGTCCAAATGAGGTGCGGTTTTCGGCCATGCGATCGTGATTGAACGGCGGAGAACATGGAGAGGAGTTAGATGGGGTTTGGGCCACTTTGGAAGGGGTGTTGGGCTGTAACAAAAGAGGGCTTTACGGTTACCCGGTTAACCGTTGGAGTACCAAACGACCTCCAAATGGCACGAAACTTGACAGGCGGTCTACCGGTGCTATACCAAGGCCGCTTGGCAAACCTCGGTCCATTCCGAGAATGTTTAACACCCGCACAAGAGAAGAGACCAAAAGGGGGCGCCGGGGAACATAGGAGTGCCGGATCGCAAAACGGACAACAGGGAAAAAGCTCGGATGCATGAGACGAACATGTATGCGATGCAATGCAATGCACATGATGACACAATGCGAATGATGACATGATAAAATGCAACACGCAAGCAGATGACATGGCAACAACGGCGAATAACTGGCAGACACCTGGCGCATCGGATCCGGGGCGTTACAGCCAAAGGCCGCGGCGTGCACTCCTTAGCCGGCCGAAGATGGGGCGGCGCGACTTGTCACCCGGTGCTGATGGCCGGGTTGGCGTTGAGAAGGCCCTGGAGTCCGCTCGGAGTTGCGTGGGCACGTATGGGGCCACCATATGGCCCGCTCTGGATCTGGGGTGGCAGCTGGACGCAGAAAGGAGGTGCTCCCGAGGCGGCGGCGTCCAGGAGCTCGGCCACTCGCTCCAGCAGCCTGCACCGCAACAGCTCTCGGGCTACTGTGAGCGCGGCCCTTGAGTTAGCCTGCTCCCGTCGGGTGTGCGGCGCGGCGTGGCTTGAGGCTCTTGCTGCTGACCGCACCTACCGCGGTGTGAGGGCAGGCGGTGTTTGGCCGCGTCGCCCACGCCCCGCGGCGCCCTGCGGAGCGCGAGCTGCCTGAGACGCAAGGTTGAGGTCGCCCTGGGCCGGCGGCACGGCGTGGGCGGGCCACGCCGCCC
The DNA here is from genome assembly GCA_963921465.1 of Triticum timopheevii. NCBI lineage: Eukaryota > Viridiplantae > Streptophyta > Magnoliopsida > Poales > Poaceae > Triticum > Triticum timopheevii. Next base: position 313,159,055 of record OY997270.1, on the reverse strand, counting down.
AGCGGTCGGCGTTGGCAGTCGGGTCGCTTGACATCAGAACGGCGAGGCGACGAAACGCGAGGCAGTGGAAGAGGGATTCCGGTGCACCCCTACCTGGCGCGCCAAATGTCGGATTTCGGGTTCCGACACCCTTGAGGTTCGAACTCTGGGGTGCGCACGAAGATCTCTCCCCTACCAGCTCACATCTCGAAGCCTCGCAAGGGATCTAAGCTAGAAAGAAGAACACACAAGGGACACGGGGTTTATACTGGTTCAGGCCACCATTGTGGTGTAATACCCTACTTCAGTGTGTGGTGTGGTGGATTGCCTCAGGGGCTGATGATGAACAATATAAAGGGAGAACAGCCTCGCGAGGGGCTGTTCTTGAGCTGGTGCGATGAACTGCTTGGGTGAGTTCAGTCACCTCTCTCTCTCTCTAGTCTACCCGAGATCTGGATCAGATGCCTCTCTACCATGGTGGCTAGTCCTATTTATAGAGGCCCTGGGCCTCTTCCCAAATAATGAGCGGTAAGGGCGCCAACAATTGACCATTTTGCAGGGGAACATCTAGTACACTTATCCTGACTAAAGTTGGTCTTCGACTGCCAAAGACTCTGACGGTGACGCCGTCCTGGGTTCCACGATGACCTCCATCCCATCGTTCCGCTGGTCTTGGTCTCGTTGCACCGAAACAGTAACCTTTGCCTGATGCCTTGGCCTGTGCTTGCCCCCTTTGCACCGAAGGGGAAACAAGGACACTGCGCAGGCCGGCACCCGCCTGGTCTCGATCGTCATGTCTTGCGTCACGGACACCTCGCGAGGTACCCTGCCTTGATCTCTCCGTCTCCTCGTGAGCCCGCCTGATGAGGCTGCTCCTGAGGAAGCTTCTGGTGGTCAACAAAGTGGAGTTAGTGGCTTATGAATTGGCTCTACGACGATCCAACAAAGTTCACCCAGTGTTTCGCGTGTCTTCGCTTGAAGCAACAAATACCAAATCATACACTAATCTTCATTGATCTGCCATATCCAGCGGAGTTGGATATAACTGAAACCGTTCCATAAGCCATCTTGGATCGTCATCTGGTGAAAGATGGGCAATCCTCTCTGTTACAAGTGTTGATCAAGTGGTTCTATATGCTTGAAACATTAGCTACATGGGAGGACCATGACGTGATCAAAGCTCGTTTTCTGTTGGCTCCAGCTAGGGAGCAGGTTTCGTCTATGTGAATTCTCCTCCCCCCTTTCCTCTCTTCCCTCCCAAGCTTCTCTTTTTCTCTAGAAATCCACAATTCCCTTTTGTATATGTTACATTTGGCGATTTCAATTCTCAGGTCATTACCATGATGGTGGTTGTGATCTGGTAGTATGGTGCTTCTAACAATGTGTCTTCCATGCTCCAGTAGGAGCTTGTCGAGGTCTTCTTACCCTCCTAACGGGAATACGATGGACCTGAATTTGTTTTGGCAGATGGTGCAAAGAGGACACAATATAAACAGGGGGCTTCTTTTACAACGTTTCTTTTTTCTTTCTTTAGAAAAGGAGGAAGACCCCCGGGCTCTGCATCTGGACGATGCATACGGCCATTTTATTAATTATTAACACAAGACCTTACAAAGTCATACAACAGTAAGACTAAAGTCATCGTCTAAGCAACATCTGTCGCTACTCCTATCCAGTTGATGAAGGGGCGCTGATAGTCTAGGCCTAATACCAAACAGACCTCGCATCCAAACCTAACATCTAAGACCTGAGGTCCCAACCAGGATGCCTGTTGGGTATGGGCACCCACCAGTCCGGCATGCTCCTCAACTAGGACGCCTGCTGGGTATGAGGCCGCCACAGCCACTTGCCACCAATCCATCTTCGGAGTTGTACCGCTGCATCAACCTTGCCCGGTCTAGCTGCCGCCAACGCCACCATGATGCCAGACAGCGTCGACCTCCTACGTGTGTCCATCGCCACACATCTGACGCCAAGCCTCCGCTACTCCATGCCGCCAAGAACCGCCGCCATGAATATGTAGAGAGAAACACCGCTCCATCGAAGAAGCCATTCGCTGGTCCCTCGAGCCTGAGTGCATCTCCAAGAATGCTACCCCCAAGGGGGTAACGACACATGAATGCCGCCGTCATCCGATCAACTGATCTACGGTTTCCCCCGGAGGCAACGCAAGCAAGTCGAGAGAAGCTGCAGTGGCGATGTCTTCAATAAGATAACAACGCGGAAACGCCGCCATCGCCCGCCATGACTCGAGTCATACCACGGTTTCACCGACAGCCTCGTCTCCCCACTCGACGTCGGGACTGGATGCGAGAATCCATAACCATCTAGCCGACCACCTCCGGCAAAGAAGATGGCCACCACCTCCACGCCTAGGGCTGGAGCCCCCGACGTCCATGTTTTGCGGGCCTAGTCCAGAGGCCGCATGCCGTGCTGGAACAAAGGATGCGCACGACGGCTCAAGGAGCCACCACCCAGATCCGAATGGGATCCAGATCGGCACCCTAGCCGCCGACGTGATCTCTTCGTCGCCGCCGGCCTGCGTCACTGCCCTTGAAACAGCCGGAGTGGGTCGCCGCCACCCAGATCCGATCGCCCGCCGAGGAAGGTTGTCGCCGCCACCGCTGTGGCCCGCAGGCTTAGCCTGCGATGCCCTCGGAGGCGGCGGCGGGAGGGTCGTTCACTGGGGGGGAGAGGGAGGCCCGGCGGGTTGTCCCCGGTGCGACGCGGCACCGTCGCACGGGAGGAGGAGGTCACGGGGCGGGGAGGGTCGTTCGCTGGGGGGGGGGGGAGGAAGGCCCGGTGGGTTGGCCTCGGTGCGACGCGGCGCCGTCGCACGGGGGAAGGAGGTCACGGGGCGGGAGGGTCGTTCGCTGGGGGGGGGGGGGGGGAGGAGAGGGAGGCCCCTCAAAACCAGTAGATGTTCGACAAACTTGGTTTATCATTGTGTATGAGGGTATGCATAATTATGGTTTTCGTTGCTTTGTCGGTTTGTGACATATGTATCTGGTCCGATTTTTATGCAGTTTCCTCTAACCATATTTTGGACAACTAACTGCAGGAGGCAGGAGCACCATGCTTCCGATTTTTGAAAATAAAAAAACATAAAAGAGAACGAAAACACACGAAAAATCACAAAGGCACATAGGTGCGGGGGCATGCACCTACTCGGCTGTGCCCAGCCGCATTGTTGGCTCGTGATCCGCTAACTCATTTGATTCCCGCAATTCCTCGCATGGTTCTAAGTTTTTGGTTTCTAAAATTTAGTGACTTTACCATTCATGCCTATCAAGTTTTAGCAGGTGAAACTTAGTGAAGTTTTAAAAAAAACTTATTACGTATTATAAATTTATAACATATTCAAAAGTGGTTTTATTTCAAAATCTCTCATACAAGGAATCCGAATACGCAAATTAAACATAGATTGAATTGTCGGTTCAAAATATATAATACAGTACTCTACGTATAGTAAATTAAAATTTGAAAGTCCAAAGAAAAAGCACCAGAGATGGGTGTCCCGCACTGCTACAAGCCGCCTCTCCGAAATCGTACCCTTGTCTGAAAAAAATTAGAGTACTATTCACAGAAGGGAGCATCTGATCTGACATCTGAGTAGTGCTTCCCTCCCCCGTCGACCGCCGAAGGCCGAAGGGTGGCCTCGCTCTCGCGAAATCTCACGCGCACGTCTCTCCTACCCGCCCGCTGCAGCGCATCTCTTGTCCGGCCTCCAAGCTTCTACAGGCCCGAAGCGACCTCCTCGCGCCTCGCCATGGCGCGGCGGGGCCACCACCTGACCGAGGTAGCCCTCCTCGCGTCCGTCTCGGGGTGCCTCGCGGCCGCGGGGGCCGGCGAGCGGGAGGGGTGGCTGGACGACCCCGCGGTGCTCCTCTCGCTCGGGCCCCGCGCGCGCGACCTCGCCGTGGCCAGCGCCGCGAGGTCCGTGCTGGGGATCGTCCCAGTCGCGGGCGGCGGCGGGGTCACGGTGAAGCCCGCGCTGGGGCCCGACGACGGCCGGATCTCCGCCGTGGAGTGGGTCCCGCTCGACGCGGAGGGAGCGCAAGGGGAGGAGGGGATGGCCCTCGTGGTGGGCACCGACGCCGGGTGGCTCCTCTTCTACTCGCTCGCCGGCGATCTCCTGCACAAGCAGGTAGTAGCGGATATAGCTCGTCTCTTTCTGCACTTGTAACTATGCTTCCGAGAAATTTGTATATTGTTTTAGGGCTTCTAGATTTTGCTAGAATAAGGTCCGTTTGTAGCTGTTAGCGCTTCCTTGCCATTCCTCTAATGGCAATCTTACTCATAGGACATATTGCCAAGATTTCGGTGAAACCTTGGGAGCTTTTAGCTGGTTCATCATGGCTAGGTAGGTGGTATAAGGCGCAAAGATGGGATTTTTGCTAGAAATTACTAGTTTTGTGTATATTTATTTCATCAGGGTGTCACTGTGTCAGGCAACACTTTTGGACATTGTTAGAATGTAAGCGGAAGCAGTTCCTTTGCTATTCTTGAATTGATAATATGCACACACACACACAAAAAAAAAACAGTATCCTAACCAAAAGACTGCAGACAATATTTCTGTTGGTAATCTTCATATTCTTAGTTTTACAATCCTAATATAAAGTGGTTGGTAGGATCAGTTTATAGGCGTGTTTGGTTGTAAGTAAGATTAGTAATAGCCTAAGCTAGGCAAGGAGTTGTTTGGTACTCCCTCTGTAAAGAAATATAAGAGCGTTTAGATCACTACTTTAGTTTATGGGAGTACTTTCGTAGATAAAATATAGCCAAGCAGAACTAGCCTGTCTGGGCTGGAAAATTCTTGCTCCCCAGGGAGAGCCAATTTGGCTTGGCTGTCCTCCGATGGCAAGGAACGAGGAAAATAGAGTTTAATGCTAGTGGATGCAGAAATTGGCACTTGAATATTCTCATGTTAGACTAGCTAGCTAACCAAATAACAGAAGTGAGTAGCTTTGTGTGGGTAGGGAATAGCGAGATGAGCTAATGATCCAAACACTCTATATCTTCTTTCTCATAATATTTTGCAAGAACAGGTAACATAATTGTGTGGCAACAGTCTTTTTAGTTACAATTTGTTCTCTTAGGAGCAATGTGGATGTGGTGTGAACAAAGTTACCATTCATAAAAATATGGTCCTGCCTCCATTTGTTGGTCTTCCCTCATCTCTTAGCTAATACTGTGATCCTTATATATGTGTATTTCAGAGTATATATCCTGCGAAGATACTGAAGCTTAACTTCAGTGAGAGAAAGGAAAATGCTTGGGAAGATTCAGGTTCAGATGAGCTTTCCGTGGTTTTTCCCGGTGTTATTGCACGTTGTGATGGTGCTGACCTTCAGGTTTCTATAAATCTTGCTTTATTTTGCTATTACACTTGAGGTGTCGCATTGTGATGGATAATGCTAATTCAGAAGCTGTGATCACCAATTTTGTAGAAGAAAAAACTTCCTCACCATCTTGGGAAACCTTGTGTACTGCAAAGAAGTACAACTTAGTACTAAGTTGTACTAAAGTTGAGACACTTATTTTGGGACGTAGGGAGTATTGTAAAAATTAATTTTAAATATCTCCTGAACTTTCATGTGTTCCCAAATAGATATTCAAAGTTCTTCATCATATTGAGTTATATTCAGCTATCAGCCCTATTTTCAACCTTGCTTCTCGATTCTAACATTTTGCCTGCATGCTGATATTAGGTAAAACACAACATTAATTGATTAAAACTTAAATGTTCAAAGGAAATTCGATTCTCTGCAGCAGAATTTGGAAAGTAGATTGCAACCATCCCTTCAAAGCTACATATAGTTCTTATGTAACCACATATCATGCAAGAACTGATCTGAAACCAGAAAACCGAAGCTTGCAAATTTGCTCATTTTGAACTAGGATGGGTAATACCAGCCATTAAAAGTTGCTAGCCTCCAGGTGATTTGCTCTGCTGGAATTCCAGAATACCTCTATGAAGGAACCTATTACACATTATACTAGGTGCCCGATAGTCCAATAGTTCACTTTGTGCTCACAACATTTTAATTCTCAAAAGCTAGCTTTGTAACGGTATTTCTGTTATGTTCAGTGATTTGTTTCTTGCAGATCATGCTTCAAAAATCATTTCAAGAAGTTAAATCGCGCATGTGGAAAGATAAGTTTGAACAGGAAGATGATGAGGACACGAGTTCTTTTGAAAAGATACCTCTTCAGATTTGGAACGTAAGCAAGTTCAGCTCTTGTGTTGATGCGGCAATTGTTGGGCTAATGCCACCTCCTCTGTTAGAACTTCAGGTGACTTGCCTTCTCAACTTTGTTTTACTGACATAGTGCCGCTACATGGCATAAATAAACAGTTACATAAATTCCAGTTTGGCTTTATTGTTATTATGTTGTTTCATGCTAAAGTTTACCTTTTAATGGAGGTATTCTGAAGTTACTATCGTATTGAATTCAGCTGCTTTTATATTGCTGGGCAGTCGAGTCAGCGCCACTACTGTGCCATTACAGTTGGAGAGGATGCTGTTGTTTCAGCATATAGGTGAGTTCTGCTACCCATTGGTTTGATAGTTCTCATTCGGATTGATGATTCTGCTAGCGTTGGTTTAGCCTGCAGACATGTAGTATCTGCTCCCGCAAAAAAAGAGGCATGCAGTATCTGTTCTTCCATCTTGAGCTTTACAGTTTTATTTTAGCCATGGTACCTGTCTTTCTTGCATGAAAATTAAAATTTAGTGGATATACATTTCATAAATTCATATTTTGCAAAACTGGACCAGCCAAACTAATGGTTTAATTTGGAGAAGTGAGACTCTGGCCTGGCCTAGTGTGGTTTGCAGGAAAGGCTGCTATGCGCAGAAACCTGTGTGGAAATGCATTTTAAAAGGTTGCTGAACCAACTGAAGGATCCTTTCCTGCATGCATGCAAGGGGCCCAAACCAACTCAAGGATTGAGCAGGCCCAAACACCTTCCACCTGTAGTTGTCCTAAGCTGCAAGTACCGTGATGGTTGCAGTTTACCCCAATCACAAAGCTGCAACACTTTCGTCTCTATCTCTCCCAGGCGATCGAGGCAAGCGGTTCGTGTACCTGCGCCGGTGCAGCCGCTGGCTCCCCTTCCCTCCGTCCGTCGCTCCAGCGGCGGTGGCTGGGGGGGGGGGGGGGGGGGGAGCCCCAGGATCTTCTCTCCAGTGTCTACGTATAGGACTAGTTTGTCTGGTGACGACGCTTGGTCGGTGCCAATGTCGTCATCGCGAATAAAAGTTTCTGGGCCATCGCCTCGACAGCGTTCTACGACGGTGTCGAGGAGCCGCGGATTTGTGTCCAGACGAGACCTTCAAGACGGTGGTGAAGGTCTTGCCGTGGGTCTTGTTTCTTCGGCTCTCTCCACGCCGCGTCGGCGGTTCCTCCATCGTCATCGCGGAGCCGAAAGTGTTTGTGTTGGAGGTGGCTGGTGTTGCGCGCTGGAGTTTCTTTGGCTGCAGAAAATGGTTGACAATTCTGGAGTTTCTCGACGGCAATGTCGTTCGAGACCTTTAGGGTCGCGATCCAAGAGGGGTGGAGATTCGTTCCGGCCGACAACCCACAGCGACAAGTGCGGTGGCGCCTGTTCAGAGGCTCACAACGCAGCTTTGCTGCCATGGCTTTCTCTTGGATCTTGGCTTAGTGGAGACCGTTTCTTCTCCTCTCCGGCGACGGCGATGGTTGAAGTTTTTGGTCAATGTGTTGGTGGTCGCAGGATTGAAGAAATTTTCTGCAAATTTCTTTTGTTCGGAGTGTTTCCTGTACTTTCTCTTGGTGTGCTATCCCTTTGGATTTCTTCTGAGAGATGCTACATTTGTTGTAATTTGCTGATATTATTAATATAAGTGTGGCACTTCCCCTAAAAAAAAGCTGCAACACTGAACCAAGACCCACATAAATGCTTGGCGTGCCCCCCCCCCCACCCCCCCCCCCCCCCCCCCATCCCACCCCCACCACACACTAGCCGATTGGGCCTGAAGGTAAACAGGAATTGCAACATAATGCATATGTAACTCCACATACCGAGCATCGTCTTGTCAATATACTCCCTCTGTCCCAAAATAAGTGTCTCAACTTTGTACTAGCTCTAGTACAAATTTGTACTAAGCTCAAGACACTTATTTTGGGACGGAGGGAGTACTTATTACCACCTCGACAACAAGGAACTTGGGGACTGGCACATGGTCTTAGCACAAACTGGGCTAATTTTGCATCAGCATTGTGAAAAGTGGCATTACGTTATGTAGCAACCTGCTACATGTATGTACCTAATTTCTTCTAAACCATTTAAATGTTCAAATTCTGAACCTTGGTCAGACCAGTGACCGGTAAACTCAGCGGTTGTTAATTGTTATGCATTTTGCAATTAAAACCATATGACGATGGCAAATTAGCATGCTGTTTTTGTTCAAATAGCCAGATTTGAATCAACACAACTTCAAATAATAGTGCATCTGCTCTGGATGCTAACAGTAGAAATACTACAGTATTGAATGTTTTACTTGTTTTTCAGCCTTTCATAACAAACTGGTGGTTCTATAGGTTATCTGAAGACAGAAGCAGGTCATTAGTTGGAGCAATTTTGTCAAGAGGTGTAGCTGCAACATTTTCGACAATATCATCTTTGTCCAAAATTCTGTGGCGGAGTGAACCATCACCGACTAAGAAGTCACGGCCAAAGCCTCAAGCCTTTGCAAAAAGTAATGGAATAAATAGTTAAGTTTTAATTATCTTTCAAGATCATTGAGTATGTGTCCCTCATAATTGTATATTCTGCAGCATCACCTCTCACATGCTTGAAAGACTCACCAAGGAAGGGAGAACGACTTACACTCTCCCCAAGTGGTACATTGGCTGCAATAACTGATTCTCTTGGACGAATACTACTGCTGGACACTCGTGCCCTTGTGGCTGTGCGGTTATGGAAGGTAAAACCCTTGAGTTATAACTTAATTTTCTTAAGGGAAAATGAAATAAAAATCTACAAAAGGTACCTTCCAAAAAAATTGTTTGGTCTCCATCTAAACCTTGTTACCCTCTTCTAGATATAATTCGTTATATCAGACTTAGGCATAAAACAAACTCCATAAATCATGGCATTTCCATTTCCCTTCCAAAAGTGAGCTAATGAACCAGGTAAAACATTGCCATGACCTAAGTCTAACATTTCATGTTCCTATCTTTTAGAGTTGACAGTTATACTCTGATCCTACGCCTGCAAGGCTTGGTACATATCTTGTAACTTATTTACTCCACTATGGTGGAACCTGGAATCCACCACTGCCTGGGCTGAGAACTAACTAAATACTGCCCACTTGGCCACACAATGGTATGGCAGACATAGAACAAAGAAAAATTGACGCCCACGGTACATCAACTTGGCAGGTGGGTGGAAATTAGTTCAATTTACACCACATTGCCATATTCTGCCAACGTGACGCTCTGTCGTGGAGTGTGCATGACTTCAGGCTCACACACAGCATTCCAGCCAAATCGACTCCATTATCTTCTCCCTTCTCCAAATCCCTGGATACACCTGAGCTCACAGTATTTGATCTCCCATCTAAACCTTGACCCAGTACGGCAGTACCATCTCCTCCATTAAGTCGCTGGGCCCAACTTCCACCAAACGACCACCTCTGTGTGTATGAGAAAGGAAGAGTGGGGCCAGAGAATGAAATCTGAGAAGATTCAGTGGGCATTTTGCTAATAAAACAGCAGCCCAATAGCTGAAGGAATGGCTAAACACCCGTTCATTCCCAGTCAGCGTGCCATGTTGGCAGAATAGTAACGCGGTGTATTTGGATTCTCTGTGCACCTTCCTGCCAAGTTAAGGCTCCAAATGAACATTTTGGGAGATGTTGGACTAATCTGCGCTCACCTGCCTAGTTGATGTACCTCGGTGCCGGTCAAAGAATGATGGCTGAGAAGACCCAGTGGTCATTTTGCAAAACAAGGCAGCCAATAGATAGGCGAATGGCTCCTGCACACTGTGGGTTAGCCTAAACCCCCATGCATTCCACGTCAGTGCACCACATTGCCGGAATACAACTCACATATTGGATGTGATAACATCTTATATTATGGGACAGAGGGAGTATGATATAGCAGATATGTAGAAATGTTGCAGCTAATTAGTAAAGAGTTAGTTAACCCGAACATATCATGTCTTCAAGGTCCTGAACTTGCAATGGCCAAACTGCATATGTGAATCAAAACAAGGAAAATTACGAAGTTAAGTATTGATCTGAGACTCTAATATGTTACATCCCTCTGCCCAGAGAATAGACATATGGTGCCATGTCTATATATGTGTAATTTAGTAATTATATAAACTACACGTGTTTGTTCATATTTGGCTCAATTTGGAGATCCATATTGCTTGCAAGCAGAAACAAAATTCATGTCTGACTGGAATAGGAGTATGGTATCTGATCATTCATATGTCTACATCTGTTGTATTGCACTGCGAAGGAATAACCCATGTCCCTTGTGTCCTCGTAGTGCAGTATGGGTGTCCTTCATGCTACTCGAGATTGACATGTTATGTGTCAACCTTTCAGGGTTATCGCGATGCTTCTTGTCTTTTTGTGGAGATGCTTCGTAACAAAGACAAGGCGTCATCAAGCTCAATGCACTTGGATTATACAAAGAGTGACTATTGCTTGTGCCTAGCAATCCATGCCCCACGGAAAGGCATAATTGAGGTAATTTGTTGCTTAAGGCTAGTCATTGTGGGGAGTAACTTAGAGTAGTAACATACATATGTTACTAGTGTATGTTACTACATCCATATAGTGGGAAGTGTCATAGGTGTAGTAACATATATATCTTCATTTATTACTTCGTAGACTCATTTTGCATTGGGAAGCGCTATGTGATGGTAACACAATATGTTACTCTATTTGCCTCTCTCCTCATTAATTGCTTGACACATCACCATTTTTGCCTATGTGGCATCTTTGTTATTACCTATGTTACTCCCACTATGACTTGTTCAGGTTTTTCTTGATCATCTTACAATTCAATGCTAGTTTAACATTCCAGAGGATGGAGACAGTCTGGAGATTGACATGTGTGTTACAGAATGTGTGAATTCGTCCCGCAACTCGTGTGATATCCTGTCCTTCCATGTATGTCATTAGGTTTGGCAGATGCGGACTGGGCCACGTCTCCTAACTATCCCATGCCCCAAAGGAAGCAGGATCTTGCAGCCCTCGACGAGGTTCTCATCGTCGGCGTTCTCGTCGTATACGCCGTTGGAGGTTTACTTGTTCAATGGAGACTCCGGGCAGTTGTCTGTTTTGAATAGGCATATTGGATGAGAGCCCCACTGCTGTTTCTTGCTTTACATTATATGGAGTAGATAGAAGAATTTTTGTTACCGGGGTTGTACAGGGTATATTATTACTGTGTTTGTTGGTGGCCAGGTGATTATGGTTGTGCCGATGATTCTTCTTTTTCCCACCCACGAAAATGAGAGCGATCCACATGAATGAATAAGTAAAGTTGGTCATGTGATCGTGTACAATAGGAAAGGTGGCACTTATCTCTTCAACTTATACCTTGTGGAGTAGAGTACTACATGCTCCATTTATTATCATTACTTGTGCACAACATACTCTATTTATTAAGAGATGGGCGCAGACGCTAGCAACATAATGCTGCCTTTTATAGTCTACCCCCTCTGTTCCAAATTACTCGTCGCTGAAATGGATGCATCTAGAATTAAAATACATCCAGATACATCCATACGTGCGACAAGTAATTCAGAACGGAGGGAGTATTTGCTAGCACTCCTAGATACAGCACATAAACTTTCTCCCTTCCATTCTGATCATTACCCTACTGGTATTAGGGGTAATGCTGGACCAATGCAGGATTTTTTTACAGGTTTAAGCGAACGTGAATGTTTAGGATTGACATAGGGGCCAGGGATTTTTTACAGGTTTGTTAGAACTTACAAGGGGATGTTGGTAAAACACCTGTAAAGCTCTTACGCTGTGTTTGGATGTCTGTATTGAGCATCCGAATTGGATTTTGTATTGCCTGGCTGCCAATTCAGCTGTTTGGATGGCGCACTGAAACGCCAGACTGAAATCCTGCTGCACATCTTCAGTTAGCTAGGTGTTGTTTTTGTTCAGTTTCGTCAGATTATATAAGTATGCGTGCATAGTGTGCGTCTAGAGTGGGTACTACCATTGCTGAAAGGCAGTAAAATCGAAACACAGCATTAGGATTATCGTGGTACTATTACAGATGTCCTAATCCGAGCCTGCCTCACCCTTTCTTTTCTCTATCCTTGTTGGGGCTTTGGGCGGCAACATATATTGGCTAGATCGATGCTTTGTTGGGAGTACCAACGACGTCACTTTTCACGCCTCATTGACTTCATTCATCCCGATAACTTATCATTTGCCTGCTGATATGATAAGAAGCCACGCGGCGTCTGAAGAACTGAAGCAATGCCACCCCAATTATTGGTGGTAATGAAATGGGACCAATTGCAGAACCATTCGTACATTCAACTACGTACTGGAGTATTATTGGTGCTAACAAAGTGGCGGTGATTCAGCGGGCAGTTTATTTGGCAGCCTAAAGAGTGCCTGATGACGCAGCGCTGCAAAGGAGGACAACAGGAGCATCACCTTTCGGCGTGCATGGTTTCGTCCAAAGGATCACACAAGAGGCAAGCAACGGGGAGATGAAATCATGGCCGGATATGCTTGGCATATTCTCTCCCGGGGTACAATTATTGCATTGCTTGCGCTAGAAGCTTAGTACATCGTCCTTTGTGGGGTCGCTGTCTGTCTTACTATGATATGATACTTGAAGCGCGATTGGACGGCTAGCAAACTCAATTGCCATAGTTAGCTCCATCTTACTGTCTCTTAATTCGTTGACCGACTTAAGAGCAAGTTTAGCTTTAGCCGAGTCAGTCATATTCACAGCCTTCATAATGTGTATGAAGCGTGTTTCATAACTTTTGGCGACTCCGCGTAAACATATAATCGTCATAACAGTCTATAAAACGTTCCTCCATGTGGGACCCGTTTGTCACCGCCTTGGCAGGATCTGTTTCTTCCTTGTCTCATCGAACAACAATTGAAGGTTCAAACTTAATTTCAATGTCGATTCCTAGTACGAGTTCAACGACGATGTCTAGTACGGTTTCAACGGTAAAATAAATACTAAACTAATCTATAGAACGATTCGAAGCTTCGAATACATAGATTTCTTCTCTATCTAGTTCGGGCTCTTCCTCTGTTTAGAAGTGACCTCGCAGGCTGGGGTTGCTTGAGCGGTTTCCACTTTCATTGCCACGCGCTCTACGAACTTCTGGGCACCCTCGATGCACCTCTACGCGGTGACTTTGAAGCGGTGTGTCAGCATGGTGTTCATTTTTGCAGAAGTCGTGTCCATTATGCAAGCAAGGTAGCGGTTGGTGGCGGGGAGGCAGTGTGTCCCTACTGCCTGATTCAACCTTACGGAGCGCCGATGGGTGGCGGGGAGGCAGTGTGTCCCTATTGGCTGATTCGGCCTTACGGAGCGCATCCTCCTCAACCCACTCGAAGAAGTCCCAAGCGCTCTCCCAGAACACCCTCTTGACGAGGTCCACTTCGGTCTCACAGGGGAAAGTCCGCGGGGGGGGGGGGGGGGGGGGGGGAGTGGGGGAGGGAAGAGGTTTTGACCTACATTTGAGAAGGAGGATGGTCGCGACCATAGCGACATGGCTGATGGGGCAAGTCTGGCAGCAAGGGGAAAGATGGAGGCTAAAGTGGTGGCCGTGAAGGGAAATATGGGTCCTCGCTAGCAAACGGTAAAGATGGATGAGCAGTGGCGCTAACGAGCGAGGGAGGGCTGGTTTATATATCCATGAATGGGCATGCTCCGCTGAGAGACAGGGGCATAATTGGCACCCGCGTGTGCGAAATGTTGTGGCGATCATTAATGTGCACTCTTCCCTGTGGAAATATGGCTGTGCCATTGGAAGAAGTGGAAGCGACATGCTACCGAGGGTTGCGTCATTGGCAGGACTGGGCATCAGAGAAGATAATTGGCTGAAACTTCTCTCCAACACGACCAATTGGGTTTGGAGCTGCTCCATACCACTCCCTCCCAGCCTCCAAATTTGTCATCTCACGGACTTGATTTGGAGCGACCTCCAAAAATTATGCAGGCCGAGGCCGTTATGATGATTGCTAGACTTGTTTTTCAAGCCCCGGTCGCCAAACTAGCGGTCACTTGGCAATCCAGCTCCTATGGCGACTCTGCTAGAGTTGCTCTAATAGAGAAGCGAGAACCTAGACTCTGTTGTGCATACCAGCATACAAGTGCGAAGGACATCTCCAATGTAGACCCTATTTCAGCCTCAAATTTCTGGAGGACATGTCTGAAATCCCATGGGCCAACCCCCAAATCGAGGGCAGAGTAGGAGAGTCCAGACATCATTCATGTGGAGCTCCAACAGTCCGGACTGGCCCAACCCCCTCCCTGACTCCTCCATTTTTTTCACACTCTACCCTCTCTTCCAACGCCCGACCTTAACGCCGCCGCCAAATCATCCTTGGCCACCGCTGCAATGCCACCTCTACCGGCCACTATGATGGATCTCTCCGGTTCAATGGACCCGACCATCAGCATCTTCGAGGTGCCGACAATGTATGTCGCCTCCGTGCCGCTTTTGGAGTCTGTCAAATGCACAGAGCGGCGCATGAGGGAGAAGGCCTGGCACGTTGGTGCGTCCGCCTGAGTGCGTGCTCCTCTTACATGCACCATTGTCGTGTTGGTGGCGCCTAGACACACACCACCGCCATCAACCGCTCGAATTTCTCTCGTACGCCTGCCCGCCCGGCTGTCTGCTAGCAAGGGATTTTGGACAACAACCTCTAATGTGTCCGCAGAGAAATAGAGGCGTTCATTTGATGTTTGCCATTGAAGATGCTCTAATGGGGGAGGGGGAGGGGGGAGGGAAGAGGTTTTGACCTACATTTGAGAAGGAGGATGGTCGCGACCATAGCGACATGGCTGATGGGGCAAGTCTGGCAGCAAGGGGAAAGATGGAGGCTAAAGTGGTGGCCGTGAAGGGAAATATGGGTCCTCGCTAGCAAACGGTAAAGATGGATGAGCAGTGGCGCTAACGAGCGAGGGAGGGCTGGTTTATATATCCATGAATGGGCATGCTCTGCTGAGAGATAGGGGCATAATTGGCACGCGCGTGTGCGAAACGTTGTGGCGATCATTAATGTGCACTCTTCCCTGTGGAAATATGGCTGTGCCATTGGAAGAAGTGGAAGCGACATGCTACCGAGGGTTGCGTCATTGGCAGGACTGGGCATCAGAGAAGATAATTGGCTGAAACTTCTCTCCAACACGACCAATTGGGTTTGGAGCTGCTCCATACCACTCCCTCCCAGCCTCCAAATTTGTCATCTCACAGACTTGATTTGGAGCGACCTCCAAAAATTATGCAGGCCGAGGCCGTTATGATGATTGCTAGACTTGTTTTTCAAGCCCCGGTCGCCAAACTAGCGGTCACTTGGCAATCCAGCTCCTATGGCGACTCTGCTAGAGTTGCTCTAATAGAGAAGCGAGAACCTAGACTCTGTTGTGCATACCAGCATACAAGTGCGAAGGACATCTCCAATGTAGACCCTATTTCAGCCTCAAATTTCTGGAGGACATGTCTGAAATCCCATGGGCCAACCCCCAAATCGAGGGCAGAGTAGGAGAGTCCAGACATCATTCATGTGGAGCTCCAACAGTCCGGACTGGCCCAACCCCCTCCCTGACTCCTCCATTTTTTCACACTCTACCCTCTCTTCCAACGCCCGACCTTAACACCGCCGCCAAATCATCCTTGGCCGCCGCTGCAACGCCACCTCTACCGGCCACTATGATGGATCTCTCCGGTTCAATGGACCCGACCATCAGCATCTTCGAGGTGCCGACAATGTATGTCGCCTCCGTGCCGCTTTTGGAGTCTGTCAAATGCACAGAGCGGCGCATGAGGGAGAAGGCCTGACACGTTGGTGCGTCCGCCTGAGTGCGTGCTCCTCTTACATGCACCATTGTCGTGTTGGTGGCGCCTAGACACACACCACCGCCATCAACCGCTTGAATTTCTCTCGTACGCCTGCCCGCCCGGCTATCTGCTAGCAAGGGATTTTGGACAACAACCTCTAACGTGTCCGCAGAGAAATAGAGGCGTTCATTTGATGTTTGCCATTGAATATGCTCTAATGGGAGGCGAACACAGTAGAATTATAATACACCAAAAATAGCGAAATTATGTAAAAAGGATAATAAATGAATTCCTACGTTTGTGAAACAATTTATGGATCAAGTCCCATTGGATTGTACGCGCACCTACAAAACTGTAATCAAAAGAATACGACAATCTATATCATGTGTAAAAAGTTCTGCAAGGGCATCTTCAAGGCAGACACACAAATCACCCACATCCGTCTAGACCAGTGGAAGCCATCCAACGCCGACTTGTATCGGTCCACGGAATACGACGCGATTTCCCCCGCAAAACAGAGACAAACGTGAGGGCTTTTGCGGGAGCCCGGATAGATCCACGCCCGCTTCCAGTGACCAGTCTGCTTGCAGTAGAAGCACTCAGTCTCAGGTTTAGATCCAGATTTGGGTTTCTTTTCTTGAGCAGCAACTTGTTTGCCATTCTTCTTGAAGTTCCCCTTCTTCTTCCCTTCACCCTTTTTCTTGAAACTGGTGGTCTTATTGACCATCAACACTTGATGCTCCTTTTTGATTTCTACCTCCGCAGCTTTTAGCATTGCGAAGAGCTCGGGAATAGTCTTGTCCATCCCTTGCATATTATAGTTCATCACGAAGCTCTTGTAGCTTGGTGGCAGTGATTGAAGAATTCTGTCAATGACACTATCATCAGGAAGATTAACTCCAGTTGAATCAAGTGATTATTATACCCAGACATTTTGAGTATGTGTTCATTGACAGAACTATTCTCTTCCATCTTGTAGCTATAAAACTTATTGGAGACTTCATATCTCTCAATCCGGGCATTTGCTTGAAATATTAACTTTAACTCCTGGAACATCTCATATGCTCCATGACGTTCAAAACGTTGTTGAAGTCCCGGTTCTAAGCCGTAAAGCATGGCACACTGAACTATCGAGTAGTCATCAGCTTTGCTCTGCCAGACGTTCTTAACGTCGTCAGTTGCATCTGCAGCAGGCCTGGCACCTAGCGGTGCTTCTAGGACGTAATTCTTCTGTGCAGCAATGAGGATACTCCTCAAGTTACGGACCCAGTCCGTGTAATTGCTACCATCATCTTTCAACTTAGCTTTCTCAAGGAACGCATTAAAATTCAACGGAACAACAACACGAGCCATCTATCTACAACAAACATAGACAAGCAAAATACTATCAGGTACTAAGTTCATGAGAAATTTAAGTTCAATTAATCATATTACCTAAGAACTCCCACTTAGATAAACATCCCTCTAATCATCTAAGTGATCACGTGATCCAAATTAACTAAATCATGTCCGATCATCACGTGAGATGGAGTAGTTTTCAATGGTGAACATCACTATGTTGATCATATCTACTATATGATTCACGCTCGACCTTTCGGTCTCAGTGTTCCGAGGCCATATCTGTATATGCTAGGCTCGTCAAGTTTAACCTGAGTATTCCGCGTGTGCAACTATTTTGCACCTGTTGTATTTAAACGTAGAGCCTATCACACCCTGATCATCACGTGGTGTCTCAGCACGAAGAACTTTCTCAACGGTGCATACTCAGGGAGAACACTTTTACCTTGAAATTTAGTGAGAGATCATCTTATAATGCTACCGTCAAACAAAGCAAAATAAGATGCATAAAGGATAAACATCACATGCAATCAATATAAGTGATATGATATGGCCATCATCATCTTCTGCTTGTGATCACCATCTCCGAAGCACCGTCATGATCACCATCGTCACCGGCGCGACACCTTGATCTTCATCGTAGCATCGTTGTCGTCTCGCCACCTATTTCTTCTACGACTATCACTACCGCTTAGTGATAAAGTAAAGCAATTGCAGGGCGATTGCATTGCATACAATAAAGCGACAACCATATGGCTCCTGCCAGTTGCCGATAACTCGGTTACAAAACATGATCATCTCATACAATAAAATATAGCATCACGTCTTGACCATATCACATCACAACATACCCTGCGAAAACAAGTTAGACGTCCTCTACTTTGTTGTTGCAAGTTTTACGTGGCTGCTACGGGCTGAGCAAGAACCGTTCTTACCTACGCATCAAAACCACAACGATAGTTCGTCAAGTTAGTGATGTTTTAACCTTCTCAAGGACCGGGCGTAGCCACAGTCGGTTCAACTAAAGTTGGAGAAACTGACACCCACCAACCACCTATGTGCAAAGCACGTCGGTAGAACCAGTCTCGCGTAAGCGTACGCGTAATGTCGGTTCAGGCCGCTTCATCCAACAATACCGCCGAACCAAAGTATGACATGCTGGTAAGCAGTATGACTTGTATCGCCCAGAACTCACTTGTGTTCTACTCGTGCATATAACATCAACGCATAAAATCTAGGCTCTGATGCCACTGTTGGGGAATGTAGTAATTTCAAAAAAATTCCTACCCACACGCAAGATCATGGTGATGCATAGCAACGAGAGGGGAGAGTGTTATCCACGTACCCTCGTAGACCGAAAACGGAAGCGTTAGCACAACGCGGTTGATGTAGTCGTACATCTTCACGGCCCGACCGATCAAGCACCGAAAACACGGCACCTCCGAGTTCTTGCATACGTTCAGCTCGATGACTTCCCTCGAACTCCGATCCAGCCGAGTGTCGAGGGAGAGTTCCGTCAGCAGGACGGCGTGGTGACAATGATGATGTTCTACCGACGCAGGGCTTCGCCTAAGCACCGCTATGATATTATCAAGGTGGAATATAGTGGGGGGGGGGCACCGCACACGGCTAATAGATCTCAATGATCAATTGTTGTTGTGTCTAGAGGTGCCCTCCCGCCTCCGTATATAAAGGAGCAAGGGGGGAGGGGGCGGCCGGCCAGGAGGGGCGCGCCAGGAGGAGTCCTACTCCCACCGGGAGTAGGACTCCCTCCTTTCCTTGTCCAACTAGGAGAGGGGGAAGGAAGGGAGAGAGGGGAGGAAGGAAAGGGGGGCGCCGCCCCCCTTTCTTGTCCTATTCGGACTAGAGGGGGAGGGGGTGCACGGCCTGCCCTAGCCACCCCTCCTCTTCTCGACTTTGGGCCCATGTGGCCCATTAACCCCCCGGGGGGTTCTGGGAACCCCCCGGTACTCCGGTATATATTCGATAACCCCTGGAACCATTCCGGTGTCCGAATATAGTCGTCCAATATATCAATCTTCATGTCTCGACCATTTCAAGGCTCCTTGTCATGTCCGTGATCACATCTGGGACTCCGAAGTTTCTTCGGTACATCAAAACACATGAACTCATAATATAACTGTCATCTAACTTTAAGCGTGCGGACCCTACGGGTTCGAGAACTATGTAGACATGACCGACACACGTCTCCAGTCAATAACCAATAGCGGAACCTGGATGCTCATATTGCCTTCTACATATTCTATGGAGATCTTTATCGATCAAACCGCATAACAACATACGTTGTTCCCTTTGTCATCGGTATGTTACTTGCTCGAGATTCGATCGTCGGTATCTCAATACCTAGTTCAATATCGTTACCGGCAAGTCTCTTTACTCGTTATGTAATGCATCATTCCGTAACTAACTCATTAGCTACATTGCTTGCAAGGCTTATAGTGATGTGCATTATCGAGAGGGCCCAGAGATACCTCTCCGACAATCGGAGTGACAAAACCTAATCTCGAAATACGCCAACTCAACATGTACCTTTGGAGACACCTGTAGAGCTCCTTTATAATCACCCATTTACGTTGTGACGTTTGGTAGCACACAAAGTGTTCCTCCGGTAAACGGGAGTTGCATAATCTCATAGTTGTAGGAACATGTATAAGTCATGAAGAAAGCAATAGCAATATACTAAAAGATCAAGCGCTAAGCTAACGGAATGGGTCAAGTTAATCACATCATTCTCCTAATGATGTGATCCCGTTAATCAAATAACAACTCATGTTTATGGTCAGGAAACATAACCATCTTTGATCAACGAGCTAGTCATGTAGAGGCATACTAGTGACACTATGTTTGTCTATATATTCACACATGTATTATGTTTTTGGTTAATACAATTCTAGCACGAATAATAAACATTTATCATGATATAAGGAAATAAATAATAACTTCATTATTGCCTCTAGGGCATATTTCCTTCACCTAGCCCACCCAAAACCCCTCCTCCCACGCCCGCGCAAGTTCCCGCCCCGCGCCAGCTGCCCGCATTCATGCAGCTGTAGAGCGGCTGCTCCCCATTGAAGAGTGGACACGACCTCTCACTGGTGCCGGCATTTAAGCGGCTCGACGGCCGATGGCGCCGCCCGCAACGCGTCTCTGATGTCCACGCCTATTCAATGCCGGAGACGCATGCCTGGACGGGGTGGGATGGATATCTACCACGCCCGTTCAATGCCCTGTCCGTCCGTATGCCGCCATTAAGCAGGCTCGCCGGCCGATAAACCCACTCCAGCGTCCCACATTGACGTCTGGCCTCACCAGAATCCGCTCCATCCACAATGATCGCCTGCCGGAAAGCACTGTGGTACAATCTGTCGCCGGAGATGAAGCACGCGATGGCCGCCCTTGCCGCCGCCTGGCAGAGCCGCCGTGCTAGGCGGATCGAGGCCAGTTTGCCGACCAGCTCGCCCGAGGTCCCCGACGACGAGGACGACACCACGATGGAGATGGGCTCCATTGACTCCGCCCCAGCTCTTGCGCCTCCCATGCACGCCGGCTTCATCATGGAGCAGGCCCAGGCGCACTTCAACGCCGCCACGACTGAGGTGCAGCCTGCCACGACGCCTTTGTCGGCATTCCAGCAGGCGCAAGAGGAACATCAGTACAACCTGTTCCTCCTAGAGCACAACCGGCTGACGGAGGGCCAGATCTACGACGAGCGCACAAGCGAGGAGGTCGTGGCGAACCCAAATTTCATCGCAGAGCAGCGTGCCATATACAATGCCATTCGCACTCAGACCGCTGCTCGCCAGGAAGCGGCAGCCATGGAGGCGCAACTATAGGTGATCGTGGAGGAGAACAACGCTAGCTGCGCCTCTTACGCGCCGCCGACAAACCATCAGCCAGCTCGATGGGACGACGATAACGCCGACGCCACCATTACTCTCGTGGACCTCACGCCCACCAGCGACGGACAAGGCGCAAACTCCTCCGAGGATGAATAGGCCACGAGAGGCGGCAGGCCTGGTGTCCCATGTGAGCTAGTCTGTTTCCCGTGTTCTACTCTTCCTCATGGGAGACCGCACCTTCAGTTCATCGGTCTTATCGTGGTGTTCATGGAGACGGCGGATGGAGGACGTCACAGGCTTGGACGCCAGGCGCTGCCGCCGTAGGATAGGTTTAGGGACGGGTCTTCTGTTTTTGAGATGTTCAAAATGTAATGAAATCCTCCGTGCTTGTATGAAATCCTGCTGTGTTTGCATGAATTTCACCTGGTTTGTTGAAAAAGACTTTGAAATTATGTGGCTAGCGTTGGATGTCGTCCTTTCAGATCCGTGTCTATGGATTGATCCCCCTATCCGCAGACGGATGCGGGAGAAAATTTATGGGTTGAAGATGACCTAAGTCCATAACACTTATTTTTTTTGTGTGTGTGTGTGTGTGGGGGGGGGGGGGGGGGGGTATGTCTATACTGAGATTTTCACTTGCTTTGGCAGCACTTTTTGGCTTTCTGCTTCTTGGGTAAAGTACGTGAATAAAATACTCCTGCACCTCTCTTGGTAACGGCGTAACGTTTCGTGCCTCGTTTGACTTCATCCAGCTCGATAAGCTATCTCTTTTTTCGAGACGGATAACCTATCTCTTGATACGATAAGCCATGTGATGGCACAACACTTTACCTCAATTATTAGAGCTATTTAAATGGCAGTGATTGAACAGCAGCTTACTCCAAATTTATAGTATTATTAGTCTAACATAATCAGGTCTTCACCGACGGAACTGACAATGACATTTCCCGGAAGGAGAAGTTCTCCATGATGACCAGAGATGCTTAGGATATTCTCCTAGAGGGCCCCATTTGTCGCACGCAAGAGTTTCCAAGCTTTGCTTCGGAAGACTTCACCACAATTTTGTCAGTTTCCTTTGGAAATCAAAGCTAACTTGGCTAGTATTCTCAGATTTCTCTATCTCTACCTTTTTTTTCTCTGTCTTGATTCATAAAAAGTTCCAGTTTTCTTCTTCTTTGTGGGCTAGTTCTTCCCTAGATTTATCATTCATGATGCCTTCTATGGAACAAACCCGCATGGACAATGACGACGGCAACTCGTAAGACCAGAGTGATTTGGAAAATAAACTAATCAATTCCTATTTTATTTTTCACGACCAATATAGATTGCCGAGGCTAAGGCAAGGGCAAGTAAGACGAAAGAAAGTATGACACATTCGTCGAGTCATGAGTAATATGTTACCAGCGGCGGAGCTAGAACAAATATTATGCATGTTTGGGGACGCAAAGGCTTTATTTTCTCTAATCTAAGCAGGCTCTAAAAAATAATTCTTTATGTATTTTACCAAGCCTGGGCCATGGCTCCTGCAGGGCTGAACGTAGCTCCGCCCCTATATGTTACCCATCCTCGTTGTCCGTGTAAAATTCAGGTCTTTTTCTTGAGGGGATTTAGGGATTTAGTTTCATTCAATTATCATGAATTCAAATGAGAGCATATTCCCTTAAAAAACAAATGAGAGCATATTTCTTCCCCGCAAAAGAAATAAGAGCATATTTTTATACTGGGAACGGATGCTTCTCCTGGAAACGGTTCCCCTGCCTATGTTCAGTCCATCTTTTCTTGTTTGATGTGGATGTGGCATTCACCAACTGCAACATGACAGCCGCCCATACAAGAAAAACGGACATTATTAGTGCTCCTTTTCCACCAAAGTACACTTTATTCTAAATGCTTATATAAGCGCAGCAACCCCACTTCATAATGCCTTTAACTACTATATGGAATCTTACCAATTGTTTTGTAGACTTCAACATCGGCACCGTCCAAGAAACGAAGTGTATGGAACTAATAAAGTGCTCTCTTATTGAGGCATCGACACCTGGGTCGAACAAGAGATTATATCCTTGTTCTTATAAAAGGAAGGTTAATTTGTTTGCCTAGGAACAAACACCATAAGCTATCACTTGTTATGGTAAGCATAATTATGCTACCAGAAAATACAATTCTAATACGGCGGCTAAGCTGCAGGCAATCATTCAAAAAATATCAACATGGTATGTCCAAATACAACATGGTTATATACTTACTATGCTTCTTCAAAAGTAGTCGAGAAAACAAATGTGATGTGCATTCAATGGAGAAAAGGGGAATAATGCGAGATAAATGCTTGGGATGTTCCTTCCAACATCACTTGTCACTAGAAGCTGCTGCGTGCTTTGCCGCGCCGTTCCTCACTTGTTGGGTCTACTTTTCTCGTGGATATAAAATGTTCATATAGTTACAAACCGTGTTCATGTATTGCTTCAAATGTGTTCACACATTTAATAATGCATAAAGTATTAAAAGTATTCATGTAACAGTTTAGAAAAAAGATTCATAAAATTTTAAAATGGTTAATGAGAGTCTTTTATTGGTTGGATGTGGTAATAGATTTCTTAACCGGACAAACAGAGGAGCATGGAAACCCAGCTGCCCAGGTATACAAGAAAAATAAACACGCATAGAATCAAGCTGGCCACACAACACGTCCCACCGACTATTAGCTGGGGCCCATGCACTCTTCACACAACTCTATAGATGTTGTTCTATATGTGTTAATTTTTTGTTGAGGAATTTCATATGTTATAATGGAATACACAGTACGACGTCTCTAGACCAAGGAATACTCCTATTCATATTATTAGATAAATTGTGGACCTTCGCGACGCTTGTTAGATTAGGTTCAGCTTAGAATGATTTGACGTTCTAGGTATGTTTTCTTTTTTGAGTTGTGTGCTTCACTGCATTGTAAACAATCCAGACACTAGGCCCATCTCTCTCTGTGTTGTGTCTTTGTGCCTTCCAGGAGAACCGGAGAAGGAACGCACACTTCCCTATATGAATTTTGCAGCTGCCAATTTGAAGTCTTCTACTGGTCAATATAAACGTGCAGAGCACTAGACCTATGTGATAGCACCCCAATATTGACTTCGGAAGTTGGAATTTAAAGGGCTTTGGCTTTCATCATTGGTGGACCAGCAAATTAACTGATGGTGCCATTTTGGCATCTAGCGATAGGGTGACACGTGGGGTCCTACGGCCACATGTTAGTAACACACTTGGGAATTTCATGTAACCGTTTTTCAAACACAGTACGGACTCAAGCGCTCATACATATGCATGTACACTTACTTCCATGAACGCACACATGCACACCTTACCTCTATGTGCACCTTTTAGAGACTGAACCGGAATATCATTTTGAGATTTACGAAGTCACCGTAGGCACCTCGTCGGCAACGAGAACGTCTACTCTCACTGAAAGCGCATCACCGGAAATCCTGAAATAAATCCAGGAATAATGCGAGCACCAGGACTTAACCCTGATGGGCTGAGGATACCACTGTCCCTCTAACAATCCAACCACATGTTGGTTCGCAAATTTCACTAACCGTCGATGGATCCTGATGTCACTTTGGAGTATCTATATGCCTCGAATTCAGAGTTATGTCAATGCCTCAATGGCTTGTCAAATAATAATAATAATAATAATAATAATAATAATAATAATAATAATAATAATAAGCAAACAATGTAATTGTTTTCTGCACTTTGTCTGTCATGTTGCATTAAGACCTTCACGGCCAAGGATAGAACTAGTTGCAGAATGTAGTCTTCGAATTTATACTCCTTAGTTGAGTTCTTATCGGCTTATCGTATCATAAAGCATCTTACTGATCTATACATAATGCGAATGATTTGGCCCTTCGGCTGCCAAAAAGATATTAATTTTATTCTAGTGGAAGAAGAACAATCACACCAAATATGGCTTCATGGTTTATCCTTGGAATCTTTCTGGATGATGGGTACATTGTCCCTTATTACTCAAAACTTTAATTATATAATTTTATAATGAATAACTAGGGATGCTGCTACGGGATCCCAATACATTTAGTTAAAAGATTACTCAAAATATGTAGAAAGATTTGAAACAATCATGCAAGTTCAATTGGATTAGTTGTCAACCCAATGGCTCCAAGTTCTTGGTAGTTTTTAGACGGAAAATACTAGCATTTGTTCTTGCAGATTACCTTATATATAGACAGTGCTGAAAATATTGATACATCTATAAGTGTATAGATAAAGAAAACAATATAGAATCAAGGACTATCATTTGATGCAGATCTGATGGTTAGTATTACATGCATGAGTAGACCGCCACTACCAATTAAAATCTTCATAGAGTAAGATAAGATTAGCAGGCAAGTTGTTAGTTGAGCACATCTTGAGCACTATCTTATTGTTTTTGAAACGAGCTACCTTATTAGTTTATGCAGTTATTAGCCAACAATATTTGTCGGTGGTCATGCTACAAAAAAAGTAGAATTTTGTATGGATAAAAAGAATTCAACAATATTAATTCTTGGACTCACAATATATGCTTGGAAGCTTTTGGACTGGTACACTATTCATTATTGTATTTGTGAACCTTTAAGGCTCTCTCATCTCTCTGAATGCATAACCTAAATTAATATAAATGAAAATTATTGGTGAATGCTTTAAGACTCTCTCTGGAATGCAGTAGTGTACCTATTCAAAAGATTTCTGGAATGCATAGAACGTACAAAGAGTCGGAAGTCTATGGTTATTCTTTTTAAACACAGTACAAATTTTTGAAAAAGAATGAAAAAACAAAGAAAATAATTATTGAAACTTTAAAGCATTTTTATGGGAATTTTCTAGGAAACACAGTAAGAAATTATCCTAATATGTGTATTAACTTAAAGAAGGCCCCGCATTTTGTCTATCTTTGCTTTATTTTGTTTCTAAAAAAATCCCTGTTGCAAAGGACACCCTAGATATATTATAATATGCATGCAAGTTGTTAGTCCCGTTGATCACATCTTGACCACTCCTTGTTTGTTTAGTTCAATCATTAACCCGTAACATTATTGTAGGGTCTTGGACTCTCAGGCCACGATCAAACAAGTAAACTATTTTTGATGAAGCAGAACGGGAACAAGTGCAATTTTTCCCCAGCAAGGGACGAGCTCTTCTTCTGTGCAAGCATGTAGTAGAGAGATGGCAATTTGCCAGATCTGCCCATCCACTTGCCATGTTGCCAGTAACATCATTTTCATCTATGATCTCTTTCTCGCTGTCACTTTCATTTTTGTTTTCTGTAGATATGAAGATGATCTGAAATAACACGAGAAAGGCATCGACCTTGATGGAATAGCCCTAGAAAAAAGGCGCAACTTTTTCTTTTCTAGAACTACATGGCATCTGCTAACCATGACTGGATTATGCCTTTTCGCTTTAGATATAACCTAATTTTATCATAGAATTAGGTGATACATACATGAAAATGCAAACTGAAAGCTACATCCTGATACATTTTATAGGCGACCAAACTTTTGCTGTGTCTTTTGCAGATGCCATCTTCTCCCTAGTGGCTAAGCTTTTGTGTTTGTTAACTTGCAGAACACAAAGTGCATGTAGTGTTATCTTTCGCCCTTGATGCCTTTTCGCAGTAGCAATGGTTGGTTACTGTTTATTCAGATAATTTTGTAAGTAATATATGGGAGTGGCATGCACTGTCAGCCTATAATACTGTTTTTTGATACCTAAATTTGAACAAGCGCGCACCGTGAGCGCAAATTGCCTAGCTAAACAAATCTGAAATAACGCGACAAAAATAAACCGAGGGCTTCCTGTAAAAAGTAAAAATAAACCGGGTTGGCAGTTTAAATGAACTCATCCTGGAATGACACCACAAAAACTAGTCTGGCGAAGGATACTCCGCAATTCCGCAAACCAACTAGTCAACTCCAACTCTAACTCAGATCACCAACAATTAAATATTATAATTTCTGTAGAACAATAATGACGAATTGTACGGGTAGTATAAAGGAATGCAATCTTGTGCATTGGTAGAAAATATGCATCTTTACCAGATCAGATCTGAGATAGCGATACTCCAGCTAACTTTTTTTTTTTGAAACAAGGCAAAAGACTTGCCATTTTCATTGATTAAGAGAGAAGTTTGTGAGATACACGCCGCTCAAGCGGCACAAATGCTAACTAATTACTCTCGCGGCATTGCATTACACAAATGCTTGGCACCCACAATAGCCCAAAGCGCTGCCTCCTCCTTAATAAGGTTAACAATCACGGCCACCGGTGCCGCTTTATTTCTAAAGACGCGCGCATTCCTTTCTTTCCAAATCTCCCATCCAACAAGGTGGATCAACGATGAGAGAGCCTTTCTTTGATGAGCAATGTTGATGATTCCTTGCCACCAAGCTTTAACCGTGGTGAAAATATGCCAATTCGTCGTGTCAACTTGAAGATCCAGCCATGAGAACACCTCCTTCCAGACGCGAGTTGTGAACCGGCACTTGAAAAGGAGGTGGGCCGCCGATTCCTGCACTTGGCTACAAAGAAGGCATTGATCGCAATTGGGCCATCCTCTACGCTGAAGTCTATCCGTTGTCCAAATCCTGTTTTGAGTGACCAACCAAGCAAAAAAATTGCATTTGGAGGGTGACCAAACCTTCCAAACCGTATCCTGCAAGGGTGAGCGTAGATGTCCAAAGAATTGGCCTTGTAAGCTGACGATGCAGTGTAAGTCCCGTCATTAGTGAGCTTCCAGATGATAGAATCACGAGCTCCAGGTTGTATGTTGACATTGGCTAGCTTTTCCCATAGAGTGGCAAATTGTAGCAAGCGTCATCCCATGCTGGGTATCGATGTGATTAACCCAAGCATTATCCCTCAAAGCCTTGTCCACCGTGGTCCCCTTTTTCCGCGAGATCTCGAATTTTTTTGGTGCAATGTCTTTGGGCCTCATCCCCTCCACCCAAGATGACTCCCAGAATCTCGCCAAAGGACATCTTAGATTAGCTTAATATTGAGGAAAACAAAAGTCAGTATAATGGATAGACAACTAGATGTAGAACGGTCGGTAAAATATAAAGTTACATTGAAAAGCATACCAGTCTTCTTCTTTCTCCGATTGTACGCCGCCGGTCGAAGATTAAAAATTATATTGAACCAACAGTAAAGGAAAGAGACACCTGCAAACGCTCTCATCGTATCAGGATTTGAAGACCGCAATAACCACCGGCACCTTGAGAAGAGATTCATAAATCGCTGAAGCAACATCGGCATCACCACCAGTTTAGAGAAATGAAGAAACTGGACCAAACAGTAGAACAACATGGAAGACGATACATACATAGTGGCCTTTCGCCCAAGCTCGGAGTGACAGAACCTGACTCTATTAAGAATAGACAATGCATTGATTATTAATTATTTGCGTAAAACATTTTTTCCAAGAAGGACATTTTTAATTAACTCACAATGTCGTATCAAGAAAATATAAAGCATCATGAATATACAAATGTCATCTATAAAATTAGGATGCACACATCCAACACAAAACCGCACACACACAAAGAGGAAAAAAAAACCCTCCGAGAGTTCTATTGAAGCGAGATCAAACATGAACCAACAACCATCAACGTCAATCACCACCGATGGCAGCACACAGATCGTGTGAAAAGTGCTTCCACAATTGTGCCTTCAAATAAGGGTGCGATGCGAGAGCAAGGCCATGGCCACATCCACCTGCAAAGCTAAATCTTAGGTTTTCGCCGCGAAGAGGAAGTCTGAGCGGATCCACAGCTAGCTACTAGCTCCATCGCATATCCTGAATAACTAACAAGCAGGGAGCCCCCGAACCCTACCCTCTCCCGCGCCGCCACCCGCGGGGCGGCCGAGGAGGGCTTAAGATCTCCAACGCAAGTTTTCCCTCCTCCTTCCTTGCCGCCGCCTGGGGGCACGACCAGGCGAAGCCCGACCGGCGTCGGCTGCGGCAGGGCTTAATCCCCCCCGATGAGATAGGGTGACGCGGGCCTTTTCGTCGGGTATAGGCGCGAGGCGCTGCGGCGTGGCGGAGCGCAACTTCTAAGCGGGCGTGGCATTGCATGGAGGGTTGCGGGCAGTAGTGCGCGCCTCGACATGGCGGCCAGATCTGGCCGGCACACGGCGCAGGCAGGTGGCTTATGCTTCCTTTCTAAGGGCAGTGGTGTGCTGCCTCGCGTGCGGGCTCGTCCTAGGCTGCACCTGTGCAGGGCGGTGGAGCGTGCCTGACGTGGCTGTGGCGGCGCGGCGACCAGGCTTCTTCAGGCAGCGCGGGGTGGCGGTGTTGGCCTTCTTCTTGTAGATCTGTTCCGACGGTGCGCGGGGCTGGGCGGGCGCCGATGGTGTCGACCGCACGCGTTTTGGCGATGGGCCGGATCTAGGGTTCATGCTCAGGCAAGTCAGATCGGGGCCGAGAGTGGATCGGAGCATGTGCTTCGAGTAGGAGAGGTTAGGATTGGCCCGAGATGTGCTCGCGAGGATGATCGTGCTCCCTTTGCGGGTACTGTGCTCGATGGTGGTGGTCGTGATACTGATGCGTCGATGCACGAATCGACGTCGGTGACCACGCACATGGCGTCATGTGAGCTCGTCTGGCCATGGGCTCGGGACAGGCTCGTCGGCAGCCTCGGAGCCGTGTCCCCCACAGTCCACCGGGGATTGGCAGAGGACACATGTGTTGGTGCCTCCTACGATGGAGGCTCCTACTCAATCTCGGGGACTGATGCCGGGTTAGGAGTTGATGTAGTGTCGTCACTCTTCCTACCGTTGTCCCCACAATCCAGATGGCGGTTTGCATGGTTGCTCTTCAGCGAGCATCATTGTGATGATGGTGGCTCCACTCCTGGGTTGTGAGGGCAACAGGAGGTGGTGCGGCGGGTAGCTCGGACGTGCTCTCTCTCCTGGAGGGGTGACGTCCTGATCCGATCTGGGATCTGACATCGTCATGCTCCTCCTGGCTGCCTCGTAGTGGCACAGGTGAGTTGCCAAGCGAAAGCTCCATGCCTTGGCGCCAACAACGGCGACACCCGTGGGTGCCGCGTTCTTCTTGAAGACGTCATTGTGGTTCTTCTCTCCGTGTCATGGCTCCAGGTGAAGGCCTTTGTCCGGTGGACTCAGCGGCGGCGGCGCTCTGTGTCGTTCCTCCTCTCGGGGGCGTTGTCGTGGAGCCTAGGTGTGCTAGGTCGTAGCGTGGGTGTTTTTAGTTCATCCGGTGTGTGTTGCCGGTAGCGTAGTCACGTGCATTCTACCTATGTTGGGTATCTCAGGATCGGCTTTGTAAGAGGGCTACCTCACCATTTTGTATCGTTCATCCGTGTACTTTGTTCAGTTGTTGCTTTATTTATAAAGCAGGGCGAAAGGCTGTTTTGAGAGGAAGTCTGAGCAAACTCCAAACCAAGCCTCCAACAAAGAAGTGATGTGGCACACCAGTATTTCTAGATATCAACCAGTGCATGTTAGACCTAGAGTTTTTACTCCAGCGCTCGAAACACTGTGCTAATGGGCACCATCAAACTTAAGTCACCATGTACTGTCGCCCCCATTTTCAATGAAGAGTCACTGTCATATCTCACACCTCAATAGTCGTATAGCTTAGAGCCCTAACGTGTAAATCTATAGGCAACAAGACATACCATGTGAAAGGATCGATATGATTGACTAGAGGGGGGGGGGGGGATAGGAAACTACCAATTTTTTTAGCTCTTTTAATCAAAGTAGTGTTAGCAACAAATAGGTCGTCTAGATATGCAACTAGGTGGACAACCTATATGATGAGCTCAACAACAACACAAACAAGTAATGATACAATACAATATTAGCTTGCACAAAGTAAAGGTAAGAAATAACCACAAGTGGAGTCGATGGAGACGACGATGTGTTACCAAAGTTCTTTCCCTTTAGGGGAGTACGTCTCTGTTGGAGCGGTGTGAAGGCACAATGCTTCCCAAGAAGCCACTAGGGCCACTGTATTCTCCTCACACCCTCACACAATGCAAGCTGTTGTGATTCCACTAGCGGTGCCCTTGGGCGGCGACCTAACCTTTATAAGAAAAGGTTGGAGCTCTCTTAACAACTTAATTGGAGGCTCCCAACACCACCATGAAGCTTCACCACAATGGATTGTGGCTTCGAGGTGATCTCTTCCATCTAGGGTGCCCAGACACCCAAGAGTAACAAGATCCGCAAGGGATTAGTGCGAGAAGAATCAAATATCTCTTGGTGGAAGTGTAGATCGAGGCCCTCTCAAGCAAACCCTAGAGTAATAACAAGTTTTGATGGCTAGGGAGGGAGATCGGGCAAAAATGGAGCTTGGGAAAAAATAGGTGGTCTTGTTGGGGAAGTAGCTAGACCCCCTATATATAGTGGGGGCAAATCCAATTGTTATCTGCCTCAAAGTCGCACTCAAGCGTACTACCGCTCAGTGGAGCGGTACTACCGTTAGAGGCGGTAGTTCCAGCTGGAGCCTGTGACATAGTGAAAACGGGAGCGGTAGTGCCGCCGGAGTGGTACTACCGTCCACACCAGCGGTACTACCGCTTGGTGTCATAGATCCCGGTGGAATATCGGTGGTATAGGTGGGTAGAATGGAAGTACCACCTGAAGCGGTCTACCACCTGCTACTACCGCTCTACTACCGCAAAGAGGAAAAGGAGTACACAGCTAAATATAAGTGGAGGTGCATGCAGTAGTAAGACGCGGAAGTACCGCATAAGCGGTACTACCACTCTACTATTGTCCTACTATCGCTTCAAACTCCGGGCTACAGAGAAGATAGCGGTAGTGGAGTATGCTACTTCTTGAGCTTGCGTTGATTTTTCCCTTGAAGAAAGGATGATGCAGCAAAGTAGATATAAGTATTTCTCCCAGTTAAGAACCAAGGTATCAATCCAGTAGGAGGAAGACACAAGTCCCTAATAGATGCACCTGCACAAACTAACAAACACTTCCACACATGATACGTCCATTTTGCATCATGTTTTCCTACTATTGTTTATGTTGTTTTATTGTATAATAATGATTTTTAGAGTAATTCTAATGCCTTTTCTCTCATAATATGCAAGGTATACACAAAGGGGGAGAATTCTGGCAGTTGGAAATCTGGACCTGAAAAAGCTACGTCAAGCTACTTATTCTGCACAACTCCAAATGAGCTGAAATTTCCTGAGGATTTTTTATGGAATATTTAAGAATTATTAGAGAAAATAAGTACCAAAGGGGGGCCACCAGGTGGGCACAACCCACCTGGGCGTGCCAGGAGGTCTAGGCACACCTTGGTGGGTGTTGCCCTCCTCGGCCCACTTCCGGTGCTCCTCTTCTGGTATATAAGTCATTTTGACCTAGAAAAAAAAATAAGGAGAGGACTTTCGGGACGAAGCGCTGCCGCCTCAAGGCTGAACTTGGGTAGGATCACTTTTTCCCTCCGACGGAGCGATTCCGCCAGGGGAACTTCCCTCCCGAAGGGGGAAATCATCGTCATCATCATCACTAACAACTCTCCCATCTTGGGAGGGCTATATTCATCAACATCTTCAACAACACAAACTCCTCTCAAACCCTAGTTCATCTCTTGTGTTCAATCTTTGTGCCAAAACTATAGATTGGTGCTTGTGGGTGACTAGTAGTGTTGATTACATCTTGTAGTTGATTACTATATGGTTTATTTGGTGGAAGATTATATGTTCAGATCCATTATGCTATTTAATACCCCTATGATCCCGAGCATGATTATCATTTGTGAGTAGTTACTTTCGTTCTTGAGGTCGCGGGAGAAATCATGTTGTAAGTAATCATGTGAACTTGATATGTGTTCGATATTTTGATGATTTGTATGTTGTCATTATCTTAGTGGTGTCATGTGAACGTCGACTACATGACACTTCACCATATTTTGGCCTAAGGGAATGCATTGTGGAGTATTTATTAGATGGTGGGTTGAGAGAGTGATAGAAGCTTAAACCTCAGTTTATGCGCTATTCCATAAGGGACCGATTGGATCCAAAAGTTTAATGCTATGGTTACTTTTCTCGTAGTTGCGGATGCTTGCGAGAGGGTTAATCATAAGTAGGAGGTTTGTTCAAGTAATAACAACACCTAAGCACCGGTCCACCCACATATCAAATTATCAAAGTAGTGAACACGAATTAAGCCAACATGATGAAAGTGACTAGATGAAATTCCCGTGTACCCTCAAGAACACTTTGCTTATCATAAGAGACCGCTTTGGCCTGTCCTTTGCCTCAAAAGGATTGGGCTACCTTTCTGCACTTTTGTTACTACTATCGTTACTTGCTCGTTACAATTTATCTTGCTATCAAACTACTCTGCTACTTACAATGTTAGCACTTGCAGACATTACCTTGCTGAAAACCACTTGCCATTTCCTTCTGCTCCTCGTTGGGTTCGCCACTCTTACTTATCGAAAAGGCTAAAATTGACCCCATATACTTGTGGTTCATCAAGTCTATTATATGGCACCGTTTCCGGGAAGTGAAGCGCTCTTGGTAAGTGGAAATTGGTAAGGAAACATTATTACTACGTGCTGAAATTTATTGTCACTTGCTACTATGGAAAACAATCCTTTGAGGGGTTTGTTCGGGGTATCTTCACGTCGACCGGAACCACAATTAGTTGCCCCTCAACCTACTGCACCTACTGAAAATATTGAATATGAAATTCCTTCAGGTATGTTAGAACAACTGCTAGCTAATCCTTATGCAGGAGATGGAACCGAACATCCTGATAGGCACTCTATATATGTGGATGAAATTTGTGGATTGTTTAAGCTTGCAGGTTTGCCAGGAGATGAAGCTAAGAAGAAGGTTTTCCCTTTATCTTTGAAAGGAAAAACATTGACACGGTATAGGCTATGCGATGATATTGGGTCTTGGAACTGGAATCGGTTGAAATTGGAATTTCATCAAAAAAAATATCCTATGCATCTAGTTCATCGTGATCGGAATTATATATATAATTTTTGGCCTCGTGAAGGAGAAAGTATCGCTCTAGCTTGGGGAGGCTTAAGTCAATGTTATATTCATGCCCCAATCATGGGCTCTCAAGAGAAATTATTATTCAGAATTTTTATGCTCGACTTTCTCGTAATGATCAATCCATGCTCGATACTTCTTGTATTGGTTATTTTTATGAAGAAGACTATTGAATTCCGGTGTGACCTTTTAGAAATAATTAAACGCAACTCTAAAGATTGGGAACTCGATGAAGGTAAAGAGTCAGGTATTAAACCTAAGTTTGATTGTGTTAAATCTTTTATGAATACCGATGCTTTTCAAAAGTTTAACACTAAATATGGACGTGACTCTGAGATAGTAGCTTCCTTTTGTGAATCTTTTGCTACTCATGTTGATCTCCCCAAGGAGAAGTGGTTTAAATATCATCCACCAATTAAAGAAGAAGTTAAAGAACCGATAAAAGGTAAAGAAGAAACTATTATTTACAATGTTGATCCAGTTGTTCCCACTGCTTATATTGAAAAACCACCTTTCCCTATTAGGATGAAGGAACATGCTAAAGTTTCAACTATGGTTAACAAAAGTTATGTTAGAACACCCAAACTATCTGAACAAATCAGAGTTGAACCTAGTGTTGCTATGGTTAAAGATCTCTTAGTCGATAATATAGATGGGCATGTTATTTACTTCTATGATGAAGCTTCTAGAATTGCCAAACCTGATAAAAAAGGATAAACATAGACCAGTTGTTGGCATGCCTGTTGTCTCAGTTAAGATAGGAGATCACTATTATCATGGGTTATGTGACCTAGGTGCTAGTGTGAGTGCTATTCCTTTTTCCTTATATAAAGAAATTAAGGATGAAATAGCACCTGTTGAAATAGAAGGCATAGATGTCACTATTAAACTTGCTAATAGAGATACTATATCACCAATTGGGATTCTTAGAGATGTTGAAGTCTTGTGTAAGAAAATAAAATACCCTACTGATTTTCTTGTTCTTAGCTCCCCACAAGATGAATTTTGTCCCATTATTTTTGGTAGACCTTTCTTGAACACCGTCAATGCCAAAATAGATTGTGAGAAACAAACTGTCTGTGTTAGCTTTGGTGATGAATCTCATGAATTTAATTTTTCCAAGTTTAGTAGGCTATAGGATGGTAACTTATTATAGAAAAATAAATAAAGCAACCAGAAAAGATCATTACCCTCTGCCTTTTATTGATCAAATGTTAGAAAGATTATCTAAGCACACACATTTTTGCTTCCTTGATGGATATTATGTTTTTTCACAAATACTTGTTTTACAACCTGATCAAGAAAAGACCACTTTTACTTGTTCTTTTGGAACTTTTGCTTATAGACGTATGCCTTTTGGTTTACGTAATGCACCTGCTACCTTTCAAAGATGTATGACTGCTATATTCTCTGATTTTTGTGAAAAGATTGTTGAGGTTTTCATGGATGACTTTTCCGTTTATGGGGAGTGTTTTGATGATTTTTTAAGCAATCTTGATCAAGTTTTGCAGAGATGTGAGCAAACAAATCTTGTCTTGAATTGGGAGAAGTGCCACTTTATGGTTAATGAAGGTATTGTTGTGGGCCATAAAATTTCTGAAAGAGGCATTGAGGTGGACAAAGCCAAGGTTGATGCAATTGAGAAAATGCCATGTCCTAAAGATATCAAAGGTATTCGTAGTTTCCTTGGTCATGCTGGTTTCTATAGAAGGTTTATCAAAGACTTTTCTAAAATTTCTAGGCCTCTTATGAATCTTTTGCAAAAGGATATTCCCTTTGTGTTTGATGATGATTGTTTGGAAGCCTTTGAAACACTAAACAAAGCCTTAATTACTGCACCTGTTATTCAACCACCTGATTGGAACTTGCCTTTTGAGATTATGTGTGATGCTCGTGATTATGCTGTTGGTGTTGTCCTAGGACAAAGAGTTGATAAGAAACTGAATGTTATTCATTATGATACTAAAACTCTAGACAGTGCTCAACGAAACTATGCTACTACCGAAAAAGAATTCTTAGCAGTGGTGTTTGCTTAAGATAAATTCAAATCTTACATTGTTGATTCTAAAGTAATTGTTCACACCGATCGTGCTGCTATAAAATATCTTATGGGAAAGAGAGATGCTAAACCTAGACTCATTAGGTGGGTTCTTCTGCTACAAGAATTTGATTTGCATATCACTGATAGTAAAGGAGCAGAGAACCCCGTAGCTGATAACTTGTCTAGGCCTGAAAATATTCTTGATGACCCACAACCTATTAATGATAGCTTTCCTAATGAACAATTAGCTGCAATAATTTTTTCTAATAGTACACCTTGGTATGCTGACTATGCTAATTATATTGTTGCTAAATACATACCACCTAGCTTCACATGTTGGGGAACACGGTAATTTCAAAAAAATTCCTACGATCACGCAAGATCTATCTAGGAGACGCATAGCAATGAGAGGGGAGAGTGTGTCCACGTACCCTCGTAGACCGAAAGCGGAAGCGTTATGACAACGCGGTTGATGTAGTCATACGTCTTCACGATCCGACCAATCCTAGCACCGAAGATACAGCACCTCCGCGATCTGCACATGTTCAACTTGGTGACGTCCCACGAACTCTAGATCCAGCTGAGGTTGATGGAGAGTTTCGTCAGCACGACGGCGTGGTGACGGTGATGATGAAGTTACCAGCGCAGGGCTTCGTCTAAGCACTACGATGATATGACCGAGGTGGAAATCTGTGGAGGGGGGCACCACACACGGCTAAAATAATCAACTTGTGTGTTCTAGGGTGCCCCCCTGCCCCCGTATATAAAGGAGCAAGGGGGAGGCCGGCCGACCCTCCTTGGGGTGCCCCCAAGAGGGGAATCCTACTAGGACTCCAAGTCCTAGTTGGTTTCCACCTAAAGGGAGAGAGGGGAAGGAAGGAGAGGGAGAGGGGGAAGGAAAGGGGGCGCTGCGCCCCCTTTCTTGTCCTATTCGGACTCAAAGGAGAGGGGCGCGCGGCCTGCCCTGGCTGCCCCTCTCTTTCTCCACTAAGGCCCATCGAGGCCCATTAGTTCCCCAGGGGGTTCCGATAATCCTCCGGCACTCCAGTTTTATCCGAAACTTCTCTGGAACACTTCCGGTGTCCGATGATGAAGTTGAGACTCCTCGTCATGTCCGTGATCACATCTGGGACTCCGAACAATCTTTGATACATCATATCTCATAAACTCATAATACCAATCGTCATCGAACATTAAGCGTGCGGACCCTATGGGTTCGAGAACTATGTAGACATGACTGAGACACGTCTCCGGTCAATAACCAATAGCGGAACCTGGATGCTCATATTGGTTCCTACATATTCTACGAAGATCTTTATCGATCAGACCGCATAACAACATATCTTGTTCCCTTTGTCATCGGTATGTTACTTGCCCGAGATTTGATCGTCGGTATCATCATACCTAGCTCAATCTCATACTGGCAAGTCTCTTTACTCATTCCGTAATACTTCATCCCGCAACTAACTCATTACTCACAATGCTTGCAAGGCTTATAGTGATGAGTATTGCCGAGAGGGCCCAGAGATACCTCTCCGAAACACAGAGTGACAAATCCTAATCTCGATATATTCCAACCCAACAAGCACCTTCGTAGACACCTATAGAGCACCTTTATAATCACCCATTTACATTGTGACGTTTGGTAGCACACAAAGTGTTCCTCCGGTATTCGGGAGTTGCATAATCTCATAGTCTGAGGAACTTGTATAAGTCATGAAGAAAGCAGTAGCAATGAAACTGACATGATCATAATGCTAAGCTAACGGATGGGTCATGTCCATCACATCATTATCCTAATGATGTATAATGATGTGATCCCGTTCATCAAATGACAACACATGTCTATGGTTAGGAAACATAACCATCTTTGATTAACGAGCTAGTCAAGTAGAGGCATGCTAGGGACTATATGTTTTGTCTATGTATTCACACATGTACTAAGTTTCCATTTAATACAATTCTAGCATGAATAATAAACATTTATCATGAATTAAGGAAATAAATAATAACTTTATTATTGCCTCTAGGGCATATTTCCTTCATCACATACCAACAAAAGAAAATCTTCAATGATTGAAGACACTACTTTTGGGATGACCCACATCTTTATAAGGAGTAGATGGTATTATTAGACGTTGTGCACCTAAGCATGAACAGGAACAAATCCTATGGAAATGTCAGTCTGAAGCTTATGGAGGACATCACGCGGGAGACATAACCACTCATAAGGTATTGCAATCTGGTTTTTAGTGGCCTACTCTCTTCAAAGATGCCCGTAAGTTTGTCTCGTCTTGTGATGAATGCCAAAGAATAGGTAATATCGGTAAGTGTCAAGAAATGCCTGTGAATTATTCACTTGCTGTTCAACCATTTGATGTTTGGGGACTTGATTTCATGGGACCTTTTCCTTCCTCTAATGGGTATACAGATATTTTGGTTCCTGTTGATTATGTCACTAAGTGGGTAGAAGCTATTCCAACCAGTAGTGCTGATCACAACACCTCTATTAAAATACTTAAGGAAGTTATTTTTCCGAGGTTTGGAGTCCCTAGATATTTAATGACTGATGGTGGTTCACACTTTATTCATGGTGCTTTCCGTAAAATGCTTGCTAAGTATGATGTTAACCATATAATTGCATCACCTTATCATCCTAAGTCTAGTGGTCAAGTTGAACTTAGCAATAGGGAAATAAAACTAATCTTACAAAAGACTGTTAATAGGTCCCCGAAGAATTTGTCTAAAAAATTAGATGATGCACTTTGGGTTATAGAACAGCTTATAAAAATCGTATGGGTATGTCTCCATATAAAATGGTTTATGGAAAAGCTTGTCATTTGCCTCTTGAGTTAGAACATAAAGCATTGGGCAATTAAAGAACTCAATTATGATTTCAAACTTGCTGGTGAAAAGAGGCTATTTGATATTAGTTCATTAGATGAACGGAGAACCCAGGCTTATGAAAATGCAAAGTTATTCAAAGAAAAAGTTAAAAGATGGCATGACAAAAGAATCCAAAAGCATGAGTTCAAAGTTGGAGAATATGTTCTTTTGTACAACTCTCGTTTCAGATTCTTTGCAGGAAAACTCCTCTCCAAATGGGAAGGACCCTATGTCATCAAGGAGGTCTATCGGTCCGGAGCTATCAAAATAAATAATGTCGAAGGTACTAACCCGAAGGTTGTCAATGGGCAATGAATAAAACACTATACCTCAGGTACGCCCATTAATGTTGAAAGCAATATTATCCAAACTTTGACACCAGAAGAACACATAAAGGAAACCTTCCGGAACACTCCAATATCATGAAAAAAGGGAGGTACGTGATATGGTAAGTAAACAAACTCCAAAAAATCTGAAAATATGTTTCTGTCAGTTTTGGAATATTTAAAAAATTAGTAAAATAAGAAACTTCCAGGAAAGTGACCCTGGTGGGCACGATACACCAGGGCGCGCGTGGCATGCCAGGCGCGCCCAGGTGGGTTGTGCCCACTGAGGCAGTCCTGGACTAAGAGGTCCTCGGACAGCCGGACTATGTACTTTGGCCGGACTGTTGGACTATGAAGATACAAGATAGAAGACTTCGTCCTGTGTCCGGATGGGACTCTCCTTTGCATGGAAGGCAAGCTTCGCAATTCGGATATGTAGATTCCTTTCTCTGTAACCGACTCTGTACAACCCTAGTCCCCTCCGGTGTCTATATAAACCAGAGGGTTTAGACTTCTAGGGTTAGAGTCATAATCATAATCTCATAGGCTAGACTTCTAGGGTTTAGCCATTACGATCTCGCGGTAGATCAACTCTTGTAATACTCATATTCATCAAGATCAATCAAGCAGGAAGTAGAGTATTACCTCCATAGTGAGGGCCCGAACCTGGGTAAACAACGTGCCTCCCGCCTCCTGTTACCATTAGCCTTAGATGCACAGTTCGGGACCCCCTACCAGAGATCCGCCGGTTTTGACACCGACATTGCTGCTTTCATTGAGAGTTCCACTGTGTCGTCGAAGATAGGCTTGATGGCTCCATCAATCATCTACAACAATGCGGTCCAGGAGGAGATCTTCCTCCTCGGATAGATCTTCGTATTCGGCAGCCTCGCACTGCGGGCCAACTCGCTTGGCCATCTAGAGCAGATCGAGAGCCACACCCTGGCCATCGGGTCAGATTTGGAAGCCTGAATTTTGTGGCCGATATCCGCGGAGACTTGATCTTCGATGGATTCGAGCCCATGATGGCTGTCCCCGGCCACCATGATGAACATGACCTAGGTTGTCATCGGGCCACATGCGGGAGATAGCACCTGTGATCGCCCTGGCCCTGGAGCCAGAGCGGACTGCATCGTCCAAAGACGGGAAGCTTAACCCCGCCACGGAGGCCACAGACACGGCGGTGCTCGAGCCGCACACAAACCCAGCATCGACCGGGGCTTGTGTCACTGGAACCCCGGACTCGTCTCCGGCCATGGATTCCGGACCGCGTGCATTCGCATCCATCGAACCTAGTTGGGCGCCGGTCTTGCAGTTTAGCTCCGCGGACATCTTCCAGCACTCGCCTTTTGGCAACGTGTTAAAATCATTGTAATCCCTCTCCCTGTCAGGGGATTCTTGGCCGAATTATGTCCGGTTCGAATGGGAAGAGGACGATGAAGAACTTCTTTTCCCACCCACCACCCACTTTGTATCCACTGTCGATGACTTAACCGACATGCTTGATTACCACTCCAAAGACATCGACGGTATGGACGACGATGCCGGAGAGGAGCAAGAACCACTGCCTACAGGGCGTTGGACAGCCACCTCCTCGTACGATATATACATGGTGGATACACCCAAAGAAAATAATGGCAACGATGAAAATCCAGTCGAGGATAAACCTCCTGAGATATAGCCGAAGCACCAATGTCAGTGGCGCCGCTCTAAGCCACGCCGTAGTAAAAACAGCAATACCATCACAGAAGAGGACAACACTCCGGACGGTGCCGGAAACAATGAAGACCCCGTTGAGCCAACCTTCGAACGGGAGGAACGGGATGATGGGCGAGTCAGCCCTGGCGAACAGGCCATGAACGCAGACTCGGAAGATAGCAACTACCTTCCGCTCTCCGAGGACGAGGTTAGCCTCGGT
Source organism: Triticum timopheevii (assembly GCA_963921465.1). Taxonomy (NCBI): domain Eukaryota; kingdom Viridiplantae; phylum Streptophyta; class Magnoliopsida; order Poales; family Poaceae; genus Triticum; species Triticum timopheevii. The sequence goes on along the minus strand of OY997270.1, from coordinate 313,117,601 downwards.
GACGAAGATTTCATTGTGCCTGGAGAGCCCACCGAACAGGAACGCTTTAAGCGTCAGCTAATTGCCACTGCAAGAAGCCTGAAAAAGAAGCAGCAGCAGCTTCAAGCTGATCAAGACCTGCTCAATGAAAGATGGACTGATGTCCTGGCAGCCGAGGAATACGGCCTCGAGCGCCCAACCAAAAGTGACCCGAAGCGCAAACTGCTACCACAGTTTGATGACGAGGCGCTGGAGCCCGTGCTACCAAGGAACAATACAGCTGACTGGCCACCACGTGGCCGGGACAAAGCGGCACCTCAAGCCGAACACCAGCCCGCACTGCCTCACGGAACAAATAGAAATATAACAGCTCGGGGATATACACATGACCAGCGACGCGATTTGGAAAAGAGAGCAGGTCAGACAAGATCAATCTATGGATCACGGGGGCGTGCCTCGACACGCGACGACGGCCATCTGGCTGAACGTGACAAACATAACCACGTCCGGGATGAAAATCGCAGATGAGCTCCATCCGAGATACGTCACGACTTGGCCCGATATAGAGGTGCCGCACACCCCCTTTGCTTCACTGATGAAGTAATGGGACATGATTTCCCAGAAGGGTTTAAACCCATAAACATCGAATCATATGATGGCACAACAGACCCCGCAGTGTGGATTGAGGATTTTCTTCTCCACATTCATATGGCCCGCGGCGACGATCTTCACGCCATCAAATACCTCTCGCTCAAACTCAAGGGACCAGCTAGATACTGGTTAAACAGTCTACCCAAAAACTCTATTGGCAGCTGGGAGGAATTGGAGGACGTCTTCCTTGACAACTTCCAAGGCACATATGTCCGACCTCCGGATGCCGACGACCTAAGTCACATAACCCAATAGCCCAGAGAGTCAGCCAGAAAATTCTGGACTCGGTTCCTAACTAAAAAGAACCAGACCATCGACTGTCCTGACGCCAAAGCCCTAGCGGCCTTTAAGCACAGAATCCGCGACGAATGGCTGGCCAGACACCTCGGCCAGGAAAAACCGAAGTCCATGTCAGCCCTTACGGCACTCATGACCCGCTTCTATGTGGGCGAAGACAGCTGGCTAGCCCGTAGCAACAACAATACAAGGAAACCTGGCACTTCTGAAGCCAAAAACAACAACGGCAAGTCCCGACGCAATAGACATAAGTGTTGAAACAACGGTGATGGTACCAAAGACACGGCGGTCAACGTCGGATTCAGCGGCTCTAAGTCCGGTCAGCGGAAGAAGCCATTTAAAAGGAACAATCCGGGCCCGTCAGTCTGGACTGCATACTCGACCGACCATGCCAAATCCATGGCACTCCAGATAAACCAGCCAATCATACCAACAGGGAATGTTGGGTTTTCAAATAGGCCGGCAAGTTAAATGCCTAGAATAAGGAGAAAGGGTCGCAAAGCAAGGACGATGACGAGGAACCCCGACTACCGAACACAGGGGGACAGAAGAAATCCCCCCCCAAGTTAAAACGATGGACATGATATACGCTACCCATATCCCCAAGAAGGAGCGCAAGCGTGCACTCAGGGACGTCTACGCGATGGAGCCAGTCGCCCCAAAATTCAACCCATGGTCCTCCTGTCCAATCACCTTCGATCGCAGGGACCATCCGACCAGTATCCATCATGGCATTTCAGCCGCACTGGTCCTTGAACCAATTATTGACAGATTCCACCTCACACGAGTCCTCATGGATGGTGGTAGCAGCCTGAACCTGCTTTATTAGGATATAGTGCGTAAAATGGGTATCGATCCCTCAAGGATCAAGCCCACCAAAACCACCTTTAAAGGTGTCATACCAGGTGTAGAGGCCTATTGTACGGGCTCAATCACACTGGAAGTGGTCTTCGGATCCCCGGATAATTTCCGAAGCGAAGAGTTAATCTTCGATATCGTCCCCTTCTGCAATGGTTATCATGCACTGCTCGGACGAACCGCATTTGCTCGATTCAATGCGGTGCTGCACTATGCCTATCTCAAGCTCAAGATGCCTGGACCTCGCGGCGTTATAACAGTCAATGGAAATACGGAGCGCTCCCTCCGTACTAAGGAGCACACCGCGGCCCTTGCAGCAGAAGTACAGAGTAGCCTTCTTAGGCAGAACCTCAATTCGGCAGTAAAGCCCCCGGACACTGTCAACCGAGTCCGAACTACTCTGCAGCAGGACCGTCCAGCTCGTCCAGAGGTCAACTAGCAATTCGGCCTCCATCCCAGTCCCAATCAAGCGGTGAAATTTGTGCCACGCATACATGACTACGCACTTAAAGTACCATGGGTAGGGACAGAGGCACAGCTAGACCGCGGTGCGGCTCAACCGCCTCTGGATCCGCATTCCTTCACTATTTCTCTTTCTTTCGGGTTTTTCTCTTCTCGAGGCTTTCTCTGATAACCTGATCATTAGACCCATGATGGGAGGGATACACCAATGAGGCAAGGAGCTTTGACGTACAAGGGAATCCCCAGGTGGACTTTGCTAACGATCGTTATACCTGTTTTACATACCCGCACACAGCTCGCTCTTGGTCTTGGCATGTCAAATAGCCTTATTTGCTTATCGCATTGCTTGTACAAATACGCCTTGACGTATTTGTCAAATTACAATGGAAAATAGTTTGCAGCTCAATATATGTGGCGTCAACTTATTATTTGATTCTTTCCTTGTCTTTGTATTTATTACTTGTTGCACCCGTACACTCTGGTACGTATTACTTTGCCAGGGGTTCCATCGTGCCCCGCAATACGACAATAAAGTCCGAACACTTTTACAATATAGTTTGGCACCCCGAACTTATAGCATTATATGCATCGGCTCCGAATCATGTCTTTGGTCAATAGTTGGGTTGCCCGGCTCCTGTGCTTACTGCCTTACGTTCCGCTATATTGGCTAGGAAAGTAAAGGGAGAACTACTGCGATTGTGTCCCGGTTCTTCCGGACGAGCACCTCAGTAGAGAAAGCCGAAAACTGATTGTCATGATGTGGCGAGAGCTGGTCAGCTGTTCGAGAGGTTTTCAAATCCTTAGAGATTTTTTCTGCTTTATGCGAGGAATCGGTTTCTACCCGATTAGGCGTGTATAGCGCCCCGAGTTCGGCCTTCCGAATACCAGGGGCTGCGCCAAAATTTTCATTGTCAAACTCCTATGGCTAAGTGAGGGTGATAAAGCCGTATAGTCCGATTGCCTTGTTCATTGTGCTAAACACCTCCTTTAAGGACCAAAAGGTGGAGTAAAGAGTGTTTAGATTTATCCCGAACACCCCCGTAATATTTACGTGGGGGCAGAAGCTGACGACTGGCCAACTCTCAGATTTTCATGAACGGCCGCACAGGAGGTAATTTTTTAAAAGTAACAAGCATTATATTACATAACGACCTTGTTTCATATTACAGGACATGATTACATGAATGTTTTCATGGGAATATAACATCCTTCGCACATTGCTCTGCCACAAGGCGGGATACCTCTAGGACACTGTCAAAATACATCTCGGGACGACGGTGCTCCATCTTCGCCCAGTGCACCTTAGCGCGGGAAAAGGCCATTCGCGCACCTTCAATGCAGACCAACCGCTTTATAGCTTCAAGACATGGGCAGACACTCACAAGCCGCTTCACGAGTCCGAAGTAGCTGCTGGGCATTGGCTCGGTGGGCCATAGCCGGACTATTAGGTCCTTCATGGCTAGTTCGGCCGCCTTGTGCAGCTCGACCAGCTGCTTCAGCTGGTCGCTAAAGGGCACCGGAAGTTTTGGTCCAAGGTATTGAGACCAGAACAACTTCTCCGTAGAGATCCCTTCTTCGGCTCGATAAAATTCTGCAGCATCTGATATGCTGCGCGGCAGATCCGTAAACACCCCTGGAGTGCTCCAAACTCGGGTAGGTAAAAGGAATGTTTCCTTCACATACTTGCTTTGCATAATGAAAGCCTTACCCGCTGTAATCTTCCTGGCCGCCTGGATTTCCTGGAGGGCGCCCTAGGCTTCGGCTCGGGCATCTTGTGCGCTCTGGCGGGCCTTGGCAAGTTTGGACTCTTGAGTCTTAGAATCACGGTCCAAGGACTCATACTTCTTGACGGCGTCCTGGAGCTCTTGCTGGACCTCGCTGACCCGAGCCTCCTTCTTCTCACGCGTGGCGTGTCCCTTGGCCGCTTTGTCCTCGGCCTCGGCTAACGCCTTCTTGAGGGCTGCCACCTCGGTCGTGGCCCCTAATGAAGTTCATGACACTTTAGTCAGCACAAACCATTCATCCTTCCTAAATATACATGCAGGTTACTACATACCTTTGCTTTCCTCCAGCTACTTCTTCAAGAGGCCGAGCTCTTGCTCGGTCCGCTCCAGATTCTGCTTCAGTCTGGAGACTTCCGCAGTATGAGCGGCAGCAGCCAGCAGTGATGCCTGCTTATTCACATAGACATATTATGTTAGACTCCTGTGAAGATTGGTTGATCCTCTGTTCGTCTTTTATTTCCAAACACCGGACAGAGTATCAGGGGCTACTGTCTATACAGTGAAATTCTTTTCCTAATTACGTTGCTTACCTCAAAGCCTGTTAGAAGGCTAGTGCAGGCTTTGGCCAGTTTGCTTTTGGCAAACTAGATCTTCCCAATCACCGTACTCATCAGGGTACGGTGTTCTTCAACAATGGAAGTGCCTTTCAGCGCTTCCAGCAACCTGTCCGATGCCTATGGTTGGACAGAAGTCACCGGCGGGATAGGCGCGCCCTTTCCCATCAAAGGGGGCTGCTCGCCTAATTCCGGAATCATAGAGGTCTTCGGAAATATATCTGTATAAGGGTCGAATTGAATACGGCGCCCATCATCAATGTCCATGGGGATATGCTCCCCCATATGTCCGGCAGCCGAGGCTTCACCCTCTGGCGCCTCTCAGACGACCACCGAATTCTCTCCTAGGACGGGGATCCTTCGGGACGACGCTTTGGCGCCACCCAGGTCCCGGGGAGAGGTGGCCAACAAAAGGGTCCTGCTGTCCATCGCCACTAGGTCCATCGAGTCCTCTGATAAGGACCGCTCGAGGCGGGACTGAGCTGGACTGCGAATGCATGATTGAAGCACGTTAAAACAATAAAGTAAAGAATCTAGATACGAATATGTGTCCAGACACTTACGACTCGGCGAGGGGTTCTCCCTGGGCTTCCACTCCCAGCTGTTGTTGGTGACGGCTGTGGAGCTGTCCGAAAAGGAAGCTTTCACTTTCTTGCACACCTCGACCTCCGGATGTGTGGAGGCCGTCCTCTTCTTTCCCCTACAGGGGGGAATGGATTTCTTCCTCTTCCACCTCCTCATCATCTTTGGCGACGGAGGAGTGAGCCTCGGTGTCTTCGAACATCGCGTCCGAAGTACCATTGCAGCGGAGACCACCTCTGGTCCCCTTGGCCTTCTTCTGGGCCTTCTTCTCCGGCACCTCATAAGGCGCCGAAAACATCATCTTCGTCACGAGCGGGGTTTCTTCATCTTCGGGTAGCGGAACCGTACAGTCAATCCGCTCCGCTATCTCCGTCCAGTCCTGGAATAATTAGTGAAGAGACTTAGATGCTTACCTCGAATGTGCAAGTAAAGGGTACACCTTGAAAACATAAAAGAACTTACCGGATTTGCAGGGTGAGTTAGGTCGTGCCCACGGTCCTCGTCCGTGGCCGGCGGCACCTCGTTGGCCTTGAAAAGCACCTTCTAGATATCTTTGTGCATCGTGCCAAAGATCTCTAGTAGGGTCTGGTGCTTGGCCGGGTCATACTCCCACAGATAGCAAGTTCGGCGTTGGCACGGAAGAATCCGGCGGACGAGCATAACCTGGATCACGTTGACAAGCTTGACTCTCCTGATTATCATATTTTGGACGCGTGTGTGGAGCGCTGCCAGCTCGTCCGGAGAACCCCAGGTCAGGCCCTTCTCTGGCTAGGAGGTGAGCCACATCGGGACTCCGGATCGAAATTCGGGGGCCGCCGTCCAGTTGGTGCCGCGCGGCTCGGTGATGTAGAACCACCCCGATTGCCACCCTTTTACGGTCTCCACAAAGGAGCCTTCGGGCCAGGCGACATTGGGCATTTTGCCCACCATGGCGCCTCCACACTCCGCTTGTTGGCCGATCACCACCTTTGGCTTTACATTGAAGGTCTTCAGCCATAAGCCGAAGTGAGGTGGGATGCGGAGGAAGGCCTCACACACGACAATAAATGCCGAGATGTTGAGGATGGAGTTGGGGGCCAAATCATGGAAGTCTAGCCCATAATAAAACATTAGTCTGCGGACAAATGGGTGGAGAGGGAACCCCAGCCCATGGACGAAGTGCGTAAGGAACACAACCCTCTCATGGGGCTCTGGGTAGGGACGATCTGTCCCTTGGCCTGAAGTCGATGAACGATCTCCTTGGCCAAGTACCCGGCTTCCTGGAGCTCCTTGATGTCCTTCTTCTTGACCGAGGAGGCCATCCACTTGCCTCCAGCCCCGGATCCGGACATGATTGGAGTGCTTCTTTGGTGGATAAGGCGAGAGCTTGGGCGCTGGAGCTCGAGAATGGATGCGCAGAGGAAGAAGAAGGCGTGGGTGAACGAGGATGAATCCTTATCCCCTTATAAAGACAGTAAAAGTCATGCGCCTCCCCCCTCACCTTAAAATCCGCCTATTCTCCAAACGCCGTGCAGATGGCACGGTTGGGTTACCCATGCCCATATTGATGAGAATCCCGTGATAAGGGGACACAATCTCTGCTTCGACAAGACGTGCCAGTGAAACCGCACCTTAAAGTACGGAGCGGCAGGCTAAAAAATGGTTCGAATAAAGACCGGGTAGTGGCGTGATGTCATGCTACAAAAATTTGTCAGCGGATTCGACTCGTGAAGTATTATACTCTCTACGGTGGTGTGTGGTGCTTGGTTTGCAGAGCCGGACACGTTTTCTATGTCTGGAAGACTATGTTGGAGTATTCGGAGAAGGAACCCGCCTTGCAATGCCGAAGACAATCTACACGCCGGACTCATCGTCATTGAAGCCTGGTTCAAGGGCTACTGAGGGAGTTCTGGACTAAGGGGTCCTTGGATAGCCAGACTATGTACTTTGGCCGGACTGTTGGACTATGAAGATACAAGTCAGAAGACTTCGTCCCGTGTCCGGATGGGACTCTCCTTTGCGTGGAAGGCAACTTGGCGATTTAGATATGTAGATTCCTTTCTCTATAACCGACTTTTTACAACCCTAGTCCTCTCCGGTGTCTATATAAACCGGAGGGTTTAGACTTCTAGGGTTAGAGTCACAATCATAATCTCATAGGCTAGACTTCTAAGGTTTAGCCATTACGATCTCGTGGTAGATCAACTCTTGTAATACTCATATTCATCAAGATCAATGAAGCAGGAAGTAGGGTGTTACCTCCATAGAGAGGGCCCGAACTTGTGTAAACATCGTGCCCCCCGCCTCCTGTTACCATTAGCCTTAGACGCACAGTTCGGGACCCCCTACCCAAGATCCGATTTTGACACCGACACCCACCTCGGGTATTTTCTGGACTCTGTTTTTCTTCCGTTGTGCTTGTTCCCCAAGATAAAAAATCTTTATATACCTCCCGTACCTGCTGACCTTCGTATCACAGAGAAATCTCCTGTTTTCTTTTCTTGCCGTTTTCTGTCAGATCCAATCCATCATGGGTGCTTCAAGCTCCTCCAAGGACAAGTTCTTTGATAACGTCATCAACCCATATCTGTGGGAGGTGATGCAGCGCCCTCAAGCTATCCAGATGCGGGATGGGGTGCTGCACATCCGCGATGTGCAAGGACCCAAGGGGAATGGATCCGTGGAGGCCAGGCTTGAAGCTATGGAGAAGGACATCTTCAGGTGCAAGGGGATGGTGGAACGTGGACTTAATGCCAGTAACCTCATGATCGCGGACTACACCCGTGATCTCAAGGTGGATGGAAAGTCCATAAAGGACATCATCTTCTCCCTCAATGAGCAAAACAACTTCCTCCATAGCCAGATTCACGACCTTCGAAGCCAAGTCTTTGAATATGAGGCAAGGTTTAAAGGTATGAGTTTGGCTGCCAGTTGCAGGATCCGAGAGACCCACTCTTCCTCCTATGATGGTGAGCCTCTCCCATGGAAACCCGAGGGCAAGAAGCCTTCTACTTCATCACCACCACCTCCTTCTTCACCACCAAAAGAAAAATGAGTATCGGGTATGGGCATTCCCCTTGGCTTTCGCCAACCTTGGGGGAGGTGCCCCAATATTGTATCATCTCCACTATCTTTTGCCTTTACTTTCTTAGTTCGATCCATGGTTATCTTTTTCTATTAGTTGAATAAAAGTTTAGTTCGATCCTTTCTTTCCGTGAGTTTTCCTAGTGATCGATCCTTGTAATCATGTGTGAGATATATAATAAACTTTAGTTTGAGTTTTGCCTTCTTTACTCTCTTGTTTCAATAAAAAGAAGGAAATAAAAGAAAAAGATCATATGCTAATCTTATGGTAAGTGATGACATTACACAAGGATAAGTATAAGTAGAAAATGTTATTGTAGATTGACAAACATATCCCTTGAATGGGCCGTTAACAGGCTGAAACCACATCGGGCCGATATTGAGCCCAAATATGTAGTGGGCTGTTAACAGACTCGAACTGACGATGGGTTGCAATGGTGTCAAATCGTTAACGGGTCGTTGACTAGCCGAATTGGCACATCTCGTATGGGCCATGGGATTAAATGGACCTGACACAAGTAGGCCTTATATGGGCCGCCTGCTAATTTTTACTGTGCCGCCCTTTTTCACCGGAATGGGCCACTGTTGGGGCGTGCCACGTGTCCACCTATCATAGGCGCCTCCTGTCGAATGAGTGGATGACATCTGTCCCAACGGTGAGCCAATACGTGCTTCCTCCGGCCAATGAGAATTTTACACGTGGAAAATCCCCATTGGTCCGGGCTGTTAACGGGTTATCAGATCCGACCCGTTATGGTGGATGCCATGTGTCGGTTACCCTTGACGAAAGCACTTCCGTGACGCGCCATTTATTGTCATGGAAGTGGACACTTCCGTGATGGTAATTTTGGTAATGTCATGGAACACTTCTACGACAGCACAGGTATGACTATCTTGATTCTGTCATAAAATCGTCATGGATGTACATGTTTGACAGAAAATGTGACCTACTATGATAGACACGTATCATCACGGAAGTGTATTTTTTTGTAGTGCAAGATCACGCCAAAGTACAAGAGATCAAGATCTTCAAAGGACCAATGTGCCGATCAACAGAACCAAGACCAAGCCAGAGAAGTAATAAACCACCAGGAGGAAAGCCTTCCTTGCCGGGCAGGCAAGCCTTGCGAGGACGGGGTCACCCCTGGACGAAAAACTCCAAGACACCCTGGCAGGTCCTGCCGGGACTCGGGGAGGCGGAGCCACCTCACCAAACCACCTCACCACAATGCACGTTGTCGATTAGTGCGGTGTCGAGCCACAAAGTGACTAAGTGGTAGCCATTTGCCACATGGCAGCCTCTTTCTACAAGAAACACCTGCAGACGACACCCGTCCTGTGACGTGTCAAGCGAGCAGGCGCGAAGCTAGCAAAACAGCCCAGCAAGGCTTGCTGGGCAGGCAACAATGTGACGTTGAGCGGCGCATTTAATGCGCTCTGTCACCCTGCAGAGTTAGGTATGATAGCACTATTTGTTATCTTATCAGTGCATAATGACTAATTTGCCACTGTGGTGACCCCTTAGTCTATAAAAGGAGGCCCAAGGCAACCTTAGAAAGGGTTGGACCCTCTTTTAGTGAATCCACCCCCTGACATTTCATACACTAGTAGCCATTTCGCCCCGAGGCAACCCTGCCGGGCAAACGCGCTACGACCACCACCATTTTTCCACCATCAATCCACCAAAGCAGGAGTAGGGTTTGACGCCTCACGGCGGCCCGAACCTGGGTACATTTTCCCATGTGATTTCTATCGTTCTGCCCCACGCTCCTCTGCTCTTTGTGCAACGTGCCATCCCCCCGCCGAACCAGCAAGGGACCCTTGGTCCCATAGGTGGTAGTGATTTTCTGCGACAACAATTAAGTTCAGAGATGAGCGACTGATGTATTTTACATCAAGCACTTTGTGGTTATGTATTTTACGTCATCTATTGGAGATGTTATTAGAATTCAACTCAGGTTAACGTTGTGTCTCTTGTCCTACTTCAGCCTTGCTGTCGTACAACTCACCGCAGCTCCTCCAACGATGAAACCCTCCATCACAGTGGAGCAGTACCCCGGGCTCCATCTCCAGGTGCCTAAGATCTTCTTCCCCTCCTCCGATAGCCAAATCACCCGGAGCATCCTCACCGACCAACCCAATCACACTGAGATCGACATGGCTTCGCCAAAGAGGTTGTACACTCGTTCCATCTCTTTTTACTCTACATGTTATATATATTGTCCACTGAGCACACGTAGTAACGTGAAATATGATTAGTTTCTCCTACTATATGACAAGCACTGAGGTACCAGGCAACTTAGCTATCTGTGATGGACTCTCTTGAACGCTATCATTATTTATCTCTGCGTGTTTGAGCTATGCATTTGTAGATGGGCCTGGGAGTTTAGCTAGTAGGGCAGTGGCCTGGGTCCAAAGTAGTAGAAGTATCACAAAAACATTTTTTGAGTGTAGGCTTTTCCCTACTCAAGCCTGCTGATACGTCCATTTTGCATCATGCTTTGATATTGATATTTATTGCATTATGGGCTGTTATTACACATTATGTCACAGTACTTATGTCTTTTCTCTCTTATTTTACAAGGTTTACATGAAGAGGGAGAATGCCGGCAGCTGGAATTCTGGGCTGGAAAAGGAGCAAATATTAGAGACCTATTCTGCACAACTCCAAAAGTCCTGAAACTTCACGGAGGCACGTTTTGGAATTAATAAAAATTCGAGGGCGGGGGGCGCGCCCTACCCCCCTGGGCGCGCCCCCTGTCTCGTGGGCCCCCTGGTAGGCCTCAGGTGCCCATCTTTTGCTATATGAAGTCTTTCGCCCTGGAAAAAAAATCAAAAGGAAGCTTTCGGGACGAAGCGCCGCGTCTCGAGGCAGAACCAATCTAGGGCTCCGGTGGAGTTGTTCTGCCGAGGAAATATCCCTCCAAGAGGGGGAAATCGTCACCATCGTCATCACCATCGATCCTCTCATCGGGAGGGGGTCAATCTCCATCAACATCTTCACCAGCACCAGCTCCACTCAAACCCTAGTTCATCTCTTGTATCCGATTTTTGTCTCAAAACCTCAGATTGGTACCTGTGGGTTGCTAGTAGTGTTGATTACTCCTTGTAGTTGATGCTAGTTGGTTTATTCGGTGGAAGATTATATGTTCAGATCCTTAATGCATATTAATACCCCTCTGATTATGAACATGAATATGATTTGTGAGTAGTTACGTTTGTTCCTGAGGACATGGGAGAAGTCTTGCTATAAGTAGTCATGTGAATTTGGTATTCGTTCGATATTTTTATAAGATGTATGTTGTCTTTCCTCTAGTGGTGTTATGTGAACGTCGACTACATGACACTTTACCATTATTTGGGCCTAGGGGAAGGCATTGGGAAGTAATAAGTAGATGATGGGTTGCTAGAGTGACAGAAGCTTAAACCCTGGTTTATGCGTTACTTCGTAAGGGGCTGATTTGGATCCATATGTTTCATGCTATGGTTAGGTTTACCTTAATTCTTCTTTTGTAGTTGCGGATGCTTGCGAGAGTAGTTAATCATAAGTGCGATGCTTGTCCAAGGAAGGGCAGCACCCAAGCACTGGTCCACCCACATATCAAATTATCAAAGTAACGAACGCGAATCATATGAGCGTGATGAAAACTAGCTTGATGATAATTCCCATGTGTCCTCGGGAGCGTTTTCCTTTATATAAGAGTTTTTCTAGGCTTGTCCTTTGCTACAAAAAGGATTGGGCCACCTTGTTGCACCTTATTTACTTTTATTGCTTGTTACCCGTTACAAATTACCTTATCACAAAACTATCTGTTACCGATAATTTCAATGCTTGCAGAGAATACCTTACTGAAAACCGCTTGTCATTTCCTTCTACTCCTCGTTGGGTTCGACACTCTTACTTATCAAAAGGACTACGATAGATCCCGTATACTTGTGGTTCATCAAGACTCTTTACTGGCGCCATTGTCGGGGAGTGAAGCGCCTTTGGTAAGTGGAAATTTGTAAGGAAAAATTTATATAGTGTGCTGAAATTTACTATCACTTGTGACTATGTAAAGTAATCCTTTGAGGGGCTTGTTCGGGGTATCTTCACCCCGACCAGTAGAGCAAAGAGTTGCTCCTCAACCTACCGAATCTAGTGAAAATGTTTACTTTGAAATTCCTTCGGGTATGATAGAGAAACTGCTACCTAATTCCTTTATAGGAGATGGAACATTGCATCCCGATTTGCACCTAATCTATTGAAGGAACTATGCCCTAGAGGCAATAATAAAGTTATTATTTATTTTCTTATTTCATTATAAATGTTTATTATTCATGCTAGAATTGTATTAACCAGAAACATAATACATGTGTGAATACATAGACAAATATAGTGCACTAGTATGCCTCTACTTGACTAGCTCATTGAATCAAAGATGGTTGAGTTTCCTAGCCATAGACATGAGTTGTCATTTGATTAACGGGATCACATCATTAGAGAATGATGTGATTGACTTGACCCATTCCGTTAGCTTAGCACTTGATAGTTTAGTATGTTGCTATTGCTTTCTTCATGACTTATACATGTTCCTATGACTATGAGATTATGCAACTCCCGTTTACCGGAGGAACACTTTGTGTGCTACCAAACATCACAACGTAACTAGGTGATTATAAAGGTGCTCTACAGGTGTCTCCGAAGGTACTTGTTGAGTTGGCGTATTTCGAGATTAGGATTTGTCACTCCGATTGTCGGAGAGGTATCTCTGAGCCCTCTCGGTAATGCACATCACTATAAGCCTTGCAAGCAATGTGACTAATGAGTTAGTTGCGGGATGATGTATTATGAAACGAGTAAAGAGACTTGCCGGTAACGAGATTGAGCTAGGTATTGAGATACCAACGATCGAATCTCGGGCAAGTAACATACCGATGACAAAGGGAACAACGTATGTTGTTATGCGGTTTGACCGATCAAGATCTTCGTAAAATATGTGGGAGCCAATATGAGCATCCAGGTTCCGCTATTGGTTATTGACCGGAAATGTGTCTCGGTCATGTCTACATAGTTCTTGAACCCGTAGGGTCCGCACGCTTAACATTCGGTGACGATTTATATTATGAGTTATGTGTTTTGATGTACCGAAGGTAGTTCGTAGTCCTGGATGAGATTGGGGACATGATGAGGAGTCTTGAAATGGTCGAGACGTAAAGATCGATATATTGGACGACTATATTCGGACATCGGAAAGGTTCCAAGTGATTCGGGTATTTATCGGAGTACCGGAGAGTTACGGGAATTCGCCGGGGAGTATATGGGCTTTATTGGGCTTTAAGTGAGAGAGAGATAGAGAGAGGCAGGCTGCGCGCCCCCCAAGGCCTAGTCCGAACTGGACTAGGGGAGGGGCGGCACCCCCTCCTTCCTTCTCTTCTCTCTTCCCATTCCTTGACTCCTACTCCACCTATATGGAAGGGGGGAATCCTACTCCCAGTGGGAGTAGGACTCCCCAGGGCACGCCATAGAGAAGGCCGGCCCCTCCCCTCCTCCACTCTTTCATATATGGGGAGGGGGGCACCCCATAGACACAAGTTGATCAGTTGATCTCTCCCAGCCGTGTGCGGTGCCCCCCTCCACCATATTCCACCTCGGTAATATCGTAGCGGTGCTTAGGCGAAGCCCTGCGTTGGTAGCATCATCAACACCATCATCAGCCATCGTGCTGAGGGAACTCTCCCGCAAAGCTCTGCTGGATCGGAGTTCGTGGGACGTCATCGAGCTGAACGTGTGTTGAACTCGGAGGTGCCGTACGTTCGGTACATGGATCTATCGGATCGTGAAGACGTATGACTACATCAACCGCGTTGTGCTAACGCTTCCTCTTTCAGTCTACGAGGGTACGTGGACAACACTCTCCCCTCTCGTTGCTATGCATCACCATGATCTTGCGTGTACGTAGGATTTTTTTTGAAATTACTACGTTCCCCAACATCTATGTGGATGAAGTTTGTGGACTATTTAAGCTTGCAGGTATGCCCGACGATGTTATCAAGAAAAAGATCTTCCCTTTATCTTTGAAGGGAGAGGCATTGACATGGTTTAGGCTATGTGATGATATGGGATCATGGAACTACAATCGATTGAAATTGGAATTTCATCAGAAGTTTTATCCTATGCATCAGGTTCATCGTGATCGTAATTATATATATATAACTTTTGGCCTCGTGAAGGAGAAAGCATCGCTCAAGCTTGGGGGAGGCTTAAGTCAATGTTATATTCATGCCCAATCATGATCTCTCAAGAGAAATTATTATTCAAAAATTTTATGCTCGGCTTTCTCTCAACAATTGCTCCATGCTCGATACTTCTTGTATTGGTTCTTTTATGATGAAGACTATTGAATTCAGATGAGATTTATTGGAATGAATTAAACACAACTCTGAAGATTGGGATCTCGACGAAGGTAAGGAGTCAGGTATGACACCTAAGTTTGATTGTGTTAAATCTTTTATGGATACCGATGTTTTCCGTGAATTTAGCACTAAATATGGACTTGACTCTGAGAGAGTAGCTTCTTTCTGTAAATCATTTGCTACTCATATCGATCTCCCTAAGGAGAAGTGGTTTAAATATCATCCACCCATTAAAGTAAAAGTAGTTGAACCTATTAAAGTTGAAGAAAATACTATCACTTATAATGTTGATCCTATTGTTCCTACCCCTTATATTGAGAAACCACCTTTCCCTGATAGAATAAAGGATCATGCTAAAGCTTCAACTGTGGTTCGTTAGAGTAATACTAGAACACCTACACCCCCTGAGCAAATTAAAGTTGAACCTAGTATGGCTATGGTGAAAGATCTCTTGGCCGATAATATCAATGGGCATGTTATTTACTTCAGTGATGAAGCTACTAGAATTGCTAGACCTGATACTAAAAATAAACATAGACCTGTTGTAGGCATGCCTGTTATTTCCATTAAAATAGGAGATCATTGCTATCATGGCTTTTGTGATATGGGTGCTAGTGCGAGTGCAATACCTCATTCTTTATACGAATAAATTATGCATGATATTGCACCTGCTGAGTTAAAAGGTATTGATATTACAATTAAGCTTGCCAATACAGATACTATTTCACCAGTTGGGATTTTTAGAGATGTTGAAGTCTTGTGTGGGAAAGTTAAATATCCTGCTGATTTTCTTTTTCTTGGTTCCCCACAAGATGACTTTTGTCCCATTATATTTGGTAGACCCTTGCTACCTCTTGAGCACTGCGTTGGATTTCCCCGAAGAGGAGAGGATGATGCAGCAAAGTAGCGTAAGTATTTCCCTCAGTTTTTGAGAATCAAGGTATCAATCCAGTAGAAGACCACGCACAAGTCCCTCGTACCTACACAAAACGATAGCAACTCGCAACCAACGCTTAGGGGTTGTCAATCCCTTCACGATCACTTACGAGAGTGAGATCTGATAGAGATAATATTTTTGGTATTTTTGATAGGTAGATGCAAAGTAAAAAGTAAAAGGCAAAGTAAAACAAAGCAAGTAAATAAAGTGATATAGATTGATATGATGAGAATAGACCCGGGGGCCATAGGTTTCACTAGTGGCTTCTCTCAAGAGCATAAGTATTCTACGGTGGGTGAACAAATTACTGTTGAGAAATTGACAGAAATGAGCATAGTTATTGAGTATATCTAGGCAATGATCATGTATATAGGCATCACGTCCAAAACAAGTAGATCGAAACGATTCTCCATCTACTACTATTACTCCACTCATCGACCGCTATCCAGCATGCATCTAGAGTATTAAGTTAAAACAGAGTAACGTCGTAAGCAAGATGACATGATGTAGAGGGATAAATTCATGCAATATGATAAAAAAACCATCTTGTTATCCTCGATGGCAACAATACAATACGTTCCTTGCAACTCTTTCTGTCACTGAGTAAGGACACTGCAAGATTGAACCCAAAGCTAAGCACTTCTCCCATTGCAAGAACTACCAATCTAGTTGGCTAAACCAAAAAGGATAATTCGAAGAGACTTGCAAAGATAACTCAATCATACATAAAAGAATTCAGAGAAGAATCAAATATTTTCCATAGATAATACTGGATCATAAACCCACAATTCATCGGTCTCAACAAACACACCGCAAAAGAAGATTACATCGAATAGATCTCCACGAGAGAGGGGGAGAACATTGTATTGAGATCCAAAAAGAGAGAAGAAGCCATCTAGCTACTAGCTATGGACCCGAAGGTCTGAAGTGAACTACTCACACTTCATCGGAGGGGCTATGGTGATGATGTAGAAGCCCTCCGTGGTGGATGCCCCCTACGGCGGAGCTCCCGAATAGGTCCCAAGATGGGATCTCGTGGATGCAGAAGGTTGCGGCGGTGGAATTAGGTTTTTGGCTCCTATTCTGATCGTTTGGGGATAGTATATATAGGAGGAAGGAGTACGTCGGTGGAGCATTGAGGGGCCCACGAGGTAGGGGGGTGCGCCCAGGGGGGGGCGCGCCCTCCACCCTCTTGACCTCCTCAGGCACTGCTTGGAGTAGGGTCCAAGTCTCCTGGATCATGTTCGGTTGGAAAAGCACGATCCCGAAGGTTTCATTCCTTTGGACTCCGTTTGATATTCTGTTTCTCCGGAATACTGAAAAAGGCAAAAAAACAGCAATTCTGGGCTGGGCCTTCGGTTAATAGGTTAGTCCCAAAAGTAATATAAAAGTGGAAAATAAAGCCCAATATAGTCCAAAACAGTAGATAAAGTAGCATGGAGCAATCAAAAATTATAGATACGTGGGAGACGTATCAACCCTTCTTGAATACTGTTAATGCTAGGATAGATTGCAAAAAGAATATCGTTACGATTGGGTTAGGGGATATGTCTCATGACTTTAACTTTGCTAAATTTCGTAGACAACCCCATGATAAAGAATTGCCTACTAAGGATGAAATTATTGGTCTTGCTTCTATTGCCGTGCCTCTTAATGATCCTTTAGAACAATATTTGCTAGACCATGAAAATGATATATTTATGAATGAAAGAAGGGAAATAGATGAAGTATTCTTTAAACAGGGACCTATTTTGAAACACAAATTGCATGTTGAAATCCTAGGGGATCCTCCACCACCCAAGGGTGATCCCGTGTTTGAGCTTAAACCATTACCTGATACTCTTAAATATGCTTATCTTGATGAAAAGAAGATATATCATGTTATTATTAGTGCTAACCTTTCAGAGCAGGAAGAGGAGAAATTATTGAAAACTCTGAAGAAGCACCATGCTGCTATTGGACATACTCTTGATGACCTTAAGGGCATTAGTCCCACTCTATGCCAACACAAGATAAAACTGGAGAAAGACGCTAAACCGGTTGTTGATCACCAATGACGGTTAAATCCTAAGATGAAAGAAGTGGTAAGAAAAGAAATACTAAAGCTTCTGGAGGTAGGTATAATTCATCCCGTTGTTGATAGTCAGTGGGTAAGTCTTTTCCATTGTGTCCCTAAGAAGGGAGGTATTACTGTTGTTCCTAATGATAAAGATGAATTGATCCCACAAAGAATTGTTACAGGTTATAGGACGGTAATTGATTTCCGCAAATTAAATAAAGCTACTAGAAAAGATCATTACCCTTTATCTTTTATTGATCAAATGCTAGAAAGATTATCTAAACATACCCATTTTTGCTTTCTAGATGGTTATTCTGGTCTCTCTCAAATACCTGTGTCAAAAGAGGATCAGGATAAGACCACTTTTACTTGCCCTTTCGGTACCTTTGCTTATAGACGTATGCCTTTTGGTTCATGTAATGCACCTGCTACCTTTCAAAGATGCATGATGGCTATATTCTCAGATTTTTGTGAAAAGATTGTTGAGGTTTTCATGGATGATTTTTCCGTATATGGAACTTCTTTTGATGATTGCTTGAGCAACCTTGATCGAGTTTTGCAGAGATGCGAAGAAACTAATCTTGTCTTGAATTGGGAGAAGTGCCACTTTATGGTTAATGAAGGTATTGTCTTGGGGCATAAAATTTCTGAAAGAGGTATTGAGGTTGATAAAGCAAAAGTTGACGCTATTGAAAAGATGACATGTCCCAACAACATTAAAGGTATAAGAAGTTTCCTTGGTCATGCCGGTTTTTATAGGAGGTTCATTAAAGACTTCTCTAAAATTTCTAGGCCTCTCACTAACCTCTTAAAAAAAGATATTCCTTTTGTCTTTGATGATGATTGTGTAGAAGCATTTGAAATACTTAAGAAAGCTTTCATTTCTGCACCTATTGTTCAGCCACCTGATTGGAATTTACCCTTTGAAATTATGTGTGATGCTAGTGATTATGATGTAGGTGTTGTTCTAGGACAAAGAGTTGATAAGAAACTAAATGTTATCCAATATGCTAGTAAAACTCTAGACGGTGCCCAGAGAAATTATGCTACTACTGAAAAAGAATTTTTAGCAGTTGTGATAAGTTCAGACCTTACATTGTTGAATCTAAATTAACCGTTCACACTGATCATGCTGCTATTAAATATCTTATGGAAAATAAAGATGATAAACCTAGACTTATGAGATGGGTTCTCTTACTACAAGAATTTGATTCGCATATTCTTGATAGAAAGGGAGCTGAGAACCCCGTTGCAGACAACTTGTCTAGGTTAGAAAATGTTCTTGATGACCCACTACCTATTGATGATAGCTTTCCTGATGAACAATTAGCTGTCATAAATGCTTCTCGTACTGCTCCATGGTATGCTGATTATGCTAATTACATTGTTGCCAAATTTATACCACCTAGTTTCACATACCAGCAAAAGAAAAAGTTTTTCTATGATTTAAGCATTACTTATGGGATGACCCACGCATTTATAAAGAAGGAGTAGATGGTGTTATTAGACGTTGTGTACCTGAGCATGAACAGGAACAGATCCTACGCAAGTGTCACTCCGAGGCTTATGGAGGCCACCACGCTGGAGATAGAACCGCACATAAGGTATTGCAATCCGGTTTTTATTGGCCTACTCTCTTCAAAGATGCCCGTAAGTTTGTCTTGTCTTGTGATGAATGTCAAAGAATGGTAATATTAGTAGACGTCAAGAAATGCCTATGAATTATTCACTTGTTATTGAACCATTTGATGTTTGGGCCTTTGATTATATGGGACCGTTCCCTTCCTCTAATGGGTATACACATATTTTTGTTGTTGTTGATTACGTTACTAAGTGGGTAGAAGCTATTCCAACTAGTAGTGCTGATCATAACACCTCTATTAATATGCTCAAAGAAGTTATTGTTTCGAGGTTTGGAGTCCGTAGATACTTAATGACTGATGGTGGTTCACATTTTATTCATGGTGCTTTCCGTAAAATGCTTGCTAAATATGATGTTAATCATAGAATTGCATCTCCATATCACCCACAGTCTAGTGGCCAAGTAGAACTGAGTAATAGAGAGCTCAAATTAATTTTGCAAAAGACTGTTAATAGATCTAGAAAGAATTGGTCCAAGAAACTTGATGATGCATTATGGGCATATAGAACTGCATATAAAATTCCTATGGGTATGTCTCCTTATAAAATGTTTTATGGAAAAGCTTGTCACTTACCTCTCGAACTAGAACATAAGGCTTATTGGGCCATTAAAGAGATCAATTATGATTTGAAACTTGCCGGTGAGAAGAGGCTATTTGACATTAGCTCACTTGATGAATGGAGAACTGAAGCCTATGAGAATGCCAAACTGTTTAAAGAAAAAGTCAAATGATGGCATGACAAAAGGATGGAAAAGTGTGAGTTTAATGTAGGTGATTATGTTTTGCTATACAACTCTCATTTAAGATTTTTTGCAAGAAAACTTCTCTCTAGATTGGAAGGCCCTTATGTTATCGAGGAGGTCTATCGTTCCGGTGCCATAAAAATCAACAACTTCGAAGGCACAAATCCAAAGGTGGTGAATGGTCAAAGGATCAAACATTATATCTCAGGTAATCCCATAAATGTTGAAACCAATGTTATTGAAACCGTAACCCCCGAGGAATACATAAGGGACATTTTCCAGAATGTTTCAGACTCCGAAAAGGAATAGGTATGTGGTACGGTAAGTAAACCTATTCCAAAACAGTTCTAATAGCATTTTTTCTCTGTTTTGGAATATTTAAAAAATTAGGAAAATAAGAAGTAGTCCGAAAGAGACTCGAGGCTTCCACGAGGGTGGAGGGCGCGCCCTACACCCCTGGGCGTGCCCCCTGCCTCGTGGGCACCTCGTGTGCTCTCCGAACTCTGTTTTCTTGCACGATACTTCGTTTGGTCGGTAAAAATTCATTATATAATCTACCGAAGGTTTTGACCACTGTATCCCGCAAATATCCTCTGTTTTTGCTTTGAATTGTTTCTGCCGCAGATTAGAGCAGGATGTCTTCTCAAGAGTCAGTCGGGGAGAGTCATGTGTCTCATCCGACACCGGGACCAGGAGGAAACATCGATGCTGACCACTTTGGGTCATCAACGGAGGAAGAGATGGAGGCCGACTTGAAGAGGATAGATGCCATGGAGGAGGATCAAGAAGTTACTTCTCGTTTTCGAGCCGAATTCACGATGGGGGAACTACAGAGCTCAGCTATTCCCAACTTGGTCATCCCTTCCAATGTTAGATTTCTTTCCTATGAGAATACGAAAAAGAGTGTTACTTGTTCTCCCGCAGCTATGCAGCATCCTTGGGTGAAAGGAGCTCTAGCCGTCACAGGTAAGCTCTGTAAGGAAATAATGGACCTCAGGCAGCAAGTCAATAAGCTCAAGGAAGAGAATCGTATCCTGAGAGGCATCATCACCAAGAATATCACATCACCACCTCCGCAGAAAGAGACATAATCGCATGGGTATGGGCACTCCCCTTGGCAACTGCCAAGCTTGGGGGAGGTGCCCCGGTATCGTATCACCATCACACTCCTATCTTTACCGTTTTTCTTAGTTCGATCCTTTTGGTAATATTTTGATTTAATAGAATAAATTTTTAGTGTGATCTAGTTGTGAGCTTTGCTTTATGATCATTCTATGTAATCGAGTCCTTAAGCTATATATATAATAAAGATTAGTCTTGAGTTGAGGGCTTGGTTATCTTGCTGTGATCTTGAGGGAATAATTAGAAAAAAGAAAGAATAAAAAGAATTAAAGAGATCATATTGATCTTATGGAGAGTAATGACTTCACATATAAAGAGTATGATGAATAAAGATTGTTGAGAGTTGACAAACATAGTTTTGGTCATCGTTGCAATTAATAGGAAGTAATAAAGAAAGAGATGTTTTCACATGTAAATATTCTATCTTGGACATCTTTTATGACTGTGAGCACTCATTAAAATATGACATGCTAAAAATTTGATGTTGGACAAGGAAGACAGCGTAATGGGTTATATTTTCTTATATCCAAAATAAAGTATATTGCCATGGATCATCCAACATGTTGAGCTTGCCTTCCCCCCTCATGCTAGCCAAATTCTTTGCACCAAGTAGAGATACTACTTGTGCTTCCAAATATCCTTAAACCCAGTTTGCCATGAGAGTCCACCATATCTACCTATGGATTGAGTAAGATCCTTCAAGTAAGTTGTGATTGTTACAAGCAATAAAAACTGCTCTTTAAATATGTATGATTTATTAGTGTGGAGAAAATAAGCTTTATACAATCTTGTGATATGGAAGTAATAAAAGCGACAGACTGCATAATAAAGGTCCATATCACAAGTGGCATTATAAAGTGACGTTCTTTCGCATTAAGATTTTGTGCATCCAACCATAAAAGCACATGACAACATCTGTTTCCCTCTGCGAAGGGCCTATCTTTTATTTTTGTCTTATGCCTTATGCAAGAGTCATGGTGATCTTCGCCTTTTTTTTACATTCTATGCTTTGGCAAGCACATTGTGTTGGAAAGATCCTGATACATATATCCAACTGGATGTAAGTCATCATGAACTATTATTGTTGACATTACCCTTGAGGTAAAAAAGTTGGGAGGCAACACTATAAGCCCCTATCTTTCTCTGTGTCCGATTAAAACTCCATACCCATAAGTATTGCATGAGTGTTAGCAATTGTGAAATACTAAATGATAGTTGAGTATGTGGACTTGCTGAAAAGCTCTTATATTGACTCTTTCCAATGTTATGATAAATTGCAATTGCTTCAATGACCGAGATTATAGTTTGTTAGTTTTCAATGAAGTTTCTGATTCATACTTGACACTGTGAGTAGATTGTTACTTTAACATAAGAAGTCATATAAAATACAGACATGAGGGCACAATGATCATGATGCCCTCATGTCCATATTTTATATTATCGGCACCTCCATCTCTAAAACATGTGGACATATTTTCCAATTTTGGCTTCCGCTTGAGGACAAGCGAGGTCTAAGCTTGGGGGAGTTGATACGTCCATTTGCATCATGCTTTGATATTGATATTTATTGCATTATGGGCTGTTATTACACATTATGTCACAATACTTGTGCCTTTTCTCTCTTTTTTTTACAAGGTTTACATGAAGAGGGAGAATGCCGGCAGCTGGAATTCTGGACTGGAAAAGGAGCAAATATTAGAGACCTATTCTGCACAACTCCAAAAGTCCTGAAACTTCACGGAGGCACGTTTTGGAATTACTAAAAAAACTGGCGAAAGAATCAACCAGAGGGGGCCAACACCCTGGCCACGAGGGTGGGAGGCGCGCTGGGCGCGCCCCCCTGTCTCGTGGGCCCCCTGGCAGGCCTCTAGTGCCCATCTTTTGCTATATGAAGTCTTTCGCCCTGAAAAAAATCAGAAGGAAGCTTTCGGGATGAAGCGCCGCCGTCTCGAGGTGGAACCTTGGCGGAACCAATCTAGGGCTCCGGTGGAGCTGTTCTGCCGGGGAAATATCCCTTCGGGAGGGGGAAATCGTCACCATCGTCATCACCATCGATCCTCTCATCGGGAGGGGGTCAATCTCCATCAACATCTTAACCAGCACCATCTCCTCCCAAACCCTAGTTCATCTCTTGTATCCGATCTTTGTCTCAAAACCTCAGATTGGTACCTGTGGGTTGCTAGTAGTGTTGATTACTCCTTGTAGTTGATGCTAGTTGGTTTATTCGGTGGAAGATTATATGTTCGGATCCTTAATGCATATTAATACCCCTCTGATTATGAACATGAATATAATTTGTGAGTAGTTACGTTTGTTCCTGAAGACATGGGAGAAGTCTTTCTATAAGTAGTCATGTGTGAGGGAGTCCTGGATTAGGGCGTATCCGAACAGCCGGACTGTATACTTTGTCCGGACTGTTGGAGTGTGAAGATACAAGACTCAAGACTACGTCCTGTGTTCGGATGGGACTCTCCTTTGCGTGGAAGACAAGCTTGGCCATCCAGATATTATATTTCCTTCTTTGTAACCGACTCCATGTAAACCCTAGCCCTCTCCGGTGTCCATATAAACCGGAGAGTTTGGTCCTTAGAGGGACGATCTATTGGGGAACGTAGTAATTTCAAAAAAATTCCTACGCACCTGCAAGATCATGGTGATGGCATAGCAACGAGAGGGGAGAGTAATGTCCATGTACCCTCGTAGACCGTAAGCGGAAGCGTTGTGACAACGCGGTTGATGTAGTCGTACGTCTTCACGATCTGACCGATCCAAGTACCGAACGTACGACACCTCCGAGTTCAGCACACGTTCAGCTCGATGATGATCCCCGGACTCCGATCCAGCAAAGTGTCGGGGATGAGTTCCGTCAGCATGACGGCGTGGTGACGATGATGATGTTCTACCGGCGCAGGGCTTCGCCTAAACTCCGCGACGATATGACCGAGGTGGAATATGGTGGAGGGGAGCACCGCACACGGCTAAGGAACGATCTTGAAGATCAACTTGTGTGTCCTAGGGTGCCCCCCTGCCCCCGTATATAAAGGAGCAAGGGGGGAGGCCGGCCGGCCCTAGGGGGCGCGCCAAGGAGGAGGAGTCCTCCTCCTAGTAGGAGTAGGACTCCCTCATTCCTACTCCCAAGAGGGGGGCGCCGCCCCCCCTCTCCTAGTCCAATTCGGACCAGAGGGGGAGGGGGCACGCGGCCCATCCTGGCTGCCCCTCTCTCTCTCCACTAAAGCCCATAAGGCCCATTACTTCTCCCAGGGGGGTTCCGGTAACCCTCCGGCTCTCCTGTTTTTACGAAAACCCCCGGAACACTTCCGGTGTCCGAATATAGTCGTCCAATATATTAATCTTTATGTCTCGACCATTTCGAGACTCCTCGTCATGTCCGTGATCACATCCGGGACTCCGAACAAACTTCAGTACATCAAAACTTATAAACTCATAATAAAACTATCATCGTAACGTTAAGCGTGTGGACCCTACGGGTTCGAGAACTATGTAGACATCACCTAGAACTATTCTCGGTCAATAACCAATAGCGGAACCTGGATACCCATATTGGCTCCTACATATTCTATGAAGATCTTTATCAGTCAAACCGCATAACAACATACGTTGTTCCCTTTGTCATCGGTATGTTACTTGCCCGAGATTCGATCGTTGGTATCCAATACCTAGTTCAATCTCATTACCGGCAAGTCTCTTTACTCGTTATGTAATGCATCATTCCATAACTAACTCATTAGCTACATTGCTTGCAAGGCTTATAGTGATGTGCATTACCGAGAGGGCCCAGAGATACCTCTCCGACAATCGGAGTGACAAAACCTAATCTCGAAATACGCCAACCCAACATTTACCTTTGGAGACACCTGTAGTACTCCTTTATAATCACCCATTTATGTTGTGACGTTTGGTAGCACCCAAAGTGTTCCTCCAGTAAATGGGAGTTGCATAATCTCATAGTTACAGGAACATGTATAAGTCATGAAGAAAGCAGTAGCAATATACTAAACGATCAAGTGCTAGGCTAACGGAATGGGTCATGTCAATCACATCATTCTCCTAATGATGTGATCCCATTAATCAAATGACAACACATGTCTATGGTTAGGAAACATAACCATCTTTGATTAATGAGCTAGTCAAGTAGAAGCATACTAGTGACTATATGTTTGTCTATGTATTCACACATGTATCATGTTTCCGGTTAATACAATTCTAGCATGAATAATAAACATTTATCATGATATGAGGAAATAAATAATAACTTTATTATTGCCTCTAGGGCATATTTCCTTCAGTCTCCCACTTGCACTAGAGTCAATAATCTAGATTACACAGTAATGATTCTAACACCCATGGAGTCTTGGTGCTGATCATGTTTTTCTCGTGAGAGAGGCTTAGTCAACGGGTCTGCAACATTCAGATCCGTATGTATCTTGCAAATCTCTATGTCTCCCACCTGGACTTGGTCCCGGATCAAATTGAAGCATCTCTTGATGTGCTTGGTCCTCTTGTGAAATCTGGATTCCTTTGCCAAGGCAATTGCACCAGTATTGTCACATAAGATCTTCATTGGTCCCGATGCACTAGGTATGACACCTAGATCGGAAATGAACTCCTTCATCCAGACTCCTTCATTTGCTGCTTCCGAAGCAGCTATGTTCTCCGCTTCACATGTAGATCCCGCCACGACGCTTTGTTTAGAACTGCACCAACTTACAGCTCCACCGTTTAATAAAAACACGTATCCGGTTTGCGATTTAGAATCGTCCGGATCAGTGTCAAAGCTTGCATCAACGTAACCATTTACGACTAGCTCTTTGTCACCTCCATATACGAGAAACATATCCTTAGTCATTTTCAGGTATTTCAGGATGTTCTTGACCGCTGTCCAGTGATCCACTCCTGGATTACTTTGGTACCTTCCTGCCAAGCTTATTGCTAAGCACACGTCAGGTCTGGTACACAGCATTGCATACATGATAGAGCCTATGGCTGAAGCATAGGGAACATCTTTCATTTTCTCTCTATCTTCTGCTGTGGTCGGGCATTGAGTCTGACTCAACTTCACACCTTGTAGTACGGGCAAGAACCCTTTCTTTGCCTGATCCATTTTGAACTTTTTCAAAACTTTATCAAGGTATGTGCTTTGTGAAAGTCCTATTAAGCGTCTTGAACTATCTCTATAAATCTTGATGCCCAATATGTAAGCAGCTTCACCGAGGTCTTTCATAGAAAAACTTTTATTCAAGTATCCCTTTATGCTATCCAAAAATTCTATATCATTTCCAATTAATAATATGTCATCTACATATAATATCAGAAATGCTACAGAGCTCCCACTCACTTTCTTGTAAATACAGGCTTCTCCAAAAGTCTGTATAAAACCATATGCTTTGATCACACTATCAAAGCGTTTAGTCCAACTCCGAGATGCTTGCACCAGTCCATAAATGGATCGCTGGAGCTTGCACACTTTGTTAGCATCTTTTGGATCAACAAAACCTTCTGGTTGCATATATACAACTCTTCTTCTAGAAACCCATTCAAGAATGCAGTTTTGACATCCATTTGCCAAATTTCATAATCATAAAATGTAGAAATTGCTAACATGATTCGGACAGACTTAAGCATCGCTACGGGTGAGAAAGTCTCATCGTAGTCAACCCCTTGAACTTGTCGAAAACCTTTTGCAATAAGTCGAGCTTTATAGACAGTTACATTACCATCAGCGTCAGTCTTCTTCTTAAAGATCCATTTATTCTCAATGGCTTGCCGATCATCGGGCAAGTCAACCAAAGTCCATACTTTGTTCTCATACATGGATCCCATCTCAGATTTCATGGCCTCTAGCCATTTTGCGGAATCTGGGCTCATCATCGCTTCCTCATAGTTCGTAGGTTCATCATGGTCAAGTAACATGACTTCCAGAATAGGATTACCATACCACTCTGGTGCAGATCTTACTCTGGTAGACCTACGAAGTTCAGTAGAAACTTGATCCGAAGTTTCATGATCAATATCATTAGCTTCCTCACTAATTGGTGTAGTTGTCACAGGAACCGGTTCTTGTGATGAACTACTTTCCAATAAGGGAGCAGGTACAGTTACCTCATCAAGTTCTACTTTCCTCCCACTCACTTCTTTCGAGAGAAACTCCTCTAGAAAGGATCCGAATTTAGCAACGAAAATCTTGCCCTCAGATCTTTGATAGAAGGTGTACCCAACAGTCTCTTTTGGGTATCCTATGAAGACACATTTCTCCGATTTGAGTTCGAGCTTATCTGGTTGAAGTTTCTTCACATAAGCATCGCAGCCCCAAACTTTAAGAAACGACAACTTTGGTTTCTTGCCAAACCACAGTTCATGAGGCGTCGTCTCAATGGATTTTGATGGTGCCCTATTTAACGTGAATGCGGCCGTCTCTAAAGCATAACCCCAAAACGATAGCGAAAAATCAGTAAGAGACATCATAGATCGCACCATATCTAGTAAAGTACGATTACGACGTTCGGACACACCATTTCGTTGTGGTGTTCCGGGTGGCGTGAGTTGCGAAACTATTCCGCATTGTTACAAATGTAAACCAAACTCATAACTCACATATTCTCCTCCACGATCAGATCGTAGAAATTTTATTTTCTTGTTACGATGATTTTCCACTTCACTCTGAAATTCTTTGAACTTTTCAAATGTTTCAGACTTGTGTTTCATTAAGTAGATATACCCATATCTGCTTAAATCATCTATGAAGGTGAGAAAATAACGATACCCGCCACGAGCCTCAACATTCATTGGACCACAAACATCAATATGTATGATTTCCAATAAATCAGTTGCTCGCTCCATAGTTCCGGAGAACGGCGTTTTAGTCATCTTGCCCATGAGGCATGGTTCGCAAGTACCAAGTGATTCATAATCAAGTGATTCCAAAAGCCCATCAGTATGGAGTTTCTTCATGCGCTTTATACCGATATGACCTAAACGGCAGTGCCAAAATAAGTTGCACTATCATTATCAACTTTGCATCTTTTGGCTTCAACACTATGAATATGTGTATCACTACTATCGAGATTCAATAAAAATAGACCACTCTTCAAGGGTGCATGACCATAAAAGATATTACTCATATAAATAGAACAACCATTATTCTCTGACTTAAATGAATAACCGTCTCGCATCAAACAAGATCCAGATATAATGTTCATGCTCAACGCTGGCACCAAATAACAATTATTTAGGTCTAAAACTAATCCCGATGGTAGATGTAGAGGTAGCATGCCGACCGTGATCACATCGACTTTGGAACCATTTCCCACACGCATCGTCACCTCGTCCTTAGCCAATCTTCGCTTAATCCGTAGTCCCTGTTTCGAGTTGCAAATATTAGCAACAGAACCCGTATCAAATACCCAGGTACTACTGCGAGCATTAGTAAGGTACACATCAATAACATGTATATCACATATACCTTTGTTCACTTTGCCATCCTTCTTATCCGCCAAATACTTGGGGCAGTTCCGCTTCCAGTGTCCAGTCTGCTTGCAGTAGAAGCACTCAGTCTCAGGCTTAGGTCCATACTTGGGTTTCTTCTCTTGAGCAGCAACTTGTTTGCTGTTCTTCTTGAAGTTCCCCTTCTTCCCTTTGCCCTTTTTCTTGAAACTGGTGGTCTTGTTGACCATCAACACTTGATGCTCCTTCTTGATTTCTACCTCCGCGGCTTTTAGCATTGCGAAGATCTCGGGAATAGTCTTGTCCATCCCTTGCATATTATAGTTCATCACGAAGCTCTTGTAGCTTGGTGGCAGTGATTGAAGAATTTTGTCAATGACACTATCATCAGGAAGATTAACTCCCAGTTGAATCAAGTGATTATTATACCCAGACATTTTGAGTATGTGTTCATTGATAGAACTATTCTCCTCCATCTTGCAGCTATAGAACTTATTGGAGACTTCATATCTCTCAATCCGGGCATTTGCTTGAAATATTAACTTCAACTCCTGGAACATCTCATATGCTCCATGACGTTCAAAACATCGATGAAGACCCGGTTCTAAGCCGTAAAGCATGACACACTGAACTATCGAGTAGTCATCAGCTTTGCTCTGCCAGACGTTCTTAACGTCGTCAGTTGCATCAGTAGTAGGCCTGGCACCCAGCGGTGCTTCCAGGACGTAATTCTTCTGTGCAGCAATGAGGATAATCCTTGGGTTACGGACCCAGTCCGTGTAATTGCTACCATCATCTTTCAACTTTGCTTTCTCAAGGAACGCATTAAAATTCAATGGAACAACAGCACGAGCCATCTATCTACAACAAACATAGACAAGCAAAATACTATCAGGTACTAAGTTCATGATAAATTTAAGTTCAATTAATCATATTACTTAAGAACTCCCACTTAGATAGACATCCCTCTAATCCTCTAAGTGATTACGTGATCCATATCAACTACACCATGTCCGATCGTCACATGAGATGGAGTAGTTTCAACGGTGAACATCAATATGTTGATCATATCTACTATATGATTCATGCTCGACCTTTCGGTCTCCGTGTTCCGAGGCCATATCTGTTATATGCTAGGCTCGTCAAGTTTAACCTGAGTATTCCGCGTGTGCAACTGTTTTGCACCCGTTGTATTTGAACGTAGAGCCTATCACACCCGATCATCACGTGGTGTCTCAGCACGAAGAACTTTCGCAACGGTGCATACTCAGGGAGAACACTTCTTGATAATTTTAGTGAGAGATCATCTTAAAATGCTACCGTTAATCAAAGCAAGATAAGATGCATAAAGGATAAACATCACATGCAATCAATATAAGTGATATGATATGGCCATCATCATCTTGTGCTTGTGATCTCCATCTTCAAAGCACCGTCGTGATCACCATCGTCACCGGCGCGACACCTTTATCTCCATCGTAGCATCGTTGTCATTACGCCATCTATTGCTTCTACGACTATCGCTACTGCTTAGTGATAAAGTAAAGCAATTACAGGGCGTTTGCATTTCATACAATAAAGCGACAACCATATGGCTCCTGCCAGTTGCTGATAACTTCGGTTACAAAACATGATCATCTCATACAATAAAATATAGCACCTCCGAGTTCAGCACACGTTCAGCTCGATGACGATCCCCGGACTCCGATCCAACAAAGTGTCGGGGATGAGTTCCGTTAGCACGACGGCGTGGTGACGATGATGATGTTCTACCGGCGTAGGGCTTCGCCTAAACTCCGCGACGATATGACCGAGGTGGAATATGGTGGAGGGGGGCACCGCACACGGCTAAGGAACGATCTTGAAGATCAACTTGTGTGTCCTAGGGGGGAGGCCGGCCGACCCTAGGGGGCGCGCCAAGGAGGAGGAGTCCTCCTCCTAGTAGGAGTAGGACTCCCTCTTTCCTACTCTGGTTTTCTCCGAAAACCCCCAGAACACTTCCGGTGTCCGAATATAGTCGTCCAATATATCAATCTTTATGTCTCGACCATTTCGAGACTCCTCGTCATGTCCGTGATCACATCCGGGACTCCGAACAAACTTCGGTACATCAAAACTTATAAACTCATAATAAAACTGTCATCGTAACGTTAAGCGTGCGGACCCTACGGGTTCGAGAACTATGTAGACATGACCTAGAACTATTCTCGGTCAATAACCAATAGCGGAACCTGGATGCCTATATTGGCTCCTACATATTCTATGACGATCTTTATCGGTCAAACCGCATAACAACATACGTTGTTCCCTTT
The DNA here is from genome assembly GCA_963921465.1 of Triticum timopheevii. Classification (NCBI taxonomy): domain Eukaryota; kingdom Viridiplantae; phylum Streptophyta; class Magnoliopsida; order Poales; family Poaceae; genus Triticum; species Triticum timopheevii. Next base: position 313,086,698 of record OY997270.1, on the reverse strand, counting down.
GTCATCGGTATGTTACTTGCCCGAGATTCGATCGTCAGTATGCAATACCTAGTTCAATCTCGTTACCGGCAAGTCTCTTTACTCGTTACGTAATGCATCATTCCGTAACTAACTTATTAGCTACATTGCTTGCAAGGCTTATAGTGATGTGCATTACCGAGAGGGCCCAGAGATACCTCTCCGACAATCGGAGTGACAAAACCTAATCTCGAAATACGCCAACCCAACATTTACCTTTGGAGACACCTGTAGTACTCCTTTATAATCACCCAGTTATGTTGTGACGTTTGGTAGCACCCAAAGTGTTCCTTCAGTACACGGGAGTTGCATAATCTCATAGTTACAGGAACATGTATAAGTCATGAAGAAAGCAATAGCAATATACTAAACGATCAAGTGCTAGGCTAACGGAATGGGTCATGTCAATCACATCATTCTCCTAATGATGTGATCCCATTAATCAAATGACAACACATGTCTATGGTTAGGAAACATAACCATCTTTGATTAATGAGCTAGTCAAGTAGAGGCATACTAGTGACTATATGTTTGTCTATGTATTCACACATGTATCATGTTTCCGGTTAATACAATTCTAGCATGAATAATAAACATTTATCATGATATGAGGAAATAAATAATAACTTTATTATTGCCTCTAGGGCATATTTCCTTCACGATCACAATCATAATCATCATAGGCTAGCTTCTAGGGTTTAGCCTCTACGATCGCGTGGTAGATCTACTCTTGTACTACTCATATCATCAATATCAATCAAGCAGGAAGTAGGGTTTTACCTCCATCAAGAGGGCCCGAACCTGGGTAAACATTGTGTCCCTTGCCTCCTGTTACCATCGGCCTAAGACGCACAGATCGGGACCCCCTACCCGAGATCTGCCGGTTTTGACACCGACATTGGCGCTTTCATTGAGAGTTCCTCTGTGCCGTCGCTGCAAGGCTTGATGGCTCCTCCAATCGTCAACAACACGGTCCAGGGTGAGACTTTTCTCCCCGGATAGATCTTCGTGTTCGGCTGCTTCGCACTGCGGGCCAATTCGCTTGGCCAACTAGAGCAGGTCGACAGCTACGCCCCTGACCACCAGGTCAGGTTCGGAAACCTGAACTACACGGCTGATATCCGTCGAGACTTGATCTTCAATGGATTCAGGCCTGTGCCAAGAGCGTCGGACAGTTGCGATGAGCACGGCTTAGACCTGCTGTCGGACAATGTTCGGGATGTCGCCCCTGCGGTAGCCCCGGACCTAAATCTAGAGCAGACTGCGTTGCCTAAGGACGGGTGGATGAACCCTGCCCCGCGGGCCACACACTCATCGGCGGTAGAGCCGAACACAGGCCTCACCCCCAAAGAAGCCTGTGACATCGGACCCCCGGACTCGTATCCGGCTGTAGGTTCCGGTCCGCACACTCCTGAGCCCACCGATCCTGGTTGGGCTCCTGTAATGGAGTTCACCGCTGCGGATATCTTCCAGCACCCGCCCTTTGGCGACGTGCTAAACTCGTTAAAATCTCTCTCTTTATCAAGAGACTCTTGGCCTAACTATGTCCGGCTCGAGTGGGAAGCAGGCGACGAAGGAATTCGTTGCCCACCCACCACCCACTTCGTTGCCACGGTCGATGATTTAACTAATGTGCTTGACTTCGACTCCGAAGACATCGACGGTATGGACGACGATGCAGGAGAAGAACAGGAACCACCGCCCACGGGGCGGTGGACAGCCACCTCCTCATATGATATATATATATGGTGGACACTTCGAATGAAACCAATGGCGATGAGGCAACGGAGGATAACCCCTCAGGGAAGAAAGCAAAGCATAGGCATCGTCAATGCCGCTCCAAGCCCCGCCACAACAATACCGGCACAGGAGACGAAAACAATCCGGATGGTGCCAACGATGAATACAACCCTGTTCAGCCTGCCTTCAAGCAGGCCGGACTGGCCACGGTTGGATACTTGGAAAGGAACAACTATATGCCCCCCTCCGAAGACGAGGTAAGCCTCGATGATGTTGAATTCGGCGTGCCCGAGGATCCCGTGGAACAAGTTCGCTTCAAGCGACGGCTCATGGCCACTGCGAGGAGCCTGCAAAGGAAGCAACAGCAGCTCCAAGCTGACCAAGATTTGCTCGTGGACAGATGGACCAAGGTCCTGACCACCGAGGAATACGGACTCAACCCCCCCGACAAAGGACACACACGACATAATTTGCTACCTCAACCTAAGAAGAAGAACCTAAGGCACATACCCCGACGTCCACATACCACCACGGTCCAAGACAATACGAAGGATACACAAGGAGGCATCCTTAGGCCTCGGCGCAATCGTCACAAACGTCAAGTCAGGGAAGTTGGTGCCGAATTCAGCGGTCCCCAGTCCGGTCAGCGGAAAAAGAACAGCCCAGGCCCATCTGGCTCAGGCAGCATACTCGATCAACCATGTGAAATTCACGGTACCCCCAGAAGGGTGGCCAAGCATACCAATAGAGAATGTAGGATCTTCCAAACAAAATGGCCGATCTTGCGCCTGGACCAATGAAGGGAGGTATCGAACAACAAAGGACCAGTCAAACATGGTGAGGACGATCCCCTCATAGTACAAAAATACGGCCGATCGTCTCTAATCACATCGACCGTCCGGACAACACCAGCCATAGCAATTCCATTGCGCTCACTATCTACCCAGTAGCCTGGGGGCTCCATTTTACACGAGCCCCCACAGGCATACAACTATCAATAACATCTCCTCAAAGATGCAAGGTGCAAAGGCCAAGTTTTAACTGACCCACCATACTAATGGTTGTCTTCGGATCACCAAACAAGTACCACACCGAAGAATAAGTCTTCGGTATTATCCCTTTATATAGTAATTACCATATACTACCGGGACGAACCACGTTGGCTAGATTCAACGAGGTACAACATCAGGCCTGTCTCGCGTGACATAGTCACAGCTATGGGCAAGGTCGAACCCCACCACTAGAGTGGAAATCATACCGCCGCTGAAATAGCGAGTCGCGCCTGTTTATCAAATTCTGATTCGGCAGCCGAACACCCGGACACCAATTGAGGAATCCTAACTACTTTATGGCGTGGTTCAGCCAGGCTCCGCTCAGGCACCCGCGGTTCAACCACAACGGTATATGCAGCTGCCTTTAAAGCATTTGTCTTTACAGACTAACTTTGGCGTCGAACAGGACAGGCGACGCGGAATCAGCTCGAAAGCACAAGGCAGGCAGTCCGGATACACCTCAGATCCACACACGGCCTCCTCCAGCCCGGCCACGACAGGTTCCGCCCAAAATACTCCTCTTCATAAGCATAAACCGCACTCGTATGCATAGACATGTCATTTTACTACAATGCATAGACTTAAATAACACTTACCGGTCGTCGTTTCTCATCGACGCCTCTTTGTCACAAACGGCACCCACGCCTTGTGTTATGCCCGATTATGCCAGGGGCTTCATAGTACGGCAATAAAGTCCGACCACCTTTTTTGTCGCTCGGCACCCCGAACTTATAGCACTATATGCATCAGCTCCGAATCATGTCTTGGGTCATTGGTTGGGTTTGCCCGGCTCCCATGTTTTGGTACCTTATGTTCTGCCCCATCGGCTAAGGTAGCGCTGGGAGAACTACTGTGATTGTGTCCTGGTTCTTCCGGACGAGCACCTCACTAGAGAAAGCCAAAAACCGACTGTCATGATACGGCGAGAGCTGGTCAGCTATTCGAGAGGTTGTAAAATCTTTAAAGATTTATTCCTCATAATGCCATTATAAATGCAAAGTGCGACGGATCGGTCTTCCGATCAGGCGCCGATAGAGCCCCTAGTTCGGCTTTTCGAACACTAGGGGCTGCGCCCACCATACTCGAATTCCTATGGCTAAGTGAGAGTGATAAAGCCCTATAGTCCGACTGCCTGGTTCGTGGTGAGAAACACCTCCTTAAAAGGACCCAACAATGGGATAAAGAGTGTTCAGGTATGTCCCGAACACCCCCGTACTTTTTACGTGGGAGCAGAAGCCGACGACTGGACAACTCTAAGGATTTACATACAATAAACAGCCGCATAGGAAGAACAAACATTCAAACAAAACAGGCAATAAATAATAAAAGTGCCATTATCCCACATTACAAAGAACGGCAAGACTGCCTTCAGGGAAATATAATGTCTTCGGTACACCTATCCGCCACAAGGCGGGCTCCTTTTAGTACACCTTCATAGTACAACTCGGGCTTGCGGTGCTCCTTACCCTCCGGCGGCCCCTCAGTCATCAGCTTCTCAGCATCAAGCTTCCCCCAATGCACCTTTGCACGGGTAAACGCCATGCGCACACCCTCTATACTGGTTGATCGCTTAATGACATCAAGCAGAGGGCAAGCGCCTACAATCCGCTTCACGAGTCCGAAGTAACTGCTTGGAATTGGCTCCGCGGGCCATAGCCGGACAACTAAGTCCTTCATGGCTAGTTCGGCCGCCTGGTGCAGTTCGACCAGCTGCTTCAGCTGATCGATAAAGGGCACCAGATAATTCGGCGCCAAATACTGCGACCAGAAATCCCTCTCCGCAGACTTCTTCTCCTCGGTCCGGTAGAATTGGGCGGCATCTGATATGCTGCGAGGCAGATCCGCAAAAGCCCCTGGAAAAAACAAGAATTCAGCTTATCGCTCAGAGTTTCCCCCATTATCATGTCAAAATGGCCATGAATACAAAAGGCCTTACCAGCCGCAACCTTCCGGGCCTCCTGAATGTCCCTCAAAGCGCCTCGGGCTTCTTCCCAAGCATCCTCCGCGGCTTGGAGAGCTTGGGCGAGTTCGGATTCTTTCCCTACTAGACTCTGCTCCAAGCCCTCGCTTTTCTTCACGGCCTCCAGGAGCTCTCGCTCAGCTTCAATGACCCTGGCCTCGTGCTTCTCACGAAGAGCCTGCTCGGTGGCGGCCTTGCTGTCGGCCTCGGCCACAGCCTTCTTCAGTGCCTCAATTTCGGCACTCGCCCCTAGAGCATACAATGCAAATACCTTAATTAGGCACAACTTCTAATTTGTGCTCTACTTAGCACAGGGTTCCGACATACCTTGCTTGTCCTCCAACTGCTTCTTCACGTGGCCAAGTTCCCCTTCGGCCCGTTCCAGACGTTGCTTTAGTTCGGACACCTCTGCACTATGAACGGCGGGCGTTCCTGCAGACGCATGTTTTCAAACAAAGGGATACACGTCATTAGCTGAGTCTCCTGCAAAAACAAAATTTTTTGATCCCCTGTTCGGCTCTCTTCCGCCGGACAGTGTATCAGGGTATACTACTCATATTATGACAATTCCTCAAAGGTTTCTTAGAAAACATACCTCAAAGCCCTTTATAAGACTAAGGAAGGATTCGTTCAGTCTGCTCTCAGCAGACTGAATCTTTTCAATCACCGCGCCCATGAGGGCACGATGTTCGTCGATGATAGACGCGCTTCTTAGCGCTGTCGATAGGCCGCCCGACAGCCCTGCTTGGGCATAGGCTGCTGGCGGAACAGGCAAGCCCCCCAAAGGCGGCTTCTTACCCGATCCCGGAGCTTTAAAGGTCTCCAGGACTGTGTCTGGCTGGGGTCCGGACTGAAGATCACCCCCGCCATCGACACGCATAGGAGTCGGTGCTCCCGTGTGTCCGGCCCCAGGGATATGCCCCCTGGTCCAGGTCCTGCTGAGACGACACCTCGGTGTCACGCCTAGGCTTCGGGGAAGGGGCCTCTGGAGGCGTCTCGCTCGCCAGGGCATCTGAGCTCAGTGAATCCTCCGATGAGATCGTCCGGCGTGGGACCTCGCCGGGCTGTACGAAATATGGCGACGGTTAAAACTACTATACCCAAACAACCCAGGACGCATATGCGTGTTTGGATTTCGTATACTTACGAATTTTCCAGGGGCTGGACCCTGGGATCCCACTCTGGGCTGCTATCAGCAGCCATGGTGGATGCCTCCGGGAGGGAACCTTTCCCCCTCTTCGGCGATTCGGCCTCCAGGGATGAGGAAGTCGTCCTTTTCTTCCCACCCCCTGCGGGAGGGTCGTCTTCCTCCGCCTCCTCCTCTTCATCTTCGGAAGAAGGATGGTCGCTGGAGTCTTCGGATTTTGCGTCCGAAGCATCACGGCGACGGAGGCCACTCCGAGTCTTTTTGAACTTCTTGGAGGCCACTTTCTGGCACCTCGTAAGGCGCTGGGACCAGCATCTTCGTCAGAAGAGGTCCGGCCGGTTCCTCCGGCAGAGGAGCAGGACAATGTATCCGCTCCACCTTTTTTATCCATCCCTGGGGTTATGGTAAAGCATGATAAAAGTGTCCCCCTCAGGACATGCCAACTGAAGCATGGATGGACAAGAGCATAGCAGTAACTTACCGAACTTGCAGAATGGGATAATTGATACCCACGGTCCTCAGTGGAGTCCGGCCATGATTTGCCGAACTTAAAGAGCACCTTCCAGATATCCTTGTGGGAGGAATCATAGAGCTCCAGAAGGGTCTGGTGCTCGGTTGGGTCGTATTCCCACAAATTGCAGGCTCGACACTGGCAAGGGAGAACCAGGCGAACTAACATCACCTGGACTACGTTGACAAGTTTGACGTCCTTGTCGACCACACTCTGGACGCGCGTCTGGACCAGTGACAGCTCATCGGGTGAGGACCAGTTCAGGCCCTTCTTGGTCCAGGACGTGAGCCACAGTGGGGCTCCGGATCTGAACTTAGGAGCCGCAGCCCACTTTTTGCCGCGTGGTTCGGTGATATATAGAACCACTGCTGCTGTCACTCCTTGACGGAGTCATTGAAGGCGCCCGTCGGCCATATGACCTTGGGCATCTTGCTCACCATGCCGCCGTCGCACTCTGCGTGCTCGCCACTCACCACCTTGGGCTTCACATTGAAAATCTTCAGCCATAGGCCGAAGTGAGGCGAAATTCGGAGAAAAGCCTCACACACGACGATGAACGTTGAGATGTTAAGGAAAGAATTGGGAGACAGATCATGAAAGTCAATCCCGTAATAATACATAATACCGTGAATGAATGGGTGGAGGGGAAACCCGACCCCGCGGACAAAATGAGGAAGAAACACGACCCTCTCGTGTGACTCCAGAGTAGGGACGATCTGTCCCGCCGGCGGAAGGCGGTGGCCGATCTCTTTGGCCAGGTACCCGGCCTCTCGGAGCCTCTTGATATCCTTCTCCTATACGGTAGAGGCCATCCATTTGCCTCCTGCTCCAGATCTGGACATCTTCGGAGAACCTCTTTTCAGTGGAGAAGAAGAGTGCTTGGGCGCTAGGGCTCGAGTAGTAGGGAATGGACTAGCAGGGGGAAAGGCGTGGGTAGAGAGGGAGAGATCTTATCTCTTTATAGGGGCGGTAAAGCTTTTGCGCCTCCCCACTTGCCTAGTGGAACCCGCTCGTTCTCCACTCGCCGTAATTGGCGGTGCGTTTGGGTTACCCGTACCCGTATTGATGAGAATCCCGCAATAAGGGGACACGATCTCTGCTTCGGCAACACGTGTAGAGGAAACCGCCTCGCGATATGCGCTGAGGCTGGTTTGGGGAAAACGGTTCGAATAATGACTCGATCGTAGTATCATGTCGCTTTGTCTAAAGTTGTCGGCAGATAGCACTTATGGAATATCATGCTCTCAATGATGGTATGTGAAGATCATCTTGCAGATCCGGACACGGTTTAAGTGTTCGATAGTTACTTTGGAGTATTTGGAGATGGAACCCACCTTGCAATGCCGAAGATAAAACTGTGCGCCGAACTCATCGTCATTGAAGCCTGGTTCAGGGGCTACTGAGGGAATCCTGGATTAGGGGGTATCCGGACAGCCGGACTGTATACTTTTTGTCCGGACTATTGGAGCATGAATATACAAGACTCAAGACTCCGTCCTGTGTCCGTATGGGACTCTCCTTTGCGTGGAAGACAAGCTTGGCGATCCGGATATTATATTTCCTTCTTTGTAACCGACTCCATGTAAACCCTAGCCCTCTCCGGTGTTTATATAAACCGGAGAGTTTGGTCCTTAGAGGGACGATCACATTCATAATCATCATAGGCTAGCTTCTAGGGTTTAGCCTCTACGATCTCGTGGTAGATCTACTCTTGTACTACTCATATCATCAGTATCAATCAAGCAGGAAGTAGGGTTTTACCTCCATCGAGAGGGCCCGAACCTGGGTAAACATTGTGTCCCTTGCCTCCTGTTACCATTGGCCTAAGACGCACAGATCGGGACCCCCTACCCGAGAACCGCCAGTTTTGACACCGACAATATGAATTTGGTATTCGTTCGATATTTTGATAAGATGTATGTTGTGTTTCCTCTAGTGGTGTTATATGAACGTCGACTACATGACACTTCACCATTATTTGGTCCTAGGGGAAGGCATTGGGAAGTAATAAGTAGATGATGGGTTGCTAGAGTGACAGAATCTTAAACCCTAGTTTATGCGTTGCTTCGTAAGGGGCTAATTTGGATCCATATGTTTCATGCTATGGTTAGGTTTACCTTAATTCTTCTTTCGTAGTTGCGGATGCTTGCGAGAGTAGTTAATCATAAGTGGGATGCTTGTCCAAGGAAGGTCAGCACCCAAGCACCGGTCCACCCACATATCAAATTATCAAATTAACGAACGCGAATCATATGATCGTGATGAAAACTAGCTTGACGATAATTCCCATGTGTCCTCGGGAGCATTTTCCTTTATATAACAGTTTGTCCAGGCTTGTCCTTTGCTACAAAAAGGATTGGGCCACCTTGCCGCACCTTATTTACTTTTATTGCTTGTTACCCGTGACAAATTACCTTATCACAAAACTATCTGTTACCAATAATTTCAGTGCTTGCAGAGAATACCTTACTGAAAACCGCTTATCATTTCCTTCTGCTCCTCGTTGGGTTCGAGACTCTTACTTATCGAAAGGACTATGATAGATCCCATATACTTTTGGGTCATCACCTGCCTACTAGAATCTCCAGTGCTTGAAAGGAAAATTGAAGGAGAAACATAGGAATTGGAAAGTTTCCTATGGTACTACTATTCATGCATTTGGTTCAAAGGAATGGAGCAAAGGAAAACTGTAGGATTTGTTCCTTTAGTGTCTCCCTGAAAGAAAAACCGTAGGAATTTTAATATCCACTTGTCCGCCTTTTCAAATTCCTATTCATGAAGCACAAGACTAAGAGATAGTAGCATAATATCATTATAACCGTACATTTTCTTGTGGTTTGACTTAATCTCACCATGCTTCTTTGCATCATGTGATCTTCTAATTCTTGTGAACCAAACACCAGATTGGCAGAAATCCTATGTTTTTAAATTCTCTGTTTTGCACGTGCATTCCTATCCTACTACTGTGTATTTCCTATCCCTGCGTTCTTAGAATCCTCCAATTCAAATGAGCCCTTACAGAATTACTTCTCTTACAGATATTTGTCAAAGAAAACCTCATGTGGTTTGTCCCGCTCCTACTGCGACGTCGTCCACCCCAGCTCAGCTGCTCCAACGATAGAAGGGTCCACCACAGCAGGGATCCGGCCTCCAAACTGTCTTTCGCCACCTCAGATCTTCTTCCCCGACGTCGGCAGCCAGGACTACTGCATTACCATCATCAACCGAGCAGATGACCTCAAGGACTACACAGGTCTGCAAGAGAGGTCGCACTCTTTCGGTTCGGCTTACGTTATGCATCGCTTAATATTACATGCTACTTTATCATCCTGTTCACCAAACTAATGCTCGAACTTGAGTTTTTAAATGGTTGTGGGGTACATATCGAGGCCGCAATCAATAGTATCTATCTACTATCTGGTTAATCTTTGGTGTCTACTATAAGTTTCATGTTGGGTGGGAAACAAACAGTAAAGAAGCCATTATCTGTATTTTAACTGAAGCCATTATCTGCCTGCTATCATTGGTTTTGGGTCCATCCACAGGTTGCTACCATCACTCTGGATTTCTGCATGCACTCCTTACATAATCTCACTATGTTTTATTCCTACGCATGTCAGTTATTGTACACAATGGAACTGAACATGTAGAGCAGAAGAGATGAGCCTTGTGTGGCAATAAAATTTCTTGCAGACGTCGCTCCATGGTGGCCGCAAAGGCAGCCCCCCCCCCTTCCACCCATTTCGGATTGTAATCAAGAGGAAGATAGCTGTTCTGAGGGGGATTCAATAGGATAAGAATACTCCTATTCACCCCCTGAGGTCTTCGCTCTAACTTGGCATGCTGATGTTGGTAATATCATGCATATGGTGCCTTGCATTGCTTCCTTTATACATAAAATATGTCATCTGGTTAGTTTAGACATGCTTTGTGTGAATGCCATATGTTTAGTTTCTTTATCGTATATGTGAATTATGCAATGCCATCTTGTTTAGTCAGGCATCATATATGTGAATTTTGCAATGCCATCCTGCTTAGCCAGTCATCTTATATGTGAATTATATCATGCCATCCTTTTTTTCATTACGTATTACATTTGTCAACAATGTTTGTACATTCAACTACTCTTCGTGTGCATCATCCATTTGACACGGTGATGGAAAATTCTGGAGTGAAAACAAGGTCTTCAGAGCAGACTATGCTATCTGACGAAGCGCATATCTCGCTAGTTACAGATAGCTCCTCAGAGGAGGATTCAGAGACAGATGACCAGTCCTATCCCCCTCCAGGTGTATGTTCTAACTTGGCAGGGTTATGTTGCTCATATCGTGTGTATGGTGTCTTGCATTGCTACGTCATTTGCTTAGTTTAGACATGCCTTGTGTGAATGCCACCTGTTTAGTGTCTGTCGGATTTCGGGTTCCGGCAGACGCTTGAGGTTCAAACACTGGGGTGCACGCGGAGATTCAACCCTCTACCAGCTCGCTCCTTGCCGACTCGCTAAGATCTAGACTACTAAACTGAACAGCACAAGAGACACAAGATTTATACTGGTTCAGGCCACCATTGTGGTGTAATACCCTACTCCAGTGTGTGGTGTGGTGGATTGCCTCTTGGGCTTGATGATGAACAATACAAGGCAGAACAGCCTCGCGAGGGTCTGTTCTTGGCTGGTGCGACGAACTGCTAGGAGGAGTTCGGTCGCCCTATCTACTGGTCTTCCGGTCAAGATTGAGATTGAGATGCCTCTACCTTGGGGGTGGCTAGTCCTATTTATAGGCAAAGGCCCTGGGCCTCTTCCCAAATATTGAGCGGGAAGGGCACCAACCATTGGCCATTTTGAAGGGGAACAGCGGGTACACTTATCCTGACTAAAGTTGGTCCTCGCCTGTCAAAGGCTCTGGTGATGACACCGACTTGGGCTCCACAATGACATCCTTCTGGCCGTTGGGCTGGTCTTGGTCTTGTTGCACCGAAATGGACGCCTTTGCTTGATGCTCTCGCCTGCGCTTGCTCCCTTTGCACCAAAGAGGAAAGGAGGACACTGCGCGGGCTAGCGCCCGACTGGCGCCCTTGGTCGTCATGGCTTGCGTCATGGGCACCTCGCGAGGTACCCCGCCTTGAACTCTCTGCCTCCTCATGAGCCAGCCTGATGAGGCCGTGCCTGAGGAAGCTCCTTGTCGTCCGCCCCGCGAGGCTTGGCCCCTCGCGAGGGTCTTGAGCTTGCGCTGATGAAGATGAGATGTGCTGGGCCTCCTTTGAGCCATGCTGCAGGCCGCAGGCAGGCAAGTCTGGGGACCCCCGTTCCCAGAACACCGACAGTAGCCCCCGGGCCCTCGGCGCGCCCGAACTTGGCCGGGTGGAGAGGCGAAAGGGCAAGTGCGAAGCGTCGCGGGCCCTAACAGCCTGCGGCCTTGGGCGCCGCGTGGCGGTCGATTGGTCGGGGGCGACTCCGCTTCCCCATGACGCCTTGGTAACCGCATGGATTCGACAAGTCCCTGCATGCAAAGCGGGTCATGTTTACCTGTGATCGTGGAGGTCGACGGTTAGCCTTCGCTGGCTATAAGTATGGAACGGCGCGCGCCCTTCCAGCCTATCCCCTCTTGCTTCTCCTTCTTCTCCATGGCTCCACCAAGGAAGTTTTCGGCCGCAGAGAAAGGGAAGGCCCGCCTGGTCGAGTCTTCCTCTCCCCCGCCCAAGCGCAGTCGAGGTCGCCCTCGCAAGCATCTTGTGGCCTCCACGGCGGTCCCCCGTGGTCGCGGAGGTGGCTCTCAGTGCGGCGACGAGCGGCTGGCCATGGTCGGCGGGCGTGCTCCGGCCGTGCGACCCCCGAGGCCGCGCCTCCACGCAGCGGAGGTGCTGCCGGAGTTCATGGTGTGGGCGGTAGAGCCGTCCGGCGCCCGGCTTCAGCTCCCCCGCTTCCTCCTGGGTGAGCTCCCAGCTGGCGCCCTGGGTGGCCTCTGGATCCAGGCGGATGGTTGCTGCAGCCAGGCTTCGTGGGCTTCTCTGGAGGTCTCTGCTACAGGGAACCTGTCCCTGACTAGCGGCTGGCAGACGTTTGCTCGCGCGCGTGGTCTCCGCCGCCGGGGCTCCCTGCACTTCAAGTACGACGGCGACGCCACCCTCTACGTGAGGGTGTTTGGGGAAGATGGTCGCCGCATGGGGTGCTGCCCTGAAGATGACGACCGCGGCCGGGGACTCAGCCCTGGTGTGGACGGAGAGGGCAGTGCATGGGCGGCTGTCGACGCCTGTGACTCCTCAAGCTTCACCAGCTCTTCTTCAGGTGGCGACTCTTCTAGTAGCGGCCGCGGCCAGCCCCCACGCCGCCGCGCCTGCTTGGAGGGTGGCAGCAGGTCTGCTCGCTGTCGCGCCACGGTGAAGCGCGAGAGGGAGTTCGCCTGAGCTCCAGAAGCGGCTCGAGTCTTCCAAGAGGGCCGGCATGGGGCATGCTTCGCCTGCTTTTGCTCTTTTCCTTTCTTTTCTCCTGCGCAAAAAAGACAGCAATGTGTGGCCCCGCGGAGGCGTGTTTGGGTTAACGTTGTTAATCATTGTACTGCTTTTGTTATCCCAATATTGTTCCTTTCTGTTGTACGCCCATTCGCAAGTAATCCCTGGCCTCGGCCGCGGGGGCGACCGACCCAGGCCCCGTGTTCGCGTTGCGGTGCCCGTGAGGCATGGTCCGGAGGGGTGCTCCGGCTGTGGACCCGGGTCGTGAAAACTTGAGCGATAGGGGCAGGAACGCTCGCGAGGGCTCCCGGGGCTTCTGCCTCGCAAGCCCCCGTGCAAGAGAAATCGAGGCAGGAGAGCGAAAAAGGTCGATGAACCACGGATCAAAAGGCGGCGATAGTTTGGATAAAAACTCCAAATGGGAATAACTAGCCAACTGCAGAAAACAAATGAAAAAGCCGTGTCCGGCACCTAGTCTAGTCTTCAACGTCTTCTCACCAGCGCGGAGCTAAGTGCTACCACTGGGCATGGGAGGGAGCCCCAGGGCCTGAGACCGGCACCCCTGAGACTCCGGGGCGTGTACAGCCCCAACTCATTATTACGTGAGAGTGTCACGGGCGGCAAGCTTCACAGGCGTTGGCCTTCTTCACAGGCTCCGGGCCTTTCTTCGGGGAAGCAAGCTTCACGGGCGTTGGCCCTCTTCACGGGCTCCGGGCCCTTTCCAAAGCGACAGCTTCACAGGCATTCGCCTTCTTCACAGGCTCTGGGCCTTTTCCAAAAAGATAAGCTTCACAGGCATTCGCCTTCTTCACAGGCTCTGGGCCTTTTCCAAAAGGATAAGCTTCACAGGCATTCGCCTTCTTCATAGGCTCTGGGCCTTTTCCAAAAAGATAAGCTTCACAGGCATTCGCCTTCTTCACAGGCTCTGGGCCTTATCTTGGAGTGTGTTCCTGCAAATTTGGCCAGATGCCGGTGCTCTACGTCTTCGGGTCCCAGCTCTCGGGCTGGTCTCAGCCGTTGCTGGCATGCCAGGTCGCGATGCCATGGACAAGACCAGAGGGTGAGGGCCGGAGAGCCGGTAGGAGCCCTGAGTCGCGATGCTCAGGCACCCCCCCTTTAACGCGCAAGCTAGGTTAGATGATGAAACTCTATGTCCTCGGGTCCCGGCTCTCGGGTTGGTCTCAGCCGTCGCTGGCATGCCAGGTCGCGATGCCATGGACAAGACCAGAGGGTGAGGGCCAGAGAGCCGGTAGGAGCCCTGAGTCGCGATGCTCAGTCACCCCCCTTTAACGTGCAAGATTCCGACACCCAGGAGAAAAAGGAACCAAATAACAAGCATGGTGGATCGAAAGCATAGTCCTAAGATAAACGAAAGAAGGATACATGCCGCTGGGACAGGCCCGAGCGGCTTGGGGATGATGCAGCCCGAGGGGCGCCCCCAATAAGATAAGCTAAGGACATGAAATAAAAGGGATACATGCCGCAGGGACGGACCCACGCGGCCTAGGAATAATGCGGCCCTGAAGGCGCTCCCAGCCAGAAACGAAACTTAAAAGATGTCACTTGATGATGCTGGGGATAAAGGGGTGTTGGTGTAGTAGACTCGGTGGGCTGCGGGAGCCAATCCTCACGAGCCCCCAGGCCCAGGGGCCTATGGAGGCTCCGGAGGCGCTGGCGGCTCCTCGCGGGCCATCTCCATCTCCGCCAGGGCTGCGGCACGCCTGACCTCTTGAGCCTCCAAGATGGCCCTCATGAGATGCTGGTGCGCAGCAGCCGCGTTCGACAGGCCGCAAGGCATGCGCACGTAGCTGTGGGGCGGACCCTCGCAACGTCCCACTCGCGAGGGCTAGAGGCGCTCTTGAGACGCGGCTCGGTTGAGCCCTGGTATGTCGATGCAGATGCGCAGCCCACCATCCTCGCCTGGATGGGGGGCACAGCGGGTAGGCGGCGGCTGCCTCTCATGACCCTTGACTCCTGTAACTCCTGAATGGCCTTGCTGACGAACTCCTGAGGGTTTGTCCCTCCTTGCTTTGCTCTTCTTGAGGGAAATTTGCTTCGAAGCACGCCTCCACGTGGTGCCCAAGCGCCTCCCTCGTGACCTTGGTGAGGTCGGCGGCCCTCCAGGGGAGAGACCCCGAGCCCTGCCTGGGGGGAGCGCCGGGCGCGCTTCCCTATGCGATGGAAGGAGGCTCCCCCTGAGCAGGTGCGAGCCCTGAGGGGCCTGCCTCCTGAGGGGCCGGGCCGGAGGATGTCTTCTTCTTCTTGGGTGCGGCCTCGGGAGGCCTCCTGCTGCTGCGGTCTGGGTCATCCAGTGATGCGGCCTGAAAGGCTCGCTCCAGGGAGCACACTGCGTCCCTCTCTTCGCAGGGCACCGTGATGACCCCGCCGCTTCCTGGCATCTTGAGGACGTTGTAGCCGTGGTGGGTCACGGCCATGAACTTGGCCAGCGCCGGGTACCCGAGGATGGTGTTGTACGGCAGGCGAATGTGGGCGACGTCGAAGTCGATGAGCTCGGTGTGGTAGTTGTCGCATGCCCCGAAGGTGACAGGAAGGCGGACCTGCCCAATCGGGACCGTGGAGCCGTCGGTGACTCCGGAGGAGGGCTTGGTTGGCTGAAGCTGATTGTAGGGCACTTGGAGGTTGTTGAACATTTCCACGGACAGGACATTGAGCCCTGCCCCGCCGTCGATAAGGGTCCTAGTGACCAGCACGTTGCTGATGATTGGGGAACAAAGCATCGGGAGGACTCCGGCTGTGGCTACGCACTTGAGCTGATCCGTTGAGCTGAACGTGATGGCGCATGACGACCACCTGAGAGGGCGCGTGGCCTCGAGCTTGGGGAGGACTGCATTCACTTCGCGGGCGAACTACTTGAAGATGCGCTGAGAGGCTGGGGCTTGAGCTCCGCCTAGGATGCCGGCGATTGCACGTGGTTCCTGGAAGCCCCCAGCCCCCTTGTCCTGATGACGGTCTTCATTTCTCCTTGGCTGCGGCGGCAGCGGAGGGAGGCCTGCATTCCCTTGCGGGTGATCCTCGCGAGGCTGATCCCTCCAGCCTCCCTCGTGAGGCGGGTCCTGCCAGCGATCCTCGCGAGGTTGGTCGCGCCACCCTTGGCGCGGGCCGCGGTCTTCCCAGCATCCTGCATTCCTTCCTCCTCCTCTGCCGTAGCCCCGGTCGCTGCAGTCGGGACGTCTGCCGATCCTTCCTTCGCGCACGGCCCGGAGCTCTTGGCATTCATTGGTGTTGTGAGTATGGAGGTCGTGGTACACGCAGTACCGACTGCCCTTGGAGGATTCGGGCTGATCTCTCCCCCGCTTGGTGTCTGGCTCGGCCGCGAGTACGGCAGCCCCCTTGCGCTTCACGTCCTTGGCCTTGGGCTTCTTCTCTTCGGGGTCCGCGGCAGGCACCTCGAGGAGGGAGAGGCACCCCTCCTCAGCCCTGGCGCACTTGGTCGCCAAGTTGAACAACTCCAAGGAGGTGCACAGGTCTTCATGCATCACCAGCTCCTCCTTCATCTTGACGTCGCGCACACCATCGGAGAAGGCAGAGATGATGGCCTCCTCTGTTACCCTGGGGATCTTGAGGCGCGCGTTGTTGAAGCGTTGGATGTACTTCTGCAGGGTTTCCCCTGGCTGCTGCTCGATACGGCGCATGTCGCTCATGGCGGGTGGCCGGTCGCGAGTACCCTGGAAGTTGGCGATGAAGCGGGTGCGCATCTCGTCCCAGGAAGAGATCGTGCCTGGGGCCAGATTCAGGAGCTAGGTGCGGGCTCCGTCCTTGAGCGCCATGGGAAACCAGTTCGCCATGACCTTTTCATCTCCGTTGGCAGCCTCGATGCCCAACTCGTAGAGTTGGAGGAACTCCGCAGGGTCAGCCGTGCCGTCGTAGCGAGGAGGCAGGTCTGGCTTGAACTTTCTGGGCCACGCGACGCTGCGTAGCTCGGAGGTGAAGGCGCGGCAGCCCGCCGTGGCCACGGGGGGCCTTGGGCGACGGAGAGCTTGGTCCTGCGGGTCCCCATGCGCCGCGGCTGGGGGCAGCGCAGGGTCTTGACGTGCTGGAGCAGGGAGCGCTCGGGCAGCTTCTCGTGGGCGAGGAACTTCTTGGCAAGCTCTGCTCTTGCCGCGTTGGCGCCTGGCGGAGCGGGTTCCGCCCAGGGGCCGCGCGCCTTGGGGCCAGGGCGCCTTCTTGAGGGGGAGGCGGCTGAGGCGCCCCAGGAGCTTCATCGCCCGCGCAGGGCGGGGTGCGGTGCAGCAAGAAGGACGGTGCCGGGGCGCCTTCGGCGGTGCGGACGAGCTCAGCGACTCGGTCGAGCCATTCTTCGTAGACGTCGTCGATGGGGCGGTAGCGCAGGAGCTCGTTTGCCGCGATGAGCGCAGCTCGGGCCTCCATGGCCGCGCAGGGCACGCGTGACGAAGAACCAGCGGGGGTGAGCGAGGGCGTGGCGGTGCGGCCGTCCCGCCTCATGGACGGATGCTGGGACGATGCTTGCCGCTCGTTCCCCGCCGGGCCGGTGGCGACGTTGACGGCAGGTGACGGGGGACGACGAGGGTGCCCGCCGACGGGAGCCGTCTGGGCAACATGGGAGGCGAGGGCGGCTCGGTGCTCGGCGCAAGCCCGATGAGCATCAGACATGATTGCGGTGGTCGGGGAAGAACGAGACGACGGAAGGCAGATTCCGGCGCACCCCTACCTGGCGCGCCAAATGTTGATTTCGGGTTCCGGCAGACCCTTGAGGTTTGAACACTGGGGTGCGCGCGGAGATTCAACCCTGTACCCGCTCGCTCCTCGCCGACTCGCTAAGATCTAGACTACTAAACTGAACAGCACAAGAGACACAAGATTTATACTGGTTCAGGCCACCATTGTGGTGTAATACCCTACTCCAGTGTGTGGTGTGGTGGATTGCCTCTTGGGCTTGGTGATGAATAATACAAGGCAGAACAGCCTCGCGAGGGTCTGTTCTTGGCTGGTGCGACGAACTGCTAGGAGGATTTCGGTCGCCCTATCTACTGGTCTTCCGGTCAAGATTGAGATTGAGATGCCTCTACCTTGGGGGTGGCTAGTCCTATTTATAGGCAAAGGCCCTGGGCCTCTTCCCAAATATTGAGCGGGAAGGGCGCCAACAATTGGCCATTTTGAAGGGGAACGGCGGGTACACTTATCCTGACTAAAGTTGGTCCTCACCTGTCAAAGGCTCTGGTGATGACACCGGCTTGGGCTCCACAATGACTTCCTTCTGGCCGTTCGGCTGGTCTTGGTCTTGTTGCACCGAAATGGACGCCTTTGCTTGATGCTCTCGCCTGCGCTTGCTCCCTTTGCACCAAAGAGGAAAGGAGGACACTGCATGGGCTGGCGCCCGACTGGCGCCCTTGGTCGTCATGGCTTGCGTCATGGGCACCTCGCGAGGTACCCCGCCTTGAACTCTCCGCCTCCTCATGAGCCAGCCTGACGAGGCCGAGCCTGAGGAAACTCCTTGTCGTCCACCCCGCGAGGCTTGGCCCCTCGCGAGGGTCTTGAGCTTGCGCTGATGAAGATGGGTTGTGCTGGGCCTCCTTTGAGCCACGCCGCGGGCCGCAGGCAGGCAAGTCTGGGGACCCCCGTTCCCAGAACACCGATAGTGTCTAATTACCATATATGTGAATTATGCAATGCCATCTTGTTGCAAGACATTATATATGTGAATTATGCAATGCTATATTGTTGCAAGTCATTATATATGTGAATTATGCAATGCCATGTTATTTCGCCAATCATCATATATGTGAATTATATCATCCTATCCTTTTTTTGTACTATGTGTTCCATTTGTCGACAATGTTTGTATATTCAAATACTCTTCCTGTGCATCAGCCATTTGAAGTGGTGATGGAAGTATTTGGAGTGAAAACAAGGTATTCAGATCAGACAATGCTACCTGTTGAATCAGACATCTTGCTGGTTACAGATAGGTCCTTAGAGGAGGATTCAAAGACATATGACCAGTCCTATTTCCCCCCTGAGGTTTATGCTCAAACTTGGCAGGGTTATATTACTCATGTCATGCATGTTGTCTTGCATTGCTTAGTTTTTACATCATATATACGATTGCAATCTGCTTATTTGCTTAGTATATAAATCATATATTTGAATTATATCATGCCATCATGTTTACATAGACAGCATCTATCTGAATTATGGCGTGCCAACCCATTTAATAAAGACATCATATAGTTATATCATCTCATCATGTTTAGTGTTTACAGCCATCATATTTTGAATTATGTCATTCCATCTGTGAATTATATCATGCTATCATGTTTCCATAGGTGGCATGTATGTGAATTATGGTATGTGAACCTATTTAATAATTACATTATATAGTTATATCAAGTCATCCTGTTTACATAGTCATCATATTTTGGACTATGTCTTTCCATCCTTTTTAGTTAGCCATCATATATGTGAAATTGTGTCATGCTATCCTGTTTAGTTAGCCATCATATGTGTGAAACTGTGTCATGCTATCATGTTTGGTTAGACAAGATAAATGTGAATTATTTCATGCCCTCTTTTATTCCCCACTATCCATTGCACCTGTATATCATACAATGTTTGTACATTCAATTACTTTTCTTGTTTATCAGCCATTTGAATTGGAGAGGGTGATGGCAGTATCTAAGGGAGTAACAACACGGTCTTCAGAAAAGATAGTGCTACCACTCAATGCAGATAGAACCACGGTTGTACTTGCCCAAGAACTAGCCCCACCACACATAACCCAGACTCTCGCAGATTGTACCCCTACCCAGTTGGACAGAGAACCAACTACACCCCTTCTAACCCCAACCCTAGCAGATAGTAACCCAGTTCCAGTTGACACAGCACTGTCTCCATCACAGAGCACCCAAACACAAGCAGTTAGTAAGGGAACTGCAGAGCCCAAATCACGAGGACCACCACTCTGAATCCCAACTCAACGCTTAAAGCAGAAGAAGAATTGTTCTCAAGTCAGGTTCTGTAGCTATGGTTCATACTCCTTTGCTCTTGCATCACTGTATTTACTCATACCAACTATTTTCAAATTTGAAGGATGGAACTGAAGCTCCAATGGCGCAACAGGTATGTTTTAAACCTGTTTCTTTAACTAGTTTGTTGTTGTAACTTGCTCTATGTTGATTTCAGTTTCAGTTGGATAAACAGTTATGTTCTCATGTCATGCACATTACAAGTGTTGTTATTTCTCTGTAGTTTCCCACACTTATATTATATCTATTCTACTTTGTCTTCAACGGAAATTATTTGAACTATGTCTCTATCTTGATTTGGCAACAAAAACTACAATGATATAGACCATACAGTGACCATGGTACATAGGTATATGTTTGTTTCATGCTATTATCCTGTCCACTTTACTACTGAACTAATTTACCAAAATGAGTTTCATATACAACATGGTAAACCTGTGATGAGTCTGCGTGTTTCTCTTTTAGAATGCGGACAAAATATTGGAGAAGAGTACCCCGTTATGCAATGCTAAAGGAAGTAATGCAGATAAGGTTCAAGATAGTGAGACATCCATGTTGGTCTGCAAGAAAGTTGATAAAAACTATCTTGAAGACGGTGAGACAACCCAAAATTCCTGTCTTGATGTAGTGTTCAAGTTACCGGCCACTACTGCTGGCACAAGCTCTTCGAACTCGCTGCCTGAATTAGTTCATCTTCTTGAGTCTCAACTTCAAGTTGAAAGACATCGATCAGATGTGCTGTGACACGAAGCCGAAGGACTGAGGAAGTCCATGCAGAATTCAGATGCATACTTTCTGGTGCAACAACAAGCGCTGGAGGATTTAAGCGCCAAATAAGAGAAAGTTAATAAGCTTGCTAACCATCTTGCCAGCATTATGGGTACCCAGGATATTGTTTCTTGAGCTCTTCCGAAGTGGTTTCAGTTCTGGACTTGTTTTGTTGCAGCATTTATATGCATTGGTCGCCAACTTTGACAACCAGTGTATGTGATATGCTGCTTTGTTCCCTATATTTGCACTGGTGGCGAACTTTGATGCCCAGTGGATGTAATATGTGTAATAGCCGTGATAGCCTAGCGTAAGTTGCTTGCTTATTTATTTCCTTGTTGTCTTGCTTATTTGTTTGCTTGTAGTCAGTGCAGTTCTTTTTCCGTGGTTTGCTAGTGGCCGCAATAACCTATTTTTTAAAACTAGGCCACAATAACCATGGGCTACGTATTTACTGTAGTGACCATGGGCCTCCTACGGGCCATAGAAACAATGGGCCTTCTATGGGCCATAGAAACAAAGGGCCTTCTACGGGCCGTAGAAACAATGGGCCTTCTACGGGCCATAGCATTAATGGGCCTTCTACGGGCCGTATGATCGATTGGCCAAACTTGGGCCAATAATAGACCGCACTATGGGCCGTAAATGGGCTAGAGTTGGACTCATCCGTTCATGGGCCAACCATAACGGGCCATTGTTAATCGTTTGTATTTGATGACGCTATGAAAACGGCCCAACGGATTAACGGGCCACAAACAGGCCGACTGTAACCATGGACTGAATTTAGCCCACGAGTAGAAAATGCCAGTGACGGGCTGTAAGTAACCGAATGCTAGAAATGAGCCCAAGAATAAATGGGCCTGAGAAGGCCGAAAGATAACACGGGTTGGAAACGGCCCAATGGAATAATGGGTCGTTAATGGGTATAAAGCGGTACACTGTTCATTACGGGCTAGTTTCACCACGGGCCGTTAATGAGCCAAGAGTTACAAAAGGCCTCATATGGGCCGGAAGACGTCATGGGCCATACATGAGCCAGAAGTTACAACGGTCTGGAATCATTTTGGACGGCCCAAATGAAGCTACTAGGCTTAATTCAGATGGGAAGATAGGTCGTAACGGGCCGTGAGTTAGCGGGTCGTAAATGGGCTATATACGAACATGCCATTAACAGGCTTTCCTTGGGCCGGCCCACTACCTTTGGTCCAAGTCCAACGGTCCGGCCTTTTCACCGGAATGGGCCTCTATTGGGTCGTGCCACGTGTCGATGTATCATAGGCACCTCCTGTCCAATGAGTGGATGACATCTGTCCCAACAGTGAGCCGACACGTGGTTCCTCGCGCTCTGGCCATTGAGAATTTTACACGTGGAAAATCCCCATTGGTCTGGGCTGTTAACGGGTTATCAGATCCAAAACCGGACCCGGTAGCTTAACGGCGACCCGTTACGGTGGATGCCATGTGTCGGTTACCCTTGACGAAAGCACTTCCATGACACACCATTTATCATCATGGAAATGGACACTTCCGTGATGATAATTTTGGTAATGTCATGGAACACTTCTACGACAGCACAGGTATGACTATCTTGATTCTATCATAAAATCGTCATGGATGTACATGCATGACAAAAAATGTGACCTACTGTGACAAACACGTATCATCACGGAAGTGTATTTTTTTGTAGTGAGGAGGGAGACATAGAACTTTACAAAGTACATATGGATCTGAATGTGGCAGACCCATTCAGATCATCACCAAAACATGATCATCACCAAAACTCTATGGGTGTTAGATTCATTACAATGTAAACTAGATTATTGACTCTAGTGCAAGTGGGTGACTGTTGAAAATATGCCCTAGAGGCAATAATAAAATGGTTATTATCATATTTCCTTGTTCATGATAGATGTTTATTATTCATGCTAGAATTGTATTCACCAGAAACTTAAATATATGTGTAGATAAATAAACAACACCATGTCCCTAGTGAGCCTATACTAGACTAGCTCGTTGATCAAAGTTGTTGAGGTTTCCTAACCATAAACATGAGTTGTCATTTGATAATAGGATCACATCATTAGGAGAATTATGTGATGGACATACCCAACCATAAGCTTAGCATTAGATTGTATCGCTTAGTTTATTTGCTTCAGCTTTCTTCATGTCAAGTATATGTTCCTTAAACCATGAGATCATGCCACTCCCGGATACTGGAGGAATACTTTGTGTGCTATCAAATGTCACTTAATAACTGGGTGATCATAAAGATGCTCTACAGGTATCTCCGTAAGTATTTATTGGTTTGCATAGACCGAGACTGGAATTTGTCACTCCGTGTGAGGAAAGATATCTCTAGGACCTCTCGGTAATACAACATCACAAGAAGCTTGCAAGCATGTGACTAATGAGTTTAGTCACGGGATCTTGTATTACGAAACGAGTAAAGAGACTTGCCAGTAACGAGATTGAACTAGGTATGGAGATCCGACGATCGAATCTCGGGCAAGTAACATATTGCTAGACAAAGGGAATTGTATACGGGATTAACTGAATACCCGATACTGTGGTTCAACTAAAAAAGATCTTTGTGGAAAATGTAGGAATCAATATGGGCATCTAGGTCCCGCTATTGGTTATTGACCGGAGAGGTGTGTCGGACATGTCTACATTCTCGTACCCGTAGGGTCGCAGCTTAACGTTCGGTAGCGCTAGGGTAATGTTGAAATATTAATAGCGAAAAGTCCAAAAGTAGTTTGGAGTCCCGAATGGGATCCGCGGCATCCTGAGGAGCTCTGGAATGGTCCGGAGGTAAAGATTTATTTATGGGAAGTCATATTTAGGGTTCCGAAAAAGTTTGGGAATTTCGGTAGAGTACTAGGAAAGTTCTAGAAGGTTCCAGTGGTTCCACCGTGGGGCCCAATGACCTGGGAAGGGCCCACATGAACCAAGGGTTGGGGCTACAACCCACATGGGCTGGCCTCACCATTCCCTAATGCACATGATGTTTAAATCTAGATATAAGGTCTTACCTCTAAAATTAAAGGGTTGAATCTAGAGATAATATGTTATCCAGTTTAAAGAGATTTCTACCTTGTGGATGGCCCTAGGAGGGTTTTGGACGCCCTCCCCTGCCCCTAGCCTATATAAAGAGGGGAGGCGCATGGCGACATCCACCCCTTGACCCTTGCCCGTTGCCTCTCCCAACTCCTCCCACGTTTCCTCGGTACGCGCTTGGTGAAGCCCTGTCGGAATTCCGCTACCACCACCACCACCTCGCTGTTGGGATGGTCCCGATCTCATCTACCTCCTCTCCCTCGCTTGCTGGATCAAGAAGGAGAGGACTCCATCGAGCTGAACATGTGCTAATCTCAGAGGCACCGTCCATTCAGCACTAGATTGTGATTGGATCGTGAAGAGTACGACTACATCAACCACGTTATGTACGCAGTACGGTGACTCTTTCAGTCTACAAGGGTACATAGACACACTCCCTTATCGTTGCTATGCATCTCCTAGAATAGATCTTGGGTGTTACGTAGGAATTTTTTGAATTTCATGCAATGTTACCCATCACCAAACACAAGCATGAGGGAAAAGCAGGTGAAAAAGCATTGCATAAGACAAAAAGAATCAAAAGTGAGAGAGGAACAACATTGCAACATTTCAAAAACTGGGAACAGAAATGTAGTAGTAACGGAGCATCAGCGGTAGTACCACCTAGGATTCAAGCGGTAGTACAGTGGATCTGGAGTAGTAGTATCGTCGAGACCCAACGGTAGTACCGCTTGCATCACAAGCGCACAGCCATAGCTGAGAACCGGTAGTATGGGAGGCCCCAACTTTCAAAAAAATGCAAAAGATTCCCACCCTCATATCTAGCGGTCATTTGATACGTCCATTTTGCATCATGCTTTTATATTAATATTTATTGCATTATGGGCTGATATTACACATTATATCTCAATACTTATGGCTATTCTCTCTTATTTTACAAGGTTTACCATGAAGAGGGGGAATGCCGGCAGCTGGAATTCTGGCTGGAAAAGGAGCAAACATTGGAAACCTATTCTGCACTGCTCCAAAAATCCTGAAACTCCATGAAACTTATTTTTGGAATTAATAAGAATTATTGAGCGGAAGAAACACCTCAGGGGGCCCACACCCTGCCAGGAGGGTGGGGGCGCGCCCACCCCTACTAGGCGCGCCCCCTGTCTCCTGGGCCCCCTGGTGGCCCTCCGGTGTCCATCTTCTGCTATATGAAGGCTTTTACCCTGGAAAAATCGTGGGCAAGCTTATGGGACGAAACTCCGCCGCCACGAGACGGAACCTTGGCGGAACCAATCTAGAGCTCCGGCAGAGCTATTCTGCCGGGGACACTTCCCTTCGGGAGGGGGAAATCATCACCATCGTTATCACCAACGATCCTCTCATCGGGAGGGGGTCAATCTCCATCAACCTATTCACCAGCAGCATCTCCTCTCCAAACCTTAGTTCATCTCTTGTATCCAATCTTGTATCCAAACCACAAATTGGTACCTGTGGGTTGCTAGTAGTGTTGATTACTCCTTGTAGTTGATGCTAATTGGTTTACTTGGTGGAAGATCATATGTTCAGATCCTTAATGCATATTATTACTCCTCTGATTATGAATATTAATATGCTTTGTGAGTAGTTACGTTTGTTCCTGAGGACATGGGTGAAGTCTTGCTATTAGTAGTCATGTGAATTTGGTATTCGTTCGATATTTTGATGAGAAGTATGTTGTCTTTCCTCTAGTGGTGTTATGTGAACGTCGACTACATGACACTTCACCATTATTTGGGCCTAGAGGAAGGCATTGGGAAGTAATAAGTAGATGATGGGTTGCTAGAGTGACAGAAGCTTAAACCCTAGTTTATGTGTTGCTTCGTTAGTGGCTGATTTGGATCCATATGTTTAATGTTGTGGCTAGGTTTACCTTAATACTTCTTTTGTAGTTGCGGATGCTTGCAATAGGGGTTAATCATAAGTGGGATGCTTGTCCAAGTAAGGGCAGTACCCAAGCACCGGTCCACCCACATATCAAATTATCAAAGTACCGAACGCGAATCATATGAGCGTGATGAAAACTAGCTTGACGATAATTCCCATGTGTCCTCGGGAGCTCTTTTCTCATTATAAGAAATTGTCCAGGCTTATCCTTTGCTACAAAAAGGATTGGGATACCTTGCTGCACTTTATTTACTTTATTTGCTTGTTACTCGTTACAACTTATCTTATCACAAAACTATCTATTATCTAAAATTTCAGTGCTTGCAGAGAAAACCTTACTGAAAACCGCTTATCATTTCCTTCTGCTCCTCGTTGGGTTCGACACTCTTACTTATCGAAAGGACTACGATAGATCCCCTACACTTGTGGGTCATCAAGACTCTTTTCTGGCGCCGTTGTCGGGGAGTGTAGCGCTTTTGGTGAGTGGAACTTGGTAAGGAAACATTCATATAGGGTGCTGAAATTTTTTGTTACTTGTCACTATGGAAACTAATCCTTTGAGGGGCTTGTTCGGGGTATCTTCACCCCGACCATAAGAGCAAAGAGTTGCTCCTCAACCTACTGAAATTTTTGAAAATATTTATTTTGAGATTCCTTCGGGTATGATAGAGAAACTGCTAGCTAATCCATTTGCAGGAGATGGAACATTGCATCCCGATTTACACCTTATCTTTGTGGATGAAGTTTGTGGATTATTTAAGCTTGCAGGCATTCCCGATGATGTTGTCGAAAGGAAGGTCTTCCCTTTATCTTTGAAGGGAGATGCATTGACATGGTATAGGCTATGTGATGATACGAGATCTTGGAATTATAAACGATTGAAGTTGGAATTTCACCAGAAGTTCTATCCTATGCATCTTGTTCATCATGATCGTAATTACATATATAATTTCTGGCCTCGCGAAGGAGAAAGCATCGCTCAAGCTTGGGGGAGGCTTAAGTCAATGTTATATTCATGCCCCAATCATGAGCTCTCCAGAGAAATGATTATCCAAAAATTTTATGCTCGGCTTTCTCTCAATGATCACAACCTGCTCGATACTTCCTGTGCTGGTTCTTATATGCTGAAGACTATTGAATTCAAATGGGACTTATTGGAAATAATTAAACGCAACTCTGAAGATTGGGGTTCCGATGATGGTAAGGAGTCAGGTATGACACCTAAGTTTGATTGTGTGAAATCTTTTATGGATACCGATGCTTTTCATGGATTTAGCGCTAAATATGGACTTGACTCTGAGATAGTAGCTTCTTTCTGTAAATCTTTTGCTACTCACGTTGATCTCCCTAAAGAGAAGTGGTTTAAATATAATCCTCCCGTTGAAGTAAAAGTAGTTGCACCTATTACAGTTGAAGAAAATACTGTCACCTATAGTGATCCTATTGTTCCTACTACTTATGTTGAGAAACCTCCTTTTCCTGTTAGGATAAAGGATCATGCTAAAACTTCGACTGTTGTTCGTAAGAGTAATACTAGGACTTATACACCTCTTGAGCAAATCAAAGTTGAACCTAGTATTGCTATGGTTAAAGATCTCTTGGATGATGATTTAGATGGGCATGTTATTTATTTCTGTGGTGAGACTGCTAATATTGTTAGACCAGATACTAAGATACATAGACCCGTTGTAGGCATGCCTGTTATTTTTGTTAAAATAGGAGATCATTGTTATCATGGTTTATGTGATATGGGTGCTAGTGCTAGTGCAATACCCTATGACTTATATAAAGAAATTATGCATGACATTGCACCTGTTGAATTGGAAGGTATTGATGTTACTATCAAACTTGCCAATAGAGATACTATTTCACCAGTTGGGATTGTTAGAGATGTTGAAGTCTTGTGTGGGAAGGTTAAATACCCTGCTGATTTTCTTGTTCTTAGTTCCCCACAAGATGACTTTTGTCCCATTATTTTTGGTAGACCCTTCTTGAATACTGTTAATGCTAAGATTGATTGTGAAAAGGATACTGTTACAATTGGCTTAGAGGGTATGTCTCATGAGTTTAATTTTGCTAAGTTTTGTAGACAACCTCGTGATAGAGAATTACCTAGTAAGGATGAGATTATTGGTCTTGCTTCTATTGCCATGCCTCCTACTGATCCGTTAGAACAATATTTGCTAGACCATGAAAATGATATGTTTATGAAGGGAAGAAGGGAAATAGATGAAGTGTTCCTTAAACAGGAACCTATGCTGAAACACAACCTTCCAGTTGAAATTCTTGGGGATCCCCCTCCACCCAAGGGTGATCCCGTGTTTGAACTCAAACCATTACCTGATAATCTTAAGTATGCTTATCTTGATAAAAAAATATCCTGTTATTATTAGTGCTAACCTTTCAGAGCAAGAAGAAGAAAGATTATTGAAAACTCTGAAGAAGCACCGCTCTGCTATTGGATATACTCTGGATGATCTCAAGGGCATTAGTCCCACATTATGTCAACACAAAATTAATTTGGAGGACGGTGCCAAACCAGTTAGAGATCCTCAATGACGACTGAATCCCAAGATGAAAGAAGTGGTAAGAAAGGAGATACTAAAGCTCCTTGAGGCAGGTATAATTTATCCTGTTGCTGATAGTGATTGGGTAAGCCATGTCCATTGTGCTCCTAAAAAGGGACGTATTACTGTCATTCCTAATGATAAAGATGAATTGATCCCACAAAGAATTATTATAGGTTATAGGATGGTAATTGATTTCCTTAAATTAAATAAAGCTACTAAGAAAGATCATTACCCTTTACCTTTTATTGATCAAATGCTAGAAAGACTATCCAAACACACACATTTCTGCTTTCTAGATGGTTATTCTGGTTTCTCTCAAATACCTGCGTCAGCGGGGGATCAATCAAAAACTACTTTTACTTGCCCTTTCGGCACTTTTGCTTATAGACATATGCCTTTTGGTTTATGTAATGCACCTGCTACCTTTCAAAGATGTATGATGGCTATATTCTCTTACTTTTGTGAAAAGA
Organism: Triticum timopheevii; assembly: GCA_963921465.1. NCBI lineage: Eukaryota > Viridiplantae > Streptophyta > Magnoliopsida > Poales > Poaceae > Triticum > Triticum timopheevii. Next base: position 313,058,037 of record OY997270.1, on the reverse strand, counting down.
TTTGTGAGGTATTCATGGATGACTTCTCCGTTTATGGACCCTCCTTTGATGATTGCTTGAGCAACCTTGATCGAGTTTTGCAGAGATGCGAAGACACTAGTCTCGTCTTGAATTGAGAAAAGTGCCACTTTATGGTTAATGAAGGCATTGTCTTGTGGCACAGGATTCTGAGAGAGGTATTGAAGTTGATAAAGCTAAAGTTGATGCTATTGAAAAGATGCCATGTCCCAAGGACATAAAAGGTATAATAAGTTTTCTTGGTCATGCCGGTTTCTATAGGAGGTTCATTCAGGACTTTTTTTAAATCTCTAGGCCTCTGACTAATTTATTGCAAAAAGATATTCCTTTTGTCTTTGATGATGATTGTGTAGAAGCATTTGAAATACTTAAGAAAGCCTTGATCACTGCACCTATTGTTCAGCCACCTGATTGGAATTTACCTTTTGAAATTATGTGTGATGCTAGTGATTATGCTGTAGGTGTTGTTCTAGGGTAAAAAGTTGATAAGAAATTGAATGTTATCCAGTATGCTAGTAAGACTCTTGATACTACCCAGAGAAATTATGCTACTACTGAAAAAGAATTCTTAGCAGTTGTGTGATGCTAGTTTAGACCTTATATTGTTGATTCCAAATTTACTATTCACACTGATCATGCTGCTATTAAATATCTTATGGAAAAGAAAGATGCTAAGCCTAGACTCATTAGATGGGTTCTCTTGCTCCAAGAATTTGATTTGCATATTATTGATAGAAAGGGAGCTGAGAACCCCGTTGCAGACAACTTGTCTAGGTTAGAGAATGTTCTTGATGACCCACTGCCTATTGATGATAGCTTTCCTGATGAACAATTAGCGGTTGTTAATGCTTCTCGTACTACTCCTTGCTATGCTAATTATGCTAATTACATTGTTGCTAAATTTATACCTCCTAGTTTCACATACCAGCAAAAGAAAAAATTCTTTTATGATTTAAGACATTACTTCTGGGATGACCCACACCTTTATAAAGAAGGAGTGGATGGTGTTATTAGACGTTGTGTACCTGAGCATGAACAGGAACAGATCCTAGGCAAGTGTCACTCTGAATCCTATGGAGGACACCACGCCAGAGATAGAACTACACATAAGGTATTGCAATCATGTTTTTATTGGCCTACCCTCTTCAAAGATGCTCGTAAGTTTGTCTTATCTTGTGATGAATGTCAAAGAATTGGTAATATTAGTAGACGTCAAGAAATGCCTATGAATTATTCTCTTGTTATTGAACCGTTTGATGTTTGGGGCTTTGATTATATGGGACCCTTTCCTGCCTCCAATGGTTATACACATATTTTAGTTGCTGTTGATTACGTTACTAAGTGGGTAGAAGCTATTCCAACTAGTAGTGCTAATCATAACACTTCTATTAAAATGCTTAAAGAAGTTATTTTTCCGAGGTTTGGAGTCCCTAGATATCTTATGACTGATGGTGGTTCACATTTTTTTCATGGTGCTTTCCGTAAGATGCTTGCTAAGTATGATGTTAATCATAGAATCACATCTCCTTATCATCCGCAGTCTAGTGGTCAAGTAGAGTTGAGCAATAGAGAGGTCAAATTAATTTTACAAAAGACTGTCAATAGATCTAGAAAGAATTGGTCCAAGAAACTTGATGATGCATTATGGGCCTATAGAACTGCATACAAAAATCCTATGGGTATGTCTCCATATAAGATGGTTTATGGAAAAGCATGTCACTTACCTCTAGAACTTGAACATAAAGCATATTGGGCTATTAAAGAGCTCAACTATGACTTCAAACTTGCCGGTGAGAAGAGGTTATTTGATATTAGCTCACTTGATGAATGGAGAACCCAAGCCTATGAGAATGCCAAGCTATTCAAAGAAAAAGTCAAACGCTGGCATGACAAAAGGATACAAAAGCATGAGTTTAACGTAGGTGATTATGTGTTATTATTCAACTCTCGTTTAAGATTTTTTGCAGGAAAACTTCTCTCTAAATGAGAAGGTCCTTACGATATCGAGGAGGTCTATCGTTCTGGTGCCATAAAAATCAACAACTTCGAAGGCACAAGTCCGAGGGTGGTGAACGGTCAAAGAATTAAACATTATATCTCAGGTAATCCTATCAATGTTGAAACTAATATTATTGAAACCATAACCCCGGAGGAATACATAAGGGACACTTTCCAGAATGTTCTAGACGCCGAAAAGGAATTGGTATGTGGTACGGTAAGTAAACCGACTCCAAAACAATTCTAATGGCATTTTTTATCAGTTTTGGAATATTTAAGAATTTTAGGAAGAAAGAAGTAGTCCAGGAAGGGCACGAGGCCTCCATGAGGGTGGAGGGCGCGCCCACCCTTACTGGGTGCGCCCCCCTGTCTCGTGGCCACCTCGTGTGCCTCCTGGACTCCGTTTTCTTGCACGTTACATATTTTGGTCGGTAAAAATTCATTATATAAACTCCCAAAGGTTTTGACCACCATATCACACAAATATCCTCTGTTTTCATTTCGAGCTGTTCCTGTTTCAGATCTAGAGCATCATCACGTCTCCAAGCGCTCCCAAGGACAATTTTTTCGAGAGGGTTATCAACCCCTATCTCACGGAGGTGCTGCAACACCCTCAAACCATTGAGATACGTGAGGGGGTGCTGCACATCCGCGATGTGGAGGGACCAAGGCTTACTGGAAGCGTGGAGACAAAGCTCGAAGTCATGGAGCAGCAAGTTTTCAAGTGCCAAGGGATGGTGGAGCGTGGACTCAACGCCAACCAGATGATGATCACAGAGTTCACCAACAACCACAAGCTAGATGCCAAAGTCATTGGGGAGACCATCTTCAAGCTTCAAGAGAAAATCGAGCACCTCCAAGCCCAGATCTATGACCTGCAAAACCAGAACTGTGAGTATGAATATAGATTCAAGAGGATGAGTTTGGCTGCAGATTTAAGGATCCCGGAGACTCGATCATCCTTCTATGATGGTGAGCCTATGCCTGGGAAGACGGACGACAAGCCTACATCATCAACAACTCCTACTTCACCACCTCCAAGGACATAATCACATGGGTATGGGCACTCCCCTTGGCAATTGGCAAGCTTTGGGGAGGTGCCCCGGTATCGTATCACCATCACACTCCTATGTTTACCGTTTTTATTTAGTTTGATCCTTTTAGTAGTATCTCGATCTAGTAGATTGAAGTTTTAGTATCAAGTAGTTTTGAGTTTTGCTTTGCGATCTCTTTATGTAATCGAGTCTGTGAGCTATCTATAATAAGATTCGTGTTGAGTCAAGGGCTTTGCTGTCTTGCTATGATCTTGAGAAAGTAGAAAGAATAAAAGAGTTCATATTGATCTTATAGATAGTAATGACTTCACACATAGAAAGTATGAGGCATAAAAGTTGTTGAGAGTTGATAAACGTAGTTTTGGTCATCGTTGCAATTAATAGGAAGTAATAAGGAAAGAGAGGTTCACATACAAATATATTATCTTGGACATCTTTTATGATTGGGAGCACTCATTAAGTATGACATGCTAAAAGAGTTGACATTGGACAAGGAAGACAACATAATGGTTTATGTTTTCTCACATCTCAGTTAAAGTATATTGTCATTAACCTTCCAAACATGTTGAGCTTGCCTTTCCCCCTCATGCTAGCCAAATTCCTTGCACCAAGTAGAGATACTACTTGTGCTTCCAAATATCCTTAAACCCAGTTTTGCCATGAGAGTCCACCATACCTACCTATGGATTGAGTAAGATCCTTCAAGTAAGTTGTCATGTTGCAGGCAATAAAAATTGCTATCTAAATATGTATGACTTATTAGTGCAGAGAAAGTAAGCTTTATACGATCTTGTTATGGAAGCAATAAAAGCGACGGACTGCATAATAAAGGTCCACATACAAGTGGCAATATAAAGTGACGTTCTTTTGCATTAAGATTTCATGCATCCAACCCTAAACGCACATGACAACCTCTGCTTCCCTCTGCGAAGGGCCTATCTTTTACTTTATGCTTGAGTCAAGGTGATCTTCACCTTTCCCTTTTTCATTTTATCCTTTGGCAAGCTCCTCGTGTTTGAAAGATCATGATATATATATCCAATTGGATGTAAGTTAGCATGGATTGTTATTGTTGACATCACCTAAAGGTGAATACGTTGGGAGGCAACACAATAAGCCCCTATCTTTCTCAGTGTCCGGTTGAAACTCTATAACCACAAGTATTGCGTGAGTGTTAGCAATTGTAGAAGACTACATGATAGTTGAGTGTGTGGACTTGCTGAAAAGCTCTATTCTTGACTCTTTCTGATGTTATGATAAATTGCAATTGCTTCAATGACTGAGATTATAGTTTGTTAGCTTCCAATGAAGTTTCTGAACCATGCTTGACATTGTGAATAACTTGAGCATAAGAAACCATATGATAAAATCAATTTATGTTGTTGTTATGAATGATCATGATGCCCTCATGTCCGTATTTTATTTTTATCACCTCTATCTCTAAACATGTGTACATATTTTTTGATTTTGGCTTCCACTTGAAGACAAGCGAGGTCTAAGCTTGGGGGAGTTGGTACGTCCATTTTGCATCATGCTTTTATATCAATATTTATTGCATTATGGGCTGATATTACACATTATATCTCAATACTTATGGCTATTCTCTCTTATTTTACAAGGTTTACCATGAAGAGGGGGAATGCCGGTAGCTGGAATTCTGGCTGGAAAAGGAGCAAACATTGGAAACCTATTCTGCACTGCCCCAACAATCCTGAAACTCCATGAAACCTATTTTTGGAATTAATAAGAATTATTGAGCAGAAGAAACACCTCAGGGGGCCCACACCCTGGCCAGGAGGGTGGGGGGCAGCCCCACCCCTACTGGGCACGCCCCCTGTCTCCTGGGCCCCCTGGTGGCCCTCCGGTGTCCATCTTCTGCTATATGAAGGCTTTTACCCTAGAAAAAAATCGTGGGCAAGCTTACGGGACGAAACTCCGCCGCCACGAGGCGGAACCTTGGCGGAACCAATCTAGAGCTCCGATAGAGCTGTTCTGCCGGGGACACTTCCCTCCGGGAGGGGGAAATCCTCACCATCGTTATCACCAACGATCCTCTCATCGGGAGGGGGTCAATCTCCATCAACCTCTTCACTAGCACCATCTCCTCTCCAAACCCTAGTTCATCTCTTGTATCTAATCTTGTATCCAAACCACAAATTGGTACTTGTGGGTTGCTAGTAGTGTTGATTACTCCTTGTAGTTGATGCTAATTGGTTTACTTGGTGGAAGATCATATGTTTAGATCCTTAATGCATATTATTACTCCTCTTATTATTAATATGAATATGCTTTGTGAGTAGTTACATTTGTTCCCGAGGACATGGGTGAAGTCTTGCTATTAGTAGTCATGTGAATTTGGTATTCGTTCGATATTTTGATGAGATGTATGTTGTCTTTCCTCTAGTGGTGTTATGTGAACGTCGACTACATGACACTTCACCATTATTTGGGCCTAGAGGAAGGCATTGGGAAGTAATAAGTAGATGATGGGTTGCTAGAGTGACAGAAGCTTAAACCCTAGTTTATGTGTTGCTTCGTTAGGGGCTGATTTGGATCCATATGTTTAATTCTGTGGTTAGGTTTACCTTAATACTTCTTTTGTAGTTGTGGATGCTTGCAATAGGGGTTAATCATAAGTGGGATGCTTGTCCAAGTAAGGGCAGTACCCAAGCACCGGTCCACCCACATATCAAATTGTCAAAGTACCGAACACGAATCATATGAGCGTGATGAAAACTAGCTTGACAATAATTCCCATGTGTCCTCGTGAGCTATTTTCTCATTCTAAGAAATTGTCCAGGCTTATCCTTTGCTACAAAAAGGATTGGGCCACCTTGCTACACTTTATTCACTTTATTTGCTTGTTACTCGTTACAACTTATCTTATCACAAAACTATCTATTATCTACAATTCCAGTGCTTGCAGAGAAAACCTTAATGAAAACCGCTTATCATTTCCTTATGCTCCTCGTTGGGTTCGACACTCTTACTTATCGAAAGGAGGAGTGCTTCAAATATGAGTTTGGGTCATGGACTCATATTTGAAGCACTCCTTCTTATTATGCATAAAGAGTGTGAGTTAATGAAAGGAACAACACTCCTCCTATGCCCATGCCTACATCTAGAACAAGATAAAATGATGAGTGCAGTGTGATGTGCATTGCCTCAAGCCACATTGCTCAAATCAACGATATTTAGCTCATGCCTTAACTCTCAAAATCTTGCTTCATGCAAATGGCTTCATGAATATATCTGCAAGTTGCTCTTGAGCCCCTACGAATATAAGATCAATATCCCCTTGCTTGATGTGATCCCCTATGATGTGATGAAAAATCTCAATGTGCTTCATCTTGTTATGTTGCATGGGGTTGTAGGAGATCTTGATGGCACTTCCATTGTCACATAGAAGAGGCACTTTTTCACAAGTGACATTGTAATCCTTTAAAGTTTGCCTCATCCATAGCAATTGTGCACAACAACTTGTGGCGGCAACTTACTCGACCTCGGTGGTGGATAGAGATACACAATTTTGCTTCTTCGAAGACCAACTCACCAAAGAGTGACCAAGGAATTGGCGCCCTCCGGAAGTTGTCTTCCTATCCACACGGACTTCCACCCAATCTGATCAGTCTGAATATCCCATGAGTTCAAAGCTTGCTCCTTTGGGGTACCATAAGCCAAAGCTTGGGGTATGAGCCAAATATCGAAAGATTCGCTTGACTGCCACATAGTGGCTTTCCTTAGGTGCGGCTTGAAACCGTGCACACATTTCCCGCACTCAACATGATATCCGGTCTAGGTGCACAAAGGTAAAGCAAGGATCCAATCATGGAATGGTATACCTTTTGATCCACTACTTTACCATTGGGATCAATGATGAGTTGGCACTTGGTTGGCATTGGAGTCTTGGTCAGCTTGACATCATCCAACTTGAATCTCTTGAGCATGTCTTGGGTATATTTGGCTTGGTTGATGAAGGTTCCTTCTCTTCTTTGCTTGACTTCGAACCTAAGAAAGAACTTTAACTCTCCCATCATAGACATCTCAAACTCCTTGGTCTGTACTATGGCAAATTCATCACTGAAAGCTTTGTTAGTAGAACCAAAGATAATATCATCAACATATAGTTGGCGTATGAACAAATCCCCTTTAACCCTCTTAGTAAAAGAGTGTGATCGATTTTCCCAATTTGAAACCCACGATCTTGCAACAACTTGGTTAAGGTGCTCATACCACACACACGAGGCTTGTTTAAGGCCATAGAGTGCCTTATCGAGCTTGTATACATGATTTAGGAACTTGGGATGCTCGAACCCTAGAGGTTGTTTGACATATACCAACTCATTAAGAGGACCATTAAGAAATGAACTCTTCACATCCATTTGTCGCAACTTGAAGTTATGATGAGATGCATATGCAAGCAACATGTGAATAGATTCAAGGCGAGCAGCGGGAGGAAAGGTTTCACCATAGTCGATACCCTCAACTTGGGAGTAGCCTTGAGATACCAATCTTGCCTTATTTTGAATGACAACACCATTTGCATCTTGCTTGTTTTTTAATATCCATTTTGGTTCCGATGACATTATGGTTCTCCTTTGGCCTTGGCACCAATTGCCACCTTGTTGCGCTCGAAGTTGTTGACTTCATCATGCATGGCTTATAGACAATCTGAGTCCTCGAGCGCCTCATGTACCTTTTGGGGTTCAATACAAGAAACAAACGCATGATGCTCACAAAAGTTTGTTAATTGTCTACGAGTAGTTACCCCTTTTGTTAGGCTTCCAAGGACATTGCAAAGTAGGATGGGTATGAGCGAACTTTCTCTCAAGCTTACATACTAGCATAACAATAGCATCAACATAACAATTTATCTTTTAAGGATAGGCACTTCACTTGATGGCAAAGTTCCAGTACAAGTAAAAAAATCTTGGATAACATTTTTTCCAATAACGTTTCCACTACCAAAGAGAAAATGTTTTGTTTCCCAAATTATGTGAGGCTCATCATTTTGCAATTCATTATCAAGGTCAAGCAACTTAGGTTCTTCCTCATAAGTCTTGCTAGGACTATCCTTACTACCACTTCTAACGATAATAAATTCAGGCATGATAGCAACTTCAAGCAAGATAGCACAAAAGATATTTTTGGTATTTTTTTATTTTTTAACGAGACTAATAAAGGCAAAATAAAAGCAAGTAAAAATTATAACAAGTAAATGATAATGTGTATGAAGGGTCCTTGAGTTATTTGCTGAAATCTCGTCAGCAACGTCGCTAGAAAATCTTCTTGCTACTTGTGAAATGCATTGGGATTTCCCTGAAGAGGAAGGTGAAGTAGTATAGTAGCGGAAAGTATTTCCCTCAGTAAAGAACCAAGGTTTATCGAACCAATAGGAGCTTCACATTAATGACCTTTAGCAGTACCTACACACACAAGAGCAAATACTTGCATCCAACGCGGGCAAGAGGGTTGTCAATCCCCTTGTCCTCGTTAATTGCAAGGATCAAATCTGATAGTAGGAGATATATAAATTGCAAAATAAAATAAAAGTAAATAAATTATAGCAAGGTATTTAGGGCTTTAGCAATATGGTTTGAATGAACCTGGGGGCATAGCTTTCACTAGAGGCATCTCTCTCATAAGCATAACGAGACGGTAGGTGAAAAAGTTATGGTTGGGCAATAGATAGAATAGCACATAGTTATGATGTCATTCATGGCGTGATCGGTACATAGGCATTATGTTCATGACAAGTAGACATACATCCATCTGCATCTACTACTATTACTCCATCCCCCGACCGCTATCCAGCATGCATCTTAAGGTATTAAGTTCATAACAAACAAAGTAATGCTTGGATCATGATGACATAATGTAGACAAAATAAGATCAACTAATATGATTGAACCCTGTCGTTCTATCCTTAGTAGCAACAATACAAATATGTGCCTTGCGTCCCCTTCTTTCACGAGGTGAGGACACCACAAGATTGAACCTACTACTATGCACCACTTCCACTGAAGATCTAATATTTAACTTGGACAAAGATAACTCATATATCAGAAAGCATTACATAGCTATAACAATCATACATAATAAAGTTCAGAATATAACTCAATTACTTTCGATATATAATCTGATCATAAACTCATAATTCATCGGATCCCAAGAAACACACCACGTAAAAGGATTACATCGGGATGTTGCAAATGCTTGTTTATTAGGTTTTGTGCAGAAACATAAACTTTTATGTCTGGTGTATGAATTTTCATTCTGTACTGGAACATGATCAAGTGCTAAAATTTCTACACATTATTGAACTACAAATTTTCTGTAGTGACTTAATTTTCAGAATTTCCAGAGTTACAGAAGTGTGGTAATAAATTATATCTTGACGTATTGTTCATTTTCACATATTCTATTTTGTTTGCTTGTTTTAAAGTTTCCATGGCACATATTGGGGGATAAAAATTATGGAAATGATAGAATACATTAGACATTAATTGGGAATCATTACAAATCTTATATTGACAGTACACAAGTGAATGATTTGATTATGTTATACTAATCTATCTCACGAGTTTCTGTTAAGTTTTGAGTAAATGAAGTTTTCATGTTTTGGGTGAGTTTGAGATATGAGAAGAATAAGGAGTGACAAGAGCCTAAGCTTGGGGATTCCCAAGGCACCCCAAGGTAATATCTAAGGAAGACTCAAGCGTCTAAGCTTGGGGATGCCCCGGATGGCATCCCCTCTTTCATCTTCAAAACTATCAATGCATCTTACTTAGAGCTATATTTTAATTGTTCACATGATATGTGTTTGCTTGGAGCATAATTTTATTTACTTTCATTTTGTTTGCTGGTCTTTACATTCATTGATTCCTGATCATACCTATTATGAAAGACACACATTCGTCTTATTTTTATAGAATGCTCATTTGTTTTTCACTTATATCTATTTGTGCCGAGGCAATTGCTCTTATACTTCACTTATTTTTGATTGAGCATGGTGATATGTTAGAGAAAATATTAGTTCTCTCTTGATTCAAAATTATATCTCTGAATAGGAAGTGGTAATTTGCATGAATTATATGGTTGGTCCAGAAATAATAGATATATAACGGTGGTATAGTAAAAAAACTTGCATGAAATAGTAGATCATTGAGTAAGATAAGTTTGATTCCTTGCAATAGTTTTGCTATATTGAGGTAGTAATATGTGGTTGTGTTGGTAAATAATTAAAAGCTTAGTATGAATATTGGTGTTAAGGTTTGTGAGTCCTTATGCATGAAAGTGGTAGCCGCGAGCATTAGCGAGGAAGTTGGAGTATGAGTTGTCTTAGATTGACAACTCGTGTGCATTCGGATCGGGGGTGCACGATGGTTAACTCCTACCAACCTCCCCCCTAGGGGCATGCAAGTTATGGTTTGCTTCAAGGGCTATTAAAACTTTTGTAATAAGTATTTGAGTTCTTTATGATTAATGTGAGTCTTTGGTCTATAAGCACTTCCATCTATCCATATTTTGCTGGCCTCTTTGGTACCGTGTACTACCCACTCTCACCTCGATACATTGTGCAAACTTTGTTGGTGCATCCAACTCCGTGACATGATACGCTCTCTCACACATAAGCCTCATTTTAATTTTATCCTTCCTCAAAACAACCACCATACCTACCTACTACCTCTGTCCTGGTTTATTGGTCCTCATTGTATTCTGTGCAAAATTTTGACCAAAGATTTGACTAACAAGATGTAAGTTATATGTAACAAAAATAATATCATTGAAAAGTACATTCAATACAAATCTAACAACATAATTTTTTGTGACATGCATTAACATTTGGCTAGTCAAATCTATGGTCAAAATTTGGCACAAAATACAAAGGGGACCAATAAACCCGGACGGAGGTAGTATTATGGTATTTCCATAGCCATTCCGAGATATATTGTCATGCAACTTCCATTGTTACTATTCATCATATGACTCGAGCATTCATTGTCGTTTTGCTTGCATGATAATATAGAGCTGACATAATATTTGTGGCAAAGACACCATTCATCATTGTGATACATGTTATGCTAGATCATTACACATCCTGCTACACTGCTAGAGGCATTCATATGTAGTCATCACTATTCATATTTGGAGTTGTAAGTAAAATAAAGTGTGATACATTATTAGGTTCTTCCCTACCTGTGAGGATAAAAAAGAGAGGCCAAAAAGAGCCCACCAAAAAATGAGAGCAAAAGAGAGAGGGGGCGCACTACTATCCTTTACCACACTTGTGCTTCAAAGTAGCACCGTGTATTTCATATAGAGAGTCTTCATGATTTTCATTTTCATATGCTAGTGGGATTTTCACATTATTAGAACTTGACGCACATATTCCGATGATGAGCTTTCTCAAAATGCTCGAGGTCTTCATGAACAAATAAGTTGGATGCACACCCACTTAGATGCATATAGAGAGCTTTCATGCACTTGTAGCTCTAGTGCATCCGTTGTATGGCAATCCCTACTCCTCACATTAACATCGACTGTATGTAAAGCCTCTCCATTGCCTAACGATCAAGCCACATTGATGTGAGACTTTCTTATACCTTTTTGTCTTCCTAAATAAACCCCTATCATCATTCTTCTATACCATCCAAAGTGCTAAGACCATGGCTCATGCTCAAGTATTGTGTGAGAGTTAAAAAAGTTGAAGCGAGAAAAATATGATTTAATTTCTTAGTTTGGCATCGTGGTTGTTCATGACTTGATATCTTTATGCTAGGAAGACCAAGCATGCCATGCTTATCATGATTAAGTGTGTAGAGATCATGTTCTTTAGCATTTTTATTTTGAAAGGAAATAACTGTTTACTTGCATGCTTATGTATTGTTATTTTCATGTCAAAATTGTAGACTATTGCCTTGAATCATTCGTATCTCAATTTCACATCATGATTACATAATTTGATCAAGAACATGTTAGGTAGCATTCAACATCGAAAATTCTTTTGTTTATCATTTATCTACTCAAAGACGAGCAAGAAATAAGCTTGGGGAAGCTGATACGTCTTTATTATTAAATGCTATTATATTATCACTTTTGTATGCTTTTTATATCATTTTGTATTATTCTTTGGACTAACGTATTAATTTAGTGCCCAGTGACAGTTCCTATCTTTTGCTTGTTTTTTTGGTTTCGTACAAAAACTATATCTAGTAAGGTCCAAATACGATGCCATTTTTTGACAAATTTTCTGGAGTATAAAAGACCCTAGTAGCTTTGGGATACCAGGAGAGGGCCCAACAGCTAGCTACAAGCACAGGTGTGCGGACAGGGGGTGGCCACGCCAGCTAGGCTTGTTGGCCCCTGTCTGCTCTGTTTGACCTAATTCCTACGCCTATAAATTCCATAATTCTCGAAACCCTCATAGAGAGAGACGAGAGAATTTTATCGCCGCTCTGCCGGAGGGGGAAGCCACCACTAGAAGGCTCTTCATCAACCTTGCTGCCTCCATGATGATGTGTGAGTAGTTCCTTTAGGACCTAGGAGTCCATAGTAGTAGCTAGACAACTTCCTCTCTCTTTCTCTCTCTCTCTCTCTCTCTCTCTCTCTCTCTCTCTTGGATCTTTAATACAATGATCTCCTCTGAGATCAATCCGATGCGATTCTTATGGTGTGTTTGTTGGGATCCGGTGATTTGTGGATTTGTGATCAGATTGTTCATTGAATATAGTTGAATGTTTTGAAGTTTCTTTGTTGTATGATTGAGTAGCTAAGTATGCTTTCTGAGTTATTTGTCTTCTCTGGCCAAGGTAGATGGGTAATTCTTTAGAGAGGAGTGGTGCATAGTAGTGGGTTCAAACTCACCCTGATCTATACCTCGGTGACAGAACAAGGAGAAGGCACGTGGTGTGTTGTTGCTACTAAGGATAAAACGACGGGGATTGATCTTATTGCTAAGTTTCTTTCTGTCTACATCATGACATCTTGCTTATTGCGTTACTCTGTTTTTCATTAATCATAATACCTTGAGATGCATGCTGGATAGCGGTTTCGGGGTGGAGTAATAGTAGTAAACGAAGTTGGATTACGATCTACTTGACATGGAGGTGATGCTTATACGAGATTATGCCATGAATGATCATAGTTATGAATGTTGCTTATCTGTCAATTGCCCAACAGTAATTTGTTTACCATGCCGTTACCTGCTTTCGAAAGAGAAGTCATTAGTGAATCTATGGCCCCCGGGTCCATTCTCTATTAATACCTGCGTTGCTCTATTGGTCTTCTACTATTTTGCCGTTTTGCTATACCATTATCTATCACTATTTGCTTTTAACCTTGCAACTAGCAAGGCGAGTTGATTGACAACCCCCTTGCCAAGTTGGGTGCAAGAATTTCTTTTGTTTGTGTACATGTGTTGTTTATCTTGCTAGCGTGTAGACTCCCACTGGTTCGATTAAACCTTGGTTCTTAACCGAGGGAAATATTTTTGCTGTTGTGCTACATCACTGTTCCTCTTCGGGGGAATCCAACAACTTCTACAAGAGTAGCATGCCACCCCTACCAACCAAGGCTTGGTGTGAGGAGACGACTGACGATGGCGAGGGGGAAGGGTGACATGGCTAGGGCTGTGGGTTGTGGTCACGAGGGGTCTGCCAAGAAATGATCATATATCAAAAAGTTTATAATTTGATATAACATTAGTATACTTTTTGTCTGCTCATAAAGATTGGAGTCGTTAACCATCCCTTCACACATATCTCATCCTTTCTTCTCCAAACTCCAACACACGAATGCATGAAAACCAACAAACAATAGACCCCTCGTGACCCCCCATTGTGTGTTCCTCTGTCACCTGATCACCGTCTCGTGCCATCTTCCACCAGTAACATCATCTGGACCAACTACCAAAACTCAACTTAGCTAGCGTGCAGGGTTCTCGAGTAGATCAAATTCCACCTTGTTTCATGTGGTTCCGTGGCGGGGCACCTTGCTAGTTAGTGTCAAAAGTGTGAGTTATTACTTAATGCAACTAACCATGTTCATGAAATTAAATATAAAGGCTGCCTTGAAAAAATATTGGTTAACAAATGAATTATTAACCTTAGTCGCTTCTGTCTTAATTATATTACCTAATATCACGCATTACATCTCGTTTCTATGTACCAAATTTAGTCTCCATGTTCCCTAAAAAATTGTAGTTTAATACAACATTAATATATTTATCTACTTATAAAGATTAGAGTTGGTAGTTATGTCTTCACTCATCTCTCAGCATTTTCTTGTCGACTTTATCCACTAACATCATTCAGACCAACTGCCAAAACTCATCTAAGCTAGCGCGCAAGGTTCTTGAGTAAATCAAATTTCAACTTATTTCGCGTGGTTGCGTGGCGGGGCACCATGCTAGTTAGTTGCAAAAGTACAGGTTATTACTTGATCCAACTAACCATGTCCATCAAATTAAATGTAAAGGTCGCCTTGAAAAGCTGTTGGTTAACTATTAGCTTTAGTTGCTTTTTTCTTGATTATATTACCTAATATCTCCTATTACATCTTGTTTCTATGTTTCAATTTTTAATCTCCATGTTTGCCTCAAAACATTTATAGATTGATATGACATTAGTATATTTGTCTGCTCATAAAGATTGGAGTCGGTAGTTATCCCTCTACTCATCTCTTAGTCTTTCTTCTCCAAACTCTAACACGTAAATGTGTGAAAACCAACAAACAACAAACCCTTCGTGCCCCACCCCCATTGTGCGTTTCTCCGTCTCTGATCACCTTTTCGTGCCGTCTTCCACCACTAACAACATTCAGACCAACTGCCAAAACTCATCTAAGTTAGCGTGCAACGCTCTCGAGTTTCATGTGATTCCGTGGCGGAGCACCTTGCTAGTTAGTGGCAAAAGTATGAGTTATTACTTGACGCAACTAACCCTGTCCATCAAATTAAATGTAAAGGTCACCTTGAAAATTTGTTGGTTAACTAATAAATTGTTAACCTTAGTTGTTTTTGTCTTGCTTATATTACCTAATATTGCTCATTACATCTTGTTTCTATGTTTCAATTTTTTATCTCCATGTTTGCCTAAAAAAGTTTATAGATTGATATGACATTACTATATTTATCTACTCATAAAGATTGGAGTCAGTAGTTATCCCTTGACTCATCTCTCACTCTTTCTTCTCCAAACTTTGACACGTTAATGCATGAAAACCAACAGACAAAAAACACCTTGTGCCCCCCCCCCCCATTGTGTGTTTCCCCATCACCCGATCGCCTTTTCGTGCCATCTTCCATCACTAACAACATTTTGATCAACTGCCAAAACCCATCTAAGTTAGCGTGCAAGGCTCTCGAGTAAATCAAATTAACCTTGTTTCATGTGATTTCGTGGCGGGGCACCTTGCTAGTTGGTTGCAAAAGTACGAGTTATTACTTGACGCAACTAACCATGTCCATGAAGTTAAATGTAAAGGTCGAATTGAAAAAAGTTGGTTAACCAAGAAATTATTAACCTTAGTTGATATTTTCTTAATTAAATGCATTACATAATATCACCAATTACATCTTGTTTCTATGTTCCAAATTATATTCTCCATGTTTCGCTCACGGGGGCCTCCTCTCGATTATTGAGTACATTTTTCATAAGATATATGATGTCAATATATATGGCACTTCCGCGGGTTGTAAGTATAACATATATATAGATGAAAAACAGATACAATTATTTTTTTTAGAACGAAGGCTCGAGAGAGAGCCCGGCTTTGAATTAACAAAGCCATCAACCGGCCAGGAGTTACATCGGACAGCACCTTACAAGAGGAAAAAGAAAAAGACGGCAGATACATGCTACAATTATGAAGAGACTATGTAGAAAAATAACATATGGGTTCTAAGTAGTACTCTCTCTGTAAAAATGTAAAGAGACCATATACAAAATTTTAAGAGTACATATACTATGGATAAAAAAAATAACATATGGGTTCTAAATAGTACTCCCTCTGTAAAAACGTCCTACATTTGTTACAGGGAGAGTACATCTTTTGGTGACCTTCGTATCCAACCATTCAACTGGACCAGATCGAACAAGTGTACTTCATTCCATTCATATTTAAATGAGTGTGGCTAGGTGTCAATCGACTGAGATTTAATTAAGTCTCAATCAAGTGACATATCATGCAAGAGAGAAAAAAGAAAAATATAAAAGAAAATTTTGCACGGATCTTAATGTAGGATCGACTGAGACTTAGAAAGACTGTACTAAAATTTAGTGACGAGATATTATTTTCATGTATAAAATAATAATTATCTCATGATCTTGAGGGCTGAGGACGGTGGAATCAGGACCGTCCACGTGGACATGTGGATGCTCCCCACCATAATCCGTAAACTAATCCCAGTCCCGATCGAAATCCAAATCACGAACACTACCACTTGGACACAAATTAATTTGATTTACAGAGATCTCTCGAGTCCCGGTGAACCGCGGCGGCACTCCGTCCCCCTGCCATCCGCCTTCTATAAATAGGCAGCAACTGGAGTCACGACCTCCTCAGTCCCCGGCCACAACCACATCCTCCCCCCAATCTCGCTCCCTCCCTACCACGCTGGTCCCTGCGAGGCGGCGCGGCGAGCGCGAGCAGTCGGGTCGGGTCCGGTCAAAGCGGGGCGGCGATGGCGTCGTCGGCGCCGGGCGGCGGCAGCGGGAAGATCGAGCGGCTGTCGTCGATCGACGCGCAGCTGCGCCTGCTCGTCCCGGCCAAGGTGTCCGAGGACGACAAGCTCATTGAGTACGACGCGCTCCTCCTCGACCGCTTCCTCGACGTCCTGCAGGGCCTCCACGGCGACGATCTCAGGGAGATGGTAACTCTATTTTTTTTTCTTTTCTCTCTCTCGCACTGTTCGATCTCGCGCCGGATCCGAGCTGTCCCATCATCCATGTGCTACTGCTGCGCTGTTCCCATTGATTCCTCTGAACTTTACATGTGGCGCTTCGGGGTTCGAGTGGAGTTTTCAGCTCAGTGTTTGCGGAGTGGGGTTGACTTTGGGTTAAGTCTCGATGTCGGTAGATTTGTGCGTAATCTTGTGTTGTTAAGTGGGACTTTGGACGATTGTCCAGCTGCTCAGTTTTTCTGCCACAAACAAATTTTTTTCGCAGCTAATCTATATTCCATTGTGGTCTTGATTTTGGGAGCACTGCTTTAATTAGTCGAACTGGGTTACTGATTGAATCTCAAATCGTGTCAGTCAAGCCTGACTTCATCCGTGGAATTTGCCTTGCTATCATGAGTGCTGGATCTTGTGTTGGTCACATACGGGAGACCAAATAACTGACTTAGTAGTTGTGTTAACTAAAGTAAATCATGTTAACTGACTTGGATCTACTGAAATTATGAAAAATAGATGACAGTGTTCATCTCTTAGTCTATGAATATACTAGTTGGGTTAAACTGTCGAGACAACGTATAGATGACTTCTTAGGAGAACCGGCATGGAAGTGCTGATCAGATTTACATGTTTGGAAGTGTAGTTTCCAAGTGACATTGTCCATTGCTTGTAGGCTACTGTTCTTCCATCCTGTTTACCTTACCTAAACAAAGCCCGTGTCCACACAACATATGGCGTTTCCAGAGAACCAAACTAGGGGGAAAAAGGTTCTTGAAACGACTATGCCTTGACTTTTGTTGACTTACTGGCCTCACAACCTGTTACGTAGGCATATAAACAATTAGGTTGCTGGCCGGCCTGATAATTTTTGTTCCCTTGCTTGTCGATTGATTAAGAAGACATCCTATCTCTTATGTTGATTGATGGACATGCATAACTGAATTATTATTTTCACTAAACAGGTTCAAGAATGCTATGAGGTGGCTGCTGAATATGAAACAAAGCATGACCTGGAAAAGCTTGATGAACTCGGAGAGATGATAACAAGCTTGGATCCTGGCGACTCTATTGTGATTGCCAAAGCTTTTTCACACATGCTTAACTTGGCCAACTTGGCCGAGGAAGTGCAGATCGCATACAGGAGGAGAGTCAAGCTCAAGAAGGGAGACTTTGCTGATGAAAATTCAGCAATCACAGAATCTGACATCGAGGAAACTCTTAAGAGGCTTGTTTTTGACATGAAGAAGTCCCCTGCTGAGGTCTTTGATGCCCTCAAGAATCAGACTGTTGATCTTGTTTTGACTGCACATCCAACACAATCTGTAAGGAGGTCACTGCTCCAGAAGCATTCGAGGTTAGTTAGCCAAACATTGTGATGATAGTTGTCATGATACAATTTCTATATATTAATCCTAATTTCAATGACTTTATATCAGGATCCGGAACTGTTTGGTTCAGTTATACTCGAAGGATATCACTCCAGATGACAAGCAGGAGCTTGATGAGGCTCTCCAGAGAGAGGTGCTTACTGCTATCCTTATGTTGATTTTCATGCTGTTTCTAAGGCACATTGTTAACATGGCAATGCAGTCACAGTAGCCTTACAGAATCAGACAGTTGAGATCCTTTCTTACACTTAACCTAAAATCCTCCTTTTTAGATCCAAGCTGCCTTTAGAACTGATGAGATCCGAAGGACTCAGCCCACTCCCCAAGATGAGATGCGTGCTGGTATGAGCTACTTCCATGAGACAATATGGAAGGGTGTTCCAAAGTTTTTGCGCCGTGTTGATACGGCATTGAAGAACATTGGGATCAATGAGCGTGTTCCCTATAATGCTCCTCTTATCCAATTCTCTTCTTGGATGGGTGGAGATCGTGATGGTGAGTGGAATCTCTGTCCCTCGTGATACTGTGCAGCGTACATCTATGATATATTTACAGTCACTGTGAGCTTTTACCTAGGTGGTGTCTGTTAGATGCTACATTTTCTGTATCTGGTCATATCATGGTACTACTTAGAACTATGGATAAAGGCAACTATATTAGGTATCTAAACTTGTAGTACCTTTACAAATACAGGAAATCCAAGAGTGACACCAGAAGTTACAAGGGACGTCTGCTTGCTCGCCAGAATGATGGCAGCTAATTTGTATTGTGCACAGATTGAGGATCTCATGTTTGAGGTAGAAATTGATTGATTACTTTTAACTAAGTTCACATATATTTGGTCATTAGAAGTTGATAAAACTTCAAACTATTCCAGTTGTCTATGTGGCGTTGCAACGATGAGCTACGCTCGCGAGCTGATGAGCTGCACCAATCTTCTAAGAAGGACGCTAAGCATTACATAGGTACACATCAGTACCAGTTTTTTTAATGTAAAATAGTAGGTCAGACCCCTGCAAGAGCTTTAAAAAGGCAGTAACAGCTTCTAGGCAAGAAATTTCACATAACATATGCCTTTTTTTAATTCTACTTACTAATTTGTGATGTTCATCTCTGATATTTAGAGTTCTGGAAGAAGGTTCCTCCAAATGAGCCATATCGGGTAATACTGGGTGATGTTAGGGATAATCTTTACAACACGCGTGAGCGATCACGTGAGTTGTTATCCAGTGGACATTCCGACATACCTGAGGAAGCTACTCTGACAAATCTTGAGCAGGTTGAGTAATGTCTATGAAATATAATTGCAACTATACAGTTTTTCTTCAATGGTACTATGTTTGGTAGAGAAATTGTCTTTAATACATGCTAGTCTTCTCTTGCAGCTGTTGGAGCCCTTGGAGCTCTGTTACAGGTCGCTGTGTGCTTGTGGTGACCGTGTTATTGCTGATGGAACCCTTCTTGATTTCTTGCGCCAAGTCTCTACCTTTGGACTTTCTCTCGTGAAGCTTGACATCAGGCAAGAGTCTGACAGGCACACTGATGCTCTTGATGCAATCACCTCATACCTGGGAATAGGATCTTATCGTGAGTGGTCTGAGGAACGCCGTCAAGAATGGCTGTTGTCTGAACTCAATGGGAAGCGCCCATTATTTGGTGCAGACCTTCCCATGACAGAGGAAGTTGCTGATGTTATGGGCGCGTTTCAGGTTATCGCTGAGCTGCCCGGTGACAATTTTGGAGCATATGTCATTTCAATGGCAACATCTCCTTCAGATGTTCTTGCTGTGGAGCTCCTCCAACGCGAGTGCCATATCAAGACACCACTTCGAGTTGTCCCCCTGTTTGAGAAGTTGGCCGATCTCGAGGCTGCCCCAGCAGCACTGGCCAGACTCTTCTCAATAGATTGGTACAGAGAGAGGATCAATGGCAAGCAGGAGGTCATGATTGGGTATTCAGACTCAGGCAAGGATGCAGGCCGTCTCTCAGCAGCTTGGCAGATGTACAAGGCTCAGGAGGACCTCGTCAAGGTCGCTAAGCAATTTGGAGTGAAATTGACGATGTTCCATGGACGAGGTGGGACTGTTGGAAGGGGCGGTGGCCCTACTCACCTTGCCATCTTGTCTCAGCCACCGGACACGATCAATGGATCACTCCGGGTCACTGTTCAGGGTGAAGTTATTGAGCAGAGCTTTGGGGAGGAACACTTGTGCTTCAGGACGCTCCAGCGTTTCACAGCTGCTACTCTTGAGCATGGGATGCGTCCACCCATTTCACCAAAGCCAGAGTGGCGAGCTCTTCTTGATGAGATGGCTGTGGTGGCAACTGAAGAATATCGGTCAATCGTCTTCCAAGAACCACGCTTCGTCGAGTATTTCCGCCTTGTAAGTTGCTCTTATTGACTTATCAGGCTAGGAAAAATATTAACTGCTTGAATAAACTTTTCAATATATTGCAAACCTGGACCTGTTAGTGAGCTTAAGTTCATGCAATGATCTGAAGTGGAAATCCATATAATGAAAATTAATTTCAAAATAAATGAATTGTGACAGCACTTAGGTACCTTCTTTTGCAACTGTAATAGTATGGCAGACTCTAAAGCCAATGTTATATTGGCCGCTCAGTCTATTGCAGTAGTAAGATTTAAACAAAAGAAAAACAAACCTTGGTGCCTTTCAGGTTGAACCTTCAGTCAAATAATTTCTTTGATGCTTGTGTTTGACAGGCAACACCAGAGACAGAGTATGGCAGGATGAATATAGGAAGCAGGCCGTCCAAGAGAAAGCCCAGTGGTGGCATTGAATCACTCCGTGCAATCCCATGGATCTTTGCATGGACGCAGACACGGTTCCACCTCCCGGTCTGGCTGGGCTTTGGTGGCGCCTTCAAGCATATCCTAAAGAAGGACATCAGGAACTTCCACATGCTCCAGGAGATGTACAACGAGTGGCCATTCTTCAGGGTCACCATCGATCTTGTTGAGATGGTGTTCGCCAAGGGTAATCCTGGCATTGCTGCCTTGTATGACAGGCTCCTAGTTTCAGAGGGGCTACAGCCACTGGGTGAGAAGCTGAGGGCCAACTATGAGGAGACCCAGAAGCTGCTTCTTCAGGTGTGTTTTACTAAAACGCAGAACACTTGTACTACTTCGTTCAACATCAATGCCAGCAGTCTTCTAAACCAGTTGTTAAAATATTACTGACAATAAAACTGGATTTTCTTGGTTTCAGGTTGCTGGGCACAAGGATCTTCTTGAAGGTGATCCCTACCTGAAGCAGCGGCTCCGCCTCCGTGACGCGTACATCACCACCATGAATGTCTGCCAAGCATACACATTGAAGAGGATCCGTGACCCAGACTACCACGTCGCATTGCGCCCCCATCTGTCCAAGGAGGTGATGGACACGAGCAAGCCGGCTGCTGAGCTCGTGACGCTGAACCCGGCGAGTGAGTACGCGCCGGGGCTGGAGGATACCCTCATCTTGACCATGAAGGGCATTGCCGCCGGTCTGCAGAACACCGGTTAGGGCAAGGGGAGATGCCGGATTATCTTCTTTTTGTACCTTGATGAGATATTTTCCTTTTATCGAGGGCTGTGGGCCTTGCTTGTATCTCAGCGGATGTTGCTGCATCTGCCCCTCTACCCAGTGAGGAATAATGTCATTTCGCAAGTAGTATAACATTTATAAATAAAGGCAAACAATGATAATTTCTAATCTCTTTGTTAGTCATACTTGGAACACTTAACAATGTACTCCATCCGTCCGAAAAAGCTTGTCCTTCAAATGGATGTATTTAGCACCAAGTTACATCCATTTGAAGGACAAACTTTTTCGGACGAAGGGAATACTGGATTGGGCATTTATGTGGTGTCCAGTGCACTGAATATTAGAATTAATTCTTGCTTGTGGTGCCTTCGCTTAAATCAGTGTATTTCACTGCTTACCTGTTGCGGTTGAAATTGCAGCTTTTATGTTTTCTACATTGAAATCACAGCTTTTATGTCTTCTATTTAGAAGGCATGCAATAAAATGTGCTTTCTAGGAATTTCCTGCATTATATACATCTAATCGCCAATCGGTTGTCGAATGAGCTGGATTGCAGTGGGAAGAGGAGATGGAGGCTCTGTGGGCAAAGGGTATAGAGCAATGTTGGTGGCCGGCGAGGTGTTTAATCGACCTCGATGATGGGCAACAACAGGGCATCACAGTGAAGTTGGGTGAAAGGAAGATAACCATGATGCCTTTTTCTTCTTCTGAGGGAAAACTCTCTTAGGAAAAAAAGAATGAAAAGAGAGGGAAAGAAGCCCCCTGTCTTATTCTTATAGGAGAATGAGGAGGCTCGAACCCAGGCCGGCGACAGCAACCTTTGTGTTGTCCATCGCTCCACCCAGAAGAGCTCCTCTGAAAAGCCTCTTAGCATTTTGTTGCGAAACCCACAGAGTTACATCATTCGGTACACATGTAAGGAAAAACGTAGGTGGATCACCATCCCACCAATACATCGAAGATGACCATGATGTTGGTTTATCGCTGGAGCTATGTTGTTCTTTTGCCATATTTTGGAAGTTGATTGATTAGATGTTGCATGCCTATGTCATGCCACTAAGATCATACATTCTGTTTTTGTTCTTTGTTTTGTTAATGAAATCAAGATGCCCACACGTTGGGTGTAACATTTGTTGGAATGTCAATGAATCTTACCAAAAATATCCGGTAGAGTAAAAACCCAGCCTCCATTTGGCTCTACATGATTTTTCAGGCTGAGCAATGAAAAAGCACCTTTCAAACATGGAGAAGCATGTTATCTTCAAATTCAATTTCTATTGTCCTAATATTTAGCATCACATCAAACATAATTTTATTAATTTGTTACATCACCTCTAAAGTAAACAACATGGTAAAAGGAGTTTAGTTAATACTATCAATGTATATAGAGACTAGTAAGGTTTGCTAATTAAAATAATATTATCAAATGAGGAACATTCATAATTTTAAAAATCATCATTTTATATTCATATAAAAAATTAATATGAAACAATTTATATCTACAATACCAAATATATATAATATGAAACTACATCTTAATGAAGCTAATAATATATGTTTGACATTCTAGATGTAAATATTTTTCTCTACAAATTTGGTCAAAGTTTATGAGGTTTGACTTTTCAAAAATTTATATGCACTACATTATGGAACGGAGGGAGTATCTTCAACTTTATGAATCAATTATTTTCATCTTATGAAGGAAAAATCAATCTATAGCTTCACTCCAAGCAAGAGGAGTAAAAACCCAATCCCGAATGAGCTCTACATGTTTTTTCTGGTTGAGCCATGAAAAAGCACATTTCAAACATGGAGAAGCGGGTTATCTTCAAATTCAATTTTTATTGTATTAATATTTAGCATAACATCAAACATAGTTCTATAAATTTGCTACATCAACTCTAAAGTAAATAACATATAAAAGAAGTGTAGTCAAACTCTTAATTTAGTATCCTAGCAAAAAATATATCTTAACTTAGTACTTTTTTTAACACAGTACATACACGGACGCTCACACACACACACACACACACACACACACACACACACTCACCTCTATGAATGCATACACACACGTTAACCCTATGAGCACCCCTCGAGAACGCACAACGCTGGAAGGTCTGAAATAAATTCAAAAAAACTGTCCTACTAACTTAGTACTATCAGTGTATAGAAAGATTAGTAAGTTTTGTTAATTAAAACAATATTATCAAATTTCCATGAGAAACATTCATAATTTTGAAAATCATCATTTTATATTCATATCAAGAACTAGAGTCAAAGTAGCGTCTTGAAGACTGTCTATATTTTGGATGAATCAGTTTGCTGGATATGTTTAATCACTTTTTCTATCGGTCTTGCTGGTTTGAGTGTTGGTTGCAAGTGTCAAGATTTGACATCGCTAAAAATCGTTTGTGAAGACATCAGCATTACTAATTTAGGTTGCAAATCAGTTGAAAAAAAGGTAGTAAATGAAAAACAGCCTAAAACATTCTCAAAATAAAATAAAATAATACAGCCTAAATCCTATCTCTCCGCACTAGCCTCATAAAAACCGCAAACAGCAGGGACTAAACTGCATACCCCGAAGGATCATTGTTCGCTGACGCCGCCTCCTTGGTCTTTCCTCTCCTCCCTTCCCCTCCGCCGCGATCGACCCCAAGAGCACGAAACCCTAGCCCTAGCCCAACCCATCTTCTCCATGGCCAACAGCAACCTCCCCCGCCGCATCATCAAGGTAACTAACCCTTCCGTGTGCTCTCGTTCCGTCTCCCCCAGTTTTTCCGCTCCTTTCCGTGCAATTTTGGTGATTTTCGGTGGGTGTTGCTTCCTGCAGGAGACGCAGCGGCTGCTCAGCGAGCCAGGTGAGATCTGAGATGATTCTACTCAGGAGTAGATGCTATTTTAGGAGTTTGTTTTTGCCTATTTTCGCTCTGAAATAGTTATGGTAATCTCCAGTTAGCTTCAGTAGGTCCTCTAATCTCTCGTTTGTTTATTTTGGTTAATTAATACTAGAGCTTCAGTTATTTCTCTAACTGTGAAGAGTCGGTCCCTACTTTAGCTGTTCCTTAAATTTGTAAAAACAATCGTTGGATGGTCTGTTGAGGATCCCGGGCACTGCCCTTGTTATGTTCTTGCAGCTCCTGGGATCAGTGCTTCACCATCAGAGGAGAACATGCGCTACTTCAATGTCATGATCCTTGGCCCAACTCAGTCGCCATATGAAGGTGTTAAATTTTTTCCTTCTGTTCTTCTGTTCTGTACTTTAGTTGCCTTTGGCATTAACTGCAGAGTTGACAATGCAGTGCTCTAATTGGCTGTCGAAATGGTAGATCAACTTTAGGATCCAATCAACTGTACTAAGAAAATTTATCGCAGTATGTGGATTCTTATAGTGATTTGTAGCTGTTGGACATGATCAAGGATGATTTGAGCACTAATTTTTTTAGAGCAAAGTGATGCCATATTTAAGAAACAAAGCAGCCATATTCGTTGCGTGCCACAACTAAGAGAAATAGCATATATATAGTATAACCTTGCTGTGCCCGCACACATGGTCTAGCACAATTCATAGGAATTTCGGCGCAATGCAAGAAGCATTTTTTTGTTTAGTTATTGAACGCTCTTGTTTCTGCAAAATTCATGGAAGCATCATTTATTTCCTGAAATATAAGTATCTGGAAACTGGAGAGGGTTATATTTTCTGCTGGTATCACATAGACAGCATCATCTTCCTGAGATGTATAGCTTTCCAACTCCTGACTCCTAAATAGGCTTGCAATTAAGTCGCTGTTTTTCCCCATATGTGGGAATGCTTGAATGTCCTGGATGCTCCTGTTATCTTAGTAGTACTTCAATTCTCAACACAAACTTCTGATATGGTTCATTTTGTCATGTGATGATTACTGCATCCTCTTTACCTCCACTAATGCATTCCTAGCTCCTAAGTTATTACGATTAACTCATGTTCAATGTTGGCTATTTCAAACATGTAAATGCAATATGCTCTCTTGTTAACTGTTAGTTTGGTTACTTGTCAGGAGGAGTATTCAAACTTGAGTTGTTTTTACCTGAAGAATATCCAATGGCTCCGCCAAAGGTGTTTCATTGTTGCTTTATTTCAAGTATCTCAGTGCTATGACTTTGTCGGTTTGTAATTTTGTTGATGTTTTTTCCAAGCTTCATGTAGACAAGTTATTATGTGCACCCAATTCATATGGAGCTCATATGTGTAGCTAAGATTCTGTCGCAGCTTAACAAATAAATATTGGAATCATATGAATAAATGTTGGATATCATCATATGATTCTTCTAATGATCTCGATGATTCCTGATGAGTTTGAGGAAGATGTATTCATCATCATATTTAGTGTTGAGAGGACTTAGATTTGTCTCGTTATTTTGTTAAGATTTCAGATTGAGTGGTTACATTGATTTAAGGTCTACATGATCTATACAATTTTTTGTGACTGAAGTTTTGATTTGATCACTGTAAACAGGTTCGCTTTCTCACAAAAATTTACCATCCAAACATTGACAAGGTAAGTTCGTTATATTCTGACCCCTTATATACGTTAGAAGTTATACTATTTTTCTTAATACGTACATTATACAGCTTGGGAGGATATGCCTTGATATCTTAAAGGACAAGTGGAGTCCTGCCCTTCAGATCCGAACAGTTCTTTTGAGGTGAATGTTCCTGCTACAGTAGTATTTTTGTTGATATATGCGATGACATTCTGTTGTACTACACATTTGGTGTGTTTTGTTCATAAAGAAGTCGATACTTCTATAGAAACCATCTATCAGCTCCACTGGACTAAATAGCATTTTTAGGTTCCTGAAATAGTTTCGTGAAATGGATATTAGAAATGGGACATTAGTTCTACATTAAATAGCTTTTGTAGCACTTTGCAAACGTTTCACACTAAAAAGCCAGGCATATCATATGGGATGCATACAGTCATTATGCAAAGACCCTGGAAGAAATGAAAGATTTTGATAAAGTTGCTGACACTAAATGTACAGTACAATGGAGCTCCTGGCACTGCCACCACCACAACCACCAGTAAACTGGCGGCAGAACTGATATGTGTTGCTGTAACTAGAATATGCATAGAAGGAGTATGTGATGTGGGTCCTTCAGCACCTTACCACTGCTGGTGTTTACTTGGAAATATTTGCTGAAACATAACCAGAAAGTTCAAACGAGTTGAGCAGAACAAATCAATCTTAGCTGAACATCTCATTCCTTTCCACTTGATGTTTCTTTTTCAGTATTCAAGCACTCCTCAGCGCTCCAAATCCTGACGATCCGCTCGCTGACAATGTGGCAAAGCACTGGAAGGCCAACGAAACAGAAGCTGTGGAAACAGGTGATGATCTTGTCGCATTTCTAGCTGCAAAATATAGCAGATTTTAATCAAGCAATGCCGGTTTCATATTGTGCAGCCAAAGAGTGGACCCGTGTCTACGCTAATGATGCATGAGCTCTACATGCTATGACTGTTTGCTCAGTAGTCTTGGAAACGTGAGGTGAAATCGACCATCAAGTGGTTTAAAATGGAGGTCCAACTGATGAACTAGTGAAATGTGAAGTTTCCTCCTTGCATCGCCTGTACCGAGTGTGATGTATATTATTACTCTAGTCGGGATGCGACGGACCCATGTGCGTGTATATTTCGTTGAGTGTTGTACCGTAATAAACATCCTGAAGTCATGTGTGCCTTTTCTTGCTCTACATTTACTTCTTGGCCTTTCCTGGTATGTTTTTATCAAGTGTTTGAGAATTTGTTTGTATCAAGTGTGCATCTTTTTTGTGAGCGAGAGAATAGTTGTGTGGTCGTAGTTTCTAGATAGAGTTTTTACATTGCGATACCATGGAACGGATACATGAAAGAACAAAGCCTACATGTGGTGGTCTAGTAGTATACTTTTTCCCCGAGTAATATGTAGAGCTGCGGCGCAGAGCGGTGGTCAGTTCATTCCTTTGTTTTTCTGGGGGGTTGTTTTCCAGGAGCAATGCTAGAACTAACGTCAGTTTTTATGTGATTCACTGTACGGGTTAATGTGGATGAAATCAGTTGGTTTAGGATTAGCGGGTGAGGCCCGCCCCGGTTAAATTTGTGTGTATGTGTGTGTGTGGAGGTATTGGTGTTGGCGGTTGACGTACTGCCAGCATCGTAACGGAGTGGTAGGGTGTCGGAAAACAGAGACAATTTTTCTCGAGTACTCTGGCTCTTTGTCAGAGCGTGGAACTTCCTTGTCAGTTTCCATTCCTTGTTCCTTGTCCAGTCTTGGTCCGTTGATTAGCTGTGCGCCATCGTGTTGAGTGCATTATGGTTTTGGTCATTAGTAAACTACATGATGGGTGTAGAGATGTTGGCCTGAGCAGCGTCTTCTTCAGCAGCCTGTTGTGTTGGTGTTGGGTGTCCTTGAAAAGTGTATGTGCGCGGCTGTGTTTCTTGGAGTTGTGGAGCACAGCGACCACCCTCCACGAGTGGTTCTTCTGAGACGTTGGATGTGTTGCTCCTTTAGCCCAACAGACCCTCCCCAGGCGTTTTTACCGCGCCGGCGCCGAAAAAACGGCCCAGACGCCCCCCCCGGAAGCCCGTTTTTCGCCGGCTCGGGCCGAATCTGGTGCCGGCGGACCCAGGCAGAACCCGGCATCCTGGGGGCGCTGGCATAAGCGAAAAGGCGCGCGTGGGTCCGCCCTGTCAGCGAGTCGAGCGCCTCTTCCCGCCATTTCTCCCCGCTTTCCCCCCCGAGTTCCCTCCCATTTTCTCCTTTCCTCCCGCCATTCTCTCTCCCACTCGCCTCCCAGCCGGCCACCATGGTACCGAAGAAGTACGTCGTCCCCCGCGCCGCGGCAACCGCGACCGCCTCCGTCGCCCAACCTAAGCAGAGGAAGCCGAGGGCGCCGCTGTCCAAGCCGCCTGGCATGACAAACGCCGATTGGAGGGTGCAAGTACAGCGACGGGAGGCCGTCACCGCCGACCGGCGGAACAGGGCCCTCGCCAAGAAGGCCCGTGACAACGCGGCACGCGCGGCTGCGGGTGCCGCTGCCGCTGCCGCTTCCGCGGACCAGGCCGAGGCCGAGGCGGCACGCGTGGGGATGATGAATCCCCCCGGCAACCACGCGTAGTACGCGCCCTGGGGCCAGCAAGGTGTCGGGTCTCCGACGCCGCAGCCATGGGGATCGCCGGGCTACGCCGACGGGGACGTGCACGGTGGGTTCAACCCAAATGTCACGTTCCCCAATGGACACCCGGCCCAGCGCACGCCCTCGCCCGCCTTCACCGGCGTGCAATACCCTCCATACAACTACTCGTCGTCCGTGTACGCGTCCTCCCCGACGCCCCCTCTCCGCCGTTGCGCACTGCCCTTCTCGCACCTCGGCGACGCCAACGAGACCGAGGCCGACATGGACGACATCATCGCGGAAGGATCGGCCGCGGCCGCCGCGTCTCCCGGGTTCACCGCGGATGAGGCGGTGGATCTCAGCGGCGGCATGGACGGCAAGCTCGGCTACGTCTACGGCGACGAGGAGCAGGAGGAAGAGGACGAGGAGGAGGACGAGGACGAGGAGGAGCCAGCGAGGAGGCGCAAGAAGAAGAAGAGGACGGCTAGGTCGGCCGAGCCACGCATCAAGTGGGCGTCCAAGGAGGAGGAATGGCTCGCCGAGGCATGGAAAGTCGTCTGCCTCGACCCGTCCACCGGCGCAAGCCAGAGCATCGAGACGTACTGGGCGCGCATCAAGGCCGAGTTCGACGAGCGCAAGCTCGTCGACCCCTACTTCAAAGGCGTGTACATGCAGCGCAGGTCGAAGGCGATGGCGAACCATTGGGGGCGCATCCAGGGGGAGTGCAACAAATGGCATGGTGTCGTCGAGGAGGTGGCCGCCCGCCCGGAGAGCGGCGCCAGCATTGAGGATCAGGTATGCCACGCCGGTCTCCCGTCTTTCTTCGCCGTGCGCGCCCGCCAACTGTTTGTTCGTCCCCGCGCAGTTGTTGCGCATGTTTGGCCTGTATAGGCAGAGCAACAACGACGCCGAGTTCAAGTACCTTCACGTTTACAAGCGCATTGACAAGTGCGACAAGTGGGCGGAAGTTCGACGCAACCTCGAGAAGGCCAAGGAGACATACAAGCCGGACGGGCCGGCTCCGGGCGTGTCAGAAGGGCGGCCGGCCGGCAACAAAGGTGCCAAGAAGGGGAAACAAGCCGACGCGGCCACCGCTCGCGTGCAGGAATCCATCCAGCACTGCCTCGCCGACGCACAGGCCCGGGCCGTCCTTCGTGAAGAGAAGACCGAGGCGCGGTGGTCGGCGTTGATGTCGACAAGCGCCGTCAAGCTCGACCTACTCCGGACCAACGTCGCCGCGAAGAAGAGGAACACCGACCTGGATTTCCTGCTGGGCGGGGCGGACATGCTCCAGAGCACCGACGAGGCGGTCAAGGCGTGGTACAGGGCGCATGTAGGCCTCATCCTGGACCAGCTTCCCTCGACAACGCCGCCCACGCCCACGCCCATGACGACACCGCCCACGCCCACGCACACGCCGCCGCCGCCAAGCCCGACCGATGATGCCGTCGAGACTGCCCGCAGCGCAGAAGCCACGCCGCCAAGCACAGAGGCCCCGCCAAGCCCGCGCACGCCGACTCCGCCGACGCCGGAGGCCGACCTCGCCGTCTGATGCGCGCTTCCATTCTGATTTTTGTACGCTGAACTTTTCATCGATCGCCGATCACCGCTTGATCGTTGGATTGTGGCGTTTATTTTTGGGCGCGGGAACGAACTACGTTTGAATTTGCCAAGGCTGGGGGGGGGGGGGGGGGGGCGCCTGGGGGCATGGCTGGGAGCTAGGCCGCCCCCAGGGGCCGAACTAGCGCTGGCTCGCCCCCAGGGCGCAGTTTTCGGCGCCCTGGGGGGCCGAACGGCTGGAGATGCTCTTATACCACGCTGTTGATTTTACGAGGGGCAATGACTAGTGGGCTCGTCCTGTGATGCTATTGGTTAGGTTAGTCTTTTTGGGGTGCGTGGAGGCCCTCACCTGATGCGTCGCGTGCGCGTCGCGCCTTCTGCGGGAGAGCGTGCGGCAGCCCGTGGATGGATTATTTTGCTACGTGGGCGCCCGTTTCTAACCAGAACTTGTAGCCTCCAAGCAATTTTACTTATATAGTTATATTACCCATATTGGTCGGAAAATACATGTCTAATTAGCATTTAGCAATATATACTTCATATGAGAAACTAAGCACACCAAAATATATAAGTTACCGCTTAGCCTTCAAAGTTCAAAGGCATTCTATGAGGCAACTAACAACTATAGATTAGCTTTGCGATCCTTGATGCTCTTGAATTCTGTTAAAATATCCCTAAAGCTGTACTTCTATGTGATTTCATGCTCTATGGGAACAACCAAGTTATTGGCAAGATTCTCATCTTCCATCCTATTACGCGACCTTGTCTTGATGATCTTCAAACTGGAAAATGCATGTTCAGTGCTTGCCGTAGAAATTGGAAGTGTAACAAGTAGACGGAGTAGTCTGTCAATTAGATGTAGATTCTATCTCTTCCTGTCTCAACATGGAGTTGGCAAAGACCAGTCAATGTTGATATATTTTAGCCTGAAATGGTTTCTTTCTACAATTTCATTATCCTTTGCTGCTACAACATTTTCTAAATGGCCTGCCCGATTCAACAATGCTTGGTGTTCTATACCTCGAAATACAATAGTAAGGGGAAATGAATTATTCATTTGAGCCTCTTCATCTTGATTTTTGTTCCATTTTCAAGAAGCAGAGGTAAATGTTGTGCTGGTGGAGGATCTTTGGCTACTTCCTCTGTCCTTTGCCTTTTGAAGGATGACTGGATGTTGCCGCTGACGCTCTTAACCATGGTCAATTGATCATTCTAATCCCCTTTTGAACCCCAAGTCAAGCAACCGTTAGAAACTACTTAGATGAACAAATATGTAGTGCAACAAGAAATCCCCAAATTCGTATGGGGGACGGCGGGCGACCAGGGGGTGGCCTGCCGGCCGGCCGACATTGACGACCACCGGCCAGTGGCGAAGAGCCCAAGTCGACCGTCTTAGGTGCCCTTGTCCGCTTCTTAGAACCTCCTCCTGTGCACGCAGATCAGAGGCGAGCTTATCCTCGGCGCGAGGCAGTGCGGCGGCTTGGTTCATGGATGGAGCAGGCGACGGAGGCGAGCAGCCGTGCCCGAGCGGCGAGCGTGGTTGGGAAAAAAAGAAGCGAAGCAGCCGAGCATCTAGCAGGTTCGTGCGCAGGGGAAAGTGATAATACCAACCATTTATCAGGTTCGAACATCTAGCAACCGAGCACTTAGCATGTTCGTGGCCTTCTAAGTGTAGGTGAATGGGTCAACCAAAAGGTGCTGGGCATGGCTACCTAGTAAAAAAATATTTGCATTTGGGCTGGGGGGGGGGGGGGGGGGTGTCACGTCCAATATGCGACCCTATCCAAAAGGAACTCGAAGGTCCCACCAAGGATAGACTCGCATAATGGAACGCTTTTGCAAGGTGAATATCATTACATCAACATTACATAATAGCGGGGATACATCCAATACATACAATGTCACAAGAATACAACAATACAACATACAAGAACAACATCCGACTACGGATGAATCATAAACAGAAACTCAAACAATATCCACCCTGCTAGCCCAGGCTGCCGACCTGGAACCTATCCCCTGATCGAAGAAGAAGCAGAAGAAGAACTCCAAAACAAGCAAACATCGCTCTCGCGTCATGATCATCGCATAACCTGTACCTGCAACTGTTGTTGTAGTAATCTGTGAGCCACGAGGACTCAGCAATCCCATTACCATGGGTATCAAGACTAGCAAAGCTTAATGGGAAAGGAAGGGGTAAAGTGGTGATGTTGCAGCAGCGACTAAGCATAGTATGGTGGCTAACCAACGCAAATAAGAGCGAGAAGAGAACAAGCGGAACGGTCGTCAACTAGCAATGATCAAGAGGTGACCCTGAACTCCTACTTACGTCAATCATAACACAGAAACCGTGTTCACTTCCCGGACTCCGCCGAGAAGAGACCATCACGGCTACACACGCGGTTGATGCGTTTTAATTCGGATCTGGTGTCAAGTTATCTACAACCGGACAGTAACAAATTCCCATCTGCCACATAACCGCGGGCACGGCTCTCGAAAGTTTATACCCTGCAGGGGTGTCCCAACTTAGCCCATGACAAGCTCTCGCGATCAACGAAGGAATAGACCTTCTCCTAGGAAGACCCGATCAGTCTCGGAATCCCGGTTTACAAGACATTTCGACAATGGTAAAACAAGACCAGCAAAGCCGCCCGATGCGCCGACAATCCCGATAGGAGCTGCACATATCTCGTTCTCAGGGCAACATCGGATAAGCGAAGCGTACAGGTACCGACGAATCCAAGTTGAAGGAATGGTCCCGCACGGTGCTCTAGTTTGGACCAACACTTAGACAAGCATTGGCCCGGGGGGGCTATAATAAAGATGACCCTTGGGTTAATTACTCCCAAGGGAAATATAGGTGGTGGTGAGGCAAATGGTAAAACCAAGGTTGGGCCTTGCTGGACAAGTTTTATTCAAAGCGAACTGTCAGGGGGGTCCCATAAATCACTCGACCGCGTTAGGAACGCAAAATCCGGGAACATAACACCGGTATGACGGAAACTAGGGCGGCAAGAGTGGAACAAAACACCAGGCATAAGGCCGAGCCTTCCACCCTTTACCAAGTATATAGATGCATTAATAAATATAAGAGATATTGTGATATCCCAACATAAACCCTGTCCACCATGGAGCAATCTTCAACTTCACCTGCAACTAACAACACTATAAGAGGGGCTGAGAAAAGCGGTAACATAGCCAAACAACGGTTTGCTAGGAAGGGTGTCAAAGGTTAGACGTTCATGGCAATTTGGGAGGCTTGATGAGCAAAAGATAGGTGACGCAGCATAGCGATAGAACGAAGCAACTAGCATAGCAATGATAGTAGTGAGATCTAGGGTAGCGGTCATCTTGCCTGAAATCCCGCAAGGAAGAAGAACGAGTCCATGAAGAAGATGAACGGATGAAGCCGAACCAACCGTAGACGAACGAATCCTCACGATCGCAACGAAACAGGAACTAACAAGAAGAAGCACACAACATAGGTAAACACACCACACATGAACAAGACATGATGCACAACAAGCATGATGCATGACAAGGCTACATGAAGCTACTCATGGCAAGGGATGATGCATACAAGAGCAACACATCAAAGCAAGTTTAAATGAGGCCGGGAACAACATATAACAATTCCGGTAAGTCCTCATATGCATATTTCGAAATTGGTCCAGAACTGAATAAACCTTATGTTCAAGTTGTTAAACAGCAAGTTAAAGATCACCAAGAGGGTCTACACGAAATTCTAGTCAAGTTACATATAAAGTTCATTAGATTCGGAGCTACGGCGTAGAAGATATGAGCAAAACAAGTCAAACATGGCATTGATGCAAAATGTACTCAAACATCAAGCAAACACTCCCAAACAAGGATGCAACATGATAATATGGAACTACATGCAAAAACAAGCAAGTTACATATAGAGCACACTCAAAACGGAGCAACGGTTCAACACATGCACACTATACAAGTCATAACAACAATCTGTCCAAAACAGCAACTAGGCGTATTGCAAGCATCAAAACAATATGCTACAGCACCCCAACATAATAACAAAAGGCATGAGCATGAAGTACAGGTAAAGCACAACAAAACATGAACACTGAGCTATCTCCAGAAATCACTAGAACATGCTCAAAAGGACATGGAGATATTGCAAATAATAACAGTTTCAGACTTTAGCAGAAATAACATCAGGTTGCAATGTTTAGAGCAAGCAAACAACATGTTACAAGAACTTATCATGGCAAACAAAGGCATGGCATGAATCTACTAATTGCATAGAACAAGAGTCCCTTACTGACCATGAGCCAAAAGGGCACGGAAAATATGATGGCACCCATGTAAACATGGCAAGTTATATGACAGATTCAAACATGGCAGGAACAACAATAAGTAGGCATGTTGGTGAGCTTGAACCACTCACCACAGAGCAATACATGGCATGGAAAGGCAACCAACAGCAAGAAGACATGTTTATGAAGCTAAGCATGGCAAGAGCAAGTTCATAGGATGCATGGAACACTAGCAAAACACATGGGAACAAGTGAACTTAATGTTAACAGGCTGACAGCAACATCATTTAGCAAACTTTAGAGCAAGATAACAACATGTTCCAGCAGGCTATAATTGCAACCAGTGGCATGAATGGATAGAGCAAGACATGTAGATCAAGACATGTTTATAGAACATCTCCAGATTATGCATAGAATGATTAGTAGAAGCATGTTTACATAGCAACAAAATATAACAGAATCTGTCAGGAAAACAGCAACAGCAACTACCTGATAGAGGCAAAGGTGTCCCGTCTTTCGATGAGATGATGGAAATCGCTTTGGTGGAAGTCGACTTTGACGATCCGACTACGAACGTGCGAGGACGTCGCGCCTTAGCAATCGCTAAACCAACTCCGAGAGGTTATTGACCACGCCGGAGCACGATCAACCTGACCACGAGGGTCTGTTTCCTGCGAGCAAACGAAGAACAAGAAAGAAACTAAGATTGCAATCTGGATATTGCGAATATAAGATGAAAGCTTTATTGATCAAGGTGGGGTTCTGTGACGCCTTTGTCTGGTCGTTGAACACAAACGAAGTACGCGAAGTTGCAGCTATGGCGAACTTTTAATCTAAACAAAACCCCAAGGAAAAGCTACTAGATGGATCTACTTATATAGGAGCAAGGGGTGGTGGCCAAGGAGGTGGGAGGACGTCCCAAGGCAGCCTAAAACTAAATCTAGGTCGTACAAGGCCAATGGGCCCAAGTGGAGGTGATGTAACACCTTTGGACTTGTAGTTTGACTCGGATTCTGCTGCAGCATCAGATTGTTTCGTCCACAACTCAACGCTCCGGACGAATTTGAAGGTGATTCCAATTGGGTTGGAAATTGCACGAAATCTAGTTTCCAACAAAAAAAGAATCACCCAATTCGGAGTCCGTATGAAAAACTTATGTGCGTTTTGAGTCAGGTACGTCTGTGCAGTCCGAATCTGAATCCAGAACGTGAGAGACTTGGACTCTATCTTCTCTTGGGCCAAAAGTGACGTGAGAGAACTTTTTGGATAGCAAATAAACATCTCTTTCTTCCTTATCTTCATATGTGGATTGTACAAATGTCCCATACACCTGCAATTAGACAAAACACAAAAGTGTGTGAAGTATTTTTGTTCTGGATAACATAAATAGATTATTGAATAGTTTGCACTAGAAATCACCTGACAAATATGCATATATGCAATATTTTTGGTCATATCCAAGGTAGTCATGTCCTCATCATCCTCCCCTTCTTGAAAATAAAGCCGTCCTCGGCGTTGCTTAATCTGAAATGTGGCTAACAAAAGAGACAAGGTGTACATGTTGTATATGTATATGTCATCCATTTTTACTTCCCTTGATTTTTGCATATATGACACATGAATAGATGAGTAACTTGCATAGTTCATAAAATCTAAAGCCAAAAAATTAGCACAAGAAGTAGAAGGCATGAAAATATTGCAACTCAGTTTGCACATATAAGTGAAGCTCTTATTCATTTCAAAAGATTGACAATGTTCATCATTAAACCATCCCAACATTGGTGAATAAACCTTACTTGCATCAAATTTACATGCTACAACATGCTTAAATAAGCAAACATGCAATAAGTCATTCAATACAGAATCATCACCAAGATTAGAGGTCATATCAAAATGATTAAACATTGGTTCTTTTGCATCAATAGTTAATTCAATGGGTGCACTCAAAATTGTTGGTATTTCAGTTGTTTGATCACATGGCAAAGTCAAATTATCAACGTAGTCCTCTAAAATAGGTGGTGTGATCAAAGTAGTGGGTAGCTCATCAGATGGTGCATTCAAATTGACAAGGCATTCATCATTCTCATGTAGAGATGGAAGATCAGTACCTTTGTCATTACCTCTTATGATCAACTCAGATGATGTAGCCACTCTCGGGGGCGATGTGTCACATGGTGGAGGTGATGTAGTCCCGACAACAACGGATGTGGTTGTCATAGTATGCCTAGTAGTTGAAGGAACAATCATATCAACTCTTGGAATGTGCACCATGCGCTTGTTCTCCTCGTGGCCAACACGTCGTTTTATTTCCTGTTCAGCTTTGCAAGCAAGATGAAACAAATGGTCCATAGGATAACACTCTTCATGAATTAGTATCTCTTGAATATCACGGTTTAATCCTCCCCAAAATCTATCCATAAAATCATCTTCGCTTTCTTCTAAAGAGGAATGCAACAAGGTAGTTTGTAAATCATCATAATATTTTGTTACAGTTTCACTACCTTGTTTTAAGTGTTGCAACTTCTTAATCATGTCACGAGTATAATAAGCAGGGACGAAAGTATGTCGCATGGCAAGTTTCAAATCATCCCAAGTAGTAGGTATATAATCAGGGTGTAACCGACAATATTCACTCCACCAAACCAAAGCATAACCAGTGAAAGAACCAACCGCAACCTTAACCTTTTTATGTTCATCGAAATTATGGGAAGCAAATATATTTTTTATGTCGAACTCCCATTCAATATATAAAGCAGGTTTAAAACGGCCATTAAATGGTGATATAGATACATTAACCTGATCATGTGCATTTGGATGTTTGTGCACCTCTCGTGACGGTTGTGGTATTTGCAAAGGTGGTGGCACGTCTCCCGCGATCGACAAAGCCCATGAATTGACTCTGGATCCTGTCATGATTAGTAGAACAAGAAACAAAACCCAAAAATAATGTTCCTATAACTACTAGGATGTGGTGGTAAAACGCTCACAGTAAAGCAAATATCAATGTCTTACAAGTTCTTACCATGCAGCAGGCGGTGATCGGCAACCAGCGGTGTCAAGTAACTCCGAATATTGAGTAAAGCGATTGCCAGGGGAGCGTACGTATACACGGTGTAGAAATATGTGGAGCTGGGTTGGCTATATATGGTAGCAAAAGATTAGCAATAATCAATTCAAAGATGCAATGTTGAATAAACGCTCAACGACGGTACTGTGCTGGTCCTAGGCTAGACCGGACTAGAGACGCGAGCCTAGAACACTAATGAGGTCACGGCGTAGCACAACTAGCATCAATGAAGGATACTAAGTAGCTCTTGACAGCAAGATATAAGTGAAGATCACAACGGCAGCGAAGATAATGATGAAAAACAACTGCCAAGCAGGATATACAACAACTTTGTCTCCAACTTTCCTCTGAAAAAGTTTGTGCCGATTTTTTTGATTTTTTTTCTCCTTTTTTTTCTCTGACTTTTTTTTCTCCTTTTTTTTCTCTCGTTTTTTTCTCTCGTTTTTTTTCTCTCTTTTTTTTCTCCCTCTTTCCAAAACAAACTAGATAAGATGCAGATTGGATCAAGTGAAGATGTGAACGATCTCAACTATTATTATGACAATGAATGGTGGGTAGCACGTGGTGAGCTACTAGATGGATCTACTTATATAGGAGCAAGGGGTAGTGGCCAAGGAGGTGGGAGGACGTCCCAAGGCAGCCTAAAACTAAATCTAGGTCGTACAAGGCCAATGGGCCCAAGTGGAGGTGAT
Organism: Triticum timopheevii; assembly: GCA_963921465.1. Classification (NCBI taxonomy): domain Eukaryota; kingdom Viridiplantae; phylum Streptophyta; class Magnoliopsida; order Poales; family Poaceae; genus Triticum; species Triticum timopheevii. The sequence continues at coordinate 313,019,378 of OY997270.1, read as the reverse complement.
GTAACACCTTTGGACTTGTAGTTTGACTCGGATTCTGCTGCAGCATCAGATTGTTTCGTCCACAACTCAACGCTCCGGACGAATTTGAAGGTGATTCCAATTGGGTTGGAAAGTGCACGAAATCTAGTTTCCAACAAAAAAAGAATCACCCAATTCGGAGTCCGTATGAAAAACTTGTGTGCGTTTTGAGTCAGGTACGTCTGTGCAGTCCGAATCTGAATCCAGAACGTGAGAGACTTGGACTCTATCTTCTCTTGGGCCAAAAGTGACGTGAGAGAACTTTTTGGATAGCAAATAAACATCTCTTTCTTCCTTATCTTCATATGTGGATTGTACAAATGTCCCATACACCTGCAGTTAGACAAAACACAAAAGTGTGTGAAGTATTTTTGTTCTGGATAACATAAATAGATTATTGAATAGTTTGCACTAGAAATCACCTGACAAATATGCATATATGCAATATTTTTGGTCATATCCAAGGTAGTCATGTCCTCATCACTACCCTACTTAGCAAACTTGATACACTCAGCACACAACTCACAAAAATACATGGTTGGCACCACTGGAAAGATGACATGGCATAGATAAACATACATGTAGACATCAACCTCATAGGATGCACACATCAATCATGGCAAAAATGACAAATGAGCAAGTTATAACAGTTTCAGCAGATTAACATCAACATGCACTCTTCCAACAACATTTCGAGCATCAAGATGAGCTCAAATGAAAATGATGCAATGGAATGAAATGAAGTACTCGTCGAGGCGAACAATTTGACATATCACACGCACGAAACGGACCTACAGATGCAGAGATGCAGCAGGTCAAGCATGGCATGATAATGCAAGATTTTCGGGACTTAGTGGATTACTCAGGGGGTCAACCTACATGGAAATCGAGGCACAGCGTGAGCTCGCCGGAGTTGGACGCCGGAGAGGTGGGAGATGATGGCCGGGGAGGCTCGGGGACGCCGGATCCAGCCGGCCCCTCGCCGGATCCGGCACCGGCGGAGGCCGGGGCGGCGCTGGAGGCGCGGCGCGTCGCCGGGGCGGCGCTGGAGGCGCGGCAGAGGGCGAGGCGGCGGCGCCGGAGCTCGGCGATGGCGGCAGAGGTCCGAGGGCGGCCGGCGCTCGCGGCGCGGAGGCGCGCGGGGGCGGAGCCCGACGGCGGCAGGGCGGCGCAGGGTCGGAGTCCGGCGGCAGCGGGGCGGCGCGGTCCGGCGATGGGCGAGGCGGCGGTGGTGCTCGCTGGCGGCGGGGCTGTGGCAGAGCCGCGGGCGACGGGGCGCGGCCCGGTTCGGGCCCGGTGGGGGCCGGATCTGGCCCCCACCGGGCCCGCACGGGCGCGGAGGAGAGGGAAGGCCGGCGGCGGTGATGTGGCGGCGGCGGATTGGGTGCGGGGGCGGCGGCGGATTGGGTGCGGGGGCGGCGGCGATGACGTGGCACTCCCTGATTGGGCCGGGCGACGTGTCCGGCGGTTTGGACTGCGAGAATTTCGGGGGAGTCACATATTTATAGGTAGAGGGAGCTAGGAGAGTCCAAATGAGGAGCGGTTTTCGGCCACGCGATCGTGATCGAACGACCGAGAGCATGGAGGGGAGTTAGATGGGTTTTGGGACACTTTGGAAGGGGTGTTGGGCTGCAACTCAAAGAGGGCTTTACGGTTACCCGGTTAACCGTTGGAGTATCAAACGACCTCCGAATGGCACGAAACTTGACAGGCGGTCTACCGGTGCTATACCAAGGCCGCTTGGCAAACCTCGGGCCATTCCGAGAATGTTTAATACCCGCTCACAACGAGAGACAAAAGGGGGACGCCGGGGGACACAGGAGTGCCGGATTGCAAAACGGACAACGGGGAAAATGCTTGGATGCATGAGACAAACACGTATGCAAAATGAAATGCACATGATGACATGATATGAAATGCATATGCTGACATGGCAAAGTGCAACACGCAAGCAAATGACATGGCAACGACGGCGAATAACTGGTAGACACCTGGCGCATCGAAACCGGGGCGTTACAGGGGGGGCACGCCCCCCTCAGCGTTGCACATACCCGTTGCTGTCACCTATCTCTTTTCTAGGATTTTTTCACCGTTTTGATCTTCTCAGCAAACCTTAGCATAAAATGAACTCCTTCAAAAACTATTTCACGATCTGACCCTTTTGGCGTTTCTGCTCTATTTAGAAATGCCGAACTAGCCCACGTTGCCCCTCTTAATAGGTAAGTGACAATAAAAATAACTTGCTGCAAACGCCACATCCTTTGGCGTTTCATACTTCTTTTTTTTGAAAGATCCAGCTTGGCTGGCTTCAATTGATTTAGAAGGGAGCATATGGAAAACAATCATTGATCAAGTGATCAAAGGGGGCAAACAGAGCAAAATGAGAGGAAGAGAAAAGAAAATCGAGGGGGCCGCACCACGGCCCCGGTCCTGTCCTAGTGTTTTATCTCACAACACGATCCCCAAACGGGGGCTATATAGCTTTGGCTCCGGCTAGGCGCCATTGCTCCATTGTACGCCATATTGCTTCAATAACATCATGTGAGATTGCTTTCTTTTATGATCATGGTTTTTGCACCCCTCCTTTCTTCTCTGCCTGTCGCTGCAAGCATAGCCTTGACCACCAAAGGCGTGCAAACACGGTTCTCTTGTGGAGCTGAGAGCGATGCACAACCTTTCCACGTTGCCACCTCGTTCCAGATTGCGTGCGAGAAGGTGCAGTTCCAGAAGAGGTGGGTAGAGGACTCCAGGTTTCTCAAGTAGAGGTGACAGAAGTAAGAGTTAGACCATCCTCGACGCTGCAATCTATCGTTGCACCACACTCTGTTCCAATGCAGCAGCCACAAGAAGATCTTGATCTTGCTAGGGCCCAAGCCTTCCAAATAGAAGCTTTCATGTCTTTGTACGGCAGGTTATTGAACTGGATATTGTAGGCTGAGCTCGTTGAATAGATTCCCTTGCTATTTCCTGTCCAAACAATAGCATCTTCCTGCTGTTCGCTCACCAGTCATCCGTGCTCCCTGATTCTGCGCGCCAACATCACCACTTCTTGAGCTATATCCTCCCACCTCCCATTACTGAGACTAGATCCAGTTGTCATCCCGCAAAGCTCTCGAGACGGTCTTGTTCTCCCTCGGGATGGTTCGAACAACGTAGCGAAGGATAAGCATGGCGGCTCCTAGCCCAGCCAGCTACATGTCCAGAATTTTGCCGCCTTGCCGTTCCCGATGGTGATCCTCATGGCCCGAGCGAAAAGCGCCATGTCGAAGTTGTCACATGGGATTGGGAATGCTTGCCATGGTCGCGTTGGCTAAATCCATTGAAGACAGAGCCATATGAGACACAGAGCCCTGCTGAAAAGTAGCAGGTCCTGAATTCCCAGCCCTCCCTTTGCTATGGGAGAGCAAACTGTCTGTCAGTTGATTTTGCACTTGCCACTCGTCACCTCTTCTTCTTGAGCCCAAAGGAACCGCCTTCTGGTCTTGTCGATATCCTTCAAAAGCTTCTTTGGTGGCCGCAGCATCGTCAACACAAAGGTTGGTTTGGCAGAGAGTACGTTGCGGACTAGAACTCTTCTTCCGGCCATATTCATTAGCCTGCTGACACGTCTCCAACGTATCGACTTTTTCTCACGCTGTTCCTCTTGTTTTGGACTCTAACTTGCATGATTTGAATGAAACTAACCCCGGACTGAAGCTGTTTTCAGCAAAACTATCATGATGTTGTTTTTGTGCAGAAATAGAAGTTCTCAGAATGGAACGGAACTTTGCGAGGATTTTTTATATCAATAATAAGAATTTCTGGAGCCAAGACCTGGAGGAGAGGGGCACCTGGGTGGGCACAACCCACCAGGGCGCCCCCCTCTCCTAGCGCGCCCAGGTGGGTTGTATCCACCTGGTGGCCCCGCTGACGACCCCCCTGATACTATAAAATCACATATTTCCATAAAAAATCAGGGAGAAAGAATTATGGCGATCCATGAGATGGAGCCGCCGCCAAGCCCTGTTCTTCCTCGGGAGGGCAGATTTGGAGTCCGTTTGGGGCTCCGGAGAGGGGGATCTTCGTTCTTCGTCATCACCAACCCATCTCCATTGCGAATTCCATGATGCTCCCCACCGGGAGTAAGTAATTCCTTCGTAGGCTCGCTAGTCGGTGAGGAGTTGGATGAGATTCATCATGTAATCGAGTTAGGTTTGTTAGGGCCTGATCCCTAGTATCCACTATGTTCTTAGATTGATGTTGCTATGACTTTGCTATGCTTAATGCTTGTCACTTTGGGCCCGGGTGCCATGAACTCAGATCTGAACCGTTTATGAATTCGTCATTACATCCATGTTTTAGATTCGATCTTGCAAGTTACAGTCACCTACTACGGTTATGATCCGACAACCCCAGAGTGAAAATAACCAGGCCCACTCTCACTGATGACCGTAGTTTGAGGAGTTCCTGTATTCACTATGTGGTAATGCTTTGTTCTGGTTCTCCATTAAAAGGAGGCCTTAATATCCCTTAGTTTCCAATATGGACCCGCTGCCATGGGAGGGTAGGACAAAAGATGTCATGCAAGTTATTTTAATAAAGCACGTATGACTATTTAATACATGCCTACATTATATCGATGAACTGGAGCTAGTGCCTTATCGCCCTAGGTTATAACTGGCACATGATGAATATCATCCAACAAGTCACCGATCCAATGCCTACGAATTTATCTTATATTGTTTCTGCTAAGTTACTACTATCGCTACTGCTATCGTTACTGCTACAATATCACTGCTCTCACTGTTATTGTTACCGTTGCTGCTGTCACTACCATCAAAACTATCAAACTACTCTACTACTGATCACTTTGCTGCAGATAATTAATCTCCAGGTGTGGTTGAATTGACAACTCAGCTGCTAATACCTTCAAATATGCTTTGGCTCCCCTTGTGTCGAATCTATAAATTTGGGTTAAATACTTACCCTCGAAAACCGTGGCGATCCCCTACACTTGTGGGTTATCAAGACCTTTTTCTGGCGCCGTTACCGGGGAGTATATATAGCTAAATTTGTTGAGTCACTTGGGATTATTATCAATTTATCTCTATGAAGAATCTGAAGGACGCTAAGACTAAGATATTTCCCTCAAAGACGAGGGGAGGTAAGGAACTGCCATCCAGTTCTGCTTTAGATTCACCTTCTGTTATGAGTAAACTTGCAACACCACCACATGCTATTAATTCTGATATGTCGCAAGTTATTGATGATGCTACTTCTACTATGAATGATGCTTATGATGATGCTAGTACCATGCTCGATAATGATATGTGCCAAGTGAATTTCTTGATGAACAAATTGCTAGAGTAATACAACATGATGTTGTCGAATCGGATGATGAGCTTGGAACTGAAACTCCTGAAACACTTACTAGAGCTAGCCCTCCTAGATATGAATAGCCTAAGGTACCGGAAGGCTATGTTATGAGTGAAGAGGCAACTAGAGATATTCTTGCTTGTAAGGATAGAGATGATCTAGAGAAATTATTACACAAATATAAAGAAAAATCTCTGAATGCTAGAATGAAATGTGATCCTAAGTTTGCTACTTCACCTATTGCTATTGCTGATAAGGATTATGAATTCTCTGTCGACCCAGAGTTAATCACTTTGGTTGAGTCTGATCCTTTCCATGGTTATGAAACTAAAACTGTTGTGGCACATCTTACTAAGTTGAACGATATAGCCACCCTTTTTACTCATGATGAGAAAACTCGACACTACTTTATTCTGAAATTATTTCCTTTCTCATTGAAGGGTGATGCTAAAGCTTGGTACAATACTCTTGCTCCTGGTTGTGTGCGTAGTCCCCAAGATATGATCTACTAATTCTCTGAAAAATATTTCCCTGCTCATAAGAAACAAGCTTCCTTACAGGAAATATTTAACTTTGTTCAAACTAAAGAAGAGAGTCTCCCACAAGCTTGGGGGAGGCTTTGCCAGCCTAGTTACTTAACGCTTTGCCTGATCATCCTCTTAAGAAAAATGAAATACTTGATATCTTCTATAATGGACTAACTGATGCGTCTAGGGACTTCCTAGATAGTTGTGCTAGTTGTGTTTTCAGGGAACAAACTATTTCTCAAGCTGAAGAATTATTGAATAGCATATTGAAAAATTATGATGATTGGACTATTCCTGAACCACCGCCTAAACCCTCTCCGAAGAAGAGGGGTATATTATATCTCAGTCCTAAAGATATGCAAGAGGCAAAGAAATCTATGAAGGAAAAAGGTATTAAAGCTGAGGATGTTAAAAATTTACCTCCTATTGAAGAAATACATGGGCTTGATACACCACCGCAGCCTAAGGTGGTGGAGGTAAATTCTCTTATGAAGTTCAATGAAAATGATAATCCTCACAATATGCATCCTAGCCAATGCCTTATAAGTTTGATAACTACATTAGAAAACAAGATCACTTCAATGCAAATGTTATGAAACAATTGAAATATAATTCTGATATGATTGCTCGCTTGAGTGACTTGTTATTTAGAATCTCAAATGATGTTAGAGGTGTTGGAAAACATGCTTCTATGGGTCAAACTCAATTAGAACAAGTTGTTAAATCTCAAAGAGAATTACTTGATGAAATGAATCATAATATACATGACTTTGCTGTTAGAATTGCAACTAGAGGAGGTAAAATGACTCAGCAACCACTTTATCCCGAGGGACACCCAAAAAGAATCGAACAAGATTCGCAAAAAAATAACACTAGTGAACATAGTCCTTCTAAAAAGAAAAAGAAAAAGAAAAATGATAGGTCTCTGCATGCTTCTAGTGAACCTGAAATAGACAAACCTCCTGATAATGAAAATGAAACTTCTATCTGTGATGCTGAAACTCAATCTGGTAATGAACATCCACTTAGTGATAATGACAAAGACAATGATGAGGTTCATTAAGACACTCAACCTAATGATAAAGATCCAGATAATGATGTTGTGATAGAACCACCTGTTGATCTTGATAACCCACAACCTAAGAATAAAAGATATGATAAAAGAGACTTTGTTGCTAGAAAACATGGTAAAGAAAGAGAACCGTGGGTTCGAAAACCTATTCCTTTTCCACCCAAGTCAACTAAAAAGAAAGATGATGAAGAATTCAAACACTTTGCTGAAATGCCGAGGCCAGTCTTTTTGTGTACTCGCTTGACTGACATCTTAAAAATGCCTCCTTATGCAAAGTGTATGAAAGATATTATCTCAAATAAGAGAAAAATACCGGAAGCTAAAATCTCCACTATGCTTGCTAACTATACTTTTAAAGATGGAGTACCTAAAAAACTTGGAGATCCGGGAATACCAACTATACCTTGCTCTATCAAAAAGAATTATGTGAAAACTGCTTTGTGTGATTTAGGAGCTAGTGTTAGTGTTATGCCTTTCTCTTTATACAAAAGACTTGACCTGAATAAGCTCACACCTACTGAAATATCTTTGCAAATGGCTGACAAATCAACTGCCATACCTATCGGTATCTGTGAGGATGTGCCCGTTGTTGTTGCTAATGTTACTATTTTGACTGACTTTGTTATACTTGAGATGCCCGAGGACGTCAACATGTCGATTATCCTTCGTAGACCCTTCTTGAATACTGCAGGGGTTGTTATTGATTGCAATAAAAGCAAGTCACTTTTCATATTAATGGTAATGAGCATACAGTGCACTTTCCGAAGAAACAATTCCAAGTGAATGGTATTAATGTTATTGAAAAATCTCCGACAATCACTATTGGAAGTTTTCAAATACCTCTACCTACTGTCAAAAAGAAATATGAAATGCTTATTGTTGGGGAAATGCATATCCCCATTGAGGTAACTTAGTGATTTACGAAAGTTCTTCGGTTTCATGCTAATCGAAAGTGGTTGTTAATAAGACCTGATCAACCTTATTAATGAATCATTTTTGAACGGTATGAAGTTGATGAAATTAGTAAGCACTACCTTCTATCCCTACCTTTTGTTTTCTGTTTTTGCTAGTTAGATAAAATAAAATGCCATGTTTTGTTTGTTGTCTGAATTTCCCGTGCAATAAAAAATGACCCAAAAATAAAAGTTCTCAGAATGCTCTGAAAACCTGATACAATTTTTTTCTGAACATTTATGAATTTTTGGTGCAAATAATACCAAAGGGAGGTGCACCAGGTGGGCACAACCCACCTGGGCGCGCTAGGACCCCCAGGTGCGCCTTGGTGGGTTGTGGTCCCCACGTGGGCCCCCTCACTTATCTCCTTACCCCACATCATCCCTTACCTTCAGAAAAAATCCCCACTACTCTCTCTCCCGTGTTCTTGAGCTCAAACCCGCGGATTTCGATCTCTTAGCTCGAAGCTCCATTTCTGAAACTTTCGGGGGATTGTTGCTTGGTATGTGACTCCACCATTTGTCCAATTAGTTTTTGTTTTAGTGGTTTATACTTTGGATAATTAGCTACTCTTGGTGATGCTGTAGATGAGCTTGCATGTTGAATTCTTTGTGTTCTAAGTAGTTTGAATGCTTGCTATGGCCTCTATGTATCCCTAGGAGTAGTTGCTATCAATCTTGTGAAGTTTTGTTGACAAATTTTGTCACCTCAAAATTTTTATTTTCAGAAAATTGTACGCGAACATGAATATCTTCAGGAAGTTTGGCTCGAGGAAGAACTATAAGGGTGTTATTGGGGAGTCTTCTGACAGTGATCTCCACCCTCGGAGGTTGGCGGAAGTATGGCCGTGCAAATGGCCGCACACCCTGTTCCTACAAGAGGCTGGAATTTTGGAGGAGTTCATGCAATATATTGCTAATGCCGGCCTCACCGACTTCATTGCAGATGAGTGTGATCAGCACCAAATCCTCACAAACATCTTTGTTCAAAGTTTTACTTTCCTGCCTAGGAATAATCCTCCTGAAGTGAGCTTTAATTTATATGCTGAAAACCATCAGATACCACTTACTAAATTTTGCAACATATGCATGATCCCCTCTGACGGGAGCTTGGCTGAGCCTAGGCCGGCCGAGTTTGAGGCCTTTTATCACACTTTGACGGTAGGGGATGAGAGAGGAGTGTCAGCCATCACTACCGCTGGCTTACATTTTCCTGCCGTTTGTTACTTTGCACTTTTCATTGCAAAATGCTTGGTGGCTAGGGAGAAGGTGGGTGCACTTAGTTCACCAGACCTTGCTGTTTTACGTTGTGCATTAGAGGGCGACAACACTTATAGCTTGGGAGCTATTGTGGCTCGTCGCCTCCATCTTAATAAATCTCAGGGCAAAATACATGGTGGGATTTATGCTACTCGTTTGGCGGCTCACTTCGAGGTTGAGTTACGCCCGCATGATTACCCTCTGACCATAATTTACCTTGACCGTGTAGCCATGGATCACCACCATTTTACTGATGACAGATCTCCTAACATCCCTATTCTGTATAACCTATTTTTTGTGTAAACACTCGTGATATTATTCCATTATTGCCTGCTCCTACTTTGTTTGATCCAGTTGCCAGGGGCGGATACAAGATTATTCCTGTAGACATCATCGCCTACCGGAATGCTTAGGCTGCTGTAGAGGCAGGACAGGAGGAGCCTCAACAGTGGGATGCGTGGATGCCCGCTCCTCAGCACCCCTACTACCCTCCAGGCTACTGATCGACTACCAAGTTAGGCCAAAAGCCTAAGCTTGAGGGAGTACATGTTTCTCACCGACATTATATTCATGTTCATGCATATCATTCTATTTGTCGGTGTTCACACTTTTTCATTGTATCATTCATGCTTAGATTTAGGGATAATTAGATTTATGTCCCTAGTTGTGTTCCACTCGTCTATTTTAACCCTAATTCCCAAAAGTCATCGGTTCTGTCCAAGTCACTTTGCTCCTCTTATACTTTTGCCCTTTGACCGTTTGACCGTCCGTTTGAAAACTTCATAACTAATTCATACTAAATTAGGAAAATGAAAATAAGATACCAAAATGTTCAGAAAAACATCACCTATATGTCAGTGTCATTTGCATTCATGAAAAAAGTGTTGGAAAGTGCCCATCCGAGTTTTAGCTCTTATGCTACCACCATGAATAGTAAAATCTAAAAAAGTTCAAAAAAATTAAAAAAAATGGTGGCAAAGAATGACAAATGTTTTACGTGCCTGCCAAGTTTCATCAGGGAATAACATTCGTGGGTGTCGCGGCAAAAAAAAAAACAATCAGCACTCCAAAATAGATTATTTTTTTGCCACGACTTCCATGAATGCCGTTCCCTAATGAAACTTGGCAAGCACTTAGAACTTTTGTCGTTCTTTGCCACCATATTTTTTGATTTTTTAGAGTTTACTATTCATGGTGGTATCAAAGAGCTAAAACTCGGATGTGCACTTTCCAACACTTTTTTTATGAATGCAAATGACACTGACATATAGGTGATGTTTTTCTGAACATTTTGGTATCTTATTTGCATTTTTCTGATTTAGTATGAATTGGTTATGAAGTTTTCAAACTGACGGTCAAACGGTCAAAGGGCAAAAGCATAAGAGGAGCAAAGTGACTTGGACAGAACTGGTGACTTTTGGGAATTAGGGGTAAAACAGACGAGTGGGACACAACTAGGGGCATAAATATAATTATCCCTTAGATTTATTTTCCTGCTTTCTTCTTGTGTGTTTGAAAAACTTTAGAAAAACAAAAAGTAAATAAATAATTGTAGTAATTTACTTTCTATGCATGCTTAGTAATAGTATTAAAAAGAAAATCCAAAAAGATTTCCTTGTTCTTCTTTTTCTTGTTGGGAGCTTTCCCGTGTAAATAGTTTTTCTCAATTTTGCTTTTCCCTTTTATTTGCCCGTTCTAGAAAATCAAAAACTCCAAAAATATTTCAGTGTGTTTCTCTGAACTTCTTTTCTTTTTATTCGAGTTGTACCGAGGAGAAGACCACGATGGAAATGTTGAGTGTCTCTCATTTGAATAATTGTTGAACTAACAAAGAGCACATTTTACCCTGTCTTCTCCTGTTGAATAAAATGTCTTGCGGATTCCATCTTAGTCCATGGCAGTGGCACTCTTGCACTATTATTATTTTCATATCGTTCGGTCGTGCAAGTGAAAGGCAATAATAACGACATCCGATGAACTGGCCGTGGCAGGGAGAAACTAGTATGAACTCGACTTGTTCTGTTTGTGTAAATATTTTTAACCTAGTATCCATGATTTAGCCCATTATGATTAAACATGTTTGCAATGACAATTAGAGATTATAGTTTCTCATGCCATGCATAAGTAGCTGGGATGATAATGATTTATCTTGGATATCAACATAGCGTTAAAATGATAGTGATGTAGTATGATGATATGGTATCCTCCTCTGAATGTTCGAGTGGCTTGACTTGGCACATGTTCATGCATGTAGTTGAATCAAAACCAACATAGCCTCTATGATATTTATCTTCATGGTGTTCATATCCTACTCATGCTAGTATCCAATGTTACTTATGCATAATGCATGGTTATGATCGTTGTTGCTCTCTTGCTGGCCGCTTCTCAATCTAAATTGCTAGCCTTTGCCCGTACTAAGTGGGAACTCTGCTTGTACATCAAAAACCTTGAACCCAAAGTTATTCCAGATGAGTCCACCATACCTACCTATATGCGGTATTACCCTGCCGTCCTAAGTAAATTTGCATGTGCCACCTCTAAAAACTTCTAAAAATTATCCTTTTTGTGTGCCTGGATCATTCGTGGAACGACAGGAGGTGGTCGGCATCTTCCATGCTAAGTGGGTTATTCTCAGGTCGAGTGTTTATTCACTCGCCATCGCACGAGAAAATGGGCGGTAATAGGGATGCCCAGTCCCAAACTGCAAACATGAAAAAGAGTTCATCTCTGAAATAATCAAACAAAAACTCCCAATGGAGTCAAAATCTTTACATTTCCGCTTGGGAATTGCCACTAGCATGCTTAGCATGGAAGACATTGATAACTAATGGTCGTGAAGTGAATAAGAAGGGTGCATGTCTCAAAATTTCATTTATCTCCATTTTAAAAAATGAGCTCTGGCACCTCTGCAAATCACTGCTTCCCTCCGCGAAGGGACTATCTATTTACTTTTATGTTGTGTCATGACCTTCTAAAACAAGCGCCAGAAACTGAGTAGAGCACATCGATCATGATTTATGCATTATGTGTAGCTAATGTTGGGTGCATCATGACTGGATCTTTTCTACCATGAATTACAATGTTTAGTCTCCGCTTGAACTTTCGAGGTGCTCTGCATTTATGTTTTGCAGTCTCAGAAAGGGCTAGCGAGATACCACTATTGTCATATTATATCATGGTTGTTTTGACAACGTGTTACTTGTTTGAGATATTTTATTATTGCTCGCTAGCTGATTATGTTATTGATATGAGTCATTATAATCTTTAAATGTTATTGTTGACATGGTTAGTTATAATGTTGGCTGAAAACCTGGGTGTTGTTTAAGCTTATTTATGCAAACAAGAGCAAAAGAGTTCGTAAAAGTTTTTCTTTCTCACTTTCAGTTTATCAACTGAATTGCTTGCGGACAAGCAAAGGTTTAAGCTTGGGGGAGTTGATACGTCTCCAACGTATCGAGTTTTTCTCAGGCTTTTCCTCTTGTTTTGGACTCTAACTTGCATGATTTGAATGAAACTAACCCCGGACTGACGTTGTTTTCAGCAGAACTACCATGGTGTTGTTTTTGTGTCAAAATAAAAGTTCTCAAAATGGAATGAAACTTTGCGAGGGGTTTTTATATCAATAATAAGAATTTATGGAGGCAAGACCTGGAGGAGAGGGGTACCTGGGTGGGCACAACCCACCAGGGCGCGCCGCCTCTCCTGGCAGGCCCAGGTGGATTGTACCCACCTGGTGGCCCCGCTGACGACCCCCCTGATACTATAAAATCACATATTTCTAGGTAAAAATCAGGGAGAAAGAATTATTGTGATCCACGAGACGGAGCCGCCGCCAAGCCCTATTCTTCCTTGGGAGGGAAGATCTGGAGTCCGTTTGGGGCTCTGGAGAGGGGGATCTTCGTTCTTCGTCATCACCAACCCATCTCCATCGCCAATTCCATGATGCTCCCCACTAGGAGTAAGTAATTCCTTCGTAGGCTCACTGGTCGATGAGGAGTTGGATGATATTCATCATGTAATCGAGTTAGTTTTGTTAGGGCATAATCCCTAGTATCCACTATGTTCTTAGATTGATGTTGCTATGACTTTGCTATGCTTAATGCTTGTCACTTTGGGCCCGGGTGACATGAACTCATATCTGAACCGTTTATGAATTCATCATTATATCCATGTTTTAGATTCGATCTTGCAAGTTATAGTCACCTACTACGGTTATGACCCGATAACCCCAGAGTGACAACAACTAGGCCCACTCTCGGTGATGACCGTAGTTTGAGGAGTTCATATATTCACTATGTGTTAATGCTTTGTTCCGGTTCTTTATTAAAAGGAGGCCTTAATATCCCTTAGTTTCCAATATGGACCCCGCTGCCATGGGACGGTAGGAAAAAAGATGTCATGCAAGTTCTTTTAATAAAGCACATATGACTATTTACGGAATACATGCCTACATTATATCGATGAACTGGAGCTAGTGCCGTATCGCCCTAGGTTATAACTGTCACATGATGAATATCATCCAACAAGTCACCGATCCAATGCCTACGAATTTATCTTATATTGTTTCTGCTAAGTTACTACTGTCGCTACTGCTATCGTTACTGCTACAATATCACTGCTATCACTGTTATTGTTACCGTTGCTGCTGTCACTACCATCAAAACTATCAAACTACTCTGCTATTGATCACTTTGCTGCAGATAATTAATCTCCAGGTGTGGTTGAATTGACAACTCAGCTGCTAATACCTTCAAATATTATTTGGCTCCCCTTGTGTCGAATCTATAAATTTGGGTTAAATACTTACCCTCGAAAACTGTTGCGATCCCCTATACTTGTGGGTTATCACTTGCCCTTCCATCCTGCGTGGCGAGCCCTAATTCTTTCGAGGAGGAACTACAGATGTACTAAGCGAATCCTATGAGTGGAGATTGGGCGGCCTAAGTATGTCATGGGAAAGCCGACGATGGTATCGCCCAAACTACGAAGAACGTCGAGGATGTCTAAGTTGTCGCACCTAATCGGAGATACTGTGGATTTGTCTTGGTTAAGCCTGAGGCCCGTTGCTTCCCCAAAAAGGTTCAGAAGATGAAGGAGGGAGTCGACCTCCTCGTTGAACGGATTGGCGGAGATCACATCATCGTCAGCGTAGAGGCTAATCCTCATGCTGATGCCTCTCCCCGGCAGTGCAGAGATGATGTCGAGGTTTACAGCCGTGTTGAGGAGGCAGTATAGGGGATCGATGGCTATGATGAACAACTTATCTGACTTCACTTGTGATACCCCATTATCATCGATGAATCCTTTGATGCCAATTATAAATTGTTTAAGAGTCAAAATGATGAAGTGTTTGCCAGGTATATTGGTACTAACTGCAGGAATGGGCCACCCTTGAAGGAGATCTGGGTGTCCAAAACTTGTCTTGAGAAGCTTCCCGTGAATGTCATCATGACACCACCTGGGAAGAAGACAAACCCCAGACGAATGGCATCATATGACCCAAAGGCTTCATACAGACAGAGGACGACTTATGGTCACCCTAACGCTAATGTTTTGCAGGAGAACCATCATGAGACTCATGAATATGAGCGTATTTCCTCTAACCGCTATGTTCACAAAACTAAGAACTTTTCTGCATATTCGTATGAGTATTATTCTCCTCCTTCGAAGCTATTTGCTAGGGCTCCCAAGCCAAAGTTCTCAGATGCTGCACTTAGACTCATTGCTTCTAAGCCACCCCTAAAGATGTGGGTGGTTAAGAAGAATTAACTTCTCTTGAAGGGAAAGGTCTCCAGCCGGAAATCAAAGACGTCTAACACCAATGCTGGGGACCTAAAACATCTTGTGGGGCGCAAGATAAAGTGCCCAAATGGTCTTACCATTATTTCGTCCAAGGGTTTCTTGACGAGCATCCTATCATGCCCAACCAGGATCTCAACTTTGATAATATGCTTGTTCGCTACATATTTCTACTTCACAATACTCTTGGTGAAGCCTATCCCGCTAACTACACTGTAGGGTACAACTCCGAAAGCCACTGAATGGTTCATGAACAGCGGCTGCACCAACCACATGACTGGTGATCAAAGTCTTCTCATGGATTCAACCCTACGCCCATCTACTAAAAGTCACATCACATTCGCTGACACTGGTAAAAGCAAGGTATTGGGTCTTGGTAGAGTTACTATCTCAAAGGATCAGCACATGGATAAAGTGATGCTTGTTGAATCCCTTGGATACAACTTAATGTCTGGGTCAATGGTCTGTGATCTGAATATGATTGTGATATTTGGAAAATATAGTTGTCTTGTGCTAATGGAATCTGACAAACCTTTAGTCTTCGAAGGCTATCGAAGAGGTGATCTATATATGGTAGATTTCTCAGCAGGACCATAGCTTGCCATATGTCTTCTAGCAAAAGCTTTAGAGTGCTGGCTATGGCATCATCGGCTAGAACATGTGGGCATGAGGAACTTGTACACTCTCGCGAAGAACAAGCACATCATTGGCATCGAGGGCGTCAAGTTCAAGAAGGATCATCTATGTGGTGCTTATGAAGCTGGGAACATGACTAGAGCAAAGCATCCCTCGAAGACAATCATGACTACCTCACGTACCTTTGAGTTGTTTCACATGGACTTATTTGGACCTACTCACTACTCTACCCTTACTTCCACTGCACATTCTATGGCTTCGTTATTGTTGATGATTATTCGAGATACACCTGGGTACACATAATTCTCTATAAGAATGAGGTGCAGGATGTCTTCAGACGCTTTGCAAATCAAGCCATGACAATTATGGCATCAAGATCAAGCACATCCGGAGTGACAATGGCACCGAGTTCAAGAACGCCGGCCTCAACATTTATCTTGATACTTTCGGCATCACGCATGAGTTCTCAGCTCCATACACACCTCAGTAGAATGGCATCATGGAGCGCAAGAACAGAATGCTCATTGAGATGGCACGCATGATGCTCGATGAATACGAGACTCCAAGAAAATTCTGGCCCGAAGCCATTGACACTGCATGCCACATCATCAACAGAGTTTATCTTCACAAGTTCTTCAAGAAGACATCTTATGAACTTCTGACTAAGAGCTCCTGCCAAATGTGCTAGATTAAGCTACACCAGGTGAAGCTATCAGGCTAATGGGTACTGGAGAAATCATACCCACCAAGGAACAAGCTGAGGATGAGATCATCATTTATGCCCCTAATCAACACGAAGACAATGCTCAGTCTGAAGCCAATCTTGAAGATGAAGACAATAGTCAGCCTGATCAAAATCTTCGTCCAGTTGATCCTTGGGTTGCAAATGAAGTAAAAATTGAGAAGATTATTGATAGCATTAATACACTAGGTCCTCTTACTCGATCAAGGGCTACGCAACTAGCAAACTTCTGCGGTCACTTTGCCTTTGTCTCTATATTTGAACCCAAGAAAGTCGAAGAAGCCTTCATGGAACCTGAATGGATTCAAGCTATGCAAGAAGAGCTTCAACAGTTTGAGCTGAATAATGTCTGGAGCTTGTCAAACGTCCTGATCCTCGCAAGCACAATATCATTGGCACCAAATGGATCTATCGCAACAAGCAAGATGAACTTGGACAAGTTGTTAGAAACAAAGATCGCCTCGTGGCTCAAGGTTACACACAAGTGGAAGGAATTGACTTTGATGTAACCTTTGCTCCCGTGGCTAGGCTTGAAGCCATTCGCATACTGCTAGCCTATGCCAACCACCAAAACATTCTTCTGTACCAGATGGATGTGAAGAGTGCCTTCCTTAATGGAAAAATCAAAGAAGAAGTGTATGTTGCTCAACCGCCTGGCTTTGAAGATCCAAAGCATCCCGATATGGTTTACAAGCTCAACAAGGCGCTGTATGGCCTCAAACAAGCACCTGGCGTTGGTATGACACACTCAAAGAATTCTTGAAGAGCAAAGGCTTCAAACTTGGTTCTCTAGATCCCACTCTCTTCACGAAGACATATGATGGTGAACTATTTGTGTGCCAAATATATGTGGATGACATTATCTTTGGCTGCACTGATAAGAGATACAGTGATGAGTTTGGATACATGATGCAAGAGCAATACCAGTTGTCCATGATGGGAGAGCTGAAGTTCTTCCTTGGTCTTCAAATCCATCAACAGCTAAATGGCATCTTCATATCACAAGAAAAATACCTCAAACTGCCTGAAGAAGTTTGGAACGCAAGACTGCAAAGGGTACATGACGCCAATGCCAACCAAAAGCCATCTTGGCCCTGCCGACAATGGTAAAGAGTTTGATCAAAAGGTATACCGCTCCATGATTGGTTCTTTATTGTACTTATGTGCATCTAGGCCTGATATTATACTTAGCATTTGCATGTGTGCCCGATTCCAAGCGGAACCAAAGGAATCGCATCACCTTGCAGTGAAGCGAATTCTTTGATATTTGGCTCACGCCCCAACACTAGGATTATGGTATCCAAAGGGCTCAACATTTGATCTAGTTGGATACTCAGATGTTGATTATGCTGGTGACAAATTTGATCGCAAGTCTACATTAGGCACATGTCACTTTCTTGGACGATATCTTGTCTGTTGGTCTTTAAAGAAGCAGAACTGTGTATCTCTCTCCACTGCTGAATCTGAATACATTGCTGCTGGATCTTGCTGTGCTCAGCTTCTCTAGATGAAGCAAACTCTCAAGGACTATGACATCAACATGAAGAATGTGGCACTCTTCTGCGATAATGAAAGTGCCATCAAGATTGCCAAGAATCCAGTTCAGCACTCGAAGACAAAACACATCAAGATTCGTCATCACTTTCTCAGAGATCATGTTATCAAGGAAGATATTGATATCATTCACGTCAACACTGAAGATCAACTGGCAGATATCTTCACAAAGCCCTTGGATGAGAAAAGGTTTTGCAAGCTGCGGTGTGAGCTAACTATCTTAGAATCCTCGAATGTCCAGCGAATGGACACACATCCTAACGCTTAAGCATGTTGATGACTTAGATGTGCAACACACAAAGTAACGCATTTCTTCAATCAATGAAGACTTACCCTCTGAGTGTGAATACATTAATGTGGAATTTGACTTCAGAGCGCCACGATAATTGTGCGCCGTGTCTGGTTCTAATACTTCTTATACGACGGGTAATGCCACCACCACATTTTCTTGAAGATTTTCATTTGGCGTCATGATTGCATTATCTTCATATTTGGATTGTCTTCAAGACCTATATCTTCGCAATATTGATTTATCTTCAATGCTATATATACCGCTAAAGTGAGCCTGAGCGCATAATCTTTATTCTATGCGCCGGCCACCCCGTGCCCTTAGTAAACCGTCTTTACTTAACCGAACCAACCATAGTCCTTGCGCCTGTCCCTCCACTCGCCAATTAGATCGAGGGTAATATTGGGCCTGGTTATAGTAATAGAACATGATGCATTACTAGTATGAGAGAGAGTATCCCCACTTCGTATCAAAATAAATGGTAATGTTAAGTCTAATTATAGTACTACAAACATGACGCATTACTAGCATGAGCATCTCTTCACTCCATGTAAAAAATCACTGTGAATCCATAATATTTGATCGTAATGCCAATTACATGATGGTAATACAACTACACATATATCGCAACAGTAGTTGTCTCGTACTATAGTAGTCACACTATTACTATAAGTGGGTCTCTGTTAAAAAATCATTACCATTCAGTAATGATTCTACCACTATTTCCAAGCATTTACTACAAGTAACACCTTTTCTCATTTCAGCATTACTATGTGGCTAGAGTATTTTACCATTTGAGGATGTAGGTGTGGAAGGTGTCAGCCAGTAATGGTTTAATTCCAGTTACTATATCTATCACTATGTTTACTATCATCCATCATAGTTATGGGCGGAGTGTGTGCGTCCAGTAAAGCTCTTAATTCCTTTACCACATATGCCAACAACTTTTACTATCATTAGCAAATACAGTACAAGCCAAAAGACCGAACTACAGTGCATACATGGCGGCCCATAATGGTATTTAATTCTGTTACGATATATGCTAGCGCTTTTACCATTGTTGGTGAGTGGCTCGTCTGGCTAGGGCGTACGTGGGAACGTGTGGTATGGTAACCAACTTAAACCCATTAGTAGTTCTTCAACCGGTTTTACCCTCAATTAATTAGGGCAGTAGAGGCGGACCGACCCGCCGTCTAATTAGGACCAGCGCGTAGGATTAGTTGTTCTGCGCTTACTTTAGAGCCACCGTACATATATATATATATATATATATATATATATATATATATATATATATATATATGTGTGTGTGTGTGTGTGTGTGTGTGTGTGTGTGTGTGTGTGTGTGTGTGTGTGTGTGTGTGTGTGTGTGTGTGTGTGTGAGTGTGTTCTGTCCTCTACAGCATTCACTTATAGCTATGTCTTCAAGTTGATATTCTTCTGACCTAAGTGAATGTGATCGGACCCTGACCCCATCTGTGCTACTCCCTCAAATTCGTTCTGTCTAGTCATATGTATTCTGTTGACACATGTAGAATGTCTTCACTGTGTCCTTGCCAGCTGAAGATACAAAGACACACATTTAAAACTATTTTTAATGACTTATCTCTTTGCCTGAAAACCGGAGAAGCCGGAACGACCACCTGACAATCCAGGCATGTGTGGGAACATGGCTCAACTCTTGACAAGTTGCATGCATGCCACGTGTCCACCAGATGTGAACTGCCAGGGGTACCTGCGTAATTGCATTGTGCCGCCCTCCTCCTTATAAATTCACACCCGCGCGGTCATTATCTCCTCTTCCACCTCGCCATCTCGCTCAAACCCTAGTGCCACCGCTAGCTCGAGTCGACGCCGGAGACGAAGCACTTAGCTGCTGCGACTTCTTCGACGCCTTCCTCACGTCGGCCGTGGACCTCGTCTTCTCCCCTGCCACCGTAGGTGTCTTCCGTCTCCAAATTACGGCACGGGGGATTGGACAGCTTGGCATCCGTTCTGTGCTGTCTAGCAGTTCTTCAAGTGGTAAATAAAACTCACTTTTTATCGCTTTTTCAATCTGTCAAATCCATCCACTTCACCCAAAATTGGTTTCTGCACTTCCAAATCTGGATCTTTCTGTCCTGAATCTCATATCTTGCAAAGTATATTCACCTATGCTTCACAACTAGTTAGATTCCTCACTTGTACTTATTCTTGGTTTCGTACAAATCTGGAACCAACTCACTTCAAATAAGTGAATATCTTGGCACTATGAGGTCAATGTTCTAACTGATTTATCTTCAAACTCTTCTGAGAATGCATATGAACTCTTCCCCTTCCCTCGCATCTCTAATGCTATCACAGGTACATGTCCGTGGGAGAATCCCTTGGTTCTAATAGTCTGCATTCATTTGCAGAATTCTTACAACAGCACATTGCATCTCCTGAAGCCAGTTCTTGTCTGACAAGTCATCGGAAGCCTTCCATTACTTTGAAGCCTATCTGTCTGAATATTATGGCTACTGGAAAATCAACAAGGAAAGGTGGCAGGTAACACCATGTCAATACTGCACTAGACCTGCCCCCAGATCTGTATGAGCTCTACAAGTCTGATCCTAAGGAAAACTGCAATCAGCGCAAGACAGAATCCAGTGGATACGAAGATATTGGGCTGAGTAGTGGTTCAAATATAACTTCATCACACCTGAGTATGTAGAAAAGAATGCTACTAAGCGCCCGTGGGGCGATATTCTGTACAAGAATTTGCAACCAAAGACGAAGCCTGAAGCTATTGCTCAAGACTTCTATCCATGCATGGTCCGAGGACCTCAGCCAGAAAATGCCAACCCATCATTTCTTCGATGGTGTTGTGATGATGATCTCTTCAAGCGCAACTTCCAGTTTGCCAAGGAATCTGCCGCCAAGAATAAGAAGGAATTAAAACTCAACTTTAACCCTGGTTCGTCTGCTCCGCGGTCTGATGGCACACGTGAAGCTAATGAGAATCGAATTGGTCCCTTCAACAACTTTGATGGGATCCTATTCCATATTGCTGCTTAGAGGGCCACAATAGAACAATCTGCTGATGATGTAGACTCTGAGGATGCTCCTGCACCACCGAAGCAGAAGAAGAAATGAAAAGCTTCAAAGCCCTCTACTACTTCAAAAGCTTTGACTGTGAAGCCATTGAAAACTACACCGCCTGAAACGAGTGTGCAGTCTGAAGATCAGTCCCGCATCTCTAAGAGAACCAAGAAGCGAAAGCCCAAGAAGGTCTTTGGACAGGCACTCGATCCTTCTGCCGTTCTGCGCAATGAAGACAACACCATTGATCTGTCAAGTGATAAAGATCTTGCAGATGATGCTCTGGAACAGCTGATCAAGAGCAAACAGGAGGCTGAAATCTTCCAGGATCTGCCTCTGTTCGATGCTGACATTCTCAACAGCTTCATTGTTGAATGGTTCGAGAATCAGAACATCAATATCGATGACTTGCAGCTTCCAGTGGACATCAGCGTCACTTTTCAAGGAGCCATTGCCAACGAACTTGCCATTGCTCAGAAAATTGTTGAGCTGAAGAACAAGATCGACTATGAGAAGGCACAGTTCAAGAAGCATGTGGCTAGGCTCAGTGTTGCTGGTGTGCAAAACTTTAAGCAGACGCTGCATGACCTCAAGGACTAGTTCAACAAGAAGCGTGAAGAAGACAAAGGCTCACACGAGCGCATGAAGTACTATGCGCAGAAGTGTGTGCAAGTGCACAATGAAGCTGAGAAGAGAAAGGCACTTGGGCGTCCAGGCGCCGACCCCAAGCTTGCTGCAAAGAAGAACAAGAAGCCCGCTGAAGCCAAACCCGACGCTCCAAGGCAGGAACCTAGCATTGTCTTCCCTGCCAGCATGACTGGCTCGAAGCCAAAGGTCGCCTCAGCAGCTTCTGAGAAAAAGAAAACTCGTCAAGCTGAGGCTGAAGCCCTCAAGAGGAAGCTCCAAGACGCCCCTGACACTGCTCCCTCCAAGAAGAAGCTTAAGACTAAAGCTTCAAAGTCTTCATGCAAAGAGTGTGTCTCTGCCCAAGAACCACTGGTCGTTGAACCATCTCTGTTGCTATACCTGCCTCAGCCAGCCGCGAGCGCCGTCTAGTGATCCATGAGCCTGCTTTCACAGAGGCTCCTGAAAATAAAGAAATCCCAGCTGCTGATCTCATCACAGCTGAAGACATTGGTCATGACGACCATGTTGAAGATGATGAAGTCCTTCCTCAGATTGAACCAAATCCCGTGGTATCATCGCCTACTCCAACGATCAATGAATTGATAAGTATTGGCCATCCCCTGACTCCCCGTCCCATGACGCCAATCACTCAAGATATGCCCTTGGAAGATGAAGCTATTCTGCGCACTCCAACAGCTCAAGTCACGACTCCGGTGCTTGAGACTAATCAAGAAAGTCCTGAAGACTTTGATTTCACAATCCCTTCACCACAGGCGTTGCCTTCCTTCAAAATGATTCGCAAAGGTCCTAGGTCTCAGGCCTCCATGTCAAGAATTCCATAAGAAGATTGTAACCCACTAGCTCAGAAGCACGTCAAGTGTTCCCTGACGCCATCCCTTCTGAAACTGCTCATGAGTCTTAAGAAAAGGCTACTAAAGACATTCCAGCTGCATCAACCGATGAAGACAAACAAGATGATCAAAAAGTTATTCCCCCTGCCAGTGAAAATGTTGTGCGAGAAGAAGAAGAAGTGATTGTGCCCGACCCTCCAGTGATTGAAGCAATGGAGGTTGAAACCAATGTGGTTGCCACCACCAACACTACTAAAGCCAATGACACTGTCATGGTTGAAGAGAATGTGGAGCCTGAAGTCAATGCTGCAACTGAAGATATTGTGCAGCCAATCCGAGCCGATGTAACTGTTCCTCCACCAGTGCCACACACTATGGAACGATCTTACAATCATGGTGAGTTGGTGACTGTCAGATGGCCCATTATAGTACCACCCTCTGCTCCAGGCCCTGAGTACGATTATCATGTGGAGCAAAGGCCTCAAACTCTGAAGCCAAAGCCAAGACTGCCAAGGCTACCAAGTGCTGCAACAACCCATGGCTCTTTTAGTGTGCTCAGCTTCAGAGAGCACAACACATTCTTTGACAACGCCAAGAACCCATACAGGAAGCCCAAGATCTCCTCTGACAGGTTTTGGAGCCGTCAACAATGAAGCTATTACTCTTACATCCTATACAACCAAGACCGGATTTTTCCTCATAAGCGTATGGATTGTGATGCTATTGACGGGCTGCCCTGCCTTGAAGAGGCTCTTGACTGCTTCAGAGACGTTGGGCTGCTACCATTTGTGACTGATAAAGAGCACTAGAATGAAGGAAGAGCTTCTGCTGCAGTTTTACGCAACATTGCACATTCGAGGCTACAATAGGGATCCGAAGACTTGGATCATTGAGTGGATGACAGTTGACGTCCATCATGAAGCTAAAGCTCAGGACATCATTGAGCTTACTTCCCTGCCCACTCCTGGCGAGTTGTATGAAATAGGTTGTCAGCTCCATCAAAATGAACTATAGAGCATCTTTTAGAAGCCAGAGCCCAATATGAGCCAGTTGCTGAGCATGATGAAGCCATTGCCCCATGACGCCGAATACCCCAAGGAGTTCTTTGTCAAGGACCTTGAGTACTTGCCCCATGCAGTATATCATATTCTCATGCGTACTTTGTGGCCGATCAAAGGCAACTCTTCTGAAGCCAAACTCGAAGGCGCCATGAAGACTTTTGTCTTCTATATCATCAATGGCATTAGATTCAATACCCAGGATTTCTTCATCTGCCAGCTTGCTGCTTCTGGCATTGATCTCTTTGGGCTGAAGTTTTATGCCCCATGGGTTATGCGCTTGATCAAGCTTCATTCCACTGTCGACTATCAACCTTCAGCACGCAATCACGTTGTATTCCTGCCTGAAGTTGACATGTCCTATGAAGCCATCTACACTGATCTAGCAAAGAAGCCACTCCATCCGCAAAACGTTGAATATCAAAGCTTCACTCAACCTATTGAAGGCATTCACGTTCCAAACTCTGCTATTCCTCCTTATCCCCTGGCTAGCAACTTGCGTTTGCCGCATCCTGCCAATATTGAAGCCACTGCCAGCACAATTGCTCAAAGGCCTCAGAAGCGTCCTCGTGACCTTAACGATCGTGAGCCTCTGGTATCTTTGCATCAAAAGCAGGATATGCATCATGAATGGCTGAAGCGCCAAATGTAGAGTCTTCTGGTTGATGTCAGTCGCATTTGCAACTTGGAAACCAAGAACTCTTCGTCGCACATGAAGCCTGTAGGCGGTCCTGGAAGAGATTTACACTGCTCTTCTCTAAAGATGATATTCGAGAAGATGGATTCACAGAGAGATTCAAGTTTGACTCCAGGCCACCGCAATCTGCAAGTTGGCTTCCAACACCTTCTATTGAAGATTCTAAGTATTCATCTTCGGCTGCAACTTTTGTTGCGAGAGTCGTCGATGAAGAAGACGATGCCACTTCACTAGCATTAGCTTCACTGCGTCAAGATTCTGCACCAGGCCCGTCTGCACCACCCAACTCCAACGTCGACCCTGCTGCTCCAACATCGTCTCCACCTGGGAACTAGTAGGTACTCGATGTCTTCAAACCTTTTTGGTCCTTACTGACAAAAGGGTGAGAAGCATATGAGGATGGTAATCTTCAAGCAGGTCCATATGGGGTGGTTGCCTTATTTTTGCTAAGTACTTGCAACTCTCGTTTTGAAACTATCTGGCTCTTGAGTTGTAACACTTAAACTTGATGGTCGTCTGCTACTTTTGCTGCTACTTTGTGATGCGATGATAAATTCCGCATGAAGTCATTCTACAGACGTCCATTTCTCATTATGCATATCATTATCTTCACTACTTTCATATATGCATGATGAATTGTCTTCATGACTGAAGATGGTCTCCTCAAAGCAAAACCTGCCATGTGCATTTGCATTCAAAAGCAAACTACTTATATGCACTTCTTTAGGGGGAGCCTCTTTTAATCTATGAAGACAATGCTCATAAACCTGAACTTTCACATACTTTTATCCCCGTTGAAAACTTCAACCAGTTTGTCATCAGTCACCAAAAAGGGGGAGATTGTAAGTGCATCTAGTGCCACCCCTAGTTGGTTTTGGAGTATTGACGACAAACATGGTTGAGGGACTAATGTGTTTGTGAGAATTGCAGGATAACACAGGTAGTAGTCCCTCATTGATTCGGTTTACCTACCAGAGATGACCCCTAAATATGTGTGAAGACATTGAAGACAATGGTGGTTCGTGAAGATATTCACGATGAAGATTATGATGTGTGAAGATATTCACTTGAAGACTATGGAGTGCTAAGACATAGCTGTTTCGTAGTTTCCTTTCTTCTTTATCGAGTCATTGGAACCACCGCATTGTTAAGTGGGGTCCAAGTGAACAAAATCAGAGTGACTGATGTGATGCTCAACCAAATCCTCTGTCTTCGAGCAAAGACAATGAGAGCAAATCTTACCCAGAGCTAGAGGAGTCAGCTTTGCTTGTAGCCCAAACCAAGCTGCCGCGTGTGTTTGAAATCCAGCAATTGGGACCGTGTTGGTTCCTTAGTGACCCAGTGTCATTTCGGACAAATCAGGTCGAGTTGCCACTTGGCTATAAATAGCCCACCCCCTACACCATAAATGGGCGGCTACTCAGAGTTAGTGCATGACTTTTGTCGTTTGATAGCAACCCACCTCCGAAGCATTTGAGAGAGAGATCCTTGCAAGGTCAAAGCCTAAAACGCCTAGAGCCAAAGAGTGTTAGGCATCACTGAAGTCTTTCTGTCCGCGTGATACGAAGACTTGTTACACTTGAGGTCTTTGCATCCTCCAGCCGGTTAGGCGTCGCATTCTAAGCATCCAAGAGTCATTGTGGATCATCGGTGAACGAAGTCTGTGAAGGTTTAAAAGTCTACCTTGAAGAATTACCTAAGTGATAGGGCGAGGACTAAGTGTTCTTACCTCTAGGGGAATAGGTGAAGACATAGTATTTTGAGTTCAATCTCAGCCTCCCTACCAGACGTACAGTTGTCACAACAACTCGAACTGGTCTACCAAATCCTTGTCTTCACTAAGCAACGGGTTCTATCCCCTACTCTCCCTACTTTTCAGTTTGTCTTCGTGAAGTCATTGCTTGCCTGCCTAATCCATTTGACTTCACTATGTGAAGACTTATATTTGTTTGGCTTCATACTGTCTTCCATTCTGATCCTGTCTACCTAGCTGCTATTAGTCTTTGTGCTTTCACTGTACTGCTTGCTTGACTATTGCTTGTCTAGTGTAGTTTACAATTCCGCTGCATATCATATAGGTTTAGTATTACCTATTTGTCTTCAAAGCCCTCGTGTTTTGAAGACTTTCGTAAATATCTCTTATTCACCCCCCTCTAGTCGATAACTAGCACTTTCAAAAATCTGGAACCAACTCACTTCAAATAAGTGAATGTCTTTGCGCTATGAGGCCAATGTCTTCAAACTGATTTAACTTCAAAATCTTCTGAGAATGCATATGAACTCTTCCCCCTTCCCTCGCATCTCTAATGGTGTCACAGGTATGGGAGAATCCCTTGGTTCTCATAGTCTGCATTCATTTGCAGAACACTTACATCATCACATTCAATCTCCTGAAGCGAGTTCTTGTCTGACCAGTCGTCGGAAGCCATTCACTATATTGAAGCCTTTCAGTCTAAATATAATGGCAACTGAAAAATCTGCAAGGAAAGGTGGCAGGCGACGTCGTGGAAATACTGCATTGGATTTGCCTCCAGATCTCTATGAACTATACAAGTCTGATCTAGAGGAGACCTATGAACAACACAAGACCAGAATCCAGTGGATTAGAAGATATTGGGCAGAGCAATGGTTCAAGTATAACTTTGTCACTCTTGAGTATGCAAAGAAGAATGCTGTCAAGCGCTCATGGGGTGATATTCTTTACAAGAATCTGCCACCTAAGAGAAATCCTGAAGCTATTGCTCAAGGCTTCTACCCTTGCATGGTCCGAGGACCTCAGCCTGATAATGCCGACCCATCATCTCTTTGATGGTGTCATGAAGATGATCTATTCAAGCACAACTATCAGTTTGCAAAGGAGTGTGCTGCCAAGAACAAAAAGGCATTCAGACTCAACTTCAACACTGGTCCATCTGCTCCAAGGTCTGATGGCACTCGTGAAGCTAATCCAAATGTCATCGGCCCTTTCAACAGCTTTGATGGGCTTCTCTCCCATATTGCAGCTCAAAGGTCCACAGTTGAACAATCTGCTGATGAAGCAGACTCTGAGGATGCTCCTATTTCCTCGAAGCAGAAGAAGAAAACAAAAGCTTCAAAGCCCGCTGCTGCTCCCAAAGCTTCTACTGTGAAGCCATTGAAATCTGCACCTCTTGAATCCAGTTTGTAGTCTGAAGATCAATATCTCATCTCCAAGAAGACCAAGAAGCCCAAGAAGATTTCTGGGCTTGATCTTACTCCCACTGCCATTCTGCACAATGAAGACAACACTATTGATCTGTCAAGTGATGAAGATCTTGCTGATGATGCTCTGAAAATGTTGATCAAGATCAAACAGGAGGCAGAGATCTTCCAAGATTTGCCTCTGTTTGATGAAGATATACTAAATAACTTCATTGATGAATGGTTTGAGGATCAAAGCATCGACATTGATGATTTGCAGCTGCCAGTGGACATCAGCGTCACCTTTGAAGGAGCCATTGCCAATGAACTTGCCATAGCTCAAAAAATTGTTGAGCTGAAGAAGAAGATCGACTATGGGAAGGCTCAGTTCAAGAAGCACATGGCCAAGCTTAGCGTTGCTAATGTGCAAAACTTCAAGCAAATGCTGCATGACCTCAAGGACCAGTTCAACAAGAAACGTGAGGAAGCCAAAGGCTCCCATGAGTGCATGAAGTACTATGCACAGAAGTGTGTTCAAGCGCACAATGAGGCTGAGAAGAGAAAGGCACTTGGGCATCCTGGCATCGACCCGAAGATGGCTGCCAATAAGAACAAGACGTCTACTAAAGCTAAACCAGAAGCTTCAAGGCAGGGCCAACCAAGCATTGTCTTCCCTGCCAGCATGACTGGCTCGAAGCCAAAGGTTCCCTCAGCAGCTTCAGAGCAAAATAAGACAAGGCAAGCTGAAGCTGAAGCCAGGAAGAGGAAGCATCATGACACCTCTGATGCTGCTCCCTCCAAGAAAAAGTTGAAGACAAAGGCTTCAAAGTCTTCAAGAAAAGAGCGTGCTGCTGCCCAAGAGCCCCTTAATGTTGAACCAATATCTGTTGCTCTACCTGCCTCCACCAACCGCGAGCGTCGTCTTGTGATTCATGAGCCTGCTTCCATAGAGTGTCCGGAAAGTGAAGAGATTCCATCTGCTGACCCCAACGCAGCTGAAGACATTGGTCATGAAGACAATGTTGATCATGATGAAGTCCTTCCTCAGCTTGAGCCCAAATCGGTATCATTGCCTGCTCTTACAAGTAGTGAACCCATAAGCATTGGCCGTCCCTTGACGCCAACCGCACAAGATGATGTATGGGCTGAGCAACAAACAAACACCCCCTTGAATGATGATGAGATCCCCCGTACTCCACCAGCTGAAGTTACCACTCTGGTACTTGATGATGACTACATGGAAGAGACCACTCCCTCACCAAAGGCGTCGCCCGCATTCCGCAGGCTTCGCAAAGGTGTCAGGCCCCAGGTCTCCATGTCAAGCATTCCAAAAGAAGATGTGCAATAAACCAGCTTAGTAGCACGTCAAGTGTTCCCTGAAGCCACTCCTTCTACGTCCGCTCATGTGTTTGAAGCTAAAGCCGCTGAAGATGTTCCAGCTGCATCGACCGATGAAGAGAAAGAAGAAGAAAGAGATGATATTCCCCCAGCCAGTGATCCAGTTGTGCAAGAAGAGAATGTGATCGTGCTAGACCCTCCAATCATTGAATCCATGGAGATTGAAACCAATGAGGCTGCCACCACCATCACCACTGAAGCCAATGACACTGTCATGGCTGAAGACAATGTGGAGCCCGACGCCAATGCTGCCCCTGAATGTAATGTGCAACCTACCACTTTTGATGTAGCCGTTCCTCCACCAAGGCCTCATACAATGGAACATGCATACAATCATGGTGGTGAGATGGCCTATTATGGTTCCACCCACTGCTCCCGGCCCTCAATATGATTATCATGTGGAGCAAAGGCCTCAAACTCAGAAGCCAAAGCCAAGACTGCCAAGGCTTCCCAGTGCTGCAACAACCCAAGGCCCGTTCAGTGTGCTCAGCTTCAGAGAGCACAACACATTGTTTGACAACGCCAAGAACCCATACAAGAAGCCCAAGATCTCCTCTGATAGGTTTTGGAGCCATCAGCAACAAAGCTATTACTCATGCATACTATACAACCAAGGCCGGATTTTTCTGCATAAGCGTATGGATTGTGATGCTATTGCTAGGCTGCCTTGCCTTGAAGAGGCCCTTGACTACTTCACAAACATTGGGCTGCTGCCATTTGTGACTGACAAAGAGCACTAGAACGAAGAGCTTCTGCTGCAATTTTATGCCACATTGCACATTCGAGGCTACAATAGGGATCCGGAGACTTGGATCCTTGAGTGGATGTCAGGTGACGTACATCATGAAGACAAAGCTCAGGACATCATTGAGCTTACTTCCCTGCCCACTCCTGGTGAGTTGTTTGAACCAGGTTGTCAGCTTCATCAAAATGAACTGCAGAGCATCTTTCAGAAGCTAGAGCCCAACATGAGCCAGACGCTGAGTATGATGAAGCCTTTGCCCCATGACGCCGAATACCCCAAGGAGTTCTTTGTCAAGGACCTTGAGTACTTGCCTCACACAGTATATCATATTCTGAGGCGTACTTTGTGGCCTATCAAAGGCAACTCTTCTGAAGCCAAACTCGAAGGCGCCATGAAGACATTGGTCTTCTACATCATCAATGGCATCAGATTCAATACACAAGATTTCTTCATCCGACAACTGGTTGCTTTTGGCATTGATCTCTTTGGACTGAAGTTTTATGCTCCATGTGTGATGCGCTTGATGAAGCTTCATTCAACAATCAACTATCAACCATCAGCGCGCAACCATGTTGTATTTTTGCCTGAGGTTGATATGGACTATGAAGCCATCTATCCTGAACCTGCCAAGAAGCCACACCACTTACAAAATGCAGAACATAAAAGCTTCACTCAGCCAATTGAAGGCATTCATGTGCCCAATTCTTCTACTCATGCTTATCCTCTGGTTGGCAACTTGCGTCGGCCGCATCGGGCCAACACTGAAGCCACTACCAGTACAATTGCTCAACGGCCTCAGAAGTGTCCCCGTGTCCTCAACGACCATGAGATTCTTGCCTCCCTACATTAGAAGCAGGATAGGCATCATGACTGGCTAAAGCGCCAAATGCAGAGTCTTCTAGTTGATGTAAATCGCATCCGCAACTTAGCCACCAAGAATTCATTCTTGTGCATGAAGCCTATCTTGCGGTCCTAGAATAGCCTCACACTGCTCTTCTCAGAAGATGATCTTCGAGAAGATGGCTTCATAGAGAAATTCAAATTCGACTCCAGGCCACCACAATCTGCAAGTTGGCGTCCAACACCGTCCATTGAAGATTCTGATTTCTCATCTTCGGTTGCAACTATTGTTGCGAGAGTCGTCCATGAAGAAGACGACGCCACTTCACCAGCAATGGCTTCACTGCACGATGACTCTGCATCAGGCCCGTCTGCACCGCCCAACTCCAGCATCGACCTTGCTGCTCCAACACCTTCTCCAACGGGGAACAAGTAGATTCTCTATGTCTTCAAACCTTTTTGGTCCTTACTGACAAAAGGGGGCAAAAGGGGGAGAAGCAGAGGTTGATAGTCTTCAAGAAGGTCCATATGGGGTGGTTGCCTTAGTTTTGCCAAGTTCTTACAACTCTCATTTTGAAACTATTTGGCTCTTGAGTTGTAACACTTAAACTTGATGGTCGTCTCCTACTTTTGCTACTACTTTGTGATGCGATGATAAATTCTGCATGAAGTCATTCTATAGACGCCCATTTCTCATTATGCATTTCATTATCTTCATTGTATCTATGTATGCATGATGAGTTGTCTTCATGAGTTGAAGAGGATCTCCACAAAGTAAAACATGCCATGTGTATTTGCATTCAAAAGCAAACTATTTATATGCACATCTTCAGGGGGAGCCTTTTACAACTTATGAAGACAATGACTTTGATCTTTAACTTTCACATACTTTTATCCCCGTTGAAAACTTCAACCAGTTTGTCATCAGTCACCAAAAAGGGGGAGATTGTAAGTGCATCTAGTGCCACCCTAGTTGGTTTTGGAGTATTGACGAGAAAGTTGGTTGAGTGACTAATGTGTTTGTGAGAATTGCAGGATAACACAGGTAGTAGTCCCTTATTGATTCACTTTACCTACCCAAGATGACCCCTAAAAATGTGTGAAGACATTAAAGACAATGGTGGTTCGTGAAGACATTCACGATGAAGATAATGACATGTGAAGATATTCACTTGAAGACTATGGAGTGCGAAGACATAGTTGTTTCGTAGTTTCCTTTTCTTCTTTATTGAGTGATAGGAACCACCGTACTATTAAGTGGGGTCCAAGTGAACAAAGTCAGATGATTGATGTGATGCTCAACCAAAATCCTATGTATTCGAGCGAAGACAATGAGAGCAAATCTTATCCAAAGCTGGATGAGTCAGCTTTGCTTGTAGCCCAAGCCAAGCTACCACGTTTGTTTGAAATCCAACCGTTGGACACGTGTTGGTTCCTTAGTGACCCAGGGTCATTTTGGACATATCAGGTCGGGTTGCCTTTGAAGGAAATATGCCCTAGAGGAAATAATAAAGTTATTATTTATTTCCTTAATTCATGATAAATGTTTATTATTCATGCTAGAATTGTATTAGCTAGAAACTTAGTACATGCGTTAATACATAGACAAAACTTATAGTCCCTAGTATGCCTCTACTTGACTAGCTCGTTAATCAAAGATGGTTATGTTTCCTAACCATAGACATGTGTTGTCATTTGATCAACATGATCACATCATTAGGAGAATGATGTGATGGACATGACCCATCCGTTAGCTTAGCATCATGATCGTGTCAGTTTCATTGCTACTGCTTTCTTCATGACTTATACATGTTCCTCAGACTATGAGATTATGCAACTCCCAAATGCTGGAGGAACACTTTGTGTGCTACCAAACGTCACAACATAAAAGGGTGATTATAAAGGTGCTCTACAGGTGTCGTGGTACTAAGACTGACAGTAGAATAGGGGGTAGGTATGGAGAGGCAAGATCCTAGCTATGGGGTAGTTGTATACGCATGGATTTACGAGTTCAGGCCCTTCTCGGAGGAAGTAACAGCCCTACGTCTCAGAGCCCGGAGGCGGTCGACTGGATTATATGCGTATGAGTTACAGGGGTGTGAACCCTTTACACCGAGGAGGAGGGTGGCTTATATAGTGTCCGCCAGACCCCTCCGGCCCTCAGTTATGCGGGGTTTAAAGTACATTAAGGCCAGGCATTACTGGTAACGCCTTACATAAAGTGTCATCATGACCATAAAGACTACTTAATTACAGACCGTTTGTGTACAGAGTGACTCTTGAACTCCTGGCGGTCGAGTGAAGCTTCATGGTCGAGTGTCTTCGAGTCTGTCGAGTGGAATCCCTCCAGGTCGACTGGAATGCAGTTTCTTCTAGAGATGTCCTTGGGGAGGGTACCTTGAACAGGTTCATGACCCTACCCTAGGTACATGACTTCATCATTAGCCCCCAAATGGATCGAGGTTTGAGTGAGGAAGGAGTTGAGAATTTTTCCGACCTATTTTTCGTGCTGCGAGTGTGTCTTACTCTGGATCAATGACTTTTTAGTGACGGTGTCAACTTCTCTTTTAGTCACCTTGACCCATTCTTTACATCTGTCGAGTGAACTTTATGAACTTGGAGATTTCCGAGCGACGGATCGGAGGAAATCTGCCATCTGACAAGTTGCTCTGCTGTTAGCGGATTCAGCGGGATCCGAATTTCGGGAAGCACGCGAAGCGGAGAAGGCCGCGTACTCGGATGGGATAATGCAAAGACGCCTCGATCTCCGCGCTGCCTTTTTCGCCACGTATCGCGTGCGCGACTGTTGCGGGATTTGATAGGATTGTCTGGGCCTACCAGTCAGCCACTCGGAAGCGACTTCATATAAGGTGCCAGGCGGGGGTTTTTGAACAGTACGCCCTCATTTTCTCCTCCCCCGTCCTCAGATTCATCTGCTGCGCTCGCCACCTACTCGGCGCTGCTGCTCTGTGCCTGCTTCGCCGGTGACAATGGTGAAGGAGAAGACGACGGCTTTGGAGCGGGCGAAGAAGGCGACAACCAAGGCAAAGGGGAGAGCGACCAGTCGGGGAGGATCCTCGTCACTGTCCAGCCTGCCTTAAGGTTGGATCCAGGGAGATTGGATCCGCTCGACCATCACCCAGAAGGACCTCGACGACCTGGCCAACGAAGGACTGATCCCCCACAGGTCAGCAAGGCTTCCGGGGATGGAGTAGCAGCCGCAGCCTCAGGAGGGTGAGTGTGTCCTCTTAGCCACCCATGTTGATCGCGGGTTTTCTCTGCCGTCGAATCTTTTCTTTCGGGGGTTTCTGAACTTCTTTGGGGCACAACTCCATCACTTCACACCCAACTCCATTTCCTATCTTGCCGCTTTCGTGTCTTTGTGTGAAAACTTCTTGGGTTGTCGGCCGCACTAGGGCCTCTTCAAACACATATTCACTTGTCGCTCTCAGATGGTGAAAAAGGCTAGTCTGAATGACGAGAGAACCCAAGTAATCCAGATGTGTGGGGGTCTTGGGGTCCAGATGATGAGTAAGAGTGCTTTTCCAGCCATGACCCTTCCCGAGTCAGTTAGAGGGTGGCAGTCGACCTGGTTCTATTGCCAAGACCAGACGACGCCAGGGCAGTCGACTAGACTCCCTCCTTTCTCCATGGGTCGAGTGAACAAGCTGTCCTCTCTGAAGGTGCTTCCGGAGGAGAAGGCTCAGGTTAAAATGTTGATGGAGCGTGTAGTCCAGCTCATTCGCGACGGAGTGACTGGCATGGATCTTCTAGAGGTTTTCCTTCGACGACGCATTCAGCCACTCCAATACCAAGGCCACCTGATGTGGTTGTACTCTGGTACCGAAGACACCACTCGGGTCCATCCAGAGGAGGTCGACGACGCCACACTGGAGAGGTGGATGACTGCCATCACAGGGAACAAAGATAACCCTTGTGGAGCTAGGAGGATCCCACCACTCGACCAGTCTTACGAACCAGACAAGGTATGACCACTTATCTCCGACTGTGATCCTATTTCATTCATTCTGTTTTGCTGCAAATCAGTCGATTGACTTTTGTCTTGTTTTGTTGTCTTCCAGATCACTACTGAGTTGTATTCAATGCCCAACGGGGCGCAAGCATAGACCGAGGAGGAGGAAGGATGCGGAGGCGAAAGTCAGGAGGAGTGGGAATCGGATGGCGATGAGGGTGAAGAAGATGCTGGCTCTGATGAGGAAGAGGAGGAGGAAGAGGAGGAGGAAGTCACACCTCCCCGTACTGAAAGGAGAACCAAGCTCGTTCATGACCCTGCAGTCGAGCGCGGCAAGGGGGTAGTGCCCGTTGTGCAGTTGACCAAACGTCCTCGGACGACCTCTCCGGTGCCGACTGAGAAAGTGCCGAAGCAACCCCGAGCGGCATCATCAAAATTGACGAAGGCCCTGCCGAAGATGAGGATGGTGATTCCCACTATTTCCGGGTAATGGCTTAACTTGTGTTTTGTTATTTGACACGGATATACTCTTGGTCGACTCGTTCGCTGACCGACTGATTTCTGAAATTGCAGTGCTGCTACTTCTGAGACTTCAATCAAACATTACGATCAAGAAATGGAGGATTCTGTCACTTCCAACCCTGGTACGATCTCTGTAGTTTTGCTTTCGGTCGACAGGATCTTCATCTTTAACTTTTGAATCTTTACTACAGCTCCACCTAATATCATCATTGATCACCCTGATGATGACGACGAGGAGCCACTGAGGCAGAGGAGGAACAAGAAGGCGTCTGCTGGCAAGACTGCTCAGGTCGTATCAGCACCTGATACGCTGGTTTTGGACGGGGGCAACGCCACTCGGACCACTGTGTCCTTTGCTGTGCCGCTGACGAGTGCTCGCCCTCCATCATCGAGTGCAGATCCGCCTTCTCTTTTTTCCACCCATCACGTCCTAGAGGACCAAGCAGGCGCTGCTAAAGAAGCCATACGTCAAGCGGGGGTCATGATGGAGCTAGTGAAGGCGATCCGAGACGCCAGTCAAGCGGCCTATGACGCAAGTTCAGCTCTTCATAGCAATGTCCAGGTTAGTTGATCACCGCCTGTTCTGTTAGGATATGATACCTGAAAACTTTTCTTTCTGATGATCTTAGTATCTGTACACCCACTGGGTGTGTCGATTGAATATCTGGATTGGTGGGGGCACGCTGAGTGCACCCACTGGGTGTAGTCCCCGAGGCTATGGTGGACTGCTGGCAGTCCACGATGGTCTTAAGAACCCCTTTTTTGTTTTGAGGTTAACTGCTGATAGTTAGCTATGGTTTAGGATCATAACCTTTCTGTCTCTTTCGGTTGACTGATCAAACCAAATCGGTAGAAACAGTGGGGGCACGCTGAGTGCACCCACTGGGTGTAGTCCCCGAGACTACATTTGAATGTTTTGATTTGGCTGTAGTCTTAGATATACTACGATCTTTCTCTTAGTCACTCGGAAGTGACCTATTTTTGACGTCTGTCGATTGGTCTTTCACAGAAATCTTATGAGCTCGTGGCTCGTTATACTGAGTTGGAGAACAAGCACATCCATCTCGAACTTGATCTGAAGCTTGTCCAGGAGAACTTCACGAAGGCGAAGGAGGAGGCAAAAGGTATGTTTGGTGAGAACCTTGACGACTGCCTTTGTTTCTTGTCCACTCCCGAGTCTGATCTCACTGTGATTTTGCAGATAAACTGAGGGATTCTCTAAAGAAGAAGGACCTTGACCTCACTGAGGCGCAGAAAGCAGCTTCGGAGAAGATCAAACTCGCAGAAGAAAAGTTGGCTTCAATCAGCAAACTTGAAGAGAAGAATACCAATCTGAAAGCTGCTCTTGACACGGCCAACAAATAGGTTAGTCGACTGAAGAATGACAAGATAACCCTGAGTGACAAGGGTAGCGAACTGGCGGGAAAGAAGAACGACTTAGAGGCTTATCTGGGTGGGCTCGCCAAGAAGCTATTTCTCATGCTTGAAGGTAACCCCTTATATCCGACTGGTAATCACTGACTTATTGTAGGACTGTTAACTTATCCTTGGGTTGTATCCACAGAATTCTGTCAAAACTTTGAAGAGGATACTAGTCGAGTGGAAACTGGCTTGGATCCCATCAACTCTCCTATGAAGGATGAAGCCGCTATGAACGTGCTCCATCTCGAGTCTCGCATCGCTGCTGTGGTCGACTATCTTGCAAAACTGAAGGTTGCAACGTCGCGATCAACACATCACTCTGGCCAGGAGAAACACTTTAGAATGACCTCGAGTCTCTGATGACTCGACTGAACAAAGTTCCAAGTTGGGTGCAAGAATGGAAGAAGTCTTCTGCCAGGTGTGGCGCCGATGTTGCTCTGTCTCTGGTCCGTGTTCACTACAAGGACGCGCGAGAGGACAAGCTGGCGTCTCTCAAGGTGGCCAATACCAAGAAGCATGACTTCCGATCTTTCATGGAGACCTTCATCGCTGCTGCCACTCGGATCGCAGATGGAATCGACCTGGATGAGTTTGTCGCGCCTTCCAGTCCTCCGCAGGGGGAGTAAAAAACTTTTATGCTTGATGCCTTAAATTTGCCTCGGAATGCCGAGTGGTTTTTGTAACCGGTAAACTTTAACAGGCTTGGTGCCTGAGCACTTCCAGATCCGTAGGATGCTATCTGAACTTGGGTTTGCCGTTGAATATGTTTGCATCTCCCTTCGAACGAACATTGTCCTTCGCTCGGAATATATGCTAGTGTTTGTGATGCACTTTTGCAGGTAGGGATGAAGCACAGACTACAATCGACTTGTGCCCCGTCATCCTTGCAGAATGGAATGAATCTCATACTTAGGTGGGCACTGGGCTGCAGCTAAGCCCCCGAGTGGGAGGTGTGCTCTCCACTCGGTAGGATTTTCAAAAACTTAGGCGAGCACTGGGCTGCAGCTAAGCCCCCGAGTGGGAGGTCTGCTCTCCACTTGGTAGGATTTTCAGAAACTTAGGCGAGCACTAGGTTGCAGCTAAGCCCCCCGAGTGGGAGGTCTGCTCTCCACTCGGTAGGATTTTCAGAAACTTAGGCGAGCACTGGGCTGCAGCTAAGCCCCCCGAGTGGGAGGTCTTCTCTCCACTCGGCAGGATTTTCAGAAACTTAGGCGAGCACTGGGCTGCAGCTAAGCGTCCGAGTGAGAGGTTTGCTCTCCACTCGGTAGGGTTTTTGTGGCATACCTCTGAAGGAGAAGGTAACAGTCGACCTGCACCTCGTCCTCCTTGCGGGTCGCACGTTGTATTTGTGGCGTAGCTCGAAAGGAGAGGGTAGCAGTCGACCTGCGCCTCGTCCTCCTTGCGGAGTGCACGTTGTATTTGTGGCGTAGCTCGGAAGGAGAGGGTAGCAGTCGACCTGCACCTCGTGCTCCTTGCGGAGCGCATGTTGTATTTGTGGCGTAGCTCGGAAGGAGAGGGTAGCAGTCGACCTGCGCCTCGTCCTCCTTGCGGAGCGCACGTTGTATTTGTGGCGTAGCTCGGAAGGAGAGGGTAGCAGTCGACCTGCGCCTCGTCCTCCTTGCGGAGCGCACATTGTATTTGTACTTAGGCGAGCGCTAGGCTGCAGCTCAGCCCCCGAGTGGGAGGCTGGCTCACCACTCGGCAGGATTTTGTTAACCTTAGGCGAGTACTTGGACTGCAGCTAAGCCCCCGAGTGGGAGGCTGGCTCACCACTCGGTAGGATTTTGTTAAACTTAGGCGAGTACTTGGACTGCAGCTAAGCCCCCGAGTGAGAGGCTGGCTCACCACTTGGTAGGATTTTGTTAAACTTAGGCAAAACAGATTCATAGCTAAGCCCCCGAGTGGGAGGCTGGCTCACCACTCAGCAAGGATTTTTTTTACAAACTTAGGCGAAACGGATTCGTAGCTAAGCCAGCCACTGGGGGACTAAGTTTATGTGAACAAAAGTAACAACAATCACTGGGAAAATTATAACACTCTTGTCTTTGATAAATAAACTATAGAAGTACTTTTATTACATCTCATCCGAGTGAATATTTAAGTATAAAAGGGGCGGAGCAGCTCCGCGTTCCAAGATCGGGGCTCGTCAATCTGGTGCTCGACATTGTAAAGGCGGTACGCCCCATTTTGGAGAACCTTGGTGACGATGAAGGGACCTTCCTAAGTAGGAGCAAGCTTGTGTGGCTTCTGTTGGTCCACTCGGAGAACCAAATCTCCTTCTTGGAAGGCTCGACTCTTCACGTTTTTGGCATGGAAGCGACGCAAGTCCTGCTGATAAATGGTCGATCAGATCAAGGCCATCTCTCTTTCTTCTTCTAGAAGGTCGACCGCGTCCTGCCGGGCTTGCTCTGCTTCAGCTTCAGTGTAGAGTTCGACTCGGGGTGCGTTGTGAAGCAGGTCACTCGGCAAGACTGCTTCAGCTCCGTAGACCAAGAAGAACGAAGTTCTCCCAGTTGACCGATTAGGTGTGGTCCTTAATCCCCAAAGTACTGATGGAAGTTCATTGACCCATGCACCAGCTGCGTGCTTGAGATCGCGCATCAATCGGGGTTTCAACCCTTTGAGAATTAGGCCATTTTCTCATTCTGCCTGTCCATTCGATTGTGGGTGAGCGACTGAAGCATAGTCGACTCGTGTGCCCTGAGATGTGCAGAAGGCTCTGAATTCCTCGGAATTGAAGTTCGACCCATTATCCCTGATGATGCTATGGGGGAACTCCATATCTGAATGTCAACTCCCTAATGAAGCTGACAGCAGTGCCGGCATCAAGATTCTTGATGGGTTTAGCTTCAATCCACTTAGTGAACTTGTCGACTGCCACCAACACATGGGTGAAGCCGCTTCTGCCTGTTCTCAGTGGTCCAACCATATCAAATCCCCATACAGCAAAAGGCCAGATGAGTGGGATGGTCTTCAAGGCTGAGGCGGGCTTGTGTGACATATTGGAGTAAAATTGACATCCTTCACATTTGTCGACTATCTCCTTTGCCATTTCATTTGCTCTTGGCCAGTAAAATCCCGCTCGGTATGCTTTAGCCACAATGGTCCGAGAGGACGTATGATGGCCACAGGTCCCTGAGTGGATATCTTCAAGGATTATCTGACCTTCTTCTGGTGTTATACACTTCTGATCGACTCCTGTCGCACTTTCTCTGTACAACTATCCCTTTATCACGGTAAAGGCTTTGGATCGGCGGACGATCTGTCGAGCCTCTTCTTCATCCTACGGGAGCTCTTTCCTTAAGATATACACGATGTACGACACTGTCTAGTCAGGTGTGATGATCAATGCTTCCATGATCAGGTCGACCACCGCTGGAACTTCTACTTCAGTCGGATCTGTGACACTTTTTGGCTGCGGAGCTTCTTCGGTAAAAGGATCTTCCTAAACTGATGGAGTGTGGATATGTTCCAAGAACACATCACTGGGGATGGCTTCTCTCTTGGAACCTATCTTTGACAAATCATCAGCTGCTTGATTCTTCAGTCGGGGTATATGATGGAGCTCTAACCCTTCAAATTTCTTCTCAAGCTTTCTCACTGCATTGCAGTAACCAGTCATGGCTGGGCTTCTAACGTCCCACTCCTTCATCACCTGATTAACCACCAAATCTGAGTTGCCATAAACCATAAGGTGACGGACGCCGAGTGAAATGGCCATGCGCAACCCATACAAAAGTGCTTCATATTCTGCTTCATTGTTGGAGGAATCAAAGTGGATTTGGAGCACATATCTGAGCTTATCACCTTGGGGGGAAACCAATACTACCCCAGCACCGAAACCATTCAACATCTTAGAAATGTCAAAGAACATGGTCCAGTGCTTCGAGTGAACTTGAGTCGGCAGTTGTTGTTCAATCCACTTGGCGATGAAATCCGCTACTGCTTGGGACTTAATGGCTTTCTTTGCCTCAAACTTGATATCAAGGGGAAGGAGTTCAATCGCCCACTTTGCCACTCGACCAATTGCATCTCTGTTGTGCAAAATCTCTGACGATGGAGGGTCGCTGACAACTGTAATGGAATGATCAGAGAAATAATGAGCAACCTTCTTCGTGGTCATGTAAATCCCATATACAAGCTCATAATGAGGGTATCTTTGCTTTGATGGGGTCAATACTTCGGAAAGATAATATACAGGGCACTGAACTTTGAAGGCTTTCCCTTCTTCTTCTCGCTCGACCGTAAGCACTGTACTGACGACTTGTCCTGTGGCTGCAATGTAAAGCAACAAAGGCTCTTTGCTGATTGGAGCAGCAAGCACCAGCTGGGTGGAGAGCAGAGCTTTTAGCTCTGCAAATGCTGCATCAGCTTCTGAAGTCCACTCGAACTTGTCTGACTTCTTCATCAGTCGGTAAAGAGGCAATGCCTTTTCACCGAGGCGAGAGATGAATCAACTTAACGCGGCCAAGCATCCAGTAAGCTTCTGGACATCGTGCACACGCATGGGGCATTTCATTCGGAGTATTGTGCCAACTTTTTCTGGGTTAGCGTCGATTCCTTGTTCGGAAACGAGAAAACCGAGTAACTTTCCGCCAGGAACTCCCAATGTGCACTTTGATGGATTAAGCTTGATATCATACCTCCTGAGATTGGCAAATGTTTTAGCGAGGTCAGTCAACAGGTCGGAACCCTTCCGTGATTTGACCACAATATCATCCATGTATGCTTCCACGTTCCGACTAATTTGAGTGAGTAAACACTTCTGAATCATTCTCATGAACGTGGCTCCAGCATTCTTGAGGCTGAATGGCATGGTGACATAGCAGAAGCACCCGAATGGAGTGATGAAAGCTGTTTTGATCTCGTCGGGTCCATACAGACGGATCTGATGGTAACCGGAATAGGCGTCTAAAAAAGATAGGCGCTCACATCCCGCAGCCGAGTCGACTATTTGGTCGATGCGGGGGAGAGCAAAATGATCTTTCGGGCAGGCCCGATTGATATGTTTGAAATCAATGCACATGCGAAGTGACTTGTCCTTCTTGGGGACCATGACAACATTGCAAGCCACTCGGAGTGGTAAATTTCTCGGATGAACTCTGCTGCCAAGAGCCGAGCCACCTCCTCGCCAATGGCCTTTCTCTTCTAGACGGCGGACTGTCGAAGATGTTCTTTGACAGGTTTTGCTTTTGGGTCGACTTGTAAACGATGCTCAGCCAGCCCCCTGGGAACACCCGGCATGTCAGCAGGCTTCCATGCGAAGATGTCCCAGTTCTCACGGAGGAACTGGATGAGCGCTTCTTCCTATTTAGAGTCGAGTGTTGTGGAGATATGAGTCGGGGCAGCACTGGGGTCGGTTGGGTGAATGTGAACGGGTTTCGTCTCACCAGATGACTGAAATGCTGACTGTATGGCGGGCTTCTTGGCCCGCAATAAATCACTCGGATCTGCATTTTTCTGGTATTCTTGCAGCTCCACCACTGTTATCTGAGCATCGGCAATCTTTGAGCCCTTCTGAAAGCACTCTTCTGCCTTTTTCCGATTGCCAGTGATGGTGATCACACCTTTGGGACCAGACATCTTCAATTTGAGGTACACGTAGCATGGTCGAGCCATGAATCGTGCATAAGCTGGCCTGCCCAAAATAGCGTGATAAGCACTCTCGAAATCCACAACTTCAAATGTTAGCTTTTCTTTGCGGAAATGCTTTGAGTCGCCAAAAACCACATCAAGAGCAATTTGGCCGAGTGACTCAGCCTTCTTCCCAGGAATGACTCCATGGAAACTCATGTTGCTGGAACTGAGTCTGGACATCGGAATGCCCATTCCCTTCAGCGTATCCGCATACAATATATTCAGCCCGCTGCCACCATCCATCAGAACCTTAGTCAGTCGAGTGCCCTTGACGACCGGGTCGACCACCAACGCTTGCCTCCCAGGGGTGGCTATGTTCGTCGGATGATCAGACTGGTCGAATGTGATGGTGGTCTGAGACCATTTCAGGTAACTGGGTGTCGCCGGAGCAACCATATTCACCTCACGGTTGATAACCTTCAATCGACTTTTGCTCTCAACATCAGCAAAAATCATCAGGGTGGAATTGACATGGGGGTATCCTCCATCACTGTCCTCTCTGTCCTCAACCTTGTCCGACTCCTTTTTTTTTATCCTTGGGCTGTTTCCCTTGAAACTGCTGGATTAAGAGCCGGCACTGGTGAGTGGTATGTTTCGGGTAAATGAAGTTACCCTCTTCATCTTTCTTCGTGTGGATGTGGCATGGAAAATCCATCACATCGTTTCCTTCCTTGTCCTTCACCTTCTTGGGGTTCTAAGATCCTTTGGGCTTCCCTTTAAACTTGCCCTGAGTCACGGCCAAGGCTTCTCCAGGAGCAGCTGGCTCGGCTTTCCACTTCTGCTTCCGACTGGAGTTTCCTTTTTCTGACTGGCTCGGCTTGTACTTGCCACTCCGGAGTCAATCCTCTTCTTCACCATTGGCATATTTGGTGGCAATCTCCATCATTCCACTCAGGGTCATGTCTCCGGTCCGACCAAACTTCAAACTTAGCTCTCTATTCTTAACGCCTTTCTTGAAGGCACAGACTGCTTGGTGATCAGATACGTTCTCCACCGTATGATGCAATGTGATCGACCTCTGGATGTAATCTCTCAAGGTCTCATTCGACTTCTGCACGCAAACTTGCAGCTCCGTCAAACCTGCTGGACGCTTGCAAGTTCCTTCAAATGTCCTGACAAACACTCGGGCAAGATCTTCCCAAGTGTAAATGCTGCTAGGCGCCAACTGATTCAGCCAGGCCCTGGCTGAGCCCTCCAACATAAGCGGTAGGTGTTTCATGGCCACCTCATCATTGCCA
The DNA here is from genome assembly GCA_963921465.1 of Triticum timopheevii. Taxonomy (NCBI): domain Eukaryota; kingdom Viridiplantae; phylum Streptophyta; class Magnoliopsida; order Poales; family Poaceae; genus Triticum; species Triticum timopheevii. Next base: position 312,975,943 of record OY997270.1, on the reverse strand, counting down.
CCTCCAATCTGAACAGCCACTCGGTAGTCCTCAAGCCAAGTATCGGGATTGGACTCACTAGTGAACTTACTCACCCCAGTCGCCAACCTAAAGTTGGGAGGGATCACTGCGGCTCTGATGGCTCTGCTAAAACACTCTGGTCCTGAGAAATGAACTCGGCTGCTGGTGGGCACATCTCTGTCATGGCCTTCTCGGTGAGCTCTGTTCCGGTCGACCAGACCTTGCACGATAATGGATCTCGCATCAAAGCCTGGTTCTCTGGGATCGACTGGAACTCTTCGCCCAACACTGTGCTGGTGTCTGTCATCTTGCTGTCGAGGGGCGTAAGACCCACCCCTTGGGGGAGGAGTGGGCACTCGACGCCGATCATCGCGATCGAAACGGTCATCATACTGATCACGTCAACCTCCACGTCCCTCACGCCGCGGGGGCGATCTTGGGCTATGAGCCGACTGGACTATATTCGCAGTGACAGATCTACTGTGAATCCGGTTCCACGACTGTGATGCAGCTGAATTCTGATCTCCCGCTGCCCAGAGCAAATCCCTGATCTGCATCAAGCCTCTGCCAGCCTCTGACTGGGAGGGCTGAATCGACTCTGCTATTCGGGCGGCAGCCGCTAAATTCTGGATCGGAGTGCAGTATACCTGAGTCGGTGGTGGAAAGAGTTGACGTCGACTGGAGTCTGGAACTCCTTGCCGCGTGCGCTCGTCGAGTGCTCGCTGGAGGTTCTCCAGTCGAGCACGCTCAGCCAAGTTGGCTAAATGCGCGTCCTCCAAGGCATGAGCCTTGGGGGTTTCTCCTAGGATAGGAGTATGCAGAGCATCCATGTTCCGGCAGCGAAGATCTTCCCTTTGAAGAGAAGTGAGTGGCTCGGGTTGATACTCCTCGTGGACCTGTGCTGGGTCACATCCGCCGTCTCCTCCGTCGGTGTGAGGGAAGCCGGGAGGACTACGAGGACCATTGACCATTAGGAACTCCACCACTAGATCACTGCTGTCGCACTCGGATGCAGTCTCTACGGAGCCAGTCGACAGATCGAACAGGCCATAGAGAGATTCGTCGGGCTCGATTGCCGCGACTTGGGGGGTGGCCGACTGGCGGGCCACTGCATGCCTCACCCATCGCTGAAGCCTCAACCGACCGGAACGCTTGCGCTGGCGGGAGACAGGGAGGGAGGACGACGCAGGAGTCGACCGATAAGGGGCCGACGGTTGCCGCAGTAGGACGCCGCGGACACATGCGCGAAAGTGTGTCGCTCCACAGACTGGAAGCGCGTCGATGTCGAGTGGAGCCTCCTGGAGCCAAGAGGAGTCATCGGCGATGAACGTGAGCGCGCCGAGACGGATCTCGCGGCCCTCGAACAAAACTCCGCTAGAAACCATGATGAAGGTGATCGGAATAATCGCAACTTCTCCAATAAGTCGCTAAGACACTTGCCCCACGGTGGGCGCCAACTGTCGTGGTACTAAGACTGACAGTAGAATAGCGGGGTAGGTATGGAGAGGCAAGATCCTAGCTATGGAGTAGTTGTATACGCAGGGATTTACGAGTTCAGGCCCTTCTCAGAGGAAGTAACAGCCCTACGTCTCGGAGCCCGGAGGCGGTCGACTGGATTATATGCGTATGAGTTACAGGGGTGCGAACCCTTTACACTGAGGAGGAGGGTGGCTTATATAGTGTCCGCCAGACCCCTCCGGCCCTCAGTTATGCGGGGTTTAAAGTACATTAAGGCCAGGCGTTACTGGTAATGCCTTACATAAAGTGTCATCATGACCATAAAGACTACTTAATTACAGACCGTTTGTGTACAGAGTGACTCTTGAACTCCTGGCGGTCGAGTGAAGCTTCATGGTCGATTGTCTTCGAGTCCGTCGAGTGGAATCCCTCCAGGTCGACTGGAAGGCAGTTTCTTTTAGAGATGTCCTTAGGGAGGGTACCTTGAATAGGTTCATGACCCTACCCTAGGTACATGAGTTCATCAACAGGTGTCTCCGAAGGTGTTTGTTGGGTTGGCATAGATCAGGATTAGGATTTGTCACTCCGTGTTTCGAAGAGGTATCTCTGGGCCATCTCGGTAATGCTCATCACTATAAAGCCTTGCAAGCAGTGTGACTAATGAGTTAGTTGCGGGATGAAGTATTACGAAACGAGTGAAGAGACTTGCTGGTAACGAGATTGAACTAGGTATGATGATATCGACGATCGAATCTCGGGCAAGTAAACATACCGATGACAAAGGGAACAACGTATGTTGTTATGCAGTTTGACTGAGAAAGATCTTCCTAGAATATGTAGGAGCTAATATGAGCATCTAGGTTCCGCTATTGGTTATTTACCGGAGATGTGTCTTGGTCATGTCTACATAGTTCTTGAACACGTAGGGTCCGCACGCTTAACGTTCGATGATGATTTGTATTATGAGTTATGTGTTTTTGATGACCGAAGTTTGTTCAGAGTCCTGGATGAGATCACAGATGTGACGAGGAGTCTCGAAATGGTCGAGACATAAATATTGATATAATGGAAGGTTATATTCGGACATCGGAATGGTTCCAGAGTGATTCGGTTATTTTCCGGAGTACCGGGAGGTTATCGGAACGCCCCCGGGAAGTTAATGGGCTTTAGTGGAGAGAGGGAAGAAGGGCCACAAGGTGGCGCGTGCCTCCCTCCTGCCTAAACCGAATTGGATAAGGGGTGGAGGGCGTGGCCCCTCCTTCCTTCTCCTTCTCTCCTCCTTCCTTTTGCTCTGGAGAAAAAACAGGAAAGGTGGGGGCCGAATCCTACTTGGACCGGGAGTCCAAGTAGGACCCCCCTCCCTTGGCGCGCCTCTCCCTTGGCCGGCCTCCTCCTCCTCCCTCCTTTATATACGGGGGCAGGGGGCACCCTAGGACACACAAGTTGATCTTTTAGCCGTGTGCGGTGCCCCCCTCCACAGTTACACACCTCGGTCATGTCGTCGTAGTGCTTAGGCGAAGCCCTGCACCGGTAGCATCATCATCACCCTCGCCACGCTGTCGTGCTGACAAAACTCTCCCACGGCCTCAACTAGATCAAGAGTACGAGGGACGTCATCGAGCTGAATGTATGCTGAACGCGGAGGTGCCGTACGCTCGGTACTTGGATCGGTTGGATCGCGAAGACGTTTGACTACATCAACCACGTTATTGAAACGCTTCCGCTTTCGGTCTACGAGGGTACATGGACACTCTCTCCCCTCTCGTTTCTATGCATCACCTAGATAGATCTTGCGAGATCGTAGGATTTTTTCTGAAATTACCGTGGTCCCCAACAGTGGCATCTGAGCTAGGTCTATGCGTAGATGTTATATGCACGAGTAGAACACAAAGAGTTGTGAGCGATAATAGTCATACTGCTTACCAGCATGTCACACTTTGATTTGGCGGTATTGTTGGATGAAGCGGCTTAGACCGACATTACACGTACGCTTACGCGGGACTGGTTCTACCAACGTGCTTCGCACATAGGTGGCTGGTGAGTGTCTGTTTCTCAAACTTTAGTTGAATCGAGTGTGGCTACGCCCGGTCCTTGTTGAAGGTTAAAACAACACACTTGACAAAAAATCATTGTGGTTTTGATGCGTAGGTAAGAACGGTTCTTTTTTTGACCTTGGGTAAGAACGGTTCTTGCTAGAAGCCCGTAGCAGCCACGTAAAACTTGCAACAACAAAGTAGAGGATGTCTAACTTGTTTTTGCAGGGCTTGCTGTGATGTGAACTTGTTTTTGCAGGGCTTGCTGTGATGTGATATGGTCAAGGCATGATGTGATATAATTTGCTGTATGAGATGATCATGTTTTGTAACAAAGTTATCGGCAACTGGAAGGAGCCATATGGTTGTCGCTTTATTGTATGCAATGCAATCGCCATATAATTGTTTTACTTTATCACTAAGCGGTAGCGATAGTCGTAGTAACAATAGTTGGCGAGATGACAACGATGCTACGATGGAGATCAAGGTGTCGCACTGGTGACGATGGAGATCATGATGATGCTTTGGTGATGGAGATCATGAGCACAAGATGATGATGGCCATATCATGTCACATATTTTGATTGCATGTGATGTTTATCTTTTATGCATCTTATTTTGCTAAGTACGGCGTTAGCATTATAAGATGATCCCTTACTAAATTTCCAGGTATAAGTATTCTCCCTGAGTATGCACTGTTGCTACAGTTCTTTGTGCCTAGACACCACATGATGATCGGGTGTGATAAGCTCTACGTGCACATACAACGGGTGCAAGCCAGTTTTCCACCCGCAGAATACTCGGGTTAAACTTGACGAGCCTAGCATATGCAGATATGGCCTTAGAACACTAAGACTGAAAGGTCGAGCGTGAATCATATAGTAGATATGATCAAACATAGTAATGTTCACCATTGAAAACTACTCCATTTCACGTGATGATCGGACATGGTTTAGTTGATTTGGATCACGTGATCATTTAGATGACTAGAGGGATGTCTATCTAAGTGGGAGTTCTTAAGTAATATGATTAATTGAACTTTAATTTATCATGAACTTAGTCCTGATAGTATTTTGCAAATTATGTTGTAGATCAATAGCTCGCGCTATAGCTTTCCTATGTTTTTTATAAACTAAGTTGAAATATGATAGTAGCAATGATACGGACCGAGGCCGTGATCTGAGGTTTATCCTCATTGCTGCACAGAAGAATTATGTCCTTGATGCACCGCTAGGTGACAAAACTATTGCAAGAGCAAATGCAGACGCAGACATTATGAACCTTTGGCTAGCTTAATATGATGACTACTTGATAGTTTAGTGCACCATGCTTTACGACTTTGAATCGGGACTTCAAAGACGTTTTGAACGTCATGGACCATATGAGATGTTCCAGGAGTTGAAGTTAATATTTCAAGAAAATACCTGAGTTGAGAGATATGAAGTCTCCAACAAGTTCTATAGCTAAAAGATGGAGGAGAATGGCTCAAGCAGTGAGCATGTGCTCAGATTGTTTGGGTACTACAATCACTTGAATCAAGTGGGAGTTAATCTTCCAGGTAAGATAGTGATTGATAGAGTTCTCTAGTCACCATCACCAGGTTACTGGAACTTCGTGATGAACTATAGTATGCAAGGGATAATGAAAACGATTCCTGAGCTCTTCATGATGCTAAAATCGACGAAGGTAGAAATCAAGAAAGAGCATCAAGTGTTGATGATTGACAAGACCACTAGTTTCAAGAAAAGGGAAAAGGGAAAGAAAGGGAACTTCAAAATTGAATGGCAAGCAAGTTGTCACTCCCGTGAAGAAGCCCAAAGCTGGACCAAAGCCTGAAACTGAGTGCTTCTACTACAAAGGAAATGGTCACTGGAAACGGAAATACGCTGAATATTTGGTGGATAAGAAGGATGGCAAAGTGAACAAGGGTATATTTGATATACAGGTTATTGATGTGTACCTTACTAGTATTTATAGTAGCCTCTGGGTATTTGATACTTGTTCGGTTGCTAAGATTAGTAACTCAAAACAGGAGTTACAGAATAAACAGAGACTAGTTGAGGGTGAAGTGACGATGAGTGTTGGAAGTGGTTCCAAGATTGATATGATCATCATCACACACTCCCTATACTTTCGAGATTAGAGTTGAACCTAAATAAAAGATATTTGGTGTTTGCGTTGAGCATAAATATGATTAGATCATGTTTATTGCGATACGGTTATTCATCTAAGATAGAGAATAAATTGTTATTGTGTTTACACGAATAAAACCTTCTATGGTCATACACCCAATGTTGATGGTTTATTGAATCTTGATCATAGTAATACACATATTCATAATATTGATGCCAAAAGATGCAAAGTTGATAATGATAGTGCAACATATTTGCGGCACTGCTGTTTGGGTCATATCGGTGTAAAGCGCATGAAGAAACTCCATAAAGATGGATTTTTGGAATCATTTGATTATGAATAATTTTATGCTTGCAAACCGTGCCTTATGGGCAAGATGACTAAAACTCCGTTCTCCGGAACAATGGAACGAGCTAGTGACTTATTGGAAATAATAGATAACGATGTATGCGGTCCAATGAGTGTTGATGCTCATGGCATGTATCATTATTTTCTAACCTTCACAGTTGATTTGAGCAGATATGGGTATATCTACTTAATGAAACACAAGTCTGAAACATTTGAAAAGTTCTAAGAATTTCCCAGTGAAGTGGAGAATCATCGTAACATGAAAATAAAAGTTTCAATGATCTGATCGTGGAAGATAATATTTGAGCTACGAGTTTGGCCTTCATTTAAAACAATGTAGAATAGTTTCACAGCTCACGCCACACGGAACACCACAACATAATGGTGTGTCCGAACGTCGTAACCGCACTTTATTAGATATGGTGCGATCTATGATGTCTCTTACGAGGTTACCACTATCGTTTTGGGATTATGCATTAGAGTCAGCTACATTCACGTTAAACAAGGCACCATCAAAATCCGTTGAGACGAGGCCTTATGGAACTATGGTTTGGCAAGAAACCAAAGTTGTCGTTTCTTAAAGTTTGGGGCTGCGATGCTTATGTGAAAAAGCTTCAACCTGATAAGCTTGAACCCAGATCGGAGAACTGCGTCTTCATAGGATACCCAAAGGAAACTGTTGGGCACACCTTCTATCACAGATCCGAAGGCAAGATATTCATTGCTAAGAATGGATCCTTTCTAGAGAAGGAGTTTGTCTTGAAAGAAGTGAGTGGGAGGAAAGTAGAGCTTGATGAGGTAATTGTACCTTCTCCTGAATTGGAAAGTAGTTCATCACAGAAATCAGTTTAGTGATTCCTACACCAATTAGTGAGGAAGCTAATGATGATGATCATGAAACTTCAGATCAAGTTACTACAGAACCTTGTAGGTTTTCCAGAGTACAATCTGCACCAGAATGGTACGGTGATCCTATTCAGAAATTCATGTTACTAGACCATGATGAACCTACAAACTATGAGGAAGCGATGATGAGCCCAGATTCTGCGAAGTGGCTTGAGGCCATGAAATCTGAGATGGGATCCATGTATGAGAACAAAGTGTGGACTTTGGTGGACTTGCCCGATGGTCGGCAAGCCATATTAAATAAATGGATCTTCAAGAGGAAGACGGACACTGGTAGTAGTGTCACTATCTACAAAACTGGACTTGTCGCAAAAAGGTTTTCGACAAGTTCAAGGTGTTGACTACAATGAGATTTTCTCAGCTGTAGCGATGCTTAAATCCGTCCGAATCATGTTAGCAGTTGCCATATTGATGAAATCTGGCAAATGGATGTCAAAACTACATTCCATAAATGAATATTTCTTAAAGAAGAGTTGTATATGATGCAACTAGAAGGTTTTGTCAGTCCTAAAGGTACTAACAAGGTGTGCAAGCTCCAACGATCCATCTATGGACTGGTGCAAGCATCTCGGAATTGGAATATACGCCTTGATGAGTTGATCAAAGAATATAGTTTTATATAGACTTGCAGTGAAGCCTGTATTTACAAGAAAGTGAGTGGGAGCTCTGTAGCATTTCTAATATTATATGTAGATAACATATTGTTGATTGGAAATAATATAGAATTTCGGATAGCATAAAGGGATACTTAAATAAGAGTTTTTCAATGGAAGACCTCGGTGAAGCTGCTTACATATTGGGCATCAAGATCTATAGAGATAGATCAAGACGCTTAATTGGACTTTCATAAAGCACATACCTTGGTAAAGTTTTGAAGAAGTTCAAAATGGATCAGTCAAAGAAAGGGTTCTTGCCTGTATTACAAGGTGTAAAGTTGAGTAAGACTCAAAGCCTGACCACAGCAGAAAATAAAAAGAGAATGAAAGTCATTCCCTATGCCACAGTCATAGGTTCTATAAAGTATGTTGTGTTGTGTACCATACCTATTGTGTACCCTGCCCTGAGTTTGGCAAGGGAGTACAATTTTGATCTAGGAGTAGATCACTGGACATCGGTCAAGATTATCCTTAGTGAGGACTAAGGAAATATTTCTCGATTATGGAGGTGATAAAAGAGCTCGTCGTAAAAAGTTACATTGATGCAAGCATTTACACTGATCCAGATGACTCTAATTCTCAATCTAGATACATATTGAAAGTGGGAGCAATTAGCTAGAGTATCTCTGTGCAGAGCATTGTAACACAGAATGTTTGCAAAATACATACGGCTCTGAATGTGACAGACCCGTTGACTAAACTTCTCTCACAAGCAAAACATGATCACACCTTAGTACTCTTTGGGTGTTAATCACATAGCGATGTGAACTAGATTATTGACTCTAGTAAACCCTTTGGGTGTTGGTCACATGACGATGAGAACTATGGGTGTTAATCGCATACATATGTGAATATTGGTGTTAAATCACATGATGATGTGAACTAGATTATTGACTCTCGTGTAAGTGGGAAACTGAAGGAAATATGCCCGAGAGGCAATAATAAAGTTATTATTTATTTCCTTAATTCATGATAAATGTTTATTATATATGCTAGAATTGTATTAACAAGAAACTTAGTACATGTGTGAATACATAGACAAAACTTATAGTCCCTAGTATGCCTCTACTTGACTAGCTCGTTAATCAAACATGGTTATGTATCCTAACCATAGACATGTGTTGTCATTTGATGAACGGGATCATATCATTAGGAGAATGATGTAATGGACATGAACCATCCGTTAGCTTAGCATCATGATCGTGTCAGTTTCATTGCTACTGCTTTCTTCATGACTTATACATGTTCCTCAGACTATGAGATTATGCAACTCCCAAATGCCGGAGGAACACTTTGTGTGCTACCAAACATCACAACATAAAAGGGTGATTATAAAGGTGCTCTACAGGTGTCTCTGAAGGTGTTTGTTGGGTTGGCATAGATCAAGATTAGGATTCGTCACTTCGTGTTTGGAGAGGTATCTCTGGGCCATCTCGGTAATGCTCATCACTATAAAGCCTTGAAAGCAATGTGACTAATGAGTTAGTTACGGGATGAAGTATTACGAAACGAGTAAAGAGACTTGCTGGTAACGAGATTGAACTAGGTATGATGATACCAACGATCGAATCTCGGGCAAGTAAACATACCGATGAGAAAAAGGGAACAACATATGTTGTTATGCGGTTTGACTGATAAAGATCTTCGTAGAATATGTAGGAGCCAATATGAGCATCCAGGTTCCGCTATTGGTTATTGACCGGAGATGTGTCTTGGTCATGTCTACATAGTTCTCGAACCCGTAGGGTCCGCACGGTTAACGTTCGATGACGATTTGTATTATGAGTTATGTGTTTTTGATGATCGAAGTTTGTTCTGAGTCCCAGATGAGATCACGGATGTGACGAGGAGTCTCGAAATGGTCGAGACGTAAAGATCGATATATTGGAAGGTTATATTCGGACATCGGAATGGTTCCAAAGTGATTCGGGTATTTTCTGGAGTACCGGGAGGTTACCGGAACCCCCCCGGGAAGTTAATGGGCCTTTGTGGGCTTTAGTGGAGAAAGGGAAGAAGGGCCACAAGGTGGCGTGTGCCTCCCCCCTGCCCAAACCGAATTGGACAAGGGGTGGAGGGCGTGGCCCCTCCTTCCTTCTCCTTCTATCCTCCTTCCTTTTGCTCCGTAGACAAAACAGGAAAGGTGGGGGCCGAATCCTACTTGGACCGGGAGTCCAAGTAGGACTCCCCCTCCCTTGGTGCGCGTCTCCCTTGGCCTGCCTCCTGCTCCTCCCTACTTTATATATGGGTGCGGGGGGCACCCTAGGACACACAAGTTGATCTTTTAGCCGTGTGCGGTGCCCCCTCCACAGTTACACACCTTGGTCGTATCGTCGTAGTGCTTAGGCGAAGCCCTGCACCAGTAGCATCATCATCACCATCGCCATGCTGCCATGCCGATGAAACTCTCCCTCTGCCTCTACTGGATCAAGAGTACAAGGGTCGTCATCAAGCTGAACGTGTGCTGAACGCGGAGGTGCCGTACATTTGGTACTTGGATCAGTTGGATCGCGAAGACGTTTGACTACATCAACCACGTTATTGAAACGCTTCCGCTTTTGGTATACGAGGGTACGTGGACACACTCTCCCCTCTCGTTGCTATGCATCACCTAGATAGATCTTGCCGTGTTCCCCAACAGCCTTCTGGCTATAAATAGCCCACCCCCTACACCATAAGTTGGTGGCTTCTCAGAGTTAGTGCACAACTTTTGTCATTTGAGAGTAACCCACCTCCGAAGCCTTTGACAGAGAGATCCTTGCGAGGACAAAGCCCAAAACACCTAGAGCCAAAGAGTCTTAGGCATTGCTGAAGTCTTCATGTCTGCGTGACCTGAAGAGTTGTTACACTTGAGTTCTGTGAATCCTCCAGCCGGTTAGGCGTTGTGTTCTGAGCATCCAAGAGTCATTGTGGATCGCCGGTGAACAAAGTCTATGAAGGTTTGGAAGTCTACCTTGAAGACTTACCTGAGTGATTGGGCGAGGACTGGGTGTCCTTAGCTCAAGGGGAATAAGGTGAAGACGCGGTCTTCTGAGTTCAATCTTAGCCTCCCTAACCATGTGTACAGTTGTCATAGCAACTGGAACTGGTCTACCAAATCCTTGTCTTCACCAAGCAACTGGTCTATCCCCACTTCTTTTTACATTACAGTTTGTCTTCTTGAAGTCAATGCTTGCCTGTCTGATCTGATTGACTTCACTATGTGAATACTATTATCTATTTGGCTACATACTGTCTTCCATTCTGATCCGTACTACCTAGCTGCTGATAGTCTTCGTACTTTCACAATATTGCTTACTTGACTTTGGCTTGTCTAGTTTAGTCTATCTTCCGCTGCATATCAATAGGTTCATTTCATCTGTTTGTCTTCAAAAATCTCGTGTTTTGAAGACTTTCATAAAAATCGCCTATTCACCTCCCTCTAGTCGATAACTAGCACTTTCAGTAGAGCATCTCTATAATAACCCGGTTACGTTGTGACGTTTGATAGCACACAAGGTATTCCTTCAGTATCCGGGAGTTGCATAATCTCATAGTCAAAGGAATATGTATAATTCATGAAGAAAGCAATAGCAAAACTTAACGACCATTATGCTAAGCTAACGGATGGGTCTTCTCCATCACATCATTCTCCTAATGATGTGATCCCGTACATCAAATGACAACACATGTCTATGTTTAGGAAACTTAACCATCTTTGATTAACGAGCTAGTCTAGTAGAGGCTTACTAGGGACACTGTGTTTTGTCTATGTATCCACGCATGTATCAAGTTTCCGGTTAATACAATTCTAGCATGAATAATAGACATTTATCATGATATAAGGAAATATAAACAACAACTTTATTATTGCCTCTAGGGCATATTTCCTTTAGTCTCCCACTTGCACTAGAGTCAATAATCTAGATTACAATATAATGATTCTAACACCCATGGAGTCTTGGTGCTGATCATGTTTTGCTCGTGGAAGAGGCTTAGTCAACGGGTCTGCCACATTCAGATCCGTATGTATTTTGCAAATCTCTATGTCTCCCTCCTTGACTTGATCACACATGGAGTTGAAGCGTCTCTTGATGTGTTTGGTTCTTTTGTGAAATCTAGATTCCTTCGCCAAGGCAATTGCTCCAGTATTGTCACAAAATATTTTCATTGGACCCGATGCACTAGGTATTACACCTAGATCGGATATGAAATCCTTCATCCAGACTCCTTCATTCGCTGCTTCCGAGGCAGCTATGTACTCTGCTTCACACATAGATCCCACCACGACGCTTTGCTTGGAACTGCACCAACTGATAGCTCCAGCATTCAATAAATATGTATCCGGTTTGTGACTTTGAGTCATCCGGATCAGTGTCAAAGCTAGCATCGATGCAACCATTTACAATGAGCTCTTTGTCACCTCCATAAACGAGAAACATATCCTTAGTCCTTTTCAGGTACTTCAGGATGTTCTTGACCACTGTCCAGTGATCCACTCCTGGATTACTTTAGTACCTCCCTGCTAGACTTATAGCGAGGCACACATCAGGTTTGGTACACAACATAGCATACATGATAGAACCTATGGCTGAGGCATAGGGAATGGCTTTCATTTTCTCTCTATCTTCTGTAGTGGTCGGGCATTAAGTCTGACTCAACTTCACACCTTGTAATACAGGCAAGAACCCTTTCTTTAACTGATCCATTTTGAATTTCTTCAAAACTTTATCAAGGTATGTGCTTTGTGAAAGTCCAATTAAGAGTCTTGATCCATCTCTATAGATCTTGACGCCCAATATATAAGCAGCTTCGCCGAGGCCTTTCATTGAAAAACTCTTATTAAAGTATCCTTTTATGCTATCCAAAGATTCTATATCATTTCCAATCAACAATATGTCATCCACATATAATATTAGAAATGCTACAGAGCTCCCACTCACTTTCTTGTAAATACAGGCTTTTCCAAAAGTCTGTATAAAACCATATGCTTTTATCACCTCATCAAAGCATATATTCCAACTCCGAGATGCTTGCACCAGTCCATAAATGTATCGCTAGAGCTTGCACACTTTGTTAGCACCTTTAGGATCGACAAAACCTTCTGGTTGCATCATATACAACTCTTCTTTAAGAAATCCATTAAGGAATGCAGTCTTGACGTCCATCTGCCAGATTTCATAATCATAAAATGTGGCAATTGCTAACATGATTCGGACAGACTTAAATGAAGGCCAAATTCGTAACTCAAATATTCGCCTCCGCAATCAGATAGTAGAAACTTTATTTTCTTATTATGATGATTCTCCACTTCACTCTGAAATGCTTTGAACTTTTCAAATGTTTTAGACTTGTGTTTCATTAAGTAGGTATACCCATATCTGCTCAAATCATGTGTGAAGGTCAAAACATAATGATACCCGCCGCGAGCCTCAACACTCATTCATCGGTATGTATTATTTCCAATAAGTCAATAGCTCACTCCATTCTTCCGGAGAACGGAGTTTTAGTCATCTTTCCCATGAGGCATTGTTCGCAAGTATCAAATGATTCATAATAAAGTGATTCCAAAAGTCCATCCGGATGGAGTTTCTTCATGCGCTTTACACCAATATGACATAAACGGCAGTGCCAAAAATACGTTGTACTATCATTAGTTGGGGAACGTAGTATTTTAAAAAATTTCCTACGATCATGCAAGATCTATCTATGTGATGCATAGCAACGAGAGGGGAGAGTGTGTCCACGTACCTTTGTAGACCAAAAGTGGAAGCATTTCAATAACGCGATTGATGTAGTTAACTTCTTCGCGATCCAACCCAAGTACCGAACGTACAGCACCTCCACATTCAGTACACGTTCAGCTCGATGACGTGCTTTGTGCTCTTGATCCAGTTGAGGAAGAGGGTGGGTTCCGTCAGCATGACGGCATGGCGATGGTGATGATGACGTTACCGGCGCAGGGGGCTTCGCCTAAGCTCTACGATGGTATGATCGAGGTGTGTAACTGTGGAGGGGGCCACCGCACACAGTTAAGAGAAACTTCTGTGTTCTAGGGTGCCCCCTGCCCCCGTATATAAAGGAGCAAGGGGGGGAGGCCGGACGGCCCCTAGGGCGAGCCCCAAGGGAGGAGTCCTACTAGGACTACTAGTCCTAGTAGGATTCCACCACAAGGGAGAGAGGGGGAAGGAAGGAGAGGGAGAGGGAGTAGGAAAGGGGGGAGCCGCACCCTTTCCCTTGTCCTATTCGGACTCCAGGGGGGTGCGGCCTGCCCTAGCCGTCCACCTCTCTCTCCACTAAGGCCCATGGTGGCCCATTAGTTCCCCCGGGGGATTCCGGTAACCCCTCCGGCACTCCGGTTTTACCCGAAACAAACCGGAACTCTTCCAGTGTCCAAATAACATGGTCCAATATACCAATCTTTATGTCTCTACCATTTCGAGACTCCTCGTCATGTCCGTGATCTCATCCGGGACTCTGAACAAACTTCGCCCATCAAAACACATAACTCATAATACATATCGTCATCGAACGTTAAGCGTGCGGACCCTACGGGTTCGAGAACTATGTAGATATGACCGAGACACATCTCCGATCAATAACCAATAGCGGAACCTAGATGCAAATATTGGCTCCTACATATTCTACGAAGATCTTTATCGGTCAAACCGCATAACAACATACGTTGTTCCCTTTGTCATCGGTATGTTACTTGCTCGAGATTCGATCGTCGGTATCATCATACCTAGTTCAATCTCGTTACCGACAAGTCTCTTTACTCATTCTGTAATACTTAATCCCGCAACTAACTCATTAGGCACATTGCTTGCAAGGCCTATAGTGATGAGTATTACCGAGAGGGCCCATAGACACCTCTCCGAAACACGGAGTGACAAATCCTAATCTCGATCTATGCCAATCCAATAAACACCTTCGGAGACACCTGTAGAGCATCTTTATAATCACCCATTTACGTTGTGACGTTTGATAGCACATGCTACGTCTTGAGCTCGCGTTGGTTTTCCTTGAAGAGGAAAGGGTGATGCAGCAATAGTAGCGTAAGTATTTCCCTCAGTTTTTGAGAACCAAGGTATCAATCCAGTAGGAGGCTCCTCAGAAGTCCCTCACACCTACACAAACAAACAAAGAACTCGCAACCAACTCAATAAAGGGGTTGTCAATCCCTTCACGGCCACTTGCGAAAGTGAGATCTGATAGAGATTGTATGATAAGATATATATATTTTTGGTATTTTATAATATAGATTGGAAAAGTAAAGATGCAAATAAAAGTAGATTGGAAGCTTATATGATAAAAGATAGACCCGGGGGCCATAGGTTTCACCAGTGGCTTCTCTCAAGATAGCATAAGTATTACGGTGGGTGAACAAATTACTGTCGAGCAATTGATAGAAAAGCGAATAATTATGAGATTATCTAGGCATGATCATGTATATAGGCATCATGTTCGTGACAAGTAGACCGACTCCTGCCTACATCTACTACTGTTACTCCACACGTCGACCCCTATCCAGCATGCATCTAGAGTATTAAGTTCATAAAGAACAGAGTAACGCATTAAGAAAGATGACATGATGTAGAGGGATAAACTCATGCAATATGATTTAAACCCCATCTTTTTATCCTCGATGGCAACAATACAATACGTGCCTTGCTGCCCCTTCTATCACTGGGAAATGACACCGCAAGATTGAACCCAAAGCTAAGCACTTCTCCCATTGCAAGAAAGATCAATCTAGTAGGCCAAACCAAACTGATAATTCAAAGAGACTTGCAAAGATAACTTAATCACACATAAAAGAATTCAGAGGAGATTCAAATATTTCTCATAGATAAACTTGATCATAAACCCACAATTCATCGGATCTCAACAAACACACCGCAAAAAGAGTTACATCGAATAGATCTCCAAGAAGATCAAGGAGAACATGGTATTGAGATCCAAAAAGAGAGAAGAAGCCATCTAGCTAATATCTATGGACACGAAGGTCTGTGGTAAACTACTCACAACTCATCGGAGGGGCTATGGTGTTGATGTAGAAGCCCTCTGTGGTTGATTCCCCCTCCGGCGGAGCGCCGATGAAGGCTCCAACATGGGATCTCGCGGATACAGAAGGTTGCGGCGGTGGAATTAGGTTTTTGTGGCTTGTTCTGATGTTCTCGGGGTACGTGGGTATATATAGGAGGAAGAAGTAGGTCGGTGGACGCCCGAGGGGCCCACGAGATAGGCGGCGCGCCTAGTAGGGGGGGCCCTCCACCCTCGTGGCCGCCTTGGCTGCTTCTTGACTTGCACTCCAAGTCCTCTGGGTCACGTTTGTTCCAAAAATCACGCTCTCGAAGGTTTCATCTCGTTTGGACTCCATTTGATATTCCTTTTCTTTGAAATACTGAAATAGGCAAAAAAATAGCAATTCGGGCTGGGCCTCCGGTTAGTAGGTTAGTCCCAAAAATGATATAAAAGTGTAAAGTAAAGCCGATAAACATCCAAAACAGGTAATACAATAGCATGGAACAATCAAAAATTATAGATACGTTGGATACGTATCAAGCATCCCCAAGCTTACTTCCTGCTCGTCCTCGAGTAGGTAAATGATAAAAACAGAATTTTTGATGTATAATGCTACCTAGCATAATTCTCAATGTAATTTTCTTTATTGTGGCATGAATATTCAGATCCAAATGATTCAAAACAAAAGTTCATATTGACATAAGAAATAATAATACTTCAAGCATACTTAATCAAGCAATTATGTCTTCTCAAAAGAACATGGCCAAAGAAATTTATCCCTACAAAATCATATAGTTTGGCTATTGCTCTATCTTCATCACACAAAGTATTAAATCATGCACAACCCCGATGACAAGCTAAGCAATTGTTTCATACTTTAGTAATCTCAAACTTTTTCAACTTTCACGCAACACATGAGCATGAGCCATGGACATAGCACTATATGTGGAATAGAATGGTGGTTGTGGAGAAGACAAAAAATGAGGAAGATAGTCTCACATCAACTAGGCATATCAATGGGCTATGGAGATGCCCATTAATATATATCAATGTGAGTGAGTAGGGATTGCCATGCGACGGATGCACTAGAGCTATAAATGTATGAAAGCTCAAGAAAAGAAACTAAGTGGGTGTGCATCCAACTCGCTTGCTCACGAAGACCTAGGGCATTTTGAGGAGGCCCATCATTGGAATATACAAGCAAAGTTCTATAATGAAAATTCCCACTAGTATATGAAAGTGACAACATAGGAGACTCTCTATCATAAAGATCATGGTGCTACTTTGAAGCACAAGTGTGGTAAAAGGATAGTAGCATTGTCCCTTCTCTCTTTTTCTCTCATTTTTTATTTGGCCTTTCTCTCATTTTTTTATTTTTGGCCTTTCTCTTTTTTTAGTCTGAAGTCTCATTCCGACTTGTGGGGGAATCATAGTCTCCATCATCCTTTCCTCACAGGGACAATGCTCTAATAATGAAGATCATCACACTTTTATTTACTTACAACTCAAGATTGCAACTCAGTACTTAGAACAAGATATGACGTGAATGCCTCCGGCGGTGTACGGGGATATGCAATGAATCAAGAGTGACATGTATGAAAATTATGAAGGTGGCCTAGCCACAAATACAACGTCAACTACATGATCATGCAAAGAGCAATATGACAATAATGATGCGTGTCATATAAACGAAACGATGGAAAGTTGCATGGAAATATATCTCGGAATGGCTATGGAAATGCCATAATAGGTATGTATGGTGGATGTTTTGAGGAAGGTATATGGTGGGTGTATGGTACCGACAGAAGTTGCGCGGCACAAGAGATGCTAGAAATGGTGGAAGGGTGAGAGTGCGTATAATCCATGGACTCAACATTAGTCATAAAGAACTCATGTACTTATTGCAAAAATCTACAAGTCATTGAAAACAAAGTACTACGCGCATGCTCCTAGGGGTATATATTGGTAGGAAAAGACCATCGCTCGTCCCCGACTGCCACTCATAAGGAAGACAATCAATAAATAAAATTGTGCTCCAACTTCATCACAAAGCGGTTCACCATACGTGCATGCTACGGGAATCATGAACTTCAATACAAGTATTATTTTAAATTCATAATCACCCAACTAGCATGACTCTAATATTACCATCCTCATATCTCAAAACAATTATCAAGTATCAAATTGATCATAGCATCCAATTCACTTTTTATGATAGTTTTTATTATACCCAACTTGGATGCTCATCATTCTAGGACTAATTTTATAACCATAGCAAATACCATGCTGTTCTAAGAGACTCTCAAAATAGTATAAGTGAATCATGAGAGATCAACAATTTCTTCAAAATTAAGCCACAGCCGTGCTCTAAAAGATATAAGTGAAGCACTAGAGCAAAAACTATCAAGCTAAAAAAATATATAAGTGAAGCACATAGCGTATTCTAATAAATTCTAATCAAGTGGGCTTCTCCCAAAAGGTGTGTACAGCAAGGATGATTGTGGTAAACTAACAAGCAAATACTAATATCATACAATACGCTCCAAGCAAAACAAATATCATGTGGCGAATAAAAATATAGCTCCAAGTAAAGTTACCGATAAACGAAGACGAAAGAGGGGATGCCTTCCGGGGGCATCCCCAAGCTTAGGATTTTGGATATTATTGAATATCTTGGGGTGCCATGGGAATCCCCAAGCTTAGGCTCTTTCCACTCCTTATTCCATAGTCCATCAAATCTTTACCCAAAACTTGAAAACTTCACAACACAAAACTCAACTGGAAATCTCATAAGCTACGTTAGTGAAAGAAAGAAAAACCACCAAATAAGGTACTGTAATGAACTCATTATTTATTTATATTGGTGTTAAACCTACTGTATTCCAAGTTCTCTATGGTTCATACCACTTAATACTAGCCATAGATGCATCAAAATAAGCAAACAACACACGAAAAACAGAATCTTTAAAAAACAGAACAGTCTGTAGCAATCTGTAACTCTCGAATACTTCTGGAACTTTAAAAATCCTACCAAAATAGTAAGTCCTGGGAAATTTTTCTATTGATCTTCAGCAAAAATAATCAACGCAAAAGCACGTTCCTGTGAATTACTAAAATTGTTTTCGTGTGTGCAAAGTTTCTGTTTTTCAGCAGAATCAAATTAACTATCACCATAGGTTATCCTATAGGTTCTACTTGGCACAAACACTAACTAAAACATAAAAACATATCTAAACATAAGGTAGATGCAAAATTTATTACTAAACATAAAAAAACAAAAAACACAAATAACATTGGGTTGCCTCCCAACTAGCGCTATCGTTTAACGCCCCTATCTAGGCATAAAAGCAAGGATTGATCTAAGTAGTGCCATCCTTGGCACTCAATTCATAAGTAGCTCACATGATAGATTCATAAGGTAATTTAACCTTGTTTCTTGGAAAGTGCTACATGACTTTCCTTAATGGAAATTGGAATCTAATATTCCCTTCCTTCATATCAATAATCGCACCAATCGTTCTAAGGAAAGATCTACCAAGAATAATAGGGCAAGAAAGATTGCAATCTATATTAAGAACGATAACATCTACGGGCACCAAATTTCTATTTGCAACAATGAGAACATCATTGATCCTTCCCATTGGCTTTTTAATGGTGGAATCCGCAAGGTGCAAATTTAAAGAGAAATCATCAAGATCATGGAAACCTAGAATATCACATAAAGTTTTGAATCGTGGAAACACTAGCACCCAAATCACATAAAGCATAACACTCATGATCTTTAATTTTAATCTTTATAGTAGGTTCCCACTAATCATAAAGTTTTCTAGGTATAGAAACTTTCAAATTAAGTTTTTCATCAAAAGATTGCATCAAGGCATCAACAATATGTTTGGTAAAAGCTTTATTTTGACTATAAGCATGAGGAGAATTCACAACGGATTGCAACAAGGAAATACAATCTTCTAAGGAACAATTATCATAATTAAATTCCTTGAAATCCAAGATAGTGGGTTCAATGGTATTTAAAGTCTTGACCTCTCCAATCCCACTTTTACCAAATTTAGCATCACGATCTAAAAACTCCGAATCATTGGGACGCCTTTTAACTAAAGTTGACTCATCTCCAGTCCCATCATTATTAAGATTCATATTGCAAAACAAAGATCTAATAGGGGACACATCAAAAACTTTAAGATCTTCATCATTATTTTCATGGAAACTAGAAGAACACGCCTTTATAAAGCAATCTTTCTTAGCATGCAATCTAGCGGTTCTTTCTTTGCACTCATCAATGGAAATTATCATAGCTTTGAGAGACTCATTGATATCATGCTTAGGAGGAGTAGATCTAAGTTTCAAAGAATCAACATCAAGCGAGAGTCTATCAACGTTCCTAGCCAAATCATCAACTTTGAGCAATTTTTCTTCAAGCAAGGCATTAAAATTCTTTTGAGAGATCATAAATTATTTCACACTATTATCAAAATCAGAGGGCATCTTATTAAAATTACCATAAGAATTATTGTAGGAATTTCCATAATTAGTAGAGGAATGGCTAGGGAACGTCTAGGATTAAAGTTTCCTTTATAAGCATTGTTACCAAAATTATTCCTACCAACAAAATTCACATCCATAGATTCATTATTATTCCCAATCAAAGTAGACAAAGGCATATCATTGGGATCAATAGGAGCACTCTTAGTAGCAAACAATTTCATAAGTTCATCCATCTCTCCACTCAAAACATTAATTTCTTCTATAGCATGCACTTTTTTACTAGTAGATCTTTCGGTGTGCCATTGAGAATAATTAGCCATAATATTATCAAGGAGTTTTGTAGCTTCTCCTAAGGTGATTTCCATAAACGTGCCTACCGCGGCCGAATCTAAAAGATTTCTAGAAGCAAAATTCAATCCGGCATAAAAATTTTGTTTGATCATCCATAAATTCAAACCATGAGTAGGGCAATTGCGAATCATCAATTTCATTCTTTCCCAAGATTGGGCAACATGATCATGATCAAGTTGTCAAAAATTCATAATATCGTTCCTAAGAGTGATGATCTTAGCAGGAGTAAAATACTTAGAGATAAAAGCATCTTTGCACTTGTCCCATGAATCAATACTATTCTTAGGCAAAGACGAAAACCAAACTTTAGCACGATCTCTAAGTGAAAACGGAAATAACTTCAATTTAACAATATCATTATCCGTATCTTTCTTCTTTTGCATCTCACACAAATCAACAAAGTTGTTTAGATGGGTAGCGGCATCTTCACTAGGAAGGCCGGCGAATTGATCTTTCATAACAAGATTCAGCAAAGTAGTATTGATTTCACAAGACTCAATATCATTAAGAGGAGCAATCGAAGTACTAAGGAAATCATTATTATTGGTATTGGAGAAATCACACAGTTTGGTATTATCTTGCACCATCGCGACAAGTAATCCAACACACAACCAAACAAGAAGAGGCAAACGAAAGAGAGAGGAGATTGGGAAAGAGAGGGCGAATAAAACGGAAAGGGTGAAGTGGGGGAGAGGAAAACGAGAGGCAAATGGCAAATAATATAAATGCAAGGGAGATGAGTTTGTGATGTGTACTTGGTATCTCTTGACTTGAGCGAAGACGTCCCCGGCAACGGCGCCAGAAATCCTTCTTGCTACGTCTTGAGCATGCGTTGGTTTTCCTTGAAGAGGAAAGGGTGATGCAACAATAGTAACGTAAGTATTTCCCTCAGTTTTTGAGAACCAAGGTATCAATCCAGTAGGAGGCTCCTCAGAAGTCTCACGCACCTACACAAACAAACAAAGAACTCGCAACCAACGCAATAAAGGGGTTGTCAATCCCTTCAAGGCCACTTATGAAAGTGAGATCTGATAGAGATAGTATGATAAGATAAATATATTTTTGGTATTTTATAATATAGATTGGAAAAAGTAAAGATGCAAATAAAAGTAGATTAAAAGCTTATATGATAGCATAAGTATTATGGTGGGTGAACAAATTACTGTCGAGCAATTGATAAAAAAGCGAACAATTATGAGATTATCTAGGCATGATCATGTATATAGGCATCACGTCTGTGACAAGTAGACCGACTCCTGCCTGCATCTACTACTATTACTCCACACATCAACCGCTATCCAGCATGCATCTAGAGTATTAAGTTCATAAAGAACAGAGTAACGCATTAAGAAAGATGACATGATGTAGAGGGATAAACTCATTCAATATGATATAAACCCCATCATTTTATCCTCAATGGCAACAATACAAACGTGCCTTGCTGCCCCTGCTGTCACTGGGAAAGGACACCGCAAGATTGAACCCAAAGCTAAGCACTTCTCCCATTGCAAGAAAGATCAATCTAGTAGGCCAAACCAAACTGATAATTCGAAGAGACTTGCAAAGATAACTTAATCATACATAAAAGAATTCAGAGGATATTCAAATATTTCTCATAGATAAACTTGATCATAAACCCACAATTCATCGGATCTCGACAAACACACCGCAAAAAGAGTTACATCGAATAGATCTCCAAGAAGATCAAGGAGAACATGGTATTGAGATCCAAAAAGAGAGAAGAAGCCATCTAGCTAATAACTATGGACCCGAAGGTCCGTGGTAAACTACTCACAACTCATCGGAGGGGCTATGGTGTCGATGTAGAAGCCCTCCATGGTTGATTCCCCCTCCGGCGGAGCGCCGGCCAACGCTCCAAGATGGGATCTCGCGGATACAGAAGGTTGCGGTGGTGGAATTAGGTTTTCGTGGCTTGTTCTGATATTCTCGGGGTACGTGGGTATATATAGGAGGAAGAAGTAGGTCGGTGGACGCCCGAGGGGCCCACGAGATAGGGGGGCGCGCCCAGGGGGGGGGGGGCGCTGTCCACCCTCATGGTCGCCTCGGCTGCTTCTTGACTTGCACTCCAAGTCCTCTGGGTCACGTTTGTTCCAAAAATCACGCTCCCGAAGGTTTCATCTCGTTTGGACTCCGTTTGATATTCCTTTTCTTCGAAATACTAAAATAGGCAAAAAAACAGCAATACGGGCTGGGCCTCCGGTTAGTAGGTTAGTCCCAAAAATGATATAAAAGTGTAAAGTAAACCCCATAAACATCCAAAATAGGTAATATAATAGCATGGAACAATAAAAAATTATAGATACGTTGGAGACGTATTAGCACACAAGGTGTTCCTCCAGTATTCGGGAGTTGCATAATCTCATAGTGTGTGGAATATGTATAAGTCATGAAGAAAGCAGTAGCAATGAAATTGTAACGATCATAATGCTAAGCTAACGGATGCGTCTTGTCCATCACATCATTCTCCTAATGATGTGATCCCGTTCATCAAATGACAACACATGTCTATGGTTAGGAAACATAACCATCTTTTATTAACGATCTAGTCAAGTAGAGGCATACTAGGGACACTTTGTTTTGTCTAGGTATTCACACATGTACTAAGTTTCTGGTTAATACAATTCTAGCAAGAATAATAAACATTTATCATGATATAAGGAAATATAACTAACAACTTTATTATTGCCTCTAGGGCATATTTCCTTCATTGTTATCAACTTTGCATCTTTTGGCATCAATTTTATGAATATGTGTATCACCACGATCGAGATTCAACAAAAATAGACTACTCTTCAAGGGTGCATGACCATAAAAGATACTACTTATATAAATAGAACAACCATTATTCTCTGATTTAAATGAATAATCGTCTTGCATTAAACAAGATCTAGATATAATGTTCATGCTCAATGCTGGCACCAAATAACAATTATTCAGGTCTAAAACTAATCCCGAAGGTAGATTTAGAGGTAGCATGCCGACAGCGATCACATCGAGCTTGGTACCATTCCCGACGCGCATTGTCACCTCATCCTTAGCCAATCTTCATTTAATCCGTAGTCCCTGTTTTGAGTTACAAATATGAGCAATTGAACTGGTATCAAATACCCAGGCACTACTACAAGCATTAGTAAGGTACACATCAATAACATGTATATCGACTATACCTTTGTTCACTTTGCCATCCTTCTTATCGGCCAAATACTTGGGGCAGTTCTGCTTCCAGTGACTAATCCCTTTGTAGTAGATGCACTCAGTTTCAGGCTTAGGTCCATACTTGGGCTTCTTCCCGGGAGTGGCAACTTGCTTTCCATTCTTCTTGAAGTTACCTTCTTTCCTTTGCCCCTTTTATTGAAACTAGTGGTCTTGTTAACCATCAGCACTTGAAGCTCCTTCTTGATTTCTACCTCCGCAGCTTTCAACATTGCAAAGAGCTCGAGAATAGTCTTCTCCATCCCTTGCATATTATAGTTCATCATGAAGCCTTTATAGCTTGGTGGTAGTGATGGAAGAACTCTGTCACTAACACTATCGTTTGGAAGATTAACTCATAGCTGAGTCAAGTGGTTATGATACCCAGACATTCTGAGTATGTGTTCACTGACAGAACTGTTCTCCTCCATCTTACATCTATAGAACTTGTTCGAGACTTCATATCTCTCAACTCGGGCATTTGCTTGAAATATTAACTTCAACTCTTGGAACATCTCATATGCTCCATGATGTTCAAAACGTCTTTGAAGTCCCGATTCTAAGCCGTAAATCATGGCACATTGAACTATCAAGTAGTCATCAGATCAAGCTTGCTAGACGTTCATAACATCAGCATCTGCTCCTGCAGCAGGCCTTTCACCTAGCGGTGCATCAAGGACATAATTCTTCTGTTCAACAATGAGGATCATCCTCAAGTTACAGACCTTGTCCGTGTAGTTGCTACCATCATCTTTCAACTTAGCTTTCTCTAGGAACACATTAAAATTCAAGGGAACAGTAGCACGTGCCATTGATCTATAACATAGATATGCAAAAACTATCAGGACTAAGTTCACGATAAATTAAGTTCAATTAATCATATTACTTAAGAACTCCCACTTAGATAGACATCCCTCGAGTCATCTAAATGATCACGTGTTCCAAATCAATTAAACCATGTCCGATCATCACGTTAGATGGAGTAATTTTCAATGCTGAACATCTCTATGTAGCTCATGTCTACTATATGATTCATGCTCGACCTTTAGGTCTCTAGTGTTCCGAGGCCATGTGTGTACATGCTAGGCTCCACTACAAAAAAAGACACATCCGTGACATTTTGGGCCGAACGAATTTTTTTCTGTCATACTTATGACACTTCTATGACGGTAATTGTGACAAAACCCGGTATCATCATAGATGTGGTGGGCTCCTACTTCTATGACAAAAAAACATGATAGAAAATGGGCTTTTTGTCCTGGGCGGGCCGGAGACGCAGCTACATGACATTCTTTGGGACGTCCATGACGGAAAAAACAGTGGTAGAAGCGAGGGCGAGGAAAATATAGGGGAGTTCTGGGTTACGGTGGGTGGTCGGGGGCCGAGCGATGCATGTTTCTCTTGTACCATAAGCGCGTGGGTGCGAGGCGTTGGGCTCAAACTGAACCCGAGCGAGGCGTTGGGCTCTAACTGAACCCGAGTGATTGCACTAGCTACGTTACTGAACCCGAGTGATTCCTTCGCTACCGTTGCTAACTGAAGCCGATCGTTGCTGCCTCTGGATGAACAGTGAGTGTTGCTTGGGGGGGGGGGGTGGATGAACAGTGAGCGTTGCTGGGGGGTTTGGATGAATAGTTCCCTGTGGGGGTGGATGAACTGGACCCCGTGGTGTTGCCTCTGGATGAACAGGACCCCGATCGATCGAGCCGGTTGGGGCTGGATGAACAGGACCCCGTGGAGGGCTGGATGAACAGGACGACCCCATGGAGGGCTGGTTGAACAGTAGCCGGTGGAGGGCTGGATGAACAGTAGCCCATGGAGGGGTGGTTGAACGGGAGCCCGTGGAGAGGGCTGGTTGAATAGTAGCCGGTGGAGTAGCGCGCGGTGGAGGCTACATGAACAGGAGCCCGTGGATGAACAGTCATAGGTGGATGCTCGAGGAGGTCGACGATGGATGAATAGTAGCCCGTGGAGGCTAGAGGAGGTCGACGGTGGAAATGAACAGTATCCCGTGGAGTCCCGTTTTGCGGTACGCCACACCCCTCCCGATGAACATGACCCCCGTTTCAACCGTAGCGCTCCAACACAAGTCCATTTCCTCTGTTTTGCGCTACGCCACACCCCTCCCGATCAACAGGACCCCGTTTCGACCATAGAAGGTCCAACAGAAGTCCATTTCCTTCATTTTGCGGTATGCCAGACCCCTCCCGATGAACAGGATCCCGTTTTGGACGTGGCCGATCGAACGCAAGGCTGTTTCCTCTGTTCTGTGATACGCCAGGCCTCATTTCCATCGGCTGTTCCATCCGAGCCCTCCCAATGACCACGACGACGCATTCCGTTCTGACCCAGCCAGTTGGCTCCCCATGAACACGACAACGACGCTGTTTCTCCGTTCCGACCCAGCCAGGTACACGAGCCCTGGCCGTACGTATGTGCGAGTAAGCGTTTGAGACCCCGCCCGTATGTACGTACGTGGCCGTATTTACTTTCTTGCACCCTGGCCACTGTACCTACATGCACATGCTATGTGAGCGCCTCTACTACGACACGTGCGCGTCTACATTGACCAGTATATATGTACACGTTCGCGACCAGAATGACAATGCTACGTACGCTTCGATCATGTGGGTCCCGACTGTCAAGCACTTCCTTGCGTGTGAAGATGTAGCTGGTGTTTCCCAGCAGTCAGGGGGGCGAATCATTTTTTTGCCCGTAATATGGACGCACTTCCTTGCGTGCGAAGATGTAGCTGGTGGGTCCCATCAGTCAGGGGGGAAACGTTTTTTTCACGAAATACGATGGCCCGTCCGGTGGGTCCCTCCTGTTAGGTGGAGGAATAATTATTTTGCGTGTAATAAGGAGGCACTTCCTTGCGGCTGCCGTGGACCCAGCTGTCAGCCTCTCCATGTACATTACTCTTCCGATGGAAGTCGTTCCTTGACCACGTTGACCATGCCGCACCGAGAGCACCAGGGCGGTGGACGATGGCGAGGCCTGGGAAGGGGACGACGTGGAGCCGGGGAAGACGCGACAGTGGAAGCCCGGGCGAAGAGGAGTACGAGGGTTCACTGGTTCGGCTGCGGTGTGAGGATGCCGTCGCCGCAGAATAACAGGGGGTGTGGGTGAGTAGAGGGATGCCCTGGCCAGCGATGGGAGTATTAGGGGCGGTGAGGCCTACATGGCAGCACAGCCGGCCACGGGAGGTGGGAGCAGGCGGTCCCGCCGGCGCTGGATTTGGCAGCTGGAGCAAGAAGATCAGAGATTGAAGAAACACGACGGCCGTTGGATTGACATCCAATGGTTACGTCTGCTAGAATCGTTTGTTGGCGCATATAATAACTAAAAAAAATCTTGCATACACGCCAACTTAATAGGCCCACAAGTCAGACCATTCCCTCTTTTTAATAATTTATATATAGCTCATTGCAACTTCTTATGCAATTTATTGCAGTCCGTTTTTTTGTTGGCCAGGGCCAGGGTTAAAAATTTAAACAAAATTTCGCATATTTCTGTGGGTTCCAAACTATTTTTAATACCGAAATGTCGAGCCAAATTTAAAGTACTTTAAAGATATATTTAAATTAGGTTAAAGCCCAGTGAAATAGGAATCTGAAAATGTGAAAAAAAATTCAGAAATTATAAAGTAATTGCCAATTTGTCATCTGTTTTTATATTTACAACCCATTTCATATTACTTTCAAGATTTGCAGGCGTCTTGAATGAGTTGCAGCCCATCAGGGCATAGAAAAATAATTAGGCCTGGATTGTGTATTCTTCATAAAAAATAAACTGGGCTCATTTTCACAAAGAAAAAATAGTTGGGCTGGTCACATGGTGAACATAAAATATAAGCCTAGGCTAGACGGGCCACAGCCCAGTTCAAACCCTGCTCCTTCTCAACAATAACAAGAATAATACTGCTCGAGCAGCTACGTCCCAGGTGTCAGCTGATCTTGTGTTGTTCTCCTGTCTATTGAATATATACGCACACAATGTCGTGGGTCCCAGATGTTAGGAAAACACTAGGAGGAAGCATTTTCTTTTTCCATACGCTGACATGGTAGGCCCCTACTGTCATCCTCTCCATGTACTTCTACCAATTCCTGTTGTTTGTTGACCATGTTGACAACGCGAGAGGCCGGCGCCGTGGCGAGCGCACCGAAGCGCGCGGAGGATGATGGCGAGGCCTCGGACGTCGGCGTTAACATTTAGGAGACAGAGGGGCAGCCTTGCATGCGCTGAGGCGCAGCTATCCATGGGAGGCAGAAGCAGGCGGCCCCGCTGGCGCTGGTTTGGTTTTGGTGGCTGGAGGAAGACATGACTGAAGAAACACGACAGACTGTAAAAGTAGCAGGAGTACTTAACAACCTTAACTGAAACCAGCAGGGTCACTTAACAACCATAGCTGAAAGCATTATGAGTACTTATACAGGTTCAACCGTGCAAAGCACGCCTCGAACAGTGCTACTTTGCCTAGAGTTAACCAAGGGTGAGGCCTCCAAGATCCAGGACAAGGCCCAGGCACCACCCCGCGCATCCACGACCTTCTGAAAGCGGCTTCATCTCGCAATGTGGTCAATAAACAGGATATTCACTTTAGAGCCATGGAAAAGCAGGAACATAATATTCTGTCCTATTCTCCAAGATGGACGTGCCTTCATTATTTGAGACCACCCATGAATAAGTATCTTTTTGAAGGAAATTGCCCTAGAGGCAATAATAAAGTTATTATTTATTTCCTTATATCATGATAAATGTTTATTATTCATGCTAGAATTGTATTAACCGGAAACATAATACATGTGTGAATATATAGACAAACAGAGTGTCACTAGTATGCCTCTACTTGACTAGCTTGTTAATCAAAGATGGTTATGTTTCCTAACCATGGACAAAGAGTTGTTATTTGATTAACGGGATCACATCATTAGTTGAATGATCTGATTGACATGACCCATTCCGTTAGCTTAGCACCCGATCGTTTAGTATGTTGCTATTGCTTTCTTCATGACTTATACATGTTCCTATGACTGTGAGATTATGCAACTCCCGTTTACCGGAGGAACACTTTGTGTGCTACCAAACGTCACAACGTAACTGGGTGATTATAAAGGTGCTCTACAGGTGTCTCCAAAGGTACTTGTTGGGTTGGCGTATTTCGAGATTAGGATTTGTCACTCCGAATGTCGGAGAGGTATCTCTGGGCCCTCTCGGTAATGCACATCACTTAAGCCTTGCAAGCATTGCAACTAATGAGTTAGTTGCGAGATGATGTATTACGGAACGAGTAAAGAGACTTGCCGGTAACGAGATTGAACTAGGTATTGGATACCGACGATCGAATCTCGGGCAAGTAACATAGCGATGACAAAGGGAACAACGTATGTTGTTATGCGGTCTGACGGATAAAGATCTTCGTAGAATATGTAGGAACCAATATGGGCATCCAGGTCCCGCTATTGGTTATTGGCCGAGAATAGTTCTAGGTCATGTCTACATAGTTCTCAAACCCGTAGGGTCCGCACGCTTAAGGTTTCGATGACAGTTATATTATGAGTTTATGAGTTTTGATGTACCGAAGGAGTTCGGAGTCCCGGATGAGATCGGGGACATGACGAGGAGTCTCGAAATGGTCGAGACATAAAGATCGATATATTGGACGACTATATTCGGAGTTTGAAAAGGTTCCGAGTGATTCGGGTATTTTTCGGAGTACCGGAGAGTTACGGGAATTCGCCGGGGAGTATATGGGCCTTATTGGGCCATACGGGAATAGAGGAGAGAGGCCGAAAGGAATGAGGCGCGCAGCCCCCCTCTGGTCCGAATTGGACAAGGGGTGCGGCCCCCTTTTCCTTCCTCCTCTCCCCCTCTTACCCCCCTTCTCCTACTCCAACAAGGAAGGAGGAAGTCCTACTCCCGGTTGGAGTAGGACTCCCCTTGGCGCGCCCCTTCTAGGGCCGGCTGGCCTCCCTCTCTTGCTCCTTTATATACGGGGGCAGGAGGGCACCCCATGACACACAAGTTGATCTACGGATCGTTCCTTATCCGTGTGCGGTGCCCCCCTCCACCATATTCCACCTCGGTCATATCGTCGCGGAGTTTAGGCGAAGCCCTGCGCCAGTAGAAGATCATCATCGTCACCACGCCATCGTGCTGACGAAACTCATCCCCGAAGCTTTGCTGGATCGGAGCCCGGGGATCGTCATCGAGCTGAACGTGTGCTGAACTCGGAGGTGCCGTACGTTCGGTGCTTGGATCGGTCGGATCGTGAAGACGTACGGCTACATCAACCGCGTTGTCATAACGCTTCCGCTTACGGTTTACGAGGGTACGTGGACAATACTCTCCCCTCTCGTTGCTATGCCATCACCATGATCTTGCGTGTGCGTGGGATAATTTTTGAAATTACTATGTTACCCAATAGTGGCATCCGAGCCTAGGTTTTATGCGTTGATGTTATATGCACGAGTAGAACACAAGTGAGTTGTGGGCGATACAAGTCATACTGCTAGCATGTCATGCTTTGGTTCGGCGGTATTGTTGGATGAAGCGGCCCGGACCGACATTACGCGTACGCTTACGCGAGACTGGTTTTACCGCCGTGCTTTGCACACAGGTGACTAGCGGGTGTCTGTTTCTCCAACTTTAGTTGAACCGAGTGTGGCTACGCTCGGTCCTTGCGAAGGTTAAAACAGCACCAACTTGACGAACTATCGTTGTGGTTTTGATGCGTAGGTAAGAACGGTTCTTGCAAAGCCCGTAGCAGCCACGTAAAATTTGCAACAACAAAGTAGAGGATGTCTAACTTGTTTTTGCAGGGCATGTTGTGATGTGATATGGTCAAGACGTGATAAGATATAAGTTGTTGTATGAGATGATCATGTTGTGTTGAAGTTATCGGCAACTGGCAGAAGCCCTATGGATGTCTCTTTGTTGCATAAGATGCAAGTGCCAAATAATTGCTTTACTTTATCGCTATACGATAGCAATAGTTGCAAGAGCAATCGTTGGTGAGACAACCATGTGATGACACATTGATATAGATCAAGATGATGAAGATCATGGTGTCGTGCCGGTGACGATAGAGATCATGACAGTACTTTGGAGATGGAGATCAAAGGCGCAAGATGATCATGGCCATATCATGTCACATATTTTGATTGCATATGATGTTTATCTATTATTCATCTTATTCTTGCTTTGTTTGACGGTAGCATTTTAAGATGATCTCTCACTAATTATCAAGAAGTGTTCTCCCTGAGTATGCACCATTGCCAAAGTTCGTCGTGCCCAGACACCACGTGATGATCGGGTGTGATAAGCTCTACGTCCATCTACAACGGGTGCAAGCCAGTTTTGCACACGCGGAATACTCAGGTTAAACTTGACGAGCCTAGCATATGCAGATATGGCCTCGGAACATGGAGACCGAAAGGTTGAGCGTGAATCATATAGTATATATGATCAACATAGCGATGTTCACTATTGAAAGCTACTCCATTTCACGTGATGATCGGTTATGGTTTAGTTGATTTGGATCACGTGATCACTTAGAGGATTAGAGGGATGTCTATCTAAGTGGGAGTTCTTAAGTAATATGATTAATTGAACTTTAATTTATCATGGACTTAGTCCTGGTAGTATTAGCATATCTATGTTGTAGATCAATAGCTCGCGTTGTTGCTTTTATATGTTTATTTTGATATGTTCCTAGAGAAAATTGCGTTGAAAGATGTTAGTAGCAATGATGCGGATTGGATCCGTGATCTGAGGTTTATCCTCATTGCTGCATAGAAGAATTATGTCCTGGATGCACCGCTAGGTGACAGACCTATTGTAGGAGCAGATGCAGACGTTATGAACGTTTGGCTAGCTCAATATGATGACTACTTGATAGTTTAAGTGCACCATGCTTAACGGCTTAGAATCGGGACTTCAAAGACGTTTTGAACGTCATGGACCATATGAGATGTTCCAGGAGTTGAAGTTAATATTTCAAGCAAATACCCGAGTTGAGAGATATGAAGTCTCCAACAAGTTCTATAGCTAAAAGATGGAGGAGAATCGCTCAACTAGTGAGCATGTGCTCAGATTGTCTGGGTACTACAATCGCTTGAATCAAGTGGGAGTTAATCTTCCAGATAAGATAGTGATTGACAGAATTCTCTAGTCACCATCACCTAGTTAGTAGAACTTCATGATGAACTATAGTATGCAAGGGATGATGAAAATTATTCCCGAGTTTTTCATGATGATGAAATTGATGAAGGTAGAAATCAAGAAAGAACATCAAGTGTTGATGGTTAACAAGACCACTAGTTTCAAGAAAAGGGCAAAGGGATAGAAGGGAACTTCAAGAAGAACGGCAAGCAAGTTGCTGCTCAAGTGAAGAAGCCCAAGTCTGGACCTAAGCCTGAGACTAAGTGCTTCTACTACAAAGGGACTGGTCACTGGAAGCAGAACTACCCCAAGTATTTGGCGGATAAGAAGGATGGCAAAGTCAACAAAGGTATATTTGATATACATGTTATTGATGTGTACTTTACTAGTGTTTATAGCAACCCCTCGGTATTTGGTACTGGTTCAGTTACTAAGTGTAGTAACTCGAAACGGGAGTTGTAGAATAAACAGAAACTAGTTAAGGGTGAAGTGACGATGTGTGTTGAAAGTAGTTTCAAGATTGATATGATCATCATCACACACTCCCTATACTTTCGGGATTAGTGTTGAACCTAAATAAATGTTATTTGGTGTTTCCGTTGAGCATGAATATGATTTGATCGTGTTTATTGCAATACGGTTATTCATTTAAGTAAGAGAATAAACTGTTGTTCTGTTTACATGAATAAAACCTTATATGGTTACACACCCAATGAAAATGGTTCATTGGATCTCGATCGTAGTGATACACATATTCATAATATTGAAACCAAAAGATGCAAAGTTAATAATGATAGTGCAACTTATTTGTGGCACTGCCGTTTAGGTCATATTGGTGTAAAGCGCATGAAGAAACTCCATGCTGATGGGATTTTGGAATCACTTGATTATGAATCACTTGATGCTTGCGAACCATGCCTCATGGGCAAGATGACTAAGACTCCATTCTCCGGAACAGTGGAGCGAGCAATTGACTTATTGGAAATAATACATACTGATGTGTGCAATCCGATGAGTGTTAAGGCTCGCGGCGGGTATTGTTATTTTCTGACCTTCACAGATGATTTGAGCATATATGGGTATATCTACTTGATGAAACATAAGTCTGAAACATTTGAAAAGTTCAAAGAATTTCAGAGTGAAGTGGAAAATCATCGTGACAAGAAAATAAGGTTTCTACGATCTGATCGCGGAGACAAATATTTGAGTTATGAGTTTGGTCTTCAATTAAAACAATGTGGAATAGTTTCACAAATTCATGCCACCTGGAACACCACATCATAATGGTGTGTCCGAACGTCATAGCCATACTTTATTGGATATAGTACAATCTATGATGTTTCTTACCGATTTACCCACATCATTTTGGGATCATGCATTAGAGACAGCTGCATTCACGTTAAATAGGGCACCATCTAAATCCGTTGAGACGACACTATATGAACTGTGGTTTAGCAAGAAACCAAAGTTGTCATTTCTTAAAGTTTGGGGTTGTGATGCTTATGTGGAAAAGTTTCATCCTGATAAGCTCAAACCCAAATCGAAGAAATGCGTCCTCATAGGATACCCAAAGGAGATTGTTGGGTACAACTTCTATCACAGATCCGAAGACAAGACATTCGTTGCTGAGAATGGATCCTTTCCAGAGAAGGAGTTTCTCTCGAAAGAAGTGAGTGGGAGGAAAGTAGAACTTGATAAGGTAATTGTACCTTCTCCCTTATAGGAAAGTAGTTCATCACAGAAATCTGTTCCTGTGACTACTACACCAATTAGTGAGGAAGCTAATGATGATGATCATCTAACTTCAGATCAAGTTACTACCGAACCTCGTAGGTAAACCAGAGTGAGATCCGCACCAGAGTGGTACGGTAATCCCATTCTGGAGGTCATGTTACTTGACCATGACGAACCTACGAACTATGAGGAAGCGATGATGAGCCCAGATTCCGCAAAATGGTTTGAGGCCATGAAATCTGAGATATGATCCATGTATGAGAACAAAGTATGGACTTTGATGGATTTGTCCGATGATCGGAAAACCATAGAAAATAAATGGATCTTCAAGAGGAAGACGGACGTTGATGGTAGTGTTACTATCTACAAAGCTAGACTTGTCGAAAAAGGTTTTGACAAAGTTCAAGTTGTTGACTACGATGAAATTTTCTCACTCGTAGCAATGCTTAAGTCTGTCCAAATCATGTTAGCAATTGCCGCATTTTTATGAAATCTGGCAAATGGATAAACAAAGCTACATTCCTTAATGGATTTAAAGAAGAGTTATATATGATGCAACCAGAAGGTTTTGTCAATCCTAAAGGTCTAGATACATATTGAAAGTAGGAGCAATTAGCTAGAGTAGCTCCGTGCAGAGCATTGTAGACATAGAAAATTGCAAAATACATAGCGGATCTGAATGTGAAAGACCCGTTAACTAAGATTCTCTCACAAGCAAAACATGATCACACCTTAGTACTATTTGGGTGTTAATCACATAGCGATGTGAACTAGATTACTGAATCTAGTAAACCCTTTGGGTGTTGGTCACATGGCGATGTGAACTATGGGTGTTAATCACATGATGATGTGAACTATCGATGTTAATCACATGGTGATGTGATCTAGATTATTGACTCTAGTGCAAGTGGGATACTGAAGGAAATATGCCCTAGAGGCAATAATAAAGTTATTATTTATTTCCTTATATCATGATAAATGTTTATTATTCATGTTAGAATTGTATTAACCGGAAACATAATACATGTGTGAATATATAGACAAACAGAGTGTCACTAGTATGCCTCTACTTGACTAGCTTGTTAATAAAAGATGGTTATGTTTCCTAACCATGGACAAAGAGTTGTTATTTGATTAACGGGATCACATCATTAGTTGAATGATCTGATTGACATGACCCATTCCGTTAGCTTAGCACCCGATCGTTTAGTATGTTGCTATTGCTTTCTTCATGACTTATACATGTTCCTATGACTATGAGATTATGCAACTCCCGTTTACCGGAGGAACACTTTGTGTGCTACCAAACGTCACAACGTAACTGGGTGATTATAAAGGTGCTCTACAGGTGTCTCCAAAGGTACTTGTTGGGTTGGCGTATTTTGAGATTAGGATTTGTCACTCCGAATGTCGGAGAGGTATCTCTGGGCCCTCTCGGTAATGCACATCACTTAAGCCTTGCAAGCATTGCAACTAATGAGTTAGTTGCGAGATGATGTATTACAGAACGAGTAAAGAGACTTGCCGGCAACGAGATTGAACTAGGTATTGGATACCGACGATCGAATCTCGTGCAAGTAACATAGCGATGACAAAGGGAACAACGTATGTTGTTATGCGGTCTGACCGATAAAGATCTTCGTAGAATATGTAGGAACCAATATGGGCATCCAGGTCCCGCTATTGGTTATTGGCCGAGAATAGTTCAAGGTCATGTCTACATAGTTCTCGAACCCGTAGGGTCCGCACGCTTAAGGTTTCGATGACAGTTATATTATGAGTTTATGAGTTTTGATGTACCGAAGGAGTTCGGAGTCCCGGATGAGATCGGGGACATGACGAGGAGTCTCGAAATGGTCGAGATGTAAAGATCGATATATTGGACGACTATATTCGGCGTTCGGAAAGGTTCCGAGTGATTCGGGTATTTTTCGGAGTACCGGAGAGTTACAGGAATTCGCCGGGGAGTATATGGGCCTTATTGGGCCATACGGGAATAGAGGAGAGAGGCCGAAAGGAAGGAGGCGCGCAGCCCCCCTCTGGTCCGAATTGGACAAGGGGTGCGGCCCCCTTTTCCTTCCTCCTCTCCCCCTCTTTCCCCCCTTATCCTACTCCAACAAGGAAGGAGGAAGTCCTACTCCCGGTGGGAGTAGGACTCCCCTTGGCGCGCCCCTTCTAGGGCCGGCCGGCCTCCCTCCCTTGCTCCTTTATATACGGGGGCAGGGGGGCACCCCATGACACACAAGTTGATCTACGGATCGTTCCTTAGCCGTGTGCGGTGCCCCTCTCCACCATATTCCACCTCGGTCATATCGTCGCGGAGTTTAGGCGAAGCCCTGCGCCGGTAGAACATCATCATCGTCACCACGCCGTCGTGCTGACGAAACTCATCCCCGAAGCTTTGCTGGATCGGAGCCCAGGGATCGTCATCGAGCTGAACGTGTGCTGAACTCAGAGGTGCCGTATGTTCGGTGCTTGGATCGGTCAAATCGTGAAGACGTACGACTACATCAACCGCGTTGTCATAACGCTTCCGCTTACGGTCTACGAGGGTACGTGGACAATACTCTCCCCTCTCGTTGCTATGCCATCACCATGATCTTGCGTGTGTGTACGATAATTTTTGAAATTACTACGTTACCCAACACTTTTCACCTCCAATTGGAATGGAGTAGGTCGACATAAACATCATGTTGTGACCAAGCGCAAGTCTGACCCGACCATGGTCAGGCATCTGTATAGGAACAATAGAACTGGGCAGTTTCTATTTCAAGAAGATCACAGCTGTAAAACTGTGTATAAGCAATAGTTTATGAACAACATATATAATAGAAAACACCTCGTACCATAAGCTTCTCGACACAGTTGGACCTATTTAACGAGTGCAGCAGTGGCACACATGTCCCACGTGGCCTTCCACCATTGAAACACCCCACAAGGACCTCAAGACGATCAATAAAGTGTAGGAACTTGTGGATGTCGTCCCAGTCAACTTTAGTGCCATCAGTAATAGCAGATTTCTTACAGAATAACAAACGAGCAGCCTGCTTAACTCTGAAAAAACCTACACGTGCCACCAATTATAAGAAAATATTAGTTAGAAGTAGCATCTTCGTGAGAGATTCGTTGCTACTTCTAAAGTTAAATTGTGATTAGTTAGACAGAATAGGTGGATTAAGAAATAATCGAGGCAACAATCAAGAACCAGATACAAAACTAACATGGATGAACAATTGGAATTACGTCGGGGTGGAAGATCGCAGAGAAGATGAGACCAGGTTATACTATTTCCATCAACATTCGTGCGCCAACTTTCAGTCCGTAACACTTGAGAAAGTTTATCCAAGTTCGGCCATAAAAGAAGCAGCGATCTTCTTGGTTCATGAACCCAACTCGGAACTTATATCCATGGCTTGTCTTCACTGTGACCATTAAACTGGTGTATTAAGTTATGGCAAGGCCGAGCATCTTGAGTACATGTGTTCTGGCCGAGCAAATAATGCACTACAGGAAAAATAATATGAGTACACAATGTATTCCCTATCCAAATCTAGAAATAATTTCCTCCTTCACGTCAGTGTTGACCATCGTACTAGTAGTACCTTTTATCCAAATATAGTAGTCCAAATTTCCAAATTAGTCGACTGCATGTTCAAAAAACCCCCACCCTCCCGGATAGAAAAGAGGATTCTAGGAACATACTGTGCGTGTTTTAAAATCATGTGTTAGGATGAGAAGGAACAAGTGTGGCGTCTCGCCGAGGACGCAAAAATCCGTAGGGTCCTCACACTTTGGGCACTGCAAATGAAACACACTAGATTCAGTAGGAAGAAAAATGCATCAACGGCGGCAGCTGCCATCCTAGGTTTACCCACGACCAAGGGACTTGGATTTATCGGGGATGGATGAAGAATTCATACCTGTTCTCCATGGGAAAACCCTATGCAATCACCGAGAGGGGGTTTTCTCTAAACAAGCAGACGAGGGAGAAGGGGATTCAGGCCCAGTGAAATATTGACGCTTCGTCCGTCTAGCTTACTGCTAAAGCTGGAAGGGGGGGGGGTTGTGATTTGACGGCTCATTGGGCATTACTGCGGCGCTACGACCGAGGTTGTCTACCGTGCAGTTGTGCACTCTAATTTGGTGCATATGACACGTGGACCCCGTTGCCGGATGCCCCACATATCAGCGAAAGGAATTAGAAAGACAGGAGTAAATAGTTACACATAAGTATATTTTTGACAGAGAGATACTCCCTCTGTAAGGAAATATACAAATCTTTTACATCACAACTTTATACATAAGAAAAATCAAGGGGAATATATATAACATATATAATTATAAAAAAACAGAGTTGTTTTTAACATAGTATAGACGAGTTGGTGATGATGGTGTGCCTGCCATCCTGCAATATAGGTCGTCCGATTTATATCTGACGGATAGGAAGGAAACTATGGCAATTTTGCAAAAAGGTACCCACACACCTCTCCACATTTGCAAATAAGGCCTTCTCTCGTTCATCCTTTTCTCTCACAAGATAAAATACTCGTACAAATGCATCTTGATGTTACGTGCAACGCACGGACATTATGGGGATTCAGCTGAGAATATAATACTCAGACAGGCTCACGATTCTGGACTTTGGGCCGCAGGCCCACCCTGCATGTTTGGGGGCCCATGTGTTCTACCTCAGCACTTTTCATATTGCAAGCGATCAGTACGGCGCTGGTTTTAGATGCTATCGCAAGGCGAATACACAAAATTGAATAAAGCACGATAGCTGTTGGAATGAAATCGAACGACAGTTCCTAACCAGCAATGAGAGTTGCAATTCTATCAATGATATACCATGCGATAAATAATATTGTCGTACTACTTATACACACAGGACACTTATTTCACCATGCCAGATTATTACATCAAAATCTCTCGGAGGATAGATCAGTTCGGCAGTTGCGTGCTGCTACTGAAGAATTTCAAAGTTGATTTAGACCAGCTCTTCTTGCCGAGAAAGTTTGATTTTGACATCATCCCCTGCCGCAAGATATGATTTAGATTTGAACCTTGACCATCCTTTAGCATCAATCATCATGCGACCATCCTTTGTACTTACGGTATATTGAGCAGGTTCATTCACACCAAGGCTACACATGGTAAGAGAAACTTCGCCGCGGTCGCCCGGATTGTTGAACGACTCCCTCGTTGCTATAGGAATTCTCTATTTGCAAACAAGAAGACACACCCAAATAGTTATATCAACACAGTGAATCATGTGAAACAACATGGAAAGAAAAAAGAACGAAGAACTTGGGCGGCCAATGCTTACCAAGAAGGTGGACATGTTGGTTTTTGTAAGGACTTTGGTATATGAAGTGCGAACTGCAGCCCAGTATGTTGCCGGTGCAACTGCTCATTCGGTTGCCGCTGCACGGGTCAGAGTAGATGCAAGTGCAAGTGTTAGTGCAGGTGCCGAAGCCGTTGCTGGTGCCCATGCCGGTGCGACTGGTAGTGCCACTGTTGCTGCGGGAGATGGTGCTCCTTGTACAGCTGGTGCCGGTGGCGGAGCAGGTGCCGGTGTTGATGCCCGATCCTCCTGTAGATCAGCCTGATCCGCTGACGCGGTCGGTGCCCAATCCTCAGCTGGATCAGACTGAGCTGCTGCCGCTGTCAGTGCTAGAGCAACTACCGGTGCTCGATCCGTTGCTGAAGGTGGTACCGATGTGTGAGACAGCGGAGATCGTGTCTGGTCTACTATGATCAGCTTTCTAACTTGACTAGGCTCCTTAACCATGATCCAGTTTTTTTCTTCATTTCTTTTAAACGCGAGAAGGACTAATTGTGGCATTTTTGGTAAACCAAACTGCAGTACATCATAGGGATTCAGCTTGTACTCAGACAATAGACTGATCCATTTTTTTCCAGTAATCTAAGTGATGGATAGTGCCTTCATTACTGACATGACATAAGAAGTGAAACCTGCAGAAATGGCCATCGTAGAGCAAACCAAACGGTTTATTATGTGATGAATGTCACATGGCAAAACCTGCATCGTAAAATTGCAGGAAAAGAAAGAAAACATGACATTAAATCAATAAGATTTAGATAGTAAATCAATAAGATTTACTTGATGTGACACGAGTGAATCCTTACTAGGAAATCACTACGTGGAAGTACTAAACAGAAGATTGATCGTCCAACTACGGGTGGCATGCAGGCCCCCCGCCTAGTCCCACAAGCAGGACAATCCAAAGGTCATGACAAATTGTATGGACCGAACATCCATGGGACTAGAAATCCTGGTGGGTGTGATAAACCCTGCAATGCATACAAATATTGGAGTGTAACCATAATTGATAAACCATCCTCACAAAAAAGATGATCTGGATACTTCAAAATATACAAACTGAATTGAGTGGACAAACATTAACCTAGACTGTTCTCAGGACTGACCACACACCAAAAGTGGCAGTAGTAAACAATACAGGGTTCACAAACACAAATCAAGTACTGAACAATAGTACTTAATACAAACAAGCAAAGTTGCACTAATAAAACTCTGCAGACTATTTCTTGCCACCGACCTACGGGATGAACCCCGCATAACTGACTAGGCCACGGACTTCGTGAGAGATGTCTACCTGCACCATCACCTTCTCGTCAACCTTGGAGAACCTAACAGAGTGGTCTTTCCACTCATAAACATGATGATGAAGACATGCCACATCAGATTTGTTGGGAAGCTTTACAAGAACCACACCCTTCGTAATCGAAGGCACAGCCAGGAAATTGTTGTGGTCAAGTACAACCTCGAGAACATGCCTGGCAACAATGCTACAGGAAAACACTAGTTCAAGACACATGGCGAGAAGGACACATCAGCTGGATAGTTTAGCAGTAGAACTCATCCTCAGGTCTTCCAGTTCACACGGCATGACTTTGAGAACTTCATCTCCATCGCGTACCTGGTTCTAATTCAAAAATAAACCATATTTTATTACTACCTCCGTTCAGAAATATAAGATGATTTTCGATATTATACTCCATATATGACTACATATACACACATAAATGAGTGAACAAAGACACTAGAACATGTAAGGCATGAAAGCAGAGGGATTACTTGCAATATCCATAACACAAGTTACCGAGGCAAATATACCCTCTTCAAAGGTAGCATTGATGTTCATAAAGTACTCCCTCCGTCCCAAAATTCTTGTCTTAGATTTGTCTAGATACGGATGTATCAAGTCACATTTTAGTATTAGATACATCCATATCTAGACAAATCTAAGACAAGAATTTTGGGACAGAGGGAGTAGCTGAAAGTAATCTATAAGAAACCAGTGTCAACCCCTCGCATGTTTTGGTCAAAAGAGGAATTTAGAACCGTCATTTGGCACACAAAAATCACATGCAAGATTACCTAGAAAGTTGTACTACTAGTACTAGTACTGCGTGTTAGACTAAAAAACACGATCAAGATCGAGAAAAAGATCATCAAGAAGAGATATTACCTAGACTTGCTTAATGAGGGATCCCGGAGAGGGGGGCTTGGACAGGGCGATGGCTTTGAGCTTGTCTGCAGTAGTCTCGGTGGGGTGCTTGTGCTTCTTTGTACGTTGAGCCTCGACGGTTTTGGCTAGAGCCATAGACATCACGTCGGCCGGTGCTCCAGCGTCCATCCAAGAGAGGAAGTTGAGAGAGAAGAGTGAAATGAGAACGAGATGAGGGAGAAGTGAAGCGAGTGGGGGTTTTCTTCAAGAGAGGAAGCTGAGAGAGAAGAGTGAAATGATGGTTGCTTCGTCCGTCCAACTTACTGCTGGAAAGGAGGGGGTTTTGTGATTTGACGGCTCATTGGGCATTACTGCGGCGCTTCGATTGGGGTAGTCTACCGTCACTCTACTACAGAGTAATTTAGTGCATGGCTGGTGGACCCCGATGCTGGCTGTCCCACACGTCGGCGAAAGTGAGTAATTTAGTGCATGGCTGGAGGAGGATCCGCACGGTAGAGCGTGTCCACTATTTTTCTGAAGAAAAAAATGATTACAGCAAGCGTTTCCACTCTTACGATGGAGGAGTGCGAAACACGGCAGCCACTTGAACATACACAGTGCTCCTACTACTAGGCATGTGCAGTGGTTCATACATCAGTACTACATAATCTTGTTGCTAGTGTAGTAAGATATGACGATAACAAATGATGTTGTGCGCATGTCAACTATATGAACAATAATGTAGTAACATAGTACCGCTTTTTTGACTGTCCGGTCGAGAATGAATGGTGAGATCAATGTTAACAGAACTAGGTCTACAGCGCACGGAGAGTACGGTGCTATAGTACTCCACAAAACATGAACCATATGAAGCACGAGTCAGTGTTAGGCAGGGTGTATGAAGGGTGCACGGGATGGGAGAAAAAGTTCCCTTCTCGACCCACTTTTGGATCTTTGGCAGAGTGCATGAAGGGTGCATGAGTCCACACTAGTAGGTTAACACAAATACACGAAGAGGGAACAACTATATTGAGATGAGAATGCAACCAAAGACACCCACACGCTTTGTTGTACAGTAACTGATCTGCACCGTCTGAGTTTGATCCAACGGTCATGTTGCGCTGAGACATGGACATGCCCATGCAGAGGGCGCCTAAACACCACCGAAGTTCCTATGCTTCTCGAGGCGCACGAGGTTGGTGATGCAGGGTGCAACCGCCCGCAGAGCCCGCTCCCGGTCGAAGGGACCTAGCTCATCAAAGACGGCGTCCAATGGCACGAATGGATTCCGGTGACGAAGCCCTAAAAGGATTCGCCCGGCAACGGCGACGGCAGCCCGCAACCCCTCCTTGTCTAGCTCCGCCCCCACCATCGCGCGGAGACGGCTCAGCTCCTTAGAGATATAGGTGAAGAAGGAGACCAGGTCAGGAAGCCGCATCTTGTTGAAGTTGATCGGGTGGTCGAACGGGTTTAGCCCAATGGCCGGCATGGTTGCGCTGGCACGATGGTAGGCATCACACAGCCGCAACACGTGCGTGGCAACTTGGTTCACCAAGTGGATGAGGCGATCTTGGACCTCGTCACTATCGGCCCGCTCACGCTCCAGCCGGCTCCCCTGATGGCCTATCGTATCTCTCGCTTTCTGCAGCAACGCTACCGACGCCTCGAGCATCTTTGTGGTGGACGCCTGCCACTTTTTAAGCTCCGTGAACTCACGCACATAATGGAGGAGCATGGCACTCCTCTCCTCCTTGAGCTCATGGAGCTCCACGTCCTTAGCCCTGAGCTCCGCATCCTTGGCCTGGAGCTCCTGTGTCAGGCGCCTCACCTCAAACTTCATGATCTACTGCGATGCCATGGCACCAGGCAGAAGCAATGGGGAGAGGAAGCAAAGGGGGTGAAACGGTTGAAAGGCAATGCAATCTACGGGAAGGCGGAGGGAGCCAGCCGAGGAGTGGGGAATCTTTTGGTTGTCACCATGGTAAAACACCAGTCGACGACTTCTCACATCAGGGAGCAGTGGGTTTTACACGCGGAGTCATCGTGACTAATTGCTGCCGCGCCTGCTCCCATCAATCAAAAAATAAAAAACCCTGCCGCGCCTGCTCCCGTCAATCAAAAAAATTAAAAATCCTGCCGCACCCTAATACCAGAGCAACACCGCAGTGGATATTTAAATTTGCCATTCGGCAAGGAGATAAAAAATGGGTGAAAAAACAAATGTGGGGGTGGCCTAGCTAATCGGTCGAACTAGCC
Organism: Triticum timopheevii; assembly: GCA_963921465.1. Taxonomy (NCBI): domain Eukaryota; kingdom Viridiplantae; phylum Streptophyta; class Magnoliopsida; order Poales; family Poaceae; genus Triticum; species Triticum timopheevii. The sequence goes on along the minus strand of OY997270.1, from coordinate 312,932,696 downwards.
GAACTAGCTAGCCACCGTGCTTCACTGATGTACTCGGCGGGAAAGGTGGTCTTTTGTGATTTGACGACTTATTTACTTGCTTCGGTGCTACGACCGAGGAGGACCCAGAAAACACGCGGTAGGGTGTCCCACGTCAGGAAGAATATATGCGTGCACCACCCGGGAGGACCCCTAAACCACACGGTAGGGTGTGCCACATCTCGGCACGGAGGAAAAATGTGTGTGTAAAAATATACTGTATCAGACGTAGTACCTATGGTTCAACGTCGGGACGCAGTCAGTTGGTCTAAAACACCCCACTAGCCACACAGCTTCATCATGCTAACGTGGCATAGAGGATAGGTATGGTTAGCTCCGTCTCGACAAGCCACAACGTCTCTTGTTCTAGGCGATTCTTCTATTTTCCAAGCTTTTTTTAGTTGTAATAACACCACGGCAAGCTAGCGCCGCTCTTCGTGTGTGCCCGTGCAGAGGTTAGACAATGGAGAGGAGAGAGAGATCACAGACCAGGGACCCACAAGTAAGTGAGTCAACGGTCATGCACGTGTTGAAGAGGCACTCCCTCTACTCTACTCAACGTAATACTGTATAAAATCAAGTTACGGGACAAAGCTAACAACTGTTGTTGTTTTAGGCTATCGACTTATGCTTTATAGTCCAGGTTGCCAGTTCGAATCTTGTCTTTCAGATTTGTTAGTTTTAGGTCCAAATTTGATTAATGACAAGTGGGACCCCTGTGTGTTGTTCTGATATTTCAGTGTAGTATGTTTTTTTTGAACAAACACTTTGCGCGGTTAGACAAGTAATGGCATGAGTTACACGTATTTTGCAAATTTACGAACAAAAATGACAGCGACATAGAATATCACATCCACCACGCAGCTTAGATGCTATGGTGATACGAGTTTTTACATCGTTGGAAGTGAGATCCAATGGCTTGGGAGTAGTCTTTGTAATTATGCGCAATTTCCAAAATCTCCAAAGGTTTTTTTGCAAATAAAACATTCAGGCCTCGTGTGTGCCACTGCATCTTGGATCCAACGGCTCCCCGTTGCTCATATTAGGTGCTCCCCGTAGCTTAATTACCCGAAACGGTGATACGAGCATCTAGGTCATATGATCAGTGATCAGATGGCACATGCGTAGTACTTGTACTTTCTACGCAATTCTAAACTCTCTCAGCCGTATATTGCAAAACATTCAAACCTCCTACTATGGGCCGTTAGATCACCGTGAACTCGTATCACCATAGAATCTACGGTGCGGGAGCACCTCATATTCTCCCTACGAGAAAACATAAGGTGCTCTCGCAGCTTGGATGCTACGGTGATACGAGCTTTGAGGTCGTTTGATCTGAGATCCAATGGCATCTGAGCTGTCTTTGTGCTTGTAAGCAGTGGCCAAACACTTTGGGGCTTTTCTACAAAAAACCATTTGAACCACCGAGGAGTTGTTGGGTCACAAATCTAACGGCCCCGAAGAGCTTGTATCACCAAAGAATCTAAGGTGTGGTAGCGCATGATATTCTTACATACAGGAGAATATGATGTCGTCCTTCATCTTAGATGCTACGTTGATACGAGCTTCGAGGTCGTTGGATATGGGATCCAAGGGCATCTGAGTAGATTTTGTACAAATTGTGTGCAATTCTGAAACTCATCAAGGTTTCCAATAAAAATATTAAGACAACATGTGAGCTAGTATATCTCAGGTCTACAAGCTCCAAGCAACTCGTATCGGCATATAGCATCTAAGGTATGGGGGCACATGATATTCTCCTGGGGAGGAGGGGTGGGGGTGCACAACCAATCATTGTTTGGGAGGGTGGGGACAAATATAATCTAAAGAACCCTAAACAGGGCTTCACAATTTTATCTAAGGTCGAGGGGTTGACCCCCGACAATCATAGCTCCGCCTAAACACAACATTTGCATGTACTGTAGTACTAGACTTAATATTCATGTTTCAGTTTCCTGTTCATTTTAACTATTGAATTGAGGACCATGCATATATTACATTTTACTCCCTTCATTCCTAAATATTAGTCTTTTTAGAGATTTCAAATGGACTGGCACATACGGATGTATATAGACATATTTTAGAGTGTAGATTCACTCATTTTGCTCCGTATGTAGTCACTTGTTGAAATCTCTAAAAGACTAATATTTAGGAACAGAAGGAGTATTTTTGAATTCGTATCATACATGCATGGTTTGGAAAAATAGATGCTCTATACTTATTGGATTGTTGTTGTGTTCGTGTGTGTGTGTGTGTGTGTGTGTGTGTGTGTGTGTGAGCGTGTGCGTGTGTGTGGTCATATGCTTTATACATACAAAGTTTTCTCACCTCCATATTGTTCATCTATTAAATTTGAATTTGCAATGAAAAACATACCAGGGATACCATGAAATGTGAAATCCATGTTGAGATCACTATATCACAAACTCACTCTAATTCAAGAACTCGTCATAAATCAATTACCACGTTGAGATTAGTATTTGCATGGAAAATATGGGCATTGTAATACACATAGATTCGTTCGGCAATTTAAAACATTCCTTTTGTATTCTCGAATGGTAGGACCCAACGGCGTACCAGCCAGACCTTGGCTCGTGTTGATCCTAAAAAAACCGGGCTCGTGTCCTTCTGGTGGCGTGCGTGGTACACATGTTAGGCAACCCCACCCAGTCGAGCCTCCCCGTTTCGAGTCAAAATATCTGGCGGCCAGAATTCCAGCCCTAGGGAATTCCCCTCATGTCCCCGGTCCATAATGACTACCGATGAACAATGGAGGGATGCTTTAGTAACTAGACAATGTTACCTACCATGCTGAGCATGGTTCAATTCCCTCGGTCGCCGCTCACCAAGGTCACCCGTCAACTGCATTGCCTACTACTACTACTACTACTACTACTACTACTACTACTACTACACCAGGATGAGCACAGAAAATAGCCTGTTTGTTCGTGCCTAGTACTTGAGTTAATATATCAGGCAATGCACTGGTATGGAGGGATTATCCTACTCTACATATATATCTTCTCTGAAGTCTAACTAAGAAAAATGTTTGACCAAATCCTTTCTTAAGAAATACAACATGACAGATGTATGGCTTGAAAATTTATTGCATGATGCAGGTTATGATATTGTTTCGAATCCTGGATTTTAAATTTCAGAAAATCCAAATGTGACCAGAAATTCTTGAAACTGAGCATAGTCACATGATATGGCACAAATATTCCTTCGTAATTTTTTTCTTCAATTTGAGACAAGCTGCTTATGAAAAGTTGCACAAATGAAGAGCCAAGGTATTTTTAACAGAGAACTATCATGTTAAGGCGAACACTTTCGATATTGAAACCGTGGGCGTTTACGTGCCGCCACAAGTCCCATTTCTCATCGGCAGGTGCCATCCGGGCAAGCGTGTAAGTCGACGGGAGGCATGCGAGCAGACCGCTACGCCGGCTAACAGGGAGGTGTGCGAGCAGACGCTGTGCAGGCTCACCGGGAGGCGAGCCCTTTGACCAGGATCCGCCGCCCACCTTCGTCCCAACTGCTCCCACTTTTAATGTCGTCGGCGCCGCAGTTTAAAATCAACCCTGCACTACCTGGTATCGCTATAATATTCTCTCTTCCTCTCCAATTCTCCTGTCGTCTACCTCCAACTAGCCTGACCTAAACGTACGCCATGCCGCATCATGATGGTCTGCCCTTAGTCTTCCAGTTTCCCGACAAAGACACCCAGCCGGAGTCTCAAGAACATAAGGCGCTTTGAATGAGCTTGAACTGGCCTTGCGGGAAGACGCCGCGCCTGTCCCCGCTCCCATTCCGGCTCCCATCGCCCCGACTACGCCAGCTCCCATCCCCGTGGCATTGATGGGCTGGGAGCCGCACATTGTCGCCGAGCTTGATGCCACGGGGTTCCATGAGGTCCCCTCCGACTTTCACTCGCCCGTCCACCTGCCAGCGCATGTGCCTGCGCGTGCACTGACGCGCACGCCCGTGCCGGTGCCCGTGCACCTGCTAGTGCATGTACCTGCGCGTGCACTGACGTGCGCGCCCATGCCAGTGCCCGTGCACACGAATGTCTCCGTGCACTGTTGCCAGCGCTTTTCCCCGCTCGGGTGCCAGTGCCCCCCTCAACGGCATGGATGGTCGCCGTCGACCACTTCCTTGCACCAACGCCAGTCGCCTCCTCCCGCCAGTTGACTCACTCCAAAGTCCAGAACATTTTGGCCTTCCTTGAATCTAGGCCAACGTCTAGAAGTACGCCAACAACATCGCAAGACGCTGCCGTCGCCGTCGGTTAGTGGCTTGACGACACACAGAGCACGACAGAGGAGCCGCTTCCCACCGCAAGACGCCCCCACCGCCGCCGCGTTCCCTAAATTTGCCATGAAAAACGTTCGGATTGCCATGCTTAAAATCCGAGCGTTTATCATTTCTGTTTATTTTAGATCGATCGTCATATAATTTAAAGTCGGAGTCAGACTGAATGAAATCTATGGTTTGATCGATTGAATGTTCTGCTAGAGCCGTATCAAATTAAATATAAAACGTCATCAAGCCACATGTATTCCTTGTCATCCAACGACCTAGACTGCTTGAATGTTGAGTCAACACGTTTAGCGTGTAGTTAATTTCATGCCAAAAATAGTGCTAATCACATAATAGCACACAAATAATATCCTACTTAATATCCGCATGCACTTAATATACTTCCAAATTAACGTGCATTGCATGTACACACTGACTAGTGCTACTAGTACGTGAAACAGGCACCATAACTTGTGAACGCATCCAGATATGGTCAATGGCAACATCGCCCGCGAGTTCATCGTGTTTGCCCGTGCGTCTAAACGCAAAAGGGGAGGAGAGAGAGAGCACACATGAAACCCACCAGTAAGTGAAGGTGAATAGTACGTGCTAACGAGCCGGTCCCACTAATGTACTAAAAATAATATTACATGTTATCCATTAAATAGGCTGTGGTAGTATAAAAACATTATATGAACGAAGGGGGGTACAACAAACATTGATGTTCTACGTATGTTGCCTATTGACGTGCGGATTGAAGGCCCTGGTCGCATGTTCGATCCTCATCCTTTATTTTTTAATTTGTACAAATTTGTTTCATGACAGGTGGGCCCCATAGTGTGTAGGTTGTAGCAATTTAATTTGTGGGTGGAAATTGTTCCATTCCAAGTGGACTATCGGTGTGTACTTTTGTAGCTTATTTATAATAATTAAAGAGAACAACAGAGTTTTTTGCAATAATACCATGGTGCGACGTTGAAGGTGAGAAAGTACGTGCAAGAGAGCGATGACCGAGCCAGAGGGAAATCAACTGGGTGAGGTGCGGGGGTTGCAACGGTGTTTGTAGTAGTTGTGGGCCGAATGCTACGAAAATATAATCTAAACCGACCGGAATAAATGCCTACACAAATTAATCCAAGGTTGGAGTGCCCCTCGCAATGTAAATAGCTCCGGCTTTGCGAGGGATGGAGAGGTAGCTTTAATGTGTGGAAGATACGGTGTGAGAAAGCGAGGTCAATCGAGATACATATAGATAGGGAGACAAAGTGAGTGTGGTCCGACATTCATTGAACAGATATTTATGCTCTGGAGAGATATTGTCTGATTGAGCTTTTGGCAAGGGTGAGGGCTGTAAGATAGAGCTTGAGAGATGATCCAGTCACAAACATGTAGATATATTTTGTGCGTTGGAGGAAGCAAGGTCAATCGATTACATATATGAATGGAGAGAGATTGAGCGAGTGTGCGTCGTCGTGCGATCGAAAGAGTAGGACGGGTTGGAGAGAGTGACCTAGATAGACAATGTGCGTGAGAGTATACAATGTGAATAGGTCAAACTGGGCTCAAACATGGTGATATATCATTTTTGTCTGAGAAAGAGCAAGGTCAATCGAGACATACAAAGAGAGAGAGAGAGGGAGGGAGGGAGGGAGGGAGGGAGGGAGAAAGAGAGAGAGAGAGAGAGAGAGAGAGAGAGAGGGAGGGAGATTGAGCGAGCATAGCCCGCCATTAGGTCGAAAGAGTGGGGGCGGCTTGGATGGACTGACCTAGATAGACAATCTGCATGAGAGAGTATAGAGTGTGTTAATCGAGGCCCGAACTGGGAGATATATCATTTGTGTGTGAAAGAAAACAAGGTTAATCGAGACTCAGATAAAGAGAGCGAGATTGAGCGAGTGTGGCCCGCCGTGCGAAAGAAAGAGTGAGATAGTCTCGAGGGAGTGACCTAGATAGACAACGTGCATGCATGCGCACGAGAGGTTGGGGGGCTAGATAGGAAATGCATGTATCTAGCGCGAGAGGGTGGGAGGGAGAGGGAGAGAGAGAGAGAGAGCTCGGCATGGGGTGCAATGGCGGGTTTGTGAGGTAAATACATTTGGTAACAGAGTGGAAAAAGGGGGTTGTGTAGTTGAGAGAGTTAGAGATCGAAACATGGAGAGAAAGAATGAACGTGTGTTGGAAACCGATAGCTTCCTAAGGTAGTTAGGAGAGGAAGATTGACTGATACAGGAAGTATGTAGCGCGTGTGCGGGGGGGGGGGGGGGTTAAAAACATCATTTGAATTGAGATAGTACGAGGCTTAATATCGATGTTCCAATTTGGTGTACATTGTAAGATTCGAATTGAGGACCATGCATATGGGTAATTATTTCGAATTCGTGCCATACTAGGTTTCGAAAAGTTGACATTGACTCGATTTGTTGTGCTATTTTGTAGGTCATATGTTTGAATCCATCCAAAAGTTTTCTCACTACCATGGTGTTCATCATATACATATGAATTTGTATTAAAAAAGTAGCGTGGGTACAGTGAAATGCGAAATCCACATTAGAATTGGAGATCGCTATGTGACACACACTCTAATTCAAATAACTAATTATGTGACACACACTCTAATCCATGTTAGCATGGATACCGTTTCAGTTTTTTTCAAATAACTCCTCGTTAATTAATTTATAGTATCTCGTTTTGAATGTCTAATTATTTGCAATGAAAACACGGGCATGGTAATACATACAGATTCGTTTGCAAATGAAAGAAGATTCGTTTGTATTCTCAAATGTAGGCGCACCAGGTAGACCAGGGTCGTGTCGTGGTGGTCGCGTGTGTCGGACGGACGCTTAGCACCCAGCCAGCCCCCTCCCTCCCCCCCAAAAAGGACGATGACAAAATAAGTTCGCGCTTCTATGTTTCGGATTGAAATATCTGGCGGCCCCAATTCCAGCCCTGCAAAATCTCCCTTCTCCACCATCCTCTTCCACACCCAGATTGCTCAAATCCCTAATTCACTGGCAACCCAAGCAAAGTTCAAATCGCCCGTTGTCTCATTTCTTTCCCCACCTCTGTGTCGTACGATGACGACGAAGATGATGGTCGCGCTTCACCACCGCACAAGAGCTACCTCATCTACGCCCTCGTCCACCGCACCGGGTGGTCCACCGACAACGTCGGCCGCCGCAACCGATGTGCCTCACAGACACCAACTTCCACCGCATCAGGTGTGCTTCACCGACGCCGTCTCCTACCTCATCGGGGCTACTTCACCAAGCACACACTACAAAAAAATACACTTCCGTGATGATACGTGTTTGTCACAGTAGGTCGCGTTTTTTGTCATGCATGTACATCCATGACGATTTTATGACAGAATCAAGATAGTCATACCTGTGCTGTCGTAGAAGTGTTCCATGACATTACCAAAATTATCATCACGGAAGTGTCCACTTCCATGATGATAAATCGCGTGTCACCGAAGTGCTTTCGTCAAGGGTGACCGACACATGGCATCCAACGTAACGGAACGTCGTTAAGCTATCGGGTCGGATTTTGGATCCGATAACCCATTAACAGGCCTGACCAATGGGAAATTTCCACGTGTAAAACTCTGATTGTCCGAAGGGAACACCTGTCAGCTCGTAAGTGGGCCAGATGTCGCCCGTCCATTGGAGGAGACATGCCTATGATACGTCGACACGTGGTGGGGCCCAACAGAGGCCCATATAGGTTAAAAAGGCCGGCCCAGTCAAAGGCCCGTAGTACTTAATCAGGTACTAGTGGGCCAGCCCAATAACGGCCTGCTTAATAAAGGCCCATTTATGGCCCGAAGCCAGATCTGGCCCGTTAATTGTATGCCCAATATTTGGGCCCATTTACGGCCCGAAGCCAGATCTGGCCCGTTAATTGTTCGCCCAATATTTGGGCCCATTTGCGGCCCGAAGCCAGATCTGGCCCGTTAATTGTTCGCCGAATATTTGGGCCCAACTACAGCTCACTGACTTTCGGCCTGTTAGAGGCCTGATGTAGACATGGGCCCATTTCATCCCAGTGTGACTTTCGGCGTGGGAATGGCCCGTGCTGCCCATGGGCCATATATGGTCCGACGGGACAACGGGCCCACTAACGGCCCGTGCTAAAGGTGGCAATAGTTAAGCCCAACGTGACTTTGGGCCTGTTAAAGGCCTGTCACGTAATTCGGCCCGTTGATGCCTGTACTAAGCTTTCGGCCTCTTAAAGGCCCATGATATCAGTGGACCAACCAAGGCCCGAGATATGTTTCGGCCTGGTAACGGCCCATGAGATAACTGGGCCCAAAAAGGCCCGGTCTACATTTCGGCCTTGTGGGCCTACTAAGTTGACTGGGACGGAGGCCTTTGTCAACTTTAGTCAATATATGAACGATTCTAGCTCTAGTGACCGTACGATGTCCATCCAACGGCCGTAGTGCTTCTTCAACCTCTAGTCTTCTTGCTCCAGCCGCCCAAAGGAGCGCCGGTCGGGTCGCCTGCTCCTGCCACCCGTGGCCGGCTCTGATGCCGCGGAGGCCTCACCGCCCCCTACTAATCCCACCGCTGGCCAGGCCATCCCTCTACGCACCCACACCCCCTGTTATTATGCGACGACGGCAGCCTCACACCGCAGCCGAACGAAAACCCTCATACTCCTCTACGCGCCCACTGCCGCGTCTTCCTCGGCTCTGCGTCGTCCCCTTCCTAGGCCTCCTCGTCGTCCACCGCCCTGGTGCTCTCGACGCGGCGTGGTCAACTTGGTCAAGGAACGACTTCCATCGGACGTGGACTATACGTGGAGAGGCTGGCAGCTGGGTCCATGGCCGCAGCAACGAAGTGCCTCCTTATTACACGGAAAATAATTATTCCTCCACCTGACAGCGGGGACCCACCGGAAGGGCCACCGTATTTCGCAAAAAAAATGTTTGACTATTGGGACCCACCAGCTACATCTTCGCACGCAAGGATGTGCGTCCGGGGAAAAAAATGATTCGCCCCGCTGACTGCTGGGACCCACCAGCTACATCTTCACACCCAAGGAAGTGCGTCCGGGCAAAAAAAAAACCATTCGCCCCCCTGACTGCTGGGACCCACCAGCTACATCTTCGCATGCAAGGAAGTGCCTGACAGTCGGGACCCACCTGGTCGAAGCGTATGTAGCTTTGTCATTCTGGTCGCGAACGTGTACGTACATACTGGTCAATGTAGAGGCGCGCACATGTCTTAGTAGAGGCGCGCACGTGTCTTAGTAGAGGCGCGCATGTAGCATGTACACGTACGTACAACGGCCAGGGTGCAAGAAAGAAAATACGGCCACGTACGTACATACGGGCAGGGTCTCAAACGCCTACTCACGCATACGCACATGGCTGGGTCAGAACGGAGAAACATCATCGTCGTCGTGTTCATGGGGAGCCAACAGGCTGGGTCAGAACGGAAAGCGTGGCCGTGTTCATCGGGAGGGCTTGGATGGAACAGGCGATGGAAACGAGGCCTGTCGTACCGCAGAACGGAGGAAACGGACCTCCTATGTTCGGAACGGGGTCCTGTTGATCGGGAGGGGTGTGGCATACCGCAAAACGGAGGAAACGGACCTCCTACGGTTGAAACGGGGGTCCTGTTGATCGGGAGGGGTGTGGCGTACCGAAAAACGGAGGAAACGGACCTCCTACGGTTGAAACGGGGGTCCTGTTGATTGGGAGGGGTGTGGCGTCCCACAAAGCGGACGAAACGGACTTGTGTTGGAGCGCTACGATCGAAACGGGGGTCCTGTTCATTGGGAGGGGTGTGGATTACCGCAAAACGGGACTCCACGGGATACTATTCATCTCCACCGTCGACCTCCTCCAGCCTCCACGGGCTACCGTCGACCTCCTCCAGCCTCCACGGGCTACCGTCGACCTCCACCAGCGTCCACGTGCTCCTGTTCATCTAGCCTCCACCGTGCGCTACTCCACCGGCTACTGTTCAACCACCCCTCCACGGGCACCCCTCCACCGTCTACTGTTCATCCAGCCCTCCACACCACGGGGTCCTGTTCAACCACCCCTCCACGGGCACCCCTCCACCGTCTACTGTTCATCCAGCCTCCACACCATGGGGTCCTGTTCATCCAGAGGCAAACGCCACTGCTCATTGTTCATCCAAACCCCCCCGCAACAATCACAGTTCATCCAATCGATCGGCTTCAGTTAGCAGCAGTAGCGAAGGAATCGCTCGATCGTGTTCAGTTAACAGCCATCGATCGATCGCTCGGGTTCAGTAATGCGTAGCCTACAGTGCAATCGGTCGGGTTCAGTTAGAGCCCAACGCCTCGCTCGGGTTCAGTTAGAGCCAACGCCTCACACACACGCGCGTACCTATACGAGAGAAACACGCATCGCTCGGCCCCCGACCTCCCACCGTAACCGGGAACTCCCTGAAATTTTCCTCGCCCTCGCTTCTACCATGGTTTTTTCCGTGATGGACGGCCCAAAGAATGTCATGCAGCTGCGTCTCTGGCCCGCCCAGGACGAAAAGCCCATTTTCTGTCATGATTTTTTGTCATAGAAGTAGGAGCCCACCACATCTATGATGATACTGGGTTTTGTCACAATTATCGTCATAGAAGTGTCATATGTATGACAAAATTTTTTTCGTTCAGCCCAAAATGTCACGGATGTGTCTTTTTTTATAGTGACATCGTCGCACCTCCGCCCCCCCGAGGCCGTTAGGGCTTCACCAACGGACTCGTTCACCGCATCGTAGCGCTCCGCTGCCACTCAAGATTTGCATCCGTGTGCGGCCAGCCAACGCCAATGCATCACCCTCAATGGCTCTAAAGTGACCCGCACTCTAGCTAGGCGAGCATGCCCAAATGCCGGCCCGAACTAGGTATCCACACATCACTCTCTTGTGCACTGTTCCAATGATGTTTGGATATCCTTTCACCGCTCTCTTAGCTTACACGCCTATGCAACTCTGACTTTAACTCTTATTTCTTCTAGAGATATCATCTGAAGCAAGCAAAACCATTTTTTAGCGAAGCATGACGACGCTACGGGATCTGATACACATCCTGCACACCCGTATAACCTTGTAAGTATCTGTCCTCCGGTACAACAACAAGGTCGATTCCTCTTATTTGGTCAACCATTTCTCGTGTCAAAAATGCAGAGGGGGGTGCAAGGAGCACAAGGCCTGCACATCCAAGCAAGTGGTAACATGGACTTGTACATGTAACATCCCAAGCGCAAGCAGAGCTGCAGTGAGCCTGTACAACGAGCTAGCGTAAGTCCCTGCATTTCATTTAATTCGTACTGGCATTCGTGTATGATTTGTGTGAAGTGGCGGATCCACAAATTCAAGTTACTAGGGGCGAACATTTAACTTAAAAAATACGAGGGCACTTGCACTCCAGAAATCAACATAACTTGAGAAATGTGAAGCTACATGCACTTTGAAACCAGCTAATGATCCAAAGTAGTTCATATTATAAACACTCAATGATGCAAGCACCAAAAAACACAAAATGCAACATGGTGTACAAGGACTACAAACATGGTCTGTACCTTCTTGAATTATTCGTTCTCTGGCTGAAAATATTGAAGTGTAATTGCACCTATAACCAGTGCGCAAACTGCACATCAATATATCTATCCTGCACAAGTATGGCAATAGTTTCAAACAACAGATTAGAAAAGTATTTATGCTACGTTGTCATGATACGGGGACTTTCTGGTAGATGGCCTCGACATTTCCTCAAGCCATGAAAATGCACTATAATTTGCTTGTCATCAATGCCTGCAAATCTCTATGTCTCTCTCAACATAGCAGATCATCATTAGACACTAAATCCCTTCAATGGGAGCTTGCAAAATGCTTGGATTATATCCCTCACTAGACTCTATATGTTCATCACCAGGAGCATGTAAAATGTTTGCATCAAATCCTTCATTAGCAGTCTGTTCATTATACACTTCAGGCTCAAGAACAACATGAGCTTGTATGTTTGCATAGGAAACTTGATTAGATACATCCGATTCAGTCAGTTCAGTATTGATTGGAGGAGTTATAAAATAAGCAGAAATTGGTTTCATTTTCTTATAGATTCGCTACATACAAGCAGTTTTACAACACCGTCAGGTTTCACTATTGGCCAGAAATTGAACAGTTGAATTAGATATAATCAGGGATGTGATGTACCTGCTCGTTGCACATGCTACTCTTGCAAGCTGCGACTGCCCGTTTGCGCAAGCTCGATGCCATGCCCGTGCTGCCGCGCTGCCTCCCACGCAGGCTACACCCAGGGTTGGATCTTCATCTTCTTGTCCTTCTGTTTGCTTGAAGCCCGGCGACTGCCCTTCAATGAGGGCGTGAGGAATTGCTCTGTCGGTCTGTCCAGCGGCGGATAGGTTAGGAGCAAACCAGACTGGAGGCTGGAGCGAACGAATTGGGATTTTTCATGCTGTCGATCGATATGGGAGGCACTCGTTTGGGCCGCGAGCTTGCTACAGGGCCTGCCTTGCACTTATGTTATTGGCCCATCCAAATTGAAACATTTTTCTTCTTTTTTTACATTGCCTGCTCATGCATTGGGACGAACAAAACTAGCCTGGGCTAACCTGGACGAGTCAAACTAGGTGCACACTTTCCAGACACCCGAGGCGGCTGCCCATACCAGCCCCTATGGTGGCGTCACCCCTTTTTGCGTGTATGATTGGGATAGTGAAAAATATTCCGGTGGCGCTTTTGATTTACCCACAGAATGGTTGAATTGCTTGTTTCTATGATCTGAGTTCGCCAATAATGTGAAGGATGCCAGTCTTTTCATCCTATTGTAGATTGCTTAGATATCGATATGCCAAAAGTAATCATATGAAATATACAGTAAAAGCCAGTGTGATGTGTGTGGCTACAACTAGTCTGACTACACGTCCTCATATAACATATCATGAAGCACCATCTTACCAGATTAACCATTCGACTTACCAATGCAGTGTGGGAAGAAAGAAGTATTGGGACTGCTTATCCAAGCAATTGATGCCATGGACTCCTTCATACAACCTTGTAAGCGAAAAAGAAGTTGCAGTGTACCTGTACAAAGAGCTAGCATAAGTTCAGTTACCTGCTTCTCGGAATTTTAGTTAGCCACTTATTGCAAAAAATTTCAATTACGTTGCTTGGCTTAATTTAGTTTGCTACTGATTACATAATGCCAGAGCCTGTTAATCCAATTATAGACTGCGCCTATCTATGTGTTTGATACTTACTGTTAAGAATTACCTATTTGCCTGAACTTAAATGGCTACTTGTTTGTTTAACTGCTTTGCTGCTGCAACAACGGGTTACAATGATGTTAATAACTACTTTTCATCATCTAATTGAAACTCTTTAATTCCTTATTTGTTTAACTGGTTTGCTGTTATAACTCCCAGTTGAGATGTTTTGCTAACTTCAACTTTTCTGAATCCAACCGGAACTTTAATGGCAAAACAGGCTAGCCCAAGATCAAAGAGTGAGGTCCCCATGGACGTTGTATCATACCACAACAGTGGCACCGGCCCAATCATGCATGATGCCCACTGCTAATGCTCTAGAGGCTAAACTAGTGGTAGAAAGAGATTCTGCTTCTGCACTTAGAGATGAAGTTGACATGTTGAGGAAGCAAATAGCACAATCACAAGCAGTACTCAAGATAACAATTAAATATTTGGTGGATTTCAAAACGAAGCAAGCTGAGACTGACCGCATTGTTAAGGTCCTGAAGGAAAAAAGGAAATAAAATTCCCACTTGGTAAATCATAGGTGAGATGTTCTTTCCATTGTTTAATAACCTTTGTGTTGTTTGTTCATGTAATCAATCAAACCATTTGTTTTAGAGATCATGTAATAATTGTTTTTTGTTTTTTGTTTTGTAATTTTATTTGAGCACATGTTTGTATTAATTGATAAGATGCGGAGACATTTCATTTTGATTGCTGTGCTAGACCTACAAATATGCCAATCGGGCTGAATGTGCATTCAGCAATATAGTATAGATGGACCATAAGTGGCACGCATCGGAAAGGGCCAAGATGTTGTAGTAGCTTGGCTAAAAAAAGGATACTGTTGTAGCAAAAAATAGTACATCGGTCTGGCTTATGTATGTTAGTTGATATTATTGATCCATATACTCTATAAGTGTTTATATGTCTGTTAGTTCTGTACATTCTTGGTTGATTGACTCGGTATTTGAATCTTGATACATCGCTTGTTTACATATCTAAATGGGAGTACACATTATGCTGCGTGTGACATTTGAGTTGGACGTGAAGTATTCCAAATATTCGAATTCACCTTAAACTAGATTCTAGCTTCTGAATTTGAGTATTGACATTTGTAAACCATATTCATATATGACAGTGGAATACATCTTTTTCGTTCTTTTGAAGATATATAAAAACACATAGAATGATTTATAAAGATTCGTATAGGAATACAAAATGGATTCGAATTTAGTTGCCAGGGTAAACGTGGATGCTTATTGTCCCAAAATTCGAAAGAATCAGCAAAATGTCCACTCCCACGTCGGCTGCCCGAAGCCAAGTGTTTGGGAGATGGAAATTAATGTCTACCCATTACACGGACAATCTATCAGCCCGATTTCCACTGCTCTAAATAGGGGTAGGTTAATAACTTCTATTAGACGTGACACGACCGCCTCTAAGCCCATTCCGACACGGTGGGCGCCAAACATGGGCGACAAAACACATTTGATTCAACATCGTTCACGAGACCTCTGTTTCTCCCTCCATTTGTCCATTCATACACGGTGGGCGGCAAAACAAACTCGACTCGGCTGAAATCGATGTAGGCAAATATTTTTAATAGGGGCAGGTTTGTAACTTCACTCAGACATGACACAACCGCCCTACCTGCCGGCCCCGTTCATACACCGTCGGCGCCAACCATGGGCACCAACCATCCTCTCCTCGCCCGAAATTGCTCTGGGCAAATATTGGCGAGATGCGAGATTACCGTCCTACCCCCAACCGACTAGACGTCCAAATTTTAAACGGGGGCTAAGTTCGTAACTTTCCCATATTTCAGACAGGCGCGTCCCAAAAACATGGTTCCCCGTACCTCCCCTCCATTTTCCCATTCATACACCGTCCGTGCTAGAACACCATCCCCACACCAGCCTCCTCCGTCCGCCACCCCATCCATCGCCGCCGTCCTCCACCCCATCCATCGCTGCCGTCCTCCACCCCATCCATCGCCACCGTCCTCCACCATGCCGGAGCGTCTACCAAGACCGTGTAGTCCACTACTAGAGATGGACGTTTCTCATCCACGACGACGGACCAAGAGCCTTGCATCGCGTCCTCTCGCTTCATCGGTGCTGTCGTCCTCTTTGTCGGGGCCGCTCACACGACCTTCTGTTCCACCGCAACGGGACTTATCCCCCGATGCACCCGTCTACCGTCACAGATCTGCTTCAACGCCACCGACAGCCATCGCACCCCTGATGCCTACACGGCGCCGCAAGAGAGGTGGAACTTCACATCTCCTCAACTTTTTGATCTCAACCAGAAAAAAGATTGTAACTTGGTTACTCTACTTTCTTTTCAGCTCTTAGAATTTAGTTCTTAGTTCGAAGCAAACAATGGATGCTAAATATCATTTCTCCGGTTTGCAGCTTCAAATCTGCCATGGCATAGTCATAATACGGTTTAATTGATCATGCTTAGGGTTTAATTGATCATGTTGGTTCCGTTGTGGTTTCTTTAATAGAAATCGGAGGGGAAACCCTCTTTTGCTTAAAAAATATGCTTAGAGTTTCCCCCTTTTATGATGACTATATGATCAGAATACGTGCTTCGTGTCATAATAGCACTGCTCCACCCATCAAGCTAAACAAGCTTAGTTGTTCAAATATGAATATGATATTATTAAAACAGAGTCGTTTAATTGGTCAGCTAAATGTTCCTAAATTAGTTTCGAAAATGCATGTTCACCGCTCGGGTGTGTATCTCTATAGGGTGCCCACGGTGGGCCGGCCCACCCTGGGATTTTGGGTCATCCCAGGCCCCGATTCCCCTCTATTCTGTTGCGCGCTTCTGATCTCTACTTGCCCCGAGCCATCTGCCGTGCCGGCGACTTGCCGTCCCCGGACGTCATGACTCTAGGAGAAGACGTCGGACTAACTGGAGGTCAGGAGCTGCTCGCCCAACAACGTCACCGCTGCCCGGGCGCGCCGCCGTGCCTACCTTCCTAGTCCGTTCAGGGCTCAGGCATGCAGCACCCACTAAGCCAACCCGATTTATCCTGAGATACGTCCTCAACACTCAGCAACCACTCCTTATCACCCATTTTCTAATTGATTCATTACTCATTAGGCAGGACTATCATTAGGGTTTGTTGTGTGCTGAGTGCTACCTACAGTTAATGGTTCAAATGTATTTCAGTAATCTTTAGTACCTGTAAAGTTCACAGGGTATTCAAAATTCCGGCCCTGGGAACATATACTAGTCATTTTGGATTGTTGGTCGTAGTGACATCGACCCAGATTACTACTGCAAGCCAGGTTTGTTGACAATTTTACTTGTCTTTCATACTCATTCGATATAATATCCAAATTATTCACGTTGATTAGTTGCAAACAATAAGTGCTAGACAAACTTCTTGATTCAGATTTGGGACGGTCTCTTACTGCAGTTACAATTATGCATACTTGTCCTCGTAAGCTCACAAGTAAATGATTGATTCACTACATCTATGCTTGCCTTGTCATATTTGACGTCAATATTCTTTTAGGGTGGACCACCCTGTTTCAAAATACTGGAACCATAGATATGAGTGAATAGTATTTCTCTATGTGATCTCTTCCATCAGGTGTGGGGAACGAACACTGCATTGTATAGAAAGAAAGTATCATTTCCAGCTTTTACATAGGCTTCGATCTTTTACATGGAATACAATCTGCCTACTTGCTTTGTGCCGCACTACCAACACTCCACCCTTGAAGCTAAACATTATGCCACCCATAATTCCTTAGTTTATTTGTTCGAATACGAATTTCATATGATTCTAGTGTTCCTACTTCAGTTTTGAAATGTGTGTCTGCCTATTATAGAGACATAAGGGGTTTGTATTTCTGTGTGTGGTCTGGTCAGCACGGTTGGGGGGGTGAACTTTGCATATGCAGGGGTTTATAGGGAGATACTCTTCGAGTTGAATCTGCAATGCATTCCATAGATAATCTTACTACTTTTTATGTTTTCATGAATCTTAGATTCTAAACAACATCATAATGATTATGAGCTTGCGCGCATGAAAAGAATAAAGCAGAACAATGCCATGGCTGTCCAACTTGGCATTAAGGGACTGAAATCAAGTCTAGATGCAATGCAATGCAAACACTCTCCACCTACAGATTCATGCTTAGAATATGATCCTAACAGTGATTCTGAGCTAGAGGGAGACCTAAGTCAATGTAGCTCCCTAGTGGAGGAGTCAGAGGCAGATGCCCTATCTTATTCACCCATCAAGGAGCTTGCTCTAACTTTCCAAGGTTATATTGGTCGAACATATCTTGCAACTGATGCATTGCATAGCTTCTACTTTGTTGAACTGCCATTAGCTTAGTCTACACATTGTGTATGTGAATACGCCCTACCTATCCATTTTCAGTACATATTCCATCTATCATCATACCATATTTATCCATTCAAATGTTGTTTTTGTGTATCAAACGTTCAAAAGGAAGAGGGCGATTGCTGATCGTGGAGGAGCACAAGCAAAGTATTTGGAAAAGGTAGTGGCACCTAATAAATCAAATAGCGCATTAGGTGTAGTTGCAATATCACCTGACCCACAAAACACCCCAACTCTAGCAGACTCTAGCCCTACTACACTAGCATTTCTGATGCCCCAACTCAGCAGACCCCAACTGCAGCAAACAGTATGATGATGCCAGTTGACATAGCACTAGCTCTATGATGCAAAACCCCATTCCAGCAAAGAGTACACCAAATCCAGTTGCCAAATCCCTTTTCGAACCAGAGAGAGCCCCAATTGCAGCAAATAGGACCCCTATTCCAATTCTTCCCAATTTAGAAGAAGAAGCTTATATTGTTGTCAGGAACTTTGTGCGTATCTTTCCTTCATGGAAAGATTATACTGCAGATGCAGAACAATTTCCAGTCTTCCTCCGCAACTTACACGTAAGTAATGTACTAATGTTATTCATGGTCATTACTGCATATGTTTCTGCTGACAGAAGACACAAGATTTCATTCTTTTAAATAGGCGAGTACCAAACTGGGTTGTGAAGATGAGCAAGGGTTGGTTGCGCTTTCAAGCACTCGTTGATGAAGTATCGTTCCTACCTGAGGCAAGCGCACTTCGATGGCAAGCCTCTAAATGAAATTTCTGTAAAGTCTCCCGTGCTACATTTATCCAACGGTGACTGGAATAATCTTGTTACACATTGGTCTCGGCTGCAGTATAAGGTACTGTCAATGATATCACATCACAATTTGAACTACATTTCTGCATTTTCCATAACATCTCACTTGTACGAAAACTATTAGCAGAAGAACATTCATTCTCAAGGGACCACAGAATCTCGCAACTATACTGCACACTGAATTGCTCTTGTGAGTACATCTTGCCCTGTATGACCATACTTACTTTAATAGCTGTCTGATTATGTAGCATCACTACACATGTTAGCCTCGTTATCGTCCATTTGGTGGACATTATAAGATCCGTACGGACTCTTACATAAATTTAGAATCAACCCAATGCTTGTGAAGAGTTTTAGCTCTGCAGTCCTCTTGTAAGGACTGAACGTCGTCTATCACTGTACTTACATTAACAGCTACTCCCTCCGTCCCATAATATAAGAATGTTTTGTACAGTACACCAGTGTTCAAAACACTCTTGTATTATGGGAAGAGGATTGGTTCATTGTGTAGCATTCTGCATCTTATCTCCCTCACCCACCATTTACTAAAAAAGATCAGATCTCTATTTAATCTTACCAAAAAGTAGAATACACAGACAATGCCAGTGCAGAAGTGTAGCCCATTGCTCTTGTCAGTACATTTTGTCCTGTAATGCTTGTACTTCCAGGGATTGGTAGTTGATTATGTAGCATCAAGCTGCATCTTATCTTCATTATCATCTATCCCTTCGAGTATTATCATATCTGTAATTACTCTCTACAAAATGTAGAGTACAGGAAATGCTTATGAAGAAGATTCTATGCTGAAATTCTTGAGTTATCCTTCCCTTGACATGGACAAGGGCATTATAAAGCCGGTGTTAACTGTTAATGTAAGTCAGTCCTTCTAAAGCCTTTATCCTCAACTCCTGTTTAATTTGCTCATACTCCCTATCCTTTACTGCTGTTCAGTTTGCTGTTTCTATCAAAATGCATGTTCGCAAGAACCGTAAGTTCTAAGTTTTACTTGTAAAACCAAATTCCTTATTCATACCATGCACATTACTCAATACTCCCTGTATGTATGCTTGTTTTTGTGGATCTATAATCCAGTGTGTGCTGAAGTAGCCCATGTTTGCACCTTGTCATCTCCTGTTTTATCTTACTGATGTGGCTGATGATATGAACAACATGCAATGCACATTAACCAACATAGATACAATGATTTTCTTTGCCCTTCATCTATGCTTGTTATGTTGACATGGTAATCCAGTAGTGTGGTGAAGCTCCCCGCATTATCAACAATGCCAAATTATGCTGTTGATATTTTGAACTTACTCTTTATTTTCTAATTTGAAATTGGATGGAATTGACAGCACAGTTATCATCTTTGTTTATACAGATGCAAAACCTGTCATATCTTTGCTTTGTTTCAGGGTGATATGCCCGATGGCATGCACAAGTGTGCCGAAGGCTGTGAGACAAACCCAACATATATTGTAGCAAAGAAGTCAAAACATCTTGAAGATAGCGAGACAATCCCAAAGTCTTGTCTTGATGCAGTGTTCAAGTTACTTGAGACTAGCAGTCAGACAAGCTCACAGAATGCGTTGTCTATATCATTTCGACTTCTTCAGTCCCAAGTTCTAGCAGAAAGGCATTCTGCAACTCAACTTCGACTTGAAGTCCTATCTCTAAGAAAGACTGCGGAGAACACCAATGAGAACCTCATCACTAAACAGCTACACCTGGAAGCTATGACCGACATGCTAGGCCGGTCTCACAGCCTTGTTCAGCAGCTTGCGCAGCAGTTCCCGCGCAAGGCTAACCTTTCTTGAACTGTCTTGGAAGTGGTCTCGGTACAGTATTATTTTGTTACGCTGCAATGGTGCCCAGTTTTTGTAATCTGCTTCTTCGTTGCGCTTTATGATCACTAGTGGCAAACTTCGATGCCCAGTGGATGTAATATACCATAAACCCTTTGTTGTGTAGTGTAGGTTTATTCTTAGTTACTATGTCGTAATTTCTTTATTGTATAGAGTAGGTTTGTTCTTAATTCCTACTAGTTACTGCCATCATTCGCTATCTGAAAAAAATCTGATGTAGTCGACCGGGCCGAAACATTCGCCTCTAATGGGCCTGGCTTTTAGTGGGCCACAATTGGGCCGGCCTGCATCTTTCTTGGGCCCGAATGATTGGGGCCTTCACACTTTGCGCCAGGCCCACAACTTACACCGGCCTATATTTTAGTTGGGCCTTTTGTGGATCCAACGCTTAGTTTGGCCCAGGTAGCTTTGGGCCATTAACATGCTGAATATTCTACTGGCCTGTTACGGCCCAGATGAAACCATGGGCCTTTAGCAGGCCGAAATGCATGTAGGGCCTCAATTTTCACTAGTCGTGGCCTTTATGGGCCCAGTTATATCACGGGCCGTTACCAAGCCGAAGCATATCTCGGGCCTTAGTTGGCCCACTGATATCATGGGCCTTTAAGAGGCAGAAAGCTTAGTACAGGCATCAACGGGCCGAATTATACGACAAGCCTTTAACAAGCCCAAAGTCATGTTGGGCCTAACTGTTTCCACCTTTATCACGGGCCGTTAGTGGGCCCGATGTCCCGTCGGACCATATATGGCCCATGGGCAGCACGGGCCATTCCCAGGCCGAAAGTCACGCTGGGCTGAAATGGGCCCATGTCTACATCGGGCCTCTAACAGGCCGAAAGTCACTGGGCTGTAATTGGGCCCAAATATTTGGGGAACAATTAACGGGCCAGATCTGGCTTCAGGCCATAAATGGGCCTTTATTAAACAGTCTGTTATTGGGCTGGCCCACTAGTACGTGAGTAATACTACATGCCTTTGACTGGGCCGGCCTTTTTAACCTATATGGGCCTCTGTTGGGCCCCACCACGTGTCGACGTATCATAGGCATGTCTCCTCCAATGGACGGGCAACATCTGGCACACTGACAAGCTGGCAGGTGTTCCCTTCGGCCAATCAGAATTTTACACATGGAAATTTTCCATTGGTTCCGGCTGTTAACGGGTTATCGGATCCAAAACCGGACCCGATAGCTTAACGGCATTCCATTACGGTGGATGCCACGTGTCGGTCACCCTTGACGAAAGCACTTCTGTGACGCACGATTTATCGTCATGGAAGTGGACACTTCCGTGATGATAATTTTGGTAATGTCATGGAACACTTCTACGACAACACAGGTATGACTATCTTGATTCTGTCATAAAATCGTCATGGATGTACATGCATGACAAAAAACATGACCTACTGTGACAAACACGTATCATCACGGAAGTGTATTTTTTTGTAGTGCTCGTCAAGTTTAACCCGAGTATTTGGCATGTGCAAAGCTGTCTTGCACCCGATCATCACACCCGATCATCACGTGGTGTCTCGGCACGACGAACTGTTGCAACAGTGTATACTCAGGGAGCACACTTATACCTTGAAATTTTAGTAAGGGATCATCTTATAATGCTACCGCCTTACTAAGCAAAATAAGATGCATAAAAGATAAACATCACATGCAATCAAAATATGTGACATGATATGGCCATCATCATCTTGTGCCTTTGATCTCCATCTCCAAAGCACCGTCATGATCTCCGTCGTCACCGGCCTGACACCTTGATCTCCATCACAGCGTCGTGGTCATCTTGCCAACTATTGCTTCTACAACTATCGCTAACGCATAGTGATAAAGTAAAGCAATTACACGGCATTTGCATTTCATACAATAAAGCGACAACCATAAGGATCCTGCCAGTTGCCGATAACGTTTACAAAACATGATCATCTCCATACAACAACTTATATCACATCATGTCTTGACCATATCACATCACAACATGCCCTGCAAAAACAAGTTAGACGTCCTCTACTTTGTTGTTGCAAGTTTTACGTGGCTGCTACGGGCTTCTAGTAAGAACCGATCTTACCTATGCATCAAAACCACAACAATGTCTCATCAAGTTTGCTGTTTTAACCTTCAACAAGGACCGGTTGTAATCAAATTTGATTCAACTAAAGTTGGAGAAATAGACACCTGCCAGCCACCTTTATGCAAAACTAGTTGCATGTCTGTCGCTAGAACCGGTCTCATGAACGTGGTCATGTAAGGTTGGTCCGGGCCGCTTCATCTAACAATACCGCCAAATCAAAATAAGACGTTGGTGGTAAGTAGTGTGACTATCACCGCCCACAACTCCTTGTGTTCTACTCATGCATATCATCTATGCATAGACCTGGCTCTGATGCCACTGTTGGGAAACGTAGCATGCAATTTCAAAAAATTTCCTAACCTCATGCAAGATCTATCTAGGAGTTGCATAACAATGAGAGGGGGAGAGTGTGTCCACGTACCCTTGTAGACCGAAAGTGGAAGCATTTGTTAACACGGTTGATGTAGTCAAACTTCTTCTCGTTCCGACGGATCAAGTATCGAACGTACGACACCTCCGAGTTCTGCACACATTCAGATCGATGACATCCATCAAACTCTTGATCCAGCAAAGTGACGAGGGGGAGTTCCGTCAGCACAACGGCGTGGTGACGGTGATGGTGAAGTGATCCGCGCAGGGCTTCGCCTAAGCACTACGTGAATATGACCGGAGGCATAAACTATGGAGGGGGCGCCGCACACGGCTAGGAATAGTTGATGTGTGTTCTAGGCACCCCCTACCCACATATATAAAGGAGGGAGGGGGAGGGAGCCAGCCCTAGGCACGCCCCAAGTAGGAGGAGTCCTACTTGGGCTCCTAGTAGGATTCACCCCCCTTTCCTTTTACGGGAAGGGGGGAGAAGGGAAGAGAGGAGGAAGGAGGGAAAAGAGCGGGCGCCGCCCCATCGTCCTACTCCAATTCAGCCTCCTTCCTTGGGGGGAGGGGAGCGCCACCCCTCAGTGGGCGGGTGTGCTCCCTCCTAAGGTCCATATGGCCCATATCTTCCCTGATATGGGCCATATGGACCTTAAGGGGGAGCACACCCGCGGTACTCCGATCTGTACCCGATACATTTTGGAACACTTCCGGTGTCCAAATACTATCATCCAATATATCAATCTTTACCTCTCGAACATTTCGAGACTCCTCGTCATCCGTGATCTCATCCAGGACTCTGAACAACATTCGGTCACCAAATCACATAACTCATATAATACAAATCATCATCGAACGTTAAGTGTGCGAACCCTACGGGTTCGAGAACTATGTAGGCATGGCCGAGACTCCTCTCCGGTCAATAACCAATAGCGGAACCTGGATGCTCATATTGGCTCCCACATATTCTACGAAGATCTTTATCGGTCGAACCGTCATGAAAACATATGTTTTTCCTTTTGTCATCGGTATGTTACTTGCCCAAGATTTGATCGTCGGTATCTCCATACCTAGTTCAATATCGTTACCGGCAAATCTCTTTACTCGTTCCATAATGCATCATCCCGCAACTAACTCATTAGTCACATTGCTTGCAAGGCTTATTATGATGTGCATTACCGAGAGGGCCCAGAGATACCTCTCCGATACTCGGAGTGACAAATCCTAATCTCGATCTATGGCAACCCAACAAACACCTTCGGAGATACCTGTAGAGCATCTTTATAATCATCCAGTTATGTTGTGACGTTTGATAGCACACAAGGTATTCCTCCGGTATCCGGGAGTCGCATAATCTCATAGCAGAGGAAAATGTATAAGTCATGAAGAAAGCAATAGCAATAAAAGTTAACAACCATATGCTAAGCTAACAGATGGGTCTTGTCCATCACATCATTCTCCTAATGATGTGATCCCATTCATCAAATGACAATACATGCCTATGGTTAGGAAACTTAATCATCTTTGATTAACGAGCTAGTCTAGTAGAGGCTTACTAGGGACACTGTGTTTTGTCTATGTATCCACACATGTCTATGTATCCACACATGTATCAAGTTTCCAGTTAATACAATTCTAGCATGAATAATAGACATTTACCATGATATAAGGAAATGAAAATAACAACTTTATTATTGCCTGTAGGGCATATTTCCTTCATTCCCTCCTTTCTTACTAACAGATACATTATGTTGCATTGTGGGTTCAAAAGTATTATAATGACCGTTTGCATGGAGGGTTATGTTAACTATGTTGTTTGCATATTCATGATTCCTACTATTTGTTGGGTAATTTATTTTAGACATTTTGCCCTGAGAATCTTGATATCCAGCTGTAACGGTATAGTATAGTTTATGAATTTTCCTTCTAAATCTATATATCCAGTCAGGTTGGGATAGGTTATGAGTATTCTTAGTGTGGAACTAGTGGCAATTGCTTTCATCAGATGACGACAAGTCAGCCTTGCACCATTTGGCTCTATGTTACCCAAGTAAGATCACAAAATATGCATGCTCAAGTATATATTTTCAAAGATAAATTATCCTTCATTTTTCATCTTAAGTGGTTGCTAAAACCTACTTCTACTAATGAAGTCAAATATTTTTCATCTTAAAGTGCTTGCTCAAGCATAAAGTTACTAAAAAATGCAAATATTTTCAACTCCGCGTCATTTGGCACAACGGGTCATCTAGTGCTTGATAATTGCTGGCAGGGTGGCGGACGTAGCCTCTTTTGTAGGTGTTAAGACTTTCCAGCATGGCGACAAGTTTATGTAGTAGGTACTTCGATATGGAGACTTGAGCTCTTCTTTCGAGTAGGTGCTTTGGTATGGATTATTTTTGATCGTGGAGGCCTTCTTTCGAGTAGTAGGTACTTTGGTATGGATATTTTTTTTCTGATCGTGAAGGTTAATATTTACATTTTTTTTCCATTCTTCATCATCGTGCACGCAAAAAACTGTGGCGCATTGTGCCAGGATTGAACACAAATCTCGTCTGATTCAATGTCGTTGGGTGAGGTTCATACACACCAAGGAATATATTTTTATAAATATTCTTGAGGTGTTTTAAGTTAGGGCAACGCTATGCGTCCGCCGGCCAATTTTCTGATTTTTTCCGTCGCCTTCACGGCCGTTGGATGCCCGACCTGATAGCCGCCCGATCTACTACCTGTGCCCCGCATGTACTAGTTATTTTCCGCAACAACCGCTTTGTTGCAGAAACAATAGCACTTTTGCCCCCGGCCCCCTACAGATCTGCGCCATGCGCGGTTTCTCAACAAGAACAATTCCTGTAACAATGCGTTTGTTGCAAGATCTGGTCTTCTCTTATTTCCTGCAACATTTGTTGTGAAACCTCATCTTCTACAATTTTCTGCAACAAGACTCATGTTGCAAAACCTCTTCTTCTTTAGATTTCTGCAACAAGACCCTTAGAAAAATTGCAACAACATCTCTCGCCGCGTCTAATTTTTTGCAACAAAATTTTTTACGCGTAGAATTTTCTGTAACATCTTCCACGCATCAAATTTTCTGCAATGAGATCCTTATTGCAAAAATTGCAACAACATATTTTGTTGCATCTAATTTCCTGCAACAAGACCCTTGTTTTTTTGCGGTTTAAAGATCATGCATTACTCACTTTTGTTTACATGTTACAATCTCGTCCAACAATTTCTAGGACTTCTTCCAGACCAGAGCCTAGCCAAACAACAGTTCGGCGATGCAACCTACCAAAGTTAGCCAAGGAATGACTATCCCTATTACAACTCCGACGAGTGTGAGCAATGCAAGAACTTCGTTCCCCCAAACTACTGATGATCTCTCTAATAATGAAGGCAAACCTAGACTTGTTACTGCTGCCACCTTTTATCATCTTGATCGCTTCCAAACAATCCGACTCAACATCCAGAGGTAAGTTGCTCCATTGCAACGCCAGCAAGATGCCCTCTCGCAAGGCCAGTAGCTCGGCTTCCAGAACATCACAGCCTCCCTATATGTGTCTACAAGAAGTGAAGATAATGGAGCCCTCATGATCCCTTAGAATCATACCAGAACCTGCTTCCCCTCCAGCAACTGAAGCATCTGTATTTAGTTTCACTCTACCAATGTCCGGTTTAGCCCAATGGGCCTCACCCACCCCATCTATAGAGTAGCCAACGGATGGAATTGGATTAGAACCTGTAACCATGACGGCATTCCCTTTGGTAGGATCATAGTGTGGATCAGCCTTGATGGTATAAAGTGAGGATAGGTAACTAGACAGAAACCGCACTGACACATCCATTGGAGGTGGTTGCTTGTGATGGACAATCTCATTACGAATAAACCAGATTCTCCAGAACAACATAAGCACATGCACTCTGCCTTCATCATTCAGTTCAGACAAGAGTTTGATAAACCAATCAGAACCGATCGGCTTTAACAGAGATCTGGGTGGCAACTTCCACTCCTTTGCCATCAGCTTCCATAGCACCGTCGCATGATTACAACTGCAGAACACATGGAATGAATCCTCCTCTTCCATACCACACACTGGGCATAACGGTGACACCTCGAGTTTCCTTTTGACTTTGTTAGTCCAGTTTGCCAATGAATCCGTGGCCAATCTCCACGCAAAACTCTGAACTTTTGGTGGAGCCATACTTTTCCAAATGTGATTCCAGCACTCCCGTGTGCCATCGGATCTGGCACTAGTGGAGTGTCCCCGTGGGTTCATCAAGTCATCACTAGCAATTTTGTAAGCACTCCGAACCGAGAACACACCGTTCTTTTCAGGCGCCCATGCCAAGAAATCCTCCCCAAAACGAGTACACAAACGGATTTTCAGAATTTCCACAATATGCACTGGGAGAAAAAACTGCGTTAGTTTATCCATGTCCCAATTACCATGGAGGTTTATGAGCTCCGAGACCCACTTGAGGCGGCACCTCCCTCGTGGAGAAATAAGGCCCCGAGATGGCTCCCTAACAATCCATCGATCCCTCCAGATACGGACAATTTGGCACGTCCCAATCCTCCAAATCATGCCTTTTTTCAAGAGATCTAATCCATGGACAATCGCTTGCCAAGTAGGCGATGGGTTTCCAGCAAAAACAGTATCCAAGAGGTGCCCATTTGGGAAGTATTTGGCTTTAAGTAACCTAGCACACAAAGAATCTGGAAACTCCAGAATCCTCCAGGCTTGACGTGCCAACAAGGCTTGGTTGAACAAGCGAAAATCTTTGAAGCCCAAGCCACCTTGCTTCTTTGGCCTCGTAATTTTGTCCCATGCATGCCAATGAGTCTTTCTCTTTCCCTTCTCTGCACCCCAATAATAATTACGGATTAGGCGATTCAGATCATCACAAAGTTCCATGGGAAGTTTGAAGACACTCATGATATAGGTCGAGATAGATTGGGCAATAGCTCTAATAAGAACCTCTTTTCCAGCCTGTGTAGGATGGCCATCATACACAAACAGGCGGTTTGTCATTTTAACTTGTAAATTTTGGAAATCCCCTTTTGACATCCTACCGTATGGTGTTGGTAGGCCCAAGTACTTTTCCTCAAAACCCGATGTAGTAACCTGCAGCGTTTGCTTAACGCTATCCAAAGACCCAGCCGGACAAGAACTTCCGAACAACATAGAACATTTGGAGGGGTTTAGAAGTTATCTTGTAGCAGCCGAGTAAACATCCAAAATGCTCTTTATACGATTGGCTTCCTCACTATCAGCCTTGAAGAACAATAACGTGTCATCTGCGAACAAAAGATGTGATATTCCGAGGGCTCTCCTTGTTATTTTCAGTGGTGACAAATTCCCAGACTCCACTCCCTTGTTAATGAGAGCCGGGAGACCATCTGCAACAAAAAGGAACAAGTAAGGGGATAACGGATCACCTTGCCGTAGGCCACGCGATGATGCAAATGAATCCAAGATGGCTCCATTGAATTTTACGGAGTATCTCACCGATGTCACACACGACATTATCCAGTCTATCCACCGGTGAGCGAAGCCAATCTTTTGCATCATCTGCTTAAGGTAGTTCCAATCCACTCTATCATATGCCTTAGAGAGATCCAATTTATAAGCACAAAAACTTCGAGTAGGGTCCTTTTCCTGTTTTATGTGGTGAATGCACTCAAACGCTATGAAAGCATTATTAGTGATCATACGCCCAGGAATGAAAGCACTCTGAGAGGGAGAAATTATATCATCTAAAACAGGCCTCAAACGATTCACCAAACACTTGGACACCACTTTATAAATGACGTTACATAAGCTGATTGGTCTGAAGTCTGTTATCTTAACCGGATCATCCACCTTCGGAATCATGACAACAATAGTGTCATTAATGTGTGGGGTCATGATACCTGTGCGAAGAAACTCCTTTACCGCAATAACTACACTTTCCTTCATAGTCGCCCAATTTCTCTGGAAAAACCGCGCGGGAAAGCCATCGGGTCCCGGCGCCTTCAAGGGACCGATCTGAAACAGGGCATTGGCGATCTCCTGCTCAGTAAAATCTGCACATAAATTGTTATTCATCTCGTCGGTAACCATAGAACCGAACAGGTTTGTGACGGGAGAAGGATCAAGTGAGGGGTCAGCCTTGAAGATATTTTCAAAATAAGCAGAGGCTGCAGCTCCCATCTCTCTGACCTCCGTGTGAACAGTACCATGTTCATCAACTAGTTTCTTAATCCTGTTCCTTCTAGCTCTCCAAACAGCTCTTGCATGGAAAAACTTTGTATTGCGATCGCCTTCTTTCAACCAATTCACTCGAGACCGCTGAAACCACATCATCTTCTCTCTATACAATAGTTCATTCAACTTATCAGTCACTCGACGGATCTCACATCTATCAGCATTCATAAGCATTAACTCCTCAAGCTGTGTTCTTGTCTTCTCTATTTCTTTAGTCACGCTGCCAAATTTCTCCTTACTCCATGCATAGAGCTTATGCATCATGGCTCTAAGGGCCGCATGTACATCACCCAGGCACCTTTTCTGTCCTGCATCCGCCCAAGCACGCGCGATTAAATCTTGGAGCGCCGGCTCCCTTTCCCACATTACTTCATATTGCCTAAATTTCTTTTTAACATGCATGTTTACAAACTTATCACAGCTTACATGCAAGGCCACATGATCTGACACCGGTGAAATCTGGTGTCGAACTGACGGCTGCTCGAACAGGTTGCGCCAGGACGGGGTAGCCACCGCCCTATCTAGGCGAACTTTGACATTACCATTGCCACTCCTTTTGTTATCATATGTGTGTGGGACTCCAGACAACCCCAAGTCAGTAAGGTCACAAATCTCCAAGGAGTCACGAAAAGCTTGCATCTGCCTCTGAGGCCTAGGCGTTGATGAGAAGTGCTCAAAGTCCCACATACATTCATTGAAATCTCCAACTACGAGCCACGGCAGGTTAGACTGAGCGCTCATATTGTTAAGGAGTGCCCACATATTGTGTCTATCTTCAACTCTTGGTTCTCCATACACACAAGTTAGACGCCATGTATCTTCATCTGTCCCTAGCTTAACGTGTGCGTCTATGCACCTCTGATTTGAAAAAACAACATTAACCATAACCGATTTATGCCAATACAACGCCGAACCTCCGCTGTTACCATTGCTATCCACACCCTCAAAACCTTTCAATCCAAACCTTGATTGATGTTTTTTCATTTTCTCCTTGGGCTGTCTAGTTTCACACAAAAACACCAACACGGGGGAATGCGACCTAATAAAAGTCGCCACTTCACGAACTGTCCGGGTATTCCCCCCTCCCCGGCAGTTCCAGCTAAAGAGATTCACTGGGACCGGCGGTCCTCCTTCTCGGAGGCCGCCTCGGCTGTCATAGCTGTACCAGAAACTGCATCAACATCACCTTGCTTCCTACGCTTCACAATAGGTATTTTTCCAGGGGTCGTACTCGGTTCCAATCTAGCACTATTTTCAGCTACTTCCTCTTTTTCAATCAGCAAAACTGTACGTGCAATCTTTCCAGCAAGATTGGGTACAGGTTGTCCGCGCACATTAATAGTGCCATCATCTCGGATCAATCTCTTCCGAGCGCTCCTATCATCTCTTATTGCACAAAATTAAAACAACATCTCCGCCACATCTAATTTTCTGCAACGGGACCCATATTGCAAAAATTGCAAAAACTACATATTTGAAACTACAAACTGGATAACTGCAACAAAGGCCGCGTTTCAGAAACATGGACGATGTTGCCGAAACTTTTGCAACAAAGGTGTTGTTGCAGAAAATTTTTAGATTTTCCTGCAACAAAGATCATGTAGCAGGAACTGTTGCTGACAGTTGCGGCCGAGTTTGAGGAGGTGGCAGCCATGGACACCGGTGCTCCTCCAGGACAGCGGCGTCGTGGAACAGCAGGCGGTGGCGGACGCGGCTCCAGGGTGGCGTGACTCGCTGAGCAGATGATGAAGTCTGACGGCTTCTAGCGCCTGCTCGGCGGGCACGTAGCAGCTGGTAGCTGGCTCCTTTCCTCTTATCCGCATGAAGAATGAGACAAGAAAATGGAAGAGACGGGAAACAAGATGAGTGAAGGAGAAACATTGGTAAAATTAGAGGAGCCGTGGGCGGCCCCATAGGGAACACGCGTCATGCGTGGGAAGTGGCGGATGAAACGACGTGATCCGCCGGGTGTTTAGAAGAGTTTTCCTTTAAGTTTGGCAAGAGCTCACGAGCACGTTGTTGTTGCTGCGTTATGAAGCTTTTTTTGCGAGAAAAGAAAAATCATTACTTAACGTGGATAAGGTAGATCCAGGTTTACAACCCCTTGAGGGTCTCATGGCAGCCAAACTGCAGTTTTTACACGCACTCGACCAATCCTCGCGAGTTCATGATTAAGCCTTTCCTCTCTTGTTTTTTCTTGCGAGAATTTTTTTCGATCTATTCATCAATTGTCAAGGTAGTACAAAAAGCACTACTCTTTCGGTTCCAAAATAGATGACTCAACTTTATACTAAAGTTAGTACAAAGTTGGGTCATCTATTTTGGAACGGAGGGAGTAGAATTGAAAAATACATACAGGTTCGTAGACCACATAGCGACGACTACAAGAGTTGGAGCGAGCGGAAGGCGAGTCACCGTCCTCATCGAATCCGGGTAAACCTTGTTGTGGTAGACAGTCGAAAAGTCATCATGCTAAGACCCCATAGGACCAGCGCATCAGAACAACAACCGCCGCTAATGAAGACACATGTAGATTAGAAGAGACCAACCTGTAGACACATGAACACAGACGAATGAAGACCGGATCCACGTAGATCCACCGAAGACAAACACTGATCAAATCCCATGAGATCCGCCGGCGACAATTCTTCCCACGCCCTCCGATGATGCTAGATTCACCACCCGAGCGGGGGCTAGGCGGGGAGAACCCTATTCCATCTTTAGGGAGCCGCCTTCGTCTCGCCTCTCTAAGCAGGACACAAACCCTAACAAAACTAAAAAAACACCTAAGAACAAAGCCCTCCCACCGGCATGGGCCGTGATCCACCACGCCTTCATGGCCCTAAGACTAGATTGACGGTGGCTCCGACGAGAGGCAACACACCCTAAGCGGCTGGGTGCCCTTCGGTACGAGCGAAGGGGCGTAGTTTTACTTCTCTTGCTTGATGGCCTGAACCTATATTCTTTTATTGCCATTGACAAGGCCTTTAATCTCCTGGACTAGAGACCCATCTGACCTATCCACGGCCGCTTGGGAGATCATCAACGCAACTTCAGAGCTATCTGTCTCCAGTATGAACGGCGCTGTGCTCCACTCCATCATAAGGGCTATCCCCTCCCTGCAAGCTTCCAGTTCCCGTAAGGGCATTATTCAATGTGAACAAGTGCTGGCATGATGTGAACACAATGGAGCCCTTGCTATCTCTAAGCAGTGTGGGTGCTCCCATTTGCTGCACTCTACGAATAAGCTCCATCAGCATCTAGCTTAAGCCATCTCTTGGGTGGCGCCTCCCAGTGCTCCGGCGGGCGTACGATCTCATGCCCCTTTTCCTGCCTAGAAGTGATGGTAAAAGTAGCATGGCAAGCAGGATCTTGAATCACCAGATTTTGCTTTCAAGAAATCCTCCTTTTGATGTTGTTGGATACACAAAAGAGAAGTAACATAGCTGTGGAAAAAACGGCGGGATGTGTTAGTCAAGGGCGGATCTTTATCATGCATAATTTCATTGAGAACGTGCCATGATCTCCACCACATCATCAAGAGCACCACACGGAGGCATTTGAGAGTGGCTCTAACACATCGAACAAGCACTTAGGCCCAGTATTACCAAACGAGCTATTGTTCGAGACCACCCGGTCCATCACCACCGCACGGGGGCACCTACACATAGCATGGAAGCCACCCTCGAGCATCCCAAACCACACAATGAACAAACGTCAGTAGCCTTCAGGTGACGAGAAAAAATATTTTATCAAGTTGCGAGAGAGAAAGTCACAAGTCGCCATGGGAAGACGCGTACCTTTAGGGAAGCAAGGCACCCCATATGGTCTTCCAGATGTCGCAACGACAATCCGTTGCCCTACTCGTGGTGCATGCCGATGGACGCTCGCGCTCG
Source organism: Triticum timopheevii (assembly GCA_963921465.1). Lineage (NCBI taxonomy): Eukaryota > Viridiplantae > Streptophyta > Magnoliopsida > Poales > Poaceae > Triticum > Triticum timopheevii. Next base: position 312,899,481 of record OY997270.1, on the reverse strand, counting down.
TCCATGGCGAAGCGATTACTGAATATACAGTGAAGATGCCGCTCTTCTCCAGAGCTCATGCGAGGACGTCGTTGGAGGCTCAAGGTGATGTCCATATGCTGGTGATTGTTAAACAACTTGTCACGTTGCCTTGGCTGCGCCACACCTACCTCATTGAGCCGCATCAGGAGTCCAACAATATTGGTAGAGATAGTTAGGTAGTTGGTTTATGTTTATCTCTTGTAACCTATTCTATCTCTTCCTCTTCAAGTCTTCTGTAAGATCTCAATCCCAACTGTATGCGCCTCAGGGTTATTGTGCCCCTGCCTATAACATGCAACACGTCCCCTCGTACCGAGGCTAAGACGTTTCCGCACATCGCACATGGTAATCAGAGCGATCCTCTCCAAAGCCATCTAGGGATCCAATCTCCAGCCATGTATTCCTCCAGCGCTTCCCAGACCAACCTCAGCGGCGTAGTCACGGAGAAGCTGACCCGCACCAACTATGTCCTCTGGTGCGCGCAGGTGACACCGCAACTCAGGGGCGCGGGAGTCTTCGGCTACGCTGATGGCACAACACCGGAGCCGGCCAAGTTCCTCACCACCTACGATAAGGATGGGAAGGAAACCTCTGCGCCCAACCCTCTCCACCCTTTTTGGGTCCGGGAGGACCAGCAAGTGCTGGGCTATCTCCTCAACAACCTCACCAAGGAGGTCCTGCCACAGGTGACCACGGTCACCATGGCGAGCGCGCTCTGGACGACGCTCGCAAGTATGTTTTCCTCGCAGTCTCTGAGCCGTGTCAATAATATTCACACGGCCCTGCTCAAGGCGTAGAAGGGCACCCAATCGGTCGCCACCTTCTTCGCCCATATGCGTGGCCTTGCCGATGAGCTGGCGGCTGCCGGCAAGCCTCTGCAGGACGACGAACTCATCAGCTACATCCTCCACGGCCTCGACATGGAGTACTAGCCCTTGGTCTCTGCCCTTGACGTCCGCACCACCCCGATCTCCCTCGACGAGCTCTTCGCTATGTTGAGCAACTTCGACTAGCTGGTGGCCCTGTACCAGGGGTCGGGCGGCTTCAAATCTTCTTCCAACGCCGCGACCTGTGGCCGTGGCGGCTACTCCTCTCGCCACCGTGGTCCTCCTCGCTCCAAGGGCAGGCCTGGCGGTGGCGGTGGCGGCAACACCAACAGCTCCAACCCCCGCAGCGGGCGCCCCTCCTCCAACAACACTAGGGGTCACTGTGGTGGGAACAACAAGTCTCGCCCGGATGCCGTGCGTTGCCAGATCTGTGGCAAGCTCGGGCACTCGGCAAAAGATTGCTGGTACCGTTTTGGAGAAGATGAGGCGTCGTCCGAAGATGAGGAAAAGGTTGCTGCCGCTGCTGATGGTGCCTACGGCGTCGACACGAACTGGTACCTTGACAGCGGTGCAACCAACCATCTCACGGGTGAACTTGAGAAAGTAACATTTCGTGAAAAGTACCCCGACAAGGACCAAATCCACACCGCAAGTGCGGCAGGTATGAGGATCCGTCATATTGGTCATTCAGTTATACATACCCCTCATTGTAAAATCCACCTTAGAAAATTTTTGCATGTCCCTAGTGCCAACAAAAATCTCCTTTCTGTTCATCGCATTGCACTTGACAATCATGTCTTCATTGAGTTTCATCCTTTTTTCTTCTTGATTAAGGATCAGGCCACAAGGAAAATCCTATATCGAGGTAGATGTGTTCGAGGGCTCTACCCATTTGATGCGGAGCATCCTTCCATCATCCCCATGGACTCTACATCAACACATCCAACCCCACAAGGACCTATGACTCGAGCACGTGCAAGAGCTCTCAAAACCGAGGTGACATCACTCCTATCACAACTCTCCTTCGATTCACATGAGACATGGTTGCTACCTCAAACGGAAACTCTATGCATACTCAGGTACCAAGGAGTCAACCATGAAGAGGCTAGGAAGCAAGGAGAACCGGAAGCGGAAGACATGCATGAAGACGGAGAGGAGAAAGCAACAAGGACCAGAGAGGCCGGACGATCCGGACGGAGGCCCGGACGATCCGGATAGAGCCCGGATGATCCGGACCCCGGTCCGGACGATCCGGCTAACTCCACCGAAGGCAACAGAAGCTCCCTCCCGAAGCCGGATCATCCGGGCCCCGTCCCGGATCATCCGGAGCCCGCCCGGACGTCCGGACCACCAGCCGGACATCCGGCCCTGCGCGACCACCAGCCGACCCTCCGGCTCATCCGGGCCTCCACCCGGATCATCCGGACCAGCCCGGATCATCCGGACCCCCGTCCGGATCATCCGGCCAGCGCCTGTGTGCGCGTGTTGGGCTGAGCCCATGTACCCCTTCGCCCCAAACTCTATATATAGGACCCCCTCTCCTCACTTTGAGACTTAGCATTGGATTAGCTCATATTTGTGTGAGAGCCTTTGCTCATCCACCCGGTTACTTCTCCTCGGAGATCAGGACCTCCGTCTAGGAGAAGATCCCTCAGCGGATTCAAGACCCCTATCTAGGGAAGAACATCAAGGCCTCCTCTTGGAGATGAACGGTTCCGTTGTATCCTTACCCTAGTTGACTATGTATCTTGTCGATCTCATGTGTGTATGTTGATCTAGCACTTGTGTGATCGATTACTTGTTGGTTGAGTGATTCTCTCTCGTTTTCCCCGTGTTTCTCCTCGTGCTTCCGCGTGATCTTCGTGTTCCCTCCGTAGGATCCCCTCCAAACGTGAAAGATCGACGAATTAGGGTTCCACCCTACATCATATGGTATCATGAGCTAGGTTGATCACGTTTTTGGAGCCCCTACCTCGTGTTTTCTAGCTTGATTTTGTTGATTTCGTCCTAAAAACCCGAAAATCCCCACAAAAATACCCCCAAATTTTTTTGTGATTTGTTGGTTTTTATGATGTTTTGTTGTTTTTGATCCGTGGATTCGGTGTGTAACTCGTGGATCTTACTTTTCCCCACCTTCCCCCCCTCAAAATCCATCCAAAATCCCCGAAATCGTCAAATTTCTCCCCGTTTTCGAGTTTTTCCCGAGCAGTTCCCGTGCGTGGTTGACCTGCCCAGATCATCCGGACCAAGTCCCGGATCATCCGGACGCGCCCGGATCATCCGGCTCCTGGCCCGGATCATCCGGCTTCCTCTGCTGAAACTGCAATTCTGCAGTCCACCATCCACCACCACCACCATCCACACCTACATACACCCTCCCCACCCCAACTACCACCACTTCCACTCGCCAAACCCCACGACACAACCTCCGTACTACCATTGGAATTTGAGTTCGACAATTTGAGTGAGATTTCCGTGTCCTTTTGTGTTTCGGCTATCTAGGCGCGGTGCGACATCAACAACAAACGCTCATTTTGGTCGACTACTCATCTTCGCTACGGACGGTAACATCGACGACATCTTTGTCATACCTTGCAATTGCATTGATAACCATCATAGACCATCTTTTGCGTTGCTTTCCCACCGAGACTAGCCATTGAGTATTGCCGGCAACGTGACTTGTGCACATTAGTTGCATACACCATATCATACATACCATCGAGGTGCATATCTCGAAATCAACTTGTGTGTCACAAAGTTGTCATCGCATACACAATTGCTATCTTAGTTCGTCAAGTTTGCATAAGAAAAGAACTCAAAAGAGAAAGAGCCACTCAAGCTTTTAAGCAAAGAGGAAAGATAAGCAAAGAGCTTATAAGCAACAAGCATAGCATCATACAACATTAAGATTGTCATATAAGATCATCTTGGATCATTGCACCGATACACCATACATATAGCATACTTGGGATAGAGATCGTTGCATTTTTGCCTAGTAGGTTGTGCACAAGCTCCGTATCCGCCTATTGTGCAATCGTGCTAGCGTCTCTCTAGTATTGTGCAACAAGAGCATTTTCGTGGATTCCACATTTTGGCTCACTTTTGGTTTGCACAATCCCATTTATCTATTTGCGTGTGTGTTTCCGTGTACCACTACTTGCTTGGTCTACTTGTTGCATATGCGAATTTGCGAATCTTCTTCAACATTTTTGAGTCAAGCTAACGATTGCAATCAATTTTGTGCCACCATCCTAACCAAGCTCCACCAAAAGCTTTTACTTGTGTAGGTGTGAGAATCGACAAGGATTGGTACCAATAGTGCTATTTCATTGTCCGCATTTGAGTGAACTTGATTCATCTTCAACTTCGGTCAAAGGTACATTGGTATTCATTCTTCTCCTTCCACAACTCACAATTTTGCTTGAAATGATGGATAGGCCAAGTTCTTCTACAAATCCACTCTTCATCGAGCAAGACGACGACATGTCATCATACGTCACCAAGAGGCACCTCTTTGGAGCACAACGAGCTCTCCATCAAGAGCAACAAGCAATGAGCGAACGCATCGACAACCTCTCCACCGACTTGCGACTCTCCGAGCAACGTACAAGAGAATACTTCGACAACAAACTCGACGCGCACAAGAAAGAGAACGATGCAAGAATGGACGAGATCCACGCCTTGTTGGTGAACCGGCGTACCTCTACTTCCTCACATTCAAGACGGAGCCACTCAAGTCGCCACTCCAATGACTCCTTCTCCGACTCAAGTACACCGTCATCGAACACTCTTCGACGAGCCGCGTGTCAAGACCGTCATGCATCTCGCAACCCGCTACATGACAAGCATCCCCAAGAGCAAGTTGATGAACAAGTTCCTCGTCCTCAGTCGAACCAAGTGGTGTTTGCTCAAGCTCAAGAACGACAACGTCCTCGTCGCCAACAAGAACTAGAACGCGCGCGCCTACATCAAGAGCAACAAGACGCCGAGGCTCAACGTCTTCAACAACAACAACGAGAAGCACAAGCTCTTGAGGCGGAACGTGCCCTTCAAGCATCAAGTCGAGCTATCACCAACCGCAATCGCGAAAGGCGCAATCAAGAGGAAGCCCTTCGAGAAGAAATACAAGAGAGGAACTACCATCCGCGTGCGCAACGTCAAGCTCCTCAAGCTCAAGCTCAACCTCAAGGTCAACAAGAGCAAGTTGATCATGGACTTCCTCCTCGCCAAGAGCAACATGAGGATGATTACCCTCCACGTCAAGAACGTCATCATCAACATCGACCTCAACACAATGAAGAACAACGCTATGGCAAGCTCAAGTTCACAATGCCCAAGTTCAATGGAACCAATGATCCCGAAGAGTACCTCTCATGGGCATTGAAGGTCGACAAAATCTTTCGTTTGCACAACTATGAGGAAGAGAAGAAGATCCCTATGGCATCACTTGAGTTCCAAGACTATGTGCTCATATGGTGGGAACAAGTCCTTGAGCGATGACCAGCAAGAGGTGAACCTCCAATCACCACTTGGGCTCAAATGAAGGATGTCATGAGAGCACGCTTTGTGCCCACCTACTACAACCGTGATCTCTTCAAGAAGCTACAACTCCTCAAGCAAGGAACAAAGAGTGTTGAAGAATACTACAAGGAAATGGAGATTGCCATGATTCGAGCCAATGTCACGGAGGATGATGAGCAAACAATGGCACGATTCTTGAATGGACTCAACCATCCCATCAAGAAGATCGCCGACTTCCAACCCTACTCCAACCTCATTGAGCTCGTGCATCAAGCTACAAAGGCGGAACGACAAGTGCAAGATGACTTCAAGTACGCCAAGTACTCATCCAAGACATACGGCTTCTCCAACAACCAAGCTTCAACAACTACTCCAACTTCGACATCAACCAAGCCTTCTCCAAGCAACGACGACAAGTCAAGTTACAAGAAAGGTTCTACAAGTTCAAGTCGTCCTCCCCCTACTACAAGCAACGCCAAGCCGCGTGCTTCATCATCTACTCCAACCGATAAGACCGTCAAGACAAGCTCCTTCAAGTGTTTTACTTGCGGCGGCCGAGGCCACAAGTCATACGAATGCACCAACAAGCGCACCATGATACTCAACGACGATGGCACCTACGACTCAATGAGTGAAGATGAAATGGACGCTATTGAGCAAGTGGCCATGCACCGGCGCATCAACGAGGATGAAGATGATCAAGTCTTTTGTGATGAAGATACAAGCCCAGCTCTTGTTGTCTCCAAAGTCTTGACACTTCAACATCAACAAGAAGAAGACCAACGATGCCACATCTTCCACACAAAGGCCGGCATCAATGGGAGATCCGTCAAGGTCATCATTGATGGAGGTAGTTGCCACAACTTGGCAAGCGAAGAACTATGCTCCAAGCTCCAATTGGTCAAGAAGAAGCATCCGCAACCCTACAAGGTTCAATGGCTAAGTGACTCCGGCACTATACGAGTTGAGCATACGGTCCAAGTATCCTTCAAAATCCGTGCTTATGAGGACACTTTGGAGTGTGATGTGGTCCCAATGACCGTTTGCCACCTCCTCCTTGGTCGGCCATGGCAATTCGACCGTGGTGTCTACCACAATGGGCGTACAAACCACTATAGCTTCAAGATGAAAGGCAAAGAATATGTCCTACGACCCATGTCTCCTAGTCAAGTGATAGCCGACAAACAAGCCACCAACCAAAGAGAGAAGAGTGAGAAAGTGAGCCACCAAAAAGTGAGTGAGAGCCACAAGCCAAATTTGAGCGCCTCTTCTCCTAGAGAGAAAAACCTCATACTATTCGCCACCAAACATGAAATGAGAGAAGTGTGTGAGAACCCATCGAGTGTGATGCACTTTGTCCTTGTGTGCAAGGATGGAGAACCAAAAACTAACACCACTCATGAGCTACCTTTGGTGTTTCAATCTCTTTTGCAGGAATTTCAAGATGTTTTCCCCGATGAGCTACCTCCGGATCTACCTCCTCTACGAGGCATTGAGCATCGAATTGACCTCATTCCCGGATCGCCACTTCCAAACAAAGCTCCATACCGTGTCAATCCCGAAGAAACCAAAGAGATTCAACGGCAAGTACAACAACTAATCGACAACGGTCATGTACGTGAAAGCTTAAGCCCTTGTGCCGTTCCCGTTATTCTTGTGCCTAAGCCCGATGGAAGTTTCCGCTTGTGTTCCGATTGTAGACCCATAAATGCTATCACCGTGCGCTATAGGCATCCCATTCCTCGCTTAGATGATATGCTTGATGAACTTAGTGGAGCCAACTTTTTCTCAAAAATTGATCTTAAACGTGGCTATTATCAAATCCGCATTCATGAGGGTGATGAATGGAAAACTGCTTTCAAAACAAAATTTGGCCTCTATGAGTGGCTGGTTATGCCTATGGGTTTGTCGGAAGCTCCCCGAACTTTTGTGCGTCTCATGCATCATGTACTTCGTCCATACATTGGAATCTTTGTTGTGGTTTACTTCGATGATATTCTTGTGTTTAGCAAAACCATGAAAGAGCATCTTGATCATGTTAAGCTTGTTTTGCAAACACTTCGAAAGGAAAGTCTTTATGCCAACTTGAAAAAATGCACTTTTCGAGTTGACAAAGTGGTTTTCTTGGGTTTCGTTGTCTCTTCCAAGGGTGTCCATGTTGATGAAACAAAGATCAAAGCAATTAAAACTTGGCCCCAACCCACCAATTTGCAACAAGTGCGAAGTTTCCTTGGTCTTGCAGGTTTTTATCGCCGCTTTGTCAAAAACTTTAGCACTATTGCAGCTCCTTTGCATGCTTTGAGTAAGAAGAATACTCCTTTTGTTTGGGGACCTTTGCAATCCAATGCTTTCGATGAGCTCAAGTCTTTGCTTACTCATGCTCCGATTCTTGCTTTGCCCAATTTTGACAAAACTTTTGAGGTCCATTGTGATGCAAGTGGTACCGGAATTGGCGGAGTTTTAATGTAAGGAAAACGAGTCATTGCTTATTTTAGTGAAAAACTCTCCGGTGCTCAACTTAACTATCCCGTGTATGACAAGGAATTGTATGCTTTAGTGCGTGTCCTCCATGTTTGGGAACATTATCTTAGACCTCATGAGTTTGTCATCCATACCGATCATGAAACGCTTAAGTACTTAAAAAGTCAAACTAAATTGAACAAGCGACATGCTAAATGGAGTGAATTTATTGAATCTTTTCCATATGTGATCAAGTACATTAAGGGCAAGGAAAATGTAGTTGCCGATGCACTTTCACGCATACGCACGCTTGTCACCCAACTTGAGTTGAATGTTATTGGTTTTGAGCACATCAAAGATTTGTATGCTAGTGATCCATCTTTTGCACCTCATTATGCTAAATGTTTGACGCATACATCTTGGGAACAATATTACCTCAAGGATGGTTATCTTATGAGAGCTAACAAACTATGCATACCCGAGTCTTCTCTTCGTTTGCTCCTTTTGCAAGAGGCTCATGGCGGTGGACTCATGGGACACTTTGGACGCGACAAAACATTCGCCACGCTCTCCAAGAACTACTTTTGGCCAAAGATGTTTCGAGACGTCTCACGCTTCACCACAAGATGCTCAACATGCCGCAAAGCTAAGTCAAAAGCTCAACCTCATGGTCTTTACATGCCTCTTCCTATTCCTTATCAACCTTGGGAAGACATTAGCATGGACATTGTACTTGGTTTGCCTAGAACACAAAATGGAAAGGACTCCGTATTTGTTGTTGTGGACCGATTTTCTAAAATGGCACATTTCATTCCTTGCAACAAGGTAGACGATGCTTCACATATTGCAAATCTCTTTTGTAGGGAAATCTTGCGCCTTCATGGAGTACCAAAAACAATCGTCTCCGACCGCGACGTCAAGTTCTTGAGTTACTTTTGGAAGACCCTATGCGCCAAGCTCGGAATCAAGCTATTGTTCTCATCCGCATACCATCCTCAAACCGACGGCCAAACGGAGGTGACGAACCGGACGCTCTCCACTCTACTTCGCGTGTTGATCAAGAAGAACATCAAGGAGTGGGAGACGTGTCTACCCATCGCCGAGTACGCCTACAACCGCGCAAGACATTTGACGACCGGCAAGTCCCCCTTCGAGGTCGTCTACGGCTTCAACCCATTGTCCCCATTGGACATTCTACCTCTACCTCTACAAGAACGCACCAACCTCGACGCAAGTGCCCGTGCAAGCTACATCAAGAAGATGCATGAAGATACAAGAAACACCATCGAGCGCCAAGTACAACGACTAACGACCAAGCTCAACATCAACAAGCAACCCATGATCTTCAACATAGGTGATCTCGTGTGGCTACACCTTCGCAAGGAACGCTTCCCCAACGAAAGCAAGTTCAAACTACTACCCCGAGCCGATGGCCCCTTCAAGGTGTTAGCACGCTACAACAACAACGCCTACAAGCTCGACCTACCAAGCGACAAGTACAACGTGAGCGACACCTTCAACGTCAAATACCTCTCGCCTTTCCATGGTGATGAAGATCTAGATCCGAGGTCGGATCCTTTCGAAGGGAGGGGATATGATGCGGAGCAGCCTTCCATTATCCCCATGGACTCTACATCAACACATCCAACCCCACAAGGACCTATGACTCGAGCACGTGCAAGATCTCTCGAAACCGAGGTGACATCACTCCTATCACAACTCTCCTTCGATTCACATGAGACATGGTTGCTACCTCAAATGGAAACTCTATGCATACTCAGGTACCAAGGAGTCAACCATGAAGAGGCTAGGAAGCAAGGAGAACCGGAAGCGGAAGACATGCATGAAGACGGAGAGGAGAAAGCAACAAGGACCAGAGAGGCCGGACGATCCGGACGGAGGCCCGGACGATCCGGACAGAGCCTGGATGATCCGGACCCCGGTCCGGACGATCCGGCTAACTCCACCGAAGGCAACAGAAGCTCCCTCCCAAAGCCGGATCATCCGGGCCCCGTCTCGGATCATCCGGACCCTGCCCAGACGTCCGGACCACCAGCCGGACATCCGGCCCTGCGCGACCACCATCCGACCCTCCGGCTCATCCGGGCCTCCACCCGGATCATTCGGACCAGCCCGGATCATCCGAACCCCCGTCCGGATCATCCGGCCAGCGCCTGTGTGCGCGTGTTGGGCTGAGCCCATGTACCCCTTCGCCCCAAACTCTATATATAGGACCCCCTCTCCTCACTTTGAGACTTAGCATTGGATTAGCTCATATTTGTGTGAGAGCCTTTGCTCATCCACCCGGTTACTTCTCCTCGGAGATCAGGACCTCCGTCTAGGAGAAGATCCCTCAGCGGATTCAAGACCCCTATCTAGGGAAGAACATCAAGGCCTCCTCTTGGAGATGAACGGTTCCGTTGTATCCTTACCCTAGTTGACTATGTATCTTGTGGATCTCATGTGTGTATGTTGATCTAGCACTTGTGTGATCGATTCCTTGTTGGTTGAGTGATTCTCTCTCGTTTTCCCCGTGTTTCTCCTCGTGCTTCCGCGTGTTCTTCGTGTTCCCTCCGTAGGATCCCCTCCAAACGTGAAAGATCGACGAATTAGGGTTCCACCCTACATCAACACATCATATATCTTCATTGAGTTTCATCCTTTTTTCTTCTTGATTAAGGATCAGGCCACAAGGAAAATCCTATATCGAGGTAGATGTGTTCGAGGGCTCTACCCATTGCTTCCGGAGTTTAGAAGATTCAATAAACAAGCCCATGGTGTTGTCAAGCTTTCCTCCACTCGATGGCACGATCGTCTAGGACATGCTTCTTTTTCCTTAGTTGAACGTTTGCTTAGAAAGAATAAGCTCCCGTTTGTTGGCGAGCGTCATGTTGAAACCATTTGTGATTCCTGCCAAAGAGCAAAAAGTCATCAATTACCTTATCCTATTTCTACTAGTGTTTCTACTCAACCTTTACAATTAATTTTTTCGGATGTTTGGGGTACTGCTCCTAGTTCGGTTGGTAGACACACATATTACGTAAGCTTCATTGATGACTATAGCAAATTCTCGTGGATCTATCTTCTCAAGAAACGATCCGAGGTTTTTCAAGTGTTTCAAAACTTTCAAGCACTCGTTGAAAGAAAGTTTGACCGCAAGATCATTGTTGTCCAATTTGATTGGGGAGGGGAATAGGAAAAGCTCGATTCCTTCTTCCAAACTTTGGGCATCTCCCATCATGTGTCCTGCCCACATGCTCACCAACAAAATGGCTCTGTTGAACGTAAGCATAGACATATCGTTGAAGTTGGTCTAGCTCTACTTGCTGGTGCTTCTATGCCTCTCAAGTTCTGGGATGAAGCGTTTCTTATCGTTGTTCACATCATCAACATGCTTCCTAGTTGTGTCATCAACAATGAAACCCCCATAGAAAGACTTCTTCACACCAAACCAGACTACAAGTCTCTTCCTGTCTTTGGTTGTGCCTGTTGGCCAAATCTTCGCCCCTACAACAATAGCAAGCTCATGTTCGGCTCAAAACAGTGTGTCTTTTTTGGGTATAGTGCTCAACACAAGGGTGTCAAGTGTATCAATGTCTCCACGGGCCGTGTCTATATATCTCGTGATTTTGTGTTCGACGAGACCAAATTTCCTTTCTCCGACCTTCACCCTAATGCTGGTGCACTACTTTGCAAGGAAATTCTCCTTCTACCATCTCATCTCACCGGTTTTGATCAAGGGGGAAACAACTGCGATGATCAAATATTGATTGACCCTATTAATGCCTGTGTGAGCCTTGTGATGATGCAGGAGACTATACAGAAAAAATGGAAGCAAAAATGATGAAGAAACACACCTCACAGAGCCATATTTCATGTGCTGCGGCGCAGGGAACAAATCCCCCTCGGGATCCACGCGGTCAGGCATGTCAGCCGTATCGTCTTCGGGATCCGGGCGGCCAGCAGCGTCAGATCCGCCAGGTGAATCTGCCTCAGATTCTGCGCCAACAGCCTTGCCAGGCGTGGTCGGGCGCGACCCACTGTGCGTCATCCTCGAGCCAGCCACGTGGAGCGATGCTACTGGAGAGCGTGCCCCCTCTACTTCGCTCCAATCAGGCGCCGACACTTGGCGGGCAGCTGCCGCTGGGCCCGCGACTCGTTTTCCAGTCCAGCCAGTCTGCTACAAAAGACGGGATCTGCGCCACCCGACAGCCGCTGTCGCGGGATCCCGTGTTGATAGCTGGCACACTCCATCATGCTCCAATGATGAGGCCTGCGGGACGGGATCTTCTGCGCCCGCTGCAACGTCCACCGCTTCACCAACCGCCACAGAAGATCCGGCGCGCATAGATGTCGCTGCTGCTGCTGGACCAGATCCCGCTGCAGGATCTTCTGTGCCACAAACCAAACCCGCATCATCTCCATGCCGTACATGACTACAAAAAGGGGTAATTCAGCTCGTTGATTATAAACGTGTAACTAAGTATGGGATGGTGTGCTCTATAGGTGAACCAAGTGAACCATATACGCTTGAAGAAGCACTCAGTGATGATAAATGGAAAAGTGCCATGAATGAGGAATTCAAGGCACTGCAGAAAAATAAAACATGGCATCTGGTTCCTCCACAGCAAGGTAAAAATCTTATCGATTGCAAGTGGGTATTTAGGATTAAAAGAAAGTCTGACGGAACCATTGATCGTTACAAGACCAGACTTGTTGCCAAAGGTTTTAAACAACGGTATGGCATAGACTATGAGGACACGTTTAGTCCTGTTGTAAAGGCTGCCACTATCCATCTCGTTTTGTTTATTGCTGTATCCAGGGGCTGGAGTCTCAGACAGCTAGATGTGCAGAACGCGTTTATCCATGGTGTCCTGGAAGAGGAAGTGTACATGAAGCAACCTCCTGGGTTTGTAAGCAAAGATGCACCCTCTTATGTGTGTAAACTTGACAAGTCATTATATGGGTTGAAGCAAGCTCCAAGGGCGTGGTACTCACGTCTCAGTAAAAAAAATGCAAATGCTTGGCTTTGTTCCTTCTAAGTCTGACACCTTATTGTTCATTTACAATAAGTACAACACACATATATTTGTACTCATATATGTTGATGATATAATTGTCACCAGTTCATTAGATGAGGCCATTACAGGACTTCTGAAGGATCTCAGTACAGAGTTTGCTCTCAAGGATCTTGGAGACTTACATTATTTCCTAGGGATTGAGGTGAAGAAGCATGAGGATGGACTTCATCTATCCCAGGAGAAATATGCAGCAGATCTGGTAAAGAAGGCTGGTCTACAAGCTTGTAAACCCTCACCCACTCCTTTGTCAAGTTCAGAAAAATTGTCTCTTACTGAGGGATAGCTTTTGAGTCAAGATGATAGTACAAGGTATCGAAGTCTAGTAGGTGCTCTCAAATACTTGACACTTACCAGGCTTGATATCTATTTTGCTGTCAACAAAGTTTGCCAATTTCTTCATGCACCCACTACAGTTCATTTGACTGCTGCCAAACGCATTGTTAGATATGTCAAGAACACTCTTAATGTTGGCCTGAATTTTTGCAAGTCATCATCTACACTTATAAGTGCCTTTTCAGACTCTGATTGGGCATGATGTTTGGATGATAGAAGATCCACTGGTGGATTTGCAGTATTTTTTGGTCCCAATTTGATATCATGGTGTGCAAGAAAGCAAGCTACTGTCTCCAGATCTAGTACAGAGGCAGAGTATAAGGCATTAGTAAATGCCACAACAGAGATTATTTGGTTACAATCCATTCTAAGGGAACTTGGTATTAAGGGTACTCAAGCTCCGTGTTTATGGTGTGACAATCTAGGTGCAACATACTTGTCTGCTAATCTAGTTTTTCATGCCAGAACAAAGCATATTGAGATAGATTTTCACTTTGTGAGAGAAAGAGTTGCCAAGAAGCAACTTGACGTTCGGTTTGTGCATTCCATATATCAAATTGTAGATGGATTCACAAAACCATTGCCTACAAAAAGCTTTGAAGACTTCAAGCATAATCTCAACTTGATGAAGTTGTGATTACGGGAGGGTGTTAAACAACTTGTCACGTTGCCTTGGCTGCGCCACACCTACCTCATTGAGCCGCATCAGGAGTCCTACAATATTTGTAGAGATAGTTAGGTAGTTGGTTTATGTTTATCTCTTGTAACCTATTCTATCTCTTCCTCTCCAAGTCTTCTGTAAGATCTCAATCCCAACTGTATGCGCCTCAGGGTTATTGCGCCCCTGCCTATAACATGCAGCAAGTCCCCTCGTACCGAGGCTAAGACATTTCCACACATCGCACAGTGATAATATCAACGTTTGCTGGGAGGAAGTGCCTGCGGAGGAGATCCACCCCCCATGCCTCTTGGCTATCTCGGAGATCCAACAATGCCGAGGTCTGCAAGTGCCATATAGCGTGATGGGCTTACCAGGCGACTCCCGTGGCAGCCACCTATCCCTCCAAATATGAATATTTTTGCTGTTTCCAACACGCCAAACAAGGCCCTTTTTAGTAGCTCAAGCCGTGCTGAATGTCGTGCTGGGTTGCTGAAGCATTGCCTGTAAAATGGTGTCCTCAAGGCGTCCTATCTGGTTTTGAATAGCTGCACACAAAGACTATTAGGCTTGGTTACTCCATGCCAGCCAAGCAACCAACGTTTGATTGAAAACACTGTGATCTCTAAACCTCAACCCTCCTTTCATCTTGTGCGCCATGATGCTAGACCACAACTTCGAGTGAGTTTTCCTCTTCCCTTTCGATGTACCCCACCAAATTTTTTGAACCGTTCTATCGAGATTACCACACACTGGCATGGGAAGTTTGAAGATCCCCCATAATATAGGTTGGAATGGCTTATGCAACTACTTTAATCATCATTTCTTTTCATGCAAGTGAAAGAGTGTCACCCCAAGCAATGATGCGTTTGGTTAGCCGCACTTGGAGATTTTGGAATTTCCCTCTCAACACTCGCCTTCCATAGTTGACAGACCCAAGTATTTCTCCTCAAAAGTTGTCGTCTGGACGTGCAAGGAAACACATACACTCTCCTGGTTGTGATCCAAACAGGCCTTCCCAAACATGGTGCTACACTTGGGCTGATTGATAAGCTAGCCGGTTGCAACTCTCATGTGTACTTATTATGTTTCCAACTTCATTTAGCTAGGTTGTGTCCGCCCTAAAGAACAACAATCATCTGTGAACAACAAGTGTGACATCCCATGAGCTCTTCCCCACACCTTGTGGGGGGGGGGGGGATGAAGTGCCATTTTTATTCTAAGGCACAACAACTAACAGAGATGCAACATTTAGTTATCAAGGCGTAGATTACCAATGAAGGTTGTCTTGATTGGTGTCTTTCAAGGGATCAGCTATTAAATATAAAAGTAAAAATTATTTGGTCTTGTCAACATTCAAAAAGGTGTGAATCAGGAGCGGGTTATCAAATCTGATAGCAAGGTCCCTCATGTATATGCCGCTAGAGCTCAAAGCTATAATATCGCCAGTTACCTATAATGCACATACATGAAAGTGTATTTTTAGACATTTAGTCTTCGTATCACCAGTAAAATCCAGGCATGAGAAATAAACATTCCGGTGGTCAACATAAAATGGAAAAGTCTATTCAGAAACACATTGTAGTTATTGGATATCTTGCAAAGAATGAACATAAGAGCTAAAGAGTTTAGATTACAACTTTGTTTACAATTTATTTTTGTGATTATCAACATGAGAAAAATAATACAAGAGTATGAACATTAGTTAGCTCTTAGGTTTATTAACATAAGATATATGTACCGGAAACTGAGTGGGTCACACACATACAAGTGCTATGTCCACATGATAAGTACGAGGATGGATACACATACAATTATTGCAAAGTAAAATATATAGCACAGTAGAAGATATAATGGATTGAGATTATCACCTCCACAAACTCAATAAAATCTATCTGAGTGGCATGGTTGTTATGAACCAAAAAGCCTTACATGAGAAACCTATAATCCATTGAAACAAGGATACAAATGTATTATACTTGTTTTTATTTTGCAAAAGTTTAAAAAATTGAACACAAATATATATGATGTTTTTTTATTGAGTTCTAACCGAGCTAAGATATGTCTCGAAGAAGTCCTCTAGCTTGGTGGCAGTGAACTATATGTAAAATTTAAAAGTGAAGTATTAACACTAATACACAACATGCGGAAATGAATCTTTAGGCTATACATACCATATGTTCAATATTAGTGCAATATATTGTCCTTGAAGACCTCTCCTTTTCATCTTCACACTGCAATAATATTAATTTTTGTTGTTGCATGAGGTATTTCCATATGAGAATCACTTAAAATTAAATGATGTTTATGTTGTACGTACCCGAGGAAGAAACGAATGCTTGATAGGCACAATTGCAGAACTAGAAGGTGCTACCTTCAGAGGGAGAAGTCCTATAATGATCCCATCAAGATGCAGCGCAAGAAATGCATCCCCTAAAAATGTGTAAAGGTTGGCTTTAGATCTTCCTTACGAAGTGCTCTCGGTAGTGATTGTTAATGAACATCAATATTTGAGCTTGTGATATGGTGACTAGCCCTGATACTGAAACTCTATGAATGCGAAGTGAAAACCAGAAGTGGGGCCTCCTCGAAGATGGAAATCTACAACCTATGGAGAAGAATTAACAATGTTTTAGTCACATTGTTTATGTAATGGTACATACCACTTACATTTATTTTCCCGTGTGGTGGAGAAGGGAACTAGGAATTATTACACTATTTATGCTAATCATATAATTGCATGCAAATATGAAGAACATCACCAAAAATATGCTCAACACATTACGTCACCACAAAGATCAAGTGGAAAGTCCATTAGTTTGATAAAACAATTAGATGATCTCATTAAACATGCTAACTAGTATGATTGTCTGACAAAAAAATCGTAGTAATATGGTAAATTGCTTGTTAGAAGTGGATGGAGCTTTAGTTAATTAGTAAGGAAGGTACATGGAGGATCACTGCGAAACAAGAAAAAAGTAGGTTTCTTAATTATAAACAGAAAAGGTAGGCTACAAAGGGAAAATTGTTTACCTAATGCTTGTCGGTGCTCTCACAGTCGAACAATAAGCTTTCATGTCAAATAGGTAGTATACATCTGATTCTTTATCATTTCAATCTAACATACATGAATGCTTTATTTTTTTATCCCAAAGCACAAGTACTTTATGAAATTAATGCTTAACCTGGATCTGTTTAAGACTTGCTAGCATGGCGACAAGTTCAAGCAGTAGGTGCTTCAGAATGGAGACTTGAGCTCTTCTTTCAAGTATACTAGGTGCATTGGCATGGATTTTTTTCGATCGTGGATGCTAGTATTTACATTTTTTTTCATTTTTCATCAATTCGTATGCAGAAAATATGTGGGCACATCGTGCCAGGATTGAACAGAAATCTCATCTGATTCAATGTCGTTTTGTGAGGTTGATACGCACCAAGGATTTTTTTTCGTAATCATTACTTAACCTGGATCATGTGGATCCTACAAACACATGTTTAAAACCCCATCAGGGCCTGACTTGGAACGAAACTGTAGTTTTTACACTCGACTAATCCTGGTGAGATCACAACTAACGCTATTCCTCTCTCGCTTGATGGTCTAAACCTATTCTTCTATCGCCATTGACAAGGCCTTTAATCTCCTGGACTAGAGACCCGTCCCTTGATCTATCCACGCTAGGAGATCATCAACGAAACTTCAGAGCTATACGTCTCTGAGCGGCGGTGTGCTCCACTCCATCACAAGGGCTATCCTCTTCCTGCGTGCTTCTAGTTCCGATCACTTCAAAGCTATCCGTCTCCAGTACTGCATGTCAACAATGCCGGCATGACCTAAACACAATGGAGCCATTGTTATCTCTGAGCAGTGTGGGTGCCCCCATTTGCCACACTCTCCAAATAAGCTCCATCAACATTCAGCTTAAGCCATCCCTTGGGTGGCGCCTCCAAGTGCTCCGGTGGGTGTAACATCTCATGCCTTTTTTCATGTCTAGAAGTGATGGGAGCAGCAACATGGCAAGCAGGATCTTGAATCACCATTTTTCCTTTTGAAAAATCCTCCTTTTGATGTTGTTGGATACACAAAAGAGAATTAACATAGCTGTGCAAAAAATGGCGGGAGATTTCAGTTGCGGGCGGATCCTTCTCATGCCAGATTCATTTCAATGGAGGTTAACCGCTAATGGTGTTTCACTGTGAAGTCTATGTATGTGGATCTTATGGATTTTGGAACAACTTTCCGAAGGAAACATCTTTGGAAAACAAAAGTCCCTCCAAGAACAGAAGTTTTCATGTGGTTTTTACTGAGGGAGGTAGTTCTTACCAAAGATAACCTTGCTAAGCGTAATTGACATGGCAACAAAAAATGTTGTTTTTGTGATCAGGAGGAGACAATTCATCATGTATTTTTGTCATGTCCGTTTACTACATTGATCTGGCGTATGGTTCATGTTACGTAAAATTTAGCAACACCAAAGAGTATTTCAAACCCGTTTCGAAACTGGTTAGGTGGCATTCATCAGAAGTTCAAGGCCCAAATCCGCGTGGGAGTTTGTGCCATTCTTTGGGCACTATGGAATTGCTGGAATGATTTTGTCTTTAACAGATCTCATCTTCTCCAAATTTCTTGCGGGTTATCTACAGAGCTACAACTTCAATCTGTTTGTGGTCAGCACTACAACGTTTGGACGCGGCTGATTATGGCCTCTAGGTGCAGCCAACTAGAAATGCTTACGTTGGGTCTATTCAACTAGTTTAGCTGGCGAGCCACTCATAGATTAGGTGGATGAGCTATGTAATCTCAGGTTCGACCACTTGTGGTCATGTTTTTCCGTTTAGTTGTTTTACTTTGGAGCACTCATGACTTGAAATTATTTCATGCTTAATAATATGTATGTGTGCATCGTGTGATGCAAAGGCCGGGATACTCCCATTTTTGAAAAGACGCCTCTTGGACATCTAGGAGATCCGACAACGGGCGAGGTCTACAAGTGCGCTGCAGCGTGATGGGCTTGCTAGATGACTCCCGTGGCAGCCACATATATATCCCCCTAGATATGAATGTTTTCAACACGCCAAACATGGCCCTTTTCTAGTAGCTCAAGCCGTGTTGAATGTCATGCCAAGTTGCTGAAGCATTTCCTCTAAAAAGGTGTCCTCAAGGCGTCCTATCAGGTTTTAAACCCTTGCAGACAAAGACTATTAAGCTTGGTTAAAAGTCTCCATGCCTGTCAAGCAACCAATGTTTGGTTGAAAAACACTCCAAAATCTCTGAACCCCAACCTACCTTTCATCTTGTGCGCCATGATGCTAGACCACAACTTCCAGTGAGTTTTCCTCTCCCCTTTCGATGCACCCAACCAAAATTCCGAACCATTCTATTGAGATTAGCACATACTGGTATGGGAAGTTTGAAGACCCCATAATATAGGTTGGAATGGCTTGTGCAACTGCTTTAATCATCATTTATTTTCATGCAAGCGAAAGAGTGTCACCCCAAGCAATGATGCGTTTGGTTAGCCGCACTTGGAGATTTTGGAATTTCCCTCTCTACACTCGCCCTTCTAGAGTTGGCAGGCCCAAGTATTTCTCCTCAAAAGTTGTCATTTGGACTTGCAAGGCAACATGTACACTCTCCTGGTTGTGCTCCAAACAGGCCTTCCCAAACATGATGCTACACTTGAACGGGTTGATAAGCTGGCCGGTTCCACTCTAAGATATATTGATTTTGTTTCCAACCTCATTTACCTAGGTTGTGTCCGCCATAAAGAACAACAATCATGTGTGAACAACAAGTGTGACATCCCATGAGCTCTTCCCCACATCTTGTGGGGGAGGGGGGGGGGGGGGGAGGGTTGAAGTGCCCTTTTTATTCTCCATCATTCAGCAACGATGGTGGATAATATCAAGTCGGGATCGCGGCTTTCATGTCAAATGGTAAAGATGTGCGATAATAGTGTTCGTGCTTCAAAATTAATATAAAGTTTTGCATTTTTGATGGTCGATCCCCTTGAGATAGCTTGTGTTTTTTGTTGTGAGCGAACTTCGTTTTCTCCTATTTAGGTCATTTTGCACCATGTGCTATGTCGGTTCACCGCATTAGAAATTCAATGAAACATGTCATAGGAACCATACCGGTTTGTGTTTTATTCTGTAATATCGACAACATAGCATTGAACTAGCATTCACATACATCGATTGCCCTAGTAGTGGATGAGTTGGCCTCTAGATAAAACACCTCATTCTCTAAGGCACAACTGACAGAGAGGCAACAGTTAGTTATCAACGCTAGTGATCAATGTGCGGATTATCAGTGAAGGTTGTCCTGATTGGTGTCTTTGAAGGGACCACCCTGTTAAATATACAAGTAAAAATTATTTGGTCTTGTCAACGTGCAAAATATTGTGAATTAGGGGCGGGTTATCAAACCTGATAGCAAGGCCTCTCATGTATATGCCGCTGGAGCTCAAAGCAATAATGGCGCCACTAACCTGTAATGCACATATATGAAAGTACGTTTTTAGACATTTAGTCTTCGTATCATGAGTAAAATCCGGGCATGAAAAATAAACATTCTGGTGATCAACATAAAATGGAAACAATCTCTTGAGAAACACATATAATTATTAGATATCTTGTAAAGAATGACATAATAGCTAGATTTTAGATCACAACTTTATTTTCAGTTCATTTTTGTGATTATCAACATTAGAAAAATAATGCAAGAGTGTGCACTTAGGTAGCTTGTGGATTTATCAACATAACATATATCTACACGAAAATAGAGTGGGTCACACACGTACAAGTGTGATGTCCACATGATAAGTACGAGGATGAATACAAATATAATTAGAGCAAAGTAAAATATATAACACAATAGAAGATATAATGGATTGAGATTATTACCTCCACAAACTCAATAAAAGCTATCTGAGTGGCATGGTTGTTATGACCCAAAAGCCTTACATGAGAAACCTACAATCAATTGAAACACGAATACAAATGTATTATACTTGTTTTTATTTTGCAATTTTTTAAAAAATGAACACAATTATATATGATGTTTTTTGTTGAGTTTGCTAACCGAGCCAAAATATCTCTCGAAGAAGTCCTTTAGCTCGGCGGCAGTGACCTATATGTAAAATTTAAAAGTGAAGTATTAACACTAATACACAACATGTGCAAACGAATCCTTAGGCTATACATACCATATGTTCAATATTAGTGCAATATACTGTCCTTGAAGACCTCTCCTTTTCATCTTCAGACTGCAATAATATTGAACAATTTTTTTTTTTTGCTTGAGGTATTGCCATCTAAGAATCACTTAACATTAAAGGATGTTTATGTTGTAGATACCCGAGGAAGAAACGAATGCTTGATAGGCGCGATTGCATTCCTAGAAGGTGCAACCTTCAGAGGGTGGAGTCCTATAATGATCCCATCAAGATGTAGCGCAATAGCCGCATCCTCTGAAAATGGGTAAAGGTTGGCTTTAGGTCTTATTTACGAACTGCATTCTGTAGTGATTTTTGAGGAACATCAATATTTGAGCATGTGATATGGTGACTAACCCTGATGCTGAAACTCTATGAATGCAAAGCGAAAACCAGAAGTGGGGTCTCCACTAAGACGACAATCTACAACCTATTGAGAAGAGTAAACAATGTTTTAGTCACATTGTTTATGTAATTGTACATAGCACTTACATTTATTTTCCTTTGTGGTGGAGAAGAGAACTAGAAATTATTAAACTATTTATGTTAATCACATAACTACATGAAAATAGGAAGAACATCACCCAAATATGCTCAACACATTACCTCACCACAACCAATTGATCAAGTGAAAAAGTCCATTAGTTTGATGAAAACAATTAGATGATGGCGTTAAATATGCTAATTAGATGAAATGTCGATAGCGTGAAAAACTATTATGCTAAATAGCCACGTCCCATGCACGAGTACATTCTCATACCCCCAAAAGCAATCCAAACATCGAATGTAAAATTCTTCTATGAATCATAATTAGCCATGTTGAGTTCACCCATCTATTTCAGCTCGCACACGCATACACTACAAAATCAAAGCATCCTTCCCATACACCTTCACACAAACTCGTCCACAATAAAAGCCTAGATATAGCTAGCTAGCTACAGGCTATGAGTTCCATATATGATTTACAACTATATTGACATAGAGAAACATGCTACAACAATTAAATTGCTAAATTGAACTAAGGTTTGCTCTCTGTTTTTTTTCTAAGATATATAATACATAAACATGCAAATAACTGCAATATATTAGCCAACAATCTGTCAAGCATGCGAACTTTTTGCTGAGAAAGTCAAGCATGTGAACTGAGCGATGGAGAGCATAATCCACATGATCTTGTATTCTCAAAAAGAAAAACTACATTATAAATATAGTAATCTATATTCTCGCAAAAAAATAGTAATCTACATTGCATATTTTTATCATGTTTAGAAGGGTGGGAATTAGACATACGACTCCGCATATCCCAAAGAGCCCAGCCAACATTTGTTCGGTGACCTGAAACAAACAAATGTCACATCCAAAAGTAACACATTACTTCAGATTTGCAAGTTACACAAAAATATCGCTTTTATTGCACATGGAAATAGCATTAATTCTTACAGTGTGATCAATATCACCAACATAAACTGTTCTTCTCACAAATTCTGCATCGTGGATCC
Source organism: Triticum timopheevii (assembly GCA_963921465.1). NCBI lineage: Eukaryota > Viridiplantae > Streptophyta > Magnoliopsida > Poales > Poaceae > Triticum > Triticum timopheevii. The sequence continues at coordinate 312,876,867 of OY997270.1, read as the reverse complement.
TTTGAACCCGGTAAGAATACCTGGTCCTTCCCTGTTGTGAGTAGTTCCTAACCCTCTGTAAAAATGTGTAATCCATCAAATTACCAAACGAGTAATGATACAACGTCAAATTTGAAGAACAATATAACTAGGATGGCTCAGAAAATAACATTGTAGCCAATGCTGAACTGTGTTGCATAGTTGAAATGGTCAGAAATGTTTCATAAATCAAAAAGAGAGGGATGTTTGAAGCGGCTAAGAATTACATACACCATATTTCTCAAAGAGAAAAATAATTGATCTGCTTTAGATCTGCCAGAAAAAAAAGGCAAACATGACATGGGCTAAAACATGGAAGAAACAAGCTTAGGTGAGACTCAAGCGCAATTAATAATGAAAATTTAAGAAAATTATCATCAAGGTCTTGAGTGGATCAACTATGATCTGTCCACTTGGTAGAATGGAAAGCTTAAAACCCCAACAAGAAAACTCCAGAATGAAATCAAGAATGAAGATCGAGGACGAAAGAAGAAGTGCCGCAGGAGGGACAAAAGTAAAATTGAAAACGAAGATGGATGTGCCTTCCTATAGGATATAGATATGAGATACGACTATACGAGTATGTAGCTAGCACTTTGTCTCTTTAGCTTACCGATGATCTTCTCCAGGTCATAGTTGGGACTGCATTGCCGATGTAGACGCCGGTGCCGCGCGCAGGGTAGCCTACCACCGCGAGGTCCTGCAAGTAGAGCCCCTGCGTCACGACGGACTCCGGCGCATCTGCCGAGAGCCCCCTCCTTGATCCGCCCCCAACGCGCCAGCACGGCACGAACTCCCTGGCGAGCGGGTTAAGCGCGGCGGCAGCGCCCACGGGCAAAGACCCCTTGGCGAGTGGGTTCAGCACGTCGGCGGCGGCGCCCATGGGCACGAACTCCCTGGCAAGCGCGTTGAGCAGCGGGGTGGCCGCCGTGACTGTCCTCTGGACTGTCTGGTCCGCCGGCGTCGCACCGCTTCGTCGCGCCGCGTCCATGGATGATCGAGCCGAAGAGAAACGGTAGAGCTAGCACTGGAACTGGAGTGCTATCTCCGGCTTGTATTTATGCAGTACGCTCCTGCGCCGCGTGATCCTAAGGATAGAGGGCAGAAGTCAACCGTAGACTGGTTGCAGAAGGGACAGCGCCGCGCGTTCCACGGCAGCTTCCCTGACGTCTGTTTCCACTTTCCGGATAACGTGTTGTCACGTACAAGGGTATGGTTACCACGCTCACTGACATGCGGGGCCGAAAAGGCTGTGGGGGCACAACTGCATGAAGAATCGTTGCGGTGTGTTCAGAGAGATGTGCGAGGCTAGGCTGCGGAGGCGCGTCTCGACTCTCGATCCATGCATGCATGCATGACACGAAATCTTGGGGCACGCAGAGCGGTTTGAGCCGGCCGTCAGTGATGTTTGAGCGTTTTTTTTTCCATCAAGTTTTGAAAAGGTAGCACCGCCTTTTAATTTATCTGTTGTAATAACTATTTTTGTTTTGCGAAAAGGAGTTGGATCTATTATAAAAGTTCATCAAAAGTACAAAACACATCATTATAAATGTTTTTCTTTGAAGGGAAAGCATCTCGGTGTTTATTTCTTATCCAACAGACTTACATCTGCTATTACAAAAGGCAAAATATACTAGAGGGATCACCATGCCAAAATACTTTAGTGTTTGACTCATACACAAATTTTTGCAAGATGGTGCGCTACCTGATTAGCTTCCGTTGGACAGTTAAAAAAAAAAACTCCAGTGATCATCTCAGCTCGAGCAAAAATGTCTACCGGAAATTATCCATTATATGATGTCTTGATTTCCTCTAAGAGAAGAGTAACCGAAAGATGCTACCTATTCAAGGAAACATCGTATTTCCCTCGAAAAAATGGGAACATCATCACTATGTGCCTCTACTTCTCAATTAACACCGAAAGCGAAGCGACCACATACGACCAGTTCTCCATGATTGTTTCCCTACACCAACACCATTACTTGGTGAACCACCTCCCGCCGGCGCCATATGAGCTTCAGTTATCACCATGTAGCCGATAACATGCACCCGCCTCTTATCCATCCTTGACGCGTGTCCAAATATAGCACATCTCTATCTATGCAGCCACCCACCATCTCCATCTTGTGCCAATCAAAAATTGTGTCTCAACTCTCATTAATTCTTACTCGCCTTAGCTAGATGAGCCCTAGCTTTCCCTAACCCTAGTTACGGTTGAACGTTACGAAAGTATGGTCTTGACGTATCCAAATTTGTCGGTATGCAATTAACACTTACTTTCCTTATCTTTTTGTTATCTATAAGACTTTCCGCGGTTATTACTTTCCACTTGTTGCCTTTAAGATTCAGTGTCTTTGTTTCATCACACATCCTTTGATAAAAGATACACATAACCATTAATCACGTTTTAACTCTGTAAATAGTTGGAGAGACTCCTATTGTGCTATATTAATTCCCAACTCGCCTTCTCTTTCCCTCTCCACAAGGAAAGACCCCAGGCTTTCCTCCTCCCCCCGTTGGCTCCGCTGCCGGTCCGCCCCATCTCCGATGGCCTTTGGGCCATGGATGTGGGACCACGCCACCGCTCCCTCCTGCCGGTGGGAGAGAACCCATTCTCGTTCTTGTTAGGTTAGCGTTTTGGTTGAGGCTCTGTGGCTGCTATGATATCCCTTCGTAGGAATAATGTCTTCCACGTTCTATCTCCATCCTGACGGTTCATCAATCCGCATGCAAAAAATATGTGGGCACATAGTGCCAAATTTGACAGAAATCTCGTCTGACTCAATGTTGTCGTGTGAGGTTCATACGCAACAATGATTTTTTTCGTAATCATTACTTAACCCTGATCAGGTGGATCCAGCAAACACAAGTTTATAACCCCTTCAGGGCCTGACTGGAACCAAATTGCAGTTTTTTTACTTCCAGTCGACCAATCCTGCGAGATCACGACTAACCTATTCCTCTCTCGCTCGATGGTCTAAACCTATTCTTCTATCGCCATTGACAAGGCCTTTAATCTCCTGGACTAGAGACCCGCCCCTTAACCTATAGACGCTAGGAGGTCATCAACGCAACTTCAAAGCTATCTGTCTCTAGTATGAGCAGTGGTGTGCTCCACTCCATCGCAAGGGCTATCCTCTCCCCGAAAGTTTTGAGTTCCCATAAAGGAATTACTGCATGTGAACAGCTGTCGGCATGACCTGAACACAATGGTGCCCTAGATATCTCTTAGCAGTGTGGGTTCTCCCATTTGTTGCACCTCTGAATAAGCTCCATCAACATTCTGCTTACGCCATCCCTCGGGTGGCGCCTCTCAGTGCTCCGGCGGGCATAGTATCTCATGCCTTTTTTCTTGTCTAGAAGTGATGGAAGCAGCAACATGGCAAGTAGGATCTTGAATCGCCATTTTTCCTTTTGAGAAATCCTCCTTTTGATGTTGTTGGATACACAAGAGAGAAGTAACATAGTTGTGCAAAAAATGGAGGGAGGTTTCAGTTGGGGGTGGATCCTTATCATGTGTAATTTCATTGTGAACGTGTGATGATCTCCAATGTCATCAAGAGCACCATGCGGGAAGTATCTGAGAGTGGCTCTAACACATCAGACAACCACTTAGGTCTAGTACTGCGAAATGAGATAATCTTCGGGAGCACCTTATCCATCGCCACCGTGTGCCAGAGGTCCTCCGCATGAGGCACCTACACATAGCATGGAAGCCATCCTCGAGCATTCCAAACAACACAATGAACACACGTCAGTGGCCTTTAGGTGACGAGAAAAAATATTTTACCAAGTCAGGGGAGAGTCGGTCACAAGCTGCCATGGAAAGACGCGTATGTTTGGGGGAGCAAGGCACCCCATATTATCTTCCACATGGCGCAGTGACCATCCAGTGCCTTGCTCGTGGTGCATGCCGATGGACGCTAACACTCGTCCATGGTGAATCGATAGGCTGAACGCATAGTGCAGAGGTTGTTCTTCTCCAGAGCCCATGCAAGGACGTCGTTGGGGGCTCGAGGTGATGTCCATATGCTGATGATAATATCAACGTTCACGAGGAGTGGCTTTTAATCTTGGGGATAGCCCTTTGAACATCCAATCTCGCAGGCCATTGTTGGGCGACAAATGACCTAAGTGGATCCATTTAGATTCTATATTGATGTCAATTAATCTAACCTAGATGCCAGATTCATTTCAATGGAGGTTAACCACTAATGCATGATGTCTTCACTGTGAAGTCTATGTATGCGGATCTTATGGATTCTGGACCAATTTTTCACTGGAAACATATTTGGAAAATAAAGGTTCCTTGCACGATCAAAGTTTTCATGTGATTTTTGGAGAGGGAGGTAGTTCTTTTCCAAAGATAACCTTAGTAAGTGTAACTCGCATGACAACAAAAAATGTTGTTTTTGTGATCAGAAGGAGACAATACATCACTTATTTCTGTCATGTCCATTTACTACATTGATCTGGCGCACGGTTCATTTTACGTACAATTTAGCACCACCAACGAGTATTTCAAATCTGTTTCGAAATTGTTATGTGGCATTCATCATAAGCTGAATGGCCAAATCCATGTGGGAGTTTGTGCCATTCTTTTGCCAATTTTCCTTATGCCATTCTAGATTTTGATATTTTACTTTTGCAACTCTTAGCTTTTGACAATTATCACAATTGCCATTTCGTGGCAAAAGCAAAATAACTTTATTTCATTTTTGCCACTCTTAGCTTTTAAAATGTATCACAATTGCCACTCTGAAAATTTTACTTCTGTCACGGGAATGACAATTGTGATAATTGTCAAAAACTGAGAGTGGCAAAAGTGAAATGTCAAAAATCCAGAGTGGCATAAGGAAAACTGGCAAAAATCTAGAGTGGCAAAATTTTTTTTTCCCTTCTTTGGGCACTATGGAATTGTCGGAATGATTTCATTTTTAACATATCATCTTCTCCAAATTTCTTGCAGGTTATCTGCAGAGTTATAACTTCAATCCTTTTGTGGCCATCACTGCAATGCGTGGACACGCGGGCGATTATGGCCTCTAGGTGCAGCCGGCTAGAAACGCTTGTGCAATGTAGATTAGGTGGGTGAGCTATGCAATCTTGGGTTCGACCACTTGTGGTCGTCTTTTTCCATTTATTTACTTATTTTGTAGCACTCATGGCTTGAAATTATTTGATGCTTAATAATATGGCTGTGTGCATTGTGTGATGCAGAGGCCGGGGTACTTCCCTTTTCCAAAAAATGCCTCTTGGCCATCTAGGAGATCTGACACCTGGTGAAGTCTGCAAGTGCCCTGCAGCATGATGGGCTTGCCAGGCGACTCCTGTGGCACCCACCTATTCCACTAGATATGGATATTTTCACTATTTCCCATATGTCAAACGTGGCCTTTTTTTAGCAGCTCGAGTCGTGCTGAATGTCGTACAAGGTTGCCGAAGCATTGCCTATAAAATGGTGTCCTCAAGGCGTCCTATCAGGTTTTCAACACCTGCACACAAAGACTATTAGGATAGGTTAAAAGTTTCCATGCGTGCCGAGCAAGCAATTTTTGGTCGAAAAACACTTTGAAATCTTTGAACCCCAACCCGCCTTTCATCTTGTGCACCATGATGCTAGACCACGACTTCTAGTGAGTTTTCCTCTTCCTTTTTGATGCACCCTCACCAAAAATTACAAACCATTTTATTGTGATTACCACAGACTAGCAAGGGAAGTTTGAAAACCCCCATAATATAGGTTGGAATGGCTTGTGCAACAGCTTTAATCATCATTTCTTTTCATGCAAGCGAAAGAGTGTCACCCCAAGCAATGATGCATTCGGTTAGCCGCACTTGGAGATTTAGGAGTTTCCCTCTCAAGTCTGAACACTTGCCCTTCCAAAGTTAGCAGTCCCAAGTATTTCTCCTCAAAAATTGTCATCTGGACCTGTAAGGAAACATGTACAATCTCCTGGTTGTGCTGGAAACAGGTCTTCCCAAACATGATGCCACACTTGGGGATATTTGACTCGACATCTCTCGAGGCACTAGCTTGTCGAGAAGCTTTGTCGCCGACTCTAGACTTAAATTTGTCACATGTGATAATAGATGCGGACTGTCAAGAAGTTATTATAAGCATCAACAAGGGCATCAGAGGTTTATATGCAAGCATTGCCCGAGATATGAAGGTGACATCTACACGGTTTGCAGCTTTCTCCTTCATCTTTGAGGGAGACGATTCAAATATCAAGGCACATAGTCTCGCTAAACACGCTTTAGGCCTTTCTTAGGACGCATCTGTGGCTCCTCGATACTTCAGACCTAAATTGTATCCTAGTGTATTTGGACTATGATCATTAAATAAAATGTGTTTAGACTAAAAACTTGTAAGGATTGATAAGCTGTCTGGTTGCACTCTCATACGTATTGATTATTTTTCCAACCTCATTGACCGAGGTTTTTCTGCCTTAAAGAACAACAACCATCTGCGAACAACAAGCGTGAAAGCACATGAGCTCTTCTGCACACCTTGGGTGCCCTTTTTATTCTCTATCCTTCAGCATAGATGGTGGAGAATATCAAATCGAGATCGGGGCTTTCACGACAAATGGTGAACATGTGCTACAATAGTGTTGTTGCTACAAAATTAATATAAAGTTTGTATTTTTTATGATCGGTCTCTTTGAGATAGCTTGTGTTTTATATGCTGCGAGCAAACTTTATTTTCTTCTATTCATTGCATTTTGCACCATGTGCAATGTCTGTTCACTGCATTAGAAATTCAGTGAAGCATGTCATAGGAAGTTAGGAACCACGTACACCCTGATGTAGTGAAGCATGTGAATCCAAAGAGCCTATTATTGAGATGACGACTACTAGAGAGAAAACGACGCGACAAAGCGCGCATCTGCTTCTAGTAATTGGGTTCCTGATATCAGGGGTGGTCTTCGCAGCTGGAGATTGCACAATATCTCAAGCTGCGGGATATGGTCTCCGAGATCAATCTATCAAATAACTTCCGGGACACAACAATATGGTACACGAGGGGGATAGAAAATTCTCGGTCAGGAGCGCCTAACGGCGTGTTCTTTTCCTCCAACCACTGGTCCGCCTGTCCTAGCATGATTTGGAAGTCCAAGGCCCTGCCTCGATGCAAATTCTTCAAGTGGTTGGTAGTACACACATGTTGCCTTACTGCAGACAGTCTGGAGCGTCGAGGGTGGACCTACATTGCCAATTGCTAGCTCTGTAGTTTGCAACATGAGAGTTGCACACACACCAGTTCGTCAACTACTGTTTCTCCATTCAAGTTTGGATGAAGGTTTGCAAATGGGTGGTTGCTTACTTCCCCCTGCCCGATATGATGGATTTGCAAGCATAGAGGACCAGTGGATCACGGCGCGAAGCACGACACCTAAAGCACCGAGGAAGCACTTTGACACGACGTCTATCCTGGTGCATTGAAGATTTTGGAAGGAAAGGAATGCATGAAACTTCTTCTAGTATGTTGCAATGTGTTCGAGGGAATTCTGGACGATCTTGGAATGTGGAGGGCAGTTGGCTTTTTTAGCCTGCTTGGGTAGAGATACCTTAATAAAGATCGACCTAGTCTTTCCAACAAACATTGAAATGACATCATAGATACATCCATCATTCAAATTAGTCTCAAGAGTCTGTCATCATCTCTTCGGGTGCAAGAGGTCTAGGAGGACTATAATATCAACAACATCGCCTTGAACTAGCATTCACATGCATCGATTGCCTAATCCAGTAGTTGACGAGTTGGCCTATAGAAAAATCACCTAATTCTCTAAGGCACAACTGATAGAGAGGCAACAGTTAGTTATCAAGGCTAGTGATCAATGCGTAGATTACCATTGAAGGTTGTCCTAATTGGTGTCTTTGAAGGGAGCACTGACGGTGTCCTGGAGTAGGGGATCCCGGCCCAGCCAGACAAATGTATGGGCCGGACCACCAACCAGTTAAGGAGATAGGACTCCATCGGCTTTCATAGTGTGGTAACCGAAGTGGCGTGTACTTCAAGCATATCTGATTAGATTCGACATGTAGATTCTAAGATGGCAACCGACCATGTGTAACCCTATATACCCCCGGTGCCGATATAAACCAAAGGGTTTAGTCCGTATAGGGCATCCATACACCCATTCATCATGCCCCTAGGGTTCAGACCACAACTCACGATCTCGAGGTAGATCAACTTTGTACCTTGATACTTCCATAATATAAGCAACAGCAGGATGTAGGGTTTTACCTCCATAGAGAGGGCCCGAACCTGGGTAAACATCCCCTATTTTCTCTCTTGTTACCCATCGATCCGATCTAATAGCTCAGGCTCCCCCACCCGTGATCTGTTGGGTTTGAGACCGACATTGGTTCTTTCATTGAAAGCTTGCTGTTTGATCATCAGGGGTTGATGGCCTCGCCAATCGATGATTAGAATTCCCTCAGCACCATAGGCACATCAATGGCTCCTGCCAACGGGCTACTTGAAGGCCCGCCTGATCCTGAATCCCGTTCCTCCTTCGAGGTGATAGAGTTACGGCTAGGAAACCGGCTTGGAGCTTTACACTCCCCTTTTGAGCTCAGCCAACAAAACCCAATCTAAGGGGACCTCGGATCGGAACCCTCCTATGGGGAATAAGCGCAAGACTAATCGGCTAAGCGAGGTTGGAGTTTCAGACATCGAGCCGGACCTAAACGCCTCCTCCGTGCACACTTCCTACAAAGGACACAGTGGCATATTGGAGCCCCCCGATTGGTTTAGGATTTTTTTTATCCCGCCCACCACCCACATCGAATTACTTCCAGGGCCCCGCATGTCTGGGACCTTTTGTATGGAAAACAACACACTGAAGAGACAGTGTGGCAATTTTAGCCATGATTCATGTTCCTTAAGAACAGAATAGCCATTGCCCCGATATGGAAGCACTGGCTGTCTTCAGCCACAATTGCAACGGTGAAGGATTGTTAAATGCCCTCACTAGGCGCCGAGTTTAGACCTTCTCCGAGCTCTCAGAGTTGGTGTTAAAATTTTGCACCATCGAGGAGGCCTGGTTGGCCCAGGAATCGGTATACTCAGACGAATCAAAGGTGCATGACCTCGCACAATGAGAGCTATTCGGGTGCCCCGTGCTAGAAGAGTCATCACAAAAAAGAAATTAGGCGAGACCCCAAACCGCCCTAGACGGACTGCTAGACCGACCTTGCCCTATACACTCTACTTTTCTCAACACCAATCCAACCCACAACCTTTGAGCCTGCTGGGTTGTGAAGCAAGTGGCCAAGGAAGAGGCTCTCCTCGCAAATAGGCATACAATTAACCATACCACAAAATCATCGAAAGAAGCCGAGGTCCTAACGACTTACCAAACATACAAGTCAGGAAACCAAAGAAAACGAGTCCTACAGGAGCTCGTCTGTACCCTGATTCACGCACCTCTGGCGGCATGGTTGGACACGCCGATCACGTTCGAGTAGCATAACCAGCCGACAGTCAATCTAAGCTCATGCCCAGCCGTCCCGGTCCTCGACCCCATAGTGGACCGATGCTGACTGCATAAGGTACTAATGGACGGCGACAATAGCTTGAACCTAATTTACGAGGGCACATTGGAAAAAATGCAATTTGACACAACTCGCATCCAGCACAGCTCGATTACATTTACCAGAATCATCCCCGGCAGAGAAGCATGATGTAAGGGAAAGATCACCCTCGATGTAGTCTTCAGCACTCCCAAGAACTATCGGTCCAGGAGTTGACCTTGCACGTCGTACCCTTCTGGAGCAACTACCACGCCCTGCTGGGGCGAGAAGCGTTCATAAAATTCCACGCCATACCTCACTACGGGTACATGAAGCTCAAAATTCCCGGCACCAACGAAGTGATAACCATCACCAGCAACCCGAATAGGGTGCTCAGGGCCAAGAATGAGACAGCTTTGCTAGCCCTTGAATCGTTAGCAGAAGCCTGTGCAGTCGAAGAACTGACTGCGCTTCAGGCCACGGTCAACTCAGACGATGTTATTGTAGACAAGAGATCCAAATCAACCTCGTTCAAACCAGCCGATGAGATCGTGAAGTTTCAAGTACACCCGACGGACCCGAACAAAACATTGTCCATCGGTGCCGAGATGGGCCTAGAAATTGACAAGGCACTACGAAATTTCCTTCATGAAAATTGTGACATATTTGCCTGGCACCCTTCGGACATGGTAGGGGTCCCAAGAGACCTAGCCGAACACAACCTAAACATTATTAAAGGCTCAAAACTTGTTAAACATGCACTTCGGCAATTTCCCAATCCCAAGCGTCAAGCTATGGGCGAGGTGTTGGGGAATGTAGTAATTTCAAAAAAATTCCTACGCACACGCAAGATCATGGTGATGGCATAGCAACGAGAGGGGAGAGTGTTCGTCCACGTACCCTCGTAGACCGTAAGCGGAAGCATTAGCACAACGCGGTTGATGTAGTCGTACGTCTTTACGATCCGACCGATCCAAGCACCGAACGTACGGGGCCTCCGAGTTCAGCACACGTTCAGCTCGATGACGATCTCCGGCCTCCGATCCAGCGAAGCTCCGGAGATGAGTTCTGTCAGCACGACGGCGTGGCTACGATGATGATGTTCTACCAGCGCAGGGCTTCGCCTAAACTCCGCGACGATATGACCGAGGTGGAATATGGTGGAGGGGGGCACCGCACACGGCTAAGGAATGATCCGTAGATCAACTTATGTGTCTATGGGGTGCCCCCGCCCCCGTATATAAAGGAGCCAGGGGGAAGAGGCGGCTGGCCAAGGAGGGCGCGCCAAGGGGGGAGTCCTACTCCCACCGGGAGTAGGACTCCCTTCTTTCCAAGTAGGAGTAGGAGAAGGGGGGAAAGAGGAGGAAGAGGGGAAGGAAAGGGGGGGCGCCGCCCCCCTTCCCTTGTCCTATTCGGACTAGGAGGGGGAGGGGGGCGCGGCCCCCTCCTGGCTCCTTCCCTCTTCTCCCTCGTGGCCCATGTAGGCCCAATAACCCCCCGGGGGGTTCCGGTAACCTCCCGGTACTCCGGTAAAATGCCGATTTCACCCGGAACCATTCCGATGTCCAAACATAGGCTTCCAATATATCAATCTTTATGTCTCGACCATTTCGAGACTCCTCGTCATGTCCATGATCACATCTGGGACTCCGAACAAACTTCGGTACATCAAAACTTGTAAACTCATAATAAAACTGTCATCGTAACGTTAAGCGTGCGGACCCTACGGGTTCGAGAACTATGTAGACATGACCTAGAACCACTCTCGGTCAATAACCAATAGCGGGACCTGGATGCCGATATTGGTGCCTACATATTCTACGAAGATCTTTATCGGTCAAACCGCATAACAACATACGTTGTTCCCTTTGTCATCGGTATGTTACTTGGCAGAGATTTGATCGTCGGTATCCAATACCTAGTTCAATCTCGTTACTGGCAAGTCTCTTTACTCGTTCCGTAATACATCATCTCATAACCAACTCATTAGTTACAATGCTTGCAAGGCTTAGGTGATGAGTATTACCGAGAGGGCCCAGAGATACCTCTCCGACAATCGGAGTGACAAAACCTAATCTCGAATTATGCCAACCCAACATGTACCTTCGGAGACACCTGTAGAGCACCTTTATAATCACCCAGTTACGTTGTGACGTTTGGTAGCACACAAAGTGTTCCTCCGGTAAACGGGAGTTGCATAATTCTCATAGTTACATGAACTTGTATAAGTCATGAAGAAAGCAATAGCAGTATACTAAACGATCAAGTGCTAGGCTAACGGAATGGGTCATGTCAATCACATCATTCTCCTAATGATGTGATCCCATTAATCAAATGACAACACATGTCTATGGTTAGGAAACATAACCATCTTTGATTAATGAGCTAGTCTAGTAGAGGCATACTAGTGACTATATGTTTGTCTATGTATTCACACATGTATCATGTTTCCGGTTAATACAATTCGAGCATGAATAATAAACATTTATCATGATATGAGGAAATAAATAATAACTTTATTATTGCCTCTAGGGCATATTTTCTTCAGTCTCCCACTTGCACTAGAGTCAATAATCTAGATTACATAGTAATGATTCTAACACCCATGGAGTCTTGGTGCTGATCATGTTTTGCTCGTGATAGAGGCTTAGTCAACGGGTCTACAACATTCAGATCCGTATGTATCTTGCAAATCTCTATGTCTCCCACTTGGACTTGGTCCCGAATGGAATTGAAGCGTCTCTTGATGTGCTTGGTCCTCTTGTGAAATCTGGATTCCTTTGCTAAGGCAATTGCACCAGTATTGTCACAGAAGATCTTCATTGGTCCCGATGCACTAGGTATGGCACCTAGATCGGTAATGAACTCCTTCGTCCAGACTTCTTCATTTGCTGCTTCCGAAGCAGCTATGTACTCCGCTTCACATGTAGATCCCGCCACGACGCTTTGTTTAGAACTGCACCAACTTACAGCTCCACCGTTTAATAAAAATACGTATCCGGTTTGCGATTTAGAATCATCCGGATGAGTGTCAAAGCTTGCATCGACGTAACCATTTACGACTAGCTCTTTGTCTCCTCCATATACGAGAAACATATCCTTAGTCATTTTCAGGTATTTCAGGATGTTCTTGACCGCTGTCCAGTGATCCACTCCTGGATTACTTTGGTACCTTCCTGCCAAGCTTATTGCTAAGCATACGTCAGGTCTGGTACACAGCATTGCATACATGATAGAGCCTATGGCTGAAGCATAGGGAACATTTTTCATTTTCTCTCTATCTTCTGCTGTGGTCGGGCATTGAGTTTGACTCAACTTCACACCTTGTAGCACAGGCAAGAATCCTTTCTTTGCCTGATCCATTTTGAACTTTTTCAAAAAAAATTCAAGGTATGTGCTTTGTGAAAGTCCTATTAAGCGTCTTGATCTATCTCTATAGATCTTGATGCCCAATATGTAAGCAGCTTCACCGAGGTCTTTCATTGAAAAACTTTTATTCAAGTATCCCTTTATGCTATCCAGAAATTCTATATCATTTCCAATTAATAATATGTCATCTACATATAAAATTAGAAATGCTACAGAGCTCCCACTCACTTTCTTTTAAATACAGGCTTCTCCAAAAGTCTGTATAAAACCATTTGCTTTGATCACACTATCAAAGCGTTTATTCCAACTCCGAGATGCTTGCACCAGTCCATAAATGGAACGCTGGAGCTTGCACACTTTGTCAGCACCTTTTGGATCAACAAAACCTTCCGGCTGCATCATATACAACTCTTCTTCTAGAAATCCATTCAAGAATGCAGTCTTGACATCCATTTGCCAAATTTCATAATCATGAAATGCAGCAATAGCTAACATGATTCGGACAGACTTAAGCATCGCTACGGGTGAGAAAGTCTCATCGTAGTCAACCCCTTGAACTTGTCGAAAACCTTTTGCAACAAGTCGAGCTTTATAGACAGTAACATTACCATCAGCGTCAGTCTTCTTCTTAAAGATCCATTTATTCTCAATGGCTTGCCGATCATCGGGCAAGTCAACCAAAGTCCACACTTTGTTTTCATACATGGATCCCATCTCAGATTTCATGGCCTCTAGCCATTTTGCGGAATCTGGGCTCATCATCGCTTCCTCATAGTTCATAGGTTCATCATGGTCAAGTAACATGACTTCCAGAATAGGATTACCATACCACTCTGGTGCGGATCTTACTCTGGTAGACCTACGAGGTTCAGTAGAAACTTGATCTGAAGTTTCATGATCATTATCATTAGCTTCCTCACTAATTGGTGTAGTTGTCACAGGAACCGGTTCTCGTGATGAACTACTTTCCAATTAGGGAGTAGATATAGTTATCTCATCAAGTTCTACTTTCCTCCCACTCACTTCTTTCGAGAGAAACTCCTTCTCTAGAAAGGGTCCATTCTTAGCAACGAATGTCTTGCCTTCGGATATGTGATAGAAGGTGTACCCAACAGTCTCTTTTGGGTATCCTATGAAGACACATTTCTCCGATTTGGGTTCGAGCTTATCTGGTTGAAGTTTGTTCACATAAGCATCGCAACCCCAAACTTTAAGAAACGATAACTTTGGTTTCTTGCCAAACCACAGTTCATATGGCGTCGTCTCAACGGATTTTGATGGTGCCCTATTTAACGTGAATGTGGCCGTCTCTAAAGCATAACCCCAAAACGATAGCGGTAAATCAGTAAGAGACATCATAGATCATACCATATCAAGTAAAGTACAATTACGACGTTCGGACACACCATTTCGTTGTGGTGTTCCAGGTGGCGTGAGTTGCGAAACTATTCCACATTGTTTCAAGTGTAGGCCAAACTCGTAACTCAAAAATTCACCTCCACGATCAGATCGTAGAAACTTTATTTTCTTGTTACGATGATTTTCATCTTCACTCTGAAATTCTTTGAACTTTCCAAATGTTTCAGACTTGTGTTTCATCAAGTAGATATACCCATATCTGCTCAAATCATCTGTGAAGGTGAGAAAATAACGATACCCGCCGCGAGCCTCAACATTCATTGGACCACAAACATCAGTATGTATGATTTCCAACAAATCAGTTGCTCGCTCCATAGTTCCGGAGAACGGCGTTTTAGTCATCTTGCCCATGAGGCACGGTTCGCAAGCACCAAGTGATTCATAATCAAGTGATTCCAAAAGCCCATCAGTATGGAGTTTCTTCATGCGCTTTACACCGATATGACCCAAACGGCAGTGCCACAAATAAGTTGCACTATCGTTATCAACTTTGCATCTTTTGGTTTCAACACTATGAATATGTGTATCACTACTAGCGAGATTTAATAAAAATAGACCACTCTTCAAGGGTGGATGACCATAAAAGATATTACTCATATAAATAGAACAACCATTATTCTCTGATTTAAATGAATAACCGTCTCACATCAAACAGGATCCAGATATAATGTTCATGCTCAACGCTGGCACCAAATAACAATTATTCAGGTCTAAAACTAATCCAGAAGGTAGATGTAGAGGTAGCGTGCCGACCGCGATCACATAGACTTTGGAACTGTTTCCCACGCGCATCATCACCTCATCCTTGGCCAGTGCTCGCTTATTCCGTAGTCCCTGTTTCGAGTTTTAAATATTAGCAACAGAACCAGTATCAAATACCCAGGTGCTACTACGAGCTCTAGTTAGGTACACATCAATAACATGTATATCACATATACCGTTGTTTACTTTGCCATCCTTCTTATCTGCCAAATACTTGGGGCAGTTCCGCTTCCAGTGACCAGTCTGCTTGCAGTAGAAGCACTCAGTTTCAGGCTTAGGTCCAGACTTGGGTTTCTTCTCTTGAGCAACAACTTGCTTGCTGTTCTTCTTGAAGTTCCCCTTCTTCTTCCCTTTGCCCTTTTTCTTGAAACTAGTGGTCTTGTTGACCATCAAAACTTGATGCTCCTTCTTGATTTCTACCTCCGCAGCTTTTAACATTGCGAAGAGCTCGGGAATAGTCTTGTTCATCCCTTGCATATTATAGTTCATCACAAATCTCTTGTAGCTTGGTGGCAGTGATTGGAGAATTCTGTCAATGACGCTATCATCCGGAAGATTAACTCCCAGTTGAATCAAGTGATTATTATACCCAGACATTTTGAGTATATGCTCACTGACAGAACTATTCTCCTCCATCTTGCAGCTGTAGAACTTATTGGAGACTTCATATCTCTCAATCCGGGCATTTGCTTGAAATATTAACTTCAACTCCTGGAACATCTCATATGCTCCATGACGTTCAAAACGTCGTTGAAGGCCCGGTTCTAAGCCGTAAAGCATGGCACACTGAACTATAGAGTAGTCATCAGCTTTGCTCTGCCAGACGTTCTTAACGTCGTCAGTTGCATCAGCAGCAGGCCTGGCACCCAGCAGTGCTTCCAGGACGTAACTCTTCTGTGCAGCAATGAGGATAATCCTCAGGTTACGGACCCAGTCCGTGTAATTGCTACCATCATCTTTCAACTTTGCTTTCTCAAGGAACGCATTAAAATTCAACGGAACAACAGCACGAGCCATCTATCTACAAACAAACATAGACAAGCAAAATACTATCAGGTACTAAGTTCATGATAAATTTAAGTTCAATTAATCATATTACTTAAGAACTCCCACTTAGACAAACATCTCTCTAGTCATCTAAGTGATTACGTGATCCAAATCAACTAAACCATGATCGATCATCACGTGAGATGGAGTAGTTTTCAATGGTGAACATCACTATGTTGATCATATCTACTATATGATTCACGCTCGACCTTTCGGTCTCCGTGTTCCGAGGCCATATCTACATATGCTAGGCTCGTCAAGTTTGACCTGAGTATTCTGCGTGTGCAAAACTGGCTTGCACCCGTTGTAGATGGACGTAGAGCTTATCACACCCGATCATCACGTGGTGTCTGGGCACGACGAACTTTGGCAACGGTGCATACTCAGGGAGAACACTTCTTGATAATTTTAGTGAGAGATCATCTTAAAATGCTACCGTCAATCAAAGCAAGATAAGATGCATAAAGGATAAACATCACATGCAATCAATATAAGTGATATGATATGGCCATCATCATCTTGTGCTTGCGATCTCCATCTCCGAAGCACCATCGTGATCACCATCGTCACCGGCGCGACACCTTGATCTCCATCGTAGCATCGTTGTCGTTTACGCCATCTATTGCTTCTACGACTATCGCTACCGCTTAGTGATAAAGTAAAGCAATTACAGGGCGTTTGCATTTCATACAATAAAGCGACAACCATATGGCTCCTGCCAGTTGCCGATAACTTCGGTTACAAAACATGATCATCTCATACAATAAAATATAGCATCACGTCTTGGCCATATCACATCACAACATGCCCAGCAAAAACAAGTTTGACGTCCTCTACTTTGTTGTTGCAAGTTTTACGTGGCTGCTACGGGCTGAGCAAGAACCGTTCTTACCTACGCATCAAAACTACAACGATAGTTCGTCAAGTTGGTGCTATTTTAACCTTCGCAAGGACCGGGCGTAGCCACACTCGATTCAGCTAAAGTGAGAGAGACAGACACCCGCCAGCCACCTTTAAGCACGAGTGCTCGTAACGATGAAACCAGTCTCGCGTAAGTGTACACGTAATGTTGGTCCGGGCCGCTTCATCTCACAATACCGCCGAACCAAAGTATGCCATGCTGGTAAGCAGTATGACTTCTATCGCCCACAACTCACTTGTGTTATACTCGTGCATATAACATCAACGCATAAAACCTGGCTCTGATACCACTGTTGGGGAACGTAGTAATTTCAAAAAATTTCCTACGCACACGCAAGATCATGGTGATGGCATAGCAACGAGGGGAGAGTGTTCGTCCATGTACCCTCATAGACCGTAAGTGGAAGCGTTAGCACAACGCGGTTGATGTAGTCGTACGTCTTTACGATCCGACTGATCCAAGCACCGAACGTACGGGGCCTCCGAGTTCAGCACACGTTCAGCTCGATGACGATCTCCGACCTCCGATCCAGCGAAGCTCCGGAGATGAGTTCCGTCAGCACGACGGCGTGTTGACGATGATGATGTTCTACCGGCGCAGGGCTTCTCCTAAACTCCGCGACGATATGACCGAGGTGGAATATGGTGGAGGGGGGCACCGCACACGGCTAAGGAACGATCCGTAGATCAACTTGTGTGTCTATGGGGTGCCCCCCCCCCCCCCCCGCCCTCGTATATAAAGGAGCCAGGGGGGAAGAGGCGGCCGGCCAAGGAGGGCGCGCCAAGGGGGGAGTCCTACTCCCACCGGTAGTAGGACTCCCTTCTTTCCAAGTAGGAGTAGGACAAGGGGGGAAAGAGGAGGGAGAGGGGAAGGAAAGGGGGGCGCCGCCCCCCTTCCCTTGTCCTATTCGGACTAGGAGGGGGAGGGGCGCGCGGCCCCCTCCTGGCTCCTTCCCTCTTCTCCCTCGTGGCCCATGTAGGCCCAATAACCCTCCAGGGGGTTCCGGTAACCTCCCGGTACTCCGGTAAAATGCCGATTTCACCCGGAACCATTCCGATGTCCAAACATAGGCTTCCAATATATCAATATTTATGTCTTGACCATTTCGAGACTCCTCGTCATGTCCATGATCACATCCGGGACTCCGAATAAACTTCGGTACATCAAAACTTGTAAACTCATAATAAAACTGTCATCGTAACGTTAAGCGTGCGGACCCTACGGGTTCGAGAACTATGTAGACATGACCTAGAACCACTCTCGGTCAATAACCAATAGCGGGACCTGGATGCCGATATTGGTTCCTACATATTCTACGAAGATCTTTATCGGTCAAACCGCATAACAACATACGTTGTTTCCTTTGTCATCGGTATGTTACTTGCCCGAGATTTGATCGTCGGTATCCAATACCTAGTTCAATCTCGTTACTGGCAAGTCTCTTTACTCGTTCCGTAATACATCATCTCATAACCAACTCATTAGTTACAATGCTTGCAAGGCTTAGGTGATGAGTATTACCGAGAGGGCCCAGAGATACCTCTCCGACAATCGGAGTGACAAAACCTAATCTCGAATTATGCCAACCCAACATGTACCTTCGGAGACACCTGTAGAGCACCTTTATAATCACTCAGTTACGTTGTGACATTTGGTAGCACACAAAGTGTTCCTCCGGTAAACGGGAGTTGCATAATTCTCATAGTTACAGGAACTTGTATAAGTCATGAAGAAAGCAATAGCAGTATACTAAACGATTAAGTGCTAGGCTAACAGAATGGGTCATGTCAATCACATCATTCTCCTAATGATGTGATCCCATTAATCAAATGACAACACATGTCTATGGTTAGGAAACATAACCATCTTTGATTAATGAGCTAGTCTAGTAGAGGCATACTAGTGACTATATGTTTGTCTATGTATTCACACATGTATCATGTTTCCGGTTAATACAATTCTAGCATGAATAATAAGCATTTATCATGATATGAGGAAATAAATAATAACTTTATTATTGCCTCTAGGGCATATTTCCTTCATGAGGAACTGGCAAAGTTACTTGAAGCCGGATTCATTTGTGACATTAAGCACCCCGACTGGTTGGCTAACCTGGCCATGGTACAAAAGAAGGACAGATTGTGGTGCCTTTGCATCAATTTCAAGGATGTCAACAAGGTCTGCCCCAATGATCCTTTCCCCTTACCACATATCGACCAGATTGTTGATGCCACAACGGGACACGACTCGTTATGCTTGCTGGACGCGTATTTAGGGTACCATCAATTCAAGATGAAGCAGTCAAATCAGGAAGCAACAACTTTTAAAACACCACATGCGCCATATTTTTTCAACACAATGCCGTTCAGATTAAAAACCACTGGTGCAAGCTATCAACGCATGATTTAAACATGCCTAAAGGACCACATCGACAAAACAGTCGAGGCCTACATAGACGATGTGGTTGTAAAAACCAAATATGCCTGCCAACTCGCCAAAGATCTTGGCGACATACTCTCCAGTCTCAGGGTATACCACATCAAGCTGAATTTTGAGAAACGAGTCTTCAGAGTACGAGCAGGAAAGCTGCTTGGGTTCATCATTTCCCATAGTGGAATCGAGGCTAATCCGGCCAAGATCCAAGCCTTTGCATCTTTGGCAGTGCCTATCGAACTCAAACATGTTCAAAAACACGCCGGTTGGATGGCCGCCCTCAGTCCATTCATATCGCGACTAGGGGGAAGGACCTGCCTTTGAACAAACTCTTGAAACAAACCAAGAACTTCAAATGGACCAGCAGTGCAAGAGATGCCCTAGAGGAAATCAAACGGATCCTTGCTACCAACCCTAAACTCGCAGTACCCGGAACAGGTGAGACGATGTTGCTATACATTTCGGCAACAAACCAAGGCGTCAACTCAGTACTAGTAGTCGAACGCGACGCTGAAGGACATAATTTCCAGGTGCAAACTCTCGTATGCTATGTTTTCGAGGTACTAACTCCATATAAAACAAGGTATCCTCACTATCATAAAAACACCTACGCTTTGTTCATGGCATCTCGGAAGCTGCGACACTACTTTCAGGAGTGTTCCATTACTATCATAAATAGTCGCCTCCGAGGTCCCTCTCGGCGACGTCATTAACAACAGAGACGCGACCGGCCACACCGCGAAGTGGGCAATCGAGCTACTACCCTTCGAAATCGTGTTTTGCCCACGCCGTGCTATCAAGTCTCGGGTGTTGGAAGATTTTGTGGCTGAACGGACGGAGGCCAAACTGTTGGAGAACGTTGCATGGGAAACAAAGTTTTCCTACGCTCACCAAGATCAATCTAGGAGGTGGACATCTACAAGAAGAGAGATTGGATCTAGATACCCTTGTAGATTGCTAACCGGAAGCGTTAAGAAACGCGGTTGATGTAGTCGAACATCTTTGAGATCCAATCACGATCCGTCCACGAACTCCCGATCCAAGTGCCGAACAGACGGCACCTCCTCGTTCAACATACGTACGGCTTGATGACGCCTTCACCTCCTCGATCTAGTGAGCGATGGTGAAGTAGTAGCTTGAGTCCTCTGGTAGCACGACGGCGTGGCGGCGGTTGTGGTGGAGAAATCTTAGGAGGGCTTCGCCAAGCCTAGTAGAGAAGAAGATGGACTACGAGGGAGAGGAAGGGCAGAGCCGTGGCATAATGGTGTGATCCCGTTATCAAATGACAACTGATGTCTATGGCTAGAAACCATAGCCATCTTTGATCAACGAGCTAGTTCGGTAGAGGCTCACTAGGGATATGTTGTTATCTATGTATCCACACATGTGTTTGAGTTTCCAGTCAATACAATTATAGCATGGATAATAAACGATTATCATGAACAAGGAAATGTAATAATAACCACTTTATTATTGCCTCTAGGGATTATTTCTGACACCAAATCCCTAGGGAGTATAGTACATATTCGCATTGGATGATGTACTTTGACGGCTCCAAGATGCTGTCCGGACTGGGAGCTGGAGTAGTTCTCACCTCACCCACAGGTGACAACATATGATACGCATTTCAAATTATGTACACCAATTCAAACAATGTTGGCGAATACAAAGCCTTGTTGCAGGGATTGCAGGTCGCAACATCCATGGGAGTCCAACGACTGGAAGCCCGAGGTGACTCAAACCTGGCAATATCACAGGTCATTGGGGGATTCGATGCCAAGGATCCAAAAATGACTGCATACAAAAATTCTGTGTTAGCCATCTTCGCCCATTTTGAGGGTCTAGAGTTCCATCATGTGCCACGAGACTGCAATCAACCCACCGATGTCCTCGCTAGTATGGGTGCCAAGTGCAACCCGGTCCCAGAAAATACGTTTCTAGAGCGGCTCTTCAAGACATCCATGACTTGGCCAAATGAGAACAACGCAATGGTCCCCACGGACCCCGGAAAATTCAACTCTCCGGCATCCGAGGTAGATGAGGGCATTATTGGAGGATCAGCGGTCGAAGAAACATCCTCGGCCCATGAAGTAATGGTAGTTATTACACCATGGACCGAGCCATTTCTAGGATATCTACTCCATAACGAGCTTCCCGAAGACCTAACTGAAGCATAGAGGATAATTTGCTGATCAAAGGAGAACCCTAGATTCCCTATCTTTCACGATTGGAGGGGATCCTACGAAGAACACGAAGAACGCGAGGGGAAAAACAAGGGGAACACGAGGGTAAACACAAGACAAATCACTCAACCAACAGGATATGGTCACACATATGCTAGATCCTCAAAATACAAAGAGTGACACACGATCCAAAGTCAACAAAGGACGAAACAAAGGGTCTTCTCTGAGAGGAGATCTTGAAGGGTCTTCCTGTGATGGGGTCTTGAATCCTCTTGGGGGATCTTCTCCGAAGAGGTCGTGAGCTCCGAGGAGAAGTAACCAAGTGGATGAGCAAAGCTCTATCTCAAATATGAGCTATCACATTGCTAACCCTAGAAAGAGGGAGGAGGAGGTCTATTTATTGTCTAAGTGGACGAAAGGGTAAGTGGGCTTCGGCCCAACACGCGGGCGGACATACAGGCGTTGGACGTCCGACGATCACCGGTCATTCGAAGGCTCGCGAGGGTCCGGACGTCCGGTGCCGGTTGGGCATCCGATGTTTTGGCTCTGGTCAGGACTTGTTGGTCCTCCGGACGGGGTCGGTCGTCCGGAGGTCTCCATTCTTCCGATGTTTTGGCTCGCGTGTGATGGTGCCGGTCATCTGGTGGGGCTTGGTCGTTCGGACGCTAGGAGGTGTCGGACGTCCGGTCGGCGTCAGTCGTCCAGCCGTAGGAGTGTGCGATGGCTGGGAGTTGGCTAGTCGGTTGGAGCCTCCAGGCATCGGATGTCCGAGAGGCGTCGGTTGTCTGATGACTGGGAGTTTCGAGTGGACCTTCTTCTTGTCCATTGAACTTGGTGTCCTCGATGTCTTGTCCGTTGGGTGCAGCTGATCCGCGGCTTCCCTCCAAATACTAGATCACACATAGGGTCTCCGCATGAGGTAGTAGCCATGTCTCATAAGTAGAAAGTGGAAGTTCGGAGAGGAGCGAGTTCACCTTATCTTCGATAGACTTTGCTCGAGCTCTTTCCATTGGTCGAAGTGGTGTCGTGGGAGATGTAGATACGTCCATGGGGATGATGGTGTGATGCTCCGCATCATATCCCCCCTTGGGAAAGATCCGACCTCGGATTGAAAGCTTCATCACCATGGTATGGCAAGAGGTCTTTGACACTGAAGATGTCGCTCATGCTGTACTTGTTGCTTGGGAGGTCGATCTTGTAAGCGTTGTTGTTGTAGCATGCTAACACCTTGAAGGGTCCATCGGATCGGGGTAGAAGTTTGGACTTGCGTTCGTTGGGGAAGCGGTCCTTGCGAAGGTGTCGCCACACAAGATCTCCGATGTTGAATATCATGGGTTGTTTGTTGATGTTGATGTTGGTCGCGAGTCATTGTACTTGGCGCTCAATGGTGTGCCTTGTATCTTCATGCATCTTCTTGAGGTAGCTTTCTCGTGCACTCACGTCCATGTTGGTGCGCTCTTGTAGTGGAAGAGGTAGAATGTCCAATGGGGACAACAGGTTGAAATTGTAGACGACCTCGAAGGGGGACTTGCCGGTAGTTGAATGTCTTGCATGGTTGTAGGCGTACTCGGCAATGGGTTGGCACTCCTCCCACTCCTTGATGTTCCTCTTGATCAACACGTGAAGTAGAGTAGAGACTGTATGGTTCGTCACCTCTGTTTGGCCGTCGGTTTGAGGATGGTATGCCGAAGAGAACAAGATATTGATTCCGAGCTTGGCGCATAGAGTCTTCCAAAAGTAACTCAAGAACTTGACGTGGCGGTCCGAGACAATCGTCTTTGGCACTCCATGGAGGCGCAAGATTTCCGTACAAAAAAGATTTGCAATATGTGAAGCATCGTCTATCTTGTTGCATGGGATAATATGAGCCATCTCAGAGAATCGGTCCACGACAACAAACACAGAATCCTTTCCATTTTGAGTTCTAGGCAAACCAAGTACAAAGTCCATGCTAATGTCTTCCCAAGGTTGATAAGGGATAGGAAGAGGCATATAAAGACCATGGGATTGAGCTTTTGACTTAGCTTTGCGACATGTAGAGCATCGGTTGGTGAAGCGTGAGACGTCTGTTCAACTTAGTTTGACCCTTTAGGTACTTAAGCGTTTCATGATCGGTATGAATGATAAATTCATGATGGCGAAGATAATGTTCCCATTCACACAAAACTCGCACTAAAGCATATAGCTCTTTGTCATAGATGGGACAATTGAGTTGCGCACCGGAAAGTTTCTCACTAAAATATGCTATGGGGTGCTTCTCTTGCGTTAACACACCTCCCATGCCATTACCACTAGCATCACAATGAATTTCAAAGGGTTTGCCAAATTTGGGTAATGCAAGCATGGGAGCATGAGTAAGCAAATTCTTAAGCTCATTAAATGCCGTATCTTGGGATGGTCCCCAAACAAATGTCGCATTTTTCATACTCACGGAATGTAAAGGTGAAGCAATGGTGCTAAAATCCTTCACAAATCAACGATAGAAACCGGCTAAACAAAGAAAGCTACACACTTGTTGCAAGTTGGTTGGTTGGGGCCAAGTTTTAATAGCATTGATCTTTGATTCATCTACATGAACACCCTTAGAAGACACAACAAAACCCAAGAAAACAAGCTTATCAACACCAAAAAGGCATTTGTCCATATTAGCATAAAGGTGCTCTTTTCTAAGGGTTTGCAACACAGTTCAAAGATGGGTGACATGATCTTTGAGGGATTTTCTAAAGACAAGAATATCATCAAAATAGACCACAACAAATACACCAATATAGGGTCGAAGAACAAAATGCATGACTCGCATGAAAGTACCAGGCGCTTTGGATAAACCCATTGGCATAACAAGCCATTCATATAAGCCAAATTTGGTCTTAAATGCGGTTTTCCATTCATCACCTTGTTGGATGCGTATTTGATTGTAGCCAATCTTAAGATCAATCTTAGAGAAAATGGTGGCTCCGCTAAGCTCATCAAGCATATCATCTAAGCGTGGAATAGGGTAATGATATCTAACGGTGATAGCATTGATGGGACGAAAATCGGAACACATGCGATAAGTACCATCTTTCTTTGGAACAAGAATGACCGGAACGACACAAGGGCTTAAGTTTTCACGTACATGACCGTTGTAGATTAGTTGTTGTACTTGCCGTTTAATCTCCTTAGTTTACTCGAGGTTGACGTGGTAGGGAGTCTTGTTAGGTAGAGGTGCTCCGGGGATGAGGTCGATTCGGTGTTCAATGCCTTGTAGTGGAGGTAGAGCCGGAGGTAACTCGTCGGGGAAAACATATTGGAATTCCTGCAAAAGATAAGACAACACTAAAGGTAGATCGTGAGAGGTGTTAGTTTTTGGTGCCTCGTCCTTGCACACAAGGACATAGTGCATAACACTTGATGGGTTCTCACACACTTCTCTCATCTCACTTTTGGTGGAAAATAGAACTAAGTTCTTCTTGTCGTTCATCATGGAGGCACTCGATTTTGGCTTGTGGCGCTCACTCTCATTTTGGTGGGTTACTCTCTCACTCTTTTCTCCATCATCGGTGGCTTGCTTGTCGGCTATCACTTGACCTGGAAACATAGGTCGTAGCACGTACTCTTTTCCTTTCATCTTGAAGCTATAGTGATTGGTACGCCCGTTGTGAATGACTCCTCGGTGAAATTGCCATGGTCGACCAAGAAGGAGGTGGCAAACGGACATAGGGACGACATCACACTCCAAAATGTCTTCATATGCTCCGATTTTCAAGGAAACTTTGACCGTATGCTTGACTTGGATAGTGCCGGAATCGCCAAGCCATTGAACCTTGTAGGGATGCGGGTGCTTCATCTTGACCAATTGGAGCTTGGAGCATAGTTCTTCACTTGCCAAGTTGTGACAACTCCTTCCATCAATGATGACCTCGACAGACCTTCCATTGATGCCGGCCTTTGTGTGGAAGATGTGGCATCTTTGGTCTTCGTCTTGTTGATGTTGAAGAGTCAAGACTTTGGAGACAACGAGAGTGGGGCTTGAATCCTCATCACAAAAGACTTGATCATCTTCATCTTTGTTCATGCACCGGTGCATCGCCACTTGCTCAAGGGCTTCCAGTTCCTCTTCATGCATGGAGTCATAGGTTCCGTCGTCGTTGAGGATCATGGTGTGCTTGTTGGTACACCCAAAGGACTTGCGGCCTCGGCCGCCGCATGTGAAACACTTGATGGAACTTTTCTTGATGGTCTCATCGGTCAGAGTAGATGATGAAGCTCGCGGCTTGAAGATGCTTGTAGTAGGAGGACGACTTGAGGTTGTCAAAGTTTTCTTGTAACTCGACTTGTCACCATTGCTTGTAGATGGCTTAGTTGAGGTAGAAGGTGTTGGAGTCGTTGAGGCTTGGGTGTTGGAGAAGCCGTAGCTCTTGGACGAGTACTTTGCGTACTTGAAGTCATCTTGCACTTGGCGTTTTGCTTTTGTAGCTTGATGCATGAGCTCAGTGAGGTTGGAGTAGGGTTGGAAGTTGGCAATCTTCTTGATGGGATGATTGAGGCCATTCAAGAAACATGCCATAGTTTGCTCATCATCTTCCGTGACATTGGCTCTTATCATGGCAGTCTCCATTTCCTTGTAGTATTCTTCAACGCTCTTTGTTCCTTGCTTGAGGAGTTGTAGTTTCGTGAAGAGGTGTCAGTTGTAGTATGTTGGTACAAAGCGTGCTTGCATGACATCCTTCATGTGATCCCAAGTGGTGATGGGTGGTTCACCTCTTGCTTCTCGGTGCTCAAGGACTTGTTCCAACCATATGAGCACATAGTCTTGGAACTCAAGACATGCCATAGCGATCTTCTTCTATTCCTCATAGTTGTGCAAATGGAAGATCTTGTCGACCTTCCATGCCAATGAAAGGTACTCTTCGGGATCATTGATTCCATTGAACTTGGGCATGGTGAACTTTAGCTTGCCATAGCATTGCTATTCTTTGTGTTGGGGTCGAGGGTGATGATAACGCCCTTGACGTGGACGATTGTCAACCTCATATTGCTCTTGGCATGGAGGATTTCCAATATCATGCTCTTGATGAACTTGAGGTTGTGGAGGAGCTTGAGGAACTTGACGATGCACTCTTGGTTGGTAGTTTCGCTCTTGAATTTCTTCGCGAAGTGCTTCCTCTTGATTGCGCCTATCTCGGTTGCTGTTGGCAATGGCTCGACTTGATTCTTGAAGGGCACGTTGCGCCTCAAGTGCTTGTGCTTCACGATGTTGTCATTGTTGAAGACGTTGAGCCTCGGCGTCTTGTTCGTATTGATGTTGTCGTGCTCGCTCTTCCTCTTGGAGATGATGATGTTGCCTTTCTTGTGCTTGTGCAAGAGGGGTTTGGTTGTGGCGATGACGATGTGCTTGCTCGTCGAATTGCTCTTGGGGATGATCGCCGTGTAGAGGATTGCGAGTTGCTTGACGGTCTTGGTGCGCGGCTCGACATAGAGTATTCGATGTCGGTGTTCTTGAGCCGGAGAAAGTGTCGTCGGAGTGTCGACTCGAGTGGCTTCGTCTTGAGTAGGACAAAGTGGTAGAATGGCGGTTCACCAACAAGGCACGAATCTCGTCCATTCTTGCATCGTTCTCTTGTTTGTGAGAGTCGAGCTAGTTGTTGAAGTAGTCTCTTCGTTGCTCGGAGAGTCTCAAGTCGGTGGTGAGATTATCGATGCGGTTGATCATTGCTTGTTGTTCTTGACGCAAAGCTCGCTGTGCACCAAAGAGGTGGCTCTTGGTGACATAGGATGACATGTCGTGGTCTTGCTCGATGAAGAGTGGGTTGGTAGAAGAACTTGGTCTATCCATCATTCCAAGCAAATATGTGAGTGGGAGAAAGAGAATAACTTATACCAAATGTACCTTAACCAATGTTGAAGATGGATCAATAATCACTCAAATGTGGAACAAGAAAATAGCACAATTGGTACCAATTCTTGTCGGTTCTCACACCTACACAAGTAAAAGCTTATGGTGGAGCTCGGTTAACATGGTGGCACAAAATTTGATGCAATTGTTAGTGAGCCTCAATAATGTTGGAAAAGATTCACAAGTTTGCAAAGGCAACAAGTAGAACAATAGCAAGATATGGTACACGGAAACACACACGCAAATAGATAAGTGGGGTCGTGCAACCAAGGAATTAGCCAAAATGTGGAATTCATGAAAATGCTCTTATTTCACAACACTAGAGAGACACTAGCACGATTGCACAAAAGGCGAATACAGAACTTGTGCACAACCTACTACGCAAAAATGCAATGACTTCTATCCCAAGTATGCTATATGTATGGTATTCCGATGATATGATCCAAGATGATCGAGTATGACAATCTTAATGCAGTATGATGCTATGGTTCTTGCTTATAAGCTGTTTGCTTATCTTCCCCTTTTGCTTAAAATCTTGTTTGGCTCTTTCACTTTTGAGCTCTTTGCTCATGCAAAACTTCACGAACCAAGATAGCAGTTATGTATATGCGATGACAACTTTGTGACACAAAAGAGGATACCAAGATATGCACCACTATGATATGGTATGTATGCTAAGAGGAGTATGATCACTAATGTGCACAATTCACGTTGCCGGCAATACTCAAAGGCTAGTCTCGATGGGTAAGCAACGCAAAAGTAAGGCTATGGTAGTTATCAATGCAATGGCAAGGAATGTACCATGAAAGGATACCACGATACCAAGATGATATTGAGGTTACCGTTCTTGCTCACGGTCGAGGTGTCAAAATTGTGTAGCGGTCGATGTCGATGATGAATATGAGTTGCGGTGTTGTCGTTGTCGAACCGACCCTAAGTAGCTGAAACACGTTAGGAAACTGAAACCGCAACTCAAAACTCAAAGACCAAAACGGGTCAAAATTGTCGGAGGTGGTAGCGGTGAAGCGATGGTTGTGCTTGCGGAAAGCAGTGTTGGTATCGGAGTGCAAATGCGGAGGTGGATAGGGAGTAGGGGTGCATATGCGGAAGTGGTGGTGGTGGCTGAAAATTTTCATGCGAAAAAATTTCAGTTTCATCAGGGATCGTCGGACGTCCGATGGTGGTCGGACGACCGGAAGTCATCGGATGACCGGAGACGGTCGGACGTGCGGTGCCTTGGAGATTTTGGGCACGGGATGAACAGCTTGTGTTCGTGGTGGAGGAGGTGAAATTGGTCAAATCCGAGCGATTTTGTGGATGGAAAAGGTGGAGATGATGGGGGAAAGCTAGATCCACTCATGGCAAAGCAAATCCATTGATCAAATCCAATAAAACTTCATCACAAAAAAATTGGGGCTATTTTTGGTGCGGATTTTCGGATTAGGACGAAAAACAACAAAATCAAGCTAGAAAACAAAGGGTAGGGGCTCCAAATACGTGATCAACGTGTCTCATGATACCAAGATGATGTAGGGTAGAACCCTAGATGCCCGATCTTTCACGATTGGAGGGGATCCTACGAAGAACATGAAGAATGCGAGGGGGAAAGCGAGGGGAAAAACAAGACAAATCACTCAACCAACAAGATATGGTCACACATATGCTAGATCCTCGAAACACAAAGAGTGATACATGATTCAAAGTCAACAAAGGACGATACAAAGGGTCTTCTCTGAGAGGAGGTCTCGAAGGGTCTTCCCGTGATGGGGTCTTGAATCCGCTTGGGGGATCTTCTCCGAAGAGGTCGTGAGCTCCGAGGAGAAGTAACCAAGTGGATGAGCAAAGATCTATCTCAAATATGAGCTATCACATTGCTAACCCTAGAAAGAGGGAGGAGGAGGTCTATTTATAGTCTTAGTGGACGAAAGGGTAAGTGGGCTTCGGTCCAACACGCGGGCGGACATACAGGCGTCGGACGTCCGAAGGTCACCGGTCGTCCAAAGGCTCGCGAGGGTCCGGACGTCCGGTGCCGGTTGGGCATCTGATGTGTTTGGCTCTGGTCAGTACTTGTCGGTCGTCCGGTCGGGGTCGGTCGTCCGGTCAGTCAGTCGTCCGAAGGTCTCCATTCTTTTGATGTTTTGGTTCAGGTGTGCTGGTGTCGATCGTCCGCTGGGGCTTGGTCATCCGGACGCTAGGAGGTGTCGGACGTCCGGTCGGCGTCGATCATCCGACCGCTCGAGCGTGCGATGGCTGTGACTTGGCTGGTCGGTTGGAGCCTCCAGGCGTCGGACGTCCGAGAGGCGTCGGTCGTCCGATGACTGGGAGTTTCTAGCGGACCTTCTTCTTGTCCATTGAACTTGGTGTCCTTGCCGTCTTGTCCGTTGGGTGCAGCTGATCCGCGGCTTCCCTCCAAATACTTGATCACACATAGGGTCTCCGCATGAGGTAGTAGCCATGTCTCATAAGTAGAAAGTGGAAGTTCGGAGAGGAGTGAGTTCACCTTATCTTCGATAGCCTTTGCTCGAGCTCTTGTCATTGGTCCAAGTGGTGTCGTGGGAGATGTAGATACATCCATGGGGATGATCATGGGATGCTCACATCAAAAGGCCTATCGGGTCTATGAAGGCGAGCTGTACAAGACGTGTTACACGTGTCCTCCAGAGTCGCATAGCCAAAGAGGAAGGACACAAGCTCCTCACCAAAATACACTCCGGCATGAGAAGCCATCACGCTGCAATTCCGACTCTAGTTAGTAAGGCCTTCCAAGCTGGATTTTATTGTGCCATCGCCAAAGAGGACACGAAAACCCTGGTCCAGCAATGTCCGTCAGGTTTTTGCCAACCAAAGTCACATGCCCCCATGGCTCTCCGAAACATTCCAATCACCTGGCCTTTTGCGGTCTAGGGGCTTGACATGGTAGGCCCTCTCAAAGGGGGGTCACTTAAAAAGAAATACCTACTCTTCATGGTGGACAAATTCACAAAATAGATCTAAGCAAAACCGGTTATAATGGCTGAAGCAACACATGTCCTAGAATTCATATCCGACATAGTCCATCACTATGGTGTCCCCCATAGCATAATCACGGATAATAGCACCAACTTTACG
The DNA here is from genome assembly GCA_963921465.1 of Triticum timopheevii. Taxonomy (NCBI): domain Eukaryota; kingdom Viridiplantae; phylum Streptophyta; class Magnoliopsida; order Poales; family Poaceae; genus Triticum; species Triticum timopheevii. The sequence goes on along the minus strand of OY997270.1, from coordinate 312,846,203 downwards.
GCCAAGGAGGTCAAGGCGTGGTGCGCGAAAATGGGCATTCAGCTGGACTATGCCTCTATTTACCATCCCCAAACCAATGGGCAAGGTCGAACACGCCAACAGACTCGTGCTGAGTGGAATCAAGCCGTGCCTAGTCCACTCCTTAAAAGAGGCCTACTTCCATTGGGTAGAGGAGCTTGACTACATACTTTGGGGACTATGCACTACACCTAACTGATCCACAGGCTACACACCATTCTTTATGGTGTACGTAGCCGAGCCCGTCCTACCATGTGGCCTCATTCACGATGCACCTAGAGTGCGCATGTTGTAGGATCTAAAATATGTCTAGAGGGGGGAGGGTGATTAGACTACTACCAAATAAAAATCTAGCCTTTTCCAAATTTTAGTTCTTGGCAGATTTTAGCAACTTAGCACAAGTCAAGCAATCAACCTACACATGCAATTCTAAGAGTATAGCAGCGGAATGTAAAACAATTGCATATGAAGGTAAAGGGAGGAGTTTGAGGGAGCAAACGCAATGTTGACACGGAGATTTTTTAGCCGTGGTTCCGATAGGTGGTGCTATCATACATCCACGTTGATGGAGACTTCATCCCACGAAGGGTAATGGTTGCACGAGTCCACAGAGGGCTCCACCCATGAAGGGTCCACGAATAAGCAACCTTGTCTCTCGCACCATGGCCGTCGCCCTCGAAGGACTTGCCTCACTAGGGTAGATCTTCACGAAGTAGGCGATCTCCTTGCCCTTACAAACTCCTTGGTTCAACTCCACAATCTTGTCGGAGGCTCCCAAGTGACACCTAGCCAATCTAGGAGACACCACTCTCCAAGAAGTAACAAATGGTGTGTTGATGATGAACTCCTTGCTCTTGTGCTTCAAATTATAGTCTCCCCAACACTCAACTCTCTCTCATAGGATCTGGATTTGGTGGAAAGAATATTTGAGTGGAAAGCAACTCGGGGAAGGCTAGAGATCAAGATTTATGTGGTAGGATGGAAGATCTTGTCCTCAACACAAGTGTAGGTGGTTCTCTCTCAGAAAATGTATGTTGGAAGTGTAGGCACGTTCTGATGGCTCTCTCCATGAGTGAAGAGTGGGTGGAGGGGTATATATAGCCTCCACACAAAATCTAACCATTACACACAACTTACCAAACTCGGTGGGATCGATTCGTGAAACTCGGTCAGACCGATTTAGGAAATAATGTGACCGTTAGGATTTTCGGTGGAACCGACATGTCATCTCGGTGGGACCGATATGGTTAGGGTTAGGGCATAACGTAATCTCGATGGGACCGATTACACAAACTTGGTGAGACCGATTTTGGTAATGGACACACAGAGGGTTGGTCAGGCAAACTCGGTGGGACCGATTCGCTCATCTCGGTTAGACTGAAACGTTACGAAAAGGAAACAGTGAGTTTGCATTGCAATCTTGGTGGGACTGATCGCTCATCTCGGTTTGACCGAAACGTTATGAAGGGAAACACAGAGATTGCAACCCCATCTCGGTGAGGCCGAGATCCCTATCGGTGAGACCGAAAAGACTAGGGTTTGTGGCAGTGGTTATGACATCTGAATATGGTGGCGCCGGATAGATGGTTTCGATGGGGCCGAGTTTGACTTTTGGTTTGGGTCATATGTGGATGTGAGAAAGTAGTTGAGGGATTTGGAGCATATCACTAAGCATTTTGAGCAAGAAACTCATTAAGCAACACATCATCCCTCCTTGATAGTATTGGCTTTTCCTATAGACTCAATGTGATCTTGGATCACTAAAATAGAAAATGTAGAGTCTTGTGCTTTGAGCTTGAGCCAATCCTTTTGTCCTGAGCATTTTGAGGGATCCACTTTTCTCATCCATGCCATGCCAATCATTGAGCTTTCCTAAAATATTTGTCTTGAAATAGCATTAGCTCAATGAGCTATATGTTGTTAGGAATTACCAAAACCACCCAGGGATAGTTGCACTTTCACATGTACGAAGAGAGGAGCCTGAGTTAGATCGGCAGGACCACCTCAATACCCTTGAGGAAGAAAGGGATGTGTCTCGGTCCATGCTTATAGTTGCTCATGCCATGCTTAAATAGCTAGGAGTGGATACTGATTTATCTTTAGTGTCAACATGCATTAGAATCGTTATGATGTAGTATGCTAGTATGGTATTTCCCTCAGAATGTTTCGAGTCGCTTAATTTGGCACATGCTCACGCATGTAGTTGATTCAAAACCAACATAGCCTCCATGATATTTATGTTCATGGTGTTTGATATCCTACTCATGCTCCTATTCAATTTTAATTATTCCCAATGCATGTTTATGACCGTTTTCGCTCTCTAGTTGGTCGCTTCTCAATCTATTTACTAGCCTTCACCTGTACTAAGCGGGAATACTGCTTGTGCATCCAAATCTTCAAACCCAAAGTTGTTCCAGATGAGTCCACAATATCTACCTATATGCGATATTACCCTGCCGTTCCAAGTAAATTTGCATGTGCCACCTCTAAACATTCAAATAAACATCTGTTCTGTGTGCATGTACCGTTCATGAAGCCACATGGGGCGGTCAGTATATTCCATGCTAAGCGTGTTATTATCACGATGAGTGTTTATTCACTTGTCCTTACATGAGAGGGGATGGTAATCGGGATGCGCACTCCCAAGGTCAAATCGCAAAATAATGAAACTAGCTCCCCCAAAAAGTTGTTGGTATGAAGGGCAGTCGAGGATTCGGCTAGCCATGGCTTCTATTTGTTGGCTGAGGGGGAGTAAACTTTACATTTTTGCTTGGGAACCGCCGATAATTTGTTTAGCATGTAAGATATTGAAAACTCTAAGTCGCGACGTTGATAGGTAAGGCCGTAGCAACCAGACCTCAAACAGTCAAGTCTCTGTGCATCATTGTCATCCCTAGATCGATAATGCTGGCACACATAGTACTTGAGGAATTATAACAGAGTTTCAATCACACACTTATTACATCGAGTCCTCATAAAGAGTATGATTACACAAAAATATCATGGCTGAAGGCCATCTAAACTAGATAACTGCGGAAGCTTCAAAGGTAAATGAGTCCATCAACTCCAACGACATAGTTGAGTGCAAAACAACGACCTATCGCACCTTATTCATCGTCTGAGTAGTCTGCAACATGAGATGTTGCAACCATGTAGGTCAGCACATTGAATATGCTAGCAGAGTTACACTGTAAAGCAATGAAATGCAAGAACTATATCTACATACAATATTTGGCTGGTGGAGGCTGTAAGTTTATGATTTTGCAAAAAGCTAGTTTTTCCCTACAACAAAGGAATAAATTTATTTAACTACTCCCAAGTTGCCCAATATTTGAGAAGGTAACCCCAACTCAAATCCCAATTAAAAGTATCATCATTAACCCAAATCAAATTAATTAAAGTAACGTGATGAGATCACATCAATAGATTCAAGTACTAGATACTCAAGATGTCCATAACCGGGGACACGACTAATCATGATTAGTTTGCACACTCTGCAGATGTTGCGCACTTTTCCCCACAAGACTCGATCGCCTCCCTTGAAGTCCTCGCACTGCCTGGTGTTTGAGAACAGGATGACCAAGACACAATCTTTCAAAAGCATTTACTTTTTACTCTGGGCGGATCGGTCCACCTACAATACCCCTACATCTTCTAGTCCACCTCTTCAAGGGCTCACACAGCTTACTCAACTATGCCAGAGCCCATAATAGCTTGTGGTTGCACACGAAAGTTTCTAGCATGAATAATCTTATGATCCCTTTGAGCCTGGGTGGCATTCCATAGGGTGATTACAAGGGTACTCCGGGATCCCCTTGGGCAAGCACTGGGTTCTCCAGGTGCTCGGGCAAACCACTGGGTGCTCCAGGGTGCCCCAACCAATCCACCCAGATGTGTATTAAAGTAGCCCCCTTAAGTTTCCCTTAGTTAACAATATATCTCTCATCTTTCATGAATTCTCTCAAACGAAACCATGTCTACGAGCATAGCATAGTAGTATAAGCATAATGTAGTAACACCAAAGGGTTTGAATATAAGACAATATGTTCCTACCTTATCATCTACTTCCCAGTACTCACATGTTATCAAACCTACTCATGCAATGTTTGAGGGTTGAAACTAATGCATAAAAAAATTGGGTATAAACGGGTATGATCAAAGTGTAACTTGCCTTGCTGACGATCTACAAACTCTAGAGATACGTAGTAACAAGCTTCGCACTCTGGGTAATCTAGCGTAGACAAACATTGGCATACATAAGCAATCACTCAAACGAAACATGAGAAAACCGAGAAAAGATCCAAATCAAACACGAAACAAGCAAACGGCTTAAACTAACAAAAGTCAAACCTAACAGCAATATTATCATGTGGATTAGATCTTAACATTAGGTACATGTGATTAGCTATGATCCGCAAAAAGATTTAACTCAAACGGAGCAACGAAACTCAAAATACGAACGAAACAAGATCGTTTACTAATCTGGACTAAACTCAAATTTTACAGTACCAAAATCATGTTCAAGTTTGTTAACTGGAAAGAACAGAACGATAAGAAGATTTAGGCACTGGTTTCATCTAATTTGATAAACGAGTAAAAAGTAATGCTTGTTTAGTGATCAGGAGCTAAATCGCAAGAAAACTATTCGTGGATAGATCCCTGGCCGAAAATAAACTAAAAAGAAAAATCCTACGGTGCGAACGTTCGCTAATAGAACTTATACGGTGAAAACCGTCTGTTAAAATGAACGAATGAACGAACATTCGTTAAGTAATAAACCAAAACTAAACCAATCTAATAAACGAGCCGGCTAAACCGGAAAAAACTGACAAAACCCTAAAAAACCCGATCTAGGTTTTTACCTCAAAACCGGCGAAAACCGACGGGGTTGGCGGCGGTTTCCGGCGAGATGGCGATGGGGGCGGGCGACGTGGGGCTCGCGGGACGGCGGCGCGACTGCGGGAGGTGGCGCGGGGCGGTGACGCGAAGCGGCGGAGCAGCGGGCTTCGACGGCGGTGCGCTCGGCGGCGGGGTGCGGCGAGAGGCGGCAATGGACAGGGTCCAAGGGGCCCGAGTGCAGCTATTTAAAGGGGGCGCTCGGCCTCGAGAGGCAGAGTCCCAGGCAGCGACGGAGGCACGGATCACGTGTCCCGGCCGGACTTGGGAAAGGCGGCGGCGGCTTGGGCTTCGGCCTGCTCGGCTGGGCCTTCGGCCCACTCGGGTGGAAAGTTTTTTTTTAAATAAAGTTTCGCCCGAAAGAAAAAAATCCTATTAAAATATAAAAAAAAATTAAAAATTCCAGAAACAATTTTCACCATCCAAACCTAATATTTAGGACAAGATGAACATTTTTCTAGACTAAGATGCAATTTTCAAAAATGCATTATTTTTCTAATTTAAATAAAACAGCAAATAAAATACCAATAAAATCTTAATTTGATTTTGAAATTGTTTCTCCAATATTTCTCTTAGGTTGAAGAAGTCATATTTTCTTCTCTCATATATTTTTAATTTTGGAAATAATTGGAGAGAAAAATAATAAAAATCAAATTGATCCCTTCTTCAAATTTGAAATAAATTCAAATATGAATTTTGTGAAACCTCCAACTCTCTCCTGGGGTCTTGAGTTGCTTAAGATTTCTAGGATCTCAACCAAATGCAAGAATAAATATGATATTCATATGATGATCTATGTATGACATCCAAATTGAAAATTGGGATGTTACAAAGGCGTACCTCCCGAAATTATATTCATCTCTGTTTTAAGCTTTGAGCTCTGACACCTCTACAAATTCCTACTTCCCTCTGTGAAGGGCTTTCCATTTACTTTTATGTTATTTTACTTTTATTACTGAGTCACCACCCTCTCATTTACGCACTAGTTGGGGAGCACTGTTGTCATTCTTATGCATTGAGTATAGTTATTGTTGAGTGTGACACGACTGGATCTTTTGTACCATGAATTACAATGTTTAGTCGCTGCTTGAACTTTAGAGGTGCTCTGCATTTATGTTTTGCGGTCTCAGAAAGGGCTAGCAAGATACCATGTTAGCATATTATATCATGATTTTTTGGACAAATTATTGGCATCCGAGATATCTTATTATTTCCATCTAGTTGGTTATGTCATTGGTATGAGTAAACGTGAGACCTAAATGCTATCATGAATATGGTTAGTTCATAATCCTTGCCGAAAAGATCATTAGTTAAGACTATATACAATAACAAGAACAAAAAGAGTTCGTAAAAGTTTTTCTTTATCACTTTCAGTTTATGAACTAAATTGCCTGAGGACAATCAATGAGTTAAGCTTGGGGGATTTGATACGTCGTAAACGTATCTACTTATCCAAACACTTTTGCTCTTGTTTTGGACTCTAATTTGCATGATTTGAATGGAACTAAGCTGGGCTGACGTTGTTTTTAGCAGAATTGCCATGGTGTTTTTTTTGTGCAGAAATGAAAGTTCTTGGATGGAGCAAAAATTTATGAAAAATTATTTCAGAATATATAAAAAATATTGGCGAAGAAAATTACTAAAGGGGGGCCACCAGGGCGCAACAAGCCCAGGGGGCGCACCTGGCAGCTCCCACAACCCTAACTCCAACTCCGTAAGTACCTATTCGCCAAGAAAAAAATTAGAGACAAGGAATCAATGTGTTTTATGATGCGGAGCCTCTGCCACCTCCTGTTCTTCATTGGGAGGGCTGATCTAGAGTCCATTCTGGGCTCCAAAGAGGGGGATACGACGCCGTCGTCATCATCAACCTTCCTCCATCACCAATTTCATGATGCTTACCGTCGGGAGTGAGTAATTCCTTCGTAGGCTTGCTGGACGGTGATGGGCTGGATGAGATTTATCACGTAATCGTTAGTTTTGTTAGGGCTTGATCCCTAGTATCCACTATGTTCTGAGATTGATGTTGCTATGACTTTACTATGCTTAATGCTTGTCACTAGGGCCTGAGTACCATGATTTCAGATCTGAACCCTTTATGTTTTCATGAATATATTTGTGTTCTTGATCCTATCTTGCAAGTTTTGTGCACCTATTACGTGTTATGATCCTCATACCCCAAGGTGATAATAGTTGGGATTCTTTTCGGTGATGACCATACTTTGAGGAGTTCATGTATTCACTATTTGTTAATTCTTTGTTCTGGTTCTCTATTAAAAGGAGGCCTTAATATCCCTTAGTTTCCTTATGGACCCTGCTGCCACGGGAGGATTGGACAAAAGATGTCATGCAAGTTCTTATCGCAAGCACGTTTGACTATATACGGAATACGTGCCCACATTACATTGAAGAATTGGAGCTAGTTCTGTGTCGCCCTAGGTTATAACTGTTACATGATGAATGTTATCCAACATAATTATCCATAACCGATCCAATGCCTATGAGATTACACATATTCATCTTTGCTAAGTTACTATTGTTGCTGCCGCTGTCACAATTGCTACAAAACTACTGATGCTGCTGTTACCATTACTGTTGCCATCGTTACTACTGCTATCAAACTAGCATATGACTGTGCTACTGATCACTCTGCTGCAGATATTTAGTTCTCCAAGTGTGGTTGAACCGACAACTCAACTGTTGATACTTGCAAATATTCTTTGGCTTCCCTTGTGTCGAATCAATAAATTTGGGTTGAATACTCCACCCTCAAAAGCTATTGTGATCTCGTATACTTGTGGGTTATCAGCAAGTGAAAGAATCTCACCCCAAGCTATGACGCGTTTGGTTAGCCACACTTGGAGATTTTGGATTTCCCTGTCAACACTCACCCTTCCAGAGTTGGTAGGCCCAAGTATTTCTCCTCAAAAGTTGTCATTTGTACTTGCAAGGCAACATGTACACTCTACTGGTTGTGTTCCAAACATGCCTTCACAAACAATATGCTACACTTGGATGGATTGATAAGCTGGCCTGTTGCACTCTCATATGCACTGATTATGTTTTCAACCTCATTTGCCTAGGTTGTGTCTGCCCTAAAGAACAACAATCATATGTGAAAAACAAGTATTGTGACATCCCATGAGCTCTTCCCCACACCTTGCGGGTTGCAGGGGGGAGGGTTGAAGTGCTCTTTTTCAACTAAGGCTATCAAGGCGAGGATTATCATTCAAGGTGTCTTTGAACATCACTAAACTAGCATCCTGATTGGTGTCTTTGAAGGGATTACTCTGTTAAGTATACAAGTAAAAATTATTTTGTCTTGTCAACATGCAAAAGGTTGAGAATCAGGAGCAGGCTATGAAACCTGATAGCAAGACCTCTCATGTATATGTCGTTGGTGCTCATGGCTATAATAGCACCACTAACCTGTAATGCACATACATGACGTGTATTTAGACATTTAGTCTTTGTATCATGAGTAAAATCCCGGCATGAAAAATAAACATTCCGGTGGTCAACATAAAATAGAAAAATCTCTTCAGAAACACATTATAGTTATTGGATATATTGCAAAGAATGAACATAATACCTAAAGATTTTAGATTACAACTTTGTTTTTAGTTTATTTTTGTGATTATGAAGAGTAAAAAATAATACAAGAGTATGAACGTTTATTAGCTTTTAGGTTTTTCAACATAAGATATATGTACATGAAAACTAAGTGGGTCACACACGTACAAGTGCAATGTCCACATGATATGTACGAGGATGGATACACATACAATTATTGCAAAGTAAAATATATAACACAATGGAAAATATAATGGATTGAGATTATCACCTCCACATACTCAATAAAAGCTATCGGAGTGGCATGGTTGTTATGACCGAAAAGCCTTACATGAGAAACCTATAATCCATTGAAACAAGGATACAGATGTATTATACTTGTTTTTCATTTGCAAGAGTTAAAAAAGTTGAACACAACTATATATGATGTTTTTTATTAAGTTTTCTAACCGACCTAAAATTTGTCTGGAAGAAGTCCTTTAGCTCTGCGGTAGTGACATATATGTAAAATTTAGAAGTGAAGTATTAACACTAATACATAACATGCAAAAATGAATCCTTAGGCTATACAAACCATATCAATATTACTTCAATACACTATCCTTGAAGACTTCTCCTTTTCATCTTCAGACTGCAATAATATTGAACAATTTTGTTGCATGAGGTATTGCCATCTAAGAATCACTTAACATTAAAGGACATTTATATACATTGTAAATACCCGAGGAAGAAATGGATGCTTGATAGGCACGATTGCAGTCCTAGAAGGTGCTACCTTCAGAGGGCGAAGTCCTATAATGATCCCATCAAGATGTAGCACAAGAAATGCATCCCCTGAAAATGTGCAAAGGTTGTCTTTAGGTCTTCTTTAAGAACTGCTCTCTGTAGTGATTGTTATATATGAGCTTGTGATATGGTGACTAACCGTGATACTAAAACTCTATAATGATAAGTGAGAACTAGAAGTGGGGTCTCCGCAAAGATGGCAATATACAACCTATTGAGAAGAATTAACAATGTTTTAGTCACATTGTTTATGTAATGGTACATAACACTTACATTTATATTCCTGTGTGGTGGAGAAGGCAACTAGGAATCATTACACTATTTATGTTAATCACATAACTGCACGAAAATAGGAAGAACATCACCCAAATATGCTCAATACATTACCTCACGACAACCATTTGATCAAGTGGAAAGTCCATTAGTTTGATGAAAACAATTAGATGATTTCATTAAACATGCTAACTAGTATGATCGTCTAACAAAAAAATCTTAGTAATATGGTAAATTGCTTGTTGGAAGTGGATGGAGCTTTAGTTAATTAGTAAGAATGGTGCATGACGGATCACTGCAGAAAAAGAAAAAAAAATAGGTTTCTTAACTATAAACAGAAAAGGTAGGCTACAAAGGGAGAATTGTTTACCTAATGCCCGCCGATGCTCTCACAGTCAAAAAATAAGCTTTCATGTCAAACAAGTATTATAAATACCATTCTTTATAATTTCAGTCTACGTGAATGCTTTATTTCTTTATCCCAAAGCACTAGTACTTTCTAAAAATTAATGCAATATATATATGTTTTGTTTAAGACTTGCTAGCATGGCAACAAGTTCAAGAAGTAGGCGCTTCAGAATGGATACTTGAGCTCTTCTTTCAAGTACATTAGGTACATTGGTATGGAATTTTTTCGACCGTGTATGCTAATTTTTCATCAATTAGCAAGCAAAAAATATGCGGGAGCATCATGCGGGGATTGAACAAAAATCTTGTCTGATTCAATGTCGTTGTTTGAGGTTCATACACACCATGGAAATTTTTATTTTCATAACCATTATTTAACGTGGATCAGGTGGATCCTACAAACACAGGTTTACAACCCCATCAGGGCCTAAAAAGAACCAAACTATGGATTTTACACTCGACCAATCCTGGTGAGAACATGACTAACCCTATTCCTCTCTTGCTTGATGGTCTAAACCTATTCTTCTATCGCCATTGACAAAGCCTTTAATCTCCTGGACCAGAGACCCTCCCCTTAACCTATCCATGCTAGGAGATCATCAACACAACTTCAGTGGTATCAGTCTCTAGTATGAGCGGCGGTGCGCTCCACTCCATCGCAAGGGTTATCCTCTCCCAGCAAGCCTTCAAGTTCTCATAAGGGCATTATTGCGTGTTAACATGTGCCGACATGACCTCAACATAATGGAGCCCTTGCTATCTCTAAGCAGTGTGGGCGCCCCCTTTTGTTGCACTCTCCAAATAAGCTCCATTAACATTCAGCTTAAGCCATCCCTTGGGTGGCTCCTCCCAATGCTCCGGCGGGCATAACATATCATGCCTTTTTTCTTTTCCAGAAGTGATAGGAGCAGCAACATGGCACACAGGGATCTTGAATCACCATTTTCCATTTTATAAATCCTCCTTTTGATATTGTTGGATACGTAAAAGTGAAGTAACATAGTTGTGCAAAAAACAACGGGAGGTTTCAGTTGGGGGCGGATCCTTATCATGCATAATTTCAATGCGAACATACCATGATCTTCACAATATCATCAAGAGCACCATGCAGCAAGTATCTGAGAGTGGCTCTAATACGGTGAACACCCAGTCCATCGCCACCGTGCGCCAGAGGTCCACTGCACAGGGGCACCTACACATAGCATGGAAGCCATCCTCGAGCATTCCAAACCACACAATGAATAAACATCAGTGCCATTTAGGTGACGGGATTTTTTTACCTAGTCGAGAGAGAGTCATTCACAAGCTGCCATGGAAAGGCGCGTAACTTTGGGGGACCAAAGCATTCCCATATGATCTTTCGGATGGTGCAACAACCATCCAGTGCCATGCTTGTGGTAAATGTCGATGGACGCTTGGGCTCGTCCATGGTGAAGCGATAGGATGAATGTACAATGAAGATGACATTCTTCTCTAGATCCCGTACAAGGTCATCGTTGGGGGCTCGAGGTGATGTGCAGATGCTAGTGATAATAAAAACGTTTGCCGGGACTGGCTTCTGTTCTTGGGGATAGCCCTTTGAACATCCAATATTGCAGGGCATTATTGGGCGACAAATGGAATAAGTGGATCCATTTGGTTTCTACATTGATGTTAATTAATCTGACCCAGATGCCAGGTTCATTTTAGTGGAGGTTAAACACTAATGGTGTCTTCACTTTGAAGTCTATGTATGCAGATCTTATGGATTCTGGACCAATTTTTCGCAGGAAACATATTTGGAAAACAAAAGTTCCTTCCATGATCATAGTTTTCATGTGGTTTTGCTAAGGGAGGTAGTTCTTACCAATTGTTTTGCGGGGTTAAAGGAGATTTTCATTACTCACGGGGGCCTCTCAGCCAAAGCCAAGTTTACAATGAACTCTAACACTGAGTACAGCCACACTGCGGTTCGGGGGGGGGGGGGAGGGGAGGGGGATACTACGGTCGTAAGCGGCAAGTTCATGGCTAGTCTTATTCTACGAATGACAACAAAGAGTAAAAGAAATCTCCCTATCCTCAGTTGAGGCTAAGCTCTTAATCTCCTGGATCACAAAGCGATAAACTGATCAATCATTGGAATTTGCTGTGATCAGAGACACTACCTCGTCACTATCTAGTTCTACCAAAATTGGTAGCTTCATCCGGTGGAGGCTCCAGCCCCTCCCTACACGCTGAAAGCTCGGTGCCCAGCGCGTTACTACATGTACGGAGTTCACATCAAGCGCTGAAGATGATGTTGACCTGAGTGTCCTGGAGGATCATCCCACCTCCTACCATACCTGTAGCTGGTATAACGCTTCCATGTTCAACTTGGTCAAGCCTGTACCAGGGGCGACCTAGCTCATCTCCTCTTTAGCTAGGGCGCTGGCTGTGTGAGCAGGTGGCACAATATTAATCACCATTTTACCCTTAACAACATCACCCTTGGGGTGGTGCTTGAGACACAATAAGGAGCTGATATATCCATGTAGGAACCGCCAAGAGGACTCAGTTGGAGGTGGCCTTTTTTCATGCGTGATTACATTCCACACGTGCCAAGTCCTCCACATGATTATCAGTATGATCATACATGCCGTCTCATCCAGAGGCTCAAGGAGGGTGAACAACCATTCTGGCCCTGTGTTGCGGATGGATTCAACCCTTGGGATGACCCAATCTAGCGCCATGGCATGCCAAAGTTCCTTCGCCAGAGGACACCTGCACATCGCATGGAACCCATCCTCTCGTTCCAGACCACAAATTGGGCATATGTTAGTAAGCTCAAGATGACAGGAGAATTTATTAGCCCAAGTAGCTAGTGAGTTGGTCACAATCCAACAAGCAAACATGCGTACCATTGGGGTAGCATGGCACCACCATATGATCTTCAAGATGGCACGATGACGATCCGGTGCCCTGCTCATGGCGGTGGCCGATGGACGCTCGCGCTCGACCATGGCGAACCGATAGGTTGAACGAACGGTGAAGATATTGTTCTTCTCTGGCGCCCAGGCGATGAGGTTGTCAGTGCAACACGACATGTTGCAGATGCTGGATATCGCATCGATGTCCGCCGGGAGGAAGTATCGACGGAGGAGATCCATACGCCAGGCCCCATTTGCCGCGACAAGCTCCACCACTCTCCTTAGTTGGCAGGTGCCTTGCTACGTGATAGTTGGTGCGAGGGTTCCCTAGGCACCCATCGCTCGTGCCATATCTAGATGTTTTGGCCACCAACACGCCATATGATGCCCTTTTTCAAGAGCTCGAGGCCATATTCTATGGCCTACCAGGTAGAGGATGCGTTCCCCGCGAAAACTGTGTCCTCAAGGCGTCCGTCTGGGTAGTACCGAGCTTTTAGTACCTATGCACATAGATTGTTAGGCTTAATTAATAGGCGCCATGCCTGTCGAGGAAGGAGAGCCTAGTTGAAGGACGGAAATCCTTGAAGCCCAAGCCTCCCTTGGTCATCTGTGCTAATATTTTCGGCCAGGCCAACCAATGGATTTTCCTCTTGCCTCCCACCGAGCCCCACCAGAAGTTCCGTACCATCCTGTTCAGGACATCGCAGACTGAAATGGATAGTTTGAAGACCCCCCATTATATAAGTTTGAATAGCTTGAGCAATAGCTTTAATCATGGCTTCCTTTCCTGCTAGTGAGAGAGTGTCCCCCCATGTGATGAGCCGCTTCAAAATGCGAGACTGCAAATTCTGAAATTTCCCTCTTGACATGCGGCTTCATGCGTTGGCAGACCAAGGTATTTTTCCTCAAATGACACTGCAGCAATAGTGATTACAACTCGTACCTTTTCTTGCTCATCCAGCGCACAAGCTGGGCCAAAGAGCGCACTATGCTTTGCTAGGTTAATGCTCTGCCCAGTAGCTCGTTCATATGGGGTTAGAAGATCATGTATTTTTGTAGCTTGCTCCTCGTTTTCCATAAAAAACAGTAAAGTGTCATCTGTAGAGATCAAGTGAGACACTCCGGGGGCTCTACGACATACTTTCAACGGGGAGTAATCACATTTTTCCTCACCATCTTTCAACAAACCAGACAATCCACTAGCCACGAAAAGGAATAGGAACAGGGATAGCGGATCACCTTGCCATAGTCTACACGACGATGCAGACGAATCCAAGAGGGTTCCATTGAGTTTCATAGTATATCTCACCAAGGTGATGCAAGCCATAATCCAGTTCACCCACCGGCGAGTGATGTCTACTATGCAACTTTATTCTTGTAGACACGTGTTGGGCCTCCAAGAACAGAGTTTTGTAGGACAATAGCAATTTTCGCTCAAGTGGGTGACCTAAGGTTTATCAATCCATTAGAGGTGTAGGATGAAGATGGTCTCTCTCAAATTACCCTACAATCAAAGACAAGAAATCTCTTGTGTCCCCAACACACCCAATACAATGGCAAATTGTATAGGTGCACTAAGAGATGGTGATATAAGTGTAATATGGATGGTAGAAATATATTTTTATAATCTGAATAAATAAAAATAGCAAGGTAGCAAATAGTAAACGGGCACAAAAACGGTATTGCAATGATGGAAATGAGGCCTGGGGGTGAGTACTTTCACTAGTGCAATCTCTCAACAATGCTAACATAGTTGGATCATATAACCATCTCCCAAAGTGCGATGAAGAATCACTCCAAAGTTCCTACCTAGTGGAGAACATAAGACAGAATTGTTTGTAGGGTACGAAACCACCTCAAAGCTATTCTTTCTGTTCGATCTATTCAAGAGTTTGTACTAAAATAACACAAAGCTATTCTTTCCGTTCGATCTATCCTAGAGTTCATTCCAAAATAACACCAAAGCAAATTCAGATTTATAATATTCAATCCAACACCAAGAACTTCAAAGAGTACCCCAAGATTTCTACTGGAGAAACAAAGACAAGAACGTGCATCAACCCCTATGCATAGATCACCCCAATGTCACCTCAGGAATCCGCGAGTTGAGTGCCAAAACATATATCAAGTGAATCAATACAATACCCCATTGTCACCACAAGTATTCAATTGCAAGACAAATATCAAGTGTTCTCAAATCCATAAAAGTATTCAATCCAATAACAACGAAATCTCAAAGGGAAAAACTCAATTCATCACAACAAGATAGAGAGGGGAAAACACCGTATGATCTGACTATATTAACAAAGCCCCCGATACATCAAGATTGTGCCATCAAGAACACGAGAGAGAGAGAGAGAGAGAGAGAGAGAGAGAGAGATTAAACACATAGCTACTGGTACAAACCCTTAGCCCCGAGGGTGGACTACTCCCTCCTCATCGTGCTGGCCGCCGGGATGATGAAGATGGCCACCGATGATGATTTCCCCCTCCGATAGGGTGCCGGAACGGGGTCTAGATTGAATCTCGTGGATACAGAGACCTTGCGGCGGCGGAACTTCTGATCTAGGGCTACCTCCAAGGGTTTTGGAATATTTGGGATTTTATAGAGTGAAGAAGGGGTGCGGGAGGCCGCCGAGGTGGGCACAACCCACCTGGGCGCGCCTGGGGGCCCAGGCACACCCTGGTGGGTTGTGCCCCCCCCTTAGGGCACCCCCAGGTGCTGCTCTGGCCCATCCTGAGTGTTCTGTTTCATGAAAAATCTCCAAAAAGTTACGGGGTGTTTGGACTCCGTTTGATATTGATTTCCTGCGGTGTAAAAAACAAGCAAAAAACAGCAATTGGCACTGGGCATTGGGTCAATGGGTTAGTCCCAGAAAACGATATAAAGTTGCTATAAAATGATTGTAAAACATCCATGAATGATAATATAATGGCATGAATACATCATAAATTATAGATACATTGGAGACGTATGAGCATCCCCAAGCTTAATTCCTACTCGTCCTCGAGTAGGTAAATGATAAAATAAATAATTTATGAAGTGTGAATGCTAGCAAAGTGCATACATTTGATCAATTATAATTTCAATCACTTTTCCTAGCATCATAACAACAATTCTTTCTTATAAAACTTCTCATGTTATAGTTGCAACCAATTCACATGTTAAGGTCCAAACAATGAATTCTCTTGAAAGTCAACAACCTATGTTCTCAGTCACCAAGCAATTGCAATTCAACTTATTCAACAGAGTCTAAGTAATAGCTTCACATACTCAACCATCATATAGTCTTCTATGATTGCTAACATTCACTGCATACACATGAGCAAAACATTTCAACCGAACACATAGAAAGATAGGGGCTTATGGTTTCGCCTCCCAATGTATTCACCTTTGAGTGATGTCAACAATAATAACTCATGCTACCTGTAAGTGCATCTAGTGCCACCCCTAGTTGGTTTTGGAGTATTGACAACAAAGTTGGTTGAGGCACTAATGCATTTGTGAGAATTGCAGGATAACGCAGGTAGTGTCCCTCATTGATTCGGTTTACCTACCGGAGATGACCCCTAAAAATGTATGAAGACATTGAAGACAATGGTGGTAAGAGAAGATATTCATATTGAAGACTATGACATGAGAAGACATTGCGTGAAGACTATGAAGCGCGAAGACTATGTGGTTTCGTTGCTTTCTTTTCTTCTTTGTTGAGTCATAGGAACCACCGTACTGTTAAGTGGGGTCCAAGTGAACTAAGCCAGAGTGACTGAAGTGATGCTCAACCCAAATCCTATGTCTTCGAGCAAAGACAATGAGAGCAAATCTTATCCAGAGCTGGATGCGTCAGCTTTGCTTGTAGCCCAAGTAAAGTTGTTGCGTGTGTTTGAAATCTGACCGTTGGAACACATGTCAGTTCCTTAGTGACCCAGGGTCATTTTGGACAAATCAGGTTGGGTTGCCTAGTGGCTATAAATAGCCCACCCCTTACACCATAAATTGGTGGCTGCTCAGAGTTTGTGCATGGCTTTTGTCGTTTGAGAGCAACCCACCTCGAAGCATTTGAGAGAGAGAAATCCTTGCGAGGACAAAGCCCAAACACACAGAGCCAAAGAGTGTTAGGAATCACTGAAGTCTTTCTGTCTGTGTGACCTGAAGACTTATTACACTTGAGGACTGTGAATCCTCCAGTCGGTTAGGCGTCGCGTTCTGAGCATCCAAGAGTCATTGTGGATTGCCGGTGAACGAAGTCTGTGAAGGTTTGGAAGTCTCCCTTGAGGACATACCAGAGTGATTGGGCGAGGACTGGGTGTCCTTAGCTCAAGGGGAATAAGGTGAAGACACGGTCTTCTGAGTTGAATCTCAGCCTCCCTAACCAGACGTATGGTTGTCACTGCAACTGGAACTGGTCCAACAAATCCTGTGTCTTCAACAAGCAACTGGTTCTATCTCTTCCCAACCTTACTTTAGTTTGTCTTCGTGAAGTCATTGCCCATCTGTTTATCTGTTTGACTTCATTGCTTGACTACTATTGTTGATTGGCTTCATACTATCTTCCATCGTGATCCTTACTACCTAACTGCTATTAGTCCTGTACTTTCACAACTTTACATACTTGACCATGGCTTGTTTAGGATAGTTTATCTTCCACTGCATATCAATTAGGTTGTTTCTGTTGTTTGTCTTCGAAACTTCCAAGTTTTGAAGACTTTCATAAAAATCGCCTATTCACCCCCCTCTAGTCGATACTAGCACTTTCAATTGGTATTAGAGCAAGGTACTCCCTTGTTCTGTGTGATTCGGTTTAACCACCTGGAGTTTCAGCTATGTCGACTGCAGGGATAATCAAGGTCTCCGCTGCTTGCCATGTGTTCGATGGAACTGAATATCCCTACTGGAAGAATAAGATGCGCATGCATCTTGAAGCCATTGATATCGACCTCTGGTATGTCGTCAAGAATGGCGTTCCCAAAACTGGTGAAGATGTCACCCCCACTGAGGTCAAGAAGTTCATTCAACTGGACTCTACTGCAAAGAACATCATCTGTGGTCATCTGACCAAACTACAGTATGGCCGTGTGAGTGCTCTGGAAACGTCGAAGCTAGTCTGGGACTGGCTATCCAAGGTCAATGAAGGCGTTTCAACCCAGAGAGATCAAAGAATCAGTGTTCTTCGCAACCTCTTCAACCGCTTCAAGAGAAACGACAACGAGAATGTTCAACTCACGTTTGATCGCCTCACTGATATCACAAATGAACTTCAAGCTCTTGGCGCAACTGAGATTACCAAGCATGAAATCGTCAAGACACTACTGAGATCACTTGACAGCTCCTTTGACACCCTTGACCTCATGATACAAGAACGTCCAGACTTCAAGACACTTGATCCGTCTGATATACTTGAGAGGCTCAACACACATGAGTTCCAGCTATCTGAGAAAAGAGATATCTATGGCCCAAGCTATGGCCGAACTCGTGCTTTGAAGGCAAAAGTTGCATCCTCATCTGAAGAAGAATCTGACTGCAATTCTGAATATCCTGAAGACATTGGAAGGGAACTTGCTATGCTTGTGAAGAAGTTCCAGAAATTCACAAAGAAGAAAGGCTTCAGAAAGTCTGCACGATCTAGCTCAAGGAATGATGAAGCTTCCACACATGATCACAAGAAGAGAACCTGCCACAAGTGCAAGAAACCTGGTCACTACATATCTGAGTGTCCATAGTGGGACAATGAGAAGAAGAAGAAGAAAAGCAAGGAATATGATTCCGATGACAAGAAGAAGAAGAAATCCTCAAAGTCTTCTAAGTCTTCTTCCAAGTCATCATACAAGAAGAACTCATCTGGCAAGGCTCGTGCTTTTGTTGGCAAGGAAATGGATTCAGAGGAGGAGTCTGCTTTGGAGGAGGCGGAGGTGGAGTCTGGAGAGGAGTCTGACCCTGGCGTTGCAAGTCTGGCTCTGGCCACTGCCTATGTTGCCAAGTCCATCTTCAACACTGAAGATAATGACTTCAACACCAACGCTGAAGCTAATGACGAAGACGACCCTCTCCCACCTACTGCTTCATGGCATGTGGTGCCAAGGTAAAATCACGTGATGCTTACTTTCAAACTTCAAGTGAAGATGACTCTGATTGTGAATCCAAACCCAGCTACAAAACACTTGCTAAAATTGCAACTGAACAACAAAAGGCTATGGAACATACTCAAAAATTGTTAGACAAAAGCGATGACCTGTTGGACGCTGAAATGACACGTTCACAGTCCTTAGTTGATGACATAAAAAATCTTCATGCTAAGTACCAAGAACTTGAAGGTCGTCATGAATCGCTCTCAACTACTTATGAAAGGCTCTCCTATGATTATCTTCAAAGGAAACAAGAGCTTGAGAAATTGAGAGTGGCTCATGAAGATCTTCAAAAGGTGAATGAGTCACTTCGCGCTCAATAGATCAGTTCCGCTCAGGAAGGATTTGAACCACCATGTCTAAAATTCATTGAGCGTGATAACGCTACATCTGTTGCTGAATGTTCCACTACTGCTACTGTTTCATTGTATTCACCTACTGATGTGGTTACTAACCCCTCTGCGGAGGATACCACTGTTGTTGCTGATGAAAATGCTATGTTGAAGACATTGCTTTAAACAGGGATGTACAAAAGTTTGAAGGGGCATCAGACTCTCTGCAATGTCCTCAAAAAGCAGATTCTGAACCGAAACCCAAGGAAAGAGGGTGTTGGGTTCGAAAGGAAAATGAATGTTGATAGCTCGTACTGGAAGCCTGAGCAGTACCCCAAAACCACATGAGTTGCTGCAAAGGAACCTTCAGTAGATCCATCTACCTTATCTGGCTTTACCTGTGCTAATCCTATTATCATTGATGAATCCTTTGATGCAAACTACAAGCTGTTCAAAAATCAGAATGGTGAAGTGTTTGCCAGGTACATTGGTACTAACTGCAGTAATGGACCACCTATGAAGAAGATCTGGGTACCTAAGCGGTACATTGAGAATCTTCCTGTGAATGTCGTCATGACACCACCAAGGAAGAAGACAAACCCCAGACCTATAGCTTCATGTGGCCCAAAGGCTTCATACAGATACAGGATTCACATGAGTCACCCTAACGCCAATGTTTTGCAGGGAAATCATGCTCAGACTTATGAATATGAGTGTGTATCTTCGAACCGCTATGTTCATAGGACTAAGAACTTTTCTGCTTATTCATATGAGTATCATTCATCTCCTGCAAGGCTATTTGCTAGGGCTTCAAAGCCAAAATTCTCAGATGCTGCACTTAGACTCATTGCTTCTAAGCCCCCACTAAAGATGTGGGTGGCAAAGAAGAACTAACTCTCTTTTGCAGAAAATGGTCTCCAGCCAGCAATCAATGCCGTCCGATACTATTGCTGGGGACCTAAAACTCATTTAGGACGCACGATAAAATGTCATTCAATATACTTCATCTGAATCTCTTATCAGTCATACTATGTCCTAACCTTGATATAAGATGTGACTGTCCCTATATGTGTCAAATGCTTATGCTTCACAACACTCTTGTGAAGCCTATCCTCCTAACTGCACTGTAGGGTACTTCACCAAAAGCCTCAGAATGGATTATGGACAGTGGATGCACAAATCATATGACTAGTGATCGAAGTCTTCTCATGGACTCAACCTTACGTCCATCCGACAAGAGTCACATCACATTTGCTGACACTGGTAAAAGCAAGGTATTGGGTCTAGGTAGAGTTGCAATCTCAAAGGATCAACACATGGATAAAGTGATGCTTGTTGAATCCCTTGGTTTCAACTTAATGTCTGTCTCAATGCTTTGTGACTTGAACATGATTGTGATATTTGGAAAATATCGTTGCCTTGTACTAATGGAATCTGACAAATCTCTAGTCTTTGAAGGGTATCGAAAAGATGATCTATACATGGTAGATTTCTCAGCAGGTCCACAGCTTGCCATATGTCTTCTCACAAAAGCTTCAGAATGCTGGCTCTGGCATCGAAGGCTGGGACATGCTGGCATGAGGAACTTACACTCACTCGTCAAGAAGAAGCATGTCATAGGCATCTAAGATGTCAAGTTCAAGAAGGATCATCTGTGTGGTGCCTGTGAAGCTGGAAAGATGACAAGGGCAAAGCACCCCCTCAAATACAATCATGACAACATCTCAACCCTTCGAGCTATTACACATGGACTTATTTGGACCTACGCACTACTCCACCCTCACAACAACTGCCTGTCTCTATGGCTTCGTCATTGTTGATGACTACTCAAGATACACATGGGTTCATATAATTCTTTACAAGACTGAAGTGCAAGATGTCTTCAGGCGCTTTGCTAATCGAGCAATGAACAATTATGGTGTGAAGATCAAGCACATCAGAAGTGACAATGGCACTGAATTCAAGAACACTGGACTTGATCTGTATCTGGATACAATGGGAATCACTCATGAGTTCTCTGCTCCATACACACCTCAGCAAAACGGCATTGTTGAGCGCAAAAACAGAACCCTCATTGAGATGGCTCGAACAATGCTAGATGAGTACAAGACACCAAGAAAGTTTTGGCCTGAAGCTATTGATACAGCATGTCACATCATCAATCGTGTGTACATTCATAAGCTTCTGAACAAACATCATATGAGCTACTTACTGGCAAGAAGCCGAACGTCAGTTACTTCAGAGTATTTGGAGCAAGATGCTGGATAAAGGATCCCCATCACAAGTCAAAATTTGCACCTAAGGCTCACGAAGGCTTCATGCTTGGCTATGGAAAGGATTCACACTCCTACAGAGTCTTCAACCTGTATCTCTACAAGATCGTTCAAACTGTGGATGTGAAATTTGATGAAACCAATGGTTCAAAGAGAGAGATTCTGCCAAGTACACTTGATGAAGCCCCTTCAAACAAGTCTATCAAGCTGATGGGAACTAGTGAAATCATGCCCTCTGAAGCACAGCCTGAAGAGGAACTTATCATCTCTGCACCAAATCAACCTGAAGACAATGTTCAGTCCGAAGACAATCCTCCCAATGATGACAATGACCAGCCAGAGCAAAATCTTCGTCCTGTTCATCCTCGTGTTGCAAATGAAGTTCAAATAGAGAAGATAATTGACAGCATAAATGCACCTGGTCCGCTCACTCGATCAAGAGCAACACAGCTAACAAACTTCTGTGGGCACTTCTCATTTGTGTCAATATCAGAACCCAAGAAAGTTGCTGAAGCTTTTATGGAACCTGAATGGATTCAAGCCATGCAAGAAGAACTTCAACAGTTCAAACTGAATAATGTCTGGGAACTTGTCAAGCGACCTGATCCTCGCAAGCATAACATCATTGGAACAAAATGGATATATCAAAACAAGCAAGATGAGCATGGTCAAGTCATCAGAAACAAAGCACGTCTTGTGGCTCAAGGATACACTCAAGTTGAAGGAATTGACTTCGATGAAACTTTTGCTCCTGTTGCTAGGCTTGAAGCTATTCGTATACTGCTAGCCTACGCTAATCATCACAATATCTTGCTATATCAAATGGATGTAAAGAGTGCATTTCTCAATGGCAAGATTGAAGAAGAAGTATATGTCACAACCACCTGGCTTTGAAGATCCAAAACATCCTGATATGGTGTACAAGCTAAACAAGGCACTGTATGGCCTCAAACAAGCCCCACGTGCCTGGTATGATACAATCAAAGACTTCCTGAAGAGCAAAGGCTTCAAACCTGGATCCCTCGATCCCACTCTCCTCACGAAGACGTATGATGGTGAACTGTTTGTGTGCCAAATATATGTGGATGACATAATCTTCGGCTGCACCAACCAGAAGTACAGTGATGAGTTTGGGTACATGATGCAAGAGCAATATCAAATGTCCATGATGGGTGAGCTGAAGTTCTTCCTTGGTCTTCAAATTCGTCAGCAGAGGAATGGCATCTTCATATCTCAAGAGAAATACCTCAAAGATTGTCTGAAGAAGTTTGGAATGGAAGACTGCAAAGGCTACACGACGCCAATGCCAGCCAAACACCATCTTGGTCCCGACGACAATGGTAAAGAGTTCGATCAAAAGGTATACCGCTCCATGATTGGTTCTTTGCTTTATTTATGTGCATCTAGGCCAGATATTATGCTTAGTGTTTGCATGTGTGCTCGATTCCAAGCGGCACCAAAGGAATCGCATCACTTAGCTGTGAAGCGAATTCTTCGATATTTGGCTTACACCCCAACACTCTGATTATGGTATCCCAAGGGCTCAAGATTCGATTTGGTTGGATTCTCGGATGCTGATTATGCTGGTGACAAGGTGGATCGCAAGTCAACATCAGGCACATGTCATTTTCTTGGTCGATCACTTGTCTGTTGGTCTTCGAAGAAGCAGAACTGTGTATCACTCTCAACTGCTGAATCTGAATACATTGCTGCTGGATCCTGTTGTGCTCAGCTTCTATGGATGAAGAAAACTCTCAAGGATTATGGCATCAACCTGAAACAAGTACCTCTCTTCTGCGACAATGAGAGTGCCATCAAAATAGCCAACAATCCAGTCCAACACTCGAAGACAAAGCACATTGAAATTCGTCATCACTTTCTCAGAGATCATGTTATGAAGAAAGATATTGATATCATTCACGTCAACACTGAAGAGCAACCGGCAAATATCTTCACAAAGCCCTTGGATGAGAAAAGGTTTTGCAAGTTACGGTGTGAGCTAATATCTTGGAATCCTCTAATGTCCTGTGATTAGGCACACATCCCAACACTTATGCATGTTGATGACTTAGATGTGCAACACACAAAGTAATGTATCTTCAATCAATGAAGATTTACATTCTGAGTGTGAATATATTAACATGGAATTTAACTTCGGAGCGCCACGATAATTGTGCGCTGTGTCTGGGTCTAATACTTCCTATACGGTGGGTAAAGCCACCACCAATTCTTTGTTTGAAGTGTTTCACTCAAGGCGTTATATTGCAATGACTTTGCATTTGGTTTGTCTTCAGTTTCAATTTATCTTCATGACTTTCTGCACTATGATGATTTGATTGCTTTCTGATATATATATATACTAGTGTTCTGTCCTCTACAGCATTCACTTATAGCTATGTCTTCAAGATTGGATCTTTTGAACTAAGTGAATGTGATCGGACCCTAACCTCTCTATGCCTCCTATCTCAAAATCTATCTGTCCAAATCATATGCATTCTGTTGAAACTGTCGAATGTCTTCTCTACGTCCTAGTCAGCAGAAGGCAAAGAGACAAACATTAAATCTGTTTTAAATGGCTTATCTTTACTGTTGAAATCAGGAGAAGCCAGAACAACTCTCCGACATGCCTGGCGGGCATGGGAATGTGGGATAACCCTGAGCATGTTGCATGCATGCCATGTGCCCCTCAGATGTGAACCGCCAGGGGCACCAGCGTAATTGCGCTGTGTCTCTCACCTACTTATAAATACTTGTCCCCTGCGGTAAAGAAATCCTTCAACCACCTCTCCATCTCCGTCAAAACCCTAGCGCCACCGCTAGCTCGCGACGACGCCAGCGACAAAGCACTTAGTTGCCGCGACTTCTCCGACGCCGTCCTCATGCAGGCCGCGGACATCGTCCTCTCCATCGTCGCCGTAGGTGTCCTCCGTCGCCAAGTTAGGGCATGGTGGGCTGAACTGCTCGGTCTCCTATTCCTCAATCTAGCAGTTCTTCGTGCGGTAATTATAACTCTATTTTTACCACCTTTTTGATCTTCAAGATTCATCCTGTTTACCGAAAGTAGTTTCTGTCTATTCAAGCTAGATCTATTCCATCTGCATCTCATACTGCTTAGTCGATTCACTTAGATTTCTTGTCTAGTTTGATTCCTCGCTTGTACTTATTCACGGATTGGTACAAATCTGGAACCAACTCACCTATATAAGTGAATGTCTTCGCATCATGAGGTCAATGTCTTCAAACTGATTATCTTCAAAATCTTCTGAGAATGCATATGACCTCTTCCCCTTCCCTCGCATCTCTAATGCTGTCACAGGTACATGTCCATGGGAGAATCCCTTGGTTCTCATAGTCTGCATTCATTTGCAGAATACTTACAGCATCATATAAATTCTCCTGAAGCTAGTTCCTGCTTGACCAGCAAGCGCAATTCTCTGAAGCCTTTGAACATATTGAAGCCTTTCAGCTTGAAGTTCATGGCTACAGAAAAATCAGCAAGGAAGGGTGGCAGACAGCGCAGAGAAGGAACATCTAAAGATCTGGCTGATGATTTAGCCGAACTATACAAGACAGATCTTGAAGAGAATTATCATCAGAGGAAGATGCGAATCCAATGGATTCGACGCTATTGGGCAGAGGAGTGGTTCAAGTACAAGTTTGTGACAAAGGAATATGCAGAGAAGAATGCCATCAAGAGACCTTGGGGTGATATCCTCTATCGAGGCCTTCAACCCAAGAGCCTAGTTGAAGCCATTGATCAAGGTTTCTATCCTTGCATGGTCCGTGGGCCACAGCCAGCGAACGCAGATCCCGCCTCACTATTATGGTGTCGTGATGACTCTCTCTTCAAGCGCAACTACCAGTTTGCTGTGGCTTCGGCCAAGAAGAACAAGAAGTCCTTGGGTTTGGACTTCAACCCAGGTCCCTCTGCTCCCCGTGCTGACGGCTCCCGTGATGCCAATCCCAATGTCATTGGCCCCTACGCCAACCTTGACGTCCTCATCACCTACATCATGGTCCAAGGCGCCAGAGTAGATCATTCTGACAATGGTGCTGACTCTGATGAAGCCCCAGCTCCTCCTCCAAAGCCACAGAAGCAAAAGAAGTCAAAGGCTTCAACCTCAGCTGCACCTCCCAAGACTTCACGTGCGAAGCCACTGGCCACTGCACCTCCTGAAGCCAGTGTGCAGTCTGAAGATCAATCCCGTGTCTCCAAGAGAACGGAGAAGAAGAAACAACTTGTCCGACCATCTGATCAAAGAGCCTTGACTCCTGGTGCCATTCTGCGTGAAGAACCTATTGATCTATCAAGTGATGAAGATCTTGCTGATGATGCTCTTGAGCAGCTGATAAAGAGCAAGGAGGAAGCAGAAATCTTTAGCAACTTGCCTCTCTTTGATGTGGCCATCATCCACAATTTCATTGATGAGTGGTTTGACACCCCCAACGTCAGCTTTGAAGATTTACAGCTCCCCATTGGCCTCAGCGTCACCTTCAATGGCGCCATTGCTTCTGAGCTAGCTCTCGCTCAGCGCATCGTTGAGCTCAAAAACAAGATTGACTATGAGAAGGCTCAATTCAAGAAGCATGTGGCCAAGCTAAGTGTTCAAGACGTCAGAAACTTGAAGGTCATGCTGAATGAGCTTAAAGAAGCTTTTCTCAAGAAACGCCAAGAAGCTCAGGGCTCTCGAGAACGCATGAAGCTTTTGGATGATAAGTGTGTGCTTGCCTACAATGAGGCTGAGAAGCGCAAGTCACTTGGTCGTCCTGGCATTGATCCCAGGATGGCTGCAAAGAAGAAGAACAAGCGCCCTGCTGATCAGCCTGAACCGTCAAGCCAAGAAGCCCCTCATATTATCTTCCCAAGCAGCATGACTGGCTCAAAGCCAAAGGTCACCACAACCGCTTCAGAACAGAAGAAGACGAGGGCTGCAGAGGCTGAAGCTAGAAAGAGGAAGCATACAGAAGCCTCTGATGCCGCTCCCTCCAAGAAGAAGCGCAAGACCAAGAAGACTAGGGCCGCTTCCACAGAGCCCTTAGTTGTTGAACCCATTTCCGTGGTTCGCCCTGTGTCAGTACATCAAGAACGAAGAATGGTAGTCCATGAGCCTGCTCCCACAGAGGCTCATGCAGCTGAAGATATTCCAGCAGCTGAACACACCGCTGCTGAAGACATTGGTCATGATGACAATGTAGCTGATGATGAAGTTCTTCCTCAGATCGAGCATGAAGTGGTATCATCGCCTGTTCATACGAACAGCAAACTCATCAGCATTGGTTGTCCTTTGACGCCGATTGCTCAGGATGCATCGTGGGCTGATCACCCACCACAACAAGACTCCCCCAGTACTCCCCAACAACAACAACAAGCTACAGCCCCAGTGCAAGAAGAGGATGAAGACTTTCAGGCTCAGCCAACTCCATCTCCTAAGGTGAAGCCAGCTCTTAGCAGGCTTCGCAGAGGACAAAGGCCTGAAGTCCCTCTGTCGAGCGTTCCAGAAGGAGAAGTACAACGTTCACCTATTTCACGACAAGTATTTTCTGAACCTGCTCCAACTGTGAATGTCTCCGGGTCTGAAGCAAATGCTGCTGAAGACATTCCGGCTGCATCAGCCATAGAAAATGAAGAAGAAGTACGTGTACCTACTTCCCCAGCGATTGAAGAAGAAGCTGTTCCAGATGTGAACGTGCCTGTGCCCAACCCTCCTGTTCGTCAAGAGGAGGTTGACAATGTTGAGGCTGCCACCACCAACGCCAATGAAGCCAATGACGTAGTCATGGCTGACGCTAATGTGGAGCCTGCACCAACTAGTGTGCCTGAAGCAAGTGTGGGCACAGAACCTGAAGCCAATGAGGGTGATGCACCTGAAACCAATGAGGTTGCTGCCCCTGAAACCAATGAGGATGCTGCACCTGAAGCCAATATGACAACTGCTCCTGAAGCACCTGTTGTGCAGCCCAACTCCTCTGATGTTGCCCCTGCTCCTGTTCCGCCACCAAGGCCTCACACTATTGAGCAAGCATACAATCACGGTCAGCTTACCACTGTCCGATGGCCCATTCTGATGCCTCCGCCTTCTGCCTCAGGACCCCAATTTGACTATCATGTTGAGCATAGGCCTCAGGTCCAAAAGCCAAAGCCCAGGTTGAAGGTTTCCAGGTACTGCCAATTCACTAGGGTCCTTCAATGCTAATGGCTTCAAAAGCTACAATACCTTCTTTGATAGCGCCAAGAACCCCTACTCCAAGCCAAGGATTTCATCAGATCGGTTCTGGAGCTATCAACAGAGAAGCTATTACTCATGTGTGTTATATGATCAAGGGCGCATTTTCCCTCACATGCGTCTTGATACTGAAGCCATTGCTGGACTGCCGTGCTTAGAAGAAGCACTTGATTGCTTTCGTGATGCTGGTCTGCTCCACTTTGTGACAGACAAAGAACATTGGAATGAAGAGCTATTGCTTCAATTCTATGCCACTCTGCACATTCGCGGCTACTACAGAGACATCAAGACTTGGGTTCTCGAGTGGATGACTGGAAATGTTCATCATGAAGCCAAAGCTATGGGTATCATCGAGCTTACTGGGCTAGCCACTCCTGGAGAACTATATGAGCCTAACTGTCAGCTACACCGCAATGCAGTGGAGAGCATCTTTCACAAGCCAGAACCAAACATGAGCCAGATGCTGAGCATAATGAAGCCTTTGCCATCTGACGTTGAGTATCCCACACATTTCTTTGTTGAAGACCTTGAGTATCTTCCTCGCACCATATATCATATCATCAGGCAAACTCTATGGCCAGTCAAGGGACACTCATCAGCGGCCAAGCTTGAAGGAGCTATGAAGACCTTGGTCTTCTATATTCTCAATGGCATCAGCTTCAACACTCAGGAATTCTTCATCAGGCAACTTGCTGCTTCCGGCTCTGACCTATTTGGTCTGAAGTTTTATGCTCCATGGGTCATGCGCCTCATCAAGCGACACTCATCTGTCAATTATCAACCCTCTGCACGCAATCATATAATATTTCTGCCAGAGGTTGATATGTCAGTTGATGCTATATACTCTGACCCTGCCAAGACGCCGCTTTGTCTTCAAAACATTGAGCACCAAAGCTTCACTCAGCCTATTGAAGGTGTTCAAGCAGCAACAAGAATCTATCCACTGGCTGGTAACACTCGTCTGCCTCACAGAGCGCCCACTGAAGCCACTGAAAGCACCATTGCGGAAAGGCCTCGGAAGCGTTCTCGCGTTCTCAATGACCGAGAACTTCTTGTGGCCCTTCATCAGAAACAGGATAAGCATCATTTCTGGCTCAAGAGATAGATGCAAAGCCTCTTGGTGGATGTCAATCGCATTCGCAACCTTGCCACCAAGAATGCCTTTGTTGCTCATGAAACTTGCCGGAGATCATGGAAGAGTTTGACCCTGCTAAGTCCTGAAGCTGATCTTCAAGACGATGGCTTCAATGAGAGATTCCGGTTTGACTCCACTCCTCCACAGACTGCTGTCTTACGTCACACTCCATCTCTTGAAGACTCTGAATATTCTTCTTCCACGGCAACAGTTAATGCCAGGGTGATCGATGATGAAGATGATGCTACTTCACCAACTCCTGCTACTGCGCGCATCGACACTGCACCAAGTTCATCTGCACCACCAACCAACGACAACGACCCAGCTGCTTCACCTACTCATGACGAGTAGATGCTCTATGTCTTCAAACCTTTTTGGTCATTACTGACAAAAGGGGGAGAAGCGTATGAGTTGATAGTCTTCAAGCGGGTTCATATGGGCGGTTGCATTATATTTTGCTGCGTGCTTACAACTCTTGCGTTTTGAAACATTTGGTTCTTTGAGTTATAACACCTAAACTTGATGGTCGTCTGCTACTTCTGCTACTCATTTGCTTTACTATGATGCGATGATAAATTCCGCATGTGCGGTGATAACTTTCGCACTTAGATCATTATGCAGACGTCCATTTTTCATTATGCATGTCATTCTACTTGCTATATCATTTCATGCATGATGAATTATCTTCATAAGTTGAAGTGGATCTCCACAAGTACAACCTGCCATGTGCATTTGCAATCCAAAAGCAAATTACTTATATGCACATCTTCAGGGGGAGCCCTTGCAACTTATGAAGACAATTCCCTATTCTTAAAATTTCACATACTTTATCCCCGTTGAAAACTTCAACCAGTTTGTCATCAATAACCAAAAAGGGGGAGATTGTAAGTGCATCTAGTGCCACCCCTAGTTGGTTTTGGAGTATTGACGACAAAGTTGGTTGAGGGACTAATGCATTTGTGAGAATTGCAGGATAACGCAGGTAGTGTCCCTCATTGATTCGGTTTACCTACCGGAGATGACCCCTAAAAATGTATGAAGACATTGAAGACAATGGTGGTAAGAGAAGATATTCATATTGAAGACTATGACATGAGAAGACATTGCGTGAAGACTATGAAGCGCGAAGACTATGTGGTTTCGTTGCTTTCTTTTCTTCTTTGTTGAGTCATAGGAACCACCGTACTGTTAAGTGGGGTCCAAGTGAACTAAGTCAGAGTGACTGAAGTGATGCTCAACCCAAATCCTATGTCTTCGAGCGAAGACAATGAGAGCAAATCTTATCCAGAGCTGGATGAGTCAGCTTTGTTTGTAGCCCAAGTAAAGTTGCTGCGTGTATTTGAAATCTGACCGTTGGAACACGTGTCAGTTCCTTAGTGACCCAGGGTCATTTTGGACAAATCAGGTCGGGTTGCCTAGTGGCTATAAATAGCCCACCCCCTACACCATAAATTGGTGGCTGCTCAGAGTTTGTGCACGGCTTTTGTCGTTTGAGAGCAACCCACCTCGAAACATTTGAGAGAGAGAAATCCTTGCAAGGACAAAGCCCAAATACCCAGAGCCAAAGAGTGTTAGGCATCACTAAAGTCTTTCTGTCTGTGTGACCTGAAGACTTATTACACTTGAGGACTGTGAATCCTCCAGCCGGTTAGGCGTCGCGTTCTGAGCATCCAAGAGTCATTGTGGATTGCCGGTGAACGAAGTCTGTGAAGGTTTGGAAATCTCCCTTGAAGACTACTAGAGTGATTGGGCGAGGACTGGGTGTCCTTAGCTCAGGGGGAATAAGGTGAAGACACGGTCTTCTGAGTTAAATCTCAGCCTCCCTAACCAGACGTACAGTTGTCACAACAACTAGAACTGGTCCAACAAATCCTGTGTCTTCAACAAGCAACTGGTTCTATCTCTTCCCAACCTTACTTTAGTTTGTCTTCGTGAAGTCATTGGCCATCTGTTTATCTGTTTGACTTCATTTCTTGACTACTATTGTTGATTGGCTTCATACTATCTTCCATCGTGATCCTTACTACCTATCTGCTATTAGTCCTGTACTTTCACATCTTTACATACTTGACTATGGCTTGTTTAGGGTAGTTTATCTTCCGCTGCATATCAATTAGGTTGTTTCTGTTGTTTGTCTTCGAAACTTCCAAGTTTTGAAGACTTCCATAAAAATCGCCTATTCAACCCCCCCCCTCTAGTCGATGCTAGCACTTTCACTACCCATATACAACTGGACATATGTGCATAGATCTTTCCTCACCACATGATGCTTGCCAAAAGAGAAAATAAAAAGGAATAGAGAGAAAAACTTTGACTCTTGCATGAAAGTAAATACATAGAAGTAAAAGATAGGCACTTCGCAGAGGGAAGCAGAGGTTGCCATGCACTTATTTGTTTGTATGCTCAACCCCTTAGTGCAAAATAACGTCACGTTATATTGCCCCTTATGATAGCAACCTTTATTATGCAGTCTGTCGCTTTTATTCTTCACCATCACAAGTTCGTACAACGCTCAATTTTCTCTTACACTAAATGATCTAATACTTTTAGAAGCAATTTTTATTGCCTTATTGCACCGATGACAACTTACTTGAAGGATCTTACTAAATCCATAGGTAGGTATGGTGGACACTCAAAACAAGATTTGGGTTTAAGGGTTTTTGGATGCACAAGTAGTATCTCTATTTGGTGCGGAATTTTTGGCTAGCAAAGATAGCTAGGGGGCAAGCACCACATGTTGAAGGATCTATGACAACATAACTTCTATGTGAATATTAACAAACATAAATCATTACGTTGTCTTCCTTGTCCAACGTCAACAATTTTGGCATATAATATTTTGATGGGGGCTCACAATCACAAAAGATTTCCAAGATAGTGTATTTGCATGTGAAAGTTCTCTTCCTTATACTAGTTATTCGTGAATTGCTTGTATGACCAATATTGTGATTGTCAAGCCTCAAAAGATTTCACTTTCTAACCCCAATGTGAAGCTACCCCTACGCATGATATGATTTGAACTTCATGACATTCAGTTTATTCAACAATTCACTCATAGGATATAAGTGGAGCACAAGAGCAATTCCATAGAAAAGAGCTTCATTGACGGGATGTGAATGTCACTTACCTAGCCTCCCTGGAAACTAATTGAGGACTCTATTTTATTTCAAAACTTTCAGGTCTAAGTATTTTATTAAAACAGCAAGCAAAACAAACAAAATGACATTCCAATAATAGCACAACTCATGTGAAGAAGCAAAAACTTAGGCTCAACCGATACTAACCGGTAATTGTAGAAGAAGAAAGGTGGGATGCCTAACGGGGCATCCCCAAGCTTAGATGCTTGAGACTTTCTAGAATATTAGCTTGGGATGCCTCGGTCATCCCCAAGCTTGAGCTTTTGTGTCTCCTTAATTCCTCTTATATCATGGTTTCGCTAAATCTCAAAAACTTCATCCACACAAAACTCAACAAGAACTTGTGAGATAAGTTAGTATAAACCAATGCAATAACCTTATCATTCTCTACTATAGCAAATCACTAAAATTATTATTCAACATTGCATACTAAATTCCTCTGCATACTTAATACTCCTATCCTCAAATAGAATCATTAATAAACAAGCAAACATATGCAAACAATGCAAACATAACAGCAATCTGCCAAAACAGTACAATCTATAAAGAATGCAAGATTGATCATACTTACCTAACTCCAAAAATTATGATAAACATATCATACTGTATAAAATTTATCAGAGTCTTATTTTGCAAAAAATTTCAACAATTTATCATATTCTGACTTCTCTAGGAAATTTTTGCAACATCGATAAACTTTCTGTTTTGAAACAGCAACATGTATACTTGCAAAATAAGCATGGCAAAGGCTATCATTGCCACTTTTATTGAAATAAAAGATGCAAAACATTATTTTAAATAACAGCAAGAAAATCCTAACAAGATAAATTGACGCTCCAGGGAAAACACATATCATGTGACGAATGAAAACATAGCTCCAAGTGAGGTTACCAATAATGTTGGAGACGAAAGAGGGGATGCCTTCTGGGGAATCCCCAAGTTTAGTTGCTTGGGTATTCCTTGAATATTACCTTGGGGGTGCCTTGGGAATGCCCAAGATTATGGTCTTGTCACTCCTTATTCTCCTCATATCGACATCTCACCCAAAACTTGAAAATTCAATCACACAAAACTTAACGGATCTTTGTGAGATAGGTTAGTATGATAAAGAGCAAACCATTTCACTTTTGGTACTGTCAAAGACAAGATTCATGATTACACACAATGCCTACTGTAGAATATCATTTCTACAATTTATATTGAGCAATATAAGCCATAGAAACAAGGAAACAAGAAAACTATGCATTGAAAACAGAATCTGTCAAAAACAGAACAGTCCGTAGTAATCTGTACTCAAACCATACTTCTGTTACTCCAAAAATTATGAAACAAATTGGACCACGTGAGCAATTTGTATATTAATCTTATTCAAAAATAATCAACTGAAAAGCACTCTTCTGTTAAAAATGAGAGTTATTTCCGTGAGCGCAAAAGTTTCTGTTTTTCGGCAAGATGAAATCAACTATCACCCAACATGATCCCAAAGGCTTTATTTGGCACTTTATTGAAATGAAAACAATAAAACATGATTACTACAGTATACTAATCATTTGAAAACACAAAAACTGTAGATAATAGTGTTGGGTTGTCTCCCAACAAGCACTTTTCTTGAATGCCTTTTAGCTAGGCATGATGAGTTCAATGATGCTTGCATAAAAGATAAGGATTGAAACAGAAAGAGAGCATCATGAAGCATATGACTATCACATTTAACTCTAACCCACTTCCTATGCATAGGGATTGTGTGAGCAAAAAACTAATGGGAACAAGAATCAACTAGCATATGAAGGCAAAACAAGTGCAACTTCAAAACTTTCAACACATAGAGAGGAAACTTGATATTATTGCAATTCCTACAAGCATAAGTAGTTCCTCCCTCATAATAAATTTCAGTAGCATCACTAATGAATTCAACAATATATCTATCACATAAAGCATTCTTTTAATGATACATAAGCATAGGAATTTTGTTACTCTCCACATAAGCAAATTTATTCTCATGAATAGTAGTGGGAACACTTGAAAATTAAAATCATGATGACAAGTTTCATGGTTATCATTATTCTTTATAGCATACATGTCATCACCATAATCATCATAAATAGGAGTTATGCTTTCATCATAGTAAATTTTCTCACCAAAACTTGGGGGACTAAAAATATCATCTTCATCAAACATAGCATCCCCAAGCTTATGGTTTTGCATATCATTGGCATCATGGATATTCAAAGAGTTCATGCCAACAACATTGCAACCATGCTCATCATTCAAAGATTCTATGCCAAATATTTTATAGCATTATTCTTCTAACAATTGACCACAACTTTCCGATCCATCATTTTCAAAAAAGATATTATAAAGATGATCAATAATATGATGCAACCTCAATTCCATTTTTATGTAGTTTTCTTTTATGAACAAAACTAGTGATAAATCGAGAAACTAAAAGATTCGATTGCAAGATCTAAAGATATACCTTCAAGCACTCACCTCCCCGGCAACGGTGCCAGAAAAGAGCTTGATGTCTACTACACAACTTTATTCTTGTAGACACGTGTTGGGCCTCCAAGCGCAGAGTTTTGTAGGACAGTAGCAATTTTCCCTCAAGTGGAAACTTAAGGTTTATCAGCCCGTTAGAGGTGTAGGATGAATATGGTCTCTCTCAATCGACCCTACAATCAAATACAAGAAATCTCTTGTGTCCCCCACACACCCAATACAATGGCAAATTGTATAGGTGCACTAGTTCGGCAAGGAGATGGTGATAAAAGTGTAATATGGATGGTAGATATATATTTTATAATCTGAATAAATAAAAACAGCAAGGTCGCAAATAGTAAACGTGCACAAAAATGGTATTGCAATGATGGAAAATGGGGCCTAGGGTGCATACTTTCACTAGTGCAATATCTCAGCAATGCTATCATAGTTGGATCATATAACCATCCCTCAAAGTGCGATGAAGAATCACTCCAAAGTTCCTATCTAGCGGAGAACATAAGACGGAATTGTCTGTAGGGTACGAAACCACCACAAAGCTATTCTTTCTGTTCGATCTATTCAAGAGTTTGTACTAAAATAACACAAAGCTATTCTTTCCGTTCGATCTATCCTAGAGTTCGTACTAAAATAACACCAAAGCAAATTCAGATTTATAATATTCAATCCAACACAAAGAACTTCAAAGAGTGCCCCAAGATTTCTACCAGAGAAACAAACACAAGAACGTGCATTAACCCCTATACATAGATTACCACAATGTCACCTCGGGAATCCGCGAGTTGAGTGCCAGAACATATATCAAGTGAATCAATATGATACCCCATTGTCACCACGAGTATTCAATTGCAAGACATATATCAAGTGTTATCAAATCCATAAAATTATTCACTCCGATAACAATGAAATCTCAAAGGGAAAAACTCAATTCATCACAACAAGATAGAGAGGGGAAAACACCATATGATCCGACTATATTAACAAAGCCTCCGATACATCAAGATCGTGCCATCAAGAACACAAGAGAGAGAGAGATAGAGAGAGATTAAACACATAGCTACTGGTACAAACCTTCATTCCTAAGGGTGGACTACTCCCTCCTCATAGTGGTGGCCGCCGGGATGATGAAGATGGACACTGGTGATGATTCCCCCCTCCGGCAGGGTGCCGGAACGGGGTCTAGATTGAATATCGTGGATACAAAGGCCTTGCGGTGGCGGAACTTTTGATCTAGGGTTACCTCCAAGGGTTTTGGAATATTTGGGATTTTATAGGGCGAAGAAGGGGTGCGGGAGGCCACCGAGGTGGGCACAACCCACCTGGGCGCGCCTGGGGGCCAGGCGGGCCCTGGTGGGTTGTGCCCCCCTCGGGGCACCCCCCCAAGTGCTGCTCTGGCTCATCCTGAGTGTTCTGGTCCATAAAAAATCTCCAAAAAGTAACGCGGTGTTTGGAGGTTGTTTGATATTGATTTCCCAAGATGTAGACAAACACAATAAAGGCATTGTCAGTGATCATCCATCCAAGAACAAAGGCACTCTTCTCGGGAGAAATAGTGTCATCTAAAATAGGTATCAGACGGTTTACTAGACACTTTGCCACCACCTTGTAGATGACATTACATAAACTGATGGGCTTGAATTCCGTGAGCTTCGACGGGTTATCCAGCTTTGGAATGAGAACAATGGAAGTGTTGTTCACCACCTCCGGCATTACTCCCATCCGAAAAAAATCCTTCACCCCAGCAATGACTTTCTCCCGTGTTACCGCCCAATTCCTTTGAAAGAAACGAGGAGGAAAGCCGTCTGGACCCGGTGCCTTCAGTGGCCCAATCTGAAATAGGGCGTGAGCTATCTCCTTCTCTACAAAATCTACACAGAGGCCATCATTCATATGATCAGTAACACGGGTATTAATCAAGTCAATCACTGGATCCGCACACAAGGAAGTATCAGCTGTAAATAAATTTGAGAAATAAGACGTCGCCATGGCCGCCATGGATGCATGATCCGTATGAGCATTCCCTGTGTCATCCACAAGCACCTTTATGTGTTTTTCCTGAGCGCGCCAGGCCGCTTTCCTATGAAAGAATTGAGTATTCTGGTCACCCTCTCGCAGCCATGCAATCCTAGACCTCTGCATCCAAAGCATTTCCTCTTGGTACAGGAGCTCATTCATCCGGTTTGTCGCCTCTCTAATCTCGTTCCGATCTGCATTCATAGACATGAGCTCTCTAGACGAGAGCGTGACTTATTAATCTGTTTGATGACATTACCAAAAAAATTACGACTCCAATCCTGTAGCTAATTCATCATGTTACCCAACCCAGAAGCAATGTCACCAAGGTTAAGCATAGAGACTAATTTGGTCCATGTGTTCATGATTACCTCCGGGAGTGAGGGATCCATCTCCCACATTACCTCATACAGGCGGCACTTCTTTCCAGTCACCTGCGACGGCACCTCCCAAGTACATCGAAGTAGAATGGGGAGATGGTCCCAACTATGAGCCTACTACTTCTTGAGCTTGCGTTGATTTTTCCCTTGAAGAGAAAAGGATGATGCAGCAAAGTAGAGATAAGTATTTCCCTCGGTAAGAACCAAGGTATCAATCCAGTAGGAGGAACACACAAGTCTCCAATAGATGCACTGGCACAAACAAGCAAACACTTGCACACAACTCGAAAAAGGGGTTGCCAATCCCTTCACGGTCACTAGCAAGAGTGAGATCTGATAGGATAGATATAAAAGATAAGTGAAAGTATAAATAAAGTAAAGATAAATAAATCGCAGCAAGGTATTTTTCGATTTTTGGTTTTATAGATCTGAAAATAATATGATGGGAAATAGACCCGGGGCCATAGGTTTCACTAGAGGCTTCTCTCTTAAAGAAAGCATACAGTGGGTAAACAAATTACTGTTGAGCAATTGATAGAAAAGCGCATAGTTATGACGATATCTAAGGCAATGATCATGAATATAGGCGTCACGTCTATCGCAAGTAGACCGACTCCTGCCTACACCTACTACTATAACTCCACACATTGACTGCTATCCAGCATGCATCTAGTGTATTAAGTTAACAAGAACAGAGTAACGTCTTAAGCAAAATGACATGATGTAGAGAGATAGATCCAAGCAATACGGTAAAACCCCCATCTTTTTATCCTTAATGGCAACAATACAAATACGTGCCTCGCTACCCCTACTGTCACTTGGTGAGGACACCGCAAGATTGAACCCACTACAAAGCACATGTCCCATTTCAAGATAGATCAATCTAGTTGGCCAAACCAAATCAATAGATCGGATAGAAATACAAAGCTATCTTAATCATGCATAAAAGAGTTCAAAGAAGACTCAAATAATATTCATAGATAATCTGGTCATAAATCCACAATGCATCGGAACTCAACAAACACACCGCAAAAGAAGATTAGAACGAATAGATCTCAAAGAATATCGAGGAGAACATTGCATTGAGGATCAAAGAGAGAGAAGAAGCCATCTAGCTACTAGCTATGGACCCTTAGGTCCATGGTAAACTACTCACACATCATCGGAAGGGCAGCAAGGTTGGTGTAGAGGCCCTCCGTTATAGAATTCCCCTCCGACAGAGTGCTTGAAAAGGCCCCAAGATGGGATCTCATGAGAACAGAAGTTTGCGGCAGCGAAAAAGTATTTCTAGTGTGCCCTCTAGTGTAAAGGGGAATATTTGGGTATTTATAGAGCTGGAATTACGGTTAGGGGAGTCCCGCCCACAAGCCTCGGGGGCGCGCCCCCCGTAGGACGCGCCTCTAGGGCTTGTGGCCCTCTCGTGTGTAACATCCCAATTTTCAATTTGGATGTTATACATAGATCATCATATGCATATCATATTTATTTTTGCATCTGTTGTGATCCTAGAAATCTTAGGCAACTCAAGGACCTAAGGAGTGAGTTGGATGTTTCACAAAATTCATATTCGAATCTAATCTAATTTGAAAAGAGGATAAATTTGATTTTAATATTTTTCTCTTCAATTATTTCCAATAATAAAAATAAATGTGGGAAGATAATATGACTTCTTCAACCTAAGAGAAATATTGGAGAAAGAATTTTAAAATCAAATTATTATTTTATTCGTATTTTTATTTGCTATTTTATTTGAAATTCCAAAAAATGCATTTTAGTCCAGAAAAATGTTCATATTGTCCAAAATATTAGGTTTGGATGGTGAAAATTGTTTCTGGAATTTTTAGCATTTTTTATATTGATTTAGGATTTTCTTTCGCGGCGTAATTGTTTAAAAAAAGGTTCGAACCGACTGGGCCGAAGCCCAGT
The DNA here is from genome assembly GCA_963921465.1 of Triticum timopheevii. NCBI lineage: Eukaryota > Viridiplantae > Streptophyta > Magnoliopsida > Poales > Poaceae > Triticum > Triticum timopheevii. The sequence continues at coordinate 312,807,322 of OY997270.1, read as the reverse complement.
CGGCCCAGCAGGCCGCCGCCGCCTTCCCCGCGCCACCGCGCCACCATACGAGACTCGCACTCCACCGGAGTCCGGGTTGGCGTCGCCTCGTCGCCCCCTGCCCCAAGGCACCTCCCCCCTCTTTATATACATCGTCGCTGCCGCCCTCCTCACCTCGCCTCGCCTCGCCCCACCTCCCGCAGCAGCAGCAGCAGCCGCCGCCGCTGCCGTGTCGCCTCCCGCCGCCGCTGTCGCCGCCGATCCGATCTCCTCGCCGCCTGTCTTTTTCTTTGAACTGGTAAGAACCGACCGGCCGAACTTTTTTTTTCGTTTAGAGTTTAGATCAGTTTAGTTCGTTTTGCTTAATTAACGAACGTTGGTTCATTCGTTCTAACGAACGATTTTTGTTAGATTTATTCTGTTAGCAAACATTCTCGCAATAGATATTTATTTTTAGTTTATTTTCGGCCAGAGACCTATCCATGAATAGTTTTCTCGCGATTTAGCCCCTAATTTTAAAACTAGCGTAACTTTTTACTCGATTGTCCAAATTAGATGAAACCAGCGCCTTAATCTTCGTATCGATCTATTCTTTCTAGTTAACCAACTTGAACATGATTTTTCTACTATAAAGTTTGAGTTTAGTTCAGATTAGTAAACGATCTTGTTTTGTTTGTATTTTGAGTTTCGATTCTCCGTTTGAGTTGTTTCTTTTTGCAAATCGTAGCTAATCATATGTACCTACTGTTAGGATCTAAACTACATGATAATAATGTTGTTAGGGTTTACTTTTGTTAGTTTAAGTCATTTGCTTGCTTCGTGTTTGATTTGGATCCTTTCTCGGTTTCTCGTTGTTTCGTTTGAGTAATTGCCTATGTATGCTACTATTTGTCTACACTACATTACCCAGACTGCGAAGCTTGTTACTACGAATCTGTAGAGTTTGCGGATCGTCAGCAAGGCAAGTTACACTTTAGTCATACTTTTCTATACCCATTTTTTACTATGCATTAGTATTACCCCTCAAACAATTGCATGAGTAGGATTGGGAACATGTGGTTTGGTCGTAGTACTTGAGGTAGAAACCTAATACCTTTTGATCACCCCGGAAATATACGTTATGCTTTGTATTGCTTGGCCATGCTTGTAGACGGGGATTGGATCGTGATTCACCCATGGAAGTTTTGAGAGTTATTATTCTTGGATAACATTAAGGTGGCAACTTTAATATACATCTGGGTGGATTGGTTGAGGCACCTGGGGAACCCAGTGTTGTCTATTTAAGAAAATCCCGGAGTACGTGTGTGATTTTTCCTTTGGTTCGCCACCCAGGCTCAAAGGGATCATATGATATTTCATGCCTAGAAAGTTCCGTGTGAATCTACAAGAAACTATGGGCTCTGACATAGTTGAGTAAGTTGCATGAGCTCTCGAAGAGGTCAACTAGCAGATATAGAGGAAAGTAGGTGTACTGGTCTGCCCAGAGTAGAGAGTAAGTGCTTCAAAAAGACTATATCTCGATCATCCGGTCATGGATGCGATCGAGTCTTGTGGGGAAAAGTGTGCAACCTCTATAGAGTGTACAAACTAATCATGACGAGTATCTGGAATTGGAATTTATTGTTGATCTCATCACTCGTTAATTAATTGAATTGGATTTAATGATGATACTTTTAACTGGGATTTGAGTTGGGGTTACCTTCTCAAATATTGGGATAACTTGGGAGTAGTTAAATAAATTTATTCCTTTGTTGTAGGGGAAACTAGCTTTATGCAAAATCATAAACTTAGAGTCTCCACCAGCCAAATATTGCATGTAGATGTAGTTCTTGCATTTCATTGCTTTACAGTGTAACTCTGGCAGCATATTCAATGTGCTGACCTACACGGCTGCAACGTCTCATGTTGCAGACTACTCAGGCGACGAATAGTGTGTGATAGGTCGTTATCTTGCACTCAGCTATGCCATTGGAGTTGATGGACTCATTTACCTTTGAAGCTTCTGCAGTTATATAGTTTAGATGGCTTTAGCCATGTTATTTATGTGTAATCATACTCTTTATGAGGACTTGATGTAATAAGTCTGTGATTGAACTCTGTTATAATCCTCGAGTACTGTGCGTGTCAGCACTACCGATCCAGGGATGACACTGATGCACAGAGATTGCGGTCCATTCGGATCGTGGTTGCTACAAGATGGTATCAGAGCACACGCTGACTGTAGGAGGCGACCACTAGAATAAGCCACATGATTTATCTTTGTTGCTCATTTCTAATTCTCCTCTATTTCTACTCTATAGATGGTAGATCCCAGGAACAAGTTCACTCAGCCAGATGACGACACCCCTTTCGGACGACACTTGAAGGAAGTCCCTAAGTACCTGAACATCGGACTACCAAGCTTCGCGGGGACTTTCTCTGCAACTGTGCCAGAAGAAGAGCGATGGAAGATCAAATTCTGGGTACCTGGGAGGACATCTGTGCCAAGAACGAAGCCTATTGATTTCTACCTGGATGCACCAAGCTGGAGTTTAGGAAAGAGCATGGAAGCCCATATCACCTTTGGACGCATATGTGAGCTGTATCACAAGGAGTTGGAGAACACCATTTATCAAATATGTGGCCGTCGAAATGAAGAATGGGAGATGATTCGTACCAGGAGGGATGGATCAATTGCAACCTACATTCAAGAGATCGGAGATCATATTCGTCGACAAGAGAATCAACTAATCATCAACATGAAGAAGATCAAGAAGCTGATGAGGAGAAGCAACGAGCTAGAAGAGGAACTCAAGTCTACACGCGATGGATATGAGGAAGAAATTGCCGTACTACTAGAGAAGCATGAAGACCTGAAGATGAAGTTAGGACTACCAGTGGAGAATCACAAGCGAGAACCAGCAAAGGAGATCTGTTCGGAGGACTACATCATCATGGACGACACCGGCGCGGATAGTGATCCAAATGATGACAGCGATGACGACTACCTTGATGAAGCTGGAGCAGATATTATGGAGTCTTTCTCTGATGAAAATTTCTAGATGACCACCATGTAACTAGTAGTATTCCTCCAAGTAGTTAGCAACGATCGAGTTTGTAATCATAGGTTAGATGGTTTGTGTGAATCTTGTGTGCTATTGAATGAAGTGAATTGATTGTGTCTGTCTCATGAGCATATGGGTAGTGAATTTCTCTTAGACCCCATTCTATTCTGTTTTCTCCCCCCTTCTAACCCGTCAGATGCCTCCGAGACGTGACAATGAATTTGCATTCCCACTGGAGCTCACTCAGTTGATCCAGTAGCAGAATGCCTTGATGCAGATACTAGTTCAGAACCAGAACCAAGGAAAAAACAACAACAACCCACCGCCACCACCCCCTGTTAACCACCTAGCCCATTTTCTGAAGTTGAATCCGCCAGTGTTCTCTAGTAGCACCTAGCCAATTTTTGCAGATGATTGGCTCCGCAAGATTGGAAGAGAGCTGACCACTACAGGATGCACGGATGCGGAGAGAGTGCGCTTTGCCGTACAACAGCTTGATGGACCCGCATCATCTTGGTGGGAATTTCGCCGCCACTTACCCTATTGATATAGTTACATGGGATCAGTTTCAGCATGCTTTCCGCACTGCCCATGTTTCAGTAGGAACTATGAGCATGAAGAAGCGCGAGTTTCGCAACTTGCGCCAAGGAGGGCGTACAGTGGGCCAGTATGTGGATGAGTTTAGCAAGTTAGCATGCTATGCCCCAGATGATGTGGCCACAGATGCCGCCAAGCAGGAGAAGTTTCTTGAGGGACTCAATGATGAGCTGAGTATGTAGTTGATGGTGGCAACATTCAACAACTACCAGGAGTTGGTAGACAGGGCCCTCATGATTGAAGGCAAGCAACAACAGATTGATAATCATAAGAGAAAGTATGGACAGGGGAGGTACACTTCTGGAGCTCAGCAGAAGCCCCGCTATTCCCCGTACTCAGGAGGACATACCCACAACCATGGAGGGCATAACCATGGAGGACATATGCTCAATGGAGCAAGTTCACACAACCACAGTGGCCCCAAGAATAGCAATAGGAATGGAGGAAGCAGCAGCCAGAACCGTTCCAATCCCACAACACCAGCCAAGAGGGATCTGAGCCACATTACTTGTTTAAAGTGCTAGAAGACCGGACATTACGCCACTTAATGTCCAGAAGCAAAGAATGGAAATGGCAATGGAGGTTCTGCGAAGAAGCCCAACCCCTTCATCAAAGGTTAGGTGAACCACGTCAGTGTGGAGGAGATTGAGGATCAACCCGACGCAGTTGTTAGTAAGTTTTAGATTAATGCATTTACCACACTTGTTCTTTTTGATACTGGTGCATCGCATTCATACATATCAAGGGGATTTGTGGATAAGATAAACTACCAACCGTAGCCCTTAAGTCACCTATGTTCATAAGTACCCCAGGAGCAGAGTATATGGCTAGTATGGGATGCTATCGGTTGCCAGTAACCATAGGTAGACATGTTTTCCCCACCAACCTGATTGTTTTGGAGTCCCAAGGATTGGATGTGATACTAGGCATGGATTGGCTATCCAAGTTTGAAGGAAACATCGATTGCGCCAGTAAATCAATTCTTCTCATCACCCCAGAAGGAAAGAGGATCAAGTATGTATCCCGGCATGCGCCGAGGAGGACTCAGGTGAATTCCTTATCAGGAGTTATTCAGGAGGAAGTACCAGTGGTGAAGGATTACCCCGACGTATTTTCGGAGGAGTTACCAGGCATGCCACCGGATCGAGACATTGTGTTTTTAATTGAGTTACTACCAGGCACCGGACCAATATCAAAGAGACCGTATCGGATGCCCGCAAAATATCTAGAGGAAATTAAGAAGCAGATTAAGGAGTTACTGGGGAAAGGTTACATTCGACCAAGTTCATCACCTTGGGGAGCCCAAGTGCTCCTAGTGGAGAAGAAGGATGGATCTTTGAGGATGGTTGTTGATTATTGTGCGCTGAATGAGGTGACGATCAAGAACAAATACCCTCTGCCGATGATCAATGATTTGTTTGACCAGTTGCAATGAGCAAAAGTTTTCTCCGAGATTGATCTTCGATTAGCTTATCACTAGTTGAAGATCCGAGAGCAGTATATACCTAAGACAGCCTTTACCACAAGGTATGGGCTATATGGGTATACAGTTATGTCATTTGGTTTGACTAACGCCCCTGCCTATTTCATGAGTATGATGATCAAGGTGTTTATGGAGTTTTTGGATAAGTTTGTCGTGGTATTTATTGATGATATATTGGTTTACTCAACGAATGAAGAAGAGCATAAGAAACATTTGCGTTTGGTTCTTAAGAAGCTCAGAGAACATCAGTTGTATGCCAAGTTCGGCAAATGTGAGTTTTGGTTAAAAGAAGTTGGATTTCTCGGACTATGTTATATCCAGAGAAGGAATAGCAGTAGACACTACCAAGGTTGCTTCTGTCACTAAATGGTTGGCACCCACCTCAGTTGGAGAGATCATGAGTTTTCTTGGACTCATAGGTTATTACTGGAGGTTTATTGAGAATTTGTCCAAGATTGCAAAGCCCATGACGGAGTTATTGATGAAGGACACCAAGTTTAAATGGACTGAGGATTGTGAGGCCAATTTTCTGGAGTTGAAGAAACCTTTGGTTACAGCCCCAGTGCTGATTCTCCGATACCAACGCAAAGATTTCCAAGTATATTGTGATGCTTCACGCCGAGGACTTGGAGGTGTGCTTATGCAGGAAGGAAGAGTTGTTTCATATGCCTCACGACAGCTTCGACCTCATGAGTTGAATTGTGCTACGCATGATTTGGAGTTGGTAGCCGTTGTGTATGCACTCAAGACATGGAGACACTTTCTCATTGGAAACCGTTGTGATGTGTACGCGGATCATAAGAGTTTGAAATACATTTTCACGCAGAAGGAGTTGAACCTAAGTCAAAGGAGATGGTTGGAGCTCATAAAGGATTATGATATGAGATTGCACTATCATCCAAAAAAGGCAAATGTCATAGCAGGTGCACTGAGCCGCAGGAGTTATGTTAACACGCTCATAACCGGAGGATTACCCAAGGAGCTAGCAGATAATCTTCGAGAGCTATGCTTGTAAATAGTTCTGAGAGGTTAGGTTGCAACATTGGAAATTCAGTCCACTTTGTTGGGTAAGATCAGAGAAGCCCAGAAGACTGACAAGGAGATTGCTGAGATAAAGGAAGTTGATTCTTCAGGAGGCTCATGATTCGCCTTACTCGATTCACCCAGGCAACACCAAGATGTATCTGGATTTGAAGGAAAGTTTCTGGTGGACAGGAATGAAGAAGGATATTGCCGAGTATGTAGCAGCATGTGATGTATGTCAGAGAGTCAAGGCAGAGCATCAGAAGCCAGCCGGATTGCTACAGCCGTTGCCGATACCCGAATGGAAGTGGGATAAATTTGGCATGGATTGTATCACTGGATTACCCAGGACTCGTTCAGGATATGACTCTATCTGGGTTGTAGTTGATCGCTTGACGAAGGTAGCCCATTTCATCCCGGTGAAGACAACTTATATGAGTGCTAAATTGGCAAAGATATACATGACCAGGATCGTATGTCTGCATGGAGTTTTGAGGACCATTGTATCAGATAGTGGAATGCAGTTTACTTCAAAGTTTTGAAATCAATTGCATGAAACTTGGGTACCAGGCTAGAGTTCAGTACAACCTTTCATCCACAGATGGATGGACAGACCGAGAGAGTCAATCAGATTCTTGAAGACATGTTGAGGGCTTGTGCGCTAGATTATGGATCTAGTTGGGATGACAATTTACCCTATGCAGAGTTCTCTTATAACAACAGTTATCAAGCCAGTTTGAAGATGGCCCCTTTCGAAGCCTTGTACGGAAGGAGGTGCAGGACACTGTTATCATGGGATGAAGTTGGAGATCGACAGTTGTTCAGACCAGACTTAATCAAAGACTCGGAAGAGAATGTTAAGTTGATTCGCGACAGACTCAAGGTAGCCCAGTCTAGGCAGAAGAGTTATGCAGATACTAAACGCAAGGAGATAGTTTACAAAGTCGGAGACTGAGCATATCTTCGAGTGTCCCCACTTTAAGGAGTTAAATGTTTTGGAGTCAAGGGAAAGCTAGCACCATGTTTTGTGGGACCATACAGAGTTTTGGAACGCATGGGAGAAGTTGCTTACAAGCTGGAATTGCCAGAAGGATTGTCAGGATTTCATGATGTGTTTCACGTTTCCCAGTTGAAGAAGTGCCACGCAGAGATGACCGATATTCCTCTGAGAGATACAGTGCCACTGGAAGCAATTCAGTTAGATAGTCATTTGACCTATGAACAAAAGCCAGTCAAGATTCTTGAGTTTTCCAGTCGAGTTACTCGCAGCAAGGTTATCAAGTTTTGCAAAGTTCAGTGGAGCCACCATACCGAGGAGGAAGCCACCTGGGAGCAAGAAGAAGATCTCCGCAACGACCGCCCAAACCTTTTTGCTAACCAACCCGAATCTCGAGGGCGAGATTCTTCTTAAGGGGGTTAGGTTTGTAACATCCCAATTTTCAATTTAGATGTTATACATAGATCATCATATGCATATCATATTTATTTCTGCATTTGTTGTAATCCTAGAAATCTTAAGCAACTCAAGGACCTAAGGAGAGAGTTGGAGGTTTCACAAAATTCATATTTGAATTTAATTCAAATTTGAAAAGAGGATCAATTTGATTTTAATATTTTTATCTCCAATTATTTCCAATAATAAAAATAAATGAGGGAAGATAATATGACTTCTTCAACCTAAGAGGAATATTGGAGAAAGAATTTTAAAATCAAATTATTATTTTATTCATATTTTTATTTGCTATTTTATTTGAAATTAGAAAAAAAATTGCATTTTTGAAAATTGCATTTTAGTCTAGAAAATTGTTCATCTTGTCACTAATATTAGGTTTGGACGGTGAAAATTGTTTCTAGAATTTTTAGAATTTTTTTATATTTATTTAGGAATTTTCTTCTGTGACGTAATATTTTTTTAAAAGGTTCGGACCAACTGGGCCGAACCCCAGCCGGCCTAGCATCCGCCGCCGCCTTCGCCGCGCCGCCGCACCACCATACAAGAGCCGGACTCTACCAGAGTCCGGGTCGGCCTCGCCTCGTCGCCACCTGCCCGAAGGCACCCCCCCCCCCCCTCTTTATATACGCCGCCGCCGCCCTCTTCACCTCGCCTCACCTCGCCCCGCCTCCCGCAGCAGCAGGAGCAGTAGCCACCGCTGCCGCGTTGCCTCCCACCGCCTCAGTCGCCGCCGAACCAATCTCCTCACCGTCGGTCTTTTCCGTTGAACCGGTAAGAACCAGCCGGCCGAACGGTTTCTCTTCGGTTTTAGAGTTTAGATCGGTTTAGTTCGGTTTTCATTAGATTTTTCTATTAGCGAACGTTCTCGCAATATATTTTTCTTTATAGTTTATTTTCGGCCAGGGACCTATCTGTGAATAGTTTTCTCGCGATTTAGCCCCTTATCTTAAAACTAGCGTGACTTTTTACTTGTTTGTCCAAATTTGTTGAAACTAGCGCCTAAATATTCATATCGATCCGTTCTTTCCAGTTAACCAACTTGAACAAGATTTTTCTACTGTAAAGTTTGAGTTTAGTTCAGATTATTAAATGATCTTGTTTCGTTTGTATTTTGAGTTTCATTTCTCCGTTTGAGTTGTTTCTTTTTTGCAAATCGTAGCTAATCACATGTACCTACTTTTAGGATCTAAACTACATGATAATAATGATGTTAGGTTTTACTTTTGTTAGTTTAAGCCGTTTGCTTGTTTCATGATTGATTTGGATCTTTTCTCGTTGTTTCATTTGAGTGATTGCTTATGTATGCTATTGTTTGTCTACGCTAGATTACCCGGAGTGCGAAGCTTGTTACTATGAATATCTAGAGTTTGCAGATCGTCAGCAAGGCAAGTTACAATTTGATCATACTTTCTATACCAAGTTTTTACTATGCATTAGTATTACCCCTCAAACAATTGCGTGAGTAGGATTGGGAACATGTGGTTTGGTTGTAGTACTTGAGGTAGGAAGCTAATACCTTTTGATTACCCCGGGAATATACGTTATGCTCTATATTGCTTAGGCATGCTTGTAGACGGGGATTGGATCATAATTCACACATGGAAGTGTTGAGAGTTATTAATCTTGGATAACATTAAGGTGGCAACTTTAATATACATCCGGGTGGATTGGTTGAGGCACCTGGGGAACCCAGTTTTGTCTATTTAAGGAAATCCCGGAGTACCCGTGTGATTTTTCCTTCGATTTTCCACCCAGGCTCAAAGGGATCATATGATATTTCATGCCTAGAAACTTCCGTGTGTAGCCACAAGCCGTTATGGGCTCTGGCATAGTTGAGTAAGTTATGTGAGCTCTCGAAGAGGTGGACTAGCAGATGTAGGGGAAAGTAGATGCCGGTCTGCCCGGAGTAGAGAGTAAGTGCTTCAGAAAGACTATGTCTCGATCATCCGATCATGGATGCGATCGAGTCTTGTGGGGAAAAGTGCGCAACCTCTGCAGAGTGTACAAACTAATCATGATGAGCCGTGTCCCTGGTTATGGACATCTTGAGTATCTGGAATTGGATATTATTGTTGATCTCATCACTCTTTAACTAATTGAATTGGGTTTAATGATGATACTTTTAATTGGGATTTGAGTTGGGGTTACCTTCTCAAATATCGGGATAACTTGGGAGTAGTTAAATAAATTTATTCCTTTGTAGTAGGGGAAAACTAGTTTTATGCAAAATCATAAACTTAGAGCCTCCACCAGCCAAATAATGCATGTAGATATAGTCCTTGCATTTCATTGCTTTACAGTGTAACTCTGCCAGCATATGTCGTTGACCTACACGGCTGCAATGTCTCATGTTGCAGACTACTCAGACGATGAATACAATGTGATAGGTCATTATCATGCACTCAGCTATGCCGTTGGAGTTGATGGACTCATTTACCTTCGAAGCTTCCGTAGTTATATAGTTTGCATGGCATTCAGCCATATTATTTATGTGTAATCATACTCTTTATGAGGACTTGATGTAATAAGTGTGTGATTGAACTCTGTTATAATTCCTCGAGTACTGTGTGTGTCAGCATTACCGATCCAGGGATGACACTGATGCACAAAGACTGAGGTCTATTCGGATCAAGGTCGCTACATCGTGTCTCCTCTGGCCTCCTCTCAAAGCTTTGTGGTTGTCTTCTGGTCTACGAAAAATCCTCAAAAAGTTTTGTTCCGTTTGGTATTGATTTTCTATAAAAGACAAAACAAGGAGAAATCAGCAATTGGCACTGGGCACTAGGTTAATAGGTTAGTCCCAAAAAATGCTATAAAATAGCATATTAATGCATATAAAACATCCAAGTTGGATAATATAATAGCATGGAACAATCAAAAATTATAGATACGTTGGAGACATATCAAGCATCCACAAGCTTAATTCTTGCTCGTCCTCGAGTAGGTAAATGATAAAAAAAGAATTTTTTATGTGGAATGCTACCTAACATGTTTATCAAGTAATCTTTCTTATAGTGGTATGAATATTCAGATCCATAAGATTCAAAAAAAAAGTTTAATATTGACATAAAAACAATAATACTTCAAGCATACTAATAAAGCAATCATGTCTTTTCAAAATATCATGGCTAAAGAAAGTTATCCCTACAAAATCATATAGTCTTGTTATGCTCTATCTTCATCACACAAAGTATTTATCATGCACAACCCCGATGACAAGCCAAGCAATTGTTTCATACTTTTGATGTTCTAAAGCTTTTTCAACTTTCACGCAATACATGAGCGTGAGCCATGGATATAACACTATGGGTGGAATAGAAAGCGGTAGTAGACAATAATGAGAAAGAAATTCTCACACCAACTAGGAAAATTAATAGGCTATGGCAATGCCGATCAATTGATATTGGTGCAAGTGAGTAGGGATTTCCATGCAACGGATGCACTAGAGCTATAAGTGTATGAAAGCTCGAAACAAAACTAAGTTGGTGTGCATCCAACTTGCTTGATCATGGAGACCTAGGCCAATTTGAGGAAGCCCATCATTGGAATATACAAGCCAAGTTCTATAATGAAAAATTCCCAATAGTAACATATGAAAGTGACAACATAGGAGACTCTCTCTCATGAAGAACATGGTGCTATTTTGAGCACAAGTGTGGAAAAGGATAGTAACATTGTGCCTTCTCTCTTTTTCTCTCACTTATTTTTTCTCTCTTTTTCTTTTCTTTTTGGGATCTTTGGCCTCCTTTTTTTTATTTTGGGCTCCTTGGCCTCTTTTTATTTTGAAGTCTGGAGTGTCAGCCCGACTTGTGGGGGAATCATAGCCTCCATCATCCTTTCCTCAAATGGGACAATGCTCTAATAATGATGATCATCACTCTTTTATTTACTTACAACTCAAGAATTACAACTCGATACTAGAACAAAGATATGACTCTATATGAATGCCTTCGGCGGTGTACCGGGATGTGCAATGATCTAGTGTGACATGTATAAAACATATGAGCGATGGCCAAGCCACAAATACCATGCCAACTATTTGATCATGCAAAGCAATATGACAATGATGGTATGTGTCATAATAAATGGAACAGTGGAAGTTGCATGGCAATATATCCCGAAATGGCTATGGAAATGCCATAATAGGTAGGTATGGTGGCTCTTTTGAGGGAATGTATAAGGTGGTTTAATGCACCGGCAAAATTTGCGTGGTACTAGGGTGGCTAGCAAAGGTGGAAGGGTGAGAGTCCGTATAATCCTTGGACTAAACATTAGCCATAAAGAACTCACATACATATTGCAAAAATTTATTAGCCCTCAAAATAAAGTACTAATACGATGCTCTTAGGGGGATAGATTGGTAGGAAAAGACCATCGGTCATCCCCAACCGCCACTCATAAGGAAGACAATAAAAAATAAATCATGCTCCAACTTCATCACATAACGTAAGACCGTTTGTGCATGCTTTGTGAATCACAAACCTTAACACAAGTATTTATATCAACCCACAATTACCAACTAGCATGACTCTAATATCACCATCTTTATATCTCAAAACAATTGCAAGTAATCAAATTTCTCATATATTCAATGATCTACATGAAAGTTTTATTATGTAAGACTAAATTCATAACCTAAGCAAAATTGCCATACTATTTATATGACTCTAAAAATAATATAATTGAAGCATGAGAGTTCATAAATTTCTTTAAAATAAAACCACCGCCATGCTCTTAAAAGATATAAGTGAAGTACTAGAGCAACTGCCTAGCTCAAAAGATATAAGTGAAGCACATAGAGTATTCTAATAAATTCATGATTAATGTGTGGCAAACCGAAAAGCAAAGACTCATATAATACAAGACGCTCCAAGCCAAACACATATCATGTGGTGAATAAAAATATAGCCTCAAGTAATTTACCGATGGATTGAAGACAAAAGAAGAGATGCCACCCGGGGCATCCCCAAGCTTAGATGCTTGGTTGTACTTGAATTTTACGTTAGGTTTCCTTGGGCATCCCCAAGCTTAGGCTCTTTCCACTCCTTATTCCGTAGTCCATCAAAACTTTACTCAAAACTTGAAAACTTCACAACACAAAACTCAACAGAAAAATCATGAGATCCGTTAGTGAAACAAAGCAAATAACAACTTTTAGGTATTGTTGTAAACTCATTAAAAATTTATATTGGTGTTATATCTACTGTATTCTAACTTCTCCATGGTTCATACCCCCCAATACTACCCATAGATTCGTCAAAATGAGCAAACAACACAATGGGAACAGAATCTGTCAAAAACAGAACATTCTGTAGTAATCTAGACTCTAGCCAAACTTCTGTAACTTCCAAAATTCCAAAAAATTAGCACAATAGAGTAAATTTGTATATCAATATTATGAAAAAAAAATTCAGAGTTTTATTGCGCTCCAGTGAATTTTAACAATTCTGCTACAGGACGCAAAAGTTGTTATTTCTTAGCAAAATCAAATCAACTATCACCATAGATCTCCCAAATGTCTTACTTGTCACCGACACTAATTAAAACACTAAAACACAATTATTACATAATTAGCATTGTGTATTTATTCAAGAAAAGAAGCAAAAACAAAAACACAAAATAAAATTGGGTTGCCTCCTAACAAGCACTATTGTTTAACGCCCCTAGCTAGGCATATTGCATAGATCTAGGTATTGTCAACTTTGGTGTGTAAGCCATAAGTAGCCCTCATAATAGATTCATATGCTATATTAATTTTCTTTCTTGGAAAGTGTTCCATGGCCTTCCTTAACGAAAATTGAAATCTAATGTTTCCTTCTTTCATATCAATAATTGCACCAATAGGTATAAGGAAAGGTCTAGCTATAATAGGGCATGAAGGATTGCAATCTATATCAAGCACAATAAAATCTAAGGGCACACAATTCCTATTTTCAACAATAAGAACATCATTAATCCTTCCCATAGGCCTCTTAATAGTGGAATCCGCTAGATGCAAATTCAAAAAACAATCATCAAGTTTATGGAAACCTAGCACATCACATAAAGTTTTTGGAATTATGGAAACGCTAGCACCCAAATCACACAAAGCATTACACTCATAATCTTTAATCTTAATCTTAATAGTAGGTTCCCAATCATCATAAAGCTTTCTAAGGATTGGAACTTCCAACTCAAGTTTTTCTTCAACGATTCATCATAGCGTCAACAATATGTCTAGTAAAAGCCTTATTTTGATTATAAGCATGAGGTGAATTAAGCATGGATTGCAACAAGAAAATACAATCAATCAAAGAACAATTGTCATAATTAATGTCCTTGAAATCGAAAAGAGTGGGTTCATTACTACTTAAAGTTTTGACCTCGCAAATTCCACTTTTATCAATTTTTTCATTATGATCTTCACCCTCCAAATTATTGGGACGCCATCTACCTAAAGATGACTCATCTCCAGTCCCTTATTTATAAAGTTTTATATTAGAAAACAAAGATTCAATTGGAGTCACACCAATCACTTTAAGATCTTCATTATTATCATCACGAAAACTAGAAGAACAATGTTTTTTCTAGCCAATCTCTCTTAGCATGCATGCTAGCGGTTCTCTCTCTACTTTCATTAATAGAAATTTTAATAGCTTTCAGAGGCTCATTAATATCAATCTTGGGTGGCATAGATCTAATCTTAAAATAATCAATCTCATGAGAAATTCTATCAACGTTTCTAGCCAAATCATCAATCTTAAGCAATTTTTCTTCTACCATAGCCTTGAAAATCTTTTGAGAATTAATGAAATATTTAATATCATTATCAAGATCAGAGGGTATATTATTATAATTTCCAGAAGAATTGTTGTAGGAATTACCATAATTATTAGAGGAGTTACTAGGAAACGGCCTAGGATTAAAATGGCCTCTATACACGTTATTACCAAAATTGTTACTACCGACAAAATTCACATTCATAGACTCATTATTATTCTCAATCAAAGTGGACAAAGGCATATCATTAGGATCAATAGGAGCACTCTTACTAGCAATCAATTTCATAAGTTCATCCATATTTCCACTCAAAGTATTAATTTCTTCAATCGCATGCACTTTTTTACTAATAGATGATCTTTCGATATGGCACTGAGGAGTAAGTTGCCACAATATTATATAGCAGTTTAGTAGCTTCTCCTAATGTAATTTCCATAAGAGTACCACCCACAACGAAGTTTAAAAGATGTCTAGATGTAAAATTCAATCCGGCATAAATTTTTTGTATGATCATCCATAAACTTAAACCATGAGTAGGGCAATTTCTTATCATCAATTTCTTCCTCTGTCTCAAGATTGTGCAACATGTTCATGATCAGTTGCTTAAAATTCATTATATCGTTCCTAAGGGAGATGATCTTAGTGGGAGGAAAATACTTGGAAATAAAAACATCTTTACACTTATTCCATGAATCAATACTATTTTTAGGCAAAGATGAAAACCAAGTTTTAGCACGATCTCGTAGTGAGAACGGAAATAGCTTCAATTTAACAACAACATTATTCACATCTTTTTTCTTTTGCATATCACACAACTCAAGAAAGTATTTTAGATGGGATGCAACATCTTCATTAGGACTACCGGAAAATTGTCCTTTTATAACAAGATTCAACAAAGAGGCATTAATTTCATAAGATTCCGCACCATGCCGGGAGCATCAGAGTACTAATAAAATCTTATTATTAGTGTTGGAAAAATCACACAACTTAGTATTTTCTTGAGACATCTTGACAAAGCAAGCAATTTAGCACAAAAGCAAACAAAAAGAAAACGAAAAGACGAACGGAAAAAAGGCGAATAATTTTGTGTTTTTCTGAAAACATTTTAAAGTCGGGGAGAGGAAAACGAGAGGCAAATGGCAAATAATGTAAGTGCAAGAGATGAGAGTTTACGATAAGTACTTGGTAGGCTAGATGTAGATACTTCTTGAGCTTGTGTTGATTTTTTCCTTGAAGAGGAAAGAGTGATGTAGCAAAGTAGAGATAAGTATCTCCCTCAGTTAAGAACCAAGGTATCAATCCAGTAGGCGAACCACACAAGTATCCAATTGATGCACCTGCACAAACTAACAAACACTTACACACAACACGAAAAAGGGTTGAAAATACCAAAAATATCGAAAGAATCAGTGAGAGGAGGGTTATACGACTATAAAAGTTTAACCTAAGGCCCATTGATTTCGATTAAAAGTTTATTACAGCTTACTTGCGATATATATGGGGATGACCGGACGAGGTGCTGGAGTAGCAAAGCCGGCGTCGACGGCCAGGTGCATGGTGGATTGGCGAAGGCGGCTGCAATCGATCTCATCGCCGAAGCAGCCGGCGGCGCCTCGCTATTCTCGCTCAAAATCGTGGAGACACGAGCGCCTAGCTTAGCGAGTAGGCCTGCCCTGTTTTCTTTATCTAAATTTCTACAAAGAGGCCCAAACAGAGTGGTGTACAAGTATTGGGCTAACTGGGCCCCTACTACCTTTTTAACGAAACGACCGGCCACAATAGTTTCTCTCGATCGTGAATCACGAAACGGGAACGCACCCAGCAGCCAGCATACCAGAACGATTTAGCCGATTTTGTCTCCATCGGGGCCCCCCGATTTTGGGGGCCCTGTGTGATCGCACATCTCGCACACCCTTCTCAACGGGCCTGCAAACAAGGTAGTTGGAGATGGCTCATCCAAAGAATACATGAGCATAATCATGGTCCACGGGTGCTCCGGCTACTGCAGAACACCATCTTCTTCCAGATCCACCTCCACAAGCTCCGCGTCATCATCATAGCCCTCTCCTCCACCGAGCTCCTCTGGTCCTTCCCCGTCCCGTCCGTTGTGCTCGCGACCCACAAATGTCGCGCCCATCGTCCCTGTCGTCTTGAATTGGTCCCAGATCGCAAACGTCTTCAGCCTCGGGTTGACTTGTGTAGCAGCCTCGGATCCCCCGGAGGGAGGCTTTGGGCGAGCAGCATCCACAAAGGGAGACCCGTATGCGCCCCACAAGCCACCAGGTTCTGCTTGATCACCACCGGCATCTCGCCCGAGTTGTGCGAGGCCGTCGACATGGTAGCAAGCAGCATGTCCATAGTAGACGCAGGAGTGCAATCTGGCGGCTTGTGGTGTGCCCTTGGCTGCCTCTGCAAAACCCTAGATGGGTTTTTTTTGTAGCCGGGCACATGTACTTCCTTGTGTAAAGGGGCTAGGGCACCTGGAGTCCCGATCGGTGACTACAAGATCGCGGGGCCCATCAGACCCTGACGGTCGCTTGGCGGATAGGGCCGCAGTGGTTCCGACTGACCGCTTGGGAACGAGAGCAGAGGAGACGGCACACACACCCTGCGCGACGGCCAGCGGCGGTGGCAGCAGGGCTTTCGCCTCCTGGTCGCCGGGGGTGGGAAACCCTAGCATAGCGGGCCACAACCAAACTTGGTGGTGCAGGTAGTTCTTACCCATGATAACCTTGCTAAGCATAACTGTCATGGCAGCAAAAAAATATTGTTTTTCTGATCATGAGGAGACAATTGATCATGTATTTTTGTCGTGTCCGTTTACTACATTGATCTGCCATATGATTCATGTTACGTAAAATTTAGCACCACCAACGAGTATTTCAAATCTGTTTCGAAACTGGTTAGGTGGCATTCATCATTTGTTGAAGGCGCAAATCCATGTGGGAGTTTGTGCCATTCTTTGGGCATTATGGAATTGCTAGAATGATTTCTTCTTGAACAGATCATCTTCTCCCAATTTCTTGTAGGCTATCTACAGAGCTACAACTTCAATCCGTTTGTGGTCATCACTGTAGTGTGTGGATGTGTGGGCGATTATGGCCTTTGGGTGCAACCGACTGGAAATGATTGCGTTCAACTAGTTTGGCTAGCGAGCCACTCGTAGATTAGGTGGGTGAGCTATGTAATCTCAGGTTCGACTACTTGTGGTCGTGTTTTTTCGTTTATTTGTTTTACTGTGGAGCCTCATGACTTGAAATTATTTCATGCTTAATAATCTGGCTGTGTGCATCATGTGATGTAGAGGCCGGGGTACTCCCCTTTTCAAAAAGATGCCTCTTGGCCGTCTAGGAGATCCGACACCCAGCTAAGTCTGCACGTGCCCTTTTCAACACCTGCACACAAAGACCATTAGGCTTGGTTAAAAATCTCCATGCTTGTCGAGCAACCAAAGTTTTGGTTGAAAACACTCTGAAATATCTGAACCCCAACCCACCTTTCATCTTGTGCACCATGATGCTAGACCATGACTTCCGGTGAGTTTTCCTCTTCCCTCTCGATGCACCCCACCAAAAATTCTGAACCATTCTATTGAGATTACCAGACACTGGCATGTGAAGTTTAAAGACCCCCCTAATATAGGTTGGAATTGTTAGTGCAACTACTTTAATCATCATTTATTTTCATGCAAGAAAAAGAGTGTCACCCCATGCAATGATGTGTTTGCTTAGCGCACTTGGATATTTTGGAATTTCCCTCTCAATAGTCGCCCTTCCAGAGTTGTCATGCCAAATTATTTCTCCTCAAAAGTTGTCATCTGGACTTGCAAGGCAACATGTACAATCCTGGTTGTGCTCCAAGCAGTCCTTCCCAAACATGATGCTACACTTGGATGGATTGATAAGCTCGCCAGTTGCACTCTCATATGTACTGATTATGTTTCCAACCTCATTTACCTCAGTTGTGTCCTCCCTAAAGAACAACAATCATCTATGAACAACACCCCAGGAGCTCTTCCCCACACCTTGGGGGGCGGGGAGGGTGGAAGTGCCCTTTTTCTTCTCCATCATCCAGCAACAATGGTGGAGAATATCAAGTTGAGATCGGGGCTTTCATGTCAAATGGTTAACATGTACGACAATAGTGTTCTTGCTACAAAATTAATATGAAGTTTTGCATTTTTTATGGTCAATCTGTTTGAGATAGCTTGTGTTTTATGTTGTGAGTGAACTTCGCTTTGTTCTATTTAGGTCATTTTGCACCATGTGATATGTCTGTTCACCACATTAGAAATTCAGAGAAACATGTCATAGGAACCATCCCGGCATGTGTTTTATTCCATAATATTGACAACATAGTATTGAACTAGCCCACATGCATCGATTGCCTAAACTAGTAGTTAAGAAGTTGGTCTCTAGATAAAACACCTCATTCTCTAAGGCACAACTGACAGAGAGGCAACAGTTAACTATCAAGGCGCGGATTATCACTGAAGGTTGTCCTGATTGGTGTCTTTGAAGGGACCACCCTGTTAAATATACAAGTTAAAATTATTTGGTCTTGTCAACATGCAAAAAAATGTGAATCAGGAGCGGGATATCAAACCTGATAGCAAGGCCTCTCATGTATATGCCGCTGGAGCTCAAAGCAATAATAGCGCCACTAACCTGTAATGTACATAAATGAAAGTATCTTTTTAGACATTTATTCTCCGTATCATGAGTAAAATCCATGCATGAAAAATAAACATTCTGGTGGTCAACATAAAACGGAAAAAAATTCTTCGAAAACACATTATAGTTATTAGATATCTTGTAAAGAATGACATAATAGCTAGAGATTTTAGATCACAACTTCTTTTCAGCTTATTTTTGTGATTATCAACATTAGAAAAATAATACAAGAGTGTGAACATTAGGTAGCTCTTAGATTTATCAACGTAAGATATATCTACAGGAAAACTGAGTGGCCCGCACACATACAAGTGTGATGTCCACATGATAAGTACAAGGACAGATACAAATAATTATAGCAAAGTAAAATATGTAACACAACAGAAGATATAATGGATTGAGATTATCACCTCCACAAACTCAATAAAAGCTGTCTGAGTGGCATGGTTGTTATGACCCAAAAGCCTTACATGAGAAACCTATAATCCATTGAAACAAGGATACAAATGTATTATACTTGTTTTTTATTTCTCAAAAGTTAAAAAAAAATGAACACAATTATATATGACATTTTTTTGTTGAGTTTCCTAACCGAGCCAAAATATGTCTGGAAGAAGTCCTTTAGCTGAGAGGCAGTGACCTATATGTAAAATTTAAAAGTAAAGTATTAACACTAATACACAACATGTGCAAACAAATCCTTAGGCTATACACACCATATGTTCAATATTAGTGCAATATACTGTCCTTGAAGACCTCTCCTTTTCATCTTCAGACTGCAATAATATTGAACATTTTTTTTGCATGAGGTATTTCCATCTAAGAATCACTTAAGATTAAAGGATGTTTATGTTGTACATACCTGAGGAAGAAACAAATGCTTGATAGGCGTGATTGAAGTCCTAGAAGGTTCTACCTTCAGAGGGCGAAGTCCTATAATGATCCCATCAAGATGCAGCGCAACAACTGCATCCTCTGAAAATGTGTTAATGTTGGCTTTAGGTCTTATTTGTGAACTGCATTCTATAGTGATTTTTGATGAAAGTCAATATTTCAGCATGTGATATGGTAACTAACCCTGATGCCGAAACTCTATGAATGCGAAGCGAAAACTAGAAGTGGGGTCTCCACTAAGACGGAAATCTACAACCTATTGAGAAGAGTAAACAATGTTTTAGTCACATTGCTTATGTAATGGTACATAGCACTTACATTTATTTTCTTGTGTGGTGGAGAAGGGAACTAGAAACTTTTAAACTATTTATGTTAATGACATAACTACATGAAAATAGGAAGAACATCACCCAAATATGCTCAACACATTACCTCACCACAACCAATTGATGCCGTTAAACATGCTAATTAGATGAAATGTCGATAACATGAAAAACTATTGTGCTAAATAGCCATGTCCCATGCACGAGTACATTCTCATACCCCCAAGACGAATCCACACATAAAATGATTTTTTTTTCATCAATCACAATTGGCCACATCGGGTTCACCCATCTATTTAAGCTCGCACATGCATACATTACAAAATTAAAGCTTCCTCCCAGTACACCCTCACCCAAAACCCTCCACAATATAAGCCTAGATATAGCAAGCTATCTACAAGCTACGAGTTCCATATATGATTTACAACAATATTGACATAGAGAAATATGCTATAGCAATTAAATTGCTAAACTAAACTAAGACATTTCTGAGATATATAATACATAAATATGCAAATAAAAGTAATATAGCCATCAATGTGTCAAGCATCTGAACTTTTTGCTGAGAAAGTCAAACATGTGATCTGATCGATGAAGAGCATAACCCACATGATCTTGTATTCTAAAAAAACTACATTGTAAATATAGCAATCTGTTCAAGACTATGCATATTTTTATCATGTTTAGAAGAGTGGGAATTAGACATACGACTCCGCATATCCCAAAGAGCCCAGCCAACATTTCTTCAGTGACCTGAAACAAACAAATGTCACATCCAAAAGTGATGCATTACGTTAGATTTGCAAGTTACAAGAAATATCACTTCTATTGCACATGGAAATAGCATTAATTCTTACAGTGTGATCAATATCACCAACATAAACTGTTCTTCTCACAAATTCTGCATCGTGGATCCTTTGAACCCGGTAAGAACACCTGGTCCTTCCCTGTTGTGAGTAGTTCCTAATCATCTGTAAAAATGTGTAATCCATCAAATTACCAAACGAGTAATGATACAACATCAAATTTGAAGAACAATATAACTAGGATGGCTCAGAAAATAACATTGTAGCCAATGCTGAACTGTGTTGCATAGTTGAAATGATCAGAAACTTTTCATAAATCAAAAAGAGAGGGATGTTTGAAGCGGCTAAGAATTACATACACCATATTGCTCAAAAAGAAAAATAATTGATCTGCTTTAGATATGCCAGAAAAAAAGGCAAACATGACATGGGCTAAAACATGGAAGAAACAAGCTTAGGTGAGACTCAAGCACAATCAATAATGAAAATTTAAGAAAATTATCATCAAGGTCTTGAGCGGATCAACTATGATCTGTCCACTTGGTAGAATGGAAAGCTTAAAACCCCAACAAGGAAACTCCAGAATGAAATCAAGAATGAAGATCGAGGACGAAAGAAGAAGTGCCGCAGGAAGGGACAAAAGTAAAATTGAAAACGAAGATGGATCTGCGTTCCTATAGGATATAGATATGAGATACGAGTACGTGGCAAGCACTCTGTCTCTTTAGCTTACTGATGATCTTCTCCAGGTCCTAGTTGGGACTGCATTGCCGATGTAGACGCCGGTGCCGCGGGGAGGGTAGCCTACCACCGTGAGGTCCTGCAAGTAGAGCCCCTGCGTCACGACGAACTCCGGCGCATCCGCCGAGAGCCCCCTCCTTGATCCGCCCCCATCGCGCCAGCACGGCACGAACTCCCTGGCGAGCGGGTTAAGCGCGGCGGCAGCGCCCGCGGGCAAAGACTCCTTGGCGAGTGGGTTCAGCACGTCGGCGGCGGCGCCCATGGGCACGAACTCCCTGGCAAGCGCGTTGAGCAGCGGGGTGGCCGCCGTGACTGTCCTCTGGACTGTCTGGTCCGCCGGCGTCGCACCGCTTCGTCGCACAGCGTCCATGGATGATCGAGCAGCCGAAGAGAAACGGTAGAGCTAGCACTGGAACTGGAGTGCTATCTCCGGCTTGTATTTATGCAGTACGCTCCTGCGCCGCGTGATCCTAAGGATCGAGGGCATAAGTCAACCGTAGACTGGCTGCAGAAGGGACAGCGCCGCGCCTTCCACGGCAGCTTCCCTGACGTCAGTTTCCACTTTCCGGATAACGTGTGGTCACGTACAAGGGTATGGTTACCACGCTCACTGACATGCGGGGCCGAAAAGGCTGTGGGGCCACAACTGTAGGAAGAATAGTTGCGGTGCGTTGAGAGAGATGTGCGAGGCTAGGGGCGTGTTTGGTTGCCGTAGTCTACAGTACCTGCATTGCATAACCTTCTCAACTCAGCCTGACTACAAATGCAGCCTCAAATGCACCGTCTGCAAGTTGTTTGGTTGTCTGCATGGGCTGAACCATACTGTCAGGTGTTTGGTTGCCTGCATGTTAGTGGACAAACCCAAGGCATGGTGTTTGTTTGTATGCAACGTCTCTGTGGTAACCTCTTTGGCTAGTTGGTGAGGTTACCGGCACACTTCGGCACAACCATGTACCACATATCATAAGCAGAGCAGAGCATAAATAGAGCATCAACTACTTAACAACATAGTTCAGATAACATATAGTATCACACATCATAACGATAGTTCAAACAGTTCAACGCATAAACCATAAAGCAGACTCGATAGGACTTAGGAAGGAGGTGCCCCGGCCCTAGTCCCTGGCGACGAAGGCTTCGTCGTGCTTCCCGCACTTTTTGACCACCTCAATGCCATCGTCGTCAAAGAAGATGACCTTGAGGGTGTCGGGAGTCAGGAGCTTGAACGTCACCATGTAGCCGATCTTGATCTGATGAACAATGGCGTAGGTGGCCCAACCCTGATCCAGGGTCACCCTGCCGTTCATCAGCTTCACCGTCACCCTCCAGGAGCAACCGGTGTTGTTCCTCAGCTTGAACTCCGTCGGCACTGCGGCGAAGTGCTTGGTGAAGTCCAGGGGCATGGGGATGCACTCAAGCTTTGGTGCAAGGATGACCTTGCAGAAATGACTTGGGCCACCCTCTTCATGGTAGTGGCCGTAGTTGCGGCGCTTGCTGCTCGGGGGCTCCTCCATGCGCTCGTCGTCGCCAACCGTTGGCGTCCTCGGTTCTTCCTCGGCGGTGGGTGGCAGCACCACCTCGGGCATTGGATGAACCGGCTGCTTGCCCTTGTTGTCAACGGCCGGGAGTACCTCCGTGCCCATCTCATTGCTCTCGTCGATCTGCACACGATTCATGGAGTCAGGCACAACACAGAGTTCATGGCTTATTAAGGAACATGTAGTTAAAACGGCATTACTGTCACTCTTCCTCCTCTCCATCACGCCTATATTTACTCTCCCTGCCCACAACTACTTACCCACCCCCTCTCCTCTCTCACTATCAACCTTCCTCCTCTCCATCGCCATGAGCTCCAGCTCTAGCTCCACCGCCAACCCCTTCCCTTGGGGTATTGGCTAGAGGGCCTTCTTCCTCGGGTGGTCGGCTGGTGACCGCACCAAGTTCGAGAACACCATGGAGGTGTGCTCGAACTTTGGCTCCATGCCTGACATGCAGAAGGAATCTGATGCAGTGCTCACGAGGGCCACTGCACAAGTGTTGAAGACGCTGATTCCTAACCCAGCAAAGGGCACGATGACAGTCGACATCATTCGCTGGGCCATGAATCGGGATGTCTCCGATGACGCTAAACAGAGGAATAGGTGGTCCAAGTACAAGAACTACTGGGCTCCTAATGACCGTCGTGCCGTAGTGTACTAGGAGACGGCAATCGTGTCGGCGGCGGTCATCGGTGGGGAGCCCAAGGAGGAGTAAGAACCGGTGCAGATGCTAGTGAGGGCGCTGGAGCCAGGCCGTCTTACCTGGCAGATCGACCTCGACTCCGCCGAGGACGACGACGACCCACCGCCCTGCACGGCGATGGACAAGAAGATTAAGGCCAACCACTTGACCCGCCGCTCCGCATGCCTCAATGGTCGCCGCGGTTAGCCAGTGTCTGTTGTGTACCCCCAATCCCCCAATTCCCCTTCTACTCCATCGACATCTACCTCTATTTTGATCTTGCATGAACAAGTATGAACTCGTATGAACTAGTATGAACTGCTATGCTTAATTTCCTCTATTCCCCATTCCCCTCTCCGTCGTGGATCAAATCTACCGCCGGATCGAATGCCAAAAAGTAGTGCATGATGAACAAAAAAGTGCTTACCGCCATTACAACGGGCCAGGTGATGATCCGCTCGCCGATGATGGAGTCCGGTGGTTTTTTTGCTCTCCTCTGATTCGCCGCCGATGGTGAGAGTTGGGAGAGTGGGGAGAGGTAGCGGTGAGGGGCGATGAGGCTAATAACTACCGATGCCTCGGGAAGCAACGCGGCTTCTCGAGTTTGGCCGCGCGCATGCAGCCGCCGCCGCCCACGTGCACCGCTCGGGCCTGACTCCGGAGAAACTGCCAACTCGATCGTGCCCAAGGAGCCAGGCCCAGGAGTGCTTTAAACATCGTGCCATGCAGGCCCAACAGTGTATACAGCCAACCAAACATGTCGTTTTCTTTACCTCATGCAGGCAACCAAACACGCCCTAGGCCGCGGAGGCGCGTCTGGACTCTCGACCCATGCTTGCATGCACGAAATCTTAGGGTACGCAGAGCGGTTTGAGCCGGCCTGTCAGTGATGTTTGAGCGTTCTTTCTTTTTCGTCAATATTTGGAATGGTAGCATCGCCTTACAATTTATCTGTTGTAATAACTACTTTTGTTTTGCGAAACACATAATTATAAATTTTTTCTTTGAAGGGAAAGCCTCTCGATGTTTATTTCTTATCCAACGGACTTACATTTTCTATTACAAAAGGCAAAATAATACTAGGGTCATCACCATCCCAAAATACTTTGTTTGACTCATACACAAATTTTGCAGAGGTAATATCACTAGTTGACACAGGGCGTAGATATTTGTCATGCCAGTTTGAGGTATGTAGGAATTGCAGATTGTGTGATTTCACTGATTTGTACATCATCTGAGTAGATCATTTCACTTATTATTGTGTATTGTGTTCATCTACAGGACAAGAGAAGTTGTGGTTATGTCAAATGGATTGACAAACCATGGCAGGGAAGGGGCATGAGTGTGATTGCTAATACTGATTGCAAGAAAGAGTTCCTGGAGGAGAGTCTAAAGGAGAAAGATGGTGAGATAGAAGGTATCAAGGAGAAGCATAGAATGGAGAAGAAAATGATTGGAAGATTACATAGAGAGCAACTACAATCAAGAGATAGGATGATTATGTTAGCGGTAGTAATGTACTTTGGTTTACATGCAATCATGTTTGCAATGGCTGGCAGGTCCTGATGTATGAATTAGCAATGTTGAACCTCTTCTTTTGGTGAACTAAGTGTGTTGTAGTAGCTACTTTGTGCGTGCATTGAATGAAAAGGGCAAGACAGTGAAGCTTCTAAATTCTACATGTTTTTCTTATATTTCATGTACTACAATGACTGAAGTTGAACCTGCATGATGTCTCCTTTGGGCAGTTGAACTAGGCCCCTATGCTCCTCCAAGGCGACTCCAAGGCGATTTTGCGCCGGTGGCCACTCCGGCCCCGGCGGACACCCCTCCTGTCGGCGGACACTCCGGCCCTGGCAGCCACCCTCCCTCAAGATGGCTCCCTTTGCCCTCAACTTTGATCGTGGCAGAAATTTCCAAGAAGATATGAGAAGCAAGTTTGGGCATCCAGTGGTATTTTCACCTGGTTTTCGCCAACGAGAGTTCACCTTGGTGGCTTTGTTCTGCAGATAAACTTTCAAACTTGATGTGCACACGGTTAGTGTCTCTCTCCTAGCCATGTTTGGTGGTTATGCTCAAGGCTTTAGGGTTCGTCATTTGAGAGATAGAACTTTCAAGTTTTCGGTTTCTTCAAAGTCCGTTGGTTTTGAGATCTACAATAAAGGTATAATTGTTGAACAAGATTTTGAAGTGGTTTTTAGTTTGTGGAACTTTGGTGGTCCAAATTAGCATAGGGAAGGTCTTGCTTATTACAGTGAGCTTGGTAAAGAGTGGACTTTGGTCGGTAGACCTGGCAAGGCCGTGTCAAACAACTCCGGTGATCGCCGGAGCTATAGCTCAGTGGTCAGAGACGGTAGATCGGTCTTCGAGCGGTTATCGGGTCCCATTCAAACCGGAGATAATCAAGGGGAGGCTTTCAATTCACTAGCTTTTAATTCTAATTTAAATAGGTATGATAATCCTCCCCAGGTGCCTCAACATAATAATCTTGGCACTTACGTTGTGTGTTTTGCATGCGGGGGGCAAGGACATTACACACGTAACTGCATGGCACTGAACCTTCCTGGGCTTTGGCCTTTTATCTAGTTTAGCTCTTTTCCGACCCACCCCCCCCCCCCCCCCGAACAGGCCTGGGCCGAGGGTGAGGTGGAGGCCTGGTTCAAATGTGTCGGCCCGACTATCCCGATTAGGCAGGTCTTTTCATTTATGGAGCTGGTCAAGGACCTATTTCCAAACTTCTAGCCGAGACCTTAGCCTGCCTCCTCGCATTCCTCTGCTCTTACCAACTCTGCTTCCACCTCGACGAGCTCGCCGTCTTCCTCACCGCTGATGGAGCAGGCATTGGTGGTCCGTTCATTGGAAGCGGCAGTCATGGCAAACATTCCTATAGACCCCGTTCCCTTCGTTCCTCATGGTTTCCAGATTCTTGAAGTAGAAGGGCGAACTGGGGTGTCCAGGGCAATCTTGCCGCATTGCCCAAGGATACATGAAGATTGGGCGATTGCTACCATTCAGCCGCACCCAAACGAGGTATTTTTTCCCAACTCTAGAGAAGTTCTTGAAGAGTTTTTCCAAGGAGTGGAGCAGGTTGGGTTCAGAGAAATCCAACCTTGCCCTTTTGGTGAAGCATATGTTCAGTTCTTGCATGTCAGAGATAGAGATCGTCTTATCAGGCAGAGCCCGCACCCTTTTGGTGATGTTTTCATTTCTTTCACTAAACACAATGAGGGCAGGAACTGGTGTAGGATTCATTTCAATAGAACCTGCTGGTTGCTGTTTATTGGAGTTCCATTTGATTACTGCAACACTGAAGACATTGCTGCTGCTATTGCCAAGTGGGGCACAATCATTAGCTGGGAAAGGGAATATGCTCTGAGAGGAAAGATTTTAGTTAAGGCCAGAGTGACTGATCTCATTGATATACCAAAAAACATTAGATGGTCTGAAGGAGAGTGTTTTGAAGAGGAATCCTGGACTAGTTCAGTTGAGGTTTTACTAGAAGAAATGCTGGGAGGGGGCCTTGCTGATGAGGACCCTATTCCACCTCCTAGTGTGGACCCACACCCAGTTCCACAACATGCCAATGATTTCCCAGGTTTTCAGCCAGTGCCACTTAACAATGAGCTAGCTCAGAATGAAGATTGGGATGACTGGGAGGAGTAGGAAGAGCAAGGACATTGGGCTTTTCCTCAGGCTAACAATCAAGATCCACCTCAACAGCAAGCATTACCACTACAGTTTCTCTATCAGATGGTATTTGGTCTAATACACACACTGCTAGTGAAGAGGTTAACCAAGGAGCTCCAGTTAATCCTATGGGTATGGGCCTACAAAATATTCTACTTGCATATCAAGCAGAAGGGGAAGAAGAAGATGTTGTTCAGCCAGGTAATGAGAACCTGGTTGCCGTTCAACAGCAGGGAGAAGTTGTTGTCCATCTGGTTTTACAAGAAGTCCAACAACCTTCACCAGTTTCAGAAGATGCTGCTGTTGATGAACCTGCTGGGAATGAGAGAAATATTGAATCTGTTATGCCACAAGGAGATCTAAACTTGGATAATGTTGCTGCTCCTGCTGATAACAATAGCACTCCTTTGGTGACTGAAACTGTGGTTGTCCACAAAGAGGCTGAGGAAATTCAGGGTTTTGCTGACAGGACTACAATGAAAGGCAAAGCTGATGTTCCTATTCCTCATGTTGGAACTTCAACTTATGGGCACAAAAAAGGTATGGAGAGGTATTCATTACCCAACTCTCCCTCTTTAATAGACATTCAAAAACTTGCTGAAAATCATACATTGGATATTATTGATGGTGCCCATTTGATTTCTAAAGAAGGTCTGGACCTCTAGATTCAGCATTTTGCTCCAGCTACACAGGGAGAAGTTACCACTTTCAAAATTTACATTCCTGTAAGTTGGTTTAATTTCATAATTTATCTTCTTCTGACACCTGATAGATTTGGTTGGGTAATGCATCTACTCAAATATGATCTGTGGAAAATGCTTACTGCCAATTATGACTCTGAAGAGACTATTCTGTTTCATATCCCTGATGGATGTGCTACTACACAGGCCCCAAGTTGTAAGGAGATAATGCTGGGCATGGGCAAGGAAAATGAGGACATTAGCCCTGCTGCTCATTCCTCAAGTGGTGTTGGAAGCCCACTTCCACAAGTGTCACCTAATAAGGTCTTCAACCTGCCACTTGGTGAAGCTGTCTCAAGGAAAAGAAGGGACAAAGAGCCTATGGTGGAAACTAAGGTAAGTAGGAGTGATAGAATTAAGAAAGATAATAATGGTTATAGAAGGAAATCCTGTGATGCTTCATCTTGCTTACCTTGTAATGCTATACCTCCCATTGTGCAAAATAAAGTGGTCAAAAACATGACAAAAGCTTTTTGCAAGGTATCTAAGGATGAGCTGCAGGAGAAACTTTCCAAGAGGCCCAAGAAAAAAGGTCAGGAGGATGTGGCCAAGGTTCCCAAGGCCACCGGTGCTACAAATCATACCAAGAGTGTTCCATGATGTGCTACTATCTTAATAATAGTCACAAGGTAGTAATGAGGAAGATTAGTTTACTGGTTGGGTTTAAGATGTTTTATGTGGCTGCTGTATTCAGAACATGTTTAATGTCTGATTGTGAGACTTGGCGGTGTCTATTGTTGCATGCTCTTTTGTACACTCCTCTAGAATCCTGGAACTATGTCTTGTATGAGAATGATGAAATCAGTCTGTTATCTTTTGGGGAAGAAATGTCACTTCAACTCACTTTGATGTTGGGTATGCATATATGTCCTTGTTGCTGCTTGAATGATACCACACACTCTTTTACTTCACAGAGCTCTAATTCTGAACTTTTGCTAAGCTGGGTTTTATACCAGGAGATGGAGCTTGGTATATCACAATATATAAACAGATAGTTTATCATGAATAGAAAAAGATCATGGAATATTTTGAACTGGAATGTTAGGCGTTTGAATGCCTCAGAAATAGCTGGCCATTAGACAAAAAATTGAGGAAAGTGTTGTTGGCATTTTATGCTTACAGGAAACAAAGAGAGAAAATTTTGATCTGGCCTATGTTCATAACTTCTGTCCACAGAGATTCAACAAATTTGAATACTTGCCCTCCATTGGGGTATCCGGAGGTATCTTGACTTCTTGGGATGGGAACATTTTTTCTAGAGAAATGTCGTTCCAAAATAAATTCTCCCTAAATATGCAATTCACTTGTACAACTACTCTTCGGCCATGGATTCTCACAAATATATATGGGCCTTGCAACACTGAAGAAAAAGTGGAACTCATTGATTGGTTTGCTAACATTCAAATGCCTAATGACGTTGACTGGATTGTAATGGGAGACTTTAATTTCATTAGATCACCTGAAGATAGAAACAGACCAGGTGGGGATGTTAATAAGATGCTACTTTTCAATGAAGCTATCAGTAATTTGGGATTAATTGAATTACCTCTTAAAGGTAGGCAGTTCAGCTGGAGCAACATGCAAGACAACCCTTTACTTGAGAAATTGGACTAGTTTTTTACCTCTGCAGCCTTGATGACAAGTTACCCTGATACCACTGCTCTACCACTAGCAAAACCCATTTCAGATCATCTACCATGTGTAATTAGAATTGGCACTAGCATCCCCAAGTCAGAGGTTTTCAGATTTGAGAACTATTACTTAAAGCAGAACTCTTTCAAAGATATAGTCCAAGCAGCATGGAACATTCCAGTTGGCTATTCTAACCCAACCAAGAAGATTAATGCCAAGTTCAAAAACTTGAGAAGAGCACTCAAACTCTGGGCCAAAAGTTTGTCTTGTCTTAAAAAGCAGATTGAGGAATTAAATGAATGTATTTTCTTGTGGGATTTCATGGAGGAATACAGAGAATTCACCGTGTTTGAGAACAATTGTATAAATATGTTGAAAGAATTCTTATTGACTGTCCTCAACAATCAGAAGATCTATTGGAAACAGAGAGGTAAAATCAAGGGTGTTAAATTGGGAGATGAGAACACAAAATTCTTTCATACAAAGGCCTCAATTAACCACATGCATAACAAAATTGCCATGCTCATGAATGAGGACCAAGTGGAAATTACTGAACATGAAGGAAAGGCAGCAATTCTTTGGGAGGCTTTTAAAAAGAGACTTGGACACTCCAATGGACATCCCATGCACTTTGATTTAAAGGATCTGTATGAGAACAGAGTGGACCCACAAGTTTTTAAAGATCTTGAGAAACCTTTCACTCAGGAGGAGATTGATGAGGTAGTTAAAAACTTACCCACTGACAAATCACCAGGGCCTGATGGATTTAATAATGAGTTTCTGAAAGCCTGTTGGGATATTATCAAAGAGGATGTTACTGATATTTTTTTGGCTTTTCATGCTGGTAATGTTAATCTGGAGAGCATAAACACTTCTTATATCACTCTCATCCCAAAAAAGGAAGTACCAGTCTCCGCTAATGATTTTAAACCAATATCTTTGCTTAATGGTGTCCTCAAAATCATTACAAAACTTCTGGCAAATAGGTTACAAAAAGTGATCCTCAAGCTGGTACACATCAATCAGTATGGATTTCTAAAGAGCAGAGTGATACAAGATTTTCTTGGTTGGGCCTATGAGTATATTCACCAGTGTCATAAATCAAAACATGAAATGCTAGTAATCAAGCTGGACTTTGAAAAGGCTTTTGACACTATTGAGCACCAAGCTATTAATGACATTCTGAGAGCTAAGGGTTTTGGAGAAAAGTGGATATCTTGGATGCAATTACTTTTCTCATCTGCTTCATTTGTTGTGATGTTAAATGGAGTGCCAGGGAAAAAATTCTATTGCAGAAGAGGAGTAAGGCAAGGGGACCCTCTTTCACCTTTAATCTTTGTGCTGGCAGCTAATTTGCTCCAATCTATTCTAAACAAAGCTATGAGCAGAGATCTAATCACACCACCACTCCAAGTGAACTCTTGCCCAGACTTCCCCATAGTGCAATGTGCAGATGATACACTAGTGCTCATGTAAGCTGATGCTAGACAGTTAGTGTGCGTCAAAGCTCTCCAAAATACTTTTGCATCTGCTACTGGACTAAAGGTTAACTATGGGAAATCAATCATGGTGCCCATAAACATTGCGGAAGACAGGGTTAGCATTTTCACGAATACTCTACAATGTGCCAGGGGACACTTTCCATTTACTTACCTGGGATTACCATTAGGGATTTACAAGCCAACTGTGGAGCAGTGTTCACCTATAGTTAATAGAATTGCTAAGAGGATTGCTGGTATTTCAACTTTTATGAATCAGGCAGGGAAGGTGCTGCTAGTTAAACCTATGCTGGCATCCTTAGCAGTCTACTTTATGTGCTGTTTGGACATTCCTATCACTATAAAGCACCAGATTATCAAATATTTGAGGCATTGTCTTTGGAGGAGTCCTGACATGGAAGATAGAAGACCAGCTCTTGTGGCCTGGCACACAGTCTACAGGCCAAAAAATCAGGGTGGACTGGGAGTCCTAGATATCTTCACACAAAATAAAACTTTGCTCATGAAGAATCTACACAAATTCTTTAATAGACATGATATTCCTTGGGTGAATCTAATTTGGGAAACTTACTACAGCAATGGTCAACTCCCAGGGGATGAAAAGGTGGGATCCTTCTGGTGGAAGTCAAACCTGGCCCTCATTGATCAGTTGAAAAGTATTGCCAGGTGCAATGTGGGTGATGGCAGAAGTGCTCTGTTCTGGGATGATATGTGGCATCATTATGTCCTCGAACACAAATTTTATCACCTTTACTCCTTTGTTAGAGGCCCACTCACAAATGTGCACCAAGTAATCAACACAGAGTATCTTCAAGACCTTTTCCACTTGCCTCTGACTACACAAGTATTGCCAGGTGCAATGTGGGTGATGGCAGAAGTGCTCTGTTCTGGGATGATATGTGGCATCATTATGTCCTCGAACACAAATTTTATCACCTTTACTCCTTTGTTAGAGGCCCACTCACAAATGTGCACCAAGTAATCAATACAGAGTATCTTCAAGACCTTTTCCACTTGCCTCTGACTACATGAGCATATGAGGAGTTCCTACAAATGGAAGACATTTGTATTTCTTTAAGGCAATCTGAGTACTTGGATGCAATGGCTACTTGGAGTTACATATGTGAAATGAATTTTATTCATCAATGAAAGCCTATAATGTGCTTATTGGACACAAACAAACTCCACCTCACTTCTCCTGGATTTGGAAAAGCTCTTGCCAACCTAAGCACACTTCTGGATGTTACTGCATGATAGAGTAAACACAAGGAATCTTTTGAGAAGGAAAAACTTTGAATTGGAAGTTTATAATTGTGCAGTGAGGGATTGCCAGCAAGAAGAAACTTTGCATCATCTTTTTTGGGGGTGTCCTTTTGTAAGCAGATGTTGGGATTTTATCTGTCCCACCAAAACACCAAATCTGTCTTTACGGGAAGCATACCAAGACCTCAAAGACAAGCTCAATTACCCTTTATTTATGGAGATCATCATTTTGGGATCATGGGCCATCTGGATATCCAGAAACAACAAAATCTTTGAGAATATCACACCTTCTTTTTGAGGCTAGAAATTTATATTCACAGAAGAGCTCAAGCTGCTGAAATTCGGGATAAAGAAGAAATATGAAGTGAAATTCTCTGCTTGGTTGGATACCTTGTTGTAATTAATTCCAGCCTCTTTTAGAGTTTTCTTTTTCTTTTTCTAGTTTCTTTTAGCTTTTTTCTTAGTTTCTCTCCTTTTTTTAGTTTCTTCTTCTTTTTCTTTTCTTTGGGCTTAGCTCAAGCCCTTAAGATAATTGCTCTGTTTCTGCCTTTTTTATTAATAAAAGTTGTAGTCAGGTGTTTACCCTACTGTTTATAGTCAAAAAAAAGTTGAACCTGCAGTTAACAGCAAGAAAGAATTTTGACAGCAAAATTGCAATTTGACAGCAAGAAAGAATTTTGACAGCAGATTTCAACTTGAATAGTAAATTTGACAGCAAATTTCAACTTGAATAGTAAATTTGACAGCAGATTTCAACTGGAATAGTAAATTTGACAGCATATTCAAATAACACTTGAATAGTGAATTGGAGTAACACAGATTTTTGATAGCAAAAAATTAAGAATCAATTTGATGCTTGCGTCATACGCCGGCGCTGGCAATACAAAATTGACAATCAATTTGACAACAAAAAGGAATTTTGACAACAAAATTGCAATTTGACAACAAATTTCAACTTGAATAATCATTTGACAACAGATTCACATAAGACTTGAATAATAAAATTTCAAAGCAGATTCACAAAACACTCGAACAATGAAAGATACTGCCAGCGTGCTTCATGTCAACATACTTAAGTGCATTACATATTCATTACATCAAAAGAGGCCTCTAAAAAGACTAATGAAGTTCATTGGTGAACTTAGTTGCATTCCATAAAGTTCAGTCATGAACTTCTGCATCCAACATGGGAATCTACATGTGCATGAAGTCATCATCCCACTCATCCCCTCCTGGTGCATTTTGTGTGATTGGCTCTTCCTCGGCTGCCACATGTGACCTATCTGAATCAGCTCCAAACATCAAGTTCCAAAATCGAGCCCTTGGTCCAGTCCTTCCTCCATTGTCATATAGAGTTCCTCTTCCACCATTTCCTCTTCCAGTTCCTCCTCTTATCCTTCCATTTCCTGCAAGCATGACAATTGATAAATTAGAATTGATAACAAATGACAACAATCTCATTCTTGCTGACTTGTAGATTTAAGAAAAATTACACCTCTTGTAGCATTTCCCCTCCCACCTCCTGTAGCATTTCCTCTACCACCTCCTCCAGCTTGCCTCTTCCTGCCTCTTGTATTATCACTTGTTTGGTGGCTAGATTGAGGCACATCCTCTGGAATATCTTTAGTAACACCCCTCCTCCTGACTCTTCCACTTGCCATAGCAGTTATCACTCTTGGTGGAGGAATGCTAGCTCTAGCTTGTGTAACAAATGAAGATTCAGGAAGAGGACCATGGTCCATGACTGGTTGATATGACATCCTCTCTTGTATATTGCAAACAATGCTCGAGAGTAGAGTTGAACATAAAGAGGCCTCAAATATAAACATAGCGGGTTCTAAAGTTTACCATTTGCTGCATGAGGTAAACCATTGATCCTGGTGTTTGAGATGGATCCATAGATGGATGAACTGTGTGTGGCATGATGTTCTGCAAATATAACAATTAGCAATTGCATAATTCATAAACTTCTGTCACAATATGAAGCAGGACATATTTAACTTACTGAAATTATGGATGGATCATCAAACTCCTCTTCTGAATCATCATCTGTAGCTACTGGGCCTCTCTATTTGTTTCTGCCCACTTTGTATTACGTTTCTTATTGTGATTTGCTGCTCCACAAACAGAACAGTGCATGGTTACACCATGTTTAGTCAGTTTCTTTCCCCCTTCCTTGTCAAGCTTCTCTTCTGGGTCTTTCTTTCTATTTCTCCTTGGTATACCCATCACCTTGGTGTACACAGGTGAGTACACATCCACTCCTTCCATCTTTTTCCAATGATCTTGGTCCCTCGTGGGCTTGATATTGAAACTATAAGATTTTTTGTAAATAGCTACTAAGTAGCATTCATGCACTAGGCTCTCAAGATCCATCCTCTCCTCTCTAGCACAAGCTATGGAATGATGACATGGAATCCCAGATAGCTCCCATCTTTTGTAGTCACAACTCTCATAGTTCAAATCAACAATATATGAATGGTTCATTGACGACACCATGAAAACCTTTCGACCAGCCGCTTGAACCATGTAGAAAGCAGCCCATTCAGTAAATTTGTCAAGATTCCTGTGTATTTTTGAGCACAATCTTTTATCCCATTTTATATCAGTGTCCACCTCCTTCTGCTTGTTGTACATCCTGGTTGATCTATAAACGAATTTCCGGTGAAGTCTCCTGTGCTAAATTTAGAAGACATTGAATGGAAAACCCTTGTTATGCACTGGTCTCATTATGAGGATGAGGTACTGTCTATGATATCGCATGACAATTTGAACTTCTGCTTTTCCGCATGTGCCTTATGGATCTTTTTTGCAGGAAATCTGCTCGAAAAAGAATTCTAGTTTGAAAAAAACGATAGGCTATCGCAAATATGCTGCCCGCTGCTTTGGTCTTCTTAGTACATGTTGTCCTGTATCACTGTACTTTCATATATACCTGGTTCATTATGTGACAACAGTATGCATGATAGCTTGCTTATCAATTGTTCGCTCCCAATTATCTGATCTGTATGAATGGTTACATTAGTGTAGAATATATCCAATGCTAATAATTTTTTTAGCTCTAAATTGTTCTTGTAAGTACCAGCTGTCCTTTATCAGTGTACTTATATTGACAGGTAGTTGTTCATGTACCATCACTCTGCAACTTATTTTCCTTTGCCCTCCATTTTCTACACATCATATCTATATTTACTCTTACCATAAGGTTGGATAAGACTGATGGTACTGAAGAAGTTTAGCTCTGCATTGCTCTTGGCTGTACCTTTTGCCTGTATCGTTGTACTTACATCTATAGCTACTTGGTTATATAGCATCACTCTTCATCTTATCTTAAATATTCTCCATTTTTTCTTATATTCTCACATCTATATTTACTCTTAACAAAATGTAGAATAAAGGCAATGCTTATGAAGAAGATTCTGTGGTAAACTTCTTGAATTTCCCCTCCATCAGAATGGACAAGGGCTTTATAGATCCTGCCTTCACCAATAATGTAAGTTTGTCCTTCTCAAGCCTTCAAACTTTGTTGTATATATTTGGTTAGGCATGACTGCAATAGCTGTTCTAACTGCATGTTTAAAGTTTATTATGTTGTTTAAACAAAAGTTTGTCCTTCTCAATTTAAGTTTTCAGTTGTACAACCAAGTTCCTTCTTCATGCCATGTAAATTAAACTATACAGAGCAAGTGATCTTATTTTGCCAATCTGAAATGGGTAAATTGACAGCACACTAACCATTGATACTTATGAGCTCTTGATCTGTAATCCAGTGGTGTCGTGACGCTGCCAACTCCTTCACAATGTCATTTCCTGCCATGTCTTGACCTGAACAATACCATATTGTGTTAATGCTATTTTAAACTGTGTCACTTTATTCGTCAGTAAGAAATGTGATGAATTGTCAGACTTATACTTATATGTGCGAAACCTGTCATCTGACTGCTTGTTTATCTTTCAGAGTGAGGAGGATATAAGTGTCAAACAAGTGCAGTCTCATCAGCTGCTCAACTGCTTGCGCTGCAGCTCCCGAGCAGGGCTAACCTTTCTTGAACTCTATTGAAGTGCTGTCGGTTTTGTATATTATTTTGTCGACGTGTTTAATTGCACTGGTGGCGATCTTTGATGCCCAGTGTATGTAATCTGTTGTCTACTTGTGCTTTATTATCATAGTGGCGAACTTTGATGCCCAATGGATGTAATATGCCGTAATTTGTTTATTGTATAGTCTAGGTTTTTTTTCTTATTCACGATGATGCAGTTATTTTACTGTATATATATCCTGTCTTCGTAGTAAACCGGCCAAACCGTAAAATTACGGTACATAATCGGGCCGTCTTGCAAATTACTATGTATGATCCGCATCATGGGCCCTATCATCTTGGTCCGTTAACAGGCCTAAATGTAAACTGGCCCACTAGTAGATTCGGGCCTTTAATAGGCCGAGTAAACCGCCAGCCCTATTTTCCCAAGAAAACTCGATGGGCTTTTAGGAGGCCGAAAAGTAGGTTGAGCCTGAAACGTGCCGAACAGCTCACGGGCCGGCAGCAGGCCGAAATAGACCCCGACCCATGATTGTGCCAATCAAATCATGGGCTTATAACAGGCCAAAATTGTCTAGGTCCTTGTTTGGCCCAATCAGATTATCGGCTGTGAGCAGGCCGGATAGAAACGGGGCCGTAGTTAGGCCCAACTATATGACGGGCTTTTAACATGCCGAAATATATATAGGGCCGAAATGTTAAACGGGCCTTTAATAGGCCAAATATAATATGAGGCCGAATTACTAAATGGCCCTTTATCAAGTGGGCCCAAAAGCATAGCATCCAGTTGACGGGCCGAATCTGATATGGGCCATAATTTAGTCCAAAGCCTCTCAAAGGGCCAGACCTGATCTGGGCCGTAATTTGGCCAGAACGTGGGAGGCTTTTAATGGGCCGGATCTCATATCGGCCTTTTTTAGGCCCGTAACGTGGCAGACTGTTAATGGAACGGATCAAATATGGGCCGACATTTGGCCCAAAACATGGCAGCCTGTTAATGGGCCGGCCTACTAGTGTCATCAAAATCTTTTGGGCCTTCAGCTGGGCCATCCCATTATGGGCGGCGGAATCTCGTGGGCCTTTAGCTGGGCCGGCCCATTATGGTCCGCAAAGTCTTGGGGGCCTTTAGCTGGGCCGACCCATTATGGCCTGTAAAATCTAGCGGGCCTTTAGCTGGGCCGGCCCATTATGGCCCGCAAAAACTTATGGGCCTTTAGCTAGGCCGCCCCATTATGGCCCGCAAAATCTCATGGGCCTTTTGCTGGGCCGGCCCATTATGGACCGCAAAATCTTGTGGGCCTTTAGTTGGGCCGGCCCATTTAAACTTTATGGGCCACTTTTGGGCTGGTCCACGTTGTCAACATTTCATAAGTGCATCTCGCCCATTGGATGAGTGACACTTGTGCCAACGGGGAGCTGACACGTGTTTCCTCCAGCCAATGATGATTTTACACGTGGAAAATCCCCATTGGTCTGGGCTGTTAACGGGTTATCGGGTCCAAAACCGGACCTGATAGCTTAACGGTGTTCCGTTACGGTGGATGCCACGTGTCGGTCACCCTTGACGAAAGCTCTTCTGTGACACGCGATTTATTGTCATGGAAGTGGACACTTCCGTGATGATAATTTTGCTAATATCATGGAACACTTCTACGACAGCACAGGTATGACTATCTTGATTCTGTCATAAATTCGTCATGGATGTACATGCATGACAAAAATGGCGACCTACTATGACAAACACGTATCATCACGGAAGTATATTTTTTTGTAGTGAATCACACAAGCAAGCAAGAGATGCAACACAAAATAAGCTTGCACAAGTAAAGGTACGAGATAACCAAGAGTGGAGCCGGTGAAGACGAGGATGTGTTACCGAAGTTCCTTCCCTTTGAGGGGAAGTACGTCTCCATTGGAGCGGTGTGGAGGCACAATGGTCCCCAAGAAGCCACTAGGGCCACCGTATTCTCCTCACGCCCTCACACAATGCGAGATGCCATGATTCCACTATTGGTTCCCTTGGAGGCGGTGACCGAACCTTTACAAACAAGGTTGGGGCAATCTCCACAACTTAATTGGAGGCTCCCAACACCACCATGAAGCTTCACCACAATGGAATATGGCTCCGCTATGACCTCAACCGTCTAGGGTGCTCAAACACCCAAGTGTAACAAGATCCGCAAGGGATTAGTGGGGGGAATCAAATTTCTCTTGGTGGAAGTGTAGATCAGGGCTTTCTCAACCAATCCCTAGAAAATCAACAAGTTTGATTGGCTAGGGAGAGAGATCGGGCAAAAATGGAGCTTGGAGCAATAATGGAGTTTGGGGATGGAAGAGGTAAGTCTTATTGGAGAATAGGACCCCTTTATATGGGGAGGACACATCCAACCGTTATGCAACCCGCAGCCCGCATCTGGGCGGTACTACCGTTGCTGGAGCGGTAGTACCACTACCACAGCGGTACTACCACTGTGGCAAGCAAGCATAGGGCAACCAGGGCCCAGGGAGAAGAAGTACACGCACTAGGGCGGTACTACCGCCCTGAGGGTGGTACTACCATCGATGGGCGGTACTGCCGCTTCCTAAAGCCGCTGGAGAATAGGGGAGGGCAGCGAGCTGAGCGGCAGTTGGAGCGGACGTAGGAGCGGTACTACCGCGCCCAACTGTCGTCCCTATTAACGCTCCCTAGCGTGGTCCTTTACGGAAACCCGACAAGAAAAAACGAGGCCACAACAGGGGCGGTAGTACCAGCGGCACTAACAAGCGGTACTACATCCGATAAGCGGTACTACCGCCCTAGCCGCGGTACTACCGCTTAGCACAAAGTACCCCTTGTTTTGCATATCACGGAAACTCCAAAGAAGCAAGAAGAAGGCGAGGGTGCAAGGAGAATGTGAACATGATGATTCCACCCATACTCTTCTAAAATGAATCCCCTCTTGATAGTACGGTTATCCCTACGACTCAACTCCACCGAAAAGAAACGAAGGAAAATATACACGTAGATAACCTGAAAAGCTTAATGCTCACGATTAGTCCACAAACGTATTGTCATCAATCACCAAAACAACCGGGGAAAATAATTCCCTAACAGAGGTGGTTCACCAAGTAATGGTGTTGGCTTAGGGACACAATCATGGAGAACTGGTCGTATGTGGTCGCTTCGCTTTCCGTGTTAATTGTGAAGTAGAAGCACATAGTGATGATATTCCCATTTTTCGGGGGAAATACGATATTTCCTTGAATCAGTAGCATATTTCAGTTACTCTTCTCTCAGAGAAATCAAGACATCATATAATGGATAATTCCCAGTAGACATTTTTGCTCGAGCTGGGATGATCACTAGACTTTCTCTTGCTCACTGTCCAAGGGAAGCTAATCGGGTAGCGCACCATCTTGCAAAATTGAGGCAATATCACTGGTGGTGCCTAAAGTTCCCCAGATGTTCAGTTTGGTCCCTCAACTTGTAAAATACACATAATGATGCTAAAACTTGGCACTTTAGTTCAAATACGGTGCCAAACACGTTTGTCTATGGATTTGCTGCTAACTGGCCTTGACAACATGGCGTGGGACCCCCTGTCAACCACTAGAGGGGCGTGTGCCCGCGCCGCCGCTGGCCTTTTTCTGAAAAACCCCTTGGACTAATGTTTCTCGCTTAGAAAAGCTCATTGATCGGTGGGACAGGGCATCCCGCACAGTTTTTTTTCCATGTCATCTCCTGTTTCGTTGCGTCTTGAAAATCAATACATGCATGTTTGTCTACCTCGTGCGTGTTGGGGAACGTAGTAATTTCAAAAAAATTCCAATGCACACGCAAGATCATGGTGATGCATAGCAACAAGAGGGGAGAGTGTTGTCTACGTACCCTCGTAGACCGAAGCGGAAGCGCTGACGCAACGTAGAGGAAGTAGTCGTACGTCTTCCCGGTCCAACCGATCCAAGCACCGTTACTCCGGCACATCTGAGTTCTTGACACACGTACAGCTCGATGACGCACCCCGGGCTCCGATCCAGCAAAGCTTCGGGGAGGAGTTCTGTCAGCACGACGGCGTGGTGACGATCTTGATGTTCAACCGTCGCAGGGCTTCGCCTAAGCACCGCTACAATATGACCGAGGTGTAATATCGTGGAGGGGGGCACCGCACACGGCTAAGGAACGATCACGAAGATCAACTTGTGTCTATGGGGTGCCCCCCCGCCCCCGTATATAAAGGATCAAGGGGGGAGGCTGGCCGGCCCCTTGGGGCGCGCCAAGGAGGAGGAATCCTCCTCCTAGTAGGAGTAGGACTCCTCCTTTCCTACTCCTACTAGGAGGGGGAAGGAAGGGGGAGAGGGGGGAAGGAAAGGGGGGCGCCGCCCCCCCTCCTAGTCCAATTCGGACCAGAGGGAGAGGGGGCACGCGGCCCACCCTGGCCGCCCCTCTCTCTTCCCACCAAGGCCCATGTGGCCCATTAACTCTCCCGGGGGGTTCCGGTAACCCCCCCGGCACTCCGGTTTTCTCCGAAATCACCCGGAACAATTCCGGTGTCCGAATCGTCCAATATATCAATCTTTATGTCTCGACCATTTTGAGACTCCTCGTCATGTCCGTGATCACATCCGGGACTCCGAACAACCTTCGGTACATCAAAATACATAAACTCATAAAGAAATTGTCATCGTAACTTTAAGCATGCGGACCCTACGGTTTGAGAACAATGTAGACATGACCGAGACACGTCTCCGGTCAATAACCAATAGCGGAACCTGGATGCTCATATTGGTTCCTACATATTCTACGAAGATCTTTATCGGTCAGACCGCATAACAACATACGTTGTTCCCTTTGTCATCGGTATGTTACTTACCCGAGATTCGATCGTCGGTATCCAATACCTAGTTCATGAAGGAAATATGCCCTAGAGGCAATAATAAAGTTATTATTTATTTCCTCATATCATGATAAATTTTTATTATTCATGCTAGAATTGTATTAACCGGAAACATGATACATGTGTGAATACATAGACAAAACTATGGTCACTAGTATGCCTCTACTTGACTAGCTCATTAATCAAAGATGGTCATGTTTCCTGACCATAGACATGTGTTGTCATTTGATTAGTGGGATCACATCATTAGAAGAATGATGTGATTGACATGACCCATTCTGTTAGCCTAGCACTTGATCGTTTAGTATACTGCTATTGCTTTCTTCATGACTTATACAAAGTTCCTGCAACTATGAGATTGTGCAACTCCCGTGTACCGGAAGAACACTTTGTGTGCTACCAAACGTCACAACGTAACTGGGTGATTATAAAGGTGCTCTACAGGTGTTTCCGAAGGTTCATGTTGAGTTGGCATAATTCGAGATTAGGATTTGTCACTCTGATTGTCAGAGAGGTATCTCTGGGCCCTCTCGGTAATACTCATCACTTAAGCCTTGCAAGCGTGTAACTAATGAGTTAGTTATGAGATGACGTATTACAGAACGAGTAAAGAGACTTGCCGGTAACGAGATTGAACTAGGTATTGGATACCGACGATCAAATCTCGGGCAAGTAACATACCGATGACAAAGGGAACAAAGTATATTGTTATGCGGTTTGACCGATAAAGATCTTCGTAGAATATGTAGGAACCAATATGGGCATCCAGGTCCCGCTATTGGTTATTGACCAGAGACATGTCTCAGTCATGTCTACATCGTTCTCGAACCGTAGGGTCCGCACGCTTAAGGTTTCGATGATAATTATATTATGAGTTTATGTATTTTGATGTACCGAAGTTTGTTCGGAGTCCCGGATATGATCACAGACATGACGAGGAGTCTCGAAATGGTCGAGACATAAAGATTGATATATTGGACGGATATATTTGGACACCGGAAAGGTTCCGGAAGAGTTTGGGAATATACCGGAGCTCCGGGAGGTTACCGGAAGCCCCCGGGAAGTATATGGGCCTTATTGGGCCCATGTAGGAGGAAGGGAGAAGGAGCAAGGGAGGGGGGCGCCCCCCCCCCAAGCCCAATCCGAATTGGGGAGGGGGGCCGGCACCCCCTTTCCTTTCTCCTTCCCCCTCTTCCTTTCCTACTACTAGTACTCCTTCCTACTACTAGTACTCCTTCCTTCCCCCTCCAAATAAGATTAGGAAAAAGAGGGGAAACCTACTTGGAGTAGGTTTCCTCCTCCTATGGCGCGCCCCCTCCTTGGGCCGGCCACCTCCTCCCTCCCTCCTTTATATACGGGGTAGGGGGGCACCCTAGAACACACAAGTTGATCATTGATCGTTCCTTAGCCGTGTGCGGTGCCCCCCTCCACGATATTACACCTCGGTCATATTGTAGCGGTGCTTAGGCGAAGCCCTGCGACAGGAGAACATCAAGATCGTCACCACGCCGTCGTGCTGACAGAACTCCCCCTCGGTGTCTCTACTGGATTGGAGAACGAGGGTGCGTCATCGAGCTGTACGCGTGTTAAGAACTCGGAGGTGCCGGAGTAACAATGCTTGGATCGGTCGGACCAGGAGGACGTATGACTACTTCCTCTACGTTGCCTCAACGCTTCCGCTTCGGTCTACGAGGGTACGTAGACAACACTCTCCCCTCGTTGCTATATCATCACCATGATCTTGCGTGTGCGTAGGAAATTTTTTGAAATTACTACGTTCCCCAACAGTGGCATCCGAGCCTAGGTTTTATGCGTTGATGTTATTTGCACGAGTAGAACACAAGTGA
The DNA here is from genome assembly GCA_963921465.1 of Triticum timopheevii. Taxonomy (NCBI): domain Eukaryota; kingdom Viridiplantae; phylum Streptophyta; class Magnoliopsida; order Poales; family Poaceae; genus Triticum; species Triticum timopheevii. Next base: position 312,763,745 of record OY997270.1, on the reverse strand, counting down.
GTTGTGGACGATACAAGTCATACTGCCTACCAGCATGTCATACTTTGGTTCAGCGGTATTGTTGGATGAAGCGGCCCGGACCGACATTACGCGTACGCTTACACGAGACTGGTTTTACCGCCGTGCTTTGCACACAGGTGACTAGCGGGTGTCTGTTTCTCCAACTTTAGTTGAACCGAGTGTGGCTATGCCCGGTCCTTGTGAAGGTTAAAACGGAGTCTATTTGACAAACTATCGTTGTGGTTTTGATGCGTAGGTAAGAACGGTTCTTGCTAAGACCGTAGTAGCCACATAAAATTTGCAACAACAAAGTAGAGGACGTCTAACTTGTTTTTGCAGGGCATGTTGTGATGTGATATGGCCAAGACATGATGCTATATTTTATTGTATGAGATGATCATGTTTTGTAACCGAAGTTATCGGCAACTGGCAGGAGCCATATGGTTGTCGCTTTATTGTATGAAATGCAAACGCCCTGTAATTGCTTTACTTTATCACTAAGCGGTAGCGATAGTCGTAGAAGCAATAGATGGCGTAAACGACAACGATGCTATGATGGAGATCAAGGTGTCGCGCCGGTGACGATGGTGATCACGACGGTGCTTCGGAGATGGAGATCACAAGCACAAGATGATGATGGCCATATCATATCACTTATATTGATTGCATGTGATGTTTATCCTTTATGCATCTTATCTTGCTTTGATTGACGGTAGCATTTTAAGATGATCTCTCACTAAAATTATCAAGAAGTGTTCTCCCTGAGTATGCACCATTGCCAAAGTTCGTCGTGCCGAGACACCACGTGATGATCGGGTGTGATAAGCTCTACGTCCATCTACAACGGGTGCAAGCCAGTTTTGCACACGCAGAATACTCAGGTTAAACTTGACGAGCCTAGCATATGCAGATATGGCCTCGGAACACGGAGACCGAAAGGTCGAGCGTGAATCATATAGTAGATATGATCAACATAATGATGTTCACCATTGAAAACTACTCCATCTCACGTGATGATCGGTTATGGTTTAGTTGATTTGGATCACGTGATCACTTAGATGACTAGAGAGATGTCTGTCTAAGTGGGAGTTCTTAAGTAATATGATTAATTGAACTTAAATTTATCATGAACTTAGTACCTGATAGTATCATTGCTTGTCTATGTTTGTTTGTAGATAGATGGCTCGTGCTGTTGTTCCGTTGAATTTTAATGTGTTCCTTGAGAAAGCAAAGTTGAAAGATGATGGTAGCAATTACACGGACTGGGTCCGTAACCTGAGGATTATCCTCATTGCTACACAGAAGAGTTACGTCCTGGAAGCACCGCTGGGTGCCAGGCCTGCTGCTGATGCAACTGACGACGTTAAGAACGTCTGGCAGAGCAAAGCTGATGACTACTCTATAGTTCAGTATGCCATGCTTTACGGCTTAGAACTGGGTCTTCAACGATGTTTTGAACGTCATGGAGCATATGAGATGTTCCAGGAGTTGAAGTTAATATTTCAAGCAAATGCCCGGATTGAGAGATATGAAGTCTCCAATAAGTTCTACAGCTGCAAGATGGAGGAGAATAGTTCTGACAGTGAACATATACTCAGAATGTCTGGATATAACAATCATTTGATTCAACTGGGAGTTAATCTTCCTGATGATAGTGTCATTGACAGAATTCTTCAATCACTGCCACCAAGCTACAAGAGATTTGTGATGAACTATAATATGCAAGGGATGAACAAGACTATTCCCGAGCTCTTCGCGATGCTAAAAGCCGCGGAGGTAGAAATCAAGAAGGAGCATCAAGTGTTGATGGTCAACAAGACCACTAGTTTCAAGAAGAAGGGCAAAGGGAAGAAGAAGGGGAACTTCAAAAAGAACGGCAAGCAAGTTGCTGCTCAAGAGAAGAAACCCAAGTCTGGACCTAAGCCTGAAACTGAGTGCTTCTACTGCAAGCAGACTGGTCACTGGAAGCGGAACTGCCCCAAGTATTTGGCGGATAAGAAGGATGGCAAAGTGAACAAAGGTATATGTGATATACATGTTATTGATGTGTACCTAACTAGAGCTCGTAGTAGCACCTGGGTATTTGATACTGGTTCTGTTCCTAATATTTGCAACTCGAAACAGTGACTACGGAATAAGCGAGCACTGGCCAAGGACGAGGTGACGATGTGCGTGGGAAATGGTTCCAAAGTCGATGTGATCGCCGTCGGCACGCTACCTCTACATCTACCATCGGGATTAGTTTTAGACCTAAATAATTGTTATTTGGTGCCTACGTTGAGCATGAACATTATATCTGGATCTTGTTTGATGCGAGACGGTTATTCATTTAAATCAGAGAATAATGGTTGTTCTATTTATATGAGTAATATCTTTTATGGTCATGCACCCTTGAAGAGTCGTCTATTTTTATTGAATCTCGATAGTAGTGATACACATATTCATAATGTTGAAGCCAAAAGATGCAGAGTTGATAATGATAGTGCAACTTATTTGTGGCACTGCCGTTTAGGTCATATCGGTGTAAAACGCATGAAGAAACTCCATACTAATGGACTTCTGGAATCACTTGATTATGAATCACTTGGTACTTGCGAACCGTGCCTCATGGGCAAGATGACTAAAACACCGTTCTCCGGAACTATGGAGAGAGCAACAGATTTGTTGGAAATCATACATACAGATGTATGTGGCCCGATGAATGTTGAAGCTCGTGGCGGATATCGTTATTTTCTCACCTTCACAGATGATTTAAGCAGATATGGGTATATCTACTTAATGAAACACAAGTCTGAAACATTTGAAAAGTTCAAAGAATTTCAGAGTGAAGTGGAAAATCATCGTAACAAGAAAATAAAATTTCTACGATCTGATCGTGGAGGAGAATATTTGAGTTACGAGTTTGGTTTACATTTGAAACAATGTGGAATAGTTTCGCAACTCACGCCACCTGGAACACCACAAAGAAATGGTGTGTCTGAACGTCGTAATCGTACTTTACTTGATATGGTGCGATCTATGATGTCTCTTACCGATTTATCGCTATCATTTTGGGGTTATGCTTTAGAGACGGCCGCATTCACGTTAAATAGGGCACCATCAAAATCTGTTGAGACGACGCCTTATGAACTGTGGTTTGGCAAGAAACCAAAGTTGTCGTTTCTTAAAGTTTGGGGCTGCGATGCTTATGTGAAGAAACTTCAACTAGATAAGCTCGAACCCAAATCGGAGAAATGTGTCTTCATAGGATACCCAAAGGAAACTGTTGGGTACACCTTCTATCATAGATCCGAAGGCAAAACATTCGTTGCTAAGAATGGATCCTTTCTAGAGAAGGAGTTTCTCTCGAAAGAAGTGAGTGGGAGGAAAGTAGAACTTGATGAGATAACTGTATCTACTCCCTTATTGGAAGGTAGTTCATCACGAGAACCGGTTCCCGTGACAACCACACCAATTAGTGAGGAAGCTAATGATATTGATCATGAAACTGCAAATCAAGTTTCTACTGAACCTCGTAGGTCTACCAGAGTAAGATCCGCACCAGAGTGGTACGGTAATCCTATTCTGGAAGTCATGTTACTTGACCATCATGAACCTACGAACTATGAGGAAGCGATGATGAGCCCAGATTCCGCAAAATGGCTGGAGGCCATGAAATCTGAGATAGGATCCATGTATGAAAACAAAGTATGGACTTTGGTCGACTTGCCTGATGATCGGCAAGCCATTGAGAATAAATGGATCTTTAAGAAGAAGACTGACGCTGATGGTAATATTACTGTCTATAAAGCTCGACTTGTTGCGAAAGGTTTTTGACAAGTTCAAGGGGTTGACTACGATGAGACTTTCTCACCCGTAGCGATGCTTAAGTCTGTCCGAATCATGTTGGCTATTGCTGCATTTCATGATTATGAAATTTGGCAAATGGATGTCAAGACTGCATTCTTGAATGGATTTCTAGAAGAAGAGTTGTATATGATGCAGCCGGAAGGTTTTGTTGATCCAAAAGGTGCTGACAAAGTGTGCAAGCTCCAACGTTCCATTTATGGACTGGTGCAAGCATCTCGGAGTTGGAATAAACGTTTTGATAGTGTGATCAAAGCATATGGTTTTATACAGACTTTTGGAGAAGCCTGTATTTACAAGAAAGTGAGTGGGAGCTCTGTAGCATTTCTAGTTTTATATGTTGATGACATATTATTAATTGGAAATGATATAGAATTTCTGGATAGCATAAAGGGATACTTGAATAAAAGTTTTTCAATGAAAGACCTCGGTGAAGCTGCTTACATATTAGGCATCAAGATCTATAGAGATAGATCGAGACGCTTAATAGGACTTTCACAAAGCACATACCTTGACAAAATATTAAAAAAGTTCAATATGGATCAGGCAAAGAAAGGTTTCTTGCCTGTGCTACAAGGTGTGAAGTTGAGTCGAACTCAATGCCCGACCACAACAGAAGATAGAGAGAAAATGAAAAGTGTTCCCTATGCTTCAGCCATAGGCTCTATCATGTATGCAATGTTGTGTACCAGACCTGACGTATGCTTAGCAATAAGCTTAGCAGGGAGGTACCAAAGTAATCCAGGAGTGGATCACTGGACAGCGGTCAAGAACATCCTGAAATACCTGAAAAGGACTAAGGATATGTTTCTCGTATATGGAGGTGACAAAGATCTAGTCGTAAATGGTTACGTCGATGCAAGCTTTGACACTGATCCGGACGATTCAAAATCGCAAACCGGATACGTGTTTTTATTAAACGGTGGAGCTGTAAGTTGGTGCAGTTCTAAACAAAGCGTCGTGGCGGGATCTACATGTGAAGCGGAGTACATAGCTGCTTCTGAAGTAGCAAATGAAGGAGTCTGGATGAAGGAGTTCATTTTCGATCTAGGTGTCATACCTAGTGCATCGGGACCAATGAAGATCTTCTGTGACAATACTGGTGCAATTGCCTTGGCAAAGGAATCCAGATTTCACAAGAGGACCAAGCACATCAAGAGACGCTTCAATTCCATTCAGGACCAAGTCCAAGTGGGAGACATAGAGATTTGCAAGATACATACGGATTTGAATGTTGCAGACCCGTTGACTAAGCCTCTCTCATGAGAAAAACATGATCAGCACCAAGACTCCATGGGTGTTAGAATCATTACTATGTAATCTAGATTATTGACTCTAGTGCAAGTGGGAGACTGAAGGAAACATTCCCTAGAGGCAATAATAAAGTTATTATTTATTTCCTCATATCATGATAAATGTTTATTATTCATGCTAGAATTGTATTAACCGGAAACATGATACATGTGTGAATACATAGACAAAACTATGGTCACTAGTATGCCTCTACTTGACTAGCTCATTAATCAAAGATGGTCATGTTTCCTGACCATAGACATGTGTTGTCATTTGATTAGTGGGATCACATCATTAGAAGAATGATGTGATTGACATGACCCATTCTGTTAGCCTAGCACTTGATCGTTTAGTATACTGCTATTGCTTTCTTCATGACTTATACAAAGTTCCTGCAACTATGAGATTGTGCAACTCCCGTGTACCGGAAGAACACTTTGTGTGCTACCAAACATCACAACATAACTGGGTGATTATAAAGGTGCTCTACAGGTGTTTCCGAAGGTTCATGTTGAGTTGGCATAATTCGAGATTAGGATTTGTCACTCTGATTGTCAGAGAGGTATCTCTGGGCCCTCTCGGTAATACTCATCACTTAAGCCTTGCAAGCGTGTAACTAATGAGTTAGTTATGAATGACGTATTACATAACGAGTAAAGAGACTTGCCGGTAACGATATTGAACTAGGTATTGGATACCGACGATCAAATCTCGGGCAAGTAACATACCGATGACAAAGGGAACAAAGTATGTTGTTATGCGGTTTGACCGATAAAGATCTTCGTAGAATATGTAGGAACCAATATGGGCATCCAGGTCCCGCTATTGGTTATTGACCAGAGACATGTCTCAGTCATGTCTACATCGTTCTCGAACCGTAGGGTCCGCACGCTTAAGGTTTCGATGATAATTATATTATGAGTTTATGTATTTTGATGTACCGAAGTTTGTTCGGAGTCCCGGATATGATCACGGACATGACGAGGAGTCTCGAAATGGTCGAGACATAAAGATTGATATATTGGACGGATATATTTGGACACCGAAAAGGTTCCGGAAGAGTTTGGGAATATACCAGAGCTCCGGGAGGTTACCGGAACCCCCCGGGAAGTATATGGGCCTTATTGGGCCCATGTAGGAGGAAGGGAGAAGGAGCAAGGGAGGGGGGCGCACCCCCCCAAGCCCAATCCGAATTGGGGAGGGGGGCCGGCCCCCCCTTTCCTTTCTCCTTCCCCCTCTTCCTTTCCTACTACTAGTACTCCTTCCTACTACTAGTACTCCTTCCTTCCCCCTCCAAATAAGATTAGGAAAAAGAGGGGAAACCTACTTGGAGTAGGTTTCCTCCTCCTATGGCGCGCCCCCTCCTTGGGCCGGCCACCTCCTCCCTCCCTCCTTTATATACGGGGGTAGGGGGGCACCCTAGAACACACAAGTTGATCATTGATCGTTCCTTAGCCGTGTGCGGTGCCCCCCTCCACGATATTACACCTCGGTCATATTGTAGCGGTGCCTCCCTCCTTTAGGCGAAGCCCCCCTCCACGACAGGAGAACATCAAGATCGTCACCACGCCGTCGTGCTGACAGAACTCCCCCTCGGTGTCTCTACTGGATTGGAGAACGAGGGTGCGTCATCGAGTTGTACGCGTGTTAAGAACTCGGAGGTGCCGGAGGAACGGTGCTTGGATCGGTCGGACCGGGAGGACGTAAGACTACTTCCTCTACGTTGTGTCAACGCTTCCGCTTCGGTCTACGAGGGTACGTAGACAACACTCTCCCCTCGTTGCTATATCATCACCATGATCTTGCGTGTGCGTAGGAATTTTTTTGAAATTACTACGTTCCCCAACAGTTCAATCTCGTTACCGGCAATTCTCTTTACTCGTTCCGTAATACATCATCTCACAACTAACTCATTAGTTGCATTGCTTGCAAGGCTTATGTGATGTGCATTACCGAGAGGGCCCAAAGATACCTCTCCGACATTCGGAGTGACAAATCCTAATCTCGAAATACGCGAACCCAACAAGTACCTTCGGAGACACCTGTAGAGCACCTTTATAATCACCCAGTTACGTTGTGACGTTTGGTAGCACACAAAGTGTTCCTCCGGTAAACGAGAGTTGCATAATCTCATAGTCATAGGAACATGTATAAGTCATGAAGAAAGCAATAGCAACATACTAAACGATCGGGTGCTAAGCTAACTGAATGGGTCATGGCAATCACATCATTCTCCTAATGATGTGATCCCGTTAATCAAATGACAACTCATGTCTATGGCTAGGAAACATAACCATCTTTGATTAACGAGCTAGTCAAGTAGAGGCATACTAGTGACACTCTGTTTGTCTATGTATTCACACATGTATCATGTTTCCGATTAATACAATTCTAGCATGAATAATAAACAATTATTATGAAATAAGGAAATAAATAATAACTTTATTATTGCCTCTAGGGCATATTTCCTTCAGTCTCCCACTTGCACTAGAGTCAATAATCTAGATCACATCACCATGTGATTAACATCGATAGTTCACATCATCATGTGATTAACACCCATAGTTCACATAGCCATGTGACCAACACACAAAGGGTTTACTAGATTCAGTAATCTAGTTCACATCGCTATGTGATTAATACCCAAAGAGTACTAAGGTGTGATCATGTTTTGCTTGTGAGAGAATCTTAGTCAACGGGTCTTTCACATTCAGATCCGTTATGTATTTTGCAATTTTCTATGTCTACAATGCTCTGCACGGAGCTACTCTAGCTAATTGCTCCCACTTTCAATGTGTATCTAGATCGAGACTTAGAGTCATCCAGATCGGTGTCAAAACTTGCATCGACGTAACCCTTTACGATGAACCTTTTGTCACTTCCATAATCGAGAAACATATCCTTATTCCACAAAGGATAATTTTGACCGCTGTCCAATGATCTACTCCTAGATCACTATTGTACTCCCTTGCCAAACTCAGTGTAGGGTATACAATAGATCTGGTACACAGCATGGCATACTTTATAGAACCTATGGCCAAGGCATAGGGAATAACTTTCATTCTCTTTCTATCTTCTGACGTGGTCGGGTTTTGAGTCTTACTCAATTTCACACCTTGTAACACAGGCAAGAACTCTTTCTTTGACTGTTCCATTTTGAACTACTTCAAAATCTTGTCAAGGTATGTACTCATTGAAAAAACTTATCAAGCGTCTTGATCTATCTCTATAGATCTTGATGCTCAATATGTAAGCAGCTTCACCGAGGTCTTTCTTTGAAAAACTCCTTTCAAATACTCCTTTATGCTTTGCAGAATAATTCTACATTATTTCCGATCTACAATATGTCATTCACATATACTTATCAGAAATGATGTAGTGCTCCCACTCACTTTCTAGTAAATACAGGCTTCACCGCAAGTCTGTATAAAACTATATGCTTTGATCAACTTATCAAAGCGTATATTCCAACTCCGAGATGCTTGCACCAGTCCATAGATGGATCGCTGGAGCTTGCGTATTTTGTCAGCACCTTTAGGATTGACAAAACCTTCTGGTTGCATCATATACAACTCTTCTTTAAATCCATTAAGGAATGTAGTTTTGTTTATCCATTTGCCAGATTTCATAAAAATGCGGCAATTGCTAACATGATTTGGACAGACTTAAGCATCGCTACGAGTGAGAAAATTTCATCGTAGTCAACACCTTGAACTTTGTCAAAAACCTTTTTCGACAAGTCTAGCTTTGTAGATAGTAACACTACTATCAACGTCTGTCTTCCTCTTGAAGATCCATTTATTTTCTATGGTTTGCCGATCATCGGGCAAATCCATCAAAGTCCATACTTTGTTCTCATACATGGATCATATCTCAGATTTCATGGCCTCAAACCATTTTGCAGAATCTGGGCTCATCATCGCTTCCTCATAGTTCGTAGGTTCATCATGGTCAAGTAACATGACCTCCAGAATGGGATTACTGTACCACTCTAGTGCGGATCTCACTCTGGTTGACCTACGAGGTTCGGTAGTAACTTGATCTGAAGTTACATGATCATCAACATTAGCTTCCTCACTAATTGGTGTAGTAGTCGCAGGAACAGATTTCTGTGATGAACTACTTTCCAATAAGGGAGAAGGTACAATTACCTTATCAAGTTCTACTTTCCTCCCACTCACTTCTTTCAAGAGAAACTCCTTCTCTGGAAAGGATCCATTCTCAGCAACGAATGTCTTGTCTTCGGATCTGTGATAGAAGGTGTACTCAACAGTCTCCTTTGGGTATCCTATGAGGACGCTTTTCTTCGATTTGGGTTTGAGCTTATCAGGATGAAACTTTTTCACATAAGCATCACAACCCCAAACTTTAAGAAACGACAACTTTGGTTTCTTGATAAACCACAGTTCATATAGTGTCATCTCAACGGATTTAGATGGTGCCCTATTTAACGTGAATGCAGCTGTCTCTAATGCATGATCCCAAAACGGTATTGGTAAATCGGTAAGAAACATCATAGATTGTACTATATCCAATAAAGTACGGTTATGACGTTCGGACACACCATTATGATGTGGTGTTCCAGGTGGCATGAATTTGTGAAACTATTCCACATTGTTTTAATTGAAGACCAAACTCGTAACTCAAATATTCGTCTCCGCGATCAGATCGCAGAAACTTTATTTTCTTGTTACGATGATTTTTCCATTTCACTCTAAAATTCTTTGAACCTTTCAACTATTTCAGACTTATGTTTCATCAAGTAGATATACCCATATCTGCTCAAATCATCTTGTGAAGGTCAGAAAATAACGATACTTGCCACGAGCATCAACACTCATTGGATCGCATACATCGGTATGTATTATTTCCAATAAGTCAGTAGCTTGTTCCATTGTCCCGGAGAACGGAGTTTTAGTCATCTTGCCCAAAAGGCACGGTTCGCAAGCATCAAATGATTCATAACCAAGTGATTCCGAAAATCCATCTTTATGGAGTTTCTTCATGCGCTTTACACAGATATGACCCAAACGGCAGTGCCACAAATAAGTTGCACTATCATTATTAACTTTGCATCTTTTGGCATCAATATTATGAATATGTGTATCACTACGATCGAGATCCAATAAACTATTTTCATTGGGTGTTTGACCATCGAAGGTTTTATTCATGTAAACAGAACAACAATTATTCTCTGACTTTAAATGAATAACCGTATTGCAATAAACATGATCAAATCATATTCATGCTCAACGCAAATGCCAAATAACATTTATTTAGGTTTAACACTAATCCCGAAAGTATAGGGAGTGTGATGATGATGATCATATCAATCTTGGAACTACTTCCAACACTCATTGTCACTTCCCCTTCAACTAGTCTTTGTTTATTCTGTAACTCCTATTTCGAGTTACTAATCTTAGCAACCGAACAAGTATCAAATACTCAGGGGCTACTATAAATACTAGTAAAGCACACATCAATAACCTGTATATCAAATATACCCTTGTTCACTTTGCCATCCTTCTTATCCACCAAATATTTGGAGTAGTTCCACTTCCAGTGACCATTTCCTTTGCAGTAGAAGCACTCAGTTTCAGGCTTTAGGTTCAGCTTTTGGGCTTCTTCACGGGAGTGACAACTTGCTTGTCATTCTACTTGAAGTTCCCTTTCTTTCCCTTTTCTTGAAACTAGTGATCTTGTCAACCATCAACACTTGATGCTCTTTATTGATCTCTACCTTCGTCGATTTCAACATCACGAAGAGCTCGGGAATCATTTTCGTCATCCCTTGCATACTATAGTTCATCACAAAGTTCTAGTAACTTAGTGATGGTGACTAGAGAATTCTGTCAATCACTATCTTATCTGGAAGATTAACTCCCACTTGATTCAAGCGATTGTAGTACCCAGACAATCTGAGCACATGCTCACTAGTTGAGCGATTCTCCTCCATCTTTTAGCTATAGAACTTGTTGAAGACTTCATATCTCTCAACTCGGGTATTTGCTTGAAATATTAACTTCAATTCCTGGAACATCTCATATGGTCCATGACGTTCAAAACGTCTTTGAAGTCCCGAATCTAAGCCGTTAAGTATGGTGCACTAAACTATCAAGTAGTCATCATATTGAGCTAGCCAAACGTTCATAACGTCTGCATCTGCTCCTGCAATAGGTCTGTCACCTAGCGGTGCATTAAGGACATAATTCTTCTGTGCAGCAATGAGGATAAACCTCATATCACGGATCCAATCCGAATCATTGCTACTAACATCTTCAACATAATTTTCTCTAGGAACATATCAAAATAAACATATGAAAGCAACAACGCGAGCTATAGATCTACAACATAATTTGCAAAATACTACCAGGACTAAGTTCATGATAAATTTAAGTTCAATTAATCATATTACTTAAGAACTCCCACTTAGACAGACATCTCTCGAGTCATCTAAGTGATCACGTGATCCAAATCAACTAAACCATAACCAATCATCACGTGAAATGGATTAGTTTTCAATGGTGAACATCTTATGTTGATCATATCTACTATATGATTCATGCTCGACCTTTTGGTCTTTGTGTTCTGAGGCCATATCTGCATATGCTAGGCTCATCAAGTTTAACCCGAGTATTCTGCGTGTGCAAAACTGGCTTGCACTCGTTGTAGATGGACGTAGAGCTTATCAGCCCCGATCATCATGTGGTGTCTGGGCACGACGAACTTTGGCAACGGTGCATACACAGGGAGAACACTTCTTGATAATTAGTGAGAGATCATCTTAAAATGCTACCGTCAAAGTAAGATAAGATGCATAAAAGATAAACATCACATGCAATCAATATAAGTGATATGATATGGCCATCATCATCTTGTGCTTGTGATCTCCATCCTCGAAGCACCGTCATGATCACCATCGTCACCGGCGCGACACCTTGATCTCCATCGTAGCATTGTTGTCGTCTCGCCAATCTTATGCTTCTACGACTATCGCTACCGCTTAGTGATAAAGTAAAGCATTACAGGGCGATTGCATTTCATACAATAAAGCGACAACCATATGGCTCCTGCCAGTTGCCGATAACTCGGTTACAAAACATGATCATCTCATACAATAAAATTTAGCATCATGTCTTGACCATATCACATCACAACATGCCCTGCAAAAACAAGTTAGACGTCCTCTACTTTGTTGTTGCAAGTTTTACGTGGCTGCTATGGGCTGAGCAAGAACCGTTCTTACCTACGCATCAAAACCACAACGATAGTTCGTCAAGTTGGTGCTGTTTTAACCTTCGCAAGGACCGGGCGTAGTCACACTCGGTTCAGCTAAAGCACGACGGTAAAACCAGTCTCGCGTAAGCGTACGCGTAATGTCGGTCCGGGCCGCTTCATCCAACAATACCACCGAACCAAAGTATGACATGCTGGTAAGCAGTATGACTTGTATCGCCCACAACTCACTTGTGTTCTACTCGTGCATATGACATCAACGAATAAAACCTAGGCTCTGATGCCACTATTGGGGAAAGTAGTAATTTCAAAAAATTTCCTACGCACACGCAAGATCATGGTGATGCATAGCAACGAGAGGGGAGAGTGTTGTCTACGTACCCTCGTAGACCGAAGCGGAAGCGCTGACGCAACATAGAGGAAGTAGTTGTACATCTTCCCGGTCCAACCGATCCAAGCACCGTTACTCCGGCACCTCCGAGTTCTTGACACACGTACAGCTCGATGACGCACCCCGCACTCCGATCCAGCAAAGCTTTGGGGAGGAGTTCTGTCAGCACGACGGCGTGGTGACGATCTTGATGTTCAACCGTCGCAGGGCTTCGCCTAAGCACCGCTACAATATGACCGAGGTGTAATATCGTGGAGGGGGCACCGCACACGGCTAAGGAACGATCACGAAGATCAACTTGTGTCTATGGGGTGCCCCCCCCCGCCCCCGTATATAAAGGAGCAAGGGGGAGGCTGGCCGGCCCCTTGGGGCGCGCCAAGGGGGAGGAATCGTCCTCCTAGTAGGAGTAGGACTCCTCCTTTCCTACTCCTACTAGGAGGGGGAAGGAAGGGGGAGAGGGGGGAAGGAAAGGGGGCGCCGCCCCCCCTCCTAGTCCAATTCGGACTAGAGGGAGAGGGGGCGCGCGGCTGGCCGCCCCTCTCTCTTCCCACCAAGGCCCATGTGGCCCATTAACTCTCCCGGGGGGTTCCGGTAACCCCCCCGGCACTCCGGTTTTCTCCGAAATCACCCGGAACAATTCTGGTGTCCGAATATAGTCGTCGAATATATCAATCTTTATGTCTCGACCATTTTGAGACTCCTCGTCATGTCCGTGATCACATCTGGGACTCCGAACAACCTTCGGTACATCAAAATACATAAACTCATAAAGAAACTGGCATCGTAACTGTAAGCATGCGGACCCTACGGTTCGAGAACAATGTAGACATGACCGAGACACGTCTTCGGTCAATAACCAATAGCGGAACCTGGATGCTCATATTGGTTCCTACATATTCTATGAAGATCTTTATCGGTCAGACCGCATAACAACATACGTTGTTCCCTTTGTCATCGGTATGTTACTTGCCCGAGATTCGATTGTCGGTATCCAATACCTAGTTCAATCTCGTTACCGGCAAGTCTCTTTACTCGTTCCGTAATACATCATCTCACAACTAACTCATTAGTTGCATTGCTTGCAAGGCTTATGTGAGCTGCATTACCGAGAGGGCCCAGAGATACCTCTTCGACATTCGGAGTGACAAATCCTAATCTCGAAATACGCCAACCCAACAAGTACCTTCGGAGACACCTGTAGAGAACCTTTATAATCACCCAGTTATGTTGTGAAATTTGGTAGCACACAAAGTGTTCCTCCGGTAAACGGGAGTTGCATAATCTCATAGTCATAGGAACATGTATAAGTCATGAAGAAAGCAATAGCAACATACTAAACGATCAGGTGCTAAGCTAACTGAATGGGTCATGTCAATCACATCATTCTCCTAGTGATGTGATCCCATTAATCGAATGACAACTCATGTCTATGGCTAGGAAACATAACCATCTTTGATTAACGAGCTAGTCAAGTAGAGGCATACTAGTGACACTCTGTTTGTCTATGTATTCACACATGTATCATGTTTCCGATTAATACAATTCTAGCATGAATAATAAACAATTATCATGAAATAAGGAAATAAATAATAACTTTATTATTGCCTCTAGGGCATATTTCCTTCAGAGTGCTCCTCCTCCTCCTCCTCCTCCTCCTCTGTCTCTCCTTTTTTATCGTGGGAAGGTGCCACCCCCGTGGATCGTGGCGACCACATTAATCGTCGCCGGATGGTGGAGCCCTGCCGGTGTGCTCCTCGAGATGCAGCCCCTCCTTATGGTGAGAACCACCTCGCCTTTCTCGACCCACCTTTCCCCTATTTGTGGTGGGGTTTAGGTTGATTTCGCATTTGTGACATAGTTGCGATTTGTATGTTTTTGGTGTGCGCTGATGTTTGGTAGATGATTATGAGTTAAAACCCCTATGCGCAATGACTCGCAGGCTTTTCAAACTAGGGTTTGTGTGAGAGGGTTTGGTCGGGTTAGAAATCATTTTTGGCTAATTTGGTGACGAAAAAGAATCTGAAGTGAGGGCATATGAACATTACTTAAGATTTGCTTGTGTTAGAAGGATTAGGTTCTCTGAAAAAGACAGTACGTTTGCTGAAATTTGGGACAGTGGATTCTCTGAATATTTCGACAGTAGCTTTATCTGAATCTTTCTACAGTACCTTAACTAAACATGTGGATAGTAGTTGAATTGAATTTTTGACCAGATACAGGTCAGCAGTACTGGATAGTGTTTGAAATGAAATTATAGGATGAATGTAGTAGGAGAATAACATTGTTGGCATGTACCCAAACAACATTGCTACATTTTTTGAACTCCACTCAAACTGAATTTAGTTTGAGTGAACTATTTGTAATGTTGTGTACTGAATTTAGTCAATTTATCTAGTTGCATTGAGACTTAAACAAAATGTATTGTTGTTTACTAAAATTATCTTACAGCTCCTCAACTGAATTTTAATTGCAGATGCTTTTGATGGTCTTTTCTCAGTTGAGATACATCACAAAGGTTTCTTTTGTGGAACTGACAGCAACAACACATGCATGGATTATGAAGTTGCATGGTTTGACAATTGTGACAGTGATACATGGTCCTTGTTATGGATGGATGACTTTTTGCGTTAGCTAGGTTATGACAGAGATTGTTTGAAGCTTGATGTATACTAGTGTCAGCCTAGAAAGACATTGGTTGACGGGCTAAGACATTTGACATGTGATGCATATATCCTTGCAATGATAGCAGCAACCACAGAGCATAAGAACTTTTTACTAATTGTCAACCATGGAGAGAGACTAAACAATGCTCTCAGAGATGATATTTTACTTGATGGAATTCCTGAACTTCCAAAGGCCATTACTCCAGGAATAGAAAGCAAGGGAAAAGAGCAATATAGTTGTACTGTGGAGAGAAGTGTGCCAAATAAGAGGAGGTCTAGGAGGTTATTTGGGGAAGGTTCATCCTCAGGTTGTGCTAATGAAGAATAGGGGGAATAAGATGGAGTAAATGCAGCTGAATCAGAGATAGATGAGGATTTCAATGACAGTGACTATGACATAGAAGATGGGAATGATGATCTCTATGTAAAAATGTTGACAAAGAAGTGGATGATCATAGAGAGAAGGACACAACTTGTGACTATGAAGCAGAGTTAGCAGACGATGCTCTAGATGATTCACACTTACATTTGTCCAATGAAGAGAGGGAGAAGTTGAAGTACCACTTCCAGGGATTTAATCAAAAACTGATTTGAATAACACTATTTTCAAGCTTGGACAGGTTTTTGGTAATGTGTAGGAGCTCAGACATGCTATAACATATTATAGCATTAGAAACAGAGTTCAAGTGAAGAAGACAAGGAGCACATCTAAGAAAATAATAGCTATGTGTAGTGGTGAGTGCCTGTGGTATCTCATGGCAAGCAAGGACAACAAAACATCCAGTTTTGTTATTAAAAAGTAGTGTGATGAACACACTTGTACTAAAGCCCGGAATCTCAAGGGATTGACAGCTCCTTTTCTCACCACAAAATCCAAAGATGAGTTCAGGGACAATGAGAAGATGTCAAAGAAATTCTCAGAGAAGGTGCAAACAAAGTACAACCTCATACCAACCAGGAGCAAATTGGGAAGTGCTAGAAGATCATTAGCGAAGGAGATAAGGGGGGACGATGATAACCAGTACATGCAATTGTCGGATTATGGAGAGTAGTTAAGGAAAAGCAATCCGGGTAGCAAGTTTTTCCTATGTACAATGGAAATAGAAGATGAGAAGACAAAAGGCATAAAAGAGCACATCGCCACATTGTATTGGTCATTGGATGCATGCAAGAGAGGATGGCTTAATGGTTGTAGGCCAATACTTTTTATTGATGGATCACTTAAAGACCAGATATAAAGGAAATTTACTCACAATAGTAGGTATTGACCCAAATGACTGTATCTTCCCCATAGCATTTGGCATTGTGGAAGTGGAGTCAACTAGTAGTTGGGAGTCGTTTTTGGCAAGCCTAAAGGATGACCTCAACGTATGTAACACCTCTCCACACACAATTATGAGCGACAAGCAAAAGGTATTTTGTCATCAAAGTAATTTTATAGTTTCACCATGACTTGCTGTATGTGAATGAACTTCCATTATGAAATGTACTTATGGCATTTTGTTGGTGAAATTTACTTGCTTTATCATATATATGTATGTGACATTATGTTGCTTAATTTCTTATGTGAAATTGTAGGGTCTCATAAAAGTTGTGGCAAAGGTATGGGCTGATGCTGAACACAGTTTTTGTGTCAGGCATATGTATCAGAATTTCCACAAACATCACAAAGGTGAGCAAGTGAAGAACAATTTGTGGGCAATTGCCAGGGCTACAAACAACCATGCATACATGAGAGCAATGCAAAATATGGAACAAGACAACATTGATGCATACAGATGGACTGAGAAATGGCCACCAAGAACCTGGATTAAAGCATTTTTGAACCCATTTCCAAAGTGTGACATTCAACTAAATAACATGTCTAAAGTTTTCTGTATGTAACTTGTGAAGATAGGTTAATTCTCATTTGTGTTAACATTCTCATGTGTGTGCTAACATTTTTTCCTCTTCAATTTCATAGCTGGATCTTGGAATCTAGAGAGCTACCAATTAAGTCCATATTGCACAATATCGATGACAAGATCACAAGGCGCCCCTGTAAACACTTGTGTGCTATCACTGGATTCTGATGAGAGAGCTCATGTGTGCTGTAATATGGTGCGTGCATTTATATAATCTGGCACAAGTACATAAAAAAATAGGCTCCAGAAGTAAGGATAGTTGGCAGATGATAGGTTCATAATATACTGTATAGAGAGTTTATTGCCAAACCATGATAACAAGAGCACACAGCAACTAGGAAGATCATAGTGTACATAACAGGGGTACACCATAACCAGGATATATAAATCGGGAAAGTGGAACTGGCTTGAAAATACGATGTTGTATTGCTGCTAGCAATTGAAAGCCTATCGATCACGTACAGGCCAGCTCTATCAGTTGTTGACTGCAAATGTCCCTGTGCCCCTTCCTGACAAGGAACATACTGTACGTACTAAATACAGAATAAACAAAGAGGAACATGTTAAAGAATAGAATAGGAAGCATATTCTTGAGGTTCCGCTTCATTGCATACAATGTTGGTTGCCCACTCATGATGAATCACATCACCGAAAGAAATGCAATTCCATGTTGTCTCTCTATATGTGGCAATTTTGAACAAGAGTCATTAGGATCATATTCTGAACAAGAGTCAACAGGTGGGGAGCGTATGAGTTTCATTGCATCCAGAATGGCACTCAATGCCTTGGTGCCAATTTGTAAGTCATTGCAGTGTTTAGCTTCAAGAGTAGACTGCTGCTAGTGCGACACAAAGCAGCTACAAAGATCATAGTGTAGATATAATGGGAAAACCTTAAGCATCAGAGTAAAATCAGCAGAGTGGAACTTGCTGGAATATATGTGCTAGGATTGCCGGTACGGCTATAAAGGCTTCGGATACCAGCTCTCCTCAAGTGAAAGTGCGGTAATGTTAATATCAGTGTAACTATCAAAGGCGACACAGCTCCCCGCATTTCCTTGCTATTCTTATAGGATTCAAGTGGGCAGGCCACTACAAATCATATTCCTATGTTTACAAAATCCTACGAATCAAAGAGGCTCAAAGTGTCCATCACAACCGACCGTATAGACCTCTACGCTGCAAATGTCCCTGCTCATCTTCAGTACAAGGAACATACTGTACTACTATCATACTCCCTTCCTTCCAAAATATAAGTCTTGGTAGAGATTTCCACTATGGATCACATACAGATGTATCCAGATACATTTTAGAGTGTAGATTCACTCATTTTGCTCCATATTTAGTCCATGGTGGAATCTATACAAAGACTTGTATTTAGGAACGAAGAGAGTACATATTAAAGAAGAATGAAAGAGGACCATGGTAAAGAAGAGCAAGCAGATTTTGGATAATAAAATGTTGGTTGCGCAGTGCCCACACATGATGAACCAGAGCGCATTAAGAATGCAACTCCCTGCTGTCTCTCGACCATTTCAGGCGGTTGGATGGAGATCCTACGTCTCCTAATCCTTCTTCTTCGTCTCTCATTCTTCCCATACAGAACAGCACACGGGCCGCCGGCGAGACTACCGCCCCCCACCGCCTGTGTTCCTTCGCCACCCCCACCCCCGCCCCCACCCACGTCAAGTTTTCTTCGTTTGGCGGGGGCCCACCACCGCCCCCCCCCCCCCCACAACCACCTGAGCCCCTTCGTTCACACCGGCGAACTCCGGCGAGCTCTGAAAAATCGACTGACCCAATTTTGAAATTTAGTCTACTATGATTTAACTAGTGTGGAATATAGAAGGGGAAAACCATAAGCATTGGGAGTATATTGTTGAGCGTGCCATGGCGGATCTAAAGGTGCAAACCGGACAAAGGCAACTTCGCAACCAAGACATTAAATCAGAGTAAAGCAGTGGCGATCTATTTTCTTGTTGCGATAAATAAGTTGAGCAGATACGAAAGAGTACCGCCTCTGGTGTGGCGCCGTATATGCATCTGCTGAGAATTTGACAGTGCTCTGGTAGAGATGGCTGTCAGCAGCGTGGAAGCAGATCTAGGAGGGTAAACGGTGGCGGTAGGGCGCGGTGGACGAGACGGTCGTAGGAACGGCGCCGGCAAGGTGGACGACGGCGGGGATGAAGCGAGAGGACGGGATGCAAGGATCCCGGTCCGAAGCCGTGGATGAGATAGGTCAATCTCTTGTAATGGACGGCGGTGTCGGGGTATCAGCTCCAGCATGGTGGAGGAGGACGGCGGTGGATGGGGTGGCGGATGGAGGAGGCTGGGGTGGAGAGGGTGTTTTGGCGCCCACGGAGTACAAACAGGGAAAAGGGAGGTAGAGAGGAAGGGGGAACCATGTATTCAGGGCGCGCTTGTCTCAAATGCGACGAAATTTACAAACTCAGCCCCCGTTTTAAATTTCCTACATCATAGCAATACTAGTCAGTTGGGGATAGGACGGTAATCTCGCATACACCGAATATTTGCCGACGAGAGTTTGTTTTTGGCGCCCACCGTGTATGAATCGGGGAGGGAGTCGATTTCGGCCGAGGACACACTGTGTTTTGGCGCCCACTATCGTGGAATTGTCACGGCAGATGTCCTAGTGTGAGGACTTAGTCATGAGGCCAACGCATCTATGTGGTAGCTTGAGAGGGGTTGAGCGGAATCGAGAAAACGCAACATAAGACAAGGATTTAGACAGTTTCGGGCCCCGGGAAACATCATCCGGTAACAACCCTACATGCTGTTTGTGGCTAGATCTCATTATCGTCACGAGGGAGTCGCCATAAACCGGATCTCCTAGTTATCTCTGGATCTCCCGGTTATGTCTAACCATTAAGATTGTCCCCCCTCTTGGGGTGCCCTGCCCCTCCTTATATAAGTTGAAGGGGCGGGTTACATGTAGAGTCCATCTCGGAATAAGGCTTAAACTATCCCGACTTCTCTTCATGGGCTTCATAACGTCTCGGGCTTCATAACCCCTGGCAACCCAATTATCACTATCTGTCGGGTTATGACTGGTGCCGGTTTATGATGGTCTGCTGGTTTATGACTAGTGCCTGTTTATGATGGTCTGCCAGGTTATCATCTAACTTAACTCCTGTCGGGTTATCATCTGACTTAATTCCTGCCAGTTTATCGTCTGTCTTAGCCATTTGTCTTAATTGTCAGGCGGTTTATCACATGCCTTAACTCCTGCCGGTTTACCGTCTGTCTTAGCCATCTGTCTTAACTGTCAGCCGGTTTATCACCTGGCCGGTTTACCAAGCTCCAGCCGGGTTATAACTCCGGCCGGGTCATATCACGGGGTATATCCCCGACATTATCCCCCAGTTTAATTTGGATTTATCCATGTTAAATTGATCCGGATCATCCTTAAGTCCTTGTCACTTCCTTATTCTAGAAAATCCGGTTTAATAGGCCAGCTTCATAATCAACTTGCTGACATTGGTTTCTCATAGAAAATATATTGTGAAGAAATAACTCCTTTGATTCAGCTCCCAATGCTTAAAAACAATATTGGTCCTTGAAATACTCATCTGGTCTTCAGCCGGTTTAAGGACGTAGAACTTGCCGGTTTATCATTGCCAAGATTGCCGGTATGTAAATATTGATAGCACCGGGTCATAATTGTAGTTAACATCCAGCTTGAAAATATACCTCTTATATGCCTATCACTTGTAGCCCCCAAGTCTTAAGAAGGTAACGTAGTAACAGCTTAAGATTTGCTTCAATATGAATGTCACAAATTTGAAGAAATCCAGGTTTGTTCATCTCAATCACCAGTCAGAACTGAGTATTCCATATATATAGCCCCCAAGTGCCGGGTTGTCGTGCTTGCAGCAACCTGGGACCTGTAATTGCCTGATGCTCATAAAAACTTCAACCAGTGTAGCCCCCAAGGGCCGGGTCATTATGCAATAATGAGCAGGGACTTTGTAAATATAATCATTTAAACTTTGAACAGCAACGTGTAGCCCCCAAGGGCCGGCTCAGTAAGATAATATTGTGTTGGGACTTGATATATACTTCAATGAAAATAACATCATATGATGTAACCCCCATAATGGGGCTTGAATCCATGTCCATAGGGGCGGACCCAGGAAAAAATTTGAGAGGGGGCAAAAAAAAGAACGTCCATATTCTTGAACCAACAAGGCAAAAACATTCATGTAAAAAAAACAAGGACATAATAACTTCATTTTTCAAGCATTAACCAAATTCATCAAATGTGAAAGAAGACTAACCATTTGAGACGAAATAATTAGATCCGACGATATCTTGTTTCGAAGTTGCCAAAGTGTCCCTGCAAAAAAAAAGTTGCCAAAGTGAACATTGGCATTCTAATATTATTTTTCTGTGAATAGACATTCTAATATACAAGAAAAACATTATCAAATTGAGAAACAATAAAAATATTGAAGAGGGCCGGTACGTTGAAAAAGGAAAGAAATCTTTAGCGCATTACCTTCCGTTTGACGCATGATGATCTTTGATTGTATTAAAATGTTTAAGTGCATTACCTTCAATCTATAAAAATGTTTAACTATCAATTTGGGTGGGCATTCCAGCCGTTTAGATGGATCCTTAGAAGCTTTTCCAAATCAACTAGTACCGGCCTCTTGAAGTTGTAGATTTTTGAAATAAAAAACTCCATTTATTTCCCTGCAATTTAAGCGAAAAAATAGAAGTTAAATGAACGGCGAAATTTCCATGCATCACACATGAAGATGAAATGTGCTACAAACTAGGAAGTAATAATAGATGATGTGAAGTAAATTGGAGATGTTAGGTACAGACTAGCCACTAGTGGTAAGTAGAAAGTTGCATACAAAAATTTAAGTGTTACAAAAAAGATGTTTAAACTGGCGTAATCATCCAAATTGATAAACTATACACATATGTTATAAGAAATTAGGGAATTACAGTAGATGGCATACCTTGATGTCAGTAGAATTAGGGAATTGCGTATTGAGAACTCTGTTCGCTGATGGAGTAGTGCAAGGCCGCCAATGGAGCAAGGGGCCGGCGACGGCAAGTCAGCGATTAGCCGCAGCGAGCAGGCGATGTGATGACTCCGCGGTAGCGTGAGAGGCGAGGTCAAGGCTTCCCGAAGTCCCTGCGTGTGCGTGTGCGTGAAATCTGGCCATTGGATTAAGCTAGGGTACTACGCACGGGAAAGGAGGCATCTGACATACGCTAAAGGCCGTAGCTATTCTATTTCTTATATATTGGGCTTCTTATCTAGACTTGGGCTTCCGAAAATAAAGAAATAGTGGGCCGAGTGGGGGCAGAGTATTCGGCCGAGTGGGGGCACCATGAATACACGTCGGACCAACTCTAATTGGCTGGAAAAATCGAGTGGGGGCAGCTGCCCCCACAGCCTATAACCTGTGTCCGCCCCTGCATGTCCACAAGGTTAAGAGCCTTGTGCTTTACCAACTGAGCAGTGGACCCTTCAATGTAATGGATAAAAAGCTTTGTACCTTGAATTGTTGACAGAAGCAATTGGTAGCCCCCAAGGGCCGGCTCATTACGATGTGATGAGTCGGGTCTTCAATAAGGTGAGCAAACAATGACTTTGCATTAGCCCCCAAGTGTCATGGTGCATGCTTGCAGCGACATGAGACTTGTGTATTTGATGTAACCTCAATTTAAATAATGTAGCCCCCAAGTGCCGGGTCGTAAGCCTGCAGCAACTCGGGACTATTCCTTCAATTATAGAATAAATCATATTCATTAATAATATGATAACCAATGTGCTAAAGCGACTTTGAAAACCTTAATCATAATACTGGTTATTGATAACCATGATAAAAATCCAGCCATGTTGGCTATTAAAGATTTGAATAATATACCCAATGATTTATAAGCGCATGATTCCAATGGCACAATCCAAATATATACTGGTGACTTATAGTCCAAAGCCAGGCCGGGTTAATAAACGCCGGTGTTTATAATTATGCTTTATTCAACCTCTTTTCTGCATACAACAAGTTTAAAGTGTCCTGGTGGTTTATCGTCGGACGGGTCATAATGCCCAACATATAACCCGGGTTTATAACCAAGGCTACACTTAAGAATAATCAAATATGAAATATATCATACCTGTGACATTGAATCACATCGTTGGTTTGCCAACTTTTTGTAGTAAGGGTGATAACCCGAATCTTGAGTACTAATAACTCCCACCATGCTTTGCTGGTAATTCCCACCATGCTTTGCTGGTTTATAATGAAGCCATGTCGGGTTATAATAAACACCGAATGATCATCCTGGCGACTTATAGTCAAAGCCAGGCCGGGTTAACAAACACCGGATTATATTGATGACTTATAGTCAGGCTGGGTCAATAGACGCCGGCTTATCATAAAACCTTGTCAAAGGAGAAGAGACTTTGACAAATAAAAGCAAATGAAAACTTGTAGTCGAGGCTTTTCAAGGGCTGCCAGGCCCAAATTCGAGGCTTTTCATGGGCTGCCAGGCCACTGAGTTAAACCAATTGACAAAGCCTTTTAGGATGGGCCTCCAATTAACCAATCGTCGTTTTAACTTTGACAAGTTCAGGGCCTGTATAAGATTGACTTATCAAACGTTCGGCGGGTCATACCAGGATTACCTGGACAGGAGTGGCTTACTTGATGAAGGCAGGTTAACCCGGGGTTTTAGGTGAATACACCAGGCTTCCAAGCCATGGCTTGATAGCCTATTACAAGGGTCCTTTCAAACTCTTTGTTGATGTGCACAAAGAGCCCCCAGGTAACATTTTGAGCTGTGCTCAGTGGGTGCCCATGTTTGAGTTGTGCTTTTTGCAACACTCTCTTTCGCCCCTAAGTGATTTCCTGTTGGCCTTACGCTGATCAAGAGGTGTAGCTATGATTCGAATACGACCAAGCCCCCAAGTGATTTTCCTAGTGGCCTTATGCCGATAAAGAGGTGTAGCTATGGTTCTAATACGACCAAGCCCCCAAGTGATATTGTGAGCTATGCTCAAGGGGCACCTATGTTTGAGTTGTACTTTTGCAACAGACTCTCTTTGGTCCCTTTAATTTTTCCTGAGAGCTCGAACTTGCGAGAGATGAATTATTTTTAACCGGAATTTCGAACCGGATATTGAGAACTTCAAAGCTTTGTGGGAGATAGCTTTCCCTTGAGTCGTATTTTAAACCGAAATCCTCATTTAAAGCCGGACATTTTTTGACGGCCTTTAAATTTGCACCAATATGGCGGTTTAGGGTCCTGCATTAGATAACTTTGCAAGCCAGAGTAATTGCTCTTTTAAAAGAAAGGAATATATAACATAAAAATATAGTGGGTGGATTTCACCTGATATGTCAGGCCAGTTAATATCCACCGCGGGGTTGATGATCACCATGGTGAAGCTGAAATCAATCATGGCTGAGCCGGCTACGGTGTTATAAGCCAGCACAGACAAGAGAGTCGGTCGCGGTATTTTTGATGTAATCCGGACTGCGGGAGCAGCGGTTTGTGTCCCAGTTCATCAGTGTGATATGCGCAGATGCCGGTGTAGAACAGCTAGCACGCGCCGTCCGCGGCAGGGCATCACTTTTATAGTGAGCACTTGTCCTGTATAAAAAGATATAGGCCAGAGTAACTGTTCTCAAACAAAGTATGTGCTAATAAAATACTTTAGGAAGGATAACACCTGATTTGTTTGGACGACAGATAATCCTCGGAACGTGCCGATCAGGGTGACTTGGCATGGATCCTCTGGGTTATCATGTTTTAACCCGGCCAATCGGCACACACTCTTGATTGTTCAGGAATACCACGCCGTATCAAACTCCCTTTCCTTTTCGCTGTTTGGTTTGATCTGAAACCGTTGCTATGTTGTTTCTAACACAGGCACATGCCGCTTGTTATAAACTTCGGCCTTGGGACTTTGGAGCATCCCACCCGGCGGTTTTAACCACAGCCGCCTTCCCCTTGTAAGTATGTATTCCTCTGTAGAATGCACATTTTCTTCGGTCATAATCCCAAGACATGCGCAAGCACATTATTTGGAACCATAATGATCCTCTACTGAGCCTGTCCAGGCCCCAAGTCCCCTTCCACCCACATCACATCTTGTCTTCGCATCTTTCTTTCTGGTTCATAAGTGAGCACGGCGGTTCAAGGCCGCAGGGGCTCTCGCCGACCAAGGCGGAATTCGACGGGTCAGTGCCCCCGACCAGACGGGTCACAATTGATATTCAGTAGTTGCTCAAGGCAAAACAGCAGAGGTGGCCGCTGGGCTAGATGGCTCATCGCGCAGCAGCTAACGCGGCAGGGGAGGTACGGGGCCAAGGCAGACCGCAGTAGCTGCTGAGGAGGCCACCGACAAAGCGGAGACGGGCCACTTCCGAGGAGGCACAGCGCGGCGGTTCAGGCGCAGGCCTGGTGAGGAAGAGTAGCTCGGATGCAGGGAGGACCGCAGTGATGTGGAGACGCCGCAGGAGCCGATCGGAACGGAGCAGGCCGCGGTCATGCCGGCTCAGGCGCAGCCACAGCGGCTCAGGCACGACCACGGCGGCTCAAGCGTAGCCTCAGCATCCTGGAAGCAAGCAACGAGGCCGAGGTTATTCTTCAGGTGCTACTGCTTTAGGGCGATTCAGATCTCAGCCCGATTCAGCTCACGACGGCCCAATCTTGCCGGCTTGGAGGTAGGGGACGGGCTGAGGCAATTTGAAAACGGAGATGGTGCCTGGGTAACCTGAGCATATAAACCGGTAACTCAGCACTGGCAACACTCAAAGTAGGGGTGACGCCTGCGGGGGCAGAGGCGGGAAGCGCTCGTCGGCGCGAGTCGGACGCGGTGGCTCAAGGCAGGTGTGGCGACCTAGCGCGGCAGCGATGCATGTCAGAAGCGGTTTGAGGCAGAGGTGATCACGGTGATAGGGCGGCCGCGGTGACTCGCTGCAGAGACGAGGAAAACCGGCGGCTACCGACGATTGAACCGGCCCCGATGGCGGAAGCGGCAACTCGCAGGTGAGGCGGAGCCCTTGGCGATTCGCGGCAGTAGTTGGGCAGGCCAGGTCAGCAGCAGTAGGAGCCGGTTCACAGCGGAGGTGGACGGCGTCCGCTGTAGCCCGAGAGTAGCGTGCTCGCGATGCGACACACGGGTCATGAAAGGAGCAAGCGGACGGGCCGACGGGCGCGGTGGCGGTTTGTAGGCAAGGGCGCGGGGCGACTCGGAAGGAGGCGAGGCGGAACACCACGGGGCGATTCACGGCAACATGAAGTGGCCAGGCAACTCAGGACAGAGGAGGCCGGGCAACATAGTAACTTGAGAAGCGGGGCAACCCCGACGCGGTAGCTCGGGAAGGCTCCCGGCGAGGCAGAGCAGCAAGCCGGCAGAGGGCTGAGCGAGGGAGGGCCAGCTCGGAACGGCACGGCCGTAGAAACGCGTCACTAAGATGAGCCGGCACCGGAGGCTTGCTTGCGAGGCACGACCGTGATGGCAACAGAGTCCGAGTTCATCCCTCATCCCCAACTCCAGGCCGTGGTGTTGTTTGGACTCGTTGGATTTCTTTGTTCCATGTTGTAACACGGGAGAGGCACCATAACACAGGAGCAGCACCGGCCGATCAGTTGAACCGGCAGTGATAAAGGCGCAGCTGGTCAACGTGGCGGGTAGCAGGAAGAGTCAGAGCCTTCGGATCGTCCGTGTCCGGGTCGTGGTTGTTGATCTCCGAGTCGTAGCGATAGACTCCGGTCCCCAATGTAACTCGCGGCCGGCTGAGGAGGTTGGGTGCGGCCGGTGGTTCAGCAGGACAGACCGGGTCAACACACTACTACGAATCCGACAGGGCCGGCTCTGCGACAGAGGTAAATCCTCGGTAACGAGGCGAGATGGCGGCGGTCATCAGCAACTTGGAGGCGAAGTCGAACCCGTCGGATGTGAAAACGATGGTTGGTGGGATGGCAGATTGATGTTGGATCGGCTGCGGCTTGTGGTTTGTCGTCAGTTGGTCTCGGCATGGGACCCCAGGCGGCTCACGGCGGGTGGATCAGAACAGTGGAGATCCCACAGCGGTTCAACACGGTGAATCCGAGTCATGGTTATTTACTCCCTGTTGTTTTTTTGGAAGAAATTGACTCCCTGTTGTCATCGTCTCTCTTTCCTTCCCAAAGAAAATATAAATATGACTTGAAGCGACTTGGTAGCCGCGTGTAAGGCATAGCACAGGAAAACTTCTGTCCGTATCAGCGACAGTGAAAGTTAATCCGGTTTCGACGGATTGTTTGATCACAGCAGCGCACATCATGCAACCCTAATTTCTCTTCTTTGACTTCGATCTTATGAACTATAAAATCCTCATCTGCAAAATTGCAAACTCCTCGATCCTTGGGAAGATCCCTCCAAGAACTCATCACCACCATGCGTCCAGCCCCACGATGGGCGCCAACTGTCGTGGAATTGTCACGGCAGATGTCCTAGTGTGAGGACTTAGTCGTGAGGCCAATGCATCTATGTGGTAGCTTGAGAGGGGTTGAGCGGAATCGAGAAAACGCAACACAAGACAAGGATTTAGGCAGCTTCGGGCCCCGGGAAACATGATCCGCTAACAACCCTACATGTTGTTTGTGGCTACATCTCATTATCGTCACGAGGGAGTCGCCGTAAACCGGATCTCCTAGTTATCTCTGAATCTCCCGGTTATGTCTAACCATTAAGATTGTCCCCCCTCTTGGGGTGCCCTGCCCCTCCTTATGTAAGTTGAAGGGGCGGGTTACATGTAGAGTCCATCTGGGATTAAGGCTTAAACTATCCTAACTTCTCTTCATGGGCTTCTTAACATCTTGGGCTTCATAACGTCTCGAGCTTCATAACCCCTGGCAACCCAGTTATCACTATCTGCCAGGTTATGACTGGTGCCGGTTTATGATGGTTTGCCGGTTTATGATGGTCTGCCGGGTTATCATCTGACTTAACTCCTGCCGGTTTACCGTCTGTCTTAGCCATCTGTCTTAACTGTCAGCCGGTTTATCACATGCCTTAACTCCTACCGTTTTACCGTCTGTCTTAGCCATCTGTCTTAACTGTCAGCTGGTTTATCACCTGGCCGGTTTACCAAGCTCCAGCCGGGTTATAACTCCGCCCAGGTCATATCGCGGGGTATATCCCCGACACCCACCGTGTATGAATTCGGGTGAGAGGCGGTTATGTCACGTTTGGGTGAAATTACAAACCTACCCCTATCGAAACTTATAGAAATCCAGCAGATAGGCTTTGCATGGCAGGGTTAGGCAGTAGTAATTTCCATCTCGCAGATTTTGGTTTCGGGCGGTTACTGCGACTTTCCCCGCTTCGTTCAAATTTTGCAGAGTGCACGTTTACCATGCCAACTCAATTCGAATCCCGTTTGTATTCTATTTTTTTCGGGCGGGATCCATTTTTGATTCGAATTAAATTCTATATACATCATTTTTTATATATACTTTCAAAAGCACAACACCATTTATACATAAATATGGTTTACAAATGGCATGATCTGAGATTCATAATGTTGTATCCATCAATTTGGATTTTCAAATATTTAAAACCACTTTATGTTGAAATCCAATGTATGCATTCCTCGCTAACTGTCTCCAATTAATGTGTGTTTCATGCCGGTTTTTTTACTTCTCAAACATGTATAATGTGTTTCACACACGCAACATATAGTGTAATCCCGTTTAGACACTAATTGTATATAAACCATGCATTGTTTGTAATTAAAGAATCTAGGGATCACCAATATTGATAAACTATATAACATTACACATGTGCCCAAATTCAAATGAATATGCATGTTTGATACACCAATTTGCGTTATGATATTATCGATGTCGTGATCTCCAGTTTAAATATTTGAATCCCCTTTAATACAGATATTCGTCTCATATAGCTATTACTCATGCTTATATAGGACTATCTCTCTGGATCTATACGCGTTCATCGTCTCTCAGGTATCTCTCATGCTACCTGTATGTCGACAATGATTTTTTATCTTCGTAACACACTGAGGGTACTCTCTCCCTCGACCTTCATCACTCTATCTGTCTCTAAGTATATCTCGCTCCCTACTATGTGTCTCTATCTATGATTCTCCATGTGGAATCTCTTTCTCTCACACAAACACAAAACTTTGTCTCCCGGGGTCTCATTTCTCTTTACTATTCCCCTGTTTGCCACTCACACACCCCTCATACAGAGATGTCTTTCGCACCTTAGATATTAGAACCTACGACTCTTCCTCTTAAATATCCCTTTCTCACACACAAACACAAACTCTGTCTCCCAGGGTCTCATATTTCTCCACTATTCTCTTGTATGTCGCTCACACACACACACTCTCTCCCTAGATATATCTTGTGTTCCCTCATATGTCTCTCTAGCTATCACTCTCATTGTGAAATATCTTTCTCTCCCGCAGACACAAAACTCTGTCTCTCGGGATCTCATTTCTCTCTAATATCTGTTTGTATGTGACTCACATGCACCCTCTCTCTATCTCTCTCTCTCACACACACACATAACTCAGCCTTCTGATCCACTTGACACCTATCTCTAACGCACACTAGCTAGCATCTTTATCTTTCTATTTATCTGTTTCTCCATCAACCTTCTTTCTCGCCCTCACTCTTGCTTCCTATCATGCACACTACATATGTTTCTCTCTACATGCAGTCAAGTGCCCTCTTTTTATCTTTCTCTCACACACACACACACATATAACTTCACCCTCTAAACCACCCGGCAGTCATCTCCAACACTCAAACTGGCGGATGTCCCTCTAGCTAGCATCTCCATCTCTGTATCTATCTGTAGTTTCTCCGTCAACATTTCTTTCTCGCACGGAGTCTTGCTTCCTATCACCCACACTATATATGTCCTCCATACATATGCATTTATAGGTTGATCTATTTTGCACAATCATTGTGCCTCACTCCCTCTGCTCGCCATAGATGCATGCTCCAGCCCACGCCACTATCTCTTAAAGACAAAAACACATGCTCAATTGTCGAGCCTTCTTCCCTGCATTCTCACATGCATGCATATTGTCATACTGATCCGTCTCTCCCATGGCATTGATCTTATGACTTATGTCTTCTTTCTTTTATCTCGATCATGCGCGTGCACACACACACACATCCCACGTATACATGTATACCTCTCACACATGCACGTTCAAGGTCTCTATGTCTCCATACGTAGTTAATTACCCTCAACCCTAACGCCACAACAAATCATTCTATTCTTGTGTGCACATAACTTCCGCCTGGATGGGTAAAACACACACTCACACTTAACAATCTCCTTCTAGCTACCCCCCACTCACTCTTCCCCTATATCCCCGAAACCAATAGACCATCCCATTGTTTAATTCCCGCCTACATGCACCATCGATATATGGTAGTCTTCCTCGGTGTCTCTCGAACAAACACGTTCTCTCGATGTCGACTCCTCTCACTCGCACACACCTTCTCTTCCCTCTCTACGGGCATTTTCTCACTCGCACCCCATCGTTGGTAGCCTCTGCCATACTCATCACCTCTCTATGATGAAGCCATGCACACTTAAATTACATCCGCCACCGACGACCCCGCGACACACACACACACAAACAAACAAACACACACACACACACACACACACGCACGCACGCACACCCACCCACCCACCCACCCACACACACACACACACAAACACACACACATACACACATACTAAGACTCCATCTCTCTCACACACACACACTAAGACTCCATCTCTCTCTCTCTCTCTCACACACACACACACACACACACACACACACCCCACACACACACTAAGACTCCATCTCACACACACATGCTCTAGGCGGAGCATTTGTTCCTACCACCCTTCATCCAACCTTACCTGTATGATAAACAATCACCTTAATTTACTTGTATAACATGGACAAATTCCACTTTACTTTAGTAGTCAGCAAATTTATCATCTGTACCCTTATAAAAAAAACGAGTTGGCGATGATGGTGTGCCTGCCATCTTGTAATATAGACCGTCTAATCTATATCTGACAGATAGAAAGAAAACTATGATAATTTTACAAAAGATACCCGCACCACTCTCCACATCGTTATCTCCCACAACCTCATTGCTCAGCAATTAAAAAAGGAAGTCTCTAGGACAATCTAGCATGGTGGCCGCTGCCGCCTGCCGGCGCCATCCATCCCCATGCCTCCGCCCATTCCAACCACCAGTCACCACCATGCTCCACTCCTCCTCTCATTATCTCTCATCTTTCATTTTTTTGATGACATTCTCGAGATACCAGTTTTCCAATAAAATTCTCGAGATATCATTAGGTTTTACACATGGGATTACTCTTGCATGGGTCAATCACAACAGGTGTTTTGTAAAAAATACATATTGATGTTCCGTGCAATGCACGAGCATCTTGCTTGTAATTATATAACGCAAATGATGAGCAGGAAGTGACATTTTTTTACACAACCATGTTAACATGGCCACGTAAATCACTAGCTAAAGTAAATACCATTATACTTATATCCCGATGCAAAAGATTGAGTACATGTCCGAAGAGTAGAGTCGCACATACGCACTCTGTCTCTCAGAATCACACACACACACACACACACACACACACACACACACACCAGTTACGTGACGCCCACTTAAGCAGACACGTATGTTACAATTTGTGCACCCGCGGGTACACGTGATGCTGCACATTTATTTAAGCCAGACGGCGAACCCAAAAAGTAGCTGCATTCATTCCCCTCCCGCCGCCTCTTCTCTGGTCACCGTCGCACGGTATCTATGGCCCGGCCGAAGGTAACAACATATTCCATACTCCCGCCGGAGCGGCGCTTTAATATGGAAATTTTAGTGGTCATGCATGCATCTTTTTGTGCTAGCACTCCTATATAAGGGTTGACCGGTCGCTTCCCGTGGACGCGCGTGAGCGGTGGAAGAGGAAGGAGAAGGGAAGCGGGCTGTGGAGTAACATTTTTTACCATAATTTCTTTGCAAACTGAGTGCAATAATTGAGTAGTTTTGCAAACTACCAGTGCTACACCTGAAACGGTTCAAAACCTATACTCCCTTGCCAGCGCGCGCTTCCCACGTGAAACGATCAGCGTCGCCTGGAGCGTCAATGCCGCATTAATGCCCGGCCAGAGCGGAGGCGACCTCTCACTGGCGCCGGCTTTGAAGTGGCACGACGACCGAGAGAGTGCCGCTTCCCGGTGCACGTGACTGCTCCGCGTCGAGATTGACCATAGGCCATGTTTGGGTCCATGAGTTAGAGTTAGTTTGAGCTAGTTGGGGCTCAAATAGCCCTAAAGTATCCAAGCATGAGGATTTAAATTGGAGCAAGTTGCACCGAACCCACCAAAATAACTATCCCGCCCAAGAGGTGCTAACTGGAGATAGTTCTCATTGGGACCACTGAAAAATCACTTTTCTCTCTCCATAAGGTGCATTTATTGTCAATCTAACCCTATCACCCAAACACATCTTTGGCTACAGTTAGTTCAGGGTTAGTCATGAGTTAGTCTAACCTCTAGCTAAGTTAGAGTATCCAAACAGGAGCAGTATAGGACATGCAAGTTGCTCAAAGCATAGAGTCAAATTCGTACGTGAAAGGATTTTTTTCTTTTCGAAAATGGAACGTCAAAGGAATTTTTTTTAGAATGCTCTTGGCATGTCGCTAACATGTGATGAGTTAACCGACCTCAATAGACGGCAAAAACGCCAGCCCGCCGCACTTTGAGAGATACGAGGAGGGAGAAGCGATACAGGCTGCTGGATTACTAGAGATAGGTGTCGCATGGAAGCCAAGAGATATGGTGATAGCGTGGGTTAGCCATGTACTGGTATGATGTCACTACACTGGGCTGCCGTGTTTCGTACTCTTCCAGTCCACTTTGGAGATGATTGGTTGATTTTATATCGCTGAATAATATTAAATATTATAAGTGCAGACGCTCCACCATGAGGTTCCTTGCTCCTTCTCGGTCGTCGGGAATCTATGTTCTTCCACTCTATCTTTTTTTACATGAACTTTGTTCATCCTTTTGCCAACACGCGAGACATCTAGCATCAAGGTGCACGTGTCATGCAAGGATCGTTCCATCTATATGAAGAACATGTGGGACTGGAACTACGAGACAGACATGTACCCAGGAGTGGACGTACGAACCTGGGTAATGTAGCGCAGTAAGTGAAGTAGAAAGGCACAAATGGTATGAACATGCGTTGCATATAGGGTGTCTTTGGTTGCGTTCTTGTCTCAGCATAGTTGTTCCCTCTTCATGCATGCTCAACTCAACACCCCTCTTCATGCATGCTCTCTTCATGCATGCTTCTAGTGTATTTGTGCTAAACTAGTGTGGACTCATGCACCCTCCATACACTCTACCAAACACCCAAAAGTGGGTCGACAAGGGAACTCTTTGGTGGCATTTGTCTCTTACTATGTACTACCACGAAATGTTGTACGTGTAATGCACAGTGATTTTATGGAGTACGTGCCTAAGTACTCTACTACTACTATATTAGTTGGAGGCACATATTAACTTTTATATTTGTTTACGTGTATGCCCCGAGACCTTCCACCTAGATGTGTCTTTCTCTCCAGGTCACACTTTGTATCGTTCATACCACTAACTACTACTACGTGTGGTCTCCGACTCAAAAGTGGAAGAAGTGGAGATGCTCTACCACACTGTTTTTTTTGCGCTGGGCTCTACCACGCTGTTCATGCCCCACTCCTTTCGCTGACGTGTGGGACATCCAGCACGTGCCGTGTTTGGCACTCTTCGTCGTAAGAGATGAAACGCTAGCATTCATCAGAAATAAAAAATAATTCTAAATCAGCAGTGATACTATTTTTTTAGAACCAATCAGCAGTGATAATATACCACGCGGTTTTCTTGCTCCTTGATATTGGAAAGAATACTTCCATTCGCCAACATGTGGGACGTCGACCATCCTAGTCCACTTGCCATGCACGCAGAACTCCAAGGGAGAGTCACCCCGGTCGTCGCGCTGCAGTAACAATGACTAATGAGCTGTCAAATCACAGGCCCACTTCCCACTTTGAAGTTTCTCGGACGAAGGAACCATCATGACTTTGTTGAATTCCGCTTCTTGAAGAAAACTACTGTACCAGTAGTACTGCTAGCTACAGTAGTTACTCCAACAGAGGCCTCCTTTCGTTCATAGGATAGGAATTTTATAGGAATATGAAAATCATAGGAAGTGAGATGACATGCATCTCAATTCCTATAGAGAAAGAGATGCCATTTGATGCATAGGATAGGGATTTTTCCATTTAGTCTAGGCTAATGTACTGGTAATTTGCTCAAAAAACTACAGCAGTAACTAGTAGTACTGGTACATGCTCGTACTCAGACACAGACACACACACTAACTACTAGTAGTACTACTTCTCACATGCTGGCCAGATGTCGTCGTTCTCCTCCCCGGCTTTGTCGGCGACACCCCACCGTGCTTGGATCTCCACCGACCTCTCGGCAGCAGCGTGTGTGTCCTCTTCTTTCTTGCGGCAGCGGGCCTCTCTTTTCTTGAGTGCTTTCTGACTTTTCCACTCCCTTTGTGTGGCTTTGGTAGCCTCTTGCTCTACCGCCCATTCGGCCTTGGAATCTTCAAACTCCTCCCACATAGGTGTGAGGTCGCGAGCGGCGACGAACTCAGCACGGTGGGATGCCATCGCTTCCCTACCATTTTGTGTGCGGTCGTGGGCTGCAAGGAACTCAGCGCGGCGGGATGCCATCGCTGCATTACCGGTTAGTGTGCGGCGCGGTGGTATGAATGACGCTTGGTGAGAGCTCTGGGGTGGAGTGGCCAGACAACCGTATAGTGCATTGGTTTGTCAAGAGATCAAGGACAAAAGACAAAGGAAATTTGGATTCCCCTTCAGTCCTGGTCATTTATTACCGAGTAAAATGCATTGGCGGTCATCGAACTTGTCTTAATAGCTCACTTTGATCATTGTATACGAGATATGGTGATTATACGGTCATTGGCTTAGCGTACAGCTCCGTATTTGTCTGGTTGAATAGTCAAATAGTCCGCATGTGCCTCATCAGCTCATGCTCTTTATCTATCTACGCGGGCCTACCAATCAATGGAGAAAGAAATACTGTAAAAACCAAAATTATGCGTATGTGGGGAATCAAACCACGGACTCGTCGCTGAAACGCACCCTCGTCAGCCAAATGAAAATGAAATACTTTGTGTCAGACACTCACGCTCACGCTGTCAAAGCATGCTAATGTATGCACGTCGCCCTCTAAATCAAAGTCCTTCTCATGGCGCAACATAAACGGTGAGCCCATCACCTGCGCGCCCCGGCGGTGCCTGACATTATTGTTTAGACCACTACACAAAAAAAACACATCCGTGACATTTTGGGCCGAACGAAATTTTTTTCTGTCATACATATGACACTTCTATGACGATAATTGTGACAAAACCCGGTATCATCATAGATGTGGTGGGCTCCTACTTCTATAAAAAAAATCATGACAAAAAATGGGCTCTTCGTTCTAGGTGGGCCGGAGACGCAGCTGCATGACATTCTTTGGGCCGTCCATGATGGAAAAAACCGTGGTAGAAGCAAGGGGAAGGAAAATTTTGGGGAGTTGCTGGTTACGGTGGGAGAGCGATGCGCATTTCTCTCGTACATGTACGCGCGTGTGTGCGAGGCGTTGGTTCTAACTGAACCCGAGCGAGGCGTTGGGCTCTAACTGAACCCGAGCGATTGCACTGCAGGCTATGCGTTACTGAACCTGACGGATCGATCGATGGCTATTAACTGAACCCGATGGAGCGATTCCTTCGCTACTGCTGCTAACTGAAGCCGATCGATTGGATGAACAGTGAGCATTGCGGGGGGGGGGGGGGGGTGTTGGATGAATAGTGAGTGGTGGCGTTGCCTTTGGATGAACAGGAACCTGTGGTGTGGAGGGTTGGATGAACAGTAGACGATGGAGGAGTGGTCGTGGAGGGGTGGTTGAACAGGACCCTGTGGTGTGGAGGGCTGGATGAACAGTAGACGGTGGAGGGGTACCCGTGGAGGGGTGGTTGAACAGAACCCCGTGGTGTGGAGGGCTGGATGAACAGTAGACGGTGGAGAGGTGCCCGTGGAGGGGTGGTTGAACAGTAGCCGGTGGAGTAGCGCGCGGTGGAGGCTGGATGAACAGGAGCCCGTGGAGGCTGGAGGAGGTCGACGGTAGCCCGTGGAGGCTGGAGGAGGTCGACGGTGGAGATGAACAGTATCCCGTGGAGTCTCGTTTTGCGGTACGCCACACCCCTCCCCCCCCCCCCAGTTTCGACCGTAGCGCTCCAACACAAGTCCGTTTCATCCGTTTTGCGGTACGCCACACCACTCCCGATCAACAGGACCCCCATTTCGACCGTAGGAGGTCCGTTTCCTCCATTTTGCGGTACGCCACACCCCTCTCGGTCAACAGGACCCCCGTTTCGACCGTAGGAGGTCCGTTTCATCCGTTCAGCGGTACGCCAGGCCTCGTTTCCATCGCCTGTTCCATCCAAGCCGGTTGGCTCCCACGCGTTCCATTGCCTCCTGATGAACACGACGCATTTCGTTGCCTCCCGATGAACACGACGCATTCCGTTGCCTCCCCATGAACACGACACATTCCGTTGCCTCCCCATGAACACGACACATTCTGTTGCTTCCCCATGAACACGAGCCCTCGCCGTACGTATGCGCGACTAGGCGTTCGAGACCCCACCCGTATGTACACATACGTGGCCGTATTTTCTTTCTTGCACCCTGTCCGTTGTACGTATGTGTACATGCTACGTGCGCGCCTCTACTACGACACATACGCGCCTCTACTACGACACGTGCGCGCCTCTACATCGACCAGTATATATGTACGTACAAGTTCGCGACCAGAATGACAATGCTACGTACGCTTCGACCAGGTGGGTCCCGACTGTCAGGTAGTTCCTTGAGTGCGAAAATGTAGCTGGTGGGTCCCAGCAGTCAGAGGGGCGAATCTTTTTTTTTTGCCCGGACGCACTTCCTTTGCGTGCGAAGATGTAGCTGGTGGGTCCCAGCAGTCAGGGGGGCGAATCATTTTTTTGCTCGGACGCACTTCCTTGCGTGCGAAGATGTAGCTGGTGGAACCCAGCAGTCAGGGGGGCAAATCGTTTTTTTTTTGCCCGGACGCACTTCCTTGCGTGCGAAGGTGTAGCTGGTGGGTCCCAGCAGATAGGGGGGAACATTTTTTTGTGAAATACGGTGTCCCATCCGGTGGGTCCCCGCTGTCAGGTGGAGGAATAATTATTTTGGGCGTAATAAGGAGGCACTTCCTTGCTGCGGCCGTGGACCCAGCCGTCAGCCTCTCCACGTACAGTCCACGTCCGATGGAAGTCGTTCCTTGACCATGTTGACCACGCCGCACCGAGAGAACCACGGCGGTGGACGACGGCGAGGCCTAGGAAGGGGACGACTCAGAGCCGGGGAAGACGTAGCAGTGGATGCCCACGCGAAGAGGAGTACGAGGGCTCACTGGTTCGGCTGCGGTGTGAGGCTGTTGTCGCTGTAGATTAACAGGGGGTGTGGGTGACTAGAGGGATGGCCCGGCCAGCGGTGGGAGTAGTAGGGGGCGGTGAGGCCTCCGCGGCATCACAGCCGACCACGGAAGGCAGGAGCACGCGGCACGACCGGTGCTGGTTTGGGCGGCTGGAGCAAGAAGACCAGAGGTTGAAGAAGCACTACAACCGTTGGATGAACATCATACGGTAACATGAGCTAGAATCGTTCATATTGACTAAGTTGAAAAAGCCCTCCGTCCCTGTCAACTTGGTAGGCCCACAAGTCAGCCTCCCAGTATGCTGGGTTCCACCTGGCAGGGGGAGTATTCCTTTTTTTGTGCGTAATAAGGAGGCACTTCCTTGCGTGCGAAGATAGCTGGTGGGTCTGACAAGTCAACGGGGGGCACGTTTTTTTTGCGAAATACAGAGGCCCTTCCGGTGGGTCCCAGATGTCAGGTGGAGGAATCATTATTTTGTGTGTAATAAGGAGGCATTTCCTTGTGTGCGGCCGTGGACCCAGCTGTCAGCCTCTCCACGCACAACCTACTTCCGATGGTGTCGTTCGTTGACCACGTTGACCACGCCGCGCCGAGCGCATCACGACAGCGAGGCCGCGGACAGCAACGAGCCGGAGATGGGAAGACGCGGGAGTAGAGTCGCAGACGGAGAGGTGTACGAGGATTAACTGGTTCTACTGCGGTGTGGTTCGGCAGTCGATGGAGAAGAACAGGATGTGTGGAGGGTTGGAGGGATGGCCTGGCCAACGGCGGAGTAGCGCTTCATAGCGAAGCATCCTAAGCAGAGCTGCTAGCAGCAGGAGGCGGGAGGTGGTCCCGGCGGTGCTGGAGGAAGAAGACGAGAGATTGAACATGGATGCTGGCTGTTGGATGTAAATCCAACGGCTAACATGTCAGAATCATTTGTTGACTAAATTTACAACGACTTGTGTTGGCTTTGACCTATTGGCCCACATTTCAGCCTCCAAAAATGTGGCACGTATTCAACCCATTTTTTCAGAATTTACAGTCTTTTTTTGCGCGGTAGAATTTACAGTCAATTTGATCTTATTTTTTTGAATTACAGCCATTAGCTAGGCTGGGTGAACAAT
The DNA here is from genome assembly GCA_963921465.1 of Triticum timopheevii. NCBI lineage: Eukaryota > Viridiplantae > Streptophyta > Magnoliopsida > Poales > Poaceae > Triticum > Triticum timopheevii. Next base: position 312,724,665 of record OY997270.1, on the reverse strand, counting down.
TAATGTAGCTTTCATGCGGCCCATTTATTTTATTTCCTAAAAAATTACAGGCCATTTGCACTTTATCTAGATACACGATTTTGCTGGGCTGATTCTAATTATAATGTTGGGTTGGGCCAGCAATGTTATCAAAAAATAAAAAAGGGCTGAGCATTTTGTTATAAATATATTTAAATAATAACTGATATTATTATATTCGTCCTTAAATCTTACCAAGCTTTTGTAGACAATCACTAGGATTTTCGTGCCAAAACAATCCAGGATTTTATTTGTTAAGGAATTATTTTTATAAGTTAATAAGATGTGGGATATTGTTTTCTTACATATATAAGTATTTGTTAAATATATGATGACAATAGAAATAATATATAATAACATATAAAATAATTTAAATATATATAATATAGTTAGAAGGGAATCATAATTTGTACCTGGCGTTCCTATTCTTATATAGAAAAATAGAACAGACCGCTTCGTTTTCTTCAAAAAAAATACATAAATTGGGCTGCCAAAAATAAAACCTCGGATGGGAGGTCCATTGGCCGGTCAATACATGACGGCCCTAAGAAAATACAAACAGGCCCTCCCATCCGAGGTGGTGGGCTGCGCATGTTAAAAATGAAAGCCTGGACGGGGCAGCCCAAAACCACGTCCAACACTTGCCAAAACTCCGTCCCTCGTTTTCTCTTTGTTTCGCACACTCAACATTGTGTGGGCATTTTGACTGTGCATCATATGAAGTTGTGCTATGCATGAATGTTGATCAGCATGATGTTAACTGGCTGGTAGTTCCATTTTCGACCACGAATAAAACTTCGAACATGATGCTAACCCTGTTTGAAAAGGCCGTGTTAATATAAATGCTCTGCGTGTGAAAGTTGCAGTTTCTTATCTGAAACTGAACTTGCAGTTTCTTATCTGAAACTGAAACTTGCAGTTTCTTCTCTTCTGCACTTTTATACTCCTGTGAAACTACATTTTTTTGAAGTGCTAAAAATAGATCTCTGGAATTCATAAAATTCTTCATATGCTCAATACTGCAAATCTGAAATTCAAAAGACATACATATCTGAAAGTACTCTCAAAATACACAACACAAAACACAATTCACAACCTGCAAATACTGACAACCCTAAGCTCCTCCTGACAATTCACAACCTGCCCGACTATTGGGCTGGGGGGCAGTCCCCTCCTATTCCTCGGCGGCAGACAGCCGCCCCGTGAGACGATGTGAATGGCGAGGGAGACGATGGCGGGGAAGCGTCGTCGGGCCAACTGCTTTTCTCCTCTTGCAGTTGGGTTCGGTCGACGAAGACTCCACCGGCTCGCTCTGGCATGACACCCTCACAAACGGCACCCTATAGATGCTCGATCCTTCAATCTCTGGTGGATGCTCCATCTAGGATCGATACTCCCACCACCGCTCCCTCACGATCGAATTCGGTGAATCTGTTTGCTCCATGGCCCAGAGGAGCAGCTCTATGTACTCCGGCGCGACTCCCTCCGGGAGTATCGCCGCCTTTTTGCTCTGTTGCAGATATTTGACCATGGATGTCGCCATCGCCGCTAGTTGGTCCTTGTTGTCAAACCAAGACTATATCTCCAACATCCTAGCTAGCTTCACAGGGTCGCCGTCTGTGATCCTCACGTATCGGTTGTACTCCTCCATCGATCTAGTTCTCCACAGCACCTTCACTTGCCGGTGGTGGTTTTTGAATGGAAGAGGAGAGGAGCGGCGCTGGTTTTGGATTAGAACGGGAGAGGAGCGACGCTGGTTTTGGACTGGAATAGGAGAGGAGGGGCGGTGGTTTTGAAATGGAAGAGGAGAGGAGCGGCGCTGGATTTAGATTGGAACAGGAGAGGAGTGGCGGTGGATTTAGATTGGAACAGGAGAAGAGCGGAAGAGCGGCGCTGGTCTTGGAAGTATTTTTTTGTTGTTTTGCGTATTTTGGGTCGAAGTTTGACCATGTTCTGTATGTGACAAGCAAAATGTGAATGCATGTCACCAAAAATTGTATCGTTTGGTTCGTATCTGAATGTACTTTCAAATTATATTATTTTTGCAACGTACAACATATATTTTATGTGCGAAAATCATGGTCAATTACGACCCAGAATAAAAGGGGGACTAGTAAATGTGGGGTCGCTTTCTTAATTGAAGGGTAAATTGATTTTGATTTTTATCCAGTCACAGCGCGCCGGCCCTCTCGCCCAATCCTAAATTGCTGCCGCACGCTCCTCTCCCTCTTCTCCATTGCAAAACCACCTCCTCTCCTCTCCATCATCTCCATTCCAAAACCACCGTATCGCCTCTCCCTCTTCTGATCTTCTCCATTGCAAAACCACCTCCTCTCCTCTCCATCATCTCCATTCCAAAACCACCTCCTCTCCTCTCCATCATCTCCATTCCAAAACCACCGTCTCGCCTCTCCCTCTTCTGATCTTCTCTCCATTGCAAAACCACTTCCTCTCCTCTCCATCATCTCCATTCCGAAACCACCTCCTCTGCTATCCCTCTTCTCTATTGCAAGATCACCGACTCTCCTCCCATCTTCGAAAGCTAGCACCGGACCACTCAGAATGACATCTATGGAGAGGATGCAGCAGTGAATCAGGCAGATCGCCGGCGACGACCAGGCAAAGTTAGCCAGATTGAAGGAGATCCTTAGTTGGTTTGACAATGAGTGGGAGATTTCGAGGACGGTGCGGGCCATGTGGCAATGTATGCGAAAGAGCGAGACGGCGGCGATGAGGGCGGCGATGTACATGTACCCCTCGACGGCAGTCACGCCGCAGTCCTCCGAGTTCATCGAGTATCTCCTATGGGCGATAGAGCAGACAGATTTGCCCGAGGTGACAGTCAGGCAGAGGTGGTGGGCGTACATGTCGAAGGTCGAGCACCCAGAGGATAACGAATCAATCGAGTATGGTGTGCCATTCGTGAGGGTGCAGAGCCAGCCGGAGCCACAGGAGTATTCGTTCTCCAACCACAAGAGGAGGCCGGATGGCACGACGTTGCTTCCCCGACGTTCTCCACGGTTCCCTTGACGCTCGCCTCGTTTCAACGGCGACGGTAGGGTTTAAGGTAAGCTTCGCACTAACCTAATCTTCCACCTGCTCATGCTTACAATCAGTGTGACAGCTAATGAAAATCATGCTTACAATCAGTCTCCGAGTACTACGCCAATCACCCTAAAATAGCTCTGGACCTTTGGGTCAAAGTTGTGACACAGTGTACAAATAAAGAAAAATAGATTGGTGCTTCTTTCAGAAAAGAGTACTCCCTAGAAAACTGCCAATATAAGCTACTAGTATTTGGTTAGAGGATTTGCTGCCGAGAAAGATCCGTCCACAGAAAGCGCCACACATCCCGCTGGTTGTGGTGGATGCCAATGCATGCATGCAACAAGGTTGGTGTCGGTAATTTTTACTTGGCACACCTCGCGCTCTGCATATATGTCGGTTCCATACGTACATTTGTGCAGTTCCACCAAAATGCAGCTGAATAACCCTGTTTGCGCAGATAATGAAAAAGCGTGATTACATTATAGTGGCACTAGTTGATGAAACACACAAAATGAATAGAAGAAAATATTGTGATAGTATCATAGTATGCTATGCTGCGAGGGAGAGATAGGCCCTGCGACGCCTCATACGGGATGATTCAATTCACCCAGAAGGTCCCCAGATACACCTTCTGCCAGATAGGCCCTGTTCAGTCACCAACATGGATGATTCAATTCATGGGACCTTTTGGTGCAGTTCACCTAAAATGAAGCAATGTCCCGTGAGCTAGCAGCTTTGAGGGAGTCCAGGACTAGGGGGTGTCCGGATAGCCGAACTATCATCTTCGGCCGGACTCCTGGACTATGAAGATACAAGATTGAAGACTTCGTCCCGTGTCCGGATGGGACTGTCCTTGGCGTGGAAGGCAAGCTTGGCGATACTGATATGTAGATCTCCTACCATTGTAACCGACTCTGTGTAACCCTAACCCTCTTCGGTGCTTATATAAACCAGAGGGTTTTAGTCCATAGGACGAACAACAATCATACCATAGGCTAGCTTCTAGGGTTTAGCCTCTCTGATCTCGTGGTAGATCTACTCTTGTACTACCCATATCATCAATATCAATCAAGCAGGAGTAGGATTTTACCTCCATCGAGAGGGCCCGAACCTAGGTAAAAACATCGTGTCCCTTGTCTCCTGTTACCATCCGCCTAGACACACAGTTCGGGACCCCCTACCCGAGATCCGCCGGTTTTGACACCGACATTAGTGCTTTCATTGAGAGCTCCTCTGTGTCGTCATCTTTAGGCCCGATGGCTCCTCCGATCATCAACAACGGTGCAGTCCAGGGTGAGATTTTTCTCCCCGGACAGATCTTCGTATTCGGCGGCTTTGCACTGCGGGCCAATTCGCTTGGCCGTCTAGAGTAGATTGAAAGCTACGCCCCTGGCCATCAGGTCAGATTTGGAAGTTTGAACTGTACGGCTGACGTCCGCGGAGACTTGATCTTCGACGGGTTCGAGCCACAGCCAAGCGCGCCGCACTGTCACGATGGGCATGATCTAGCTCTGCCGCCGGACAGTGCCCTGGAGGCTGCACAAGTGTCTGCTCTGACCCTTAGCTCCGAGCCGACTGCGCTGATCGAGGACGGGTGGCTGGACACCGCCTCGAGGGCTGCTATCTCTATGGCGATTGAGCCGAACACCAACCTTGTCCTTTGCGAAGCTCGTGACTCCAAGGCGTCGGACTCTTCTCCGGACTCCGAACCTTCCGCGCCCCTGCCAATCAAATCCAATTGGGCGCCGATCATGGAGTTCACCGCCGTGAACATCTTTCGGCATTTGCCCTTTGGCGACATCCTGAATTCACTAAAGTCTCTCTCTATCAGGAGAGCCCTGACCGGACTATGGTCAGGAAGGTTGGGGTGCGGACGATGAAGAAATTCAAAGCCCACCCACCACCCACTTCGTAGCCACTGTCGAAAGTTTAAACGACGTGCTCGACTTCGACTCCGAAGACATCAATGGTATGGATGACGATGTAGGAGACAAACATGAACCAGCACCTATAGGGCACTGGACAGCCAACCCATCTCACGATGTATACATGGTGGCCACACCTAAAGGAAGCGACGACGAGGAACAACGGGACGTCACGAAGGATCATTCCCTTGAAAAGCAGTCAAAACGGCGACGTAAGCGCCGCTCGAAGTCCCGTCTCGACAAAGAAAGCAGCCATACAGACCCAGCCATAGAGCAGGGCGAACCGATGGACGATGAACATGCTACCGAGCGACCGTCCAAACAGGACAATCTGGATAAACAACCCGTCCCCGGCGAAGATAACAGTCCGGACGATCTCATGCCGGACAAGTTACTGGAGCAGAAGAACCTCCACAAAAGGCTTGTCGCCACTACGTGTAGCCTGAAAAAGCAGAAGCAGAAGCTCAAAACAGCGGAAGATGCGCTCAGAATCAGATGGAGCAAAGTACTCAACACCGCAGACAAATACGGCGATAGTCGCCGAACAAAGAGCTACCCGAAGCGAAAACTACTGCCCGAATTTGATGAGGAGGCCGTAGAGCCCCCGCAATCAAAAAACAAGGAGACCACTCGGTCGGATAGACGACCCCGTGGCAAACATAGAGCGGCAAACGGCGCCGCACACAAGCCGGCCTGCGATCCGCACACGGATTCACATCAAAAAGATGGCCTAGTTAGATCTATCTACGGGCCAAGAAAGCAAGCTCTAGTAAGCAATGCAACACATCAAGTATCCGAATATTACAGCACACCTAAATATAGGGGCGCCGCACACCCCCTATGTTTTACCGATGAGGTTCTAGATTATGAATTTCCAGCGGGATTCAAGCCCATAAACATAGAGGCATACAACGGAAAAATAGACCCTGGAGTCTGGATCGAGGATTACATCCTCCACATACACATGGCTAGAGGAGATGACCTCCACGCCATAAAATACTTACCCCTCAAGCTCAAAGGGCCAGCCCGGCATTAGTTCAAAAGCCTCCCCGAAAACACCATTGGAAGTTGGGAAGAGCTTGAGGATGCTTTTCGGGCAAATTTTCAAGAGACCTATGTCCGACCTCCGGATGCAGACGATTTAAGTCATATAACTCAACAACCCAGAGAGTCAGCCCGAAAATTCTGGAATAGATTCCTTACTAAAAAGAACCAAATAGTCGACTGCCCGGACGCCGAAGCCTTAGCAGCTTTCAAACATAACGTCCGAGATGAATGGCTCGCCAGACACCTCGGCCAAGATAAGCCAAGAACAATGGCCGCATTGACAATCCTCATGACCCGCTTTTGCGCGGGAGAGGATAGCTGGTTGGCAAGATGCAGTATCAACGACCCAAGTACATCCGAAGTCAGGGATGGAAATGGGAAACCACGACGCAGCAAGGAACAACACCGGACCAAGGGCAACAGCCCGAAGAGCACGGCAGTCAACGCCAGATTCAAAAGCTCACGGCAGAATCATAAAAAACTGCCCCCTAAGGATAACAGGGACGAGCTATCTAACTTAAGACAAGGTATGCCAAATCCACAGTACCCCCGGGAAGCCTGCAAATCATACCCACAGAGATTGTTGGGTCTTCAAGCAGTCTGGCAAACTCAACGCCGAACACAAGGGGCTCGACACACCAAGCGAGGACGATGACGAACCCCACAAGCAGAGCACCGGAAAACAAAAGAATTTCCCACAAGAAGTCAAAACAGTAAACTCACTTCGCGTGACAAAAGGGAAAAATAGAGCGGTGCCCATAGAGGTACGTGCCATACGGCCTATCCCAGAGGAGTCCCGCCACTGGTTGTTAAAACCAATCACCTTTGACCATCAGGATTACTCTAGAAGTATCCGGAATGCAGGATGGACTGCCTTGATATTAAATCCAATAATTGACGGACTCCAATTTACACAAGTCCTAATGGACGGCGGTAGTGATTTAAACCTGCTATATCAGGACACAATCCGCAAAATGGGGATAGACCCAGCCAAAGTTCGCCATAGCAACACTTCCTTTCAAGGGGTAATGCCAGGCCCATATGCCCATTGTATGGGCTCTCTACTGCTAGAAGTTGTGTTCGGCTCACCCGACAACTTCCGCCGCGAAAAGTTAAACTTCCACCTTGCCCCATTTACAAGTAGCTACCAAGCACTCCTGGGACGCGAAGCTTTTGCCCACTTTAACGCAATACCGCATTATGCACCCCTTACACTTAAAATGCCCGGACAGCGAGGCATCATCTCCTTAAAGGGAAATAACGAGTGTTCCTCGAGCGCGGAAGATTGTGTGACTGCCTTGACAGCCACACACTAAACCGGCTTTATTAATCCAAGCACCTAAACAGGTCGTTCGGACCCCGGACACGGTTAGACGAGTCCGGCGTAAACATACAAGGGCTTACCAGCCGCATACCCCCGCACAAGGGGCTCCGCGCATATACAACAAGAGACAATAAAGCTCAGTTTTATTCATTTTTTGAATTGTACTTTGTTTATTTAATATAACGTACATTTTCACACGATATTTTTCAACTTTTTTACTGTCTCTTGTTGATACACATCCCCTGTTTTCTTGCTATAACCAAGGAGGAGGCTAGCGTTTTGGCATGGGCCACGTCAGAATTTTGCGCGTACCTGGACACCAGGGGCTTATTACCAAGGGCGTTGTTTGGCCCATTTTCATAAAGACCGAATACCTTAGGGAGTGTTCGACGTCTCGAGTTAGGCCTTATATGCATCAGCTCCGAATCATGTCTTTGGTCAAATGTTGGGTTTGCCCGGCTCCTGTGTTTTGATGCCTTACGTTCCGCTCTATCGGCTAACGCGGCACCAGGAGAACTACTGCGATTGTGCCCCGGTTCGTCCGGGCGAGCACCTCAGTAGAGAAAGCCGAAAACTGACTGTCATGATATAGCGTGAGACTGGTCAACCACTCGATGACCCGTCGGAATCTTTAGGATTCCTCCGCATAGACGAAGGGCTGTTTCCCGGTCAGGCACATACGCGCCCCGAATTTGGGTGAGCGCGGTGCCCCTTAGGGGCTATATAGTAGCCCCACTGTCAAACTCCTATGGCTAAGTGAAAGTGATAAAGCATTATAGTCAGGTTGCCTAGTTTGCTGCGCTACCACCTCCTTTATAGGACCAAGACGTTGGATCAAGTGTGAAAACGCGCCTTTTGCAAACACCCCCGCATTATATGCGTGGGGGCTGAAGCCGAAGACTGCCATCTTTCAGGTTATATACACATATACGTTAACGGCCGCATAGGAGGTGTTTCAATTCTTGAAGGCACAAGTATAAAAAGCTTTTATATTTCATTGAAACATTGTTTCACAATAATACATGTTATTCGAACACAATATCCTTCGACCATTGCGTCTCTATTAAACGAGCGCCCTGCGGAACTTCCTGAAAATAGTGCTCGACAGGTACTCGGCTTCCGTCCGAATCTTGGGATGCAACATCGGTGGCCTTCATCTCCGCCCAGTATGTCTTGACACGGGCAAGAGCCATCCGTGCACCCTCTATGCATGCCGACCTTCTCATTGCATTGATATGCGGCACCACACCAAGGAACTGCTACACCAAGCCAAAATAACTCTTCGGCTTAGGCCTCTTCGGCCACAAAAGACTCACGACATCCTTCATGGCAAGTCCGGATAACCTATTCAGCTCCGCCCATTCGGCCAAGAGATCGGTTAATGGAAGTGGGCACTCTGGATTATGGAACTGCGACCAAAAAACCTTCGCCATTTCGTGATCCTCTTGATCTTGGAAGTGTTCGGCCGCGTCCGCGGCACTTACCGCCAAGTCCAGATAAGCATCCTCCGCACTCCACAGCCGGTCCAATTGAGCATATTAGGATCCATGAATTTCCTCCGCAGCAGAAAGGGCTTTCCAGCCGCGATATCTCCGGCCTGACACAACTCCTCCTTCATAGCTCTCATCGCAGAGCGAGCATCCTTGGCCTCGGTAGCGGCCTTCTTCAGGTCCTCTTGTACCACTCAATCTTCTTTTTCAAGAAGCTTGTAGTGGTCGGCAGCATTCTTCAACTCCACGGCCATCTCAGCCATTTCCTTCTTGCTTCGGCAGTGAGCATTCTGTTCGGCTTTTAGCTCTTCGGCCGCCTTTAAGGCAGCCGCGTCACTCTTTATGGCCTGCTCCTTGGCTCAGGTGAGTTACGCCCGTAGGTTCTCCATGGCAGCGGCACCATCTGCATCAAGCATACTTGTTGTAAGGCACGGGCATCAAGCTCCCTTACCAGGTGTCCGCGGAGAAATTGCATACATTGTGACTCGTCAAGTTGCTTATTGACAAGCGCGACATCGGCATCCGCCACGTCAAGTTGCCGCTTCAGTTTGGCAAATTCGTCAGTCCAGCCAGCCACTAGACCCTTCGCCACCTACATAGGAAGGGCAACATATTATACCTGGGATTATGATCCTCGGCGTGCTATCATTTTTTGACAACACACCGAGCCTCAGGGGCTACTATCTACACAGGGCGCATTTTACATGCGGAACTGTCAGAAGGTACATCATTTTGCGTACCTCAAAACCTGTTAGTAAACTTCTGACGGCTTTGTGCAATCCGCTCTCAGTGGATGAAATCCTTTCAATCACCATACCCATTAACGCACGGTGATCTTCTGAGATAGATGCTCGCCCGAGCAGATCCTTCAGCTCCTCCGACCGTACACCAGGTGGTGCCGGACTCATCCGATTGCCTTTTTCGAAGGCCGGACGTGGAGGGCTTTGAGGGGAAATATGACTGCCTTCCGGCTCCGCCGGACTTGGAGAAACCCTCTGCGATAACGCCTCATGGTCGCCCGCCTCGCATGATGGTACGGCAAGGGGATGCGTTTCGCTCTCAATCATCTCCGGACGAAGATCCCCCGAAGATGAGCTCTTCTGACAAGGGCTGAGATCCGAACTACAATGTAAAACTTCTGTTATATTCATCAGAAATAGGGCAGGGATATCCTTTATTTTAATAAAAACTCCCCTTTTTACTTACGGCTCTGTGGGGGGCTGATCCCCTTGGGGGCATAATGCGGCCGAGGCATCTCTAGGCGTAGGACTCTCTGACGAAGATTTCTTCCCCCACTTTGAGACCATGGTCTCCGGGTCTTCAGAGGCGGTCCTCTTCTTCCCTTGGATGGAGGGATTCTCGATCCCTCCTTTCCTAACAACCTCCTTCGCGGAGGCGGTAGCTTCCTTGTTCCCCCCTTCACCTTCTTCCAAAGGCGCAACCTCCAGCATGCTGGTCAACACGGGATCCGGCATGGTCTCAGGGAGGGGGCCGGGCACCTGATTAACTTTGCTTTCGCTATCCACTCCTGTTCAAGGGACAACTCTTTTGAGAGCAAATTCATGATTAATATGGGATAGCGTGTCCGTGTACAGGGCTACTTACTTGAGTATCCGGGCGATTGCAGCTCAGACCTGCGTCCTCGGTTAAGTCCGGAGACATCGTTTGTGATCCGAAGAAAAGCTTGTACATCTCCACGGGCGTCGCGGCCATAAAATGTTGGAGAGCTCGTGGTCCCTCCGGGTTAAATTCCCACAGGCGGAGGGGGCGATGTCTATAGGGCAGGATGCGACGAATCAGCATGACCTGCGCTACTACGACCAGAGTGATCTCTCTCTAGGAGATCTTGAATGCGGCCCTGCAGCAAGGGCACGTCCTTGGACGGCCCCCAGTCAAGTCCTTTATTGACCAATGACACCAGCCGCGGTGGAGGACCCGAGCGAAAGGCAGGCGGCGCCACCCATTTGGTGCCCCTGGGAGCTATGATATAAAACCACTCTTGTTGCCATAGGCTGAGCTCCTCTTGAAAAGAGCCCTCGGGCCACGGAGCATCAACATTCTTGCTTATAACAGCCCCTCCGCACTCTGCCTGCTGCCCCTTGATCATCTTCAGCTCCACTTTGAAGGTCTTGAGCCACAATCCGAAGTGAGGAGTAATGCGGAGGAAGGCTTCGCATACGACAATGAATGATGAGATGTGGAGGATGGACTCCGAATCCAAGTCATGAAATTCCAACCCGTAATAAAACATGAGCCCCCTCACGAAGGGGTCCGTCGGGAAGCTTAGCCCCCGAAGAAAGTGAGACGCGAACACCACGCTTTCATCGGGCTTGGGAGTGGGAGTAACCTGCCCTTGGGTAGGCAGCCTATGCGAAATTTCGCCGGTTATATACCTGGCATCTCTTAGCCTTAGCACGTCTTCTTCCGTAACGGAGGAAGGCATCCACCGGCCTTGCAGGTCGGAGCCGGACATCATCGAAGGTCCGAAGCGCCTGTATCAGGAGCTTTGGGTGTTGGAACTCGAGGCGAGGGGCGGAATCGATTGAGATTGAAAGAAAGGAGTGGAGCCTTGGTCTCTTTATAAAGAGGTTGAATACGAAGAGCCTTCCCCGTGACCGTTTGGGACTCGCCTTCGATAGAGGAGACGTGCCAACGGGCACGGTTGGGTTACCCACACCCGTATTGATGAGAATCCCGGAATAAGGGGACACGATCTCTGCTTTGACAAGACGTGCCAAGGAAACCGCCTCGCTAAACGTGCTGAGGTAGAACAGTAAAAATGATTCGAATAAAGGCTTGGCCGTGGTGTGATGTCACGCCACGGAATACGCAGTAGATTGAATTTGTTTAAATATTATTCTCCCTATGGTGGTATGTGGAACTTATTTTGCAGAGCCGGACACTATCCTTGTGTTCAAAATCTTCTATGAAGTATTCGGAGGAGGAACCCGCCTTGCAATGTCGAAGACAATATGCGCGCCAGACTTGTCGTCATTGAAGCCAGGTTCAGGGGATACTGAGGGAGTCCTGGGCTAGGGGGTGTCCGGATAGCCGAACTATCATCTTCGGCCAGACTACTGGACTACGAAGATACAAGATTGAAGACTTCGTCCCGTGTCCGGATGGGACTTTCCTTGGCATGGAAGGCAAGCTTGGCGATACGGATATGTAGATTTCCTACCAGTGTAACCGACTCTGTGTAACCCTAACCCTCTTCGGTGCTTATATAAACCGGAGGGTTTTAGTCCATAGGACGAACAACAATCATACCATAGGCTAGCTTCTAGGGTTTAGCCTCTTTGATCTCGTGGTAGATCTACTCTTGTACTACCCATATCATCAATATCAATCAAGTTGGAGTAGGGTTTTACCTCCATCGAGAGGGCCCAAACCTGGGTAAAAACATCGTGTCCCTTGTCTCATGTTACCATCCGCCTAGATGCACAGTTCGGGACCCCCTACCCGAGATACGCCGGTTTTGACACCGACAAGCTTCTTCAATTTTTTTTAAGAAAAGGGCTCCAGCCCCGGTTCCATTTCCATCAGAAAACGAAACCCACAGAGCTTCTTCTTCATTAGTTGCAATAAAATTGAGCAACATCAAGGTTGGTTGTGAAGCTCCTGGAATGCTCAACTATAATTTGGATATCATTTGTGCAGTTCAACTAAGATCGGGCGTGAAATGTATATCTCTGTTTGCACAAAAAAGGTGGAAAGGAGGGTGACTAACAAGTAACAAGTGATGAGACATGCATCAAATGAAAAGAAGCATGTTCCTTATCTGAATGGCAATCCTACAAGGACATTAGCAATTTCAAAAGTAGTGCCATTGCTAGATATTAGTGTGGGCATCAGGATTAACTATGACAACCGTTAAATACGACATTACTTTGGGCACGGGAGAGTAGGCGGACCAGGACAGTTGCATTTCTAATGAAAATAACCAACTTATCTTAATGAGAAATTTTAGCAGGACATGTAAATAAGTGCCATTGATTCATAGTACTGGAGGCATTACATTGAAAACAACATTGGTTTAACGTGTCCTTACTTTTAACAGTGCGACTGCAACATTTTACCAGTGGCATTACATAAGAGTGGCTCGGGGCAACAAACATCAGAACAGGATATCTGGGTTGGTCCCATTTTTGTTCGGTATAGCCACCTTATACTGTGTGAGGCTAGCAAATCTAGTGCTGGACTTACTCTGTTGACTTGTCCCCCAGTCCCCACTTTCTTTCCTTTTTCAACCAATAGATCAGGTTTATATTGAGTTTTTACTGCGTTTCCCTTTATTTCCCTATTAGACCTAGAGACCAGTTGGATAGCGAGTCTCTGCTACTTTTCGCCCCCATTATTTCCTCTTTCGACCAAGTCCTAGATTCAGGTAACAAATCCTCCCCCACCCACACCCCCTTTCTTCCTTGTTTGAACCAAGTAGTACTAGATTTGAATGCATGAACTAGTTTAACCTCTTAAACGTAAAAAAATAGGTGGTTTTCGAACAGCCGATCGATCGTATCTACGAGGGGGCCTGAGAAATAGTTAAAGTTACAAATGCAGCGACGACAGGAGCTCGGGAAGTAGAGCAAGGCCGGTTTCGAAGGAAGTTATACCTGATGGTCGCCGGGATGTCGCTAGGTGGGCGGCGGGAGGCCGGATCTGCCCACACTACGACAGCGAGGAAGAAGGGGTCGAAGGCCCTCCCTCGCCAGTGGTGCTTGGGAGAGAACGACAAGGCAGGCTGATCGGGACGCGCCCAGCAGTGGGTAAGAGCCGTCGCCGAGGACGCCCGCGTGAACGTTGCACCTTCTCACCTTCCCCGGCGGAGAGGATCCTGCTGGATCTGTGACCAGCGGTGAGCAGAGAGAGAGAGAGAGAGAGAGAGAGAGAGAGAGTGGCCACCGCTGTCGTGTTTAGATCTGGAGAGGCCGAGACGGTGTGAAGAGAGCAACACTAGCAAGCAAGCGCGGAGGCTCCTGCCTGTATAGTGGAGTAGTACTTAGTTTTCTTTTGTCTACCGGAGCCAGCTTGACCTCGTCAATGACTGTTGAGAAGTCTTCATGTACGTGGCTCAGAGGCGCAGTTGTCATCATTTTGATCTGAAGCGCCGGATTATAACATATAACACGAAAAAATGCCACATGACAAGAAATCATAACCTCACTGCCCAAAGGAGACAACATGAATCCCGACAGACAAACTATACGAGGAACAAAGCTCAAATTAAAGATAAACTCATAGAAAAGGGGTCCGTCGATAGATGTCCTAATTAACATAGCCGGCTTGACCTAGATGGCAGACGTGTAGTCACTGTTCGTGCATGTGCCCCCAATGACTAGCCCAACTCAGTTGTCGCTGTTTAACTCCCCCACTGATCTGAAGCACATGACACATAATTTTGTGAGATGACAAGAAACCTTTTTATAGATTTCTCACCACAACTACAGCCATGTACAACACACCCTGCACGATATGTAGACGATAGCCAATCCAGGCATGTCTATTGGAGTATGGTCACATGCATGGACGAACTGATCTTCCGTGTCTTGCAGGGATCGTCCAGGCACCAACGTAGTACAACACTTCTCTAGTACTATCGCTCGTCTCCCTCTTCTATTAAGTCACCCGACTTGCGGGGCTGGGGATTGTGCCTATGGTTGGTTCTCAATTGCTGTCCCACATGTGTGTACGAACGCAATATGACGCGCGTTCCATTCGGAGAGCAGTGTGCTAGACCGACCGACCGTCTGGGGTGCGACGCGAACGCGACGTGCGTGTTGTATACTCCGTACATGTGTACCACCGTTTTCTAGACGCTTTGCTCCATGGCGCGGGCGCAATCCATGGATACAAAATTAGTATACTGTATACTATTTAAAAGTCGAGGGCGGGGCTTTTCCTACCCGGTAGGCGGTGGGACAGTTCCGTCTAGTCGGTTCGACAGAGACGCGAGAAGACGAGGGAGTAAGCTGCTGCAAACGTAGGGATGTGTGATTTGACAGCGAGTTACTGCTGGACAGGTGGGGCCCCGTGATTTGACTTGCCATTATTATTTTAACTGTGGCGCTACGACCGGCGTGAGTCTCCTGATTCCTGACCACCTCCATACAGGTGCCTCTGCCAATGCTCCACCATGTAGTAGTAGAGGCTGGCTCTTGCATGAGAGCCCACTTCTCCACTTTTTCCTTGCCTCTCTTTCCTCCACATATGCAAAAATGCCATGTAAAGCGCACCCTCCGTCTAGGTGTGTAAGTCATCTTACGAAAATCAAACAATCCCAAAACACTTAGGCGCGATGCATTAACTTCTACCTCATTTCTTGTTTCCTGACATATCAACCAATAAGAGATGAAGGGTGTGCATGCTTTTAATGACTTGAGACTATCAAACACGACATGCAGTGGTTAGTTCATTGCATGCAATAATATTAATTAGAAAATAAACGTTAACGTTTCCCGTTTTCTCCTCCTCCTTGGTCACGGTGCACAGCCTAAGATGGTATTGTACTTACTTGCTCCTACAGGTGCTTAAGCTTGCCACATAGGCATAAAGTCTGATGTGGCAAGTTAATCAAGAAGAGAGAGACTAGTTTGGTGACCCAAGGAAGAAACGGTGCTAAGCGCGTGTACCTAGGTGAAAAGACAATTTTGAGTCTATAGCTAATTAAATGAAGCAAACTTAGCAACACCATTTCATTGGAAGAGGTCACTCCTTGGCAAATGCAATAAATACTAGTACTCCATGTGTCCCATTATATAAGATCGTTTTTGACACTAACTAGCTAGTGTCAAAAACGTTCTTATATTATGGGACGGAGGGAGTACGAAGAAAGAGATAGAGGGGAGTAAAAAAATACACTTATAGCCAACCTTATAGCCAACCTTATTGTAGTATGAGTGACTAAGTGATGACTATGTATGACATGCTAACATCAGATAGCCTAACGCACCATGTTAAATCTCCAAGGGCGCGACCACGCGAGTGACGCGACAGTCGTGGTAGGCGTGACCATGATATGGGCTGTTAGCAGCCCTTGGATATGAGATCAAACGGTCGCATGCTAAGTTGCTGAAAATTTTAAGAATAACCCTCCAGGATAGGATATTCACCCATAGGTCTAGAATCACGCCATGCAACCATTCAATCTCAGATCCAAGGGCTCTTGGAAGCCAGTATCATGGGAGAATGGAAAGCCACTACACTGCCGTTCGCACGCTGGCAGTTCGCTCCTACTCTTTCCCGCACGTCCTTTAATACTACGGAGGTTCGCTCCTAGTCGTCCCGTCCATTCACATTACGGCAGTTCCACTAATCCTAACCCTCCTCCCAAATCCATGGCATCCCAAATCTCCCTGGTCGACGGTGAGTACAAGGTTAGAACCATCACCGGCGATGAGTTCGACGTCATCTACACTCGTACTTCCACGACGGTGAAAGGATGCCTTTCTCGCTTCAGACACATGTTCGAAAACTCACATGATGAGTGGGTCGCTGGGCTAGATGTTGAGTACACCATAGTCCTGGGACGAGAGAAGGATCTAAAGGACGAAGAGAGGAAGAAGCCCGCCGTGATCCAGGTTTGCGTACATAACGTTTGCTTGGTCTACCACATATGCCATGCCGAAGTTGAGTGCCAGGATTTTAAGAACTTCCTCGAGGACAAAATAGTCAAATTCGTTACTGTAGACTTTAAGAACGACAAAGAAGCCCTGCGTCGGATAGTCCTCGTTGTAGGCAACCTCTTCGACCTCCAGAAGAATTGGCTGGTGCCCTCTCGTCAGCCCTCAATGCTGACCCTGGCAGGAGCCATGGTTCATCCTTCGTACCGCAAACTGGAGAAACCTCATTACACGTTTCATTGTCATGCATGGCAGCGGAATGTGCTAGATATAGACCACATCCAGTAAGCTGCAATGGATGGCTACCTTTGTTTCAATACCTACAAGGGTTGGATGAAGAGCAGCAACCAAGTTGGCGGTTCAAGCAAAGAAGTATCGGCCAAGAGGAAGAGGGACAAGGATGAAGTCGAGGATGTGGACGAGGACTCCTAGTAAGGTGGGAGTGTCGTTGCTCATGGTGGTTCTAAACTTCTAATGCAGTGTCTACCGGATTAGTTGCATAGTTTAATTTCAGGTGTGCTTAGTTTAATTTGAAGGGTGTGTTGTGCTGAGCCCCCAGCAGAACTATGTTATGTTTCTTCTCGTTACTTTAACTCTTCAGTATGTACATACTAGTACTAGTATTTCTTTAATAGAATTTAGCACCCCAATTAAGCACGTACTAGCTTTTTTAATAGTACTATATGCATAATTTGGCAACGAGCGCTCTCTATATGTACCACCTTTTTTAAAAATTTCAATTTTTGCTCCATGGTGCAATCCATCGATAGTGGAGTGCTACTTTACAAAAGTATACATTTTTTAAAAGGCTAGCATACTGTTCATCACATATATATAGCCAATTAAATTCTCAACCTAGAACGACATGCATGCCATGTAGTAAACCGATCCGAAGGAAGTATAGTAAAAATGAGGTGATTTTACCCAGCGATCTACGGGGGAGCATGGCCTGTCATGCGGTCCCACGTGTCATGATGTACCAAGGCGATGCGCATGTCCCTCTTGAGGCAGAAGCAATACTAGTACGTGGTTTGAGATGATGTCGAACCGAAGTGTGAAATAATGGCTGCTTCGTCCGTCTGGGAAGGTGCGGCATTGTGATTTGACGTCTCATTGCTCATTACTAACACTGGGCCGGCACGAGTGGGGTGCATCCCCCTGCTGTTCTGCACTGTTATTTCATGCTTGACACGTCGACCCGGTTGCACATGAGATGACCCCCACATCCTTTGTCAAAATAAACAACACCCATATCAATGCATTTCACTCTTTCGTGCAACGGACGGGCAACTTACTTGCTCCTACATGTGCTTAAGCTTGCCACATAGGCATAAAGTCTGATGTGGCAAGTTAATCAAGAAGAGAGAGACTAGTTTGGTGACCCAAGGAAGAAACGGTGCTAAGCGCGTGTACCTAGGTGAAAAGACAATTTTGAGTCTATAGCTAATTAAATGAAGCAAACTTAGCAACACCATTTCATTGGAAGAGGTCACTCCTTGGCAAATGCAATAAATACTAGTACTCCCTGTGTCCCATAATATAAGAACGTTTTTGGCACTACACTAGTGTCAAAAACGTTCTTATATTATGGGACGGAGGGAGTAGGAAGAAAGAGATAGAGAGGAGTAAAAAAATGCACTTATAGCCAACCTTATAGGCAACCTTGTTGTAGTATGAGTGACTAAGTGATGACTATGTATGACATGCCAACATCAGATAGCCTAACGCACCGTGTTAAATCTCCAAGGGCGCGACCGCGCAAGCGACGAGATGGTCGTGGTAGGCGCGACCATGATATGGGCTGCTGGCAGCCCTTGGATCTGAGATCAAACGGTCGCATGCTAAGTTGCTGAAAATTTGCAGAATAACCCTCCAGGATAGGATATTCACCCATTGGTCTAGAATCACACCATGCAACTGTTCGATCTCTGATCCAAGGGCTCTCGGAAGCCCGTATCATGGGAGAATGGAAAGCCACTACCCTGCCGTTCGCACGCTGGCAGTTTGCTCCTACTCGTCCCTGCACGTCCTTTAATACTATGGTGGTTTGCTCCTAGTCGTCCCGTCCATTCACATTACGGTAGTTCCACTACTCCTAACCCTCCTGCCAAATCCATGGCGTCCCAAATCTCCTAGATCGGCGGTGAGTACAAGGTTAGAAACATCACCGGCGATGAGTTCGACGTCATCTACACCCGTTCTTCCGCGATGGTGAAATGATGTCTTTCTCGCTTCAGACGCATGTTCGAAGACTCACATGATGAGTGGGTCGCCGGGCTAGATGTTGAGTACACCACAGTCGTGGGACGAGAGAAGGATCTAAAGGATGAAGAGAGGAAGAAGCCCACCGTGATCCAGGTTTGCGTGCATGACTTATGCTTGGTCTACCACATATGCCATGCCGACGTTGAGTGCCAGGATTTTAAGGACTTCCTCGAGAGCAACCTAGTCAAATTCATTATTGTAGACTTTGGTAACGACAAAGAAGTCCTGCGTAGGATAGGCCTCGTTGTAGGTAACACCTTCGACCTCCAAAAGAATTGGCTTGTGTCCTCTCGTCAGCCTTCAATGCTAACCCTGGCAGGAGCCATGGTTCATCCTTCGTACGGTAAACTGGAGAAACCTCCATACACGTTTCATCGTCATGCATGGCAGCGGAATGTGCTAGATATAGACCACATCCAGTATGCTGCAATGGATGGCTACCTTTGTTTCAATATCGACAAGGGTTGGATGAAGAGCAACAGCCAAGTTGGCGGTTCAAGCAAAGAAGTATCGGCCAAGATGAAGAGGGACAAGGACGAAGTCGAGGACGTGGATGAGGACTCCGAGTAAGGTGGCAGTGTCGTTGCTCATGGTGGTTCTAATGCAGTGTCTACCGGAATAGTTGCAAAGTTTAATTTCAGGTGTGCTTAATTTAATTTGAGGGGTGTGTTGTGTTGAGCCCCCAGCAGAACTATGTTATGTTTCTTCTTGTTACTTTAACTCTTCAGTAAGTACATACTAGTATTTCTTACATTTCATATTTTAGTTGGTATAGTACTACCACTCGTTTATTCACATTATATACATACAATATATATGGCCAACATCATATAGCCAGCAGTTTAGCTGTCAAAGAATTTCATGGTGCTTAGTTTTGTCAAAGAATTCCAGGGTGCTTAGTTTTATTTGAGGGGTGGGTTGTGCTGGACACCATTATTGTGACTAGCCTTTTTAATAGTACTATATGCATAATTTGGCGATGAGCGCTCTCTATTTGTACCACCTTTTTTTTCAATTTCAAGTTTTGCTCCATGGCGCAATCCATCGATACTACTGCTATACAAAAGTATACATTTTTTAAAAGGCTAGAGGGCGGGGCAGTCTAGCTTGGTCGGTTTCACGAGAGGCGAGGGCCTTTGTGATTTGACGGCTCATTACTGCTGGAAGGCGGGGCCTTGTGATTTGACTGCTCGTATAAATGCGCCGACGACCTGATCGAGGAGGAGCAAAGAACCGTGCGGTATACTCAAGTTTTCCACTGAAGTAGTACTGCGACGGAGGAGCATGAAACATGGTAGCCCAGTGCCATATGGCGATAAGAAATGATCTAATTTGCTAGTCATCTCATTGTTAGCATTGTTCTATTCATTCCCTCAAAAAACAAAAACCATTGTTCTATTCATGCCTCGCAGAGAACGTGACACGTGTGGCGAAACACCCAAAGCAAAATATGAAACACAGCAGCAAAAGAAGAAGGAAGATTATCACCCCAAATGATCTAATTCACCGCGGAGTCGTAACTGCTTCTTCATTGCCTCCACGACCTCCATCTCCTTGCGCGTCTCCTCCGCCATCTTCTTCATTCTATCCATGACGCGGGATTTCTCGACGCGAGCCTTCATCATCTGTTCCACGGCCACATTACGTACCTTGACAACAGTCGGGTGCTCGATGCGGAGCTTCGCCAACTCCTCCTTCTGTTCCATGACGAGGGCCTGCAGCATCTTCATCGAGGAACTACTATTCTCATGCAGCTTCTTCCAGCCGGCGTTCTTCTCCTTCAACAGGTTGATCTCGTGGAAGAGCTTCGCCTTGTCCTCCTGAAGTCGCAGGATTTCGTTGGTCGCCTTCTTCTCCGAGGCAATGCTCTTCTTCAGCAGCATCACCGAGCCGGCAGTCAACCCCCCTTGCTGATTGAGCTCAGTGGGCATGTCATCGAGGCTCTCCTTCAGCAACTCCGTCAAGCCTTGGATGAACTCCTTCTGCTTATTGAGGTGCTTATTGAGCTGATCGGGCATGCCGTCGAGGGATAACGACTCCAGCTCCGCCAGCTCGGCATGTTCGCCTCTACGGCTAGGGCGCTCCTGGGAGCCATCGCCTGCCCGTGAGAGATCTTTTGAGGTCTCTGCGTGGCGGCGAGCCCTCTTTTTTTTCCGCAGCCTTGGTTGCCGCTCCCTTGTTACGAGTAGTTCTCGACCTAGAACTCTGCTCACCGGCCATGGCAACGACGGACGAAGAAGAAGCACTTATGAGGAGGAAAGGTAGAGTAATTTTCGGTTAGGTAGTTCCCCTTTTTATAACCTAAGTACTAGCACTAGTAGTACTAATACCTGCATAGTGGGAACACATTCAGGTTTGGTACGTAGTACTAGTAGGTGTGATCAGGGTTTCGAATGTGATGGGAACAAGGTAAAGATTAATTGATGGTTTTGGTTTCGAGGCCCGAAACGGCTCCCGATGAGTTTAGTGGAACATAAATTTCAAGTAGACTATTACTGTCAAAAATTGGCACAAAATACGAAGGAGACCAATGGAAGTACTACTAGCAATCCACGATTTAACTACTTGCATGCACGCAGTGGAGTAATAATGTCATTCTTCCGCCCTCACGTCCACTCAATTTGCATGCGCTGTATTAATTGACCATCAATGAAGTGAACGACTTTACACGCGTCAAATTATCACATGGGGGATCTTGGGACAAAATTGTGTCCGCCCATTGTCAGGACCCCGACTCAATGCCACATCGATCTAGCATGTAACACCTCATATCACTTTGCGGCCTCACGCACGGTATTCCCACGGGTGTCGCCTTACCTTTGCCCGGGACCGTTTGCGCCTTTTGGCACACGTATATGATAGTGTTGCTAGCATCCATATGATAAGGAGCCCGGGATGACATGGCTAGTCGTAAACCCAAAGTGGCACAAACTTACAGGGACAGGCATCCATGACCCAGCATCGAACGTGTCGGTCATCAGCGAGTGAATCCAGGTTGTAGCACTGGGCTAGCAGGACTCTAGTATTCCTCGCGTGACATTTCCCCGAAGGGACAGACATAGGAACGAAGGACACATGTCGGCCAGCCTAAGTGTTCCGGAGCAATAGCAAGCTACCATGGCTCAGTGGAAGCACTAGGAGACATTTCCCGGTAAGAGAGGCTACTAAGGATAAACAACTAGATAGTCAGATCCCGCACATACCAAGCATTTCAATAACATACACACAATATGCTCGATATGTGCAAATACAACATGGCATCACAAGATGACTCTACAACTCAAGTATTTTATTCAATAGGCTCCAAAGAGCGAGATATTACAAACATGGGTCTCTCGACCCAGCATTCGGAGCATACAAGTCAAAGCACAAGCGGAAGCTTAACATGTCTGAGTACAGACATCTACAAATGAAAAAGGCTGAGAAGCCTGACTATCTACCATATCCTGCCAAGGGCACAAGATCGTAGCTGAGGTAACAAGCTAACCATCGAAGCTCACGCGGAACTACTAGTGAGACGGAAGTCTCTCTGCAAAAACATAAAATAGGCAAACGTGAGTACAAATGTACCCAGCAAGACTTACATCAGATCTAACTACATATGCATCATTATCAACAAAGGGGATGGTGGAGTTTAATTGCAGCAAGCCAGCTTTGACTCGGTGGCTATCCTGAACTACGACTGCATGTAACTCTTTTGAGGTGGTGCACACGAGTCCACATATTCACCATATCAATACACCACTATGGATCCGCTCCCGTCTCCCTACGAGAACGCCATCCATAGCACTTCTGCTTATCTTGCGTATTTTAGAGTATCCACTTTCACTTGTCTATGAACTGTATAGGCAACCCAGAAGTCCTTTTCCGCGGACACGGCTATTCGAATAGATCATATTAACCCTGCAGGGGTGTACTTCTTCACACACGCTCTCGCCACTTACCGCCATGTACACGTCATGTATCTCGGCAACCTTCAAGCGGAAGCCCGGCGAGGGAGTCGGCCACGACCTGACTAACCACACAAGTCTCTAGTCCAGATTTATCGCCTATTCGGGTTCCATCCGCAAGGAGATCCGGCCGGGGTGTCGCTCACGGCCCCATACGATGTGTGCAGGGTTCCCAAGCTCACCTTGACGGGTGGATCTACGCTTGGTACACCGTGCCATGGTGCCTAGTCTGTCCCAAGCCCACCTGTACCGGGTGCCACTTGGTAGACTACTAACACTACCTACAAACACCAGAACTAGTTGCAACTCCTGGACAGAGATCATGTTGATTAATAAGTCGAGAGGGGTCGAGTTACCGGAACCCAATGTGTGGTAGTAACTGTTCATGGATCACAAACACAGAACTCAGTTCCTAAGGACGGCTGCAATGAGACAACCCACCATGTACTCCTACATGGCCTCTCACCGCTACCTTTACCAAATCGTGTTCACACACTTAGCTCTCAACAATAGGACATGTTCACCACATTCCAATTCATCCCTGATGAATCAGACCTGACACAACTCTAAGAAATAGCAGGCATGACAAACAAGCATGAATGAGTAGGCACATCAGGGCTCAAACAACTCCTACTCATGCTAGTGGGTTTCATCTATTTACTGTGGCAATGACAGGTCATGCCGAGGAAAAGGGGTTCAACTACCGCAGCAAGTAACAAATGAATCGTTGTTGTCCTAATGCAGTAAAAGAGAGCAGGAGTGAGAGAGTGGGATTGTATCGGAATGAACAAGGGGTTTTTGCTTGCCTGGCACTTCTGAAGATAGTATAGTTCTTCATCGGTGTCATCGATCACATCGCTGGAACCACGTTTACTGAGAGGGGACAAAACCGGCAAACAAGGAAGAAACACAATCAATGCAATGCAACATTATGATGCATGATTTTGACATGGCAACATGCTGGTGTTATGAGCTAATGCAATTTGCCACAAAGTTAAATGAAGTTGGTTTGAACCCTAAGTTCAAATCCAAACTCCATATGTGAAATTCAAATGCCATTTATTTGATTTGTCCTAAACAGCAGCCATAAGTTGTTCTAACATGCATGAAAATGGTACAAATGGATAGATTGGATTTTTCTGATCATTTTTCATATATAAATTATTTCATTTGGGGTTACGGTTGAATTGTTATGATTTTTAGAAGTTTAGGACATTTTTTGGAATTTACTGAATTATATTTAATCCAGAACTTTCTTAACAGCATCAGCAATGTGTAAGCATGACGTCAGCAGGTCAAAGGGGTTGGTCCGGGTCAAACCTGACCAGGGGTCCCACCGGTCAGTGTCACGGTGCTGGTTAGGGTCGCTGACGTGTGGGACCAGTCAACGGCCACGTCAGCCGGGTCAACTCAGGCATGTGGGTCCCGCTTGGTTTTAAACTAACCTAAACAGAAACAAAATTGGGATTAATTAGGGCGTGGGGCCCACGCGTCAGTGGCCCATGGGGTTGGTTAGCGGTGTGTTTAGGCCCTAATCACGGCCACGTCGGCAGTCGCCGGAGTTCAGCCGGCGGCGACCAAGAGCGCGGCGGATGTTCACCAGAGTGGCTCGTGTTTCACCTACAGGAGACCGTTTGGGCCGCGGGCGGTACCATTGGAAAGCTGGCACTCGGCCGCATCCAACGGAGGTAAAGGGAGGCCCTAGGGTTGCCGGAGTTGGGCTCGGCGACGAGGTCAAACGGCGGCGGGGTCGGGTTCCAATGGGCGCAGGGCTGCAGGTTTCGTACGGTGAACGGGGTAGCACAAGAGGCATCTAGGGGCGGCATAATCACACCTGTGCCACGGGGGCGAGCAGGGGAAGCTCTGGAGCGCGGGCACGCCAGCCATGGCGGACGGCAGCCTCGGTTGCTCACAGGGCAGTGGCTAGAGGAGAAACACACCGACGGGGAGAGGGATGAGAGGTGCAGGAGCTCACAGGGAGGCAGAGGAGATGGTTAGCGAGCTTGGGGACGACTTGGAGATGGTTAATCGGAGCCGGCGATCTTCGGTGCCCGTCGGCGAAGACGACGACGATGGCGTCATTGCAGGGCTCCCGGCGTCGTGTGTGTTGATAGAGACGATGTACGCGACGAGTGCGGAGCTTCCAGACAAGTGGGGAGGCGAGTGGAGGCCAGTGGGCACGGCGGCGGTGAGCTGCGCGCTGCGGGTGTGTTCGGGCGGCTACGGGAGAGAGAGCCGGAGCGGTGGAGAGAGGCCAGAGAGGCGGGGGAGTGGGCGAGGGGGTGCTAGGCGTCTCCAGGCGTGGATAGGCCCGAAGGAGAGGCCGCCAGCATGAGGTGGAGGCTCGGGCACGGGCACGTAGACACGCCTCTGCCAGTAGGCAGAGGTTGAAGACAGCGGTGCCCCTGGTGGGCTGGGCCCCCAAGGGGACTGGCCAGGTGGGCTGGGCCAGCACAGGTGAGACACAGGTGGGTTTCTCTCTCTCTCTCCTTTATTTTGTTTCAGTTTTCTATTTTATTCCTCTGTTTTGAATTAGTAAAATACCGATTCATTTCATAAAATCCTGGAAATAATTATGGGTGCTTTCTGAATTATTCCGGTGACCCTTAACAATTTCCAACATTTTTGGAGCATGTAATATATATATATAGCATTTAAATAGCTCCAATTCAAATATGTTTGAATTAATTCAAACTCCAAATATGTCCTGCAAAAATGTGAACCATTTTTGGTAGATGCTTCCACCTTGATCCAGAAATGATGAACATTTTTAAAGGGCATTTTGAAATCATTGAAAATTATTTTGGTTGAACCTATTTGAATTCCTTTTGATGCTAGGGTTTGAACATCCCCATTTCAAATTTCCATGAAAATTAAACATGATGCAAGCAAGATGCAAGCACTAGGCAGCACCAGAAGCTAGGGATGTGACAACTCGCCCCCACTAAACAAGAATCTCGTCCCGAGATTCAAGACATAGGGAAAGAAGACAGAGGGGACATAAATCTAACATGGTCTTCATGATCCAGTCGCACTCCTCGAAGATGTTGATTCATTGCATCATCTTGATCTTGACATCTTGCTTTGAGAACTCCATTCAACATGACCACGAGAAGAAATGAAAACTCTAGAAGAATCGATCTTCTCGAGGATCGAGCAACTGACGATCAACTCACGGAATGAGGCATAGAACACCTCTTGATCTGAGATGTTTAAACACACTTCAGGAGGGATGGAAGAACAGATGACGGAAGTTCAATTTGGTAGGCAACAATTCCACGCTTGAGGAGATGGTGAATGGTTGTCAACGTAGCGAGGAGTTGAGTTGCCATGATACCATAACGGGGCACCTTAGGGAAGGTGACTCGTAGAAATATCCCCTTAAGTGGCAAAAAGAATTACCTTTGATTCAGAGACCATTGAAACTCTTTATACCATCCTAAGGCAATTCTCGAGCGACCATTTGGAGGGGTTCGGTAGAATGGCATACCCGGATTAGAGAGAGAACTAGAGTTATAAGACAACTTCAACAAACGGAAAGCACATTCCGGATGATGTCGAGGATATAATCCAGTGGCTGAGCGTGCTCTCAAAAACTTGGACATTTCCTTACTCATCAAGGTCTTACCAACATCCGTGCCGAGGATCCTGGCAACACATCTTACTACCACGATGAATACCGGTGGAGGATGCAGAAGCAAAGGAAGATAACACTTTCTCAGAATTCGCCTTGGCGGGGCCAAGGAAACAAAATCTGGATGATCGACCGAGAGACATTTAGCACTCCGCTTCTAATGTTCTCCTTGATGTACTAGCGTATCCCATTCTAGATACAGTTTGATATCTAGAACATCAAGTAAAAGGTCGGACTTCGGAAACACAAAATCCATAAGGGACAACTAGGGAGTAAATCCTACGAAATCCCTATGGGGAGGTGGTCAACTTCTTCGACCAAGATACTACAATAATAGTCCTTCCGGCTAGGTGTGTTGGCCATGACATCCACGTTACCGGGTTACAGAGAGACCGATATTATAATTCTTGGAACATGTTCCAACCATCATATCCGCCTGAGATTCAGATCTGGTTGGTGTCAGGTTATTCCAGACTCATCAAGTCTAGAAAGAAAAATGTAAGTTTGCAACACAAATCGATGAGACGGCGTTGCGGGATTCTCGGGAATAAACTACGATAGCAAGCTCCAAAACATGAGCTGGTTCTGCTATGTACGTGTGAACACGTTGTCCCAGACAAGCATGACCACATAGTAGTCTTATAATAAAACGCTACCGAGTTCAGGTGGGGAACCATCATTGCGGATAACGAAGTCCTTGATTAAGCCCGGGTTTAGCTCTTAAAAGGAACTCCTTCTCCTGGAACAAATCAGTCAGTGGCTTGGGGTGCTAGGGAATACATATGGAGTGGAGGTAATTAATCTACCAAACCATAGAATACATTCGCACATGCATAACTGACTTGGGACGATTCCAGAGGAAGCAAAACTAACTCTCTCAAATTCACGGCGGCAACTTGCATCAAATGCACATGAATGAGAGGAAGTTACTTCTTTCATCCAAACCTATACTTCATGAACGGGGCATGAAGAAAGTGCTTACACAAGTTTCCAACACCAGTTGGATGTTCAACACGAATCATGGTGGAGGCAAAATGCCGCTGATGGGCTCAACAGCAACTCATCGGAATTTCCATATCACTAGACTTCCACCATTATGTGAACAATGTGATAGTATTGGTCAGACCAAAAGATGTAATGGTGTATGCTCGAGGAATCAACCACAAGTAAGACAACATTGCGAATATCGTTGGTTCTAACTTGATTTGACGATTAGCCCACACTCAAATCAAAGTTTTGATAAGATAATAGGTCCAACAACTGATCACCAGGACCAATCGTTGAAGATATCATCTTTCTTCAACATACATACAAGATATCCCTTAACATGAACTAAGTCAGACAAGCTTTTATCTTCCAGCTCTCCAAGTTGATGTATAGCTTAACCAACTAGCTCAAGGGTATCCAACACGGATTCTTGGAGAAAGGATGGTTTACATGAAACCAACTTGATCACGAGCTCAACATAAGAGTCGGGTGACGACCTGGTGATACTTTCGAGAAGATATTCGAAAAATCACGAACCACTGATATGTTACTAAGCTCAAGAACAATCTTGCTTTTCAGAGCAAGACGATATGATCAAATAAGCAAGGATTGGCACTATCCTAATTCATTGATCGGAGAGTGCACCGGAAATAAGGACTAGGTAGCACAATCAATCTTAGAATGATGATTCAATAATCAACACGCTAAGAATGAGGTTGTTGTCCCTTAACTACCAAGCAACGAATTGCTAGGAGTATAGATTTCACACATCACGATTCACTTGTCGGTATTTCGGTTGCAACAACACGGGGACCGAGAAATGAATAATGAGGGTGAGAAGTATCACTGTATCAAGAGTTCGTAGGCTGGTCTGCAATTCCCATGACATTCTTGATATAAAAATGAAAATACTTCAAGGTAGAACAGAATCAAAAGCTGGATTGGCATTTTGATTTGCGGAGTACAACTTCTTTGACCCAATCCTGTAAATGGATAAGGTACTGGAGTTTGTTTATCCTAGTCATTCTAGAATAGAATGGCTTGACGGACCACAGGGATAATAGGCATCGATGAACATGAATACACGACTACTCCTGATTATCAATTGGTAGACGCGGGTCAGAATACAACTAAAGGGGGAACAACTCAAAAGAACATATGATTTTCTGAGTTGTGGATGCATGGATTAGAATGTTGATCGAGTTCAACATATTTCTTCCGGACAATCCATGCAGAGAGGTAGGTTTGGCAGAATCGTAATATAGAAGGGAAACTCATCGAGAGCACTCTTGTTGTGATCTTTTGGTTCCCGAACTTCTGCCATATTGGTTCATGGTATTGGAAGAAGGATATACCACGAATCTCAAGGACTATCGCAAAGGTTACTAATATCCTAAAGGAACTAGCAAACACCAACAACATGAAGTAAGTAGGGAAGTCTCGGGTTCAGAAACCCAGGAGTAGAATACCTACTACTAAGAGACATCACGGGATGCTTTCGACAATGATGGCCAGAATCATCACATTGGGATCACAAAACATGGCTAGACTACTAGATGATCCCCTAAGACACCTAGGGTCATAATAATAACTCCAACATAAATGTTGAGGCAATGATGTACCTCAACACACTAGTTAGTGTGGTTGATCTGGCACAAAGGAACTTCAGAACGGTAAGAAGGGGTTTGCAAATGCATCAGACTGTTTAGACACCTGGGATGACTCGGACAGCATGACGGCTGTAAATAATCAAAAAGAATTGAGGAATCCTGCAAAATGGTGGCATAGACTCTCGATCATCACTATATCAAGAATCTGAGGCCAGCTATGAATACACGGAAGTAGTAGCAACTGAACTGAGGCCTGAAACCGACAATCCTAAGATTCTACGGATTAGTAACACGTGATCCTGATAGAAAGAAGATAGAGCCTAGTTCCTTAACCCCGTAGGAAAGAAGAGGGTGACTCAGATCAGAAGGACATAAGGTAAAGGAGTAAAAAGAGCCTTCTGTTCCATCCCACAATCAATTCCCTTATATAACTAAAGAATTTCTAGACTCAACTTCGACCAGTTTGGCTTGGTAATCCTACAGGCAGTCAAGCTCTGATACCAAAGCTGTCAGGACCCCGACTCAATGCCACATCGATCTAGCATGTAACACCTCATATCACTTTGCGGCCTCACGCACGGTATTCCCATGGGTGTCGCCTTACCTTTGCCCAGGACCGTTTGCGCCTTTTGGCACACGTATATGATAGTGTCGCTAGCATCCATATGATAAGGAGCCCGGGCTGACATGGCTAGTCGTAAACCCAAAGTGGCACAAACTTACAGGGACATGCATCCATGACCCAACATCGAACGTGTCGGTCATCAGCAAGTGAATCCAGGCTGTAGCACTGGGCTAGCAGGACTCCGGTATTCCTCGCATGACATTTCCCCAAAGGGACAGACATAGGAAGAAGAAGGACACATGCCGGCCAGCCTAAGTGTTCCGGAGCAGTAGCAAGCTACCATGGCTCAGTGGAAGCACTAGGAGACATTTCCCGGTAAGAGAGGCTACTAAGGATAAACAACTAGATAGTCAGATCCCGCACATACCAAGCATTTCAATAACATACACACAATATGCTCGATATGTGCAAATACAACATGGCATCACAAGATGACTCTACAACTCAAGTATTTTATTCAATAGGCTCCGAGGAGCGAGATATTACAAACATGGGTCTCTTGACCCAGCGTTCAGAGCATACAAGTCAAAGCACAAGCGGAAGCTTAACATGTCTGAGTACAGACATCTACAAATGAAAAATGCTGAGAAGCCTGACTATCTACCAGATCCTGCCAAGGGCACAAGATCGTAGCTGAGGTAACAAGCTAACCGTCGAAGCTCACACGGAACTACTAGTGAGATGGAAGTCTCTCTGCAAAAACATAAAATAGGCAAACGTGAGTACAAATGTACCCAGCAAGACTTACATCAGATCTAACTACATATGCATCATTATCAACAAAGGGGATGGTGTAGTTTAACTATAGCAAGCCAGCTTTGACTCGGTGGTTATCCTGAACTATGACTGCATGTAACTCTTTTGAGGTGGCGCACACAAGTCCACATATTCACCATATCAATACACTACTATGGATCCGCTCCCGTCTCCCTACGAGAACGCCATCCATAGCACTCACGCTTATCTTGCGTATTTTAGAGTATCCACTTTCACTTGTCTATGAACTGTACAGGCAACCCAGAAGTCCTTTTCCGCGGACACAGCTATTCAAATAGATCATATTAACCCTGCAGGGGTGTACTTCTTCACACACGCTCTCGCCACTTACCGCCATGTACACGTCATGTATCTCGGCAACCTTCAAGCGGAATCCTGGCGAGGGAGTCGGCCACGACCTGACTAACCACACAAGTATCTAGTCCAGGTTTATCGCCTATTCAGGTTCCATCCGCAAGGAGATCCGGCCGGGGTGTCGCTCACGGCCCCAAACGATGTGTGTAGGGTTCCCAAGCCCACCTTGACGGGTGGATCTACGCTTGGTACACCGTGCCACGGTGCCTAGTCTGTCCCAAGCCCACCTGTACCGGCTGCCACTTGGTAGACTACTAACACTACCTACAAACACCAGAAACTAGTTGCAACTCCTGGACAGAGATCATGTTGATTAATAAGTCGAGAGGGGTCGAGTTACCGGAACCCAATGTGTGGTAGTAACTGTTCATGGATCACAAACACAGAACTCAGTTCCTAAGGACGGCTGCAATGAGACAACCCACCATGTACTCCTACATGGCCTCTCACCGCTACCTTTACCAAATCGTGTTCACACACTTAGCTCTCAACAATAGGACATGTTCACCACATTCCAATTCATCCCTGATGAATCAGACCTGACACAACTCTAAGCAATAGCAGGCATGACAAACAAGCATGAATGAGTAGGCACATCAGGGCTCAAACAACTCCTACTCATGCTAGTGGGTTTCATCTATTTACTGTGGCAATGACAGGTCATGCAGAGGAAAAGGGGTTCAACTACCGCAGCAAGTAACAAATGAATCGTTGTTGTCCTAATGCAGTAAAAGAGAGCAGGAGCGAGAGAGTGGGATTGTATCGGAATGAACAAGGGGTTTTTGCTTGCCTGGCACTTCTGAAGATAGTATAGTTCTTCATCGGTGTCATCGATCACATCGCTGGAACCACGTTTACTGAGAGGGGACAAAACCGGCAAACAAGGAAGAAACACAATCAATGCAATGCAACATTATGATGCATGATTTTGACATGGCAACATGCTGGTGTTATGAGCTAATGCAATTTGCCACAAAGTTAAATGAAGTTGGTTTGAACCCTAAGTTCAAATCCAAACTCCATATGTGAAATTCAAATGCCATTTATTTGATTTGTCCTAAACAGCAGCCATAAGTTGTTCTAACATGCATGAAAATGGTACAAATGGATAGATTGGATTTTTCTGATCATTTTTCATATATAAATTATTTCATTTGGAGTTACGGTTGAATTTTTATGATTTTTAGAAGTTGAGGACATTTTCTGGAATTTACTGAATTATATTTAATCCAGAACTTCCTTAACTGCATCAGCAATGTGTAAGCATGACATCAGCAGGTCAAAGGGGTTGGTCCGGGTCAAACCTGACCAGGGGTCCCACCAGTCAGTGTCACGGTGCTGGTTAGGGTCGCTGACGTGTGGGACCAGTCAACGGCCACGTCAGCCGGGTCAACTCAGGCATGTGGTTCCCGCTTGGTTTTAAACTAACCTAAACAGAAACAAAACTAGGATTAATTAGGGCGTGGGGCCCATGCGTCAGTGGCCCAGGGGGTTGGTTAGCGGTGTGTTTAGGCCCTAATCACGGCCACGTCGGCAGTCGCCGGAGTTCAGCCGGCGGCGACCAAGAGCGCGACGGATGTTCACGGGAGTGGCTCGGGTTTCACCTACAGGAGACCGTTTGGGCCGCGGGCGGTACCGTTGGATAGCTGGCACTCGGCCGCATCCAATGGAGGTGGAGGGAGGCCCTAGGGTTGCCGGAGTTAGGCTCGGCTATGAGGTCAAGCGGCGGCGGGGCTCGGGTTCCAGTGGGCGCAGGGATGCAGCTTGCGTATGGTGAACGGGGTGGCACCAGAGGCATCTAGGGGCGGCATAATCACACATGTGCCACGGGGGCAAGCAGGGGAAGCTCGGGAGCGCGGGCTCGCCGGCCATGGCGGACGGCGGCCTCGGTTGCTCACAGGGCGGTGGCTAGAGGAGAAACACGCCGACGGGGAGAGGGACGAGAGGTGAAGGAGCTCACAGGGAGGCAGAGGAGATGGTCAGCGAGCTCGGGGATGACTTGGAGACGGTGAATCGGAGCCGGCGATCTTCAGTGCCCGACGGTGAAGACGACAACGATGGCTTCACAACAGGGCTCCCGGCGTCGTGTGTGTTGACGGAGACGATGTACGCGACGAGTGCGGAGCTTCCAGACAAGTGGGGAGGCGAGGGGAGGCCAGTGAGCACGGCGGCGGTGAGCTGCATGCTGCGGGTGTGTTTGGGCGGCTGCGGGAGAGAGAGCCGGAGCGGTGGAGAGAGGCCAGAGAGGCGGGGGAGTGGGCGAGGGGGTGCTGGGCGTCTCCAGGCATGGATAGGCCCGAAGGAGAGGCCACCAGCACGAAGCAGGAGGTGGAAGCTCGGTCACGGGCGCGTCGACACGCCTCTGCCAGTAGGCAGAGGTTGAAGACAGCGGTGCCCCTGGTGGGGTGGGCCGCCAAGGGGACTGGCCAGGTGGGATGGGCCAGCACAGGTGAGGCGCAGGTGGGTTTCTCTCTCTCTGTCACGCCCAATATGCGACCCTATCCAAAAGGAACTCGAAGGTCCCACCAAGGATAGACCCGCATATTGAAACGCTTTTGCAAGGTGGATATCATTACATCAACATTACATAATAGATGGGGATACATACAAAAGGCACACAATGCCACACGAATACAACATCATCATACAAGAGATCAACATCCAACTACGGATGATACATAAACAGAAACTCAAACAATATCCACCCTGCTAGACCAGGCTGCCGACCTGGAACCTATCCCCTGATCGAAGAAGAAACAGAAGAAGAACTCCCAAACAAGGAAACATCGTGCTCGCGTCATGATCATCGCATAACCTGTACCTGCAACTGTTGTTGTAGTAATCTGTGAGCCACGAGGACTCAGCAATCCCATTACCATGGGTATCAAGACTAGAAAAGCTTAATGGGAAATGAAGGGGTAAAGTGGTGAGGTTGCAGCAGCAGCTAAGCATATATGGTGGCTAACATACGCAAATAAGTGCGAGAAGAGAGCAAACGGAAACGGTCGTCAACTAGTAATGATCAAGAGGTGGTCCTGAACACCTACTTACGTCAAACATAACCCAGAAACCGTGTTCACTTCCCGAACTCCGCCGAGAAGAGACCATCACGGCTACACACGCGGTTGATGCGTTTTAATTCGGATCTGGTGTCAAGTTATCTACAACCGGACATTAACAAATTCCCATCTGCCACATAACCGCGGGCACGGCTCTCGAAAGTTTAAACCCTGCAGGGGTGTCCCAACTTAGCCCATGATAAGCTCTCGCGATCAACGAAGGATATTCCTTCTCCCAGGAAGACCCGATCAGTCTCGGAATCCCGGTTTACAAGACATTTCGACAATTGTAAAACAAGACCAGCAAAGCCTCCCGCTGTGCCGACAAATTCCGATAGGAGCTGCACATATCTCGTTCTTAGGGCACACCAGATGAGCAAGACGTCGGGTTGGCATAGACCCTGGTTGCCCAGGGGGCGCCGGACATCGCTCGGTTCGGACCAACACTTAGACAAGCATTGGCCCTGGGGGGCTAAAATAAAGATGACCCTCGGGTTGGCCGACCCAAGGGAAAGGTATAGGTGGTGGTGAGGCAAATGGTAAAACCAAGGTTGGGCCTTGCTGGACAAGTTTTATTCAAAGCGAACTGTCAGGGGGTCCCATAAATCACCCGACCGCGTAAGGAACGCAAAATCCGGGAACATAACACCGGTATGACAGAAACTAGGGCGGCAAGAGTGGAACAAAACACCAAGCATAAGGCCGAGCCTTCCACCCTTTACCAAATATATAGATGCATTAATAATATAAGAGATATTGTGATATCCCAACATAACCCTGTCCATCATGGAGCAATCTTCAACTTCACCTGCAACTAGCAACGCTATAAGAGGGGCTGAGAAAAAGCGGTAACATAGCCAAGCAATGGTTTGCTAGGAATGGTGTCAAAGGTTAGAGGTTCATGGCAATTTGGGGAGGCTTGAAGAGCAAATGATAGGTAACGCAGCATAGCGATAGAATGAAGCAACTAGCATAGCAATGATAGTAGTGAGATCCAGGGTAGCGGTCATCTTGCCTGAAATCCCGCAAGGAAGAAGAACGAGTCCATGAAGAAGATGAAGCCACGAAGACGAACCAAGCGTAGACGAACGAATCCTCACGATCGCAACGAAATGGGAACTATCAAGAAGAAGTACACAACATGGTAAACACACCACACAAGAACAAGGCATGATGCACAACAAGTATGATGCATGACAAAGGCTACATGAAGCTACTCATGACAAGAGATGATGCAAACAAGAACAACACGTCAAGGCAAGTTTAAATGAGGCCGGAAACAACACATAACAATTCCGGTAAGTCCTCATATGCAAATATCAAAATTGGTCCAGATCTGAATAAATCTTATGTTCAAGTTGTTAAACAGCAAGTTAAGATGCACCACGATGATCTACACGAGATTCTAGTCAAGTTACATATAAAGTTCATTAGATACGGAGCTACGGGGTAGAAGATATGAGCAAAACAAGTTAAACATGGCATTGATGCAAAATGCACTCAAACATCAAGCAAACACCCCAAAACAAGGATGCAACATGAGAATATGAAGCTACATGCAAAATCAAGCAAGTTTCATATAGAGCACACTCAAAACGGAAACGGTGCAACACATACAATCTATACGTCATAACAACAATCTGTCCATAACAGCAACTAGGCATATT
Organism: Triticum timopheevii; assembly: GCA_963921465.1. NCBI lineage: Eukaryota > Viridiplantae > Streptophyta > Magnoliopsida > Poales > Poaceae > Triticum > Triticum timopheevii. Next base: position 312,689,263 of record OY997270.1, on the reverse strand, counting down.
GCAAGCATCAAAACAACATGCTACAGTACCACAATATGAAAACAAAAGGCATGGGCATGAAGTACAGGTAAACCATAACAAAACATATACACTGAGCTATCTCCAGAAACAACTAGAACATGCTCAAAAAGACATGGGAAGATTGCAAATAATAACAGTTTCAGACTTATCAGGAAATAACATCAGGTTGCAATGTTTAGAGCTCTCAAACAACATGTTACAGGAACTTAACATGGCAAACAAATACATGGCATGAATCTACTAGTTGCATAGAACAAAGGTCCCTTACTGACCATGAGCCAAAAAGGCACAGAAAATATGATGGCACCCATGTAAACATGGCAAGTTATATTACAGATTCATACATGGCAGAAACAACAATAAGTAGGCATGTTGGTGAGCTTGAACCACTCACCACAGAGCAATACATGGCATGGAAAGGCAACCAACAATAAGAAGACATGTTTATGAAGCTAAGCATGGCAAGAACAAGTTCATAGGATGCATGGATCACTAGCAAACAATCATGGAAACATTGAACTTAATGTTAACAGGCTGACAGCAACATTATTTGGCAAGTTTGGAGCAAGATTACAACAAGCTACAGCAGGCTATAAATGCAACCATGGGCATGAATGGATAGAGCATGACATGTATAACAAAACATCCATAGTGAACATCTCCAGATTGTGCACGAAATGACTTGTAGCAGCAGGTTTACATAGCAACAAAATATAATAGAATCTGTCAGGAAAACAACAATAGCAAGTACCCTAGTTAACAAGCTTGATGCACTCACTACACAAGTCACAAAAATACATGGATAGCACCCCTGGAAAGATGGCATGGCATAGATCAAAACACATGTAGACATCAACCTCATAGGATGCACACATCAAACATGGCAAAAATGACAAATGAGCATGTTATAACTGTTTCAGCAGATTAACAGCAAAATGCACTCTTCCAACAGCATTTCGGGCATCAAGATGAGCTCAAATGAAAATGATGCAATAGAATGAAATGAATTACTCGTCGAGGCGAACAATTTGACATATTACACGAACAAAACGGAGCTACGGATGCAGAGTTATGATGCGATGAACATGGCATGATAATGTCACAGATTCGGGGACTTAGTCAAATTCTCACCCCGCGAAAAGCTGGACGGGACGGTCCCGGGGACGAGTCGGTACGGGACGGGCGTGCCGGAGCGTTTGGTTGGCGGGTCGGGGCTGGATCTGGGCGAGGCCATCACGGCGCGGGGGCCGACGACGACCGGCGGCAGGGCGGTGCCCCAGACCTCCGGCGAGGCGCGGAAGCCGAGGCGGACTCGGGGACGGATGGGGAAGGCGCCGGCGGCCGGATCTGGTCGCTGCCCCCCAGGATCGGAGCACGGGGCGGCGCTGGGCGGCGGATCCGGCGAGGCTCGGGGCGAGCTGGCGGGACGCGACCGGGCGGAGGCGCAAGCGGCTCGGGGTAGGGCGCGCGGCGGACTCCGGCGACGCGGGGGCGCGCGATGGCGGCGGGGCGAACGGCGGCGAGAGGAGCTCCGGCAGGCGGCAAGCTCGGGGTCCGGCTGGGGAGCTCCGCGGCGGCGGGGAGGATGCGGCGGCCGAGAGGCAAGGCGGCGGCCGGCGGCGAGGCGCGCCCGCGGGTCACGGCAGCGGCCGGACGGGCCGAGCGGCGGCGGGATCTTGGCCCGCGCGGGCCCCGGATGGGCTCCGCGGGCCGGCGGCGAAGTGGGCACGGGGGCGCCACATGGCGGCCTCCGGTTGGCTGCGGGCGGCGGCGCGGACGCGTCCGGTCCGATCCGGACGTGTCCGGCGGCGGAGAGGGAGCGAGGCTAGGGTTTGGACCCGGGATTAGATGAGGGGTGCACATATTTATAGGTAGAAGGAGGTGGGAGTGTCCAAATGAGGTGCGGTTTTCGGCCACGCGATCGTGATCGAATGACAGAGAGCATGGAGGGGGTTTGGATGGGTTTTGGGCCACTTTGGAAGGGGTGTTGGGCTGCAAAGAGAGAGGGGGCTTTCGGGCTACGCGGTTAACCGTTGGAGTATCAAACGACCTCCAAATGGCACGAAACTTGACAGGCGGTCTACCGGTGCTATACCAAGACCGCTTGGCAAACCTCGGGCCATTCCGAGAAAGTTTAACACCCGCTCATAACGAGAGACAAAAAGGGGACGCCGGGGAACATAGGAGTGCCGGATTGCAAAACGGACAACGGGGAAAATGCTCGGATGCATGAGACGGACATGTATGCAAAATGAAATGCACATGATGACATGGCAAAATGCAACACGCAAGCAAATGACATGGCAACGATGGCGAATAACTGGCAGACACCTGGCGCATCGAATCCGGGGCGTTACACTCTCTTCCTTTATTTTGTTTCAGTTTTCTATTTTATTCCTCTGTTTTGAATTAGTAAAATACCGATTCATTTCATAAAATCCTGGAAATAATTATGGGTGCTTTCTGAATTATTCCAGTGACCCTTAACAATTTCCAACATTTTTGGAGCATGTAAAATATATATAGCATTTAAATAGCTCCAATTCAAATATGTTTGAATTAATTCAAAGTCCAAATATGTCCTGCAAAAATGTGAACCATTTTTGGTAGGTGCTTCCACCTTGATCCAGAAATGATGAACATTTTTAAAGGGCATTTTGAAATCATTGAAAATTATTTTGGTTGAACCTATTTGAATTCCTTTTGATGCTAGGGTTTGAACATCCCCATTTCAAATTTCCATGAAAATTAAACATGATGCAAGCAAGATGCAAGCACTAGGCAGCACCAGAAGCTAGGGATGTGACACCCGTGTACCCGCGTGTGCGTGCGAGGGAATAAGTGCGTGCGTGGCGTGCGTGCACATCTTCGCTTCATGCATGTACCGCCAGTATGGCTCAGGGAGGACGAGTACATTCTTCTGGAACCAGCAGCACGTCACTGTGATCAATCCACGCGAGGAGGTCACGACAACGCCTCCACATGGGCCACGTGGCTTCATGAACTGTAAGAGAGACACTGTGTAGCGTGCCATTGGTATTCTAATTTACGTGTTTTGCACATACTCGAAGTACTAGTAATTTACACGTGCATTGCACACATCAGATTTCGCAACCAAATTATGAATAAATACCACACTATAGCTTGTAAGCTCTTAGTCATATATGCGTGATGTAGCCCTTCGTTTAATTCTTATAGTTCATCTCATTCAAAAATCAAATTAGTTTTATAAAAAAACTAAGAACGCGTGAATAGGAAAAACATGGGATTATAGTGGAATGTCGTATTGAATCCTACAGGATTGTACGAGTGTTTGATTGTGCATAGAAAAAACGCAGAATTCTTTCAAAGAGGTTTGAGTGGATGGGATGTTTCCTATGAAATCTAGTGCAAATGAATCATATGGAAAAATTCCTATGGTTTACAATCCTACGAATCAAACAACCAAGATAGGAAAAATTCCTAATGATTAGAATCCTCCAAAATTCCTTTGAGAATCCTTTGAATCAAATAAGCCCTTAATCTGTTTTATGATTCATGGAATTGTGCGTTGTAAAGCATAAAGTAAAAACAAATAATGGTAATTCAACTAGAAAAAAAGTTTGGGCAGTTATGATATGGAAGATTCTAGAACAAAAGAGAACCACTGTTGTTTTGAGGTTTGTGCATTATGCTTAAGTTCAACCATGGAGTCTGCTAGATTGTACATGTGGCAAAATCCAGTGGGGGGCTAGAAGATGGTGCGAGGGGCCGAGTGGAGGGAGACTATGAAGGAATGCACAAGTGCAAGATCGATATTTAGAGAGAGGGGGCGAACACGTGAGCTGTTGCACCCAATGGCGGAGCCATGAAAAATAAATGAGCTAGGGGGCCAAGCATTGCTAATCCTTTATGAGGAGGGTCAATTCATGAAATTAAACCTTTTTAGCAGCAATTGTCTAATGATGACATTCATATTAGCCTCGATATATAGTGATGTTAGGGGGGCAGGGCCCTTACTGCCCCCTGTCTTCGCCATTGTGCACGCATTTGAGAGATGAAGCGGAAGGCATGGATGATGAGAGGGGGACGTTGGATATATAATTAATGTGGGTGTATTGGCTATTTATGTTAATCCTATATAGAGAGGTATAGATTGATCGATGTGGACGTGGGAGAGGTATAGATTGATCGATGTGGACGTGGGAAAGAGGGTGAGACCTCACTGGATATATCAATTGATCGGTTTGTGTGGAAAACTATGAAAGACCTATCTATATACACACATACATAGAGGAACATCGATCGTTGCGCATGCACGCGTGAGAGATAAAGAATGCCCGGTATGAGGGACAGGGGGATGTGTGTGGGTGTGTGCCTTCATGGGAGACCGACCTGAAGAAAAAGATTGCATGCGTGCGATAGATAATGCCGACTGGTAGTGTATGTGCATGCATGCACGAGAGAAAGTTAGTGGTACAATTATAAAGAGAAGACTACTGTGTGGGTGTAAAAGAATAGGTGAGTCATAATCAATGTAAAGTTGAATTCAAATATTTGAATAAGAGATCCTGATGTTTGAAACCCATGCATGCATGAATATAACGGAGATCTGCGCGGTGTGCTTTGGAAACAAGCATGTTGTAATGTATACACATTGAACAAGGTCAGACTGATTTGAATTTGAGATACCGATGGCAGACATCATTTGCCCATGTCGCCTCCGTGCATGTAATTGGAGATGATGGGTGGCTTTCGCATCGCATATCTATATCTATACCCCTATATATATATATATATATATATATATTATTTTTTAATATTGTGAGCGGGTAACTTTAACTTTGAAAGATGGTCACTGGATGAGGCGAATCCGAAGGTCCAAAGATGGCAAATTTGAGCACTATTGGTCGTTGGATATCATCTAGATTCCACCAGATTTCGCCACATGTATAATCTGGAAGACTCCATGGTTGAACTTAAGCATAATGCACAAACATCAAAACACAAGCACTTGTTATTTGTTCTAGAATCTTCTGTATCATAATTGCCCAAATGTTTTTCTACATGATTTGCCATTATTTGTTTTTACTTTATGTCTTATAACGCACAATTCCATGAATCTTAAAATAGATTAGCTTTCTTATAAAAACTAGATGATTTTGAATGAAATGAACTATAAGAATTAAACGAACATCTACATCATGCATATATGACCCAAAGCTTGGATGCTATAATGTGGTATTTATTCATAATTTGGTTGCCAAATCTCATGCGTGCAATGCACGTGTACCTTACTCTAGTCTAAATGGTGTTTGTGTGTGTGTGTTGTGCGTGTTGAGGTGCAAATTGTCTTTTTCTGGGTACACGTTAATCTTGTTCTTCCGAAATTTCAAGCCGCGCCTTGTTATGCCGAAAATTGAAGCTAGCGTCTCTGTCTATCGTGCTGCGAAACTCCCGCCTCTTCAACCCGTGCCTTGTTAGCATGAAATATTTAAGATATATCTTTGTCTCGTTGTGCTCCGAAAACTCCCTCCATCTCAACCCGCGCCTTGCTATTTCGAAATTACAATGCGCGCGAAAACTCCCACCTCCTGTGAAATCCCGACACGCGAAATGCCCGTGGTACCCCTGAACCGAAAGAACCGCCTCAAATCGGTGGGGGGGGTACTTTCGTAACTTATCCCACATTTCGGACAAGCGCGTCTCTAAGCCATGGTTCCCCACTGCCATCCCATCCGCCCACCCATTCGTACACCGAGGCCGTGAAAACCCGCGACGAAACCCCACACCCTGCTCCGTCCACCACCCAGCCGGAGCTTCTTCCCCGACGATGTCGTCTACAACAACACCTCGACGTCCCTCATCCACCGTACCGGATGAGGATCCGTCATCGATCTCATCGTCCCGCCGGTTCAGCCACCCCGTCCTCCACCTCCAAGGAGCTTCCCCGACGTTCCCCTCGTCTTTCGCGCCACCTCCATTCCCACACCGCCGTCCTCACCTGCACCACTGGAAGAGCATCATCATCACCGTTTCCTCGGATGAAGCTGCGGCCTAATCGGCGCCACCAAAGAGGTTGTACACTAATCGCCGCATTTTGTTCTTGATTCGATCTCATGGTGCTGCCGGCGCTCGGTCCCGAGCCGACACGGCGCGGCTCCATCCACGGCGGCATCGCCGGCCACTTCCTCCACGGCGTCGCTCCCTCGGCGGCGACGTCCACATTAGTAGGAGCTGCTGCTGCTTTAGCTCTCGCTCGCGCTGCTGCTCTGCTCTTGCTCTCGGTCCCCTGCCTGGTCTGCTCTTGCTATTGCTCTTGCTCGCGCTGCTGCTCTGGCTCTTGCTCTTGCTTGCGATGTTGCTCCGATTTGGCTACACTTCAGTCGAGTGAATCGACTTTTGGGTCAGTCGATTTCCAAGGGGTGGGCTCGCCGGGGTGAAGGAAGAACTAGCCGCAGCGGGGAGGGGGGCTCGCCGGAGAGGCACCCCACTATCTATCTTACGGTTCAGGATGGGGGCGGTGGTCGCCGGCGGTGGCGGGGCATTGGCGGGGCGGTGGCGTGGGGATCACCGGAGAAAAAGCTCGGCATGGGGGGCCTAGAGGGATGGCCGGGGCGGCGGCAGACCGGCGGTGGGGAGTGTTTTCGGGGCGGGCGGGGCGGCGCACTACCGACCGCGAGCGGCGGGGGGCTGCTGTTTGGCCAGTGGTGGCTGGCGGCTCTGGGGGCTGGAGGTTGAAGATGAACCGCAGGCCCTTGATTTCGTATCCAACGGCTGCAAAATCAACTGATGTGTAGCCTCACCTTGCTAGTGCGTTCAGTTTCGACAGCAAAATTCAGTTTCGACAGTTAGGTTCAGTTTCGACAGTTAAGTTCAGTTTCGACAGTTAAGTTCAGAGATGAGCGGCTGATGTATTTTACATCTAGCACTTTGTGGTTATGTATTTTACGTCATGTATTGGAGATGCTATTAGAATTCCACTCAGGTTAACGTTGTTCGTTGTCTCTCTTGTCCTACTTCAGCCTCGGCGTCGTATAACTCACTGAAGCTGCTCCAACGATGAAACCCTCCATCACAGCGGAGCAGTACCTCGGGCTCCATCTCCAGACGCCTAAGATCTTCTTCCCCTCCTCCGACAGCAAAGTCAGCCGGAGCATCCTCACCGGCCAACCCAATCATGGTGAGATCAACATGGCTTCTCCAAAGAGGTTGTACACTTGTTGCATCTCTTTTTTACTCTACATGTTATATATATTGTCCACTGTGCACTCGTAGTAACGGGAACTACGATTATTTTATCCTACTATATGACAAGCAGTGAGCTACCAGGAAACTTAGCTATCCGTGATGGACTCTCTGAACGCCATCATTATTTATCTCTGCGCGTTTGAGCTGTGCATTTGTCGATGGGCCTGGGAGTTGAGCTAGTATGGCAGTGACCTGGGCCCAAAGTAATAGAAGTAGCAAAAAACATTTTTTTAGTGTAGGATTTTCCTTGCTCAAGCCTGCCTACTAGAATCGCTAGTGCTTGAAAGGAAAAGTGAATGAAAAACATAGGAATTGGAAAGTTTCCTATGGTACTACTTTTCATGAATTTGGTGCAAAGGAATGGAGCAAAGGAAAACTGTAGGATTTGTTCCTTTAGTGTCTCCTTGAAAGAAAAACCGTAGGAATTCTAATTTCCACTTATCCTCCTCACTACTAGGGAAAAGGCTAGCAGCAACGCGGGTTTTCAGGCTAGCAGCAGCGCGGGTGGCCGCGCTACTAATAAGGCGCTACAGCTAACTCATAGTAGTAGCGCGGCCCCAACCCGCGCTACTACTTTTGACGATATCAGCAGCGCTTTTTGTGAACGCGCTACTATTAACTAGCTGTAGCGATTTCGTCATCCCTCGCTACTGCTATATCTTTCATCATTTTCCCACTACCCCATTCCCTTTCAGTTCTCCTTTCACTTTCAGTTCTCCTTTCAGATACTAGATACTAGGTACTGCTAGTAGATATCAAATTCATAAACCATTACTAGGTACGGTAGTACTCCCTTCGTTCCAAATTACTCGTCGTGGTTTTAGTTCAAACCACGACGAGTAATTTGGAACGAAGGGAGTACTAGATAAAAATTTCATGCATAGCCAACATGCATCCTCAAGCAGTACAAGGTCATATCAATGGCCATCATCATATGTAGTTCTAGATGATATCGACGACGATCATCATATGTAGTTCTAGATGATATAGCCACACGCACATATGTAGTTCTAGATGATATAGCCACACACACATATGTAGTTCTAGATGATATAGCCACACACACATATGTAGTTCTAGATGATATCGAAGACAATCATCATCCTCAAGCCTGGGCGGTTCGTGTTCCTGATAGTAATTAGGATGGCCTATCCAACACGAAGATTCTTGCCATCGAGGAATTTCTTCCACCCAACCGAGCTTAAGTGTGTGCGACCGTCCGTGTCCACGCGGTAAGTACAGGTTGTGACGGAGCCCCTTGCAGTAAGGCGTAGTCCAGCTGAGCCTTCTTCATCAGGCTCGATACCATAACTCACAGATATGCTCGTTGCCAATTTCTGAATAAGAAAAACATATTAATTAATAAGCATGTGATCAAACTCTACACTAAAACATATATATCATCGACTAGATTCCACACAACATACCATATAATTGGACTGTACACTAAGTAATTCACACTATTAATTTGCATTTGTAAGTATAACATACCATATCATGTCGATCAACCATGGTATTTGTCAAGCGGGTCACGAATGGCACCCCGACAGAGTCAGCACGTGGCGGAATTATGTCCCACAGGTTGGACACCTCCTCCTCACTCAGCCTTATTCTTTGAGCTACGATGGCTTCATGAAGTGGTTCCTCATCATCTTCATCGAGTGGGTCCTCATTATCTTCATCATCTTCATCATCTTCGTCATCTTCATCATCTTCCACCAGGTTGAGATAAATGACAGCTAGCTTGGGTCTTTCTGCTTGGAAGTTGAAGCTGATCAACTCACCACCAGTAAGATGCATGCGAGCGACGAAACGGGCCCATCCATCTCCTCCAATCTGCGAATATTGCGTCCTTTCTTGACCTCCATAGTGTACGGCCCCCCAGGAGCCTCAAATGTCACAGTGTCTCCTGTCAGCTTGTTGAATTTCAACCTCACATTGCATGGGACAATCTGTGTAAAATAAGCAAAATGACACAATGCAATAATGCCAACACTAAAAATAAAATAGTTATTACATTTCATCTAATTTCTTACCGCCGCATGATGAAAACTCGGCCGGAAGTAGATGCAGAACAGCTTGCCAGTTGCAAGGCTGCTGGCGCATCTTGACTTGCACAGTTGACATAGTGGTGGTGGCGGTGGCGCCATTCTTCCTAAAGCAATATGAGCAAAGGATTACTAAATCAACTAAATCAAAATGTTCCTAAGTCAACTAAATCAACTATCCTACTAAATCAACTAAATCAAAATGTTCTAAGTCAACTAAATCAACTAGCCTACTAAGTCAACTAAATCAAAATGTTCTAAGTCAACTAAATCAACTAGCCTACTAAATTAACTAAATCAAAATGTTCTAAGTCAACTAAATTAACTAAATGAATTAGCCTACTAAATCAACTAAATCAAAATGTTCTAAGTCAACTAAATCAACTAGCCTACTAAATCAACTAAATCAAAATGTTCTAAGTCAACTAAATCAACTAGCCTACTAAGTCAACTAAATCAAAATGTTCTAAGTCAACTAAATCAACTAGCCTACTAAATCAACTAAATCAAAATGTTCTAAGTCAACTAAATTAACTAAATGAATTAGCCTACTAAATCAACTAAATCTCACCATGCTTTTTTGCATCCTGTGATCTTCCAATTGTTGTGAATCAAACACCCAGATTGGCAGAAATCCTGTGTTTTTAAATTCTCTGCTTTGCACGTGCATTCCTATCCTATTCCTGTCTATTTCCTATCCCTGCATTGTTAGAATCCTCAAATTCAAACAAGCCCTTACTCAATTACTTCTGTTACATATATGTGTCAAAGAAAACCTTGTGTGGTTTGTCCTGCTCCTGCGGCGCTGTGTTCCACCCCAGCTCAGCTGCTCCAATGATGGAAGGGTTCACCACAGCAGGGATCCGCTCTCCAAACTGTCTTTCGCCGCCTCAGATCTTCTTCCCCGCCGCCGGCAGCCACGACAACTGCATTACCATCATCAACTAAGCAGATGACCTTGAGGACTACATGGGTCCGCAAGAGAGGTCTCACTCTTCCGTGTCTGCTTACGTTATGCGTTGCTTAATATGATGACATGCTACATTATCGTGGTGTTCACCTATTAGACTCCGAGTCAGGTCCAAACTAATGCTGAAATTTGAGTTTTTAAATGGTTGTGGGGTACATATTGGGGAAGCAATCAGTACTATTGTCTACTATCTGGTTAATCTCCGGTGTCTACTATGAGTTTCATGTTGGATGCAAACTAACATTAAAGGAGCCATTATCTGTATTTTTAACTAAAGCTATTATCTGCCTGCTATCATTGGTTTTGGGTCTATCCACAGTTTGCTACCATCACTCTGGATTTGTGCATGCACTCCTTACATAATCTCACTATGTTTTATTCCTATGCATGCCAGTTATTGTACACAATGGAACTGATCATGTAGAGCAAAAGAGATAAGCCTTGCGTGGCAATAAAATTTCATGAAGACGTCATTCCATGGTGGGCGATAAGGCAGCCCCCTCTCCACCCATTTCGGACCGTAATCCAGAGGAAGATAACTGTTCTGAGGGGGATTCAGAAGGAGAAGACCACTCCTATTTACCCCATGAGGTCTTCGCTCTAACTTGGCATGCTGATGTTGGTAATATCATGCATATGGTGCCTTGCATTGCTTACTGTATACATTAAAGATGTCATCTGCTTAGTTTAGATATGCTTTGTGTCAATCCCATCTGTTTTGTTTCTTTATCATATATGTGAATCATGCAATGCCATCTTGTCTAGCGAGGCATCATATATGTGAATTTTGCAATGCCACCCTGGTTAGCCAGTCATCTTATATGTGAATTATATCATGCCATCATTTTTTTATTATGTGTTAAATTTGTCAACAATTTTAGTATATTCAATTACTCTTCCTGTGCATCAGCCATTCGGCACGGTCATGGAAAAAATCTGGAGTGGAAACAAGGTCTTCAGAGCAGACAATGCTATCTGACGAAGCGCATGTCTTGCTGGTTACCGATAGCTCCTCAGAGGAGGATTCAGAGACAGATGACCAGTCATATTTCCCCCCTGAGGTGCATGCCCTAACTTGGAAGGGTTATGTTACTCATATCGTGCGTATGGTATCTTGCATTGCTATGTCATTTGCTTAGTTTAGACATGCTTTGTGTGAATGCCACCTATTTAGTGTCTAATTACCATATATGTGAATTATGCAATGCCATCTTGTTGCAAGACATTATATATGTGAATTATGCAATGTTATCTTGTTGCAATGCATTATATATGTGAATTATGCAATGCCATGCTGTTTAGGCAAGCGTCATATATGTGAATTATATCATGCCGTCCTTTTTTTGTATTTCTCATTGCTTTTGTCGACAATGTTTATATATTCAACTGCTCTTCCTGTGCATCAGCCATTTGAATTGGTGATGGAGAAATCTGGAGTGAAAACAAGGTCTTCAGAGCAGACAATGCTACTTGCTGAAGCAGATATCTTGCTGGTTACAGATAGCTCTTCAGAGGAGGATTCAGAGGCAGATGACCAGTCCTATTATCCCCCTGAGGTGTATGCTCAAACTTGGCAGGGTTATATTACTCATATAATGCATATGTTGTATTGCAATGCTTATTTTTTACATCATATACACAATATTGAATTCCATCTCCTTAGTTGACACATCATATATGCAATTGCCCTCTGCTCACTTCCTTAGTATATAAATCATATATTTGAATTATGTCATGCCATGATGTTTACATAGACAACATATATCTGAATTATGGCATGCCAACCCATTTTCTAAAGACATAATATAGTTATATCATCTCATCTTGTTTACATAGTCATCATATTTTAAATTATGTCATCCTATCCGTGAATTATATCATGCCATCATGTTTCCATCGACGGCATATTTGTGATTTATGGCATGCCAACCACTTTAATAGACACATCGTATAGTTATATCATGTCATCCTATTTACATAGTCATCATATTTTCAAGTATGTCATTCTATCATGTTTAGTTAGCCATCATGCATGTGAAATTGTGTCATGCTATCCTGTTTAATTAGCCATCATATATGTGAAATTATGTCCTGCTATTCTGTTTGCTTAGGCAACATAAATGTGAATTATTTCATGCCCTGTTTTCTTCCCTACTATCCATTGCACCTGTCTATCTTACAATGTCTATACATTCAATTACTTTTCTTGTTTATCGGCCATTTCAATTGGAGGGAGTGATGGCAGTATCTGTGGGAGTAAAAACACGGTCTTCAGAAAAGATCGTGCTACCTGTCGATGCAGATAGAACCACGGTTGTACTTGCCCAAGAATCAGCCCCACCACACATAAACCACACTCATGCAGATTGTACCCCTACCTAGTTGGACAGAGAACCAGCTACACCCCTTCTAACCCCAACCCCAGCAGATAGACACCCAGTTCCCGTTGACACAGCACCGTCTCCACCACAGAGCACCCAAACACGAGCAGCTAGGCAACTGCAGTGCCCAAATCATGAGGACCACCACTCCGAACCCGAAGTCAACGCTTAAAGCAGAAGAAGAATTGTTCTCAGGTCAGGTTCCATAGCTATGGTTCATACTACTTTTCTCTCGCATCACTGTATTTACTGATACCAACCAATTTCAAATATGAAGGATGCAATTAAAACTCCAATGGCGCAACAAGTATGTTTTAAACCTGTTTCTTCAACGTGTTTGGATGTTTGCTGTTGTAACTTGCTCTATGTTGATTTCAGTTTCAATTGAATAAACAGTTATGTTCTCATGCCATGCACATTACAAGTGTTGTTATTGCTGTGTAGTTTCCCACACTTATATTCTGTCTATGCTGCTTTGTCTTAAATAGATATGATTCGAACTGTATCTATCTTGATTTGGCAACATAAACTAGAATGATATAGACCATACAGTGACCATACTACATAGATATATGTTTGTTTCATGCTGTTATCCTGTCCACCTTACTACTGAACTGGTTTACCAAAATGAGTTCCATATACTACATTGTAAACCTGAGATGTGTTTGTTTGTTTCCCTTTTAGAACACGGATAAAATATTGGAGAAGAGTACCCTGTTATGCAATGGTAAAGGAAATAATGCAGATAAGGTTCAAGATAGTGAGACATCCCTGTTGGTCTCCAAGAAAGCTGCTAAAAACTATGTTCAGGACACTGAGACAACCCCAAAGTCCTGTCTTGATGTGGTGTTCGAGTTACTGGCTACCACTGCTGGCACCAGCTCTTCGAACTCGTTGCCTGAATCAGTTCGGCTTCTTGAGTCTCAACTTCAAGTTGAAAGACATCGATCAGATGTTATGCGACAGGAAGCCAAAGGACTGAGGAAGTCCCTGCAGAATTCAGATGCATACTTTCTGGTGCAACAGCAGGCGCTGGAGGACTTAAGCCCCAAACAAGAGAAAGTTAATAAGCTTGCTAAGCATCTTGCCAGTATTATGGGTACCCAGGATATTGTTTCTTGAGCTATTCTGAAGTGGTTTCAGTTCTGGACTTGTTTTGCTGCGGCATTTATATGCTGCTGTGTTCCCTATATTTGCACTGGTGGCGAACTTTGATGCCCAATGGATGTAATATGTGTAATAGCCGTGATAGCCTAGTGTAAGTTGCTTGCTTATTTATTTCCTTGTTGTATTGTTTATTTGTTTGCTTGTAGTCAGTGTAGTTCTTTTTCTGTGGTTTGCTAGTGGCTGTAACAACCTATTTTTTAAAACTAGGCCACAATAACCATGGGCTAATATTTACTGTAGTGACACTGCACCTACGAGCCATAGAAATAGTGGGCCTTCTACGGGCCGTATAAACAGCGGGCCTTCCACGGGCCGTAGAAACAATGGGCCTTCTACGGGCCACGGAAACAATGGGCCTTCTACGGGCCATATCATCAATGGGCCTTATACGGGCAGTGATCGATTGGCCAAACATGGGCCAATAACAGGCCGCATTATGGCCGTAAACGGGCTAGAGTTGGAATCGTCCGTTCATGGGCCAACCATAACGGGCCATCGTTAATAGGCCGTATTTCATGACGCTATGAAAACGGCCCAACGTGTTAACGGACCACAAACGGGCCAACTGTAACCACGGGCTGAATTTGGCCCATAAGCAGAAAATGATAGTAACGGAGCGTAAGTAAACGAATGCTGGAAATGAGCCCAAGAATAAATGGACTCTGAGAAGGCCGAAAGATAACATGGGCTAGAAATGGCCCAACGGAATAACGGGCCCTTAATGGGTATAAAGTGATACACTGTTCATTACGGGCCAGTTTCACCACGGGCCGTTAATGGGTGTAAAGTAATACACTGTTCATTACGGGCTAGTTTCACCACGGGCCGTTAATAGGCCAAGAGTTACATAGGGCCTCATATGGGCCGAAAGACGTCATGGGCCATACATGGGCCAGAAGTGAAAACGTAGTGGAATCATATTGGGTGGCCCAGATGACGCTACTGGGCCGGATAGGGTGTAACGGGCCTTAGGTTAGCGGGATGTAAATGGGCTATATGCGCACAGGCCGTTAATAGGATTTACATGGGCCGGCCCGCCACCTTTTGACCAAGTCAAATGGGCCGGCTTTTTCACAGGAATGGGCCTCTATTGGGCCGTACCACGTGTCCACGTATCATAGGAACCTTCTGTCCAATGAGTGGATGACATCTGTCCCAACGGTGAGCCGACACGTGTCTCCTCCAGCCAATGATGATTTTACACGTGGAAAATCCCCATTGGTCGGGGCTGTTAACGGGTTATTGGATCCAAAACCCGACCCGATAGCCTAACGGCGTTCCGTTACGGTGGATGCCACGTGTCGGTCACCCTTGACGACAGCACTTCTGTGACGCGCGATTTATCGTCATGAAAGTGGACACTTCCGTGATGACAATTTTGGTAATGTCATGGAACACTTCTACGACAGCACAGGTATGACTATCTTGATTCTGTCATAAATTTGTCATGGATGTACACGCATGACAAAAAATGCGACCTACTATGACAAACATGTATCATC
Source organism: Triticum timopheevii (assembly GCA_963921465.1). Taxonomy (NCBI): domain Eukaryota; kingdom Viridiplantae; phylum Streptophyta; class Magnoliopsida; order Poales; family Poaceae; genus Triticum; species Triticum timopheevii. Next base: position 312,673,944 of record OY997270.1, on the reverse strand, counting down.
ACGGAAGTGTATATTTTTTGTAGTGGACGTTTGATGGAGGCCTACACGAACGCCGAGCATGTATTCACCTGGCTCAACACCAACGGTCATTCTCGGAGCGCCTTGCTCATGTATATCGTCCATCACAAAGACAATCTATAAAACAGCCTAGCTAGAGAGGGTACTATGGTACGGAGTATGTACTATCGTGAGTGACCGATCTTAGTGCCACTACACACGAGTGTGTGTCTGATCGATTCGTCCATTATTTGTAAGTTATGCATGGTTGTGTGGTGTCTAATGGTGGTCGTCGAAGGCTAGCTGGCGACAAGAGCGGTTGTCAATGCATGCCGCATATGCTTCAAAGGCTCGTCATCCATGAGTTCACACTTCACCACCACGCCAGTGTCTGACCGTCCTGGCCTACCGAAACCCCTTCCATCACTAGCGCGCACTTCCCGCCTGAAATGGTCATCATCTCTCCAGAACGTCGATGCCGCATTCACCGGACTTAACTACAGGTGTAGTTGGTGTGTCACTGACATGCGGGCCAGATGCCCGCTGAGCCCACATGCCAGTAACCCAACGCATCTGCAGTTAAGTCACTGAAGCAGCGTCCGCATTCACGCCCAACGAACCTACTCCGGTGCCAGCCGTCCATCCGTCTGCTGCGGCTCATTGCCATTCGCCCGCTATATTAACTTGAGCCCCAGCTCCCAGCAATAGCCAAAGACCCACACTTATTCTCCTCAGGTCCCTTCCTTCTGTCGGCACCACTCCAACCATGCCCTCCTAGCGCTCCGAAGCTCTCTTGGACGTACTATCGCAGGAGCAGACGAGGGACATCGGCGGCTCCGCTCCGGGCGCGCTCCAAATCTCTCTTTGATGTACTGTCGCAAAAGAAAATGAAAGAGATTGCCAGCAACCCCCCCCCCCCCCCCGGCCACCCTCCGGCGCCACGACCACGAAGCCGGCGCGCGTGCGCGGGCACAGCCGCCAGCGAGGAAGAGTAGTGTACAGTAGGTCTCCGCCGCTCTGGTCCCAGGAAGGCCACCGCTACTCCACTCAGTCGACGCCAAGCTTGGTGGGGTAAACATCGGCGGCCGATTAGCCGCTTGACGGCGACGTGGAGGCGGAAATCTTCAGAACCTTCTGCTCCGGAGGAGGAGGTTATTGAAGCAGATGAGAAGGAGGCAAAGGCAATGGCCGGCTTTCTCGGGTTCATGGCTGGACATGGTGGTCGGGCGCCAGCGATCATTTAGATTAGGTTTACAGTAGGTTTTAGTATGGTTTGTGCGAAATATGTAATGAATTTCGCCCAGTTTGTAGGAAAAGTTTTCGAAATGTAATGAATTTCATCTGGTTAATTTGAAATTTGCTTTATTTGCATGAAATTCGTCCGGTTAGTTCATATAGTTGTCAAAAGTTATGCGGGCAGCATCGGATGGCATCCATCAGTGTCCTCGGACAGATGCCGGTGTAAATTTGTGGGCTAGCGCTGGAGATTCCCTAACTATCATGCTATAATCGCTAACAGTGCTCCATTATTTGGCAGGGAACAGTTATCCCTTGATCAAAATCAGATCCGCGGTGCTTCGCACTCCTACCGTGTAAGAGTGTAAACTCTTGCTTACATAAAAATGGAGCAAGTGGACGGCACTGTAGCACGTCATATCATCCCGCCTAACGAGCGGGAAAGCACCGCCCTCGTCATTTTGTTCTGGATTTCTATCGATTGATCGCGTGAAAATGTTACACTTTGCAAGTTCTAAAGGAAAAGTCGGCACACTTACAACTTGTACGCGTCGCACCCCCGACAGTCCGGCTCGCACGCCGCTCACCAGAGGGGACACACGTTGTCTTGCAATTTCACTGACATGTGGGACTGTAATTGAATAAACCGTCGATAGACGAAATCTAATTGCTCGGCGGGCGTCAGCTGAGAAGAGAGAAACAGGGGAGGGAGAAGAGATCGCCCGCCCGCCGCGCACGGACTCCAAGAAATATATGGTTATAATGTGAGGTGGGCCATGCTGGAAAAAAGTCTTTACGCGAGAGCAATAGAGGTTGGGATACATCTATCTCTTCTGAGCAACCTCTTTTGGATTCTTAAGACCACCCTTGCAATAGGATACCATCTGCTTTGGTTCTTTATTATCTCCTTCGAGGGATTTTTAGGATCGTCCGGACCACTTCCGGAGCCCGCTCTTACTGCCCTGGCCCCTCAAGACGCCAGCTGCCCGCCGCATGCATGCATAGCAAGTAGTACCAGGCAAAAACTAGGCTATAAGCCCGCTTATGTGGAGGAGAGAGAGGCATTGACAAAGTCAAGGAGTGGGCTCTGCAAGGGCCCATCTCTACACGTGCTCCTAGGTATAAAAAAATAATTCTAAAAAAGGCATAAAAACAATTGTGTCTAAAAAAAGGAAGGTAAAAACATTTGAGAGGAAATAGATAGAGAGAAAGTGAGGAAAAAGTTGTAACCTTATAGTCAACAGTATGGTAGCATTACATGAGGAAGGAGGGAGTGGTGCACATGCCCAGTTCACTGGGCTGCCGTGTTTCACACTCCTCCATCGTAACAGTGGAGACAATAGCTTTCATAAAAAATAAACAATGAATACTCGTTGCTTGTCCTCTATATCAGAAAGAATACTTTCATTCGCCGACATGTGGGACGTCGACCATCCTGGTCCACCTACCATGCACAAAATTATCCTGGTCTACCTCGGTCGTATCAGAGGCCCAACCTTTCCCACTGTAAGTTGTTCGGATGAAGGAACCATCATAACTTCGTTGAATTCCGCTTCTTCAAGAAAACTACTGTACCCGCAATACTGCTACCACACACGAAGACTAGATGGCACTGTACCACGTCATATCACTGAAATCCACTAGGCCAAACTAGCCCGCCTCATCTATTTTGGAACGGAGGGAGTACGTCTCTGCACTGCTATGATTTTGTGTTGTACGTCTCTATACTTTTGCTACGATTTTCCTACCCTATGAACCAAATGAGGCCTGAATGTTTCTGTGTCGACTATTGTCTAATCGATCGCTAAGCCTACAATTTTAGGAGCTAGGGCTATTGGTCGATCGACGATGGATAAGTATAAGCGTACCACGAGCTGATCAGCCCCAACGTTTCTCTTCGGTGAGTGTTTTGCAAGTACTATAGCTCGCACAGTAGCTAGCCTACTAACACCAAGAATCATCAAACAAGCCCTGATGATATGATAAATAGTTCAAACTTACATCTAAGCATGCCATATATTACATCAAAAGATGGTGAGGATACATCTGTTTCCATAACTCGGAGAGGGCTCGCATGATTCACTATCAAACAAAAGTAGCAAGTACCGCCCACACAAGACAGTGCACTAGCCCTAAGATGGTTTGATAACACGCTTCGTTCTGGTAATCAAACATAGGGCAATGCAAACTACCCTGAAGGATTAGCGCGACCAACTATTTCTTATCATCGATCTCTCGGGCAATGACCACAGCACGGACAGCGGCATGGGAATCGATCTCTGGGGTGATGTCCACAGGACTGACCGCGACATCGGAATCGATCTCTGGGGCAATGTCCACAAGATGGACAGCGGCATCGGAATCAATCTTCGGAGCGATGCCAACAGGATGGACCGCGACATCGAAAACAATCTCTGGGGCGTTGTCCACAGGACAGGCCGCGACATCGGAATCATCAAGGACGTCCACAGGCACTTGCACAACCCTAACATATTAGCAAGCACATTGCAAATAATCAAAAACCACAACTATGGTAATAAGCCATTATTTTTTACCTTGTGCAGCTCACCGAGGGATCTCATCCCTCCGGGGGCCATCTCCTCGTGCTCAATGGGGGCCATCACCTTGCCAGGGGAATACTGCTTCTCAACGGCGACTATCTCCTCAAACTCGGCCTTGAGCCTCGCATAGGTGGCCATCAGAGTTTCTGGGGTAGGCACGGTGGGGCCCTTGCTGTTCTTCCAACTTTCTTTGAGGAGTTTGTCCGCCAACATCGTCAACTCTTTGGCCAGTGCTTGTTTCTTGGAGTTCTTGGTCTCCATGGGTTGGCCCGCCAACATGGTATGGTCAATTCGTTGGTCGGTGCTCGCTTCCTGGAGATCACTATCTCCAGTGGGTTGTCCGCCGGCAACTCTTTGCCTAGTGCTCCAGGATCCATCAATGAACTGACAAACAAAAAGCAATCGAAAGGAAACCACAATCGCAATGAAAACGGGAAGAGAATAGGCTATGAGAATCGGTCGGTGCTTCACAGAAAGAAGATTCTTGGAATGAAAATATAGCAGCATAACTGATTCAGCCACCTTTCCTTCATCGGTACAGAAGAAAAATGGTAGAAGTGAGTAGCCTGGAGTGAGGTTTCCTTCAAGAAAGGGAAGAAAGGGCTTCAACGAGCGTTCCAGTGAAATGATGGTTGCTTCGTCCAGTCCAACTTGGAGGCCACTTTACCACTACTGGTAAAGGTGTGGGTTTGTGATATGACGGGTCATGATGGCCACACCGGGGTGACAGGTGAGTCTTGACTGTAGCACCTCACTGTGATTTGGTGGATGGCACGCGGGCTTGGATGCTTTGATGTCCCGCATGTAGATAGAGCGGCTAGTCATATAGCAGTGCTCAATATTGTGCACCGCGACCAAGGCGGAGAGGAAAACGAGATAACTAGGTAATTAATGCATGAGTTCAATTAGGGTAGTTTTGTAAAGTACGAGATACATTCCTCCAATCACAAAATGCCTTGGTTCATGAGATTTGAGATTTGAGCCCTATAAACCGGAAGGGAGGGAGTACTGCACGCGGTGTAGTCTAGTCACTTGTTGAAATCTGTAGAAAGGCAAATACTCCTTTCCGGTTTACAGGGCTATACTACTCCCTCCATCTAGGTGTGTAAGTCATCTTAAAAAAACCAAATCATCCCATCTTCTACCTTGTTTCTTGTTTCTTGACATATCAACCAATAAGAGATGAGAGGTGTGCATGCTTTTAATGACTTGAGACTACCAAACACGACATGCAGTGGCTAGTTCATTGCATGCAATGCTATTAATTATCAAATAAACATTGGTGACCCTAGGAGGAAACAGTGGTAAGAGCGTGGACCTATGCAGAATGACTATCAACCAATGGATGATGGAGTTTAATTGTTAAACAATTCAATGAGGGAAGCTTAGCTACAAATTCAATGACTTACTCACCTAGACGGAGGGAGTAGCAAGTACTAGTATTGCTACAATAGTGGGCCCAAATAGCAATTTTGTCTCATGCAAGAGCCTGGCTACTATATGCATGCTCCAAGGCACCACACCATGCGAGCATTCGCAACTACCACGTTCGGGTTGCGCTTGGCTCTTCGCCTCTTCGAGAAGACGAACAATGATGTTACTCCTACTTCTATAGTATCGAATCCACTGCTGCATGTCCGTCCACCTTGTGCGGGAGGGATAGCGTGTAGCGAAAGCTTCTACTAGTCCTGCCAGCCACCACGCTCATGCGCGAGGGAGGGACGTAGCTTCATTAACTTATATTGCTCCTGCCTTTGCGTCTATGACAGGTGGGCCCAACAGGTGGTTGGCCCACCTGTCATGCAGCCAAAGGCAGGTGCAGTTAAGGCACCAGAGCTCAGTCCGCGAGGGAGAGGGCGTTCTAGTAATCAAACTTCTCGGTCTTGTACGAGTTGACATGACACATCAAAGCACTGCACTCGATATAAGTATTTTTACACATTTTAAATGGACTAGAACATACGGAGGTATGTAGACATATTCTGCTTCATATGTAGTCACTTGTTGCAATCTCTAAAAAGACTTATATTTGGAAACAGAGGGAGTACAACGCATGCATGCATGTCGTGACTTTCCTTTTGATACTTGCATGTGTTCATTCGATGCACCTTGCCAAATTTTGACTATAAATTTAACTAACCAAATTTTCATGCATGTCACAAAAAATTGCGGGGCAGTTTGGATTGTGACTATGTTTGTCTTATGTTGCCACATTATTTTTCCCACACTTGCCACACTTGCCTAACTTGAGTTGCTCAAATTGTTAGACACACTTTGGCTTGCCTAATGGAATCTTGCCACAATTTTTGTGTCTATGACATGTGGGGTTCACTGCTAATAGAAAAATTCTTGTCTTAGGTGTGGCTAATAAAAAAGACTTATATTTAGGAACGGAGGGAGTAGAAAATATAAATAATAATGCATGTTGGGGCAACCCACGTTTCCGCTAATTTTAGCCGTGGGCTTGTTCACAATTTTTACGAGGGGGTGGTTGTTCATTTAATGGAGGGACTTGTACCAGACTTGAACGATGCAAAGTGCGACCTGGAACACCGTAACACCACTTGGAACAAGCGGGTAGCTATCTCAAAAAACAATCAACAACTAAGAAAACCGCGACCTGGCACGTAGTACACAATTTTGAACAATTGTTTTGATGGAGTGAAAAAGGAAAACTACCCCACTACGTATATATAGGACGGAGCCTCCGCGCTTGCTTGCTACGGTTGCTCTATTCACACACTCTCATCCTCTCCAGATCTAAACAAGATAGGGGTGGTAACACTGTCTTTCTCCCTTCAAAAAACACTATCTTTCTATCCTCACCGCTGGTTACAGATCCGGACGTATCCCCCTCCACCAGTGAAGGGGAGGAGGGGCAGCGTTTAGGCCGTCGCCGACAGCGAGGGAGGAGACCCAATGCCGGCCGCACCGTTATCTCTAGCCGAGCACCGGTGCGGGAGGTCCTCCGATCCCTTCGTTGTTGCATGTGGGCGCAGCCGACCACCCTCTGCCCACCTATCCACATCCCGACGACCTTCAGGTATATCTTCGTTCGAAACCGCCTTAGCTCTACTTCCCCAGCTTGCTACGTCGCTGCATTGCATCATTTTCTACCTCTCAGCCCCTCTCGATCAGATGGTCCAACGTCACATTTTTTTCCTTCTATTGTTAGAGGTAAAGCTACTTCATGGAGTCGAATCTTGTACTCCCTCCGTCCGGAAATACTTGTCATTTAAATGGATGTATCCAGATGTATTTTGGTTCTAGACACATCCATTTTGATGACAAGTAATCCCGGGCGGAGGGAGTACTTGGTTCAAACAAGAAATAAAGTGGGGGTGGGGGAATTTAGTATGTACATCGAACTTGGTACAAACAGGAAGGAAAGGCGGTTAAAGTAATACAGACTGGTCACCCAACTGGTCTCTTGGTTGAAAAGGGAAATATAGGGGTAACGATGTACACAGTGGTATGACCAGGACTAGATTTGCTATCCACACATAGGAGTAGGTGGCTAGAGTGAACAAAAATGGGACCAACCCAGATATGTTTCTTGGATGTTTGTTTGTCGGGGAAACAAACTATGAATCACCACTTTATGCCCCTATTTACGTACATGGTGCTGGACTGCTGGTGCACCCACTGTCCCATGCGCTTATACCAAATATTTAGTTGTTCTTAATCTAATGTCCCTGGTAAAAATGAAGCCATGCCACTGTTATAAGCCATGACAAGTTTAGCCAAATGTTTTTGCCTGTAATTGTTAGAAACTCTGACTGTTTCCTCTGTAGCTTTTTGTGCAAACAGGGATATCCAATTCACCTGGTTGCTGTTGTGACCTTTTGGTGCACTGCACAAAACTCTTCTTAAAAGAAGTGACTTGTGTGCTGTTTAACTAGAATGTCGGAATGGAACAGTTGGTTCATTTCGGTGGAACTGCACAAAGGGAGATCTGTGTTCCAATCCTCATCATCCATATTGGCGCCATAACCTTCCTTTAGGTAAGAATGATATTTAATGCATGTGTTCATCTCTATTTTTCGACTGCCATGAGAAAATAATGCTATTTTTTACTAGTACACTTGTACTCCCTCACTGGCAAAACCAATTCTGAAATAGAAGGCCAATCATGTACTTGGTTTCACCAACTTGTGAGGAGAAAGAAAAACAGAGCATGAAGAGGAAGAAGAAGAAGAAGAAGAAGAAGAAACAGTGCCAAGGTGATATTGCTGAAGCCAGAGGTCTCATTCGAGGCCATTCAAGGGCTCCGGCAATGACTACCTTACATGTGAGAAGATCCTTCAGGGAGCCCTTCCACTTCTGCTGTCTCACTTAATTAATTAGGGGTACTTAAGTACCACTAATTTATTGCTGCCTAATTTTCCTGTCGGAGTTAAAAAAATCTTTAGTAGGACCCTATGCTGAATCATGTACGTGTGTATGTTTGTCTATGGAGGTGAATCATGTGGTGGAGCAGAGAGGGAATATTATTAGTGTCATGACATAATAGTGCTATTGTTTTGCATGTCAATTTATTGCCATTCGTTCAATGAGGCAATGTTTTTCGTATTCTCCATCAAGAATTTGATGCTACTGTGAGAGTAATATGCTAATGTCTTCCTATCCTTTCTCACTAAGCTAATGAAGGTTTCACCTTGTTCCTACTTGTGCAAACAGGGATCATGTTGTGCCAATCATACATTCTAGTGGTACTACACAAGACAATACAATGAACTGTATCCCAGCCAGTGCTTTAACTCTGCTAGAAGTTCTTGATAATCTTTCGATATAATCTCAGCACTGGTAAACAAGAGTGATTTCAACCATACATTTGAAGTGCACAAAAATATATACTATTGACTGATTCTAGTGAGTGCTTTATCATCTCTTATGGGACTACATGAATAAGCTTTTTTCTCAGGTTGGTACGGGCCTAAGGCCTTAATCCATATTAGTTTGTTTTCATCTCTCTTTGTATCATGCTACTGTCATGAGAAACTCCTTTATCTTTGCACGTTAAAGTTTTGCAACCTATGATAAATGGAAATGCTTTGAGTGTTGAGCTAATTGGCACTAATTAAATAAAATAATACCTCTCTTTAAGCAAGACTACTATGTTGCTAACTTTACCCATTAAGATAATGAGGGTGCTTCTATTTGTTAGTGTATGTTTCATCAACTAGTCCCACTATTACAGTAATCTTACTTTCTCAATATATGTGCCAACAGGGATGCTCGATTTTGGTGGAACTACACAAATACTTTGGGTGCTTCATTGCCTCGACAACTTTCGTCCTTTCCTATCAATCGCAAATCTCGGCTTGCTTTCTTCCTTTGCTGTCAGTCGCTTCGCTTATCTCGGCTTCCAGTCAAAGGAAATAGTAACTGATATGCTACCTCACACAGGTTGGTACTGGTCTTTATCCTGATTATTGTGCTTGCCATGTATTGGTAACTTGGTATTGTGGTACTGTTTGCCAATTTTATAAAGGAGTAACTTAGAGCCTGAACTCGCAGGCAAATCATTGCATTGGGTGATTTCAGTAGAACTGCACAAAATGATCAGATGGACAGATACTTATGTTGCTGCTATGTACTCCAAAGTTCACTCAGACAAGCATCGATGTTGACAAGAAGTGCCTATATTCATTCGAGTATAAACCAGAGTCAACTAGTTGTCAAACTCCAAGTATTAGGAGAGTGAACACCAAAAATATTGCTTGGCGCATAGCCCAGAAGAACACAGTCCAGTCTTTGGTCCCAACTTGTGCCTTTTGGTTATCGGCAGATATGGTAGCGAACTGTATGGCATGGAGTCTAAAGATTCCACACAAGTTGGTTGACGCGTATATTCATCTGGCACTTAATCAGTCTGCACGCCGGGGATGCTCCATTTCAGTTGAACTGCACAAAAAAATTGGGTGGTTCATTTTCTCAACCGCCTCCTTTCTCGTCTGCAATGTAGAATTTTAGTGAGCTACAGGACCAAGATAAGCCAATAAACTAGTTGGATGAAAGCAGTTGCCAAGTTGCTCAAACCTCCCTCGCCATGAGGCCACTATTTGAGGATACACCTACAAGCAAAGTTTAGATTGTCTGTGCTGCCTCTTATGTACTCGAAAGTTTACTCGTACAAGAATTAATTTAAGCAAGAAGTACCTCCGACTGAACACCATTTACCAGTTTGTACCCTAGGTAATTAAAGTTCGTCCACGGATCATATTGGTTGTGATCTCAATCATTTGGATGCATAAACATACTGAACATGTGTATATCTGAATCTTTTTGTGAATGATGTATGAATATTGTCGTGTGATCTATCAATCATTTGGATGCATAGATATGCCGAACTTGTGTATATATGAATCTTTTGAGTTGTTGATAGTGAATGTTGGCTACAAATATGAACGTGTCTTGTGAACCTGAGTTTGATATGAATGTTTACCTTTTCTGTTGTATTTGTGTGTGAACTTGTTAGTATGCCTACTGTGGGGTATGTGACGTGTGGGTGTCAATGACACACCTTCTTCCCGAGAAGAATTGCACCTGCTTTGTTAGGGTAGCAACGGCGCATCAGCTCTTTTTAATCTTTGTATTACTCTGTCTTCCCCTCTCCCCCGCTCAACCCCTGTTGTAATGTTTTCGGCCTCAAAACAAACATAGTACTGCGTTGTTTTTGGGGCTTGATGAAAAATCGAGTGCTGGTTTCTGTAGGTTGGCCCGCCCAGCAAATGGGCTGCTGGTCCACCAGGATGGACTGGGAGGCTAGAAATACAAGTTGTATGGTGCAGAAGCAAGTAAAAAACCGCTATTGAGAGCCATCCACTGAAGAAGAAAAATCACTCCTGATGTGCTTCTTCAGTCGTGCCGCCGGCCCCCTCTTTAATCTAGTTCGGTCGGGGATCTGGTATCATTTTTTCCAGAGGGCGAACAAGTATCAGCTAGTCCTAGATTTTGTAATTTAACATGCGTAGCCCACGACATACGGAGACAATGGTTTCAACTTATTTTTTGAGGTCCATACCGGCCTATGGGCTTTTTCTTAAAGATCGGCAGTCCAATGTTTTTTTAGTAAAACGCAGGTCTCTGTTCTATTTATCTATATATAAGAATAATAACATTGTGCCCAATTTATGTTTTCCCTTCTAACCACATTATATATTTATATTATTACTATTATCGTATATTTTATAGAGACTTATATATACATTATAGAAACATCCCACGTGTTATTAACTTATAAAGGTAAATGTTTAACAGAAGTTGGCAAGGAAAATCCTGGTTGTTTTTGACTCACAGGCAAGGAAAATCCTGGTGATTGAGTACAAAAGCTTGCAAATATTTTAAGGACCAATTTAATAATAACGCGCTCATTTTTATTTTGAGGAATAACTCGCTAATTTGTTAATTATATATATATAATATGTGCCTCTCCTATTTATTTTTTGATATTAATTGCTCCTTCTAACATAACATTATATATATAACGTGTCGGATTTCGGGTTCCGGCAGACCCTTGAGGTTCGAACACTGGGGTGCGCACGGAGATTTCGCCCTCTACCTTCCTGCTCCTCGCCGCCTCGCTAGGATCTAAACTATGAAAGGAACAACACAAGAGACACAGAGTTTATACTGGTTCAGGCCACCATTGCGGTGTAATACCCTACTCTAGTGTGTGGTGTGATTGATTGCCTCTTGGGCTGATGATGGACAATACAAGGAGGAACAACCTCGCAAGGGTCTGTTCTTGGCCGGTGCGATGAACTACTAGGGGAGTTCAGTCGCTCTCTCTACTGGTTTCTTGGCGAGGATCCTCTCTGTCCTCTACCTTCTGGTGGCTAGTCCTATTTATAGGCAAAGACCCTGGGCCTCCTCCCAAATATTGAGCGGGAAGGGCGCCAACAATTGGCCATTTTGAAGGGGAACATCGGGTACACTTATCCTGACTAAAGTTGGTCCTCGCCTGTCAAAGGCTCTGGTGGTGACGCCTGCTTGGGCTCCACAATGACTTCTTTCCTGTCGTTGGGCTGGTCTTGGTCTTGTTGCACCGAAATGGATGCCTTTGCTTGATGCTCTCGCCTGCGCTTGCTCCCTTTGCACCAAAGAGGAAAGGGGGACACTGCGCGGGCTGGCGCCCGCCTGGCGCCCTTGGTCGTCACGGCTTGCGTCATGAGCACCTCGTGAGGTACCCCGCCTTGAAATCTCCGCCTCCTCGTGAGCCAGCCTGATGAGGCCATGCCTGAGGAAGCTCCTGTCGTACGCCCCGCGAGGCTTGGCCCCTCGCGAGGGTCTTGAGCTTGTGTTGATGAAGATGGGCCATGCTGGGCCCCCCTTGAGCCACGCCGCAGGCCGCAGGTAGGCAACTCTGGGGACCCCCGTTCCCAGAATGCTGTCAGTAGCCCCCGGGCCGAAGGCGCGCCCGGACATGGCAGAGCAAAGAGGCGAAAGGGCAAGTGCGAAGCACCGCGGGCCCTAACAGCCTGCGGCCTTGGGCGTCGCGTGGCGGTTGATTGGACGCGGGCGCCTCCACTCCCCCACGACGCCTCGGCAACTGCACGAATTGACAAGTCCCTGCATGCAAAGCGGGTCATGATTACCTGCGATCGTGGAGGTCGACGGTTGGCCTCCTCTGGCTATAAGTACGGCGCGGCGTGTGCCCTTCCAGTCTATCTCTTCTTGCTTCTCCTTCTTCCCGGTCCTTGCCTCGTCTTGCTGCAATGGCTCCGATCCGCCGGTTCTCTGCGGCAGAGAGAGGAAAGGCTCCCCGAGAGGGTCCTGACCCGCTTCCGCCGAAGAAACAGCTAGCCCTCTGCCATCGGGGTGAGGGTGCCCATCACGAAGTGTTGAGGCCCTGGTGCGGGCGGCCACCACTAGGGCTCCCGCTTCCCTTGTATGCCCACATCGAGGGCTCAGAAGGAGTCGATGCTGAACGCCACGGGCGGCGCCGCCGTCGGCACCGGCGGGTCACAAAGGTGTGCGTCTTTCCCCTTGGAGTCCATGCCGAGGGCTCCTCCCGAGAGTTCGTGCTTCACGCCGCCATGCCTCCTCAGTCTTGGATTCGCCTTCCTCCTTTCTTCGCCTCCGTCATCCCGCAGGGGGAACTCCTGGGGCTCTAGCTGCAGCACCCCGGCTGCAGCACCCTCGCTACCGGGGCAGAGGTCACGGTCATTGCCCCGGGCAAGGTCTTCATGACTCGAGGCTGGGGAGAGACCGCCCGGGTCTGCAGGACAAGGGGCGCCCTCGCGATCCACCTGGGAATACGACGGTGCTTCGGTGATGTTCTTCAAGGTCTTCGATGCGGAGGGTCGCCGGCTAGAGTGCTGCCCCGGGAGAGGTGGTCGGGACCCCGCTACGGCGAGGCCGAGGCCAGCTAACCGCTCCCTTGGCAGCTACTCGGGCGGTGAAGACGCCGGAGGACCCAGCGACTCCGCTGAGCTCTTCGCGACTCCGGAGACGAGCGATGACAACTACGAGCCCCCGAGCCTGCGCCGCTCCCGACGCAGGGCGGGTTCGTCAGGCCGTCGCCGCCTCTGATCTGGATGGGGTTGGCGCCGGTGCCGGACGGCCCACTGTTGATGATGGCGTCTTTTGCAGGGGCGCGTGTAGTTAGCGTCCTTTAGGATCTGTTCCCTGTGAGGAATCGAAAACGCGCCCCGTGGAGGCTTGTAAGGTGCCTGCGGGCCTATTTGTTAATGCAATCCTTGCCATGGAGTAGCGCGAGTTGCTCATTCCATCTTAGCTCAGTTCTTCCTTTCGAACCTCGCGAGGGCTTGATGCTCTGCACCGACAGGTCCCAGTCCCAAAGGCGGCTTCAACTGTCGCTGGTATGCCAGGTCGCGATGCCGTGGTCAAGGCCAGGAGGTGAGCGGCCCGAGGTCCGGTAAGAGCCCCTGAGTCGCGATGCTCAGGAGGTCCCCCTTAGCGCTCAAGCAGCCATCATTCGGTGAGAAAGGAGAGTGACGTTGCTAACACAAGATTGCATTAGGTGTGGGGACGGTGCCATGGTAGCTGGGGCTCCCGGGTGGTGACTTATCTCAAGAATCAGGGACCGCTCCCTGGTGTGTCGCCGGGTCCATGCATCGGCAGGTGAGGGGTTGATTGGCAAGTTCCTCGCGTGCCTCTCCCCTCTCGCCTTCGCTCCCCTTTCTGCTCTACGTCCTCGGGTCCCGGCCCTCGAGTGAGTCTCAGCCGTCGCTGGTATACCAGGTCGCGATGTCGTGGTCAAGGCCAGAGGGTGAGGGCTGGAGAGCCGGTAGGAGCCCTGAGTCGCGATGCTTAGGTACCCCCCCCCCTTTAACGTGCAAGCGGTTTGCGCGGACGAGAATGAAGAAGACACCGTGAGGGCCTCGCCTGACACTGCTCCTTGAAGAGAACCTGCAGGCTCATCACAGAAAGAACAAGAGTTCGCCGTGACAATCGACAGTCAGCCGTTGGTTGCTCTAGAGAGGTGGTGAGGCACTGAGGGCTCGACGAGGTGGCGCTATGCGGGGCTGCCGCGGCCAGAGCTCGGCCATTCAGGTTTGTTGGCATTGCAGGGACGGACCCATGCGCAAGCGTCGTGCCATTTGGGAGCAGCTCCATCAGTTGGTGTCGGTCGAGCGGGCAACTAGGTCAAGCATGTTAATCGCAGAGGAGTGAATTCATTCAAATAGATGCTGGGAAGGCGGACATCGCTGGGTGTGGCCCGAGCGACTTGGGGATGATGCAGCCCGAGGGGCGCTCCCAACAAAGTAGGCTAGGAACATGAAATAAAAGGGATACACGCCGTAGGGACGGACCCACGCGGCCTGGGAATAATGCAGCCCTGAGGGGCGCTCCCAGCTGGAAATGAAACTTGAAAGATGTCACCTGATGATGTTGAAGACAAAGGGTTGTTGGTGTAGCAGACTCGGTGGGCTGCGGGAGCCGATCCTCACGAGCCCCCAGGCCCTGGGACCTCGGGAGGCTCCGGAGGTGCTGGTGGCTCCTCGCGGGCCATCTCCATCTCCGCCAGGGCTGCGGAACGCCTGACCTCTTGGGCCTCCAGGATGCCCCTCATGAGGCGCTGGTATGTGGCAGCCGCGTTCGGCAAGCCACAAGGCATGCGAACGTAGCTGTGGGGTGGACCCTCGCAGCGCCCCACTTGCGAGGGCCAGAGGCGCTCCTGAGAGGCGGCTCGGTTGAGCCCTGGTATGTCGACGCAGGCGCGCCGCCCACCATCCTCGCCTGGATGGGGGGCCACAGCGGGTAAGCGGCGGCTGCCTCTCATGACTCTTGACTCAGGTAGCTCCTGAATGGCCTTGCTGACGAACTCCTAAGGGTTTGGCCCTCCTTGCCTTGCTCCTTCTTGAGGGAAACGTACTTCGAAACACGCCTCCAAGTGGTGCCCTAGCGCCTCCCTCGTGACCCTGGCGAGGTCGGCGGCCCTCCAGGGGAGAACCCCCGAGCCCCGCCTGAGGAGGGCGCCGGGCGCGATTCCCTAAGTGATGGAAGGAGGTTCCCCCTGGGCAGGTGCGGGCTCTGAGGGGCCTGCCTCCTAAGGAGCCGGGCCGGATGATGTCTTCTTCTTCTTGGGGGCGGTCTCGAGAAGCCTCCTGCTTCCGCGATCCGGGTCTTCCAGTGATGCGGCCTGAAAGGCTCGTTCCAAGGAGCACACCACGTCTTTCTCTTTGCAGGGCACCGTGATGACTCCGCCACTTCCTGGCATCTTGAGGACGTTCTAGCCGTGGTGGGTTACGGCCATGAACTTGGCCAGCGCTGGGTACCCGAGGATGGCGTTGTATGGCAGGCGAATGTAGGCGATGTCGAAGTCGATGAGCTCGGTGCGGTAGTTGTCGCGCGCCTCGAAGGTGACAGGGAGGGGGACCTGCCCAATCGGGACCGTGGAACCGTCGGTGACTCTGGAGAAAGGCTTGGTTGGCTGAAGCTGATTGTAGGGCACTTGGATATTGTTGAATGTTTCCACGGACAGGACATTGAGCCCTGCCCCACCATCGATGAGGGTCCTGGTGACTAGCACGTTGCTAATGATTGGGGAACAAAGCATTGGAAGGACTCCGGCTATGGCCGCGCACTTGAGTTGATCAGCTGAGCTGAACGTGATGGTGCATGCCGACCACCTGAGAGGACGCGTGGCCTCGAGCTTGGGGAGGACTGCATTTACTTTGCGGGCGAACTACTTGAAGATGCGTTGAGAGGTTGGCGCTTGAGCTCCGCCCAGCATGCAAGCGATCGCACGTGGCTCCTGGAAGCCCCCAGCCCCCTCGTCCTGATGACGGTCCTCATTTCTCCTTGGCTACGGCGGCAGTGGAGGGAGGCCTGCGTTGCCTTGCAGGCGATCCTCGCGAGGCTGATCCCTCCAGTCTCCCTCGCGAGGCGGGTCCTGCCAGCGATCCTCGCAAGGTTGGTCGCGCCACCCTTGGCGAGGGCCGCGGTCTTCCCAACGTCCTGCGTTCCTTCCTCCTCCTCGACCGTAGCCCCGGTCGCTGCGGTCGGGACGTCGGCCGATCCTTCCTTCACGCATGGCTCGGAGCTCTTGGCATTCATTGGTGTTGTGGGTGTGGAGGTCATGGTACACGCAGTACCGACTGCCCTTGGAAGATTCGGGCTGATCTCTGCCCCGCTTGGTGTCTGGTTCTGCCGCGAGCACGGCAACCCCCTTGCTCTTCACGTCCTTGGCCTTGGGTTTCTTCTCTTCTGGGTCTGCAGCAGGCAGCTCGAGGAGGGAGAGACACCCTTCCTCAGCCCTGGCGCACTTGGTCGCCAAGTTGAACAGCTCCAAGGAAGTGCACAGGTCTTCATGCATCGCCAGCTCCTCCTTCATCTTGACGTCGCACACGCCGGCGGAGAAGGCTGAGATGATGGCCTCCTCGGTCACCTTGGGAATCTTGAGGCGTGCATTGTTGAAGCGTTGGATGTACTTCTGCAGGGTTTCCCCTGGTTGCTGCTTGATTCGGCGCATGTCGCTCACGGCGGGTGGCCGGTCACGAGTACCCTGGAAGTTGGCGATGAAGCGGGTGCGCATCTTGTCCCAGGAGGAGATCGTGCCTGGAGCCAGGTTCAGGAGCTAGGTGCGGGCCCCGTCCTTGAGCGCCATGGGAAACCAGTTCACCATGACCTTCTCGTCTCCGTTGGCAGCTTCGAGGCCCAGCTCGTAGAGCTGGAGGAACTCTGCGGGGTCAGCCGTACCATCGTAGCGAGGAGGCAGGTCTGGCTTGAACTTGCCGGGCCACGCGACACTGTGCAGCTCGGCGGTTAAGGCACGGCAGCCTGCTGTGGCCACAGGAGGCCTTGGGTGATGAAGAGCTTGGTCCTGCGGGTCCCCATGCACTGCAGCTGGGAGCAGCGCGGGGTCTTGACGTGCTGGAGCAGGAACATGGTCGCGACGAGCCAGAGCAGGGAGCACTCGGGCAGCTTCTCGCGAGCGAGGGACTTCTTAGCAGCTCTGCTCTTGCCACGCTGGCGCCTAACGGAGCGGGTTCCGCCCAGGGGCCACGCGCCTTGGGGCCAGGGCGCCTTCTTGAGGGGGAGGCGGCTGAGGTGCCCCCGGAGCTTCGTCGCCCACGCAGGGCGGGGTGCAATGCAGCGGGACGGACGGCACAGGAGAGCCCCCTGCGGCACGGAGGAGCTCGGCGACGCGGTCGGGCCATTCTTCGTAGACGTCGTCGACGGGACGGTAGCACAGGAGCTCGTTTGCCGCGATGAGCGCAGCTCGAGCCTCCATGGGCGCGCCGGAATGCGCGAGATGAAGAACCAGCTGGGGTGAGCGAGGGGGTAGCAGTGCGGCCGTCTTGCCTCACGGAGGGATGCTGGGACGATGCTTGCTGCTCGTTCCCCGCCGGGCCGGTGGCGGCCTTGACGGCAGGTGATGCGGAATGACGAGGGCGCCCGTCGACGGGAGCCGTCTGGGCGACACGGGAAGCGAGGGCGGCTCGACGCTCGGCGCGGGCCCGACGAGCGTCAGACATGGATGCGATGGTCGGAGAAGAACAGGGCGACGGAAGACGAATTCCGGCGCACCCCTACCTGGCGCGCCAAATGTCGGATTTTGGGTTCCAGCAGACCCTTGAGGTTTGAACACTGGGGTGCGCACGGAGATTTCGCCCTCTACCTACCTTCTCCTCGCCGCCTCGCTAGGATCTAAACTACGAAAGGAACAACACAATAGACACAGAGTTTATACTGGTTCAGGCCACCATTGCGGTGTAATACCCTACTCCAGTGTGTGGTGTGATGGATTGCCTCTTGGGCTGATGATGGACAATACAAGGAGGAACAGCCTCGCGAGGGTCTGTTCTTGGCCGGTGCGATGAACTACTAGGGGAGTTCAGTCGCTCTCTCTACTGGTTTCTTGGCGAGGATCCTCTCTGTCCTCTACCTTGTGGTGGGTAGTCCTATTTATAGGCAAAGACCCTGGGCCTCCTCCCAAATATTGAGCGGGAAGGGCGCCAACAATTGGCCATTTTGAAGGGGAACATCGGGTACACTTATCCCGACTAAAGTTGGTCCTCGCTTGTCAAAGGCTCTGGTGGTGACGCCTGCTTGGGCTCCACAATGACTTCTTTCCTGTCGTTGGGCTGGTCTTGGTCTTGTTGCACCAAAATGAATGCCTTTGCTTGATGCTCTCGCCTGCGCTTGCTCCCTTTGCACCAAAGAGGAAAGGGGGACACTGCGCGGGCTGATGCCCGCCTGGCGCCCTTGGTCATCATGGCTTGCGTCATGGGCACCTCGTGAGGTACCCCACCTTGAACTCTCCGCCTCCTCGTGAGTCAGCCTGATGAGGCCGTGCCTGAGGAAGCTCCTGTCGTCCGCCCCGCGAGGCTTGGCCCCTCGGGAGGGTCTTGAGCTTGTGTTGATGAAGATGGGCCATGCTGGGCCCCCCTTGAGCCACGCCGCAGGCCGCAGGCAGGCAAGTCTGGGGACCCCCGTTCCCAGAACGCCGACATAACGAGCCTAGCTAATTCGTGTATTTCCAGGAAGTGCAAATGGGCTGGGATTTCTTAGAAAATATAAATGGGCCTGATTGAGGCGAAATTGTTTGTTCACCCAGCCCAGCAAATGGACTGTGCATTCTAGAAAACATGGGTTAAATATATGCCACATTTTTGCAGGCTGACATGTGGGCCAATAGGTCGAAGCCTATGAAGGGCGTTGTCAACTTGGTCAACAAATTATTTTGACATCCACAGCCATTGGATTTATATCCAACGGCGGGCATGCACCTTCAACCCCTCGTCTTCTTCCTCCAGCGTCGCCGGGACCGCCTGGTCCAGCCTCCAGCGGCTCTACTTAGCACGCATCGCTACGAAGCGCTACCCCATCGCCGGCCAGGCTATCCCTCCACACCTCCTATTATTCTCCACCGACTGCAGCCCCACGCCGCACCAGAACCAGTTATAACCCTTCTCCTCCTCTCAATCTGGACTCCACTACCGCGTCTTCCCATCTCCGAGTCGTTCCCGTCCGGGGCCTCGCCGTCGTCCGCCGCCTCGCTGCGCTTGATGCGGCGTGGTCAACAAACGAGAGTCATAGGAAGAGGACTGTACGTGGAGAGCCTGACGGCTGGGACCCATGAGGTCCATGGTCACACGCAAGGAAAGTTCCTCCTTATTAAGCTAAAAAAATGTTTCCTCCACCTGACAACTGGGACCCACCGGCTGTATCTTCGCATGGAAGGAAGTGCCTCCTTGTTATGCAAAAACAATTATTCCTCCCGTTGACAGCTGGGACCCGTCAGATTTGGTGGCTGACTTGTGCGCCTACTAAGCGGATGTGTAAGCAGGGCTTTGTCAACTTAATCAACAAATGATTCTAGCAGCTGGACCATTGGATGTTAATCAAACAGCCGTGCTCCTTCTTCAACCTCTGTACTTGCTCCTGTCTCCCGTGGGCGGCACCGCGGTTGTACTGCCGCGCACCCGAACCAGACAAGTTTCCCACTCCTCTCCATCTGCGACTCCACTGCCCCGTCTTCCCCATCTCCAGGTCATTCCAATCTGGGGCCTCGCCGTCGTCCACCGGCCGTGGTGAGCTCGGCACGGTGTGGTCAACATGGTCAACAACCAAGAGTCATCGGAAGATGACTGTACGTGAGAGGCTGACAGTGGGGACGCACCGCGCCCATGGACTCATGCATGCAAAGGAATGCGGTGTGGTCAACGTGGTCAAGGAACGACTTCCATCAGAAGTGTACTGTACGTGGAGAGGCTGACAGCTGGGTCCACAGCCGCAGCAACGAAGTGCCTCCTTATTATGCGGAAAATAATGATTCCTCCACCTGATAGCAGGTACCCACTGGACGGGCCATTGTATTTTGCAAAAAACAAAACATTTCCCGCCTGACTGCTAGGACCCACCTGACGGGCCACCGTATTTCGTGAAAAAATGTTCCCCCCGCTATCAGCTTGGACCCACCGGAAGTGCCTCCTTATTACGCAAAAAAAATGAATACTCCCCCTGCTAGCCGGGACCCGCCTTGGTGGGAGGCTGACTTGTGGGCCTACTAAGTGGACGGGGACGGAGGGCTTTGTTAACTTAGTCAATATGAACGATTCTAGCTCCAGTGACCGTACGATGTCCATCCAACGGCTGTAGTGCTTCTTCAACCTCTGGTCTTCTTGCTCCAGCCGCCCAAAGTAGCGCCGGTCGTGCCGCGTGCTCCTACCTCCCGTGGCCGGCTGTGATGCCGCGGAGGCCTCACCGCCCCCTACTACTCCTGCCGCTGCCAGGCCATCCCTCTACTCACCCACACCCCCTGTTATTCTGCAGCGACGCCAGCCTCACACCGCAGCCGAACAAGTGAACCCTCATACTCCTCTATGCGTGGGCATCCACTGCCTTGTCTTCCCCGGCTCCGCATTGTCCCCTTCCTAGGCCTCACCGTCGTCCACTGCCCTGGTGCTCTCGGCGTGGCGTGGTCAACGTGGTCAAGGAACGACTTCCATCGGAAGAGTATTGTACGTGGAGACTCTGACAGCTGGGTCCACGGCGGCCGCAAGGAAGTGCCTCTTTATTATGCGCAAAATAATTATTCATCCACCTGACAGTGGGGACCCACCGGACGGGCCACCTTATTTCGCGAAAAAACCGTTTCCCCCCTGACTGCTGGGACCCACCAGCTACATCTTCGCACGCAAGGAAGTGCGTCGCACTAAAAAATGATTCGCCCCCTAACTGCTGGGACCCACTAGCTACATCTTCGCACGCAAGGAAGTGCGTCCGAGCAAAAAAAATGATTCGCCCCCCTGACTGCTGGGACCCGCCATCAACATCTTCGCACGCAAGTGCCTGACAGTCGGGACCCACCTGGTCAAAGTGTACGTAGCGTTGTCATTTTGGTCGCGAACGTGTACGTACATACTGGTCGATGTAGAGGCGCGCATGTGTCGTAGTAGAGGCGCGCACGTGTCGTAGTAGAGGCACGCATGTAGCATGTACACGTACGTACAACGGCCAGGGTGCAAGAAAGTAAATACTGCCACGTACGTACATACGGGCGGGGTCTCGAACGCCTACTCGCGCATACGTACGGCCAGGGCTCGTGTACATGGCTGGGTCAGAACGGGGAAACAAAGTCGTCGTTGTGTTCATGGGGAGCCAACCGGCTAGGGCGGAACGGAATGCGTCGTCGTGTTCATCAGAAGGGCTTGGAGGGAACAGGCGATGGAAACGAGGCCTGGCGCACAGAGGAAACGGTGTTGTGTTCGACCGACCACGTTCGAAACGGGATCCTGTTCATTGGAAGGGTCTGGCATACCGCAAAACAGAGGAAACAAACTTGTGTTGGACCTCCTACGGTCGAAACGGGGTCCTGTTGATTGGGAGGGGTGTGGCGTACCGCAAAACGGAGGAAACGGACTTGTGTTGGAGCGCTACGGTCGAAACAGGGGTCCTGTTCATCGGGAGGGGTGTGGCGTACCGCAAAACGGGACTCCACGGGATACTATTCATCTCCACCGTCGACCTCCTCCAGCCTCCACGGGCTACTGTTCATCCACCATCGACCACCTATAGCCTCCACCTGCGACTGTTCATCCACGGGCTCCTGTTCATCCAGCCTCCACCGCACGCTACACCACCGGCTACTGTTCAACCACCCCTCTCCACGGGCTCCTATTCAACCACCCCTCCACGGGCTACTGTTCATCCACCCCTCCACCGCCTACTGTTCATCCAGCCCTCCATGGGGTCGTCCTATTCATCCAGCCCTCCACGGGGTCCTGTTCATCCGACCCCAACCGGCTCGATCAATCGGGGTCCTGTTTATCCAGAGGCAACACCACGGGGTCATGTTCATCCACCCCACCGCTCACTGTTCATCCACCCCCCCCCCCCCCCCCCCGCGCGCAACGCTCACTGTTCATCCAGAGGCAGCATCGTTCGGCTTCAGTTAGTAGCAGTAGCGAAGGAATCGCTCGATCGGGTTCAGTTAACATCCATCGATCGACCGCTCGGGTTCAGTAACTCGTAGCCTGCAGTGCAATTGCTCGGGTTCAGTTAGAGCCCAACACCTCGCTCGGGTTCAGTTAGAGCCAACGCCTCTCACACATGCGTGTACGTGTACAAGAGAAACGCGCATCGCTCGGCCCCCGACCACCCACTGTAACCGGGAACTCGCCGAAATTTTCCTCGCCCTCGCTTCTACCATGGTTTTTTCCGTCATGGACGGCCCGAAGAATGTCATGCAGCTGCGTTTCCGGCCTGCCTAGGACAAAAAGCCCATTTTCTATCATGATTTTTTGTCATAGAAGTAGGAGCCCACCACATCTATGATGATACTGGGTTTTGTCACAATTATCGTCATAGAAGATAAGTATGACAGAAAAAATTTCGTTCGGCCCAGAATGTCACGGATGTGTCTTTTTTTTGTAGTGCTTGTTGTTGTTGCATCATATAGGTTGGTCACCTAGTTGCATATCTAGACAACCTACTTTGATGCAAACTTTAAATTGGTAAAGAAAAGCTAAAAATTGTTAGTTGCCTATTCACCCCCCCCTCTAGTCAACTATATCGATCCTTTCAATTGGTATCAGAGCCTCGTCTCTTTATTAAGGACTTTGTCGTCCGAAGAGTATGGTTAACACCGTAGACGGTGAGGAGGAGCACCCCGGTGTGATTCTTTCCTCGTCTACGGCCGATGGGGCATCCCCGGTCTCACGTGAGGAATTCAATGTGGCTTTGGACACATTGAAAACCTCCATGACGACCGAGGTCAAAGGCATGTTCAAGGAGTTCCTTGATAGTCTTAAATTATCCACCGCACCCTTGGAAGTGGTTGCTCCCACTAACAAGGTGGCGGATGCCAACTCCGATAAGGGGGAAGCTTCTAGTGAAAAGGTTCCTTTGCCTAGTGGTAAAAGTGGTAATGACATTTATTCTCATGTTGAACCTCCTCTCACTTATGGAGGACCGATTCCCTCCACGCATTTAAATCATGCGGATTCTCCTCCCAAGATTGTGAAGAATGAGGATTTTGATTCTTGGGTTTATCTCTTTAAACATCATTTAAATCATGTTAATACTAACCTTTGGAGAATCATTGAGGAAGGTTTCTATCCGCATGATCAAAGCAACTTCACCCCTAGAGAAGCTGCGGATAATCAATTCAATGAGAATGCTCTCTTCATCATTCAAGATGCAATTCCACCCGAAGACATTGCTCACCTCCGACCCTTCACCGTGGCCAAGGAAGCATGGCACCATGTTGTTTCCATTTACAAGGGAAGCGCAAGCATTCAACGCTCCAACTATGAAGTGGTGCAAGATGAAGTCGATGAGTTTGCAATGAATGAAGACGAAGAACCTCGCGAGCTCTACCGGAGATTAACCACTCTCGCGGTCTCACTC
Organism: Triticum timopheevii; assembly: GCA_963921465.1. Classification (NCBI taxonomy): domain Eukaryota; kingdom Viridiplantae; phylum Streptophyta; class Magnoliopsida; order Poales; family Poaceae; genus Triticum; species Triticum timopheevii. The sequence continues at coordinate 312,650,323 of OY997270.1, read as the reverse complement.
CGAGATCATGGGAGCAAGGATACGGATGACAATTGGATCAAGCACAAATTCCTCAATGCCATGATGCCCTACCACAAGGCCATGTCCTCCGTCATCCGTCAAAGGCCGGACTTCCACACCTTGTCCTCGTGTGAAGTGTTGGATGAGTTTGTGGCAATAAGGATCTTGGACAAGACCGCCGACAATGCGGTGTCGCGTTCTCAAAGAGCAAAGAAGCCCAACCTTGCCTTGAAGGCCAGGGTTAGTGTGGAACAAGAGGATGAAGAGGAAGAAGAGGAGAGCAACCCCGAAGATACTAAGTATTACTACCATGAGCACATGGCTCTTGCTTCAAGGCAATTTTGGAGCAAGAAGAACACAAGGCCCAAATTCAACAAGAACAACTCAAGTGGCTTCAAGGGCAAGCAACGTGTGAGAATATGCTACAATTGTGGTAGTGGAGTACCCTTACGAGAAAAGGGAAGATAATGGTGGCAAGCTCATCCGAAAAGACAAAGACAAGTCCTTCCCCAACAAGAACAACTTCACCAAGAAGACTCCAACTAAAGGGTTGGTGGCTCAAGAAGAATACCATGAGGATGATGATGATGATGAAGATAGTGAAGCCATGGCCATGCCCTCCGTTGCCATTGCCACAACTCCACGGGTGTCCCTCTTCGACCCACCCAATGAGAACATCACCGCCAAGTGCCTCATGGCTAAAGCCACCAACAAGGTAACCCCCAACATCAAAACCACCATCATTACTAATCCCTCCTTGACGGATTGCATTGATGAAAGTGAGGGGTCTAATGAGGAAGTAAATGAATTTGAGTCTTTTATGAGTAAGCTCAAGGTCAAATCCAAGAAGCACTTCGTTGCTCTCTTGGAACAACTTGGTGAAGCCAATGACATGATCGAGGCTCATGAAGAAACCATCTCTAAGATGTAAGGTCATAGTCATGACTATGCCGATGAGATATCGGATCTCTCTAATGCTCTTGAGGAAGAGCGTGTGCATCGTTTGGCTCTTGGGGAGTCACACAACGATGACCATGCTAAATTAAAGAAAGATCTTGATCATGCTCTTGTTGTATCTCGTGTGCTAAATTTAGAGAAGGCTAAACTTGGGGTTGACCATGCTAGACTCAAGGAGGAGTTTGATATACTCGACAAGGCTCACAAGGTCTTGAAGGGTGCTCATGCTATCCTCAAGGAGTCTCATGATCAACTCCAAGTGAAGCTAACCAAGGAGAAAGCCACCTTTCCTCATATGGTATTAATTGATAATGCAAATGCTACTAACCCATGTTGTGAGCATGTGCATCTTGTGGAGGAGAATGCCAAGTTGAAAGAACAACTTGAGAGAGGCCTTGTGACGTGCATACAAGGTGAGAAGAACCCCAATGACCTTTTTAGCAATCAAAAGGAAGTTGTGGCCAAAGAGGGAGTTGGGTTTGCACCCAAGTCCAAGAACAAGAAGAAGAACGACAAGACCAAACGACCTCCCCCTCTCAAGCAAACTTTTGTGAAGGAGGGAGAGGGTGCTCCAAAGGAGAAGAAGAACAATGTGAAGGGTGGTGATATCAAAAAGGGGAATGCCAGACCTTCCAACCAAGCCGGCGACTTTAACCCTTCTTATGTGTTGTGTCGTGCTAGTTATGGGCATGTTTATGCTAAATTTGTTGGTTCTCCTTATGAGTACATTGAATGGTCTATCTGGGTTCCTAAGACCCTTGTTACTAACATCAAAGGACCCATTACAAAATGGGTACCTAAAACCAAACATTGATCTCTTGTAGATATTTGCTTCTGGTGGGGGATCATGGTTGCTTGATAGTGGAGCCACAAATCATATGACCGGAAGCAAGGACTTGGTGGTGGACGTGCACAAGATCCCATCTATGCCCACCAACATCGAGTGGGGTGATGCCTCGTCTTCTAAGGTATTGGGTCTTGGCAAGGTTGTCATTTCTCATGATCTTGCAATCGAGAAGGTCATGCTTGTTGAGTCCCTTGCATACAATCTACTTTTCGTTTGTCAACTTACACTCATGGGCTTTGCCACATTCTTTGATATTGATACAGTGGCCCTCTTGTGGAGCAAGACTCTTAAAGTAGCCCTTGTTGGGCATGTTGAGAATGGTCTTTATGTGATTAAGTTTTTGCAGCGACCCACTAAGACCGCGACATGCCTAATGGCTAAAGTTGATGTGGGGTGGCTTTGGCATCGCCGTTTATCCCATGTCAATATGGGATCTTTGAAAATTCTTCTCAAGGGGGACCATGTCCGTGGACTAACAAATGTTAGTTTTGCCAAAGATCATGCTTGCAGTGCTTGTATCGAAGGAAAGCTACATGAAAAGGCTCACCTTCCCATGACTATCATCTACTCAAAGAGACCCTTGGAGCTCCTTCACATGGACCTCTTTGGGCCTCCATCCTTTGATAGTCTTAGGGGTAGAATGTATTCCTTGGTGATTGTGGATGATTATTCAAGATATACTTGGGTATATTTCTTCAAGAGAAAGAGTGAGACCCAACAAACCGTCATCGACTTTGCAAATGAAGCTCAACGTTAACATGATGCAAAGATCTTGACAATAAGAAGTGCCAATGGCACCGAGTTCAAGAACTACACATTGTATGAGTTTCTTAGTGATGAGGGGATCAAGCATCAATATTCTTCACCTTACACCCCTCAACAAAATGGTGTCGCAGAGAGGAAGAACCGGACTTTGATGGATGCAGCAAGGACCATGATGGCGGAGTTCAAGTCTCCTTACAACTCTTGGGCCGAAGCCATCAACGCCGCATTTCATGCATCCAATCGGCTCTATCTCCGCAAAGGCTTGAACAAGACTCCCTATGAAATACTCACTGGTAACAAGCCCAACCTCAAGTACTTCCGGGTGTTTGGGTGTAAGTGTTTCATTCTCAAGAAAGGTGTTCGTTTGTCTAAATTTGAGGCTAGAGCTCATGAGGGCATATTTGTTGGTTATGCTACAAACTCTCATGCTTACCATGTCCTCAACAAGTCCACGGGACTCATTGAGGAGACGTGTAACGTGGAGTTTGACGAGAATAACGGCTCCCAAGTGGAGCAAAGTGGTACTTGTGATGTAGGTGATGAAATTCCTCCCCAAGCCATAAGAAGAATGGGTGTTTGTCATATCCTACCCATTGAGGAACCCCTTGTGGCCGAAGGAGAAGGACAATGCTCCACTCAAGTGGAGCCATCACCGACTCAAGACCCACACGCTTCTGAAGAACAAAGTGAAGGCCCTCAACCATGTGAACAAGATCAAGGGCAAGATCAACCTCAAGGTGGTGATGATCCACCAAGTGATGCCCAAGGTCAAGTTCTTCCTTTTGAGCAAGTTCAAGATCAAGAGCAAACTCAAGATCAAGAACAAGCTCCCGACGGCGCTCAAGATGATCAAGTTACCCCTCCTCTTTTCACACCCGAGGAGGAATTAGAGCATCATGCCACGAAGATCGCTTCCAAGCTCACAACCAAAGTTCATCTCATGGAGAATGTGGTTGGAAGCCTAAGAAAGGGGGTAAGCACTCGTAGACAATTAACAAACTATTGTGAACATCACGTGTTTGTTTCTTGTGTCGAACCCCAAAAGGTCTATGAGGCGCTCGAGGATCCGGATTGGCTCAATGCCATGCATGAAGAACTCAACAAATTCAAGCACAACCAAGTGTGGAAATTAGTTCCAAGGCCAACCGAGAATCATAATGTCATTGGAACCAAGTGGATATTCAAGAACAAGCAAGATGCTCATGGAATCATTGTTCGCAACAAGGCTCGTTTGGTGGCACAAGGCTACTCCCAAGTCGAGGGTATCGACTATGGTGAAACCTTTGCTCCTGTTGCTCGCCTTGAATCTATTCATTTGTTGATTGCTTATGCTTCTCATCATAATTTCAAGTTGCAACAAATGGATGTGAAGAGTGTGTTTCGTAATGGTCCCATTAATGAGTTGGTATATGTCAAACAACCCCCGGGGTTCGAGGATCCCTATTTCCCCGATCATGTGTACCAACTCAACAAGGCACTCTATGGCCTTAAACAAGCCCCACGTGCGTGGTATGAGCATCTTACTGAGTTGCTACAAGATCGTGGGTTCGAAATTGTGAAAATCGACCCCACTCTTTTTACTAAGAAGGTCAAAGGGGAGTTGTTTGTGTACCAACTATATGTTGATGACATTATCTTTGGTTCCCCTAACAAATCTTTCAATGAGGAATTTGCCGCTTTCATGACCTCAAAGTTCAAGGTGTTCATGATGGGAGAGTTGAAGTTCTTTCTTGGATTTAAAATCAAGCCTAGGAGAGAAGGAACTTTCATCAACCAAGCCAAATACGCCCAAGACATGCTCAAGAGATTCAAGCTAAGTGATGTCAAGCCGGCCTCCACTCCAATGCCCGTAAAATGGCAACTTGACATTGATCCCAATGGTAAAGTAGTGAATCAAAAGGTATATCGCTCCATGATTGGATCCTTGCTTTACCTTTGTGCATCTAGACCGGATATCACGTTGAGTGTGGGAATTTGTGCACGGTTTCAAACCGCACCAAAGAAAGCCACTTTGTGGCGGTCAAGCGAATCTTTCGATATTTGGCTCATACCCCAAACTTTGGCTTATGGTACCCAAGAGGAGCCAACTTTGATCTTTTGGGCTATATAGATTCAGATTGGGCGGAGACAAAGTGGATAGGAAGTCCACCTCCGAAGGGTGCCAATTCCTTGGTTACTCCTTAGTGAGTTGGTCTATTAAGAAGAAAAGTTGTGTGTCTCTCTCGTCCACCGAAGTGGAGTATGTGGCTGCTGGTAGTTGTTGTGATCAACTTCTATGGATGAGGCAAACTTTGAAGGATTACAGTGTCAGTTGTGACGAAGTGCCTCTTTGGTGTGACAATGAAAGTGCCATCAAGATCTCTCTCAACCCGGTGCAACACTTCAAGACGAAGCATATTGAGATTCGGTATCACTTCATCCGGGATCACATTAGGCGAGGGGAGATCAAGCTCAAGTATGTCAACACTCATGATAACCTTGCAGATATTTTCACGAAGCCCTTGGATGAAGCAATATTTCACGAGTTAAGGCATGAGCTAAATATCATCGACTCGAGCAATGTGGTTTGAACTCTTGCACACCCCACCACACTCTTCATGATGTCTTGTTTAGGTGTAGGCATGGACATAGGGAGAGTGTTGTTCTCTCAATGAACTCTCCCTCCCCCCATTATGCATAAATTGATCGAGTCTTTCACATTAGCCTTTTTTATGGTACTTGTGCTTCAAAGACAAGTTTAGGTCATGGGCCCAAGGATAATTCTTCGCGGCGCCATACGATTTGCTCAAACATAGGTGGTCTCGGCCACCACCCTCTCTTCTCGAGAGTTTGTCTGTATGTTGTTTCTTGTTGCTTGTGCTTCTCTCTTTTGAGTGGTTGTGTTTTGGTGTGGTCGTGTTCGGGTTTGTCTTGGCTTGTCTTGTGTCTTGTGTGGTCTTTCTATTTTTCGCTAGTCTTGCGTAAGCCTTCTTTCCCCCTTGTTCCTGCTTTGGGGTGCCTGAGCGGTACTACCGCAATGGCAGAGTGGTACTACCACTTATAAGCGGTACTGCCGCCCTGCCGACATGGTACTACTGTGGAGCGGTTCAACTGGGCGCGTTGTGCTTCAGATCTGCACCACAGCGGTATTACCGTGCCTTGCGCGGTACTACCGCTTAGGGCTAGGTGTGTGGGGTATGTATCGGGTAGGGGGAGTTTCTACTCCCCCATACCCATTCAGTTTGCCCCATCCCCTCATCCTCATCTCTCTCAGGCGACTTCGCAAGCACCGGAGGTCTGCAGCTGGGCCGCCGGATCCAAGTCGTCTCCCTCGTTTCCATCTGGTGGGATCCTTCCCCACCCTATCCTCTTGTCATGGATCCTTGTATTGCCTCCGTTCTTCTCTCCCTTGGTTCTCTTTCTTGAATCTAGGTTTTGGGCTATACTCATTGCATACCTCGATTTAGTTGTTGAATCGAGGCTTAGGAAGGACATGGGAGACTGCTAGACTAGGTTGTTTGATGATTAGGTATAGAAATAGGGTATTTTGCATCTCCGGTAGTACTATATCTTGCCGCGGCAGGGGTCAGCCCGCTGACAACCTCGCCCTAGTGGTACTACCGCTGTACCCTAGCAGTACTACAGCTTATAAGCGGTACTACTACTCCGGTGCACGGTACTACCGCCCCGAGATGCCAATGCCCATGTTTCCCTACCTAATTTTTTTGGTTGGTGTTTGTCTTTCCTTGGCTTATGCTCTCTTGCTCTTGTGGTTCTTGTGTGTGTGTGCGTGTGTTTCGGGTGGTAGTAGCTCCGGGCATCAGGCTCGCCGCAAGAATCCAGACCGTGCAACAGGTTCCAAGCGTTATCGCTCTTCGGATGCTCCTGAGTTTGCTGCTGATGTTGCTGCGGGTGGCTCGACTGATCCTCCAAAACGCAAGGCCAAGGTCCCAATGTTGAAGACCTTCGCTGGGTGCAAGCGTGCTAATCAGATGTCTGCAATGGAGTTCTATACCAAGAGGAAGCACAATACCTACCATGTGGACCAGGAGCCTACTCTTTAGAGGCATCCGTTCTGGAACAGGTTTCAGCAGTCCATCTATCACGATGTCTTGAAGCAAAAGAAGAACTTATTTGTGAAGGTCAAGTCTGTCGATCTCTCGCACATGGAGAAGGACCTGCCATACTTTGGGAATGATCTGCAGAGGAGTGATGAGTTGGACATCAAGAGGATCATTACTTTCAACAAAGACTTTGATGCCAAGCTTGTGGCCTAGTTCTTTGCCACCGTTCACTTTGGGCATGATCAGACATGTACTCTGTCTTGGATGACCAATGGCCGTCTTCTGTCCGCACCATGGAAGAACTTCATGGTCAGCTTATCGTACAATGATGAGGGTGCCCAAATCCCACTTGGGTTTCGCCCTCATAAGGAGATTGCCGCTACTCATAAGAAGAAGCTTTGGCCCTATTCTACCAGAAAAGTGTCTTAGACTAGGAAGGTTACTTATGAGCTCTGGCCCTTTCTAGACATCATGCATTGGATCTTCCGGAACTCCCTGTTTCCTCGGATTGGCAACTTGGATCAGGTGCACTCTTACCTTGTTGACATGCTTCTATTCTGTCAAGAAGAGCAGGGCTCTCAGCAGGTGCTGGATGTGTCACATGTGATGTGGTCTAAACTTCACTCTGCTGTCATGGAGTGCAAGTGCATCATTTATGGACCCTATCTTATGCATCTTATCGAGGACACTTGGGCAGCCAAGTTTCCAGATGAGGAGCTTGTCACAGACAATATGGTTTCTCATGACACTATCGAGCTGCGTTAGAAGGAGAAGTGGAGTACGTCTACTCCGGCACCTCCAGTGCAAGAGACTGTCTTATCTGATGCAGATGATGAGGATGATGATGGGCCGGAGTATGTGCCCCCATCTGAGGAGCCCTCTTGGGTGAAGAAACTCAAGGAGAAGATGAAGCGTCTGCTCTGCTTTCAGGCTAAGGGCTAGTACAAGGCTCACAAGGAGGCCAAGATGGCTCGTCGTCGTGACAAGGCCATTATGAGGCAGGTTGGCATTGAGGTTGCAGATGGCTCTGAGGAATGGATCACTGATGAGGAGTCTTCGATCAGAGTGCACTGCCCGTAGTCTGACACTGAGGAGGACACCGGAGTTCATGCTTCTCCCCGTGCTGCAGAGGTCTTTGAGGAGGAGGAGGAACATGACTGGTGATGCCATGGAGATCTACTACCATCGTGTGTCGTGTCGTCCCTTTCCCTTTGGTGTCTTGCTGCCAAAGGGGGAGTGAGGGAGTCCCGGACTAAGGGGTGTCCGGATAGCCGAAATATCATCATCGGTCAGACTCCAAGACTATGAAGATACAAGATTGAAGACTTCGTCCCATGTCCGGATGGGACTTTCCTTGGCGTGGAAGGCAAGCTTGGCAATACGGATATGTAGATCTCCTACCATTGTGACTGACTCTGTGTAACCCCAGCCCTCTCCAGTGCCTATATAAACCGGAGGGTTTTAGTCCGTAGGACACAACAACAACAATCATACCATAGGCTAGCTTCTAGGGTTTAGCCTCCTTGATCTCGTGGTAGATCCACTCTTGTACTACCCATATCATCAATATCAATCAAGCAGGAGTAGGGTTTTACCTCCATCGAGAGGGCCCGAACCTGGGTAAAAACATCGTGTCCCTTGTCTCCTGTTACCATCCACCTAGACGCACAGTTCGGGACCCCCTACCCGAGATCCTCCGGTTTTGACACCGACATTGGTGCTTTCATTGAGAGTTCCTCTGTGTCATCACTGATAGGCTTGATGGCTCCTTCGATCATCAACAACGACGCGGTCCAGGGTGAGACTTTTCTCCCTGGACAGATCTTCGTATTCAGCGGCTTTGCACTGCGGGCCAATTCGCTTGGCCATCTGGAGCAGATTGAAAGCTACGCCCCAGGCCATCAGGTCAGATTTGGAAGTCTGAACTTCACGGCTGACATCCGCGGAGACTTGATCTTCGATGGATTCGAGCCATGGCCGAGCGTGCCGCACTGTCATGATGGGCATGACTTAGCTCTGCTGCCGGACAGTGCCCTGGAGGCCGCACACGAGTCCGCTCCGATCCTCAATTCGGAGCCGGCTGCGCAGATCGAGGACGGGTGGCTAGACACCGCCTCGGGGGCTGCTACATCTATGGCGATGGAGCCAAATACCGACCTTGTCCCTTGTGAGGCTCGTGACTCCGAGGTGCCGGACTCCTCGCCGGACTCCGAACCTCCCGCGCCCCCTCCAATCGAATCCGATTGGGCGCCGATCATGGAGTTCACCGTCGCGGACATCTTTCAACACTCACCTTTCGGCGACATCCTGAATTCGCTAAAGTATCTCTCGTTATCAGGAGAGCTCTGGCTAAACTGCGGTCAGGATGGTTGGGATGCAGACGACGAAGAAATTCAAAGCCCACCCACCACCCACTTTGTAGCCACTGTCGATGATCTAACCGACATGCTAGACTACGACTCCGAAGACATCGATGGTATGGACGACGATGCCGGAGACGACCAAGAACCAGCGCCTACGGGGCACCGAAAGGCCACCTCTTCATACGACGTATACATGGTGGATACACCAAAAGGAAGCGATAGCGAGGAACAACGGGACGCGGCGAAAGATAATTCCCCCGAAAAACAACCAAAACGGCGACGCAAGCGCCGCCCGAAGTCCTGCCTCGATAACAACAGCACCCATACCGACCCAGCCATAGAGCAGGGCGAACCGGTGGACGATGAACATACCACCAAGCAACCATCCGAACAGGATGAATTGGACGAGCAACCCATCCCCGGCGAAAACAACAGTCCAGACGATCTCACGCCGGACACACCACCGGAGCATAAGAACCTTCACAAAAGGCCCATCGCCACTGCAAGAAGTTTGAAGAAGCAGAAGCGGAAGCTCAAAACAGCGGAAGACGTACTCAGAATGAGATAGAGCAAAGTACTCAAGACCGCAGATAAATACGGCAATAGTCACCAAGCAAAGAGCTACCCGAAGCGCAAGCTGTTGCTCGAATTCGACGAGGAGGCCGTAGAGCTCCCACAGTCAAAAAGCAAAGAGGCCGCCTGGCCGGATAGACGACCAGATGACAGGCTAAAAGAGGCAAGCGGCGCCGCACACAAACCGGCACACGATCCACATAAGGATCCTCGCAAAAAGGATGGCCCGGTCAGGTCCATCTATGGGCCAAGAAAGAAGGCTCCAGGAAGCAACACAACACGCAGAGCGTTCGAAGATAACGGCACACCTAAATACAGGGGCACCGCACACCCACTATGCTTCACCGATGAGGTACTGGATCATGAATTTCCAGCGGGATTCAAGCCCGTAAACATAGAGGCATACGACGGAACAACAGACCCCGGAGTCTAGATTGAGGATTACATCCTACACATACATATGGCTAGAGGAGACGACCTCCATGCCATAAAATACCTACCCCTCAAGATCAAAGGGCTAGCTCGGCATTGGCTCAAAAGCCTCCCAGAAAATACCATTGGAAGTTGGGAAGAGCTCAAGGATGTGTTTCGAGCAAATTTTCAGGGGACTTATGTCCGCCCTCCGGATGCAGACGATTTAAGCCACATAACTCAACAGCCCGGAGAGTCAGCACGCAAATTCTGGAACAGGTTCCTCACCAAAAAGAACCAAATAGTCGACTGTCCGGACGCCGAGGCCTTAGCAGCCTTTAAGCATAACATCTGAGACGAATAGCTCGCCAGACACCTCGGCCAGGAAAAACCAAGAACAATGGCCGCGCTAACAAGCCTCATGACCCGCTTTTGCACGGGGGAAGATAGCTGGCTAGCAAGATGCAGCACCAGCGACCCGAGTACATCCGAGGTCAGGGATGGAAATGGGAAATCACGACGCAGAAAAGATTAGCGCCGGAATAAGGAAAATGGCCCAAATAGCACGGCGGTCAACGTCGGGTTCAAAAGCTCTCGGCCGAATAACAAAACACTGCCTCTTAAGGACAACAGTGACGAGCTATCCAACCTAAACAAAATCTTGGATAGGATATGTCAAATCCACAGTACCCCCGGGAAACCTGCAAACCATACCCATAGAGATTGTTGGGTCTTCAAGCAGTCCGGCCGACTTAACGCCGAACACAAGGGGCTCGACACACCAAGCGAAGACGATGACGAACCCCACAAGTAGAGCACCGGAAAACAGAAGACTTTCCCACAAGAAGTCAAAACAGTGAACTCACTTCAAGTGATAGCAAGGAAAAATAGTGCGGCACCTACTAAAATACGCACCGTACGGTCCACCCCAGTGGAGTCCCGAAATTGGATGTCAAAACCAATTACTTTCGACCATCAGGATTATTCCAGAAGTACTCGAAACGCAGGAAGGACTGCTCTGATATTGAAGCCCATAATCGACGGACTACAATTTACACAAGTCCTAATGGATGGAGGCAGTGATTTAAACCTGCTATATCCGGACATAATCCGCAGAATGGGGATAGACCCTACCAAAATTCGCCATAGCAGCACTTCCTTTAAAGGAGTGACGCCTGGCCCTTACGCCAATTGCACGGGCTCCTTACTACTAGAAGTTGTGTTCGGTTCATCCGACAACTTCCGTCGCGAAAACCTAATCTTCCATATCGCCCCATTTAAAAGTAGCCATCAAGCACTATTGGGATGCGAAGCTTTCGCCCGCTTTAACGCAATACCGCATTACGCGTCTCTTACACTTAAAATGCCCGGTCCACGCGGCATCATCTCATTAAAAGGTAACTTCGAGTGTTTCTCGACCACGGAAGAACGCGAGTCTGCCTTGACAGCCACACGCTAATCCGGCCTTGCTAATCAAAGCCCCTAAAAAATAGGTCATTCAAGACCCCGGACACGGCTAGGCGAGTCCGGCATAAATAAACTAGGGGCTTCCTAGCCGCATACCCCTTTACAAGGGGTTGCGCGCATGAACAATGAGAGCCAATAAAAGCTCAACTTTATTCAACTTTTTTTAAATCATACTCAGTTTTAAACACATTTTTTGCACGATATCTTTCCAAACTAAGTTCTTCTCTTTTACAGATGAACAGCGTGCTACACCCGTCCAGGATACAGCACAACAGAGACACAGGCGCAGACGTGCAGCAGGGACCCGTCGCAAGGATTCTTTTCAGATTAAGACCCTGCGTAAACCTTTCTTACTGTCTCTTGTTGATACACATCCCCCGGTTTCTTACCATAACCGAGGAGGAGGCTGGCGTTTTGGCATCGGCCGCGTCAGAAGTTCTCGCCCGTACCTGGACACTAGGGGCTTAGGGCATTGTTCTGCCCGTCATCATAAAGACCGAATACCTCAGGGAGTGTTCGGCGTCTCGAGTTAGGCCTTATATGCATTAGCTCCGAATCATGTCTTTGGTCAAATGTTGGGTATGCCCGGCTCCTGTGTTTTGCTGCCTTACGTTCCGTATCATCGGCTAACGCGGCACCAGGAGAACTACTACGATTGTGCCCCGGTTCGGCCTGGCGAGCACCACAGTAGAGAAAGCCGAAAACTGACTGTCATGATATAGCGAGAGACTGGTCAACCACTCGACCGACTACCGGAATGTCTAGAATTCCTCCGCTTTGACGAAGGACCGTTTCCCGGTCAGGCACATACGCGCCCCGAATTCGGAGAGCGCGGTGCCCCTAGGGGCTATATCGTAGCCCCACCCTCGAACTCCTATGGCTAAGTGAAAGTGATAAAGCATTATGGTCTGGTTGCCTAGTTTGCTACGCTACCACCTCCTTCACAGGACCAAGACGTTGGATTAAGTGTGAAAATGCGCCCTTTCGCAAACACCCCCGCACCATGTGCGTGGGGGCTAAAGCCGAAGACTGCCATCTTTCAGGTTATATACACATATACATTAACGGCCGCACAGGAGATATTTTTATACTTGAACGCACAAGTATAAAAAGCACTTATATTATAAATATGGTTTTACAAATCATACATGTCATTTGAACATAACGTTTTTCGAGCACTGCGACTCTATTAAACGAGCGCCCTGCAGGACTTCCTCAAAATAGTGCTCGGCGGGTAATCGGCTTCTGTCCGAATCCCGGGATGCAACATCGGTGGCATTCATCTCTGCCCAGCATGTTTTGACACGGGCGAGAGCCATCTGTGCACCCTCTATGCATGCCGACCGCTTCATCGCCTTGATATGCAGCACCGCATCAAGGAATTGCTGCACTAAGCCAAAATAAGTCTTCAGCTTGGGCCTTTCTGGCCACAGATGAGCCACGACATCCTTCATGGCAAATCCGGACAACCTATTCAGCTCAGCCCACTCAGCCAACCGATCGGTTAACGGAAGAGGACGCTCCGGACTATGGAATTGAGACCAAAAAGGCTCTTCCATTTCGTGATCCTTTTGGCTCCGGAAGTGCACGACCGCGTCCGCCGCACTCGCCGCCAAATTCAGATAAGGATCCTCCGCACCCCACAACTGGCCTAACTGAGCATACTTCTGATCCGTGAACCTCCTACGCAGCAGGAATGGCTTTCCATCCGCAATGTCTCCGGCCTGACGCAACTCCTCCTTTATAGCCCTCATTGCAGAACGGGCATCCTTGGCTTCGGCGGTGGCCTTCTTCAGGTCCTCTTGCCCCGCTCGGTGGTCTCTTTCAAGAACCTCATAGCGGTCGGTAGCATCCTTCAGCTTTACGGCCATTCCGGCCATCTCCTCCCTGCTTCGGCAGTGAGCAGCCTTTTCGGCTTCTAGCTCTTCGGCCGCCTTCGAGGCAGCCGCATCACTCCTTCTGGCCTGCTCCTTGGCTCGAGCAAGCTCTGCCCGAAGGCCCTCCATAGCAGTGGCGCCATCTGCATCAAGCATACATGTTGTAAGGTGTAGGCATCAGCTCCCTTACCAGGTGACCGCGGAGAAACCACTCACCTTGTGACTCGTCAAGTCGCCTATTGACCAGCGCGATGTCCGCATCCGCAACGTCCAGTTGCCGCTTCAGTTCGGCAACTCTATCAGTCCGGCTGGCCACCGAGCGTTCCGCCACCTGCATAGGAAAGGCGACATTTTATAACTGAGATTATGATCCTCGGCACGCTGTCGCTTTCGACAACATACCGAGTCTCAGGGGCTACTATCTATACAGGGCGCACTGTATGTGCAAAACTGTCAAAAGGTATGTCCTTTTTTGCGTACCTCAAACCCCGTCAGTAAACTTCTGATGGCCTCATGCAACCCGCTCTCAGCGGATGAGATCCTTTCAATCACCGTACTCATTAATGTACGGTGATCTTCTGAGATAGACGCCCTTTCGAGCAGATCCTTCAACTCCACCGGCCGTACACCAGTTGGTGCCGAACTCTCCGGCCCCACCGGGCTCGGGGAGACCCTCCGTGATGATACCTCAGGGTCGTCCGCCCCACCTAACGGTGCGGCAGATGGAGGCGTTTCGCTCTCCATCATCTCCGGACGAAGGTCCCCCGAAGATGAGCCCTGCTGAGAAGGGATGAGATCCGAACTACAAGGTAAGAACTTCGGTTATTCTCAGAAATAAAAACAGGGATGTCCCTTATTACAAAACTCCCTTTTTTCTACTTACGGCTCGCTGGAGGGCTAATTCCTTCGGGGAGACAGTGCGGCCGGGGCTCCTCCCGGCACAGGACCTTCCGGTGCAGATTTCTTCTCCCGCTTTGAGGCCTTATCCTCCGGGTCTTCGGAAGCGGTCCTCTTCTCCCCCTGGAGGGAGGGATTCTTGATTCCCCCCTCACTGAGAGCCTCCTTAGCAGAGGCGGTAGTTTCCCTGTTTTCCCCTTCGCCCTCCTCCGAAGGCGCAACCTCCAACATCTTGACTAACACGGGAGCCGGCGTGGTCTCAGGGAGGGGGGCCGGACACCGTATCAGTTTTGCTTGCGCTATCCACTCCTATTCAAAGGATAGCTGGTTAAAGGGAAAATCCATGATAAATAAATGGACGGTGTGTCCAGATACAGGACTACTTACTTGAGTATCCGGGCGATTGCAGCTTAAGCCGGCGTCCTCGGTCAACTCCGGACACATCTCTTGTGATCCGAAGAACAGTTTATACATCTCCACGGGTGTCATACCCATGAAGTGTTGAAGAGCTCGCAGTCCCTCCGGATTGAATTCCCACAGGCGGAGGGGGCGACGTTTGCAGGGCAGAAGACGCCGAATCAGCATAACCTGCGTCACTACGAGAAGATTGATCTCCCTCTCTTGGAGATCTTGAATCCGGCCCTGCAATATTGGTACGTCCTTGGATGGCCCCCAGTCAAGCCCTTTGTTGACCCATGATGTCAGCCGTTGTGGAGGACCCGGGCGAAAGGCGGGTGGCTGCTTCTGCCTGCTGCCCCTGGGAGCGGTGATATAGAACCACTCCTTTTGCCACATGCCGAGCTCCTCCTGAAAAGAGCCCTCGGGCCATGGAGCATCGGCCCTCTTACTTATAACCGCCCCTCCGCACTCTTCCTGACGCCCCTCAATCATCTTCGGCTCCACGTCGAAGGTCTTGAGCCACAAACCGAAGTGAGGGGTAGTGCGGAGGAAGGCTTCGCAGACAACAATGAACGATGAGATGTGGAGGATGGACTCCGGAGCCAAGTCATGGAATTCCAGCCCATAGTAAAACATGAGCCCTCTCACAAAGGGATCCATCGGGAAGCCTAAACCCTGACAGAGGTGAGACACGAACACAACGCTCTCACCAGGCTCGGGAGTGGGAATGACTTGCCCTTGGGCGGGCAACCTATGCGAAATCTCATAGGTTAGGTACCTAGCTTCTCTCAGCTTTAGCACGTCCCCTTCCGTGACGGAGGAGGGCATCCACCGGCCCTGAAGGCCAGAGCCGGACATTGTCAAAGGTCCGAAGCGCCCAAATCTGGAGCCGTGGGTCTTGGAACTCGGGGTGAGGGGCGGATTCGATTGAGGATCTAAGGAAAGGGACAGGCCTTGGTCTCCTTATAAAGGGGGAGAATACCAAGAGCCGTCCCCGTGACCGTTTGGAACTCGCCTTCGATGGAGGGGGCGGGCCAACGGGCACGGTTGGGTTACCCACGTCCGTATTAATGGGAATCCCGGAATAAGGGGAACACGATCTCTGCTTCAACAAGACGTGCCAAGGAAACCGCTTCGCTAAATGCGCTGAGGTGGTATAATAAAACGATTCGAGTAAAGGCTTGCTTGTGGGGTGACATCACGCCACAAAATACGTCAGCAGGTTGAACTTGTGTAAATATTATTCTCTCTACGTTGGTATGTGGAATTTATTTTACAGAGCCAGAAACTATCCTGGTGTTCACAATCTTCTATGAATTATTCGGAGGAGGAACCCGCCTTGCAATGCCGAAGACAATATGCGTGCCGGACTCGTCGTCATTGAAGCCTGGTTCAGGGGCTACTGAGGGAGTCCTGGACTAAGGGGTGTCCGGATAGCCGAACTATCATCATCGGCCGGACTCCAAGACTATGAAGATACAAGATTGAAGACTTCGTCCCATGTCCGGATGGGACTTTCCTTGGCGTGGAAGGCAAGCTTGGCGATACGGATATGTAGATCTCCTACCATTGAGACCGACTCTGTGTAACCCTAGCCCTCTCCGGTGTCTATATAAACCGGAGGGTTTTAGTCCGTAGGACACAACAACAACAATCATACCATAGGCTAGCTTCTAGGGTTTAGCCTCCTTGATCTCGTGGTAGATCCACTCTTGTACTACCCATATCATCAATATCAATCAAGCAGGAGTAGGGTTTTACCTCCATCGAGAGGGCCCGAACCTGGGTAAAAACATCATGTCCCTTGTCTCCTGTTACCATCCGCCTAGACGCATAGTTCGGGACCCCCTACCCGAGATCTGCCGGTTTTTATACTGACAAGGAGAGTTAGGGATTTGCTTTGGGTTTTGTGTTTGCGTGTTTGTGTTCATTGTGTTCGTTTGCTTTCGTTCGTTTGTGAGTGAGACCATATGGTGTAAGACATATGTGAACTACCCTATCTTATCTACTTTAGTCTCAAGTACTCTTTTATCATGTGAGATGCTTCTTTACCGGCACTTATATTATTGCTCTCATGCTTGTCCTTGCTTAGATGTACTTGTTGTTATTCTTATATATGCAAGGATGTTGCTTGTCTAAAAAATATAGGGGGAGTTTGATCCTAAAGATGTGCACATAGCCTTTCATGCTAATTTCCTTGGTGCACACCTCTAGGGGGAGCCCGTCTATATTTTGTTGGGAGAGGGTTTGCTTAATTTCCAGTTACTATTTTGTGCAAATCCCGTGTTGTCATCAATCCACCAAAAAGGGGGAGATTGTTAGGGCATTATTTTCCCCGGTTGTTTTGGTGATTGATGGCAATACGTTTGCGGACTAATTGTGTGCATTAAGCTTTTCAGGTTATCTAATATAAGAGCACTATGCGATTGTTACCCCTCGAGGACTTTACTTTAGACGGATTATTTTCCTTCGTTTCTTTTCGGTGGAATTGAGTCGTAGGGATAACCGTACTATCAAGAGGGGATCCGTTTTGGAAGAGTATGGGTGGAATCATCACGTTCACATTCTCCTTGCTCCCTCGCCTTCTTCATACTTCTTTGGAGTTTCCGTGATGTGCAAAACAAGGGGTGCCTTGTGCTAAGAGGTAGTACCACGGCCAGGGCGGTAGTACCGCTTGTTAGTGCCGCTGGTACTACTGCCCCTGCTGTGGTCGCATTTTTTCGTGTTGGGTTTCCGTAAAGGACCACACAGGGGAGAGGTAGTAGGGACGGCAGTAGGGCGCGGTAGTACCGCTTCTCAGTGGTAGTACCACTCCTACGTCCGCTCCAACTGCCGTTTAGCTCGCTGCCCTCCCCTGTTCTCCAGTGGCTATAGGAAGCGGCAGTACCGCCTATTGGCGGTAGTACCGCCCTAGTGCGTCTACTTCTTCTCCCTCAGCCCTGGTTGCCCTATGCCTGCTTGCCACATCAGTAGTACCGCTGTGGCAGTGGTACTACCGCTCCAGCAACGGTAGTACCGCCCAGAAGTGGGCTGCGGGCTGCATAAAGGTTGGATGTGTCCCCCCTATATAAAGGGGTCTTCTTCTCCAAGAAGACTTACCTCTTCCATCCCCAAACTCCATTGTTGCTCCAAGCTCCATTTTCGCCCAATCTCTCTCCCTAGCCAATCAAACTTGTTGATTTTCTAGGGATTGGTTGAGAAGGCCCCGATCTACACTTCCACCAAGAAAATTTGATTCCCCCCACTAATCCCTTGCGAATCTTGTTACTCTTGGGTGTTTTGAGCACCCTAGATGGTTGAGGTCACCGCGGAGCCATATTCCATTGTGGTTAAGCTTCCTGGTGGTGTTGGGAGCCTCCAATTAAGT
Organism: Triticum timopheevii; assembly: GCA_963921465.1. Classification (NCBI taxonomy): domain Eukaryota; kingdom Viridiplantae; phylum Streptophyta; class Magnoliopsida; order Poales; family Poaceae; genus Triticum; species Triticum timopheevii. The sequence goes on along the minus strand of OY997270.1, from coordinate 312,632,357 downwards.
TGTGGAGATTGCCCCAACCTTGTTTGTAAAGGTTCGGTCACCGCCTCCAAGGGGACCAAAATAGTGGAATCACGACATCTCGCATTGTGTGAGGGCGTGAGGAGAATACGGTGGCCCTAGTGGCTTCTTGGGGAGCATTGTGCCTCCACACCGCTCCAACGGAGACATACTTCCCCTCAAAGGGAAGGAATTTCGGTAACACATCCTCGTCTTCACCAGCTCCACTCTTGGTTATCTCGTACCTTTAATTGTGCAAACTTATTTTGTGTTGCATCTCTTGCTTGCTTGTGTGCTTGTTGTTGTTGCATCATATAGGTTTCTCACCTAGTTGCATATCTAGCCAACCTACTTTGATGCAAACTTTAAATTGGTAAAGAAAAGCTAAAAATTGTTAGTTGCCTATTCAGCCCCCCCTCTAGTCAACTATGTCGATCCTTTCAACCTCCCGCCGGTGCCATATGAGCTTCAGTTATCACCATGTAGCCGATGACATGCACTCGCATCTTATCTATCCTTGACGCATATCCAAATATAGCATGTCTCTGTCTATGCAGCCACCCACCATCTCCATCATGTGCCAATCAAAACCCGTGTCTCAATTCTCATTAATTCTTACTCGCCCTAGCTAGATGAGCCTGCTACCTCTTGAGCATTGCATTGGTTTTCCTTGAAGAGAAAAGGGTGATGCAGCAAAGTAGCGTAAGTATTTCCCTCAGTTTTTGAGAACCAAGGTATCAATCCAGTAGGAGGCTCCTCAAAAGTCCCTTGTACCTACACAAACAAACAAGAACCTCGCAACCAACGCGATAAAGGGGTTGTCAATCCCTTCACGGAAACTTGCGAAAGTGAGATCTAATAGAGATAATAAGATAAGATAAATATTTTTGGTATTTTTTATGATATAAATTGGAAAGTAAAAGATGCAAATAGAAGTAGATCGGAAACTTATATGATAAAAGATAGACCCGGGGGCCATAGGTTTCACTAGTGGCTTCTCTCAAGATAGCATAAGTATTACGGTGGGTGAACAAATTACTGTCGAGCAATATGAGATTATTTAGGCATGATCATGTATATAGGCATCACGTCCACTACAAGTAGATCGAAACGATTCTGCATCTACTACTATTACTCCACACATCGACCGACGCCTGCCTGCATCTAGAGTATTAAGTTCATAAGAACAGAGTAACGCATTAAGAAAGATGACATGATGTAGAGGGATAAACTCAAGAAATATGATATAAACCCCATCTTTTTATCCTCGATGGGAACAATACAATACGTGCCTTGCTGCCCCTGCTGTCACTGGGAAAGGACACCGCAAGATTGAACCCAAAGCTAAGCACTTCTCCCATTGCAAGAAAGATCAATCTAGTAGGCCAAACCAAACTGATAATTCGAAGAGACTTGCAAAGCTAACCAATCATACATAAAAGAATTCAGAGAAGATTCAATTATTTCTCATAGATAAACTTGATCATAAACCCACAATTCATCGGATCTCGACAAACACACCGCAAAAAGAGTTACATCGAATAGATCTCCAAGAAGATCGAGGAGAACTTGGTATTGAGATTCAAAGAGAGAGAAGAATCCATCTAGCTAATAACTATGGACCTGAAGGTCTATGGTAAACTACTCACAACTCATCGGAGAGGCCTTGGAGATGATGTAGAGGCCCTCCATGGTCGATTCCCCCTCCGGCGGAGCGCCGGTGAAGGCTCCAAGATGGGATCTCGCGGATACAGAATGTTGGGGCGGTGCAATTAGGTTTTCGTGGTGCTCTTGGATGTTCTCAAGGTACGTGGATATATATAGGAGGAAGAAGTAGGTCGGTGGAGCCACGAGGGGCCCACGAGGGTGGGGGCGCGCCAGGCACCCTCGTGGCCGCCTCGTTCGCTGCTTGACGTCCACTTCAAGTCTCCTGGTTTGCATTTGTCCCAAAAAGATCCCTCCCGAAGGTTTCATCCTGTCTGGACTCCATTTGATATTCCTTTTCTTCGAAACACTGAAATAGGCAAAAAAAACAACAATTCGGGTTGGGCCTCCGGTTAGTAGGTTAGTCCCAAAATGATATAAAAGTGTAAAGTAAAGCCCATACACATCCAAAACGGGTAATATAATAGCATGGAACAATAAAAAATTATAGATACATTGGAGACATATCTAGCATCCCCAAGCTTAATTCCTGCTCGTCCTCGAGTAGGTAAATGATAAAAACAGAATTTTTGATGTGGAATGCTACCTAGCATAATTCTCAATGTAATTTCCTTTGTTGTGGCATGAATGTTCAGATCCAAATGATTGAAGACAAAAGTTTATATTGACATAAGAAATAGTAATACTTCAAGCATACTAACAAAGCAATCATGTCTTCTCAAAATAACATGGCTAAAGAAGGTTCATCCCTACAAAATCATATAGTCTGGATATGCTCTATCTTCATCACACAAAGTATTTAATCATGCACAACCCCGATGACAAGCCAAGAAATTATTTCATACTTTAGTATTCTCAAACTTTTTCAACTTTCGAGCAATACATGAGCGTGAGCCATGGACATAGCACTATATGTGGAATAGAATGGTGGTTGTGGAGAAGACAAAAAAGGAGAAGATAGTCTCACATCAACTAGGCGTATCAACGGGCTATGGAGATGCCCATTAATAGATATCAATGTGAGTGAGTAGGGATTGCCATGCAACGGATGCACTAGAGCTATAAATGTATGAAAGCTCAACAAAAGAAACTAAGTGGGTGTGCATCCAACTTGCTTGCTCACGAAGTCCTAGGGCATTTTGAGGAAGCCCATCATTGGAATATACAAGCCAAGTTCTATAATTAAAAATTCCCACTAGTATATGAAAGTGACAACATAGGAGACTCTCTATCATGAAGATCATGGTGCTACTTTGAAGCACAAGTGTGGTAAAAGGATAGTAGCATTGTCCCTTCTCTCTTTTTCTCTCTTTTTTTCTTTTTTTTTCTTTTTTTTCTTTTTTTTTCTTTTTTTCTTTTTTTCCTTTTTTTCTTTTCTTTTCTCTTTTTTTTATTTTTCCTTTCTCTTTTTTTTGCATTTCTCCTTTTTTTATAAAGTCCGAAGTCTCATCCCGACTTGTGGGAGAACCATAGTCTCCATCATCCTTTCCTCACTTGGGACAATGCTCTAATAATGAAGATCATCACACTTTTATTTACTTACAACTCAAGATTACAACTCGATTCTTAGAACAAAATATGACTCTATATGAATGCCTCTGGCGGTGTACAGGGATATGCAATGAATCAAGAATGACATGTATGGAAGAATTATGAAGGTGGCTTTGCCACAAATACTATGTCAACTACATGATCATGCAAATAGCAATATGGCAATGATGATGCGTGTCATAATAAATGAAACGGTGGAAAGTTGCATGGCAATATATCTCAGAATGTCTATGGAAATGCCATAATAGGTAGGTATGGTGGCTGTTTTGAGGAAGGTGTATGGTGGGTGTATGGTACCGGCGAAAGTTGCGCGGCACAAGAGAGACTAGCAATGGTGGAAGGGTGAGAGTGCGTATAATCCATGGACTCAACATTAGTCATAAAGAACTCATATACTTATTGCAAAAATCAAGTCATTGAAAACAAAGTACTACGCGCATGCTCCTAGGGGGATAGATTGGTTGGAAAAGACCATCGCTCGTCCCCGACCGCCACTCATAAGGAAGACAATCAATAAATAAATTATGCTCCAACTTCATCACAAAGCGGTTCACCATACATGCATGCTACGGGAATCACAAACTTCAACACAACTATTCCTAAAATTCATAATTACTCCACTATCATGACTCTAATATCACCATCCTCATATCTCAAAACAATTATCAAGCATCAAATTGATCATAGCATCCAATTCACTTTCTATGATATTTTTATTATACCCAACTTGGATGCCCATCATTCTAGGACCAATTTTATAACCATAGCAAATACCATGCTGTTCTATAAGACTCTCAAAATAATATAAGTGAAGCATGAGAGATCAACAATTTTTACAAAATTAAACCACCGTCGTGCTCTAAAAGATACAAGTGAAGCACATAGAGTATTCTAATAAATTCCAAATCAAGTGTGTCTCTCCCAAAAGTTGTGTATGGCAAGGATGATTGTGGTAATATAAAAAGCAAAGACTCATATCATACAAGACACTCCAAGCAAAACACATATCATGTGGCGAATAAAAATATAGCTCCAAGTAAAGTTACCGATAAATGAAGACGAAAGAGGGGATGCCTTCCAGGGCGTCCCCAAGCTTAGGCTTTTGGTTGTACTTGAATATCTTGGGGTGCCATGGGCATCCCCAAGCTTAGGCTCTTGCCACTTCTTATTCCATAGTCCATCAAATCTTTACCCAAAACTTGAAAACTTCACAACATAAAACTCAACAGGAAATCTCATAAGCTCTGTTAGTTCAAGAAAGAAAAACCACCACATAAGGTACTGTAATGAACTCATTCTTTATTTATATTGGTGTTAAACCTACTGTATTCCAACTTCTCTATGGTTCATACCCCCCGATACTAGCCATAGATGCATCAAAATAAGCAAACAACATACGAAAAAACAGAATCTGTCAAAAACAGAATAGTCTGTAGCAATCTGTAACTTTCGAATACTTCTGGAACTCTAAACATCCTACCAAAATAGGAAGTCCGGGGCAATTTGTCTATTTATCTACTGCAAAAAGAATCAATGCAAAAGCACGTTTATGTGATTTATTAAAATTATTCTCATGCGTGCAAAAGTTTCTGTTTTTTAGCAGAATCAAATTAACTATCACCGTAGGTTATCCTATAGGTTCTACTTGGCACAAACACTAATTAAAACATAACACCACATCTAAACAGAAGCTAGATGAACAACGCAACATCAAAGCTATCCGTCTCTGGTATGAGCAGCGGTGTGCTCCACTCCATCGCAAGGGCTATCCTCTTCCTGAAAGTTTCGAGTTCCCATAAAGGCATTACTGCATGTGAACAAGTGTCGGTATGACCTGAACACAATGGATCCCTAGCTATCTCTCAGCAGTGTCGGTGCCCCCATTTGCTGCACCTCTGAATAAGCTCCCTCAACATTCAGCTTAAGGCATCCCTCGGGTGGAGTCTCCCAGTGCTCTGGCGGTCATAAGATCTCATGCCTTTTTCCTCCCTAGAAGTGATGGGAGAAGCAACTTGGCAAATAGGATCTTGAATCACCATTTTTCCAATTGAGGAATCCTCCTTTTGATGATGTTGGATACACAAAAGATAAGTAACATAGTTGTGCAAAAAATGGAGGGAGGTTTCAGTTGAGGGTGGATCCTAATCATGCGTAATTTAATTGCGAACGTGCCATGATCTCCATAATGTCATCAAGAGCACCATGCAGGAGGTATCTGAGAGTGGTTCGAACACATTAGATAACTACTTAGGTCCAGTACTGCGAAACAAGCTAATCTTCGGGAGCACCTTATCCATCGCCACCGTGTGCTAGAGGTTCTCTACACGGGGGCACCACACGTAGCATGGAAGCCATCCTCGAGCATTCCAAACCACACAATCAACACACATTAGTGGCCTTCAGGTGATGAGAAAAAATATTTTACCAAGTCAGGGGAGAGGCGGTCACAAGCCGCCATGGGAAGACGCGTACCTTTGGGGGAGCAAGGCACCCCATATGGTCTTCCAGATGGCACAATGACCATCCAGTGCCCTGCTCGTGGTGCATGCCGGTGGACGCTCGCGCTTCCATGGTGAAGCGATAGGCTGAACTTACAGTCCAGAGGTTGTTCTTCTCCAGGGCCCACGTGAGGACGTCATTGGGGGGCTCGAGGTGATGTCCATATGCTGATAATAATATCAACGTTTGCGAGGAGTGGCTTTTAATCTTGGGGATAGCCGTTTGAACATCCAATTTCAGAGGGCATTGTTGGGTGATAAATGGACTAAGTGGATCCATTTGGATTCTATTTTGATGTCAAATAATCTAGCCTATATGCCAGATTCATTTCAGTGGAGGTTAACCACTAATGCATGGTGTCTTCGCAGTGAAGTCTATGTATGCAAGTCTTATGGATTCTGGACCAATTTTTTGCTGGAAACATATTTGGAAACAAAGGTTCCTTTCAAGATCAAAGTTTTCATGTGAGTTTTGGAGAGGGAGGTAGTTATTACCAAAGATAACCCTGCTAAGCATAACTTGCATGGCAAAAAATGTTGTTTTTGTGATCAGAAGGAGACAATTCATCACTTATTTCTGTAATGTCTCTTTACTACATTAGTCTGGCGTACAGTTCATTTTACGTAAAATTGAGCACCACCAATGAGTATTTCAAATCTATTTCAAAACTGTTAGGTGGCATTCATCATAAGCTGAAGGGCCAAATCCATGTGGGAGTTTGTGCCATTTTTGAGCACTATTGAATTGCCGACATGATTTCATCTTTAACAGATCATCTTCCCCAAATTTCTTGTAGGCTATTTATAGAGTTAGAACTTCAATCCTTTTGTGGTCATCACTACAGTGTGTGGACATGCGGGCGATGGCCTTTAAGTCCAACCGGTTGGAAACGCTTGCGGAGTGTCTATTCAACCAGTTTGGCTGGCCAGTGATGCGTCTCCATCGTATCTATAATTTTTGATTGTTCCATGCCAATATTATTCAACTTTCATATACTTTGGCAATTATTTATACTGTTTTTGGGACTAACATATTGATCCAGTGCCCAGTGCCAGTTCCTATTTGTTGCATGTTTTATGTTTCGCAGAAACCCCATATCAAACGGAGTCCAAACGGGATAAAAACGGACGGAGAATTATTTTGGAATATTTATGATTTTTGGGAAGTAAAATCAACATGAGACGGTGCCCGAGGTGGCCACGAGGCAGGGGCGTGCCTGCCTACCCTAGGCGCGCCCCTGACCCTCGTGGGCCCCCATAAGATGGTTGACGCTCCTCTTTGGCCGCAAGAAAGCTAATTTTTGGAAAAATATCTGGGCGAAGGTTTCAATCGAATCGGAGTTACGGATCTCCAGATATAAAAGAAACGGTATTAGGGCAGAATCTGAGAACGCAGAAACAGAGAGAGAGACAGAGAGATGGATCCAATCTCGGAGGGGCTCTTGCCCCTCCCACGCCATGGGAGCCAAGGACCAGATGGGAAACCCTTCTCCCATCTAGGGAGGAGGTCAAGGAAGAAGAAGAAGAAGGGGGGCCCTCTCCCCCTTGCTTCCGATGGCGCCAAAACGCCGCCGGGGCCATCATCATCACCGTGATCTTCACCAACACCTCCGCCATCTTCACCAACATCTCTATCACCTTCCCCCATCTATATTCAGCGGTACACTCTCCTGCAACCCGTTATACCCTCTACTTGAACATGGTGCTTTATGCTTCATATTATTATCCAATGATGTGCTGCCATCCTATGATGTGTGAGTAGATTTTTGTTGTCCTATCGGTCATTGATGAATTGCTATGATTGGTTTAATTTGCTTGTGGTTATGTTGCTGTCCTATTGTGCCCTCCGTGTCACGCAAGCATGAGGGATTCCCGCTGTATGGTGTTGCAATATGTTCATGATTGTCTTATAGTGGGTTGCTTGAGTGACAGAAGCATAAACCTGAGTAAGGGGGTTGTGGCGTATGGGATAAAGGGGACTTGATGATTTAATGCTATGGTTGGGTTTTACCTTAATGATCTTTAGTAGTTACGGATGCTTGCTAGAGTTCCAATCAAGTGCATATGATCCAAGAAGAGAAAGTATGTTAGCATATGCCTCTCCCACATAAAACTTGCTATCGGTCTAGTAAAGTAGCCAATTGCTTAGGGACAATTTCACAACTCCTACCACCACTTTTCCACACTCGCTATATTTACTTTATTGCTTCTTTATTTAAACAGCACCTAGCTTTTATTTATGTGCTCTTTATTATCTTGCAAACCTATCCAACAACACCTACAAAGTACTTCTAGTTTCATACTTGTTCTAGGTAAAGCGAACACTAAGCGTGCATAGAGTCGTATCAGTGGCAGATAGGACTTGAGAGAATATTTGTTCTACCTTTAGCTCCTCGTTGGGTTCGACAATCTTACTTATCGAAAGAGGCTACGATTATCCCCTACACTTGTGGGTTATCAAGACCTTTTTTCGGCGCCGTTGCCGGGGAGTCAAAGCGTGGGGTGAATATTCTCGTGTGTGCTTGTTTGCTTTATCACTCAGTAATTTTTCTTTGTTGTTCTTAGTTGTTTCCTATCTTTACTTATGGGTAGGAAACGCAAAATACCAAAAAAATTAGTTGTACCTACTAAACCAATGGTTGAAGAACCACTCAAAATCTATCACACTCCTGAAGCTTTTTTACTTGGATCATCTTCGATCCCTTTGTGCTCATGCTGAAACCCCCACTAGCTAAGTTGAGGGCAAATTTTAGATGAGCATGCTTGTTATGTGCGACACCGTATATCTGAAAAAGGGAAACTTTTACTGGATCAAATTCATCGTTTGCAATGCTATGCTTGGAATTTATGTGAAATATATGATTTTACTTGTTGTTCTGGAAACCCTAAGAAACACCTTGATATCTACTACACAACCTTCTTCTTGTAGACGTTGTTGGGCCTCCAAGTGCAGAGGTTTGTAGGATAGTAGCAAATTTCCCTCAAGTGGATGACCTAAGGTTTATCAATTTATCAATCCGTGGGAGGCGTAGGATGAAGATGGTCTCTCTCAAACAACCCTACAACCAAATAACAAAGAGTCTCTTGTGTCCCCAACACACCCAGTACAATGGTAAATTGTATAGGTGCACTAGTTCGGCGAAGAGATGGTGATACAAGTGCAATATGGATGGTAGATATAGGTTTTTGTAATCTGAAAATATAAAAACAGCAACGTAACTAATGACAAAAGTGAGCGTAAACGGTATTGCAATGCTGGGAAACAAGGCATAGGGTTCATACTTTCACTAGTGCAAGTTCTCTCAACAATAATAACATAACTGGATCATATAACTATCCCTCAACATGCAACAAAGAGTCACTCCAAAGCCACTAATAGCGAGAACAAACGAAGAGATTATGGTAGGGTACGAAACCACCTCAAAGTTATTCTTTTGGATCGATCTATTCAAGAGTTCGTACTAGAATAACACCTTAAGACACAAATCAACCAAAACCCTAATGTCACCTAGATACTCCATTGTCACCTCAAGTATCCATGGGCATGATTATATGATATGCATGACACAATCTCATATTCATCTATCCAACCAACACAAAGTACTTCAAAGAGTGCCCCAAAGTTTCTACCGGAGAGTCAAGACGAAAACGTGTGCCAATCTTATGCATAGGTTCATGGGCGGAACCCGCAAGTTGATCACCAAAACATACATCAAGTGGATCACGTGATATCCCATTGTCACCACAGATAAGCACGGCAAGACATACATCAAGTGATCTCAAATCCTTAAAGACTCAATCCGATAAGATAACTTCAAAGGGAAAACTAAATTCATCACAAGTGAATAGAGGGGGAGAAACATCATAAGATCCAACTATAATAGCAAAGCTCGCGATACATCAAGATCATGCCATAGAGAGAACGCACGCGCGAGAGAGAGAGAGAGATCAAACACATAGCTACTAGTACATATCCTCAGCCCCGAGGGTGAACTACTCCCTCCTCGTCATGGAGAGCGCCAGGATGATGAATATGGCCACTGGTGAGGGATTCCCCCTCCGGCAGGGTGCCGGAACGGGCTCCCAAGAGGTTTTTGGTGGCTACAGAGGCTTGCGGCGGCGGAACTCCCGATCTATCTTGTATTCGATGGCTTTAGGGTATAAGGGAATATATAGGCGAAAGAAGTCGGTCGGGGGAGCCTCGAGGGGCCCACGAGACAGGGGGCGCTCCTAGGGGGGTGGGCGCGCCTAGGGGGTGGGCGCGTCCTCCTATCTCCTGTCCTCCTCGAAGCTTCCCTGGCTTGTACTCCAAGTCTCCCGAATCATGTTCGTTCCAAAAATCACGCTTCCAAAGGTTTCATTCTGTTTGGACTCGGTTTGATATTCCTTTTCTTCGAAACACTAAAATAGGCAAGAAAACAGCAATATGGGTTGGGCCTCCGGTTAGTAGGTTAGTCCCAAAAGTAATACAAAAGTGTATAATACAGCCCATAAACATTCAAAACAGATAATAAAATAGCGTGAATGCTTCATAAATTATAGATACGTTGGAGACGTATCAACATCCCCAAGCTTAATTCCTGCTCGTCCTCGAGTAGGTAAATGATAAAAGAAAGAATTTATGAAGTGTGAATGCTAGAAGGTGCACAAGTTTGATCAATGATAATTTCAATCACCTTTTCTAGCATGATTATATGTCATAATAGTAGTTCATCTCATAAAACTTCTCAAGATCAAGTAACAAGCTATTCACATATAAAAGCATAGACCATAAACTTTCTTGAAAACTAGCAAACTTCTTTCTTAGTCATCAAACAATTACAATTCATCTTATTTTCAGGAAGGGTCTATGTCAGAGCTTTGATTTAGCAAACTCCACATACTCAACTATCATATAGTCTTCTACAATTGCTAACACTCACGCAATACTAATGGTTATGGAGTTTTAATCGGACAGTGAGAAAGATAGGGGCTTATAGTGTTACCTCCAACGTATTCGCCTTTGGGTGATGTCAACAATAATAGTTCATGCTAACTTACATCCAATTGGATATATATATAGGGCTGGTCTATTCTGTTACAGGTAACAGAATATTATTCTGTTACCCTTGCCCCCTATAAGGCGTGACGCGTCCGCGACAGACCCAGCCCCAATCCGACCCGCTTCCTACCGCCGGAGGCAGCCGTCGCGGGCGAGCGAGCGACGGCGGCAGCCGGAGCGAGGGAGCCCGCGGCTCCGTGACCCGCCGACGGCGAGTTTGAATCACTGGCACCCAATCCACAGCCGTCACTCCCACCAGGCACGCCGCCATCTAGCCATGCCGCCGGCCCGACCGCCGCCACCATCGGTTGCCTCGTCCGGCGCCGGAGCATCCCCGCACGCCTCCCACCGCTGGGCGGTGGAGCATCCCCGCGTGCTTCCCCGCCGCCGGGCACCAGATCCTCCCCGCACGCCTCCCTCCGTCTGGTGCAGGAGCCTCTCCGCTCGCCTACCCGCCGCCTGGTGCAGGAGCTTCCCCGCGCACCTTCCCGCTGTCGTGCGCCGGAGATTTGCCTGGGCTGTGATCCACGCCTCCTGCCTCCGCCCCTGGACGGACCTCGTCGACAGAGCTCCACCACAAGCACGGTCGTCTCCCAAAAAACAATGGCTCCACCTCCCAACTTCTTGCCAATATGCCGCCAATGAAACAAAGATGGAGTCACATGCGACAAGATGCAGGTGATGAATTCTTCCCACACACATTACTAGCAACACCAAAGTTTTTGAGATCTGGGTTTGAATGAAGATAGGTACCATGTTCTGTCAATTTATCAGTTCAGCAGTTTATCTGTGCTGCTATGCTCTGCCTGCATGTTACACTATTGGGTTCATGAGTACAAAATTGTGTGATGTATCTGTGCTGAATCAGTACATAGCAAATGCTTGCATCAGTTCGTTTGCACCCCTGCCACTTGATTCGCGATTAGCATGTCGAGGTTGCCGTCAGTGCATCTAATATGCTATCTTCAGTTCAGGTAAAAAAAACTTAAAAACATATGCGTTAGTCCAAGTAGAGAGTGACAAAAGGTTCAGCTACCACTGAAAAAGTTGTATGTTTGCTATCTCTAAAGAGTACAAGTCATGTAGTTGCGTCAGTTCGAACGATTAACAAAAACTGTTACCGAAAATTAAAATATATAATTGCTACACAGTAAGTTCAGTGATACATAAGCTGGCAGTGCTTGTAATGTAGATGCATTGATGCGCGATTAGCATGTCGAGGTTGCTGTCAGTGCATCTAATATGCTATCTTCAGTTCACGTAAAAAAACTTAAAACCTTATGCGTCAGTCCAAGTAGAGAGTGACAAAAAGGTTCAGCTACCACTGAAAAATTTGTATGTTTGCTATCTCTAAAGAGTACAAGTCATGTAGTTGCGTCAGTTCGAATGATTAACAAAAACTGTTACCGAAAATTAAAATATATAGTTGCTACACAGTAAGTTCAGTGATACATAAGCTGGCAGTGCTTGTAATGTAGATGCATTGATGTGCGATTAGGATGTCGAGGTTGCTGTCAGTGCATCTAATATGCTATCTTCAGTTCAGGTAAAAAAAACTTAAAAACATATGCGTCAGTCCAAGTAGATAGTGACAAAAAGTTCAGCTACCATTGAAAAGTTGTATGTTTGCTATCTCTAAAGAGTACAAGTCATGTAGTTGCATCAGTTCAAACGATTAACAAAACTGTTACTGAAAATAACAATATAAAATTGGTACACAGTAAGTTCAGTGATACATAAGCTGGTAGTGCTTGTAATGTAGATGCATCGATGCACGATTAGGATGTCGGGGTTACTGTCAGTGCATCTGATATGCTATCTTCAGTTCAAGTTAAAAAAAACTTAAAAACATATGCGTCAGTCCAGGTATATAGTGATAAGAGTGTGCCACATTTACACAGTAAGTTCAAAGATACATGAACTAGGAGTACTTCTACTGTAGTTGCATAAGTTGTAGAAGATCAGTACATGAGTACATCCGTGTTTGAGCATCAACGTTCATCAGTTCGGCTGAGAACGAACTAGATTAATCTCAAAACTATTGAATGTTGTTTGCAGAAGCATGCAAGGCGGCGCACACAACAGGAATTTCATGAGCCGGACAGATATGGGGCACCACCCGGTTGGGTAACACCAAAAATACCGCCTGGATATTTCAATAGTACAGGCAGATTTGAAGATACACCGCAAACATCAGAAGCACGGACAGGTTCTTCTATACAGCAAAGACCAATATATGGGAATGCAAGCTTTGCCGCTGCTGGGTTGCAACAAGGCCAACAATATCACCAACGACAAATGTTTTCCTTCGCCAGTGCATGCAAAAAGCCAAGGACAGGAAGCCGTGGATGGGTTGTGAGGGAGTCATGGACTAGGGGGTGTCCGGATAGCCGGACTATCATCGTCGGCCGGACTCCAAGACTATGAAGATACAAGATTGAAAACTTCGTCCCGTGTCCGGATGGGACTTTCCTTGGCGTGGAAGGCAAGCTTGGCGATACGGATATGTAGGTCTCCTACCATTGTAACCGACTCTGTGTAACCCTAGCCATCTCCGGTGTCTATATAAACCGGAGGGTTTTAGTCCATAGGACACACAACCATTACAACAATCATACCATAGGCTAGCTTCTAGGGTTTAGCCTCCTTGATCTCGTGGTAGATCCACTCTTGTACTACCCATATCATCAATATCAATCAAGCAGGAGTAGGGTTTTACCTCCATCGAGAGGGCCCGAACCTGGGTAAAAACATCGTGTCCCTTGTCTCCTGTTACCATCCGCCTAGACGCACAGTTCGGGACCCCCTACCCGAGATCCGCCGGTTTTGACACCGACATTGGTGCTTTCATTGAGAGTTCCTCTGTGTCATCACTGATAGGCTTGATGGCTTCTTCAATCAACAACAACCCCGTCCAGGGTGAGACTTTTCTCCCCGTATAGATCTTCGTGTTCGGCGGCTTTGCACTGCGGGCCCATTCACTTGGCCATCTGGAGCAGATCGAAAGCTACGCCCCTGGCCATCAGGTCAGGTTTGGAAGCCTAAACTTCACGGCCGACATCCGCGGTGACTTGATCTTCGACGGATTCGATCCACAGCCGAGCGTGCCGCACTATCACGATGGGTATGATCTAGCTCTACCACCGGACAGTGCCTTGGAGGTCGCACACGAATCCGCTCCGACCCATAGTTCGGAGCCAATCGCGCAGATCGAGGATGGATGGCTGGACACCGCCTCGGGGGCTGCAACTTCTATGGCGATAGAGCCGAATACCGACCTTGTCCCTTACAAAGCTCATGACTCCGAGGTATCGGACTCCTTGCCGGACTCTGAACCTCTGGCGCCCCTGCCAATCGAATCCGATTGGGCGCCGATTATGGAGTTCACCGCTGCGGACATCTTTCAGCACTCACCCTTTGGTGACATCCTGAATTCGCTAAAGTATCTCTCGTTATCAGGAGAGCCCTGGCCGGACTGCGGCCAGGATGGCTGGGATGCGGACGACGAAGAAATTCGAAGCCCACCCACCACCCACTTCGTAGCCACTGTCGACGGTCTAACCGACATGCTAGACTATGACTCCGAAGACATCGACGGTATGGACGACGATGCCGGAGACGATCAAGAACCAGTGCCTATAGGGCATTGGAAGACCACCTCGTCATATGACATATACATGGTGGACACCCCAAAGGACGGGGACGGCGAAGAAGCAGCGGAGGCAGATTCCTCTAAGAAACAGCCCAAGCGCCGACGTCAGCGGCGCCGCTCTAAATCCCGCCACAGCAAGAATGGAGATTCCGGCACCGGAGATAATAACACCCCAGAGAGTGCCGAAGACAACCCCCTCCAGCACAATTCAGCACAGGAGGACGGGGAAGCCAGCCCTCGAGAGAGAGCGGCGGATGAGGAGTTAGAGGATGACAATTACATGCCTCCCTCCGGAGATGAGGCAAGCCTCAACGACGACGAATTTGTCATGCCCGAGGATCCCGTCGAACAAGAGCGTTTTAAACGCAGGCTTATCGCCACGGCAAATAGCCTAAAGAAAAAGCAGCAACAGCTTCAAGCTGATCAAGACCTGCTGGCCGATAGATGGACCGAGGTCCTCGCGGCCGAAGAGTATGAACTCGAACGCCCCTCCAAGAGCTACCCAAAACGCAAGTTGCTCCCCCAACTAGAGGAGGAAGCATACAAACCTTCATCACCAACGCACAATATGAAAGAGCGACCACCACGCGGTCGAGACAGAGAAGCATCTAGGCCCTCCTTTAGGACCATACCCCGGCACCGCTCGAAAAGTACGAAGCCACGAGGGAATGCGCCGGACTTGCGGGATATATTGGAGGACAAGGCAAGACAATCCAGATCCATCTACGGATCACGTGGGCGCCCCACGACCCACGACGACTACCGTCGCGCTGGATACAGCAACTCCGGCCGGGCGGAACACAGCAGACAACGATCTCTTGAGTTGCGTCGTGATATTGCTCAATATAGAGGCGCCGCACACCCACTATGCTTCACAGACGAAGTAATGGATCATCAAATCCCTGAAGGGTTTAAACTCGTGAACATTGAATCCTACGATGGCACAACAGACCCCGCGGTTTGGATCGAAGATTATCTCCTTCATATCCATATGGCCCGCGGTGACGATCTCCATGCCATCAAGTATCTCCCACTCAAGCTTAAAGGACCAACTCGGCATTGGCTTAACAGCTTGCCCGTAGAGTCAATTGGGTGTTGGGAAGACCTGGAAGCCGCATTCCTCGACAACTTCCAGGGCACATATGTGCGACCACCAAATGCCGATGACCTAAGCCACATAATTCAGCAGCCAGACGAATCGGCCAGACAGTTCTGGACACGGTTCTTAACAAAGAAAAATCAAATCGTCGACTGTCCGGATGCAGAGGCCCTCGCAGCCTTCAAACATAACATCCGCGACGAGTGGCTGGCCCGGCACCTAGGACAGGAAAAGCCGAAATCCATGGCAGCCCTCACATCACTCATGACCCTCTTCTGTGCGGGAGAGGACAGCTGGCTAGCTCGCAACAACAACCTCAGCAAAAATGCTGGCAGTCCGGATACTAAGGATCAAAATGGCAGGTCGCGTCGAAACAAAAACAAACGCCGCGTTAACGGCGATAACAATGAGGATACGACAGTCAACGCCGGATTCAGAGGCTCTAAACCCGGTCAGCGGGAGAAGCCATTCAAAAGAACCACTCCGGGTCCGTCCAATTTGGGCCGAATACTCGACCGCTCTTGCCAGATACACGGCACCCCCGAAAAACCAGCTAATCACACCAACAGGGATTGTTGGGTATTCAAGCAGGCAGGCAAGTTAATTGCCGAAAAAAATGACAAGGGGCTACATAGCAACGACGAGGAGGAGACCCGGCCGCCGAATAGTGGAGGACAGAAGGGTTTCCCCCCACAAGTGCGGACGGTAAATATGATATACGCAACCCACATACCCAAGAGGGAGCGGAAGCGTGCACTTCGGGATGTATATGCGATGGAGCCAGTCGCCCCGAAGTTCAACCCATGGTCCTCTTGCCCGATCACTTTTGATCGAAGAGACCACCCCACCAGTATCCGCCATGGCGGATTCGCCGCATGGGTTTTAGACCCAATCGTCGATGGATTTCACCTCACTAGAGTCCTCATGGACGGCGGCAGCAGCCTGAACCTGCTTTATCAGGATACAGTGTGCAAGATGGGCATAGACCCCTCAAGGATTAAACCTACAAAGACGACCTTCAAAGGCGTCATACCAGGTGTCGAGGCCAATTGTACAGGCTCGGTCACACTGGAAGTGGTCTTCGGATCCCCGGATAATTTCCGAAGCGAGGAGTTAATCTTTGACATAGTCCCGTTCCGCAGTGGCTATCACGCCCTGCTCGGACGAACCGCGTTTGCAAAGTTCAACGCAGTCCCGCATTATGCATACCTCAAGCTCAAGATGCCAGGCTCTCGTGGAGTCATCATGGTCAACGGAAACACTGAACGCTCCCTCCGAACGGAGGAACACACAGCGGCTCTCGCGGCAGAAGTACAGAACAGCCTCTTAAGGCAATTTTCGAGTCCGGCCGTTAAAAGACCGGACATGATTAAACGCGCCCGGAGTAACATACATCAAGACCACCTAGCGCGCTCCGAGCACGCGTAGCAATGCGGCCCCAACCCCAGCCCTTGCATGACTGCAAGACAATCTCCCCGCGTACATCATTACGCTCTGGAGATACCTTGGGCATAGGGGGAGGGGCACGACCACGACAAGCCTAGAGTGCGGCTCAACCACACCAGGGGCTCCTAAGTGTGTCGCTTTTCTTTTACCTTTTTTTATTTTATTTTATCCATAGGACTCCGTTTACAAGAGGCCCTGTCCGGCAGTAAATCTGCCGAGCTCACGATGCAACAGCCAGGGAGGAACAAGGGCTACGACGAACACTCAGGTGGTCTCCATTACGAGCATTAAATCTGTTTATTGCACCATTCCGCAGCCTACCCATGGAGGGGGACATGTCTAATAGTCCAAACCCTTGCTTACTGCACTATTTGTATCGTTTTGCACTCATAGCAGAACTCCTTGAATAAACAATGCATCATTTTTTGATTACAATGGCATTCCTTTTCTTTATATATATGTTCATTTATGACATCTTGCATCCGTACAATTTGGTACGGCCGAATACACCAGGGGCTTATGTTCCCCATATTATGGTGTGATAAGTCCGATACTTTCACAAGTGCGGCACCCCGAACTTATAGCATTATATGCATCGGCTCCGAATCATGTCTTGGGTCAATAGTTGGGTTTGCCCGGCTCCCATGTTTTGGTACCTTACGTTCCGTTCCGTCGGCTAAGGTAGCACTGGGAGAACCACTGCGATTGCGCCCCGGTTGAGCTGGGCGAGCGCCTCAGTGGAGAAAGCTAAAACTGACTGTCATGATAAGGCGAGAGCTGGTCGCTGTTCGAGAGGTCTTTTCGAGTCCTTAAAGACTTATGCCGCTTAGAGCGAGGAACCGGCTGTGTCCGGCCAAGGCGTGGATAGCGCCCCGAATTCGGTCTTCCGAACACTAGGGGCTTCGCCGAAATTTAAAATTATAGAATTCTTTGGCTAAGTGAGAGTGTTCAAGCATTATAAGTCCGGTTGCCTTGTTCGTTGTTTTGAGCGCCTCCCTAGATGGACCCAAAAATGGGAACAAGAGCGCTCAAGTTTATCCCGAACACCCCAGCACTCGTGGCATGGGGGCTGAAGCCGACGACTTGCCATCTCTCAGATTTGATAAACGGCCGCACATAAGGTAATATTTTAAATCAAATAAGCGTTGCTTAGCGCATATGAACAAGGTTTTCAGCGCACAGGATAACACATGGCGAGTCTACTCAAGAATTACATCTCTGGGGCACTCATCCGCAATCTTGCGGGCACCCTTCAGGACAGTCTTATAGTACATCTCGGGCGTACGATACTCCTTGCCCGCCGGCGGCGCGTCCGTCAGTAGCCTCTCATCATCCAGCCTGCCCCAGTGCACCTTCGCGCGGGCAAGGGCCCGACGGGCACCTTCAATGCAGGCGGAGCGCTTGATGACCTCCACCCAGAGGCACGCATCTACCAGCCGCCGCACAAGGCCGAAGTAGCTCCCAGGCATGGCCTCTCTAGGCCACAGCCGGACTATGAGGCCCTTCATGGCCTGCTCGGCTACCTTGTGGAGCTCGACCAGCTGCTTCAGCTGGTCGCTAGGGGGCACCGGATGTCCGGCCTCAGCGTACTGAGACCAGAAGACCTTCTCCGTTGAGCTCCCCTCCTCGGCCCGGTAGAATGCGGCGGCATCGGACACGCTACGAGGCAGATCTGCAAACGCCCCTGGAGAGCTCCGAATTCGGGTAAGTAACAGGTAATTTGCATTCACATGCTTGCTTTGCATGAAAAATGCCTTACCCGCCGCTATCTTCTTCATCGCCTCAATCTCCTGGAGGGCCTTATGGGCCTCGGCCTTAGCGGCTTTGGCACTTTCAAGAGCCGAGGCAAGCTCGGACTCTCGAGTCTTCGAGTCGCGCTCCAAACTCTCATGCTTTTCCATGAGAGCCTGGAGCTCTTGCCGCACCTCCGCCACCCTCGCCTCCTGCCTCTCTCGCTCCGCTCGTTCCGTGGCCGCATTGCGTTCGGCCGCGGACACGGCCTCCTTCAGGGCCGCCACCTCGTTCGTGGCCCCTGTTGTACCCACGTTATCCTTGTTATTTCTATTGCAACCAAAATCCTTTTCTGTAAGGTACAAATTTCAAAGTGGTGTTACTCACCTTCTTTGTCCTCGAGCTGCTTCTTGGCAAGGCCGAGCTCTTGCTCGAACCGCTCGAGGTCCTGCTTCAAAGCACCAACCTCCAAAGTCAGTGCGGCAGAGGTCAGCAGCGCAGCCTGCAAACCCATATTGACATATTTTTAGTACTCCTGCGTATATCTTTTATAGATCCTCAGTCCGGTTTTTCTTTCCGAACACCGAACCGAGCATCAGGGGCTACTGTCTATGCGGTATTACATTACTCATTTTAAAGATTCTTACCTCAAAGCCTGTTAGAAGGCTGCTACAAGCTTCGGTCAGCCCGCTCTTGGCGAGCTGAACCTTCTGAATCACCGCACTCATAATAGTGCGGTGTTCTTCCTCGATGGAAGCGCCGTTGAGCGCCTCCAACAAGTTGTCCGGCGCCTCCGGTTGGATGGAGGCTGCCAGTGTCACGGTCTTGCCCTTCTTACGAAGGGGCCGCCTGCCGGACTCCGGAACCACTACGGGTTCCGGTGCGGAGTCCGGCACGAAGTCCGGGAGGTTGCCTTGAGGCACCTCCGGAGCCTCCCCCTCCTGGCGGGTCCCCTCCTGGGATCCCACCTCGGCGTCATCAGCATCACGAGGGGTGGAGGCGGTCTTAATGGAATCCATGTCCGACGGAGCCAAGGACCCGCTCGATGAAGCGGGAAGATCCTCCTCGGCCGGGCTACAGATAGTATGCGGCATTAGAAGGACACTGCGTGGCACGAAAAAGAAATTACAAAGGAGTCCGGATACTTACGATCTTGCCAGGGGCTTGGCCCTTGAGGGCCACTCCTCGTCACCGTCGTTGGCATTGCCGGAGCTGTCCGGAGGAAGGGTCCTTCCCCTCTTGGACCCTTCGGCCTCCCCCGTTGGGGAAGCCTTCCTTTTCCTCTCTCCCCCCTCCGGGGGAGAGTCCTCTTTCTCCTCCTCGTCTTCAGGGGAGGAGTCCGCCTCGGAGCCATTGGACGATGAGTCCGATATCACCTGGCGCCAGGAACTTCTTCGAGTTCCCGTGGCCTTCTTCTTGGTCTTCTTCTCCGGCACCACATAAAGTGCCGGGACTAGCAGCCCCGCTAAATGGGCATCCGCTGGTTCTTCGGGAAGGGGAGCCGGACAGTCTACCTGTCCGGACGTCCTCTGCCAGTCCTGTCAAAGGCATTGGGAGTTTTAGATCCCACATAAAATTAAATTGTGAAAGAAAATGTCCCATAGAGGATAACAAAGCTTACCTCGCCGGCCGGGTGCTTGGTGCTGAATCCGCAGTCTTCCGTCGCGGACGCGGGGGCTTCTCCGCCCTTGAACAGCACCCTCCAGGCATCTTCGTACGTCATGTCGAAGAGTCCGCTCTGGGTCCGGTGCTGTGCCGGATCGAACTCCCACAAATTGAAGGCCCGCTGTTGGCAGGGGAGAATCCGGCGGACGAGCATGACCTGGATCACATTGACAAGCCTAAGCTTCTTGTTCACCAAGGTCTGGAGACAGGACTGAAGTCCTGTCAGCTCCTCCGAACTGCCCCATATCAAGCCCTTCTCTTTCCAGGAGGTGAGCTGCATGGGGATACCAGATCTGAACTCGGGGGCCGCTGCCCATTTAGGGTCACGCGGCTCGGTGATGTAGAACCACCCCGATTGCCACCCCTTGACGGACTCCACGAAGGCCCCTTCGAGCCAGATGACGTTGGGCATCTTGCCCAACATGGCGCCTCCGCACTCCGCTTGGACGCCCTTCACTACCTTCGGCTTGACGTTGAAGGTCTTGAGCCACAAGCCGAAGTGGGGCTGGATGCAGAGGAAGGCCTCGCACACGACGATAAATGCCGAGATGTTGAGGATGAAGTTTGGCGCCAGATCGTGGAAATCCAAGCCGTAGTAGTACATGAGCCCCCGGACGAAGGGATGCAACGGGAAGCCCAGTCCCCGGAGGAAGTGGGGAAGGAATACGACCCTCTCATGGGGCCTGGGGGTGGGGATGAGCTACCCCTTGTCAGGCAGCCGGTGCGCGATGTCGCCGGACAGGTATCCGGCGCCACGCAGCTTCTTGATGTGCTCCTCCGTAACGGAGGAAGCCAACCACTTGCCTCCCGCTCCGTACATGACTGGAGAAGGTTGAGACGAGATGTGCGGGCTTGGGCGCTGGAGGTCGAGTGCACGGAGATGGATAAGCAAAGCAGGAAGAAGGCGTAGGTAAAAAGGTGGATCCTTATCCCCTTATATATGGGCGGACGAAGACTATGCGTCCCCACCGGCCTGGTAAAACTCGCTTATCTCCCAAGCGCCACCATCAATGGCGCGGTTGGGTTACCCACGTCCGTATTGATGAGAATCCCGGAATAAGGGGAACATGATCTCTGCTTCGACAAGACGTGCCAAGGAAACCGCTTCGCTAAACGCGCTGAGGTGGTATAATAAAAAACAATTCAAGTAAAGGCTTGGTAGTGGCATGATGTCACGCCACAAAGCACGTCAACAGATGGAACTTGTGTACATATATTTCTCTCTACGGTGGAATGTGGAATTTATTTTGCAGAGCCGGACACTATCCTGGTGTTCACAATCTTCTATGAATTATTCGGAGGAGGAACCCGCCTTGCAATGCCTAACAATATGCGCGCCGGACTCATCATCATTGAAGCCTGGTTCAGGGGCTACTGAGGGAGTCCTGGACTAGGGGGTGTCTGGATAGCCGGACTATCATCGTCGGCCGGACTCCAAGACTATGAAGATACAAGATTGAAGACTTCGTCCCGTGTCCGGATGGGACTTTCCTTGGCGTGGACGGCAAGCTTGGCGATATGGATATGTAGATCTCCTACCATTGTAACCGACTCTGTGTAACCCTAGCCCTCTCCGGTGTCTATATAAACCGGAGGGTTTTAGTCCGTAGGACACACAACCATTACAACAATCATACCATAGGCTAGCTTCTAGGGTTTAGCCTCCTTGATCTCGTGGTAGATCCACTCTTGTACTACCCATATCATCAATATCAATCAAGCAGGAGTAGGGTTTTACCTCCATCGAGAGGGCCCGAACCTGGGTAAAAACATCGTGTCCCTTGTCTCCTGTTACCATCCGCCTAGACGCACAGTTCGGGACCCCCTACCCGAGATCCGCCGGTTTTGACACCGACAGGTTGCAACAAGGCTTCCACCAGTCGCTCCGTCAACATCAATCATCCGTGCTGCAAGGGCAGTTGCGACGGGAAGACCAGGGCAAAAAGACAGAAATTTTGGCCAATCTAGCAGGTTCAAAGGTAAAAGATATGAGCCATATAGACAGGAACAACCTCGCAATGAATCTGAGGGGAGACAGCCGTACAACGAAAGACGGAGATCTTCGTCAACGTTTCTCCCTCCAAGAGATGCATTGCTGCATGTGCCAAGGGTGACACCACCGGCTCCCATAAACCAGGGAGAACAACAAACACCAGATGCAGCGCAGAGCTATACACATGTAAGTATCCATATAGAAAAGAAAAAAACCATAAGCACAGTCCATACATTGCTGTTATGACCACCCCATCTAACATTTTTGTTTGGTCACTGTTCTGTGCAGCCACCTGATATTGAAGCTTATGTTCTGCCAAGGCTAGAGATGAGGTTTGAAACTTTCGAAGAAACTAAGAACTTCTACAACGTATATGCAAAGCACGCTGGTTTTGCTGTCAGGGAAGGCCCCAAGTCTAAGACCAGAGCCTACCTTTATTGCACGTGCCATGGAGTTTATGAATCAAAGGTGTCTGAAGCAAATAGACAGCGTAACAAGACGACAACCAGAACTAACTGTGGGGCTAAAATGAGGCTGAAGAAGGAAAAAGATGGAACATTTGTCGTAAAAGAGATAGTCTGGGAACACAACCACAGGCTACAGCTCACCACGGAAATGCTTGTCTTCTTGCACTCCCACAAAAACTTTGACAAAACAATCTTGGAGTACGTCAAGTACCTGCAGTTCAAAGGCATTGAACACGCGCAAATCATGAGCATACTGGGCGGTGATGACCCTGGTAGCTACTTCCTCGAAATGAATGCCAAAGACCTCATTAACCTGTAAGTACAAAGTTGTTCTCCTCCCATAAACTGTCTCCATATTTTTTCCTCTGTCAGTACAAACATATCACGCAACGCATGCCCTGACGCCAGTTCAATATGCATTATTCAAAATGAACTTTTGATATGTAGGAAAGCAAAGAATTCAAGGATTGATGATGTGGATGATGTCCTAAAGACTATCAACTTCTTTAGGGAGATGAAAGCTATAAACAGGGAATTTTTCTGTGACATGCAACTCGATGAGTCCGACAGAGTTAAGAACATATTCTGGGCGAACGCAAGCTGCCGAGGGGCGTATCAGGACTTCGGAGACTGCGTAACGTTTGACACAACATATAAGACCAACAAGTACCATATGCCACTTGGGGTGTTTGTCGGAACTAACAACCACTTACAGACAACATTCTTTGCTTTTGCCCTGATAAGAGATGAGGATGCAGATTCATTCAAGTGGCTGTTCAAGACATTTTTAAGGTGCATGAGAATGAAGGCTCCTACATGCATCCTCATAGGTACAACCGCTAAAACCACCTCCAACAACCACCCCCCTTCCAAAAACGAAAAGTAAAGTAACACAAAAAAAATGTTGTGTCAGTTCTATTCGTATATATGCATGCACAACCATCTCTGCTGACCACTCACAGTCTATTTTCTCATTACCAGACCAGTGCCCGGCAATGGCTTTGGCGATCGCAGATGTTTTCAAGAACACAGTACATAAGCTATGCCGCTGGCACATTATGAAGAAGTACAGGGAACACCTTGCGTACCTGTATTTCCTGCACGAGGACCTTAAGGATGAATTCACATCAATTCTCGCCCCTCATGCCAACTGAGTTTGAGGATGCCTGGAAAAGACTCATGGATAAGTACAACCTCCACGATGATGCCACAATGGTGGGCATGTGGAACGAGCGTGAGAAGTGGATATCAGCCTACTTCAAGGAAATTTTTTGCGCCAAGATGACATCCACACAACAAAGTGAGAGCATGAACTATGTGCTCAAGAAGAACTACGTTAATGAGAGACATAACCTACACAGGTTTGTCAGTCAGGTAAACTCATGCGTCAAAACCAGGAGGCAGACAGAGAACCAGGAGACAATGGGTAACCGGGTATATCTCTATCACTTGTCGTGAGACATAAAATATCATGCTTACTAAAGTAAAAACTTTATTGGAAGTTTTTCCTGTGAGAAAACTAACAATATGATCATCATTCTTGCATCTGCAGAAGGAACAAAACACGCTGACCTACTATGGGTTTGACACCCAGATGGCAAAGCTGTACACACGAGCTGTGTACAACGAGATTAGAGATAGGCTGAAACTGAGCACACTCTTCACGGCGACAGAGACGGAAGAGCCCACAAAGTACCTAGTGCGCTACAACCACCCGCAAAAACTGTCTGTGTGGGCTCAACACGCGTTCCAGGTGGTGGCAGACCCCGTGGGAGAAACATATGAGTGCGAGTGCAGACTACGGGACCACACAGGTGAGGAGTGCAAAAAAAGATGTTACATACTGTACTACTTTTTTTGCAAAAAGTTTTTGTTCACAATGAAATGACAAAAAACATGCACCTCTTCCAAAAACAAATACAGGTCTTTTCTGCGTGCATGTCCTGTGCATGATGCAGACAATTAAGGCTGCCAGCGTTCTAGAGAAATACATACTCAGGAGATACACCAAACGCCCGAACATCCAGCCAACATTTGACAGAAATGACTTGAGGACAGTAGCATCAAACAAGGCATCCCAATACTGCATTGAAAGCTCGCTGCTGACGCTGAACATGAGGGTGCACAGGAAAAGCTTGAGAAGCTAAGAGCAAATGGCAAGAGCGCGGGTCGTCATGGACAAACTTGAACAAGAACTCGACGCCATGCATTCTGCTGAAAATGGAGGTGTCGCAGACAATGAAGCCATTGACCAGGATATTGCTACAATGTTATCCGAGATGAACCATCTGGGATCTATTGACCCGTTTGATAACGAGGAAGAAGAGCAGCAGCAACCGGAGCTTGCCCATGTGCACACTCAACAGCGCCGCCAAACTCACATGCGAGATCATGAGCTTGATGGTGATGTAGGCGAATGACATGACAGTAGCACATCCTACCAGCAGCAGCAGGAAAGGGTGATTAAACCCCCAATATTCTCAAACACAAAGGGGAGGAAGAGCAAGACGCAAGCAGCGAAAGCTGCGAAAGCAGCATCCAAAAAGCCACCACGCCCCCTCAAGCGCGTGGAATTTGGCCCGGACGGCAAACCCCTCGGGATAAGGGCATGCGGTTTATGCAACATCGTGAGCAATCATAACTACCGCACATGCCCACTCCGCACAGATGCCACTGTCAACAAGAACAAACAGATTGGAGCCACCTAGCTTTCTACAAATGGAGACAGCACACGTAACAGCTACACTTGCCGCAAGTGTGGAGGGACTGACGGGCATAATGCCCGCACGTGCAAAGTAGGCAAGGAGGTCGGTGGAGCTGAACATAAACAGGGCAAGGTACAGAGTTCCAAGCAATCAAATGAAGACGATGAAGAGGAAGAGTTTGATGAGAATGATGGCCAATCAGATGAAGACAATGAAGATGACAGTGTCGGAGGCGAGGAAACTGAAACTAACGATGAAGCTGCCAAGGCTCGACCTGGAAAGAGCGCCAGCAAGGCACAACATTCAGGGACAGTTAGGAGAAGCTCAAGACTGAACAATACATAGTGGTTATCCTGCTGCGTCAACTAAAAAATAACCTTGTAGTCTCAGTCGCATCAGCACACAATGATGAAGCATTTCACAAACACTGTCGTTACCAAGACTTATTTAGCTTTAACGTCGATTACTCTCGATCAGAACTAAAGTTATTTTTTAGTTTCTGATTTGTGCCCGCTGGAGCAGTCACAAAAATACGTTTGAAAAAACTTATCTGTATATATCCGACACAAAACGATACTATGACCCAGTAACTCAGGAAAAATAATATGTCAATTAAAAATTTAAAATCTTATAGTACATCAGTACTGATAACTCTCAGACGTCAGTACAAGGCTGAGTACACATCAGTACTGATATAATTTCTGATTTGTGCCCGCTGAAGCAGTGACATTGTTATTTAAACCAGTTGATAATCCTTTTGAATGCAGTCACAAAATAAATTTGAAAAAACTTATCTGGATATATCTGACGCAAAACGCTACTGTCAACCAGTAACTCAGCAACAAAAAAAATGCCAAGGAAAAATATAAACTCTTGTAGTACATCAGTACTGATAAATCTCAGTCGGTAGTACAAACGGCATAGTAAAACAAACACACTAGTTAACGACTCAAAAAAATTGTTTTGAAAAAACAAAGCTATGCCTGCTCCTGCCAGTCCCAATTCAGAAACACCATCAGTACATGAAAATAATTACCTCAAGCAAAATGCGAATATAATACATCCCGTACTGGTGAAAATCTAATTTATCTGTAAAAACTACTCACAAATTATCTTGATATAAACAATCCTATAAAAATACGAAAATTGTTTTAAAAAAACATTAGCACCACACATAGTCTCACTGGTATTTGGTACGTTCAATTGCACTTCAATAATCAGTCCGAGTACGATAGTAGAGGAGTTCAGACCTCCATCGACACCGACTCTGACACGTGCAAGTGGGATAAGCAGCTGATAAGTACAGCTTGACTATACGAATCGGTGCCACAGTAAAATGTCATCATCACCACCGCAGAGACGTGCAAGTGGGATTTGGCAGGTCATAAGTACAGCTTGACAAGACTAGTCAGTTCAACAGTAAAAACCATTTCACTTGGACGGTTAGTTCTTCCACGCCACCATCCGCGCCACCCACTGAGCGGTTGGCACGAGGGACTGCGAACGGTGACCCCCACGCCACAACACCCACTACACACACGACCCCGAACAAACCACCTACTGCAAAATCCCCGTCCACGCACTGATGAAGCCGCGGGCTGTCTGTGTCTTGACTGAATTGCAGAGGTCCTCTGCCCATTCCTTGCGGGGCATCACGCTCTCGATGAGCACTAGTGACGGCGGCTCTTCGGGTGGGTCGTTGATCATGTCGCCGAGCATCTCTGCATCTTTTGCACAGTGGATGGCAAACTGTTCATCACACTTCCTCTGCAATATGTCGATTGTGCGCCCAAGGACTGTCACGCCGATATCGCCGCCGATGGGCCATGGTGCCTGCACCGGCCTATGAAGCTCTTGCTCCCCGACCTGCTCCAGCTCGTTCTCCTCACCGAAGATGTAACACAGGTAGGGGTCAACGTTGAAGCTTTGGTCGTTGCCTGGCATGCTTGGAATAACTAACGGTAGATGGGTGAGGATTAGACATGCGCACAGTGTCGCGACGGTGCGTTGACGCCTGGGTTATATGCAGCCAGTCTTTAGTTGGTGGCGGGAAACCGATGAGGGAAGAGGCTAGGATTTTACAATTCACCCATGTGGAGTGCGGGAAGCATTCACTGGAGCGCGGGAAGACTAAGTGGAGTACATAACCCGAATACCGTATGCGGTGCCACGTGTTATCTATGACACACGTGTTAACATAAGGAAACATATGTGTAACTTACTAATCATCGTACACGACAACTCGCAGACGCATCGTGTGCGATACTCCTAGCGACCGCAAGTAACTAGTTTGCATTTTTCAAAAAAAATTGTACACACAGAATTGCACACGAATTAACTGTAGTAACCATTTGTGTTATAATTTCACATCGCAAACATTTCATCCGATTGGGTTATTTGTCGCGTATCACACACATCTTGTTTACACGAATCATTTGTGTTCTTTTGGCTCATCGCAAACAGTACATCTATGTGAACTGCATGCCGCATATCACACACATCTTGTTAAGTTGAACCATTTCTGTTTTGTTCCCTAACCGAAAACAGTTCGTCCGAATGAATAGTATGCCGTATATCACACACACCTTGATCTGACTGACCATTTTTCTTGTGTTCCCTAATAGCAAACAGTTCATCGGAGCAAACTGTATGTTGTACATCGCACACACATTGATATGGCTGCCCATTTGTGTTGTTTTGTATCATCGCAAACAGTTCGTATGGATCAACCGTATGCCCCGCATCGCACATGTAACTAAAATCTGAACCGTGTTTGATGTCTCCGCCATCGCAAACGTTTTGCATCTTTTTTGACGGTTTTTTACATCCCCATTTGCGATTAATGCATCGCACACAGTTTCATCAAAGGTTCTCTGATCGTAGTGTCGCGTTAGCAGCATCCTGCAATAGTGTTAGCAAAGCTCTGGAGCATGTATGAGGAGGGGAACAAAGGTAGACTTAGAGAAAGTGTTGTCAACACTGAAGAATATTTGAAGATGCGGGATAAAAAGAGGAAGATGGAGAATGAGCTCAGGTTTTTTAAATTAGACTTTGCTAAGATGGTGCTGGCGAAGGAGGAGGCACTTTCCCAGTTGGCAAGTGCAAAATAGGTTCTTACTGAACTGAAAGCAGAGGTGGATAAGACGAGCCTGGATGATCTCGATTAGGGAAATGAATATATTGTTCTAATATTGTTCTTATGAAGGTGAACTAGCTAAATGATGTACTGTGCTTTTTTCAGGTAGCCATCGTAGTGTGATGTTAAAGTATATTTATGTGTCTGATATAAAATTGGCAAACATTTGTTCGATATGAAATATGAATTTGCGTAATACTGTAATTATTAATTATAAACTAATAAACCTGCTAAATGGGTCATGGAACTTTGCAAACGGTTCTAGCAGTAAAAGCGCTTGTGATGGATAGCCCAATGCCATACAGTTTTCTTCATCAAATCATGTGTGATGTAGTTGAATAAAAGCAAATGGTTAACCGAGGCGGAGCGTGTGTGATAGTTACACCTATCACACACGAGGCTATATATAAAACTATGTGGGATGTATATACGAACGAAAACGTTTTCCCTGGAATGACTGTGTGGGATGTGCATACAAACAGAAATGTACTTCTTGGATTGACTGTGTGGGGTGTACATAAGAAGGAAAACGTATTCCTTGGATTGATTGTGTGGAATATACATAACAAACGGAAAAGTTTGTCTGGGACTGACTGTGTGGGATGTACTTACGACTGGAACCGATTGGGCCTGTATAACCGTATTTGATCGCTCACCCGTCGCACACGATCTCATTTTGCCCAGCGTGTGTGCCCGGAGGGCCTATCCCTGACAGTTTCTGGGTTGTGTGGGAATGATCCCCCTATCGCAGTCACTCACTTGGCGACGGTTCAAAATGCCGTCACGTAAAGGGGTTAAAAACCGTTTGTATAACACCTCATTATACCAATGGATCATGCAAAGCAATATGACAATGAACATGTATGTCATGAAAACAGAACGGTGGAAGTTGCATGGCAATATATCTCGGAATGACTATGGAAATGCCATAATAGGTAGGTATGGTGGCTGTTTTAAGGAAGATATAAGGAGGCTTATGTGTATAGAGCGTATCATATCACGGAGTTTGGATGCACCGGCGAAGTTTGCACCAACTCTCGAGGTGAGAAAGGGAAATGCACGGTACTGAAGAGGCTAGCAAATTGAGGAAAGATAAGAGTGCGTATAATCCATGGACTCACATTAGTCATAAAAGAACTCACATACTTTTTGTGAAAGCCAATGGATCCCCCTCCGGCAGAGCTCCGGAACATGCCTACAGATTGGATCTTCACAAAACTAGAACTGTGGCGGCGAAAAAATTCTTCTAAAAACATGGTGTAGGTTTTGGTATTTATAGGAGTTTATGGCTGTGAAACGGACGAAAGACGGTGAAGGTGGGACCCACACAACCCAGGGGCGCGCCAGGTGGCCATGTGGGCCCCCTGTGGCTCCTCTTAACTCCCCCGAAGCTTCCTGGGTCCTTCCTTACTCGACAAAATCGTATTAAATCGGCAAGTTATTTTGACCTTCGTAGATATTGATTTCTTGTAAAAACCAAAAACATGCAGAAAAACGGGAACTGACACTAGGCACTAAAATTAATAGGTTAGTATAAAATGGTATAGAAAGTATACAAAGTGATAATATAATAGCATCCAAAAATAAAAAAATACACTTGAGACGTATCACTCTTTTGTAGCGCCGCACACTCCTCAACAACAACGAGAGCACAATGGTGAGGACTAGAGACCTTCCCTGCAGCAGCGACATAACAACGACCCTCGTTTGCAGCACCACACGCTCGTCTGCTGCAACGAGAGCACAACAGCGCAGACCTTGCAGACCAACACTCTCACCTACAACAGAGAGAGCACCTACCGTGGGCCTTCCAACATTGGCGCCCTCGCTTTGCAGCATGACAACATAGACCAACGAGCTCGCCTACAACAACGACAACACAATAGCCCTCGCTCGTAGCACCACGGGCTCCTCTGCAGCAGCAAGATCACGCTCCTTTGGCTTTGCAGCACCGGAGCACTCGCCTAAGGCAAAAGCACGACGAGGAAGACAACCTCACCTGCGGCAATGCGCGCACCTCTGAAGCAGCAAGAGCACGACGACGTGGGCCTTGCAGCAGCTGATGTCGTGAAGAAGGGCGATCGTCCCTTGCAGATGTGGGGTGTGGGGAAGGGCAACCATGGTGGTGTTGCAAAGATGAAGACACTGGCGCGCTATGCTGTCATGCGAGGGGTGGGCGAGATGAGGGAAGGTGATCAATTTGATGAGTGCTGATCAGATGACAATGAGTGGACGCATCGAACGACTGGTTAGGCGGCTGATCCCTAGCCTGCTGATGCCGTGCGTTCGATGGAAGGAGACGTTCACATCGACTACGAGGGCGTTTGTGACGACTTCATCAATCTCAAGATGACATGTCGGCTCAGTCTCTCTACGGGCTCATAGGGATAGGGTGTGTGTACGTGCGTTCACATGGGCGAGTGTATGTGCGTATGCATAAGCGTCTGCATATATGTACGGTATTGTGTTAAAAATGGTATTTTGTGAACTATGTTTTTTTGGGTTTCGCAAACTATGTTTTTGAAGAGAGAGGCATTTTGGCTGCTAGGCTTAGATGAGCCCGGGAGTGAACAAAAATATTGTTAAAAATACCAAATAATTTTTAAAAATCTAAAAAAATTTGTGGAGAAAGATGACTGAGTGCATGATGTCCGTGACATATTTCAAAGCATTTGGATATCTAAGTAGCTTTCAGCAAAAAAAGGCAAATTTGGGGTCTGTTGAAAAAGTTTACTGTTTGTGCATTTTTTGGACCCGGTTTTGTTATTTACTAAGAGCTATTCAGATGTTCAAATACTTTGAAATTTGGCATGCACCTCATGCACTAAGTCATCTTTCTCCACAAAAATATTCGTATTTTTTTTAGATTTTCTTGTATTATTTTTAAATTTACTGTTCATCAGGTGCAGATGAGCCGGGCCTCAGAATTGGATATTCGGTTTTTTGCAAATTGCAAGTGGCCCATTTAAAGTTGGGCGCTAGATTGGCCTTCTTCAACTAGCCCACAGTCCAGGCGAGACGTGACCACTTGTTATCGTCCCATCGATTCCCCACCAGCCAAGCCCCCCGCTACCTCCGCCGCTTCTCGCCGGCGACATCGGTGAGCGTACGGACCCGCCCGTGGCCCGGAGATACAAATTCCGCCATCCCCGGGGGTCACCTGTCATCACCATCCGAGTTCTGGTGAGCCCGCCGTTGCTCGCCTGCTAGGCTCTACCCGTTTTGTTCTGTCTTACCGGCACTTGTTGGGGGTTCCTCCATTGGTAACACCTCAAGATTTGCTGATATTTTGCGGTTTGCCTGTTCGATTCCAAAAGAAAGGTCTGTTGTTGGTAGCTGCTTGGTAGATGGAGCCATGGAGGCGCTCCTTTGATTCTAGGACCAGTCTCGGAGCCATAATGGGAAGCAAGGCTGTACATATCGCGTCGTGTCAGCGTGTGGTTACCCCATAGAATCATTCGATATGTAGTTGCTTCAATGGCACAACTTCATTGAACTCCCTAGGTTTCTGTGTTGTCTGAATCTAGTTAGGGCAATATGTTGTTTGATGTGGGTTGACGACCTAGTAATCGGTCCTTTTTTTTGTTAGGAAAATAGGAACAAAGTTGTAGCTTTGACTTTGAAGGAAAATCGATTATCATTTCCATACATCAATTTAGTATATCTGTGTGAGCATGTATTAATGTTTCGCTGATATCTTCGTGTAGGCATTTTAGATATGCAGGGTTGTTATTAGTAAGTACTTATGCTACTTATGAGATCCGTGACGCAACTAAGTTGGTGGGCTGGTTCTTGTTTAGCTTGCCTCCTTGCTATTAGTTTGCCAAAGCATATCTTTCTTCGGCTACCACCCAGTTAGCGCCCTCCATTTTTCCGTCAAACCTTTGTTTTTAGCTTCTACTAGGCAACATTTCCTGACATTTATGTGTTGTTCATCCAGTGGTGCCTTAAATTGGTGAAATTGATACACGGCTATTGGAAACTTTATTGTTTAGCTCATCATATTCATGACTCATCAAAAGCGTGAAGCCAGTTCCAGCAATGAAGATTGGGTATCAAAACGCCCAAAAGGTGCTGCCACTTCTACTGAAAAGGATTGTCAAGTAGAGACTGCTAGTTCTCAAGAAATGAATGGTGAAAAGAGAGACACCCCTCAAAAGGGAAGCAACTTGCCGCTAGACCCATGCATCTCGGACGAGAAATCCACAACCATCTCGGAAGTTCCAAGTCAGCAAGAGATGATACTAACTAGTGTTGAAGCCGATGCTGCAGAAGACAAGGGCTGCAGGCATACAATGGAGGATGCCTGGGTGGTGCTTCCTGATGCTAGCATGGGATCTCCTGGAAATTTGAGGTGCCCCTCTTTCTCTTCATATTAATTACTTGCATGCAATGTATGTAGCTAATGTAGGTAGCTTGATGCAGATCTGCACATTTTGCAATATATGATGGGCATGGTGGCCGCTTGGCCGCAGAGTATGCACAGAAGCACTTACACCCGCATGTTATTGCTGCAGGATTACCACGTGAGTTGGTCTGTTCACATTGTCTGCTTCTGTTCAATATTTTCATTAATCATTAGTATGTTATGATGTATTTGTTCTGTCTTCAGTTGCTCGTACTGAGGGGTGCAAGCAGCATCCCGCTTCGTCCCATGAAACTCATCAATTAGTTCATAATCTGCTCATCACTTGCTTAAAATTAACAGTACACTTGTACTATGGTATTGTCCGGTAGCCCGCCCTGCTTGCAATTTTTTTCTTACAGATGGATTTTTTCTTACCTATTTTTTCATTTTTTTAGTGCTACACTCAGATGGTTTCTTTGCATCCTCCTTGGAATGGTGTTTCAGTGACACTTTTCCTAATGTTTTCTTCTGCTTCTTTGTCTATTCAACTACTGTCACATTGGAGTTTTAGTAATTTCTATCCTCATTCTTTTCTTCTCCTTCTATGCCTACTCAACTGTTGTCTCTTTTAGTAAATTTTATCCTCATTTTTTCTTCTGCTTCCATGCCTATTCAACTAACGTCTCCCTGGAATATCTTTGTGTGCAATCAAGGCGAAGCTTTTCATGATAGCTTCCATTTATGATTATGCACTTCGCATCTTCTCCTTTGGCCTGGTCGATGAGGAATTGATATCTATTAGATTACTTGACCATTTATTGCTTCTTGACATCAACTCCTCACTGAGAGTGCTAACTTTTGGACTTTCAGTTTGTACAAAATTAAGTTTATACCTTCTATTTTTTGTTTATTTTGATTAGGAGACCATTTCATGAGTGATTCATGTTCAAATTAACGTGCATGATTCTGATATTCCAGTTGTGTTTATTCTGTTGTTAGCCATTTAACTAATATTGATATATTGTCTTGCAGATGAATGTTAAAGTGGCAAAGAAGGCCATTATTGAAGGTATTTAGTACATGAAATTCTTCTCTTGTCTAGACTCTAGACTATAACAGCGCTAATAATAATAATTAGAAGAGTCCTTCTACTAGTTTCATCGCTGTACTTCACAATTTTCATTATGCATACAATAAAAAAAAGGTTTTTATCTTATTCAAGGATCAAATTGATTCTATATTTCTGCACTAACATGGAAGGCAGCCTTGGCCCTTATGGGCTGTTTGGTTTTCACCTGGGTGCGCCCTGCCAATCGTGGGCAAGCCAATTAATTGACGCAGCATCTGGCCGCCCCGGACTTGCCAACTTTTTGGCGTCAAACTGAACTGGGGGAGCCAGAGTGGGCTGGGCGTACCAAAATATTGGCTCCCATCCAAACGGGAAGCCAGGCTTGGTCAACGACCAATTATTTGGATCGGCAGTTGAGGGCTGCAATCCAAACAGCCCCTTAATCCTTGAGCATGTTACATGCTGGTGAGGTTATCTTAGAATTCTTAAGATATTTCTCAGTTTCTCTAACTGTCATTCTAGAATAAATGTATTGTATGGTAAATGGCAATGGGGATTGCCATCTTGTATGTGATTTTCAGTTTTTGAGTCGACATGATTTTAGTTCCGCTTTACACTAGCATTTTGCCAGTACAGCATATTATTTTTCTTCTGTGCTTCTATGGTGCCTTTTTGCTCTTTGTTTCTTCTTATTGCTCATTCAATGTTCTTCCATTTTAAGTTTGTTTGTTATTTTTATACCACTGATTTATCTTGACCTAATGCTTATTTTTTGTAGGTTTCCGTAAAGCTGATGAATCACTACTGCAAGAAAGTGCTAAAGGTAAGAAATTATGGTCTCAACTTTCATCATTTGTTCCTCTGCAATTTCCAGTGTTTGTGACGCCAGTTTGCCCAGGCACTCTTTTTCTGAATGGCTGGTTAGACCTATGTCCCTTATTGGGACATTATCTAGCAGGGCTAGTGTACTGATATACTTATTACTGGTTTGACTAACTTATAAAATGATGTAGAGGGTATCCTACGTACAGTAGATCTTTCCTTGGCTCATAAGCCACCTCCTTGTGGTAAAAAACTGAAGCTGATGGTGCTTCGTGTGTGTCTAGGCAAGGAAGGGTGCTATAAACTTCTATAGTATTCCACTAGCGGACCAGTTGAGCTGGGCCAGCTTTGCAGCCAATCTCCACTATTATCTTTCTTCCTTTTACCTATATCTCTTTCTTCTCCCTTGCAATTGGTGGTTTTCTAGGTAGTGCCTATGTGCGTCTAGATGGTCACCCATCACCCCGCCTAAGAGCTAGCACTTTTTCTGAACCTTGGCTGGTGCTTTGAGCTAAAGATAGGTAAATCAACACAATGACATAGGGTGAGCCTCGGTTCTTACAGTGACTAGGATAACCTCTTAGTTATGATGGCAAATTGACAATAGTAGACATTTTGTTGTACCAAGTATGCAGGGCCTAGAAAGATGGCAGTGTCGAAAAACTATTATTTAAGTTTATTTCTTTCTTATCGGTTGCTTCTCTCATGATATTAATAGTACTCACGTGTCTTGTCTATAGGAAACTGGCAAGATGGCGCAACAGCTGTATGTGTTTGGGTCTTGGGACAGACGGTAAGTTTACAGTACCAGGGTTTTTCTTCATTATGCACAACCCTTTTTGCACCGTCATACTCTGGAATTCGTTTTGGTTATCCAGTTTGGAGTTTGTATGGAATCAGGGTCTATGAGATTATTTGGTCCTTTATTAAATATATACTTCCATTCACCTAGTAGGAGATACTGTTTCATCAGTGTGCCCATGATTAATTATTTTTATATCACATGCCTACCTTCAAGGCAGCATAACTCTGGCATAATCGACTGTGACTAATCTACCAACAACATAATTAACTCGTTGGTTTCTCTTCTCATGCGCAACAAACTCTAATTATGTGGTGTTATCTTTTTGGTACGGAATGCTCGTGCTTGATTTGAGATGCATAATTTGTTCATTTTGCAAATTTTTACGTGTGAAATCTCAATCCTTAATTTTACACTCCCTCCGTTCCAAAATATAAGGTGTACTAGGTTTTTCAAAAGTCAAACATGTGCATGTTTGACCAAGTTTTGAGAAAAGAATACCAATATCTACAGTACCAAATTTGTATCATTATATCCATCACGAAAAGTATTTTCATATTTTATTTTGTATTGTAAATGTTGATATTTTATTCTATAATCTTGGTCAAACATACACAAGTTTCACTTGCACGAATATCGATACACCTTATATTCTGGAATGGAGGGAGTAGTATTTAATCGTTGCAATCTATTTGCATAAGCGGTTCTTTGTTGACATGTTCCAGGTTTTAGTTGCGAATGCTGGGGATGCTAAAGCAGTATTAGCTCGTTCTACTTCAACTGATGGTGAAGGTGCGGTGGCTGACACCAAAAGTCCACTGAAAGCTATTGTTTTGACAAGAGAACACAAAGCCATCTTTCCACAAGAACGCTCGAGAATCCAGAAGGTGAATAGCTTTATGGTTCCAACATTAATTCAGTTCTCCCTCATAAATTATGTTTTTCTTCGTTTTGTATGTTCCAAATGAAACAGCTCCCTGCTTGGTCTATAGTTGCCAATGCAAGGATGTTGTATCATTTTTCTTTTGGCACCATAAGTTGTCAAATCAGATCTGATTATGGCAATTATACCAAATTGAAGCTTGATATTATTCTAGTTTGTTCGCATGACTTTCTCGAGCATTAGAATATTAGCATTTTGGTTGTGCATCCAACCTATGCCTAGTTGCAACAACAACAACAACAACAACAACCACCTTTAGTCCCAAACAAGTTGGGGTAGGCTAGAGGTGAAACCCATAAGATCTCGCGACCAACTCATGGCTCTGGCACATGGATAGCAAGCTTCCACGCACCCCTGTCCATAGCTAGTTCTTTGGTGATACTCCAATCCTTCAGGTCTCTCTTAACGGATTCCTCCCATGTCAAATTCGGTCTACCCCGACCTCTCTTGACATTCTCCGCACGCTTTAGCCATCCGCTATGCACTGGAGCTTCTGGGGGCCTGCGCTGAATATGCCCAAACCATCTCAGACGATGTTGAACAAGCTTCTCTTCAATTGGTGCTACCCCAACTCTATCTCGTATATCATCATTTCGGACTCTATCCTTCCTCGTGTGGCCACACATCCATCTCAACATACGCATCTCCGCCACACCTAACTGTTGAACCTATGCCTAGTTGCCTTGCCCTGATTGCTACCAATTGTTAGCGATAGGAATTAGCTGATTTGTGATAAGAAGTACAAATTTGTTCTCCTGTAGTCCATTTGCTCCTCTATTGATTTTCTTCTGTGGTCTCATTTGCTCCTGATTTTACCACTGCTCTCCGAATGCCGTATTTGATGAGGTTACCATTGCATATTAAATGTTCATTTTGATGTGTCTTAGCTCACGGTTAATTTAACCTTGTTCTTGTACAAAGGCTGGAGGTTCTGTTGGTCCCAATGGAAGACTACAAGGGCGCATTGAAGTATCTAGAGCTCTTGGAGATCGTCACTTTAAGAAGGTTTACTGATGCAAATTTATTTGCTGATATTTTTTATTCTGGTGTTCCATTTGTGTATATGGAAAATATATACTGTTGGAGTATACCACTTTCCTCCTTTTTCTTAAGCTATAGGAATTAGACCCTCAATTCTCATGCCCATCTACCAAATAGATGACATTTCTTAGTATAAGTTATTCATTACTCAATGGAACTCCTTTGTGAGTTCCAGGAGCATAGGGTCACTGATAATGACCACAGAGATGTATCTGTTTGCTTAGAAATAATTATGCTTACAGTTATGCGCACTTTTATGTTTATTCTAGACCAAGTAGTTTTTTTTTCTTTGGCAGAAAGATCAAGTAGTGAAGTTTTTTATTTCTGGGATGCTAGTAAACCCTAGTATCAAACTATCAGTTATATTTTCTCACTTGGCCATCCGTTTGCAAGAATGCAATAATGGAGGTACCCATGGGAGAGTTCATGAAAACACAGATCTCTTGTATAGAGTTCACATCCATTGGGTACAACTTTGGACTTGCATTTCTAATTTATGTCAGTCGCTAGTTCTTACATTATGTTGCTCACATCCAAATCTGTTGAAGACTAACACTCTGCATTTGTATGAGGTGCCCACATTACAGAGATAATTTTACAACATTTGCTAAAGGTTCTATCTATGTTTTGCGAAGACATAGACTATCTTGTTTTTGCACATGAAGCTGTGTCTAGCCAAAATACCCAATATTTTTTATTCATCACCACATCTATCGGAAAAGAACAAAAACGTGTTCCATTGCATGCTTAATCCAAGCTCCTTAAGCACGCTTTCTGAAAGCTAGTTATGTTAACAATGCTGTCTATAAATGGAGCATCAACATATATCAATCAACTATCGTGCAGGTGGGGTTGATTGCAACACCAGATGTCCATTCTTTTGAACTAACAGTGAAGGACCATTTCATCATTCTTGGGTGTGATGGCTTGTGGGGAGTATGTTTATTTCCCGTTTCTTTGCTATATTAGTTTTTGCTTCATTTGGATTTCTTCAATCATATTTGTGGTAAGTCTTAACTTTCTATGTGAACCCAGGTGTTTGGGCCAAGTGACGCTGTTGAATTTGTCCAGAAGCAATTGAAGGTGTTATTTCTTCAAACTAATCTCTATAACTCTAAATACATTTGTTTCTTGTACCCACTATTTTCTGCTAGTTATATCTTCTGAGGTAAAAGTGATTAGGTTTTGATCGGACGATGCCGAAATTAAATCGTAAGACTATTTTGTAGTAAAACTCGTGTTACTCATTCTCTCATGGATGAGATTACCTGTGTATATATGGTAGAGCTCCATGATCTCATGATGTAGCCATGATCTGGGGGAGCTCTTGGGCCAAACGTTGCAAGTGGCCAGGCGCAGGCGCCCAGCGCAGCATTAATAACTAGGGTTTTGGAAGGGAGAATTTCTTGGGAAAAGATGTTATAATTTAAACTTGTACTATTAGTTTACAGAGGGAGTACTTTGTATTATTATTATGTAAGACACACATGACTAACCCAGTTCTTGTGTGAATTCAAACTCTGAGACTAACACACATGACTAACCTTTGTTAACACGACTCTTTGCTAAATAGGAGACGTCCTCAGCCACGCTCGCAGTGCGGCGCCTGGTGAAGGAGGCTGTCCGCGAGAGGAGGTGCAAGGATAACTGCACTGCTGTTCTGATCGTCTTCAAGCACTAGAATTGTTTTGGATGTTGCAACAACCATTTTCACCGAACCGAACCCGAGAAGAGAAATTTGGTAGCAAATATTTCCGTGCTCTGACAAACGAATGGGCTTGTCCATGAGACCACTGTTGGTGCACTATCTGTACTTCATTTGGACATTTGTTTTGCTTTTTCAAACGATTCTTGTAGTAAAAGCCCCTCTAAACTGTTCTAAAGAAAGGTTACTTGGCCGGTCTCGTGTGATCCAAGTCTCTTTTTCAGCTATTTACATGGTCTGACCTGCTTCTTTATTTTATTTTTTCCATCGAGAAGACTAGATCTTCAACCAATGCATATAGGAGTAAGTGAATCTTGGATTCTGATCCAATTGTCAGTACGTATAACTTAATCCTTGATTCATGTGCTGAGAATCGATCCAAGGTCCGCATAATGATTTTATGGGGAAATGTGGCATCTACAAATCGCGTGTTCCCCCTTTGGAGGATTAGGCATCTTCGATGTCGGCCCAGTAAATTTCCCACGTCCGTCTGTGGACACGGGAACTAGCCTGCGGACACAGATGTGGGAGGTGGCCATCCAATGCTGCCATTCAAATAGATGTGGGAGGTGGCCATCCAATGCTGCCATTCAAATAGCCGCATACATAGAGTACAGAAGTTCAAATAGCCCATGCAGCACTATTCAAATTTTAAAAAATTCAAATATTACATCCCAACATTGTTGACCCCTTTAATCGCTCATAGATGCTCAATCAGATTTTTTTCTTCAGTTGTTCGCGAGTTGCTCGATATCGCATTTATTAATGCATTTGAATAAGTTCTTCAAATGGCCAGATTGTGGTCTGGAAGTTCGATAGGATCACCTATGTTCTCAAATTGTAGGGCCGCGACAAGTTCCTCACTCTCATCCTCGACGATCATGTTGTGCATGATCACACATGTCATAACCTCTCGCACTGGCGGAGCTACTTGTATTGCTGCAGGGGCCATGGCCCCCCAGCCTATGGATTTTTATGAAGAAACTCATTTTTGGGTGCTACAAATTGAGAGAAATACATTTTTTGGCCCCTCCAGAAAATTATATTTCACCATTTGCCCCCTCAACCATTCCTCACTAGCTCCACCACTGACCTCTCGCAAGGTCTTTGGATCCCACTGTTTAGCAAATCCATGAACAACTGGAAACAGACCTACGAAACTCCAAATGCCCTCTTGACATCCTTTCTAGTTGCTTCTTGTTTTTGGCGAAGTGAGACTTTTTCTGGTCAACTGGGTTAGAGATGATGTTGAAAAAGGTAGCCCACGGAGGATAGATACTGTCAACCACGTCAATCAGATAGTAGCTTCAGTGACAGTATAGTGGCAAGAAGGAGCCTTCCCTTCAGTCGGCCTCACAAACAATGGTGATCGATGCAGCACATTGATGTCATTATGAGACTCGGGCATGCCAAAGAAAGTGTGCCAAATCCAAAGATCATGTGATACAACTGCTTTAAGAATGATGGTGAGCTTCTTAA
The DNA here is from genome assembly GCA_963921465.1 of Triticum timopheevii. Lineage (NCBI taxonomy): Eukaryota > Viridiplantae > Streptophyta > Magnoliopsida > Poales > Poaceae > Triticum > Triticum timopheevii. Next base: position 312,591,502 of record OY997270.1, on the reverse strand, counting down.
CATGGCCCTGATTGCCCTTGTAAAGCCTTCGAGCAGTTCTTCCATTTGCAATGCATGCAGTCAAGAGATCCAAGCAATCCTGGCCACCCTCTTGCTTTCGAGATTGGCAAGAGCCTCTTGGTGTCTGCCACAGTTGGTCCTCTCAGGTACCGAGGTCCAAACACCTCGACCATGGCAACTGCAAACCTGGCCATGGCATCTCTACATGTGCTCTCAGAAATTTGTAGGTACTCGTCCCATGACTCAGCGGCCGTGCCATATGCAAGCATCCGGAGTGCGGCCATGCACTTCTGGTAGTCAGAGAACCCAATCATTCTCATGACGTCCTTCTTCAAGATGAAGTAGTCATCATAGGACCATACACGATTGTACAAACGATCAAAGACAGTCTCGCCGCACCAGAAAACGCCGACGAAAATGGTTATCGAAGAGTGCATCTGGGGCAAAGTAGTCGTCCATCAGTATCAAATGTCCACACGCCCTGTTGCGGTTGAGCACTCGATGACCCTTGATCGATCCCTTGAAATTTAGAACATGCTCCTCCGCACGCTCCGCGTCTTCAAGGACCATCTGCATCATCGCCGTCTCATCCGTACAGTCCTCCTCGTCAGACGAGCCATCAGACGACTCAACATAGTGCTCGTATATATACTCCAAATCAGAATACATTACGTGAGAGAAGAAGGGCCAATTTTTTAGCTCCAACAATTCATCGAAAATTTGTCAGGAATGGTTAGTATAGCAGTAGCAGATGGTACCTGACGGGGCGGCCGGAGGAGAGGGGTTGAACGAGGACGGAGGAGAAGCAGGGTAGAGCCTGGCTGGAACGCTGGAGGTGACAGAGACGTAAAGGTCCGGCAGGGGTGTGGCGTGGCGGCCGGGGTGGTGGAGCGGCGGCAAAGGCAAGAGAGAAAGAAGGAAGGAGAGAAAATGGGGAGGAGGGAGGTGCGGGGTCTGGGAAGGGTTTTGGGTGGGACAGGGGTGTCAGAGGCTTACGTGGCTACTGTCCGGACTCCCGCAAAGTCCCCACACGTTTGTCTCGGGTTTGCCAAAAAAATTACGTCCAGACTGCTCGGCGAGCCGATACATGCCTGCGTTGGATGGCAAACGCCCGGACAGTTGCAGGCGGTTTAAGAGCAACTCCAACGTGCTGACCCATTTCGTCCGCGCGCGTCCATTTGGGTTGCGGACAGAAAAGTCGGCCCAACGCGCCGACCCAAACGGACACGCATCCGCTTTTCGTCTGCCTGCCGACCCATTCCAGGCCCAATTTTGAGCCTGATTTGCGTCGGCGCGGACATGAGACGGCTGCGTGCCAAGTACCCTCCTGGCCCGCTAGTCGGTGGCACATTGGCCATCCTCTCCCACCCCTTGACAGCAAACCCTCACCCGCACCCGGCCCCTCCCCGTTGCCGCCGCCCATTTTCGGTGCCTCTGCCAAGTAGCCGATGCCGACACACCTCCCCCCAATGACTCCACCTCCCACGTCGTTGGGGCACCGAAGCTTCCCCACCCTACCCCCACCCCCCCCCCCCGACGCCGCCGTGAGCAGGAAGCCGCTTCCCCGCCCCGGCCAGCTCCTTCGTCTGACAACTCCTGCTGTCCTGACGTCAGCACGCTTGTCGAACGCCACCAAGCCAGCCGCCAGGTCCAAGGGAGGCGCGCGTCTCTTCGCCGGCCAGCTTCTTTGTCGATGCCCGCAAGCTGTTCGACAGTTTGCCAAGGTACAAAATGGACTCCGCTGACGAGTTCTTCTTCCACAATTTCTTTTGCGAGTCCGATGATTCCTCGTCTGATGATGATGAGGAGATCTTGGCTGCCGTGTTGGTCCATGACCACTTTAATAGGCAGTGGCCGTTGTCCCGTGGCTCAATCCCGGGGCACCTTTGGCGTTGAATCGCAACCGAGAGGGCGGCTGAGGGAGTCCTGGATTAGGGGGTCCTCGGACAGCCGGACTATATACTTTGGCCGGACTGTTGGACTGTGAAGGTATAAGATTGAAGACTTTGTCCCGTGTCTGGGTGGGACTCTCCTTTGCGTGGAAGGCAAGCTTGGCAATTCGGATATGTAGATCTCCTTCTCTGTAACCGACTCTGTGTAACCCTAGCCCCCTCCGGTGTCTATATAAACCGGAGGGTTTAGTCCGTAGGACCAACGACAATCATAATCATAGGCTAGCTTCTAGGGTTTCACCTCTACGATCTCGTGGTAGATCAACTCTTGTAATACTCATATCATCAAGATCAATCAAGCAGGAAGTAGGGTATTGCCTCCATCGAGAGGGCCCAAACCTGGGTAAACATCGTGTCCCCCGCCTCCTGTTACCATTAGCCTTAGACGCACAGTTCGGGACCCCCTACACGAGATCCGCCGGTTTTGACACCGACATTGGTGCTTTCATTGAGAGTTCCACTGTGTCGTTACGATAAAGCTTGATGGCTCCTTCAATCATCTACAACGATACGATCCAGGGTGAGGTTTTCCTCCCCGGACAGATCTTCGTATTCGGCGGCTTCGCACTCGGGCCAACTCGCTTGGCCATCTGGAGCAGATTGATAGCTACGCCCCTGGCCATCAGGTCAGGTTTGGAAGCCTGAACTACACCACCGACATCCGCAGAGATTTGGTCTTCGACGGATTCGATCCCATGGCAGGTGCGCCGAACAGTCACGATGAGCATGACTTAGACCTGCCATCGGATGGTGTTCAGGAGATCACACCTGCGGCTGCCCCGACTTTTAATCCGGAGCAAATCGTGCCATCCGAGGATGGGTGGATGGACCCCGCCACAGAGGCTGCACACTCATCAGCGCTAGAGCCGAACACAGACTTCACCTCCAAAGAGATCTGTGTCATCGGACCCTAGGACTTGTCTCCGGTCATAGGTTCTGAACCACGCGCATCCGTGCCTATCGAAACTGATTGGGCACCAATCATGGAGTTTTCCTCCGCGGATATCTTTCAGCACTCACCCTTGGGCGACGTGCTAAATTTACTGAAATCTCTCTCCCTATCAGGAGACTCTTGGCCGAACTATGTCCGGCTTGAGTGGGAAGCGGATGATGAAGAAATTCGTTTCCCACCCATCACCCACTTGGTAGCCACTATCGATGACTTAACCAACATGCTTGATTTTGACTCCGAAGACATCGACGGTATGGATGACGATGCTAGAGAGGAACAGGAACCACATATATATATATATATATATATATATATATATATATATATATATATATATATATATATATATATATATATATATATATGGTGGACAACCCCAAAGAAAGCGATGGCGATGAGGCAACAGAGGATAATCCCCTTGAGAAGCAATCTAAGCACCAGCGTCATCGGCGCCGCTCTAAGCCTCGTCATAGAAAAAATAGCGATACCGGTACAAGAGACAATAATGCTCCGAATAATGCCGAAGACGAAAACAATCCCGCCCAGCCAGGCTTTGAGCAGGCCGAGCGGGAGGATGGGCAAGCTAGCCCTAAGGAACAGGCAACGGATGGAGAATCAGAGGACGACAACTACATGCCCCTCTCCGAAGACGAAGTGAGCCTTGACGACGAAGAATTCATCGTGCCTGAGGATCCCGTCGAGAAGGAGCGCTTCAAGCGCCGGCTTATAGCCACTGCAAAAAGTCTGAAGAAAAAGCAGCAGCAGCTTCAAGCTGATCAAGATCTGCTAACTGATAGATGGACTGAGGTCCTGGCAGCCGAGGAATACGGACTCGAGCGCCCAACCAAAAGTTACCCAAAGCGCAGGTTGCTACCTCAACTCGAGGAGGAGGCATTAAAGCCCACACTACCAACGCAGGATGCGGCTGACCGGCCACCTCGTGGCCAAGACAAAGCGGCGTATCAGCCCGAACACCAGCTCGCACCCCGTCGCCAATCAAGCAAAAACACGAAGGCCCGGGGCTACACGCATGACCTGCGAGATAAATTGGAAAACAAAGCAGGTCAATCAAGATCGATCTACGGATCATGGGGGCGCGCCCCAATGCACGAAGATGACCGTCATGCCGGATATACTAAAAACAAATCCGGCCGGGCCGAATACAGCAGACCAGACTCATTTGAACTGCGTCGTGATGTAGCCCGGCATAGAGGCGCCGCACACCCCCTATGCTTCACTGATGAAGTAATGGATCATGAATTCCCAGAAGGGTTTAAACCCGTGAATATTGAATCATATGATGGTACAACAGACCCTGCGGTATGGATTGAAGATTTCTTTCTCCACATTCACATGGCCCGTGGGGACGATCTACACGCCATCAAATACCTCCCACTAAAACTCAAGGGACCGGCCCGACATTGGCTGAATAGTTTGCCGGCAAACTCCATTGGAAGTTGGGAGAACCTGGCAGACGCATTCCTAGATAACTTCCAGGGCACTTACGTGTGGCTACCGGATGCTGATGATTTAAGTCACATAACCCAACAGCCCGGAGAGTCAACCAGGAAATTCTGGACTTGGTTCCTAACTAAAAAGAACCAAATTGTCGACTGTCCGAATGCCAAAGCCCTGGCGGCCTTTAAGCATAACATCCGTGACGAGTGGCTTGCCCGACATCTTGGCCAAGAAAAACCGAAGTCCATGGCAGCCCTCACGACACTCATGACCCGCTTTTGTGTGGGTGAGGATAGCTGGTTGGCTCGTAGCAACAGAACAGCAAGCAATCCTGGCACATCAAAGGCTAGAGATAGCAACGACAAGCCCCGACGCAACAAACACAAGCATCGCAATAACGGCGATAATGCCGAAGACACGGCCGTCAATGCCGGATTCGATGGCTCTAAGTCCGGTCAGCGGAAAAAGCCATTCAAAAAGAACAATTTGGGCCCGTCCAGTCTGGACCGCATACTCGACCGTCCATGCCAAATTCATGGCACCCCAGGAACACCAGCCAATCATACCAACAGAGAATGCTGGGTCTTCAAACAAGCCAGCAGGCCAGGTGCCGAAAACAAGGATAAGGGGTCTCAAAGCAACAATGATGACGAGGAGCCCCGATCACCGAATACAGGAGGGCAAAAGAAATTCCCCCCGCAAATCAAAACGGTGAACATGATAAACGCCACCCACATTCCCAAGCTGGAACGGATGTGCACTCTTAGGGATGTCGACTTAACGGAACCAGTCAGCCCACAATATAAGCTATGGCTGATCACCTTCGACCGCACGGATCGTCCGGTTAATACCAATCAGGGCAATTCAGCCGCACTAGTCCTCGACCCAATAATTGACGGGTTCCACCTCACACGAGTCCTTATGGACGGAGGCAGCAGTCTAAACCTGCTGTATCAGGACACAGTGCACAAGATGGGTATTGATCTTTCGATAATCGAGCCCACTCAAACCACCTTTAAAGGTATTATACCAGGTGTGGAGGCCCGTTGTACAGGCTTCATCGCTCTCGAGGTAGTATTTGGATCACCGGACAATTACCGTATCGAAGACTTGATCGTGGACATCGTCCCCTTTCGCAGTGATTATCAGGCACTGCACGGATGAACCGCGTTCGCTCGATTCAATGCGGTGCCACATTATGCCTACCGTAATCTCAAGATGCCCGGTCTGCGCGGCGTCATCATAGTTAATGGCAAGGCCGAACTCCCCCTCGGTGCCGAAGGGTATACCGCCGCTTTAACAGCAGAAGCAACGAGTGGCATCTTTCTATCAAACCTCGAGTCGACGGCCAAGCTCCTGGACACCGCCAAAGGAGTCCGAACTACTCCGCGGCAGGATAGCCCGGCTCATCCGAAGCTCAATTAAAACACTCCGGCAAAAGCTAGGACAGGCCACACACTACGGCTCAACCGCTCTGTGGCACACAAACATTTCTTGCATTTTCTTTGCAGGTTCACCTTTGCGTAGGCCAGGACTGGCGACATGGAAACAACTCGAACGCGCAAGGGAATCCTTAGATATTCCCCTCGATGACCATCCGACTACACTCCAGATCCGCACACAGCTTCCTCCCGCCTGGTCTCAGCAGGTTCCGCAGTCATATTTCTTTTTATCACATTACCTGTACTCATACGCATCGACGTACTATTCAAATACAACATGTGGCTTTATATGACGCTTATCTGCTGTTATTTCTTATTGAAACTCTTTTGTCAAATGGCATCTGTACACCGCGATATGCCTTAATATGCCAGGGGCTTCATTGTACCCATAATACGGCAATAAAGTCCGAACACCTTCATGGTCGTTCAGCACCCTGAACTTATAGCATTATATGCATCAGCTCCGAATCATGTCTTGGGTCAATAGTTGGGTTTGCCCGGCTCCCATGTTTTGCTGCCTTATGTTCCGCTATATCGGCTAAGGCGGCACAAGGAGAACTACTGCAATTGTGTCCCGGTTCTTCCGGACGAGCGCCTCACTAGAGAAAGCTAAAAACTGACTGTCATGATACGGCGAGAGCTGGTCAGCTGTTCGAGAGGTTGTAAAATCTTTAAGGATTTCTTCCGCATTATGCGATAACTAATGCAGTGTGCGATGGATTGTCTTTTCTTCCGATCAGGTGCTTATAGAGCCGCATGTGCGGTCTTCTGAACACCAGGGGCTGCGCCTACCTTCCTTTTGTCAAGCTCCTATGGCTAAGTGAGAGTGATAAAGCCTTATAGTCTGATTGCCTGGTTCGTTGCGCTGAACACCTCCTTCAAGGACCCAAAACTGGGATAAAGAGTGCTCAGGTTTATCTTGAACACCCCCGTACTTCCTATGTGGGGACAGAAGCCGACGATTGGCCAACTCTCAGCATTAATATATAAAATAGCCGCGCAGGAGGATTTTTTTTCAAATAACAGGCAATCAATAATAGAAACGACCTTGTTTAACATTACAAAGGACAACATGACTGTATTCATGGAAATATAATGTCCTTGGTACAATGCTCCACCGCAAGGCGGGATCCTTTCAGGACACTATCATAATATAACTCAGGCTTGCGGTGCTCCTTCCCCTTCGGCGGTCCCTCGGTCATCAGCTTTTCAGCATCCATCTTCCCCCAGTGCACCTTTGCACGGGCGAAGGCCATTCACGCACCCTCCATACAGGCCGACCGCTTGATGACGTCAAGTCGAGGGCAGACACTCACAAGCCGCTTCACGAGCCCGAAGTAGCTGCTGGGAATCGGCTCGGTGGGCCATAGCCGGATAATTAAATCCTTCATGGCTAGCTCATCCGCCTTATGCAGTTCAATCAGCTGTTTCAGTTAATCGACAAAAGGCACCGGATAATTCGGTGCCAGATACTGCGACCAGAAGAGCTTATCCGCAGTGTTCATTTCTTCGTCTCGATAGAATTGGGCGGCATCAGATATGCTGCGTGGCAGCTCCGCAAATACCCCTGGAGAAATCCGAACTCAAAATTAGAAACATGATTTTCTCCTCAAATACTTGCTTTACAAGGAAAAAGCCTTACCCGTTGCGATCTTCCTTGCCTCTTGGATCTCCTACAAGGCGCCTTGGGTTTCCCCTCGGACATCACGTGCGGCCTGATGAGCCTTGGTGAGTTCGGATTCTTTCTCCGTTAAACTCTGCTTCAAGGTCTCGCATTTCTTCACGGCCTCTTGAAGCTCTTGCTCAGCTTCAATAACCCTGGCCTCGTGCTTCTCACGAAGAGCCTGCTCTGCGGCTACCTTTTTCTTGGCCTCGGGCACAGCCTTATTAAGAGCCTCCACTTCGGTCATCGCCCCTAGAGCAAATCATGAAACATATTTTTATCATACTAAATATTTTTTCGCACTGAACGCGAGCAAGGTTTGTGCATACCTTGTTTATCCTCCAACTGCCTTTTCAACTGGCCAAGTTCTTCTTTGGCCCGCTCCAGACTTTGATTCAGTCTGGAGACTTTCGCAGTATGAGAGGCGGCAGTCGCTACAGACGCCTGCTTATAAAACAAGAGAGATAGATGCCATCAAGTGAGTCTCCTGCAAACATAAATTTGATCCTCTGTCCGGTTCTTTCTTTCACCGAACAGTGTATCAGGGGCTAATATCTATACTATGACACTCTTCGAAACCTCATAAAACATACCTCCAAGCCTCTTATAAGGCCGATGCAGGCTTCATTCAGTCCACTCTCAGCGGACTAAATCTTCTCAATCACCGTACCCATAAGGGCACGGTGTTCTTCAATGATGGAGGCGCTCTTCAGCGCCGCCAGTAAAGTATCCGACACCTCTGGTTAGATAGAGGTTGCCAACGGAACAGGCGCACCCCCTCCAGTCGAGGGATGCTGCCTGCCTGATTCTAGAGCCGTACTGGTCTCCGGAATTGTGTCCCCCGGCGGCAAAATTCGAGATAGCCCCCGCCGTCAACGTCCATGGGAGCCATTTCTCCCATCCGTCCGGCCCCGGAAGTTTGACCTTCTGGTACCGCCTTGACGATCTTTTCCCCCCTTCTTGGCCTGGGTCCCTCTGTGATGATACCTCAGTGTCGTTCACATGTTTTGGGGAAGGGGCCTTCGGAGGCGTCTCGCTGCCATAGCATCCGAACCCAATAAATTCTCTGATGAGGATCGTTCGGTGCAGGACCTCGTCGGACTGCAAAAAAGTATGGCTCAATGATTAAAATGCCATGCCATAGTGAGTCCGGATGCGTAAATGTGTTCGGATTTTATATACTCACGAGTTCACCAGGGGCTGGGCCCTGGGATCCCACTCCGGGCTGCTGTCGGCGGTGGCGGTGGACTCCTCTGGAAGAGGAGTTTTTCCCTCTTAGGCGACTCGGCCTCCAAGGATGTGGAGGCCGTCCTTTTCTTTCTTCCCCCCGCTGGGGATTCGTCTTCCTCCTCCTATTCGTCCTCTTCGGAGGAAGAACATGCATTGGAGTCTTCGGATATTGTGTCCGAGGCGCCATGGCGACGGAGGCCGCCCCTGGTCTTTTTGGCCTCCTTCTCGGCCTTCTTCTTCGGTGCCTTGTAAGGCGCCGGGACCAGCATCTTCGTCAGAAGTGGGCCGACCGGTTCTTCTGGCAGTGGGGCCGGACAGTAGATCCGCCCCGCCTTCTTCGTCCAGCCTTAGGAGAGTTGTGGAAAACACATTAAGCATTTCCCTTGGGTTATGCGAATAAAACATATAATGGCTTACCGAACTTGCAGGGCGGGACAATTGGTACCCGTGGTCCTCGGCTGAGTCCGGCCATGATTTGCCGGACTTGAAAAGCACCTTCCAGATGTCTTTGTTCGATGAGCCAAAGAGCTCTTGCAGGGTCTGGTGCTTGGCCGGGTCAAATTCCCATAAATTGCAAGCCCGGTGTTGACAAGGAAGGATCCGGCGAACTAACATCACCTAGACTACATTGACAAGTTTGATATTCTTGTCTTCCATATCCTTGACGTGCTTCTGGAGCGCCGACAACTCGTCGGGCGAAGACCAGTTCATGCCCTTCTTGGGCCAGGACGTAAGCCGCAGGGGGGCTCCTGATCGGAATTCGGGAGCAGCAGCCCATTCCGTGCCGCGCGGCTCAGTGATGTAAAACCACTGCTGCTGCCACTCTTTAACGGAATTATTGAAAGTACCTGTTGGCCATGTGACATTGGGCATCTTACTCACCATGGCGCCTCCGCACTCGGCGTGCTCGCCGCTCGCTAACTTGGCTTCACATTAAATATCTTCAGCCATAAGCCGAAGTGTGGTGAGATGCGGAGAAAGGCCTTGCACACGAGGATGAATGTCGAGATGTTGAGGAAGGAATTGGGGGATAGATCATGAAAATCGATCCCGTAATAATACATGATGCCGCGAACGAATGGTTGAGGGGAAACCCTAGCCCGCGGACAAAATGAGGGAGGAATACAACCCTCTCGTGGGGTTCCGAAGTAGGGATGATATGTCCCGCCATCGGAAGACGGTGGCTGATTTTCTTGGCTAGATACCTGGCCTCCCGAAGCTTTTTGATATCCTTCTCCCGGACGATAGAGTCCATCCACTTGCCTCCTGCTCCGGATCTGGACATTTTCGGAAGGCCTTCATGGGCAGAGAAGACGAATGCTTGGGCGCTGGGGCTCGAGCGAGGGGGAATGGATGAGCAGAGGAAGAAGAAGGTGTGGGTGAAAAAGGGGAGTCCTTATCTCCTTATAAAGGCAGTAGGGATCCTGCGCCTCCCCACTTGCCCGGTAAACTCGCTTATTCCCCAAGCGCCGCGTTGATGGCGCGGTTGGGTTACCCACACCCGTATTGATGAGAATCCCGAGATAGGGGGACACGATCTCTGCTTCGACAAGACGTGCCAATAAAACCGCCTCGCAATATGCGCAGTAGCAAGTTGGGAAAGAACGGTTCGTATAATGACCAGGCCGTAGCGTGATGTCACGCTACGAAAAATTGTCAGCAGATTAGATTTCTGGAATATTGTGCTCTCTATGGTGGTATGTGAAAATTATTTTGCAAGGCCGGACACGATCCTCATATTCAAGATCTTCTATGGAGTATTCGGAGAAGGAACCCACCTTGCAATGCCGAAGACAATCTGCACGCCGGACTCATCGTCATTGAAGCCTGGTTCAGGGGCTACTGAGGGAGTCCTGGATTAGGGGGTCCTCGGACAGCCGGACTATATACTTTGACCGGACTGTTGGACTGTGAAGATACAAGATTGAAGACTTTGTCCCGTGTCCGGGTGGGACTCTCCTTTGCGTGGAAGGCAAGCTTGGCAATTCGGATATGTAGATCTCCTTCTCTGTAACCGACTCTGTGTAACCCTAGGCCCCTCCAGTGTCTATATAAACTGAAGGGTTTAGTCCGTAGGACCAACGACAATCATAATCATAGGCTAGCTTCTAGGGTTTAGCCTCTACGATCTCGTGGTAGATCAACTCTTGTAATACTCATATCATCAAGATCAATCAAGAGGAAGTAGGGTATTACCTCCATCGAGAGGGCCTGAACCTGGGTAAACATTGTGTCCCCCGCCTCCTGTTACCATTAGCCTTAGACGCACAGTTTGGGACCCCCTACCCGAGATCCGCTGGTTTTGACACCGACAGCGGCCATTTCCTTCTTTGGAAGGACTACTTTGACACAACCAACCTGATGTTCAAACATCAGAAATTCCTGCGGCATTTCTGTATGGGTAGGCATCTTTTCAACTGTATTAGAGAGGGGGTGGTCAGATATAATTATTTCGAGTGCAAAGAGAATGCCCTTGGAAAGATTGGCTTCTCATCTTATCAGAATTGCACTACAGCCATCCGAATGCTTGCATACGATGTACCCAGTGATCTCATTGATGAGTACGTCCGTATGAGCAAGTCTACATGCCTAGATATATAGGTTTAGCAAGAATGTGATTGTTGTGTTTGGCCCTGAGTACTTGAGAGAGCCGACTGCTCAAGATACAATCTGCTTGTTGGCGATGAATGCCAACAGGGGCTTCCCAGGGATGCTTGGCAGCATAGACTGCATGCACTGGGAGTGGAAGAACTGCCCTTCTGCTTGACAAGGGCAGTATAAGGGCCATGTTAGGGCTTGCACTATCATACTTGAGGCCGTAGCCTCACAAGATCTCCGGATCTGGCTCTTTCTTCAGCATGGCTGGATCACACAATGATACCAACGTGCTTCAATGCTCGCCGGTGTTTGCAAGGCTTGCCGAAGGCAACAGCCCGCCGATGAATGTTACCATCAGCGACCACAACTACGACAAATGATACTACCTAGGTGAAGATATCTAATCTCAGTGGACCACTATTGTGAAGACAATCCCCAACCATGACGGAGAGAAGAGGGAAAGATTTGCCCAAGAGCAAGAGAGTGCTAGGAAGGACGTCGAGCGTGCCTTTGGTGTTTTGCAATCTCGACGGGGCACCGTTTAGTATCCTGCTAGGACTTGGACCACCAAGAAGTTGTGGGAGGTGATGACTGCTTGTGTGGTCATGCATAATATGATTGTAGAAGATGAGCGCCCGGAACGTATCTACGATCAAGGGTTTCAGTTTCATGGTGGGAATGTTGTGCCTGAACATGGAGGAACGGCAACGTTTGAACACTTCATCTAATTTCATCATGAAATGCGTGATTGGGAAACTCACATGCAGCTGCAAAATGATTTGGCTGAGCATATGTAGGCTCATGTTGGCAACAAATAGATGTATCTTTTTTTCACATGTATTTGAGACAATTTAATTTTTATTCGGCTTGTAAAACTATGCTTAATTTATTTGGTTGTGAAACTATATATGCTTTATTTGGTTGTGAAACTGGGCTATTTTTATATGTTTGCTTGTGAAATAATTCAAAATGTGTCCATATTTGTTGAAAAATGGCGGCCAGCCGGCCACGCCGGTAAATATGGGTCGGCGCATTGGACGCACTGCCGACCCAAATGATAAACAGGGCGGGCGACCGACTCAAACGGACAAAAAAGCCGGACAAAGCGTCGTCTATTTTGGTCGACGCGTTGGAGTTGCTCTAGGGGTCGGTGTTGGAGATGCCCTTACATAAGATACTAAAGATGGTTAGTCAGGCAGGTGCCAACGGAGTAGTACTTCCTCGGGTTCTTTTTACTTTGCATATAAAAATTGTCTGAAGTCAAATTTTACAAATATTAACATCTGAAATACTAAAGTTATACAATATAAAAAATTAAATTCGTGACACATCGTGTTGATTTCGTATTGAGAATGCTGGCATTTTTTTTATAAAGTTGGTCAAACTTTGCGAAGTTTGACTTACAAATCTTATATACGAAGTTAAAAAAGAAGTAGTTTTCCCTCCTACAGTTTGGCCTAAGTTTTTTTTATGACATTGTAGTACGAAATGGTACCTATGAAGCACCGGTGTAGTAAATTCTATGTTGGAAACACATATTTAGTTGTTGGCAAAGAAGTACTCACTCCGTACCAAAATATAAAATGCTTTTGTAGTTTAATTTAAACTAAAAATGTTTTGTATTCTGATACAAAGGTAGTAGAAAATAGTTATAAAAGTTTATTAGCCTTCTGTACAATCCACATATCTCTCCACTTGGTTACGATTGCTGAGTGCCGGATGTGTTTGATTTAGTTTAAGGGCGAAGATTGCCACATGCTTGTATATTTTATTGTTATTGTGGAAGACACCATTTGTCCATAAACTCGTGGTCAAGGAACGCTTTGGTTCACTTACACTTTTTTTTTCAAAAAAACTTTCCATCTATTCATCAAATATCATAATGGTACAAAAAGCACGAAAAGTAATAAAAATTGTATCCACGTCCGTAGACCATTTAGCGACGATTACAAGCACTAGAGCGAGTCGAAGGCACGACACCATCATCGCCCTTCCCTCACCGAAGCTGGGCAAACACTGTTGCAATAGGCAATTGAGAAGTCGTCATACTAAGACCTCAAAGAACCAGTGCACTAAAACATCAACTGTCGCCGCTGATGAAAAGAAGTGTAGATCAGAAGGATCCAATCTTTAGACACATGAATATAGACAAACGAAGATTAGATCCGCACAGATCTACCAAAGGCAAACACCAATTGAATCTCGTGAGATCCGCCAAGGACACACATCCACACGCCAGGGACGGGGACCAGACGGGAAGAACATTATTCCATCTTCAAGGAATTGTTGCCGCCTTGCCGACACAAAACCTAAACGGTCTAAAAGACACCTAAAAGTGAAGCATGATCCCTCTCTCCGGCAAGGACGGGGACCCACTACGCCTTCATGACTCTAAGGCCACAAGAGACGAGTCAAATAGGGGACGATGCCGGCATGAGGTGGGGAAACCCTAAACGTGTTGAAGCCTCTCTTTCGTTCTTTGTGGGAAAGTAAGAACGAAAATTCACAGGGGCACGCACTTGCGCAACCGAGCAGGTGCGTCTGTTTGCGCCGTGATTCATGTACTTGTGTGTACTGGAAAATCGTGAAAAACGGTTGATAATTCATATATGCTATGAATACATTAGAATACGGTCGAGTATACATGTTGTCCTTGTAGAGATATGTCGCATGTATTGTTGTCTCATACCCTCTTTGACTACGTGTCGACCTTATATGTTTACTTCTTTGCTTCTTGTTCATCTTCTTCCTCGTGTCTCTTCATTTTTAATCTTGCATTCTTAATCTGGACGAACTCTTCTTCCTTTACATCGCCACGGTTGTTTTATCTTCTCTCATCCGACGCTTTCTATTCCCTTCGGATTCACCTAATTTCTTTGCTTCGCATTTTCACCTATTGTTGGTATTCTGTGCACTACCAATATGGGATCTTTCCGAGGGGGGCTTTATGGATTGGTAATTTGTTCTTTTAGTTCTTCTGTTCTACTACTATCTTGCTTACTCAGATAGGCCGCTCATATCTTTCTATCTACCATTTTATCGATGCAGATTTGTGAACCTCAGATCATCTGATGCAAAGTCTTGTTTATCATCTCATGTATGTGCAGAGGATTTCGATGTTACTAACACTGGTATAACGAGGTGCTATACAAACGGTTTATAACCCCTTTCTGCGATAGAATTTGGAACCGTCGCCAAGTGAGTGTGGCAATAGGGGGGGTCCTTCCCACACGACCCAGAAACCGTCGGGGATAGGGAGCCTCGATGCATATACAGTACTCGCTACTCGTTTGTGCTCGTATTGCCATCGCAGTCGGTATTCTGTGGTGCTACGTTTACAATGCGCGACCCATCACAAACGGTTCACTATTATAGAACGTGTATGATAAGCAGACAATCACACACATTCGCTTTTCCCAAACAGTATGCGATAACTAATTAAGAAGATTAGCTAATCATCATACGAATGTCGGACAGGATTACGAAACGTCGGACCGTCGTAACATCGTCATACACGCCAACTATCGCACACACTATTCTGTGGTGCAACATTTACGATAAATACCACATCAGAAACAGTTCATGGTTGCGAATCGCGTACGATAACGCAACTATCACAAACGTTTAGTTTGCCCGCACCATTTGTGATATTTGCTGACATCGCACATGCTTTGCAAACGACAAATGTGTGCATGCTTGCACACATTTCCTCTCTGTGAACCGTCCCGAATTATGGTGTATAACGCAAACGTTTGTGTTTTACCAACCATGTGTGCCGTAATGATACGTCTCCAACGTATCTATAATTTTTTATTGTTCCATGCTATTATATTATCTATCTTGGATGTTTTATATGCATTTATATGCTATTTTATATGTTTTTTGGGACTAACCTATTAATCTAGAGCCCAGTGCCAGTTTATGTTTTTCCTTGTTTTTGAGTTTCGCAGGAAAGGAATATCAAACGGAGTCCAATTGACCTGAAACTTTACGACCATTGTTTTTTGGACCAAAAGAAGCCCACGGAGTACCGGAGATGCACCAGAGGAGTCCCGAGGCCACCACAAGGGTGGAGGGCGTCCCCACCCCCTAGAGCACGCCCTCCGACCTTGTGGGCCCCTCGTGAACCCCCTGGCTTGTTCTCGATGCCAACACCTCTTATATATCCCCAAACCTCCAGAACAGAACCTAGATCGGGAGTTCCGCCGCCGCAAGCCTCTGTACTCACCAAAAACCAATCGAGACCCTGTTCCGGCACACTGTCAAAGAGGTGATCCATCACCAGTGGCCATCTTCATCATCCCGGCGCTCTCCATGACGAGGAGAGAGTAGTTCACCCTCGGGGCTAAGGTATGTACCAGTAGCTATGTGTTTGATCTCTCTCTCTCGTGTTCTTGATTTGGCACGATCTTGATGTACCGCGAGCTTTGCTATTATAGTTGGATCTTATGATGTTCTTCCCCTCTACCTTCTTGTAATGGATTGATTTTTCACTTTGAAGTTACCTTATCAGATTGAGTGTTTAAGGATTTGAGAACACTTGATGTATGTCTTGCATATGCTTATCTGTGGTGACAATGGGATATTCACGTGATCCACTTGATGTATGTTTTGGTGATCAACTTATGGGTTCTGTGACCTTGTGAACTTATGCATATGGGTTGGCACACGTTTTCGTCTTGACTCCCCGGTAGAAACTTTGGGGCACTCTTTGAAGTTCTTTGTGTTGGTTTGAATAGATGAATCTGAGATTGTGTGATGAATATCGTATAATCAAACCCACGGATACTTGTGGTGACATTGGAGTATCTAGGTGACATTAGGGTTTTGGTTGATGTGTGTCTTAAGGTGTTATTTTAGTACGAACTCTAGGGCTGTTTGTGACACTTATAGGAATATCCCAATAGATCGATCAGAAAGAATAACTTTGAGGTGGTTTCGCACCCTATAATAATCTCTTCGTTTGTTCTCCGCTATTAGTGACTTTGGAGTGACTCTTTGTTGCACGTTGAGGGATTGTTATATGATCCAATTATGTTATCATTGTTGAGAGAACTTGCACTAGTGAAAGTATGAACCCTAGGCCTTGTTTCGAAGCATTGCAATACCATTTTCGCTCACTTTTGTTACTAGTTACCTTGTTGTTTTTATATTTTCATATTACAAAAACCTATATCTACTATCCATATTGCACTTGTATCACCATCTCTTCACTGAACTAGTGCACCTATACAATTTACCATTGTATTGGGTGTGTTGGGGACACAAGAGACTCTTTGTTATTTGGTTGCAGGGTTGCTTGAGAGAGACCATCTTCATCCTACGCCTCCCACGGATTGATAGACCTTAGGTCATCCACTTGAGGGAAATTTGCTACTGTCCTACAAACCTCTACACTTGGAGGCCCAACAACGTCTACAAGAAGAAGGTTGCGTAGTAAACATCAAGCTCTTTTCTGGTGCCGTTGCCGTGGAGGTTAGTGCTTGAAGGTATATCTTTAGATCTTGCAATTTAATCTTTTAGTTTCTTGTTTTATAACTAGTTTAGTCTATAAAAGAAAATTACAAAAAAATGGAATTGAGGTTGCCTCATATGCTTCATCTTTTTAATGTCTTTCGTGAAAATGATGGAAAAGAAAATTGTGCTCAAGTGCTAGAAGAAGAAGTCAATACAATGTTTGGCACTAAATCTTTGAATGATAAACATCATTGCAATGTTGTTAGTGTGCTTGCTATGAATATTCATGATATTAATGATGATTGCACTAGTCATGGTAAAAATGTTTCTTATAAGCATGTCAATTTTTGTGGAGTGAATAGAGTTTGTGAAGACATGCCTTATAGGGATGATAGATTTTGTAAGAAGCATAAACATGATGAAACCAATCGTTGGCTTAAGGAAAATTGTGCCCAAGTGTTAGAAGAAGAAGTCTATAAAATGTTTGGCATAAATTCTTTGTATGATGAGTATGATTGCAATGTTTTTAGTATGAATTCCTTGAATATCCATGATGCTAATGATATGCAAAGCCACAAGCTTGGGGATGGTATGTTTGATGAAGATGATATTTTTTGTCCCCCAAGTTTTGATGAGAATACTTATTATGATGAAAGCATGCCTCCTATTTATGATGATTATATTGATGAAAGTGGGTTTGGAAGAGTGTCAACTTTAGTAAGTAATGATCCCACTATTTTGGAGGGTGTTGAATCTTATAATATTTATGAAAGTGTATTTGGAGAGGTCATGACTTTATTTAGTGATGAATCCACTATTTTGGAAGAAGTTCCAATTGATGATGAGAACAAAGTTGCTAATTATGAAGATTATCATGATGATACTTATGTTATAAAAAGTAGTGATAATTATTGTCATAATTCTGAATATCCTTTTACTGAACATTACTCTTTTAATACGGAAACAATTTATAGTATTCAAGTTTCATATGATACTCCCACTATTTTGAATGAGAAGAAATTTGCTTATACGGAGAGTAGTAAAATTTGTATGCTTGTGGATCATGAAAGGAATGATTTATGTGATGGTTATATTGTTGAATTCATTCATGATGCTACTGAAAATTATTATGAGGGAGGAATATATGCTTGTAGGAATTGCAATAATATCAAGTTTGCTCTCTATGTGTTGAAAGTTTTGAAGTTATGCTTGTTTTGCCTTTCTATGCTAGTTGATCCTTGTTCCCATAAGTTGTTTGCTCACAAAATCCCTAGGGATAGGAAGTGAGTTAGACTTAAATGTGCTAGTCATATTCTTCATGATGCTCTCTTTGTGTTTCAATTCTTATCTTTTATGTGAGCATCATTGAAATCACCATGCCTAGCTAGAAAGGCAATAAAGAAAAGCGCTTGTTGGGAGACAACCCAACATTTATACCAACTGTTTTGGTGTTTCCACATGATTAAGCTACTGCAGTAATAATTTTTATAGCTTTTGTTTCAATAAAGTGCCAAGTAAGACATTTGGGATGGCTTACGGTGATAGTTGTTTTGATCTTGCTGAGAAACAGAAACTTTTGCGCCCAGGAAAATAATTTTCATAATTCACAGAAGAGTGCTTTTGATCTTATTATTTTTGCATATGATTGGTACACAAATGTCACAGGTTGTCCTAATTTTTAAGAATTTTTGGAGTTACAGAAGTATTCGTGAGTTACAGATTACTACAGACTGTTCTGTTTTTGACAGATTCTGTTTTCTATGTGTTGTTTGCTTATTTTGATGAATCTATGAGTAGTATCGGAGGGTATGAACCATAGAGAAGCTGGAATACAGTAGATATTAAACCAATATAAATTTAGAATGAGTTCACAAGAGTACCTAAGTGGTGATTTATTTTCTTATACTAACGGAGCGCATAAGATTTTCTCTTGAGTTTTGTGTTGTGAAGTTTTCAAGTTTTGGGTAAAGTTTCAATGGACTACAGAATAAGGAGTGGCAAGAGCCTAAGCTTGGGGATTCCAAAGGCACCCCAAGATAATATTCAAGGACAACCAAGCATCTAAGCTTGGGGATGCACCGGATGGCATCCCCTCTTTCATCTTCGCTCATCGGAAACTATGATATGAAAGGAATTAAGGAGACAAAAAAGCTCAAGCTTGGGGATGCCCAAGGAATCCCTAATTAATATTTCAAGAAGTCTCAAGCATCTAAGCTTGGGGATGCCCCAGTTGGCATCCCACCTTTCTTCATAAACAATCATCGGTTAGCCTCGGTTGAGCCTAAGTTTTTGCTCTTCACATGATGTGTGCTATCCTTGCAATGTCATTTTATTTTGTTTTTCTCGTTGTTTGAATAAAGTACTTAAGATCTGAAATACTTAAATGAGAGAGAGTCCTCACATAGCTAAATAATTATTTGACTACTCGTTGATCTTCACTTATATCTTTTGGAGTAGTTTGTCATTTGCTCGTGTGCTTCACTTATATCCTATGAGTAAAATGGTTGAATGAATTGAATATCACAAATCTGAAATTATATATGTTTCATATGCTTATCCCATGGGGAATAATGACTTCACATATAATAAGTAGAGGTGGTAAAATTATTGAAAGTTAGAAGACATTGTATTGGTCACTTGAAAAATTCATGAAAGAATATTGAAGGAAGAGAGATTTCACATATAAATATACTATCTTGGACATCTTCTATGATTGTGAGGCCCATTAATTATTTTCAAACCTAAGCAAATTAGTTGAAGTTGGACAAGGAAGACAACATAATGAGGTGTGCTTGGGTATATTTGTATAGAAGTTATATTATTATGGATCCTCCAACATGTGGTGCTTGCTATTTAGAATCTTTTGCTAGCCTAAATTTCTGTAATAAGCGGGAATACTGCTTGTGCATCCAAATTCCTTGAACCAAGTTTCTTCCATGAGTGTCCACCATATGTACTTATATGCGGTATTTACCTGCCGTTCCGAGTAAATTTTTATGTGCCAAACTCTAAACCTTTAAATAGTAATCTATTTTGTATGCCTGAATCGCTCATGTAGCGACTAGGGGTCGTCAGTATCTTCCATGCTAGGTGGGTTATTCTCACAATGAGTGGACTCCGCTCATCATTGATGAGAAAATGGCTGGTAATTGGGATGCCCAGTCCTATGATCAAAAGATCAAAAACAAAATAGCAAATAAATTAAACAAAACTCCCCCATGATTGTTGATAGTTGGACGGTACTCGTTGTTTCAGACCAACCGTGGAATGTGATTGTTGGTGGAGGGGGAGTAAAAAACTTTACCTTTCTGTTTGGGAACCGCCTATAATGTATCCAGTATGGAAGATATTGTTGACAGTGAAAGCATACCTCTCAAAATTATTTTCATCTCTGTTTTAAAAGCTTCGAGCTCTGGCACCTCTGCAAATCCCTGCTTCCCTCTGCGAAGGGCCTATCTTTTACTTTTATGCAAGAGTCAGTAGTATTCCTTCTCATTCCAACCTACTCTTTACTTGGCAAGCATCATGTGATGGGGAAAGATCTAAGCATATATGGCCATTCAAATATATTTGATCATGAATTATTATTGTTGACAATTATCTATATGATAAATAAGTTGGGAGGCAAAAAATTAAGACCATATCTTTCTCTGTTTTCGACGGATGCTATTTGTTCTAAAAATATGCTTTGAGTGGTAGCAATCATGGAAAATTATATGATAGTTGAGCATGTGGAATTTGCTAAATCAAAGCTCTTACATAGACCCTTCCTGAAAATAAGATGAGTTGCAATTGTTTGATGACTGAGAACATAGTTTGTTAGTTTTTAAGAAAGTTTATGATCTATGCTTTAACATGTGAATGGCTTGCTACTTGATCATGAGAAGTTTTATGATATGAGCTACTGTTATGATATATATAATGATGCTAGAAAAAGTGATTGAAATTATCGTTGATAAAACTTGTGCACTTGATAGCATTCCACATCAAAAATTCTGTTTTTATCATTTACCTACTCGAGGAGGACAGGAATTAAGCTTGGGGATGCTTGATACGTCTCCAACGTATCTATAAATGATTGTTCCATGCTATTATATTATCTATCTTGGATGTTTTATATGCTATTTTATATGATTATTGGACTAACCTATTAACCTAGAGCCCAGTGCCAGTTCTTGTTTTTTCCTTGTTTTTGAGTTTCGCGGGAAAGGAATATCAAACGGAGTCCAATTGACCTGAAACTTTACGACGATTGTTTTTGGACCAAAAGAAGCCCACAGAGTACCAGAGATGCACTAGAGGAGTCCCGAGGCCACCACAAGGGTGGAGGGCGCCCCCACCCCCCTAGGGCGCGCCATCCGACCTTGTTGGCCCCTCATGGACCCTCCTGACTTGTTCTCAACGCCAACACCTCTTATATATCCCCAAACCTCCAGAACAGAACCTAGATCGGGAGTTTCGCTGCCGCAAGCCTCTGTAGCCACCAAAAACCAATCGGGACCCTGTTTTGGCACCCTGCCAGAGAGGGGATCCATCACCGGTGGCCATCTTCATCATCCCGGTGCTCTCCATGACGAGGAGGGAGTAGTTCACCCTCGGGGCTTAGGGTATGTACCAGTAGCTATGTGGTTGATCTCTCTCTCCCTCTCTCGTGTTCTTGATTTGGCACGATCTTGATGTACCGCGAGCTTTGCTATTATAGTTGGATCTTATGATGTTATCCCCCTATACCTTATTGTAATGGATTGAGTTTTCCCTTTGAAGTTATCTTATCAGATTGAGTCTTTAAGGATTTGAGAACACTTGGTGTATGTCTTGCATGTGCTTATCTGTGGTGACAATGGGATATTCACATGATCCACTTGATGTATGTTTTGGTGATCAACTTGCAGGTTCTGTGACCTTCTGAACTTATGCATTGGGGTTGGCACACGTTTTCGTCTTGATTCTCCGGTAGAAACTTTGGGGCACTCTTTGAAGTTCTTTGTGTTGGTTTGAATAGATGAATCTGAGATTGTGTGATGCATATCGTATAACCAAACCCGCAGATACTTGTGGTGACATTGGAGTATCTAGGTGATATTAGGGTTTTGGTTTATGTGTGTCTTAAGGTGTATTTTAGTACGAACTCTAGGGTTGTTTGTGACACTTATAGGAATAGCCCAATAGATCGATCAGAAAGAATAACTTTGAGGTGGTTTCGTACCCTACAATAATCTCTTCATTTGTTCTCCGCTATTAGTGACTTTGGAGTGACTCTTTGTTGCACGTTGAGGGATTGTTATATGATCCAATTATCATTGTTGAGAGAACTTGCACTAGTGAAAGTATGAACCCTAGGCCTTGTTTCAAAGCATCCCAATACCGTCTTCGCTCACTTTTGTTACTAGTTACCTTGTTGTTTTTATATTTCCAGATTACAAAAACCTATATCTACTATCCATATTGCACTTGTATCACCATCTCTTCGCGGAAGTAGTGCACCTATATCATTTACCATTGTATTGGTTGTGTTGGGGACACAAGAGACTCTTTGTTATTTGATTGCAGGGTTGCCTGAGAGAGACCATATTCATCTTACGCCTTCCACGGATTGATAAACCTTAGGTCATCCACTTGAGGGAAATTTGCTACTATCCTACAAACCTCTGCACTTGGAGGCCCAACAACGTCTACAAGAAGAAGGTTGCATAGTAGACATCACGTAACGACCTATAGAGCGTAATTTCATCGTAATTTAATTGATTCTATTTCAAATTGTACCGGATTTGAATTTGAATGTATGATATAGCTTTATTCATACCCATCAGGTTCAAACAACCAATGCATTATTTGATTCATAGGTACATATGTTCAAGAATTACATAAGAACCAAATAAAGAATGATGAACTGCAGTTATATACTTGTACTATTAAAGACGGTAAAGAAAGAGGCGAAATACATTCTGGTTGCTGAACAAAGGTGAAGCTGAATGCCCATATTGTGCAATCCTCCATGCATAAGGCACGTACGACTCTAGTCCAACCCCTTGTGATGGACGACCGCCCATCCTTCACGGTCTTCATGAAAACATCTAGATAATCATCGTGTTCTGGTAGAAATACTTTAACCTTTGCATGCCCACCAATCATGTAGTTTGTGAGGTAATCTTGAGTACACTACTTTGGGAACCACTGCAAAGGAAAAATATTCAGACATTGTCATCTAACACAACTCATTATGGGCAGTAAAAAGAAGGCTGCAGAGTTCTTACTTACCATCCTGCAGTTTGTTGTTGTCTTGGATAAAGTGTAAAAAAATAGTTTAATTGCCATCTTTTGACCCATTTCACTAACAATCTTTATCAGCTTTCTCACTTGATGCTGGTTCATCGATATCTCATTGCCCCATACGCAGAAAGGGTCGAAGCGCGGATCTTTACCAATGACATATGTACCTAAAAGCACCAAGTTAATATTAGAAGCTAAACAACAGTTGCACAATGATGTAGTACAACACTCCTTTATAATATCTTATAACATCCAATATACTCACATATTAGATGAATTAACATCTTACATTATGGGCCAGAAAGAGTTTATTGCATTCTTACAAATTATCGGCTGATTAACTGCTGCTGTATCCATGGGTTAGAGTTAGTTTGAGCTAGTTCGGGCTCAAATAGCCCTAAAGTATATCCAAACATGAGGGCTAGTTTGAGCTAGTTTCATCTAACCCACCCAAAAAAATATCCAACCCAAGAGGTGCTAATTGGAGCTAGTTCTCCTAGTGCATTTATTGTCAATCTAACCCCGTCATCCAAACACCTCTTTGGATGGAGTTAGTTTAGGGTTAGTCATGAGCTAGAAACTAAATCTAACCTCTAGCTAAGTTGAGTATCCAAACAGGGTTGTGTTGTTGTTGTTGTTGTTGTTGTTGTTGTTGTTGTTGTTGTTGTTGTTGTTGTTGTTGTTGTTGTTGTTGTTGTTGTTGTTGTTGTTGTTGTTGTTGTTGTTGTTGTTGTTGTTGTTGTTGTTGTTGTTGTTGCTGCCGCTGCTCTTCTACGTATATCTAGACATCATCAGAACATTAAGGTAACACTCTTGTTGCTATGTAGCCTAGGATTGCATATTTAGACATTAAGTACAGTGCATGTTGCTATGTAGCCTCAGATATATTACATATGGCCCTACACTACTGCAGGTTGCTGCTAACGCGACACTACGATTAGAGACCCTTCGACGAAACTCTGTGCGATGCAATAATCGCAAACGATGGTGTAAAACCCCGTCAAAAAAGGTGCAAAACATTTGCAATGACGGATGCACCAAACACGGTTCAAATTTTAGTTGCGTGTGCGAATCAGGGCATACGGTTGATCCAGACGAATGATATGTCTCCAACGTATCTATAATTTATGAAGTATTCATGCTATTATATTATCCATCTAGGATGTTTTATATGCATTTATATGCTATTTTATATGATTTTTGGGACTAACCTATTAACCTAGAGCCCAGTGCCAGTTTCTGTTTTCTCCTTGTTTTTGAGTTTTATAGAAAAGGAATACCAAAGGGAGTCCAATTGACGTGCCAATTTTTGATTAATTTTGATGGACCAAAAGAAGCCCCTGGAGTGCAAGAGTTCAGCCAGAAGAGTCCCGGGCTGCCCACGAGGGTGGGGGGCGCGCCCACCCCCCTGGGGGGCGCCCCCTGCCTCGTGGACAGCCCGGAGACCCCCATGACTTGAAATCAATGCCAACCTCTCCTATAAATACAGAAACCTTCGGGAAATAACCTAGATCGGAAGTTCCGCCTCCGCAAGCCTCTGTAGCCATGAGAAATCAATCTAGGCCCTCTGTGGCACCCTACCGGAGGGGGCCATCATCACCGAAGGCCATGGAGGAGGATCTCGGAGGGGCCATCATTGCCAGGAAGGCCAAGGACCAGAGGGAGAACCTCTCCCCATCCAGGGGGAGGCCATGGAGGAGGAAGCACAAGGGGGAGGACCTCTCCCCCTCTCTCTCGGTGGCGTGGGAGTGCCATCGGGAGGGGAATCATCGCCGCGGTGATCGTCTTCATCAACATCACCATCATCATCACCATCCTCATCTCTTT
Source organism: Triticum timopheevii (assembly GCA_963921465.1). Lineage (NCBI taxonomy): Eukaryota > Viridiplantae > Streptophyta > Magnoliopsida > Poales > Poaceae > Triticum > Triticum timopheevii. Next base: position 312,566,653 of record OY997270.1, on the reverse strand, counting down.
TACGCGGTCCACTCTCCCGCACCCCACTGTAATCCCTACTTGAACATGGTGCTTTATGCCACATATTATGATCCAATGATGTGTTGCCATCCTATGATGTTTTGAGTAGATATCTTTTGTCTTTGTGTTGATTGATGATCTAGATTGGTACGAGTTGCATGTTTTACTTTGGTGCTGTCCTATGGTGTCCTCCGTGTCACGCAAGCATGAGGGATTCCCGATGTAGGGTGTTGCAATATGTCCATGGTTTTACTTATTGTCTGTGTTGCGTGAGTGACTGAAACACAAACACGGATAAGTGGGACATGGTGTATGGGCATAAAGGGGACTTGATGATTTAATGCTATGGTTGGGTTCTATCTTAATGATCTTTAGTAGTTGTGGATGCTTGCTAGAGTTCCAATCATAAGTGCATATGATCCAAGAAGATAAAGTATGTTAGCTTATGCCTCTCCCTCATATGAAATTGCAATGACGACTACCAGTCTTGTTAACAATTGCCTAGGATAATTCCGCATACCGATCCATCATTATTCCACACTTGCTATTTATAATATTTAGTAATATATTCTAACTTTATGATAACAACACCTACTTTTATATTTTAGCTCTCCGATATCATGCAAAGTTATCCTCTTCATACCCACAATGTAGTTTTATTTCCCGTATCTAGTTGGAAGCAAAGGTTCGGTGTACGTAGAGTCATATCAGTGGCAGATAGGACTTGAGAGAATATTTATCTTACCTTTAGCTCCTTGTGGGTTCGACACTCCATACTTATCACTTCCACCTTTGGAAATTGCTACGATGATTCCCTGCACTTGGGGATTATCAACGAACTATTTGCGATTAGATAGAACAACAGAAACGGGCAGACATATCAATGTGTGTGCAATATACGGCATACAGTTTGCTTCGGTGAACTGTTTGCTATTAGGGAAAGCAATAGAAACGGTCAGCCAGATCAAGGTGTGTGTGATATATGGCATATGGTTCAGTCGAAGGAAATGTTTTCGATTAGGGGAGAGAACATAAACGGTTCAACTTAACAAGATGTGTGTGATATGTGGCAAAAAGGCCCGAAGGTTAATTTGAGAACAAGTACACAGAGGTTAATTTGACATACATGACTTATAAGTTTCACAGAAATCATATCACTTTTTTTGGAGAACATTTAATTGCATTGAATGTATAAAAGCTCCGTCCTATTATTTGAATTAAACTCAAGGTCCATGTTTTGGAAACATGTCGTAAAGTAACGGGATAGACCTTCACTCAAGACAATCAACATGTGTTCAAAAAAAATTATCAAAAAGTAACGAGATAGACCTTCTTCAAGCCAATCAACATGTGTACAAAAAACAAAAAAATGTAGGATCCCTCTTTGCAAGGAACTTGTCCTTGGCAAGGAACTGCTCCATAGTTTGGATGGAGCTCTCCATCGAGACCGGGTCGTTCGTGTACACCATTGAGAGGGCCTTCCCCCTCACATGGGTGTCCACTACGTGATGTGTGGTGAACTGCCCGCCGTTGTCGTCGTCGTCCGCTGGGAGCGCCATTGGAATCACGGGGATCGCCATTGGAACTGATGGATGTCCTCTCTGTATGTGTCGTCATGGGTTTGCTTATTGTGTCGTGCGCCGGCCCCAAACACTGGTAGCACAACTTATAAATTGACGGATGGAGTACTAGTTACAGTGATGCATATAATTAAGCAAAGGGATCACACATGTCTGTATTGACTGGAATGAGAATGCAATACCACAATAAGAATTAAGACCACGATGCTGCAATCGCAGTGGTGGTTACAGGAGGCAAGAAGAAAGATGCATCCATCAACGTACGACCTCCTCCTCCTCAACTCAGTGCGTCAGGCCACCGACCGACGGCTAAGGAGCGGCGGCTTTTGTGGCGAGGTCAAGGTGCTTCTCAGCAAAGGCATCCAAGGCTTCCAGCCGGTTGAAGAAGGCCAACATCGTAGCGTCCTCACTAGCCTTGTAGATACCTATGTACACGATTTGCTCGTACACGTGGATGTGTAGGTCGACGAATTCTTGTAGGGCGAGGCGCCTCGTGGCGAGCACGACCTCCAGGTGGACATTCTTCGTGGCGTTGACGGGCAGTCGCAGGGCCACCAGTGCTTGAAAGAGGTTCCGACCATGGAGGCCGATTAGGGTGGCAGGCAATGAGGAGCCCAGGCGCGCGGGCTGGAGGAGTACGGCGATGTCATTCGCGAGCTTCTTGACGATGGTGAACTGGCAATGATCATCTGGTCCAACTGAGAGTCGTAGCTGGCGTCGATGGCGGCCATCCACCAGTCGATCGCCAACACCGTCTGGAGATGATCCTCGGTGCCATGCCCAGGCCAGCGTCATGGACCATCTGGCACAGATGCTGGCCGCTCGCGCGCATCGCCGCCATGGGTCTGGAGTGAGCACTTTTGCGCTTAGTGTATGTGCTTAGGCAAATGCTTAGGTGCGTACGATGTGGTAGATGCACTGGAATGGAGGGGCGCCTTTATATGAGTGCAAACTATGTTGCATTCACATCGTGCTGCCTCTTTTCCCGGTCCTCCTCCCATTACTTCCCTCATGCATTCATGATGCTAATTGAAGGAGGATGCATCATTGGTCATTCAACATTTCGGGAACCGCTACCCTCTCCCTTGTCTGCATTAAAGCCGTATCGGCAATTGCGCCGCCCGCTGTCAAATCAAATAGTACTGCACCACCCGCTGCATGCCCGGCTGAACACGCCTCCATCTATGCTTAATTACTGAATATTAGTTGCAAAAATTAGATACTACTAGCGATTTTTAGCTTCATATTTTGACAAATCGCAGTCTTACAAGGTTGACAAATGGCTATGTTACTAGATCAACAAATGTCAATCTTTCCAGTTTGACAAATGGCAACATACCCAATATGACTGATGCAAATCTTACCAAATTGTTTGTAAGTGGTTGCACACGGGTCATCCAAAAGAACCGTCTGCGTTGAAGAGATGCACAAATCCTGCTCTCGCTTTGCATACGGGTGTTCTATCTAAAACGTTTGCGATCAAGAGCCATTAAAACCTATAGCCATTAAAACCAAGACACGTGGCGTCACGTGAATGGTTAAAATTTGAATTATGCACACAAATGCATTGAAAACTCAATTAATGCATAAAAATGTCCAAACGAACCCCGAAAAATCCCAAAAATTGACACAACACTCCTGTTGTTCTTTTTTGACACGAGAAAAAATTTGAAAGCAATAAGGGGCAATCGATATCATTTCTTCCCCAAAGGTGGGACGTTCCCTACCGAAACCATCATGCTTGTTGTGAGAAGCTCTGGTTTGTGAGAACCATATACCCAAACCTACCCCAAATGGGACAAAAAATTTACCACGGCATGTTGATGCCGCTCCATGATAGCATGCCAAGTTTCTTGAATTTCAAACGAGTTTTGGATTTACTAGAATTTAAAAACCAGGTATCTCAATGTTTGCGGCCGAGTGACGGTGGCAGGGTGTTTGACATTCATTCCCATTTCTTGCATGGGACCTAAGCATGCAACCAAGGACACGTATTTGAATTTTCAACCAATTTATATGCATTAGAGCATGTGCATGTAGTTCAAATTTGAATTATGCACGTAAATGCATTGAAAAACTCAATTAATGCATAAAAATGTCCAAACGAACCCCGAAAAATCCCAAAAATTGACACAACACTCCTGTTGTTCTATGCTGACACGAGAATTTTTTTGAAAGTAATAAGAGGCAATGGATATCATTACATCCCCAAAGGTTGGACGTTCCCTACCAAAACCATCAGGCTTGTTGTGAGAAGCTCTGGTTTGTGAGAAGCATATCCCCGGACCTGCCCCAAATGGGACAAAAAAATTTACCACAGCATGTTGATGCCGCTCCATGATAGCATGCCAAGTTTCATGAATTTCAGACGAGTTTTGGATTTACTAGAATTTAAAAACCAGGTATCTCAATGTTTGCGGCCGAGTGACGGTGATAGGGTGTTTGACATTCATTCCCATTTCTTGCATGGGACCTAAGCATGCAACCAAGGACACAAATTTGAATTTTAAACCAATTTTATATGCATTAGAGCATGTGCATGTAGTAATCAACGGACTACAATTTACACAAGTCCTAATGGATGGCGGTAGCGATTTAAACCTGCTATATCCGGACACAATCCGCAGAATGGGGATAGACCCTATCAAAATTCGCCATAGTAGCACTTCCTTTAAAAGAGTGACGCCAGGCCCTTACGCCAATTGCACGGGCTCCTTACTACTAGAAGTTGTGTTCGGTTCATCCGACAACTTCCTTCGCGAAAAGCTAACCTTCCATATCGCCCCATTTAAAAGTAGCCATCAAGCACTATCCGGACGCGAAGCTTTCGCCCGCTTTAACGCAATACCGCATTACACGTCTCTTACACTTAAAATGCCCGGTCCACACGGCATTATCTCATTAAAAGGTAACTTTGAGTGTTTCTCGACCACGGAAGAACATGAGACTGCCTTGACAGCCACACGCTAATCCGGCTTTACTAGTCAAAGCCCCTAAAAAATAGGTCATTCAGACCCCGAACACGGTTAGGCGAGTCCGGCATAAATAAACTAGGGGCTTCCTAGCCGCATACCCCTTTACAAGGGGCTGCGCGCATAAACAATGAGAGCCAATAAAGCTCAACTTTATTCATTTTTTTTAAAAAAAACCATACTCTGTTTTAAATACATTTTTTCCACGATATCTTTCCAAAACTAAGTTCTTCTCTTTTACAGACGAACAGCGTGCTACACCCGTCCAGGGTACAGCACAACGGAGACACAGGCGCAGACGTGCAGCAGGGACCCATCGCAAGGATTCTTTTCAGATTAAGACCCTGCGTAAACCTTTCTTACTGTCTCTTGTTGATACACATCCCCCGGTTTCTAACCATAATCGAGGAGGAGGCTGGCGTTTTGGCATCGGCCGCGTCAGAAGTTCTCGCCCGTACCTGGACACTAGGGGCTTAGGGCATTGTTCTACCCGTCATCATCAAGATTGAATACCTCAGGGAGTGTTCGGCGTCTCGAGTTAGGCCTTATATGCATCAGCTCCGAATCATGTCTTTGGTCAAATGTTGGGTTTGCCCGGCTCCTGTGTTTTGCTGCCTTACGTTCCGTATCATCGGCTAACGCGGCACCAGGAGAACTACTGCGATTGTGCCCCGGTTCGGCCTGGCGAGCACCTCAGTAGAGAAAGCCGAAAACTGACTGTCATGATATAGCGAGAGACTGGTCAACCACTCGATCGACTACCGGAATGTCTAGAATTCCTCCGCTTTGACGAAGGACCGTTTCCCGGTCAGGCACATACGCGCCCCGAATTCGGAGAGCGCGGTGCCCCTAGGGGCTATATCGTAGCCCCACCCTCGAACTCCTATGGCTAAGTGAAAGTGATAAAGCATTATAGTCCGGTTGCCTAGTTTGCTACGCTACCACCTCCTTCACAGGACCAAGACGTTGGATTAAGTGTGAAAATGCGCCCTTTCGCAAACACCCCCGCACCATGTGCGTGGGGGCTGAAGCCGAAGACTGCCATCTTTCAGGTTATATACACATATACATTAACGACCACACAGGAGATATTTTAATACTTGAACGCACAAGTATAAAAAGCACTTATATTATAAATATGGTTTTACAAATCATACATGTCATTTGAACATAACGTTTTTCGACACTGCGACTCTATTAAACGAGCGCCCTGCAGGACTTCCTCAAAATAGTGCTCGGCGGGTAATCGGCTTCTGTCCGAATCCCAGGATGCAACATCGGTGGCATTCATCTCCGCCCAGCATGTTTTGACACGGGCGAGAGCCATCCGTGCACCCTCTATGCATGCCGACCGCTTCATCGCCTTGATATGCGGCACCGCATCAAGGAATTGCTGCACTAAGCCAAAATAAGTCTTCGGCTTGGGCCTTTCCGGCCACAGATGAGCCACGACATCCTTCATGGCAAATCTGGACAACCTATTCAGCTCAACCCACTCAACCAACCGATCGGTTAACGGAAGTGGACGCTCCGGACTATGGAATTGAGACCAAAAAAGCTCTTTCATTTCGTGATCCTTTTGGCTCCGGAAGTGCACGACCGCGTCCGCCGCACTCGCCGCCAAATTTAGATAAGGATCCTCTGCACCCCACAACTGGCCTAACTGAGCATACTTCTGATCCGTGAACCTCCTACGCAGCAGGAAGGGCTTTCCATCCGCAATGTCTCCGGCCTGACGCAGCTCCTCCTTTATAGCCCTCATTGCAGAACGGGCATCCTTGGCTTCGGCGGTGGCCTTCTTCAGGTCCTCTTGCCCCGCTCGGCATTCTCTTTCAAGAACCTCATAGCGGTCGGTAGCATCCTTCAGCTTTACGGCCATTCCGGCCATCTCCTCCCTGCTTCGGCTGTGAGCAGCCTTTTCGGCTTCTAGCTCTTCGGCCGCCTTCGAGGCAGCCGCATCACTCCTTCTGGCCTGCTCCTTGGCTCGAGCAAGCTCTGCCCGGAGGCCCTCCATAGCAGCAGCACCATCTGCATCAAGCATACATGTTGTAAGGTGTGGGCATCATCTCCCTTACCAGGTGACCGCGGAGAAACGACTCACCTTGTGACTCGTCAAGTCGCCTATTGACCAGCGCGATGTCCGCATCCGCAACGTCCAGTTGCAGCTTCAGTTCGGCAACTCTATCAGTCCCGCTGGCCACCGAACATTCTGCCACCTACATAGGAAAGGCGACATTTTATAACTAAGATTATGATCCTCGGCACGCTGTCGCTTTCGACAACATACCGAGTCTCAGGGGCTACTATCTATACAGGGCGCACTCTATGTGCAAAATTGTCAAAAGGTATGTCCTTTTTTGCGTACCTCAAACCCCGTCAGTAAACTTCTGACGGCCTCATGCAACCCGCTCTCAGCGGATGAGATCCTTTCAATCACCATACTCATTAATGTACAGTGATCTTCTGAGATAGACGCCCTTTCGAGCAGATCCTTCAGCTCCACCGGCCATACACCAGTTGGTGCCGAACTCTCCGGCCCCTCCGGGCTCGGGGAGAACCTCCGTGACGACACCTCAGGGTCGTCCGCCCCGCCTGACGGTGCGGTAGATGGAGGCGTTTTGCTCTCCATCATCTCCGGACGAAGGTCCCCCGAAGATGAGCTCTGCTGAGAAGGGCTAAGATCCGAACTACAAGGTAAGAACTTCGGTTATTCTCAGAAATAAAAATAGGGATGTCCCTTATTACAAAACTCCCTTTTTTCTACTTACGGCTCGCTGGAGGGCTGATTCCTTTGGGGAGACAGTGCGGCCGGGGCTCCTCCCGGCACAGGACCTTCCGGTGCAGATTTCTTCCCCCGCTTTGAGGCCTTAGCCTCCGGGTCTTCGGAAGCGGTCCTCTTCTCCCCCTGGAGGGAGGGATTCTTGATTCCCCCCTCATTGAGAGCCTCCTTAGCAGAGGCAGTAGTTTCCCTGTTTTACCCTTCGCCCTCCTCTGAAGGCGCAACCTGCAACATCTTGACTAACACGGGATCCGGCGTGGTCTCAGGGAGGGGGGCCGGACACCGTATCTGTTTTGCTTGCGCTATCCACTCCTGTTCAAAGGATAGCTGGTTAAAGGGCAAATCCATGATAAATTAATGGACGGTGTGTCCAGATACAGGACTACTTACTTGAGTATCCGGGCGATTGCAGCTTAGGCCGGCGTCCTCGGTCAAGTCCGGACACATCTCTTGTGATCCGAAGAACAGTTTATACATCTCCACGGGTGTCATACCCATGAAGTGTTGAAGAGCTCGCGGTCCCTCCGGATTGAATTCCCATAGGCGGAGGGGGCGACGTTTGCATGGCAGCAGACGCCGAATCAGCATAATCTGCGTCACTACGCAAAGATTGATCTCCCTCTCTTGGAGATCTCGAATCCGGCCCTGCAATATTGGTACGTCCTTGGACGGCCCCCAGTCAAGCCCTTTGTTGACCCATGATGTCAGCCATTGTGGAGGACCCGGGCGAAAGGCGGGCAGCGGCTTCTGCCTGCTGCCCCTGGGAGCGGTGATATAGAACCACTCCTTTTGCCACAAGCCAAGCTCCTCCTGAAAAGAGCCCTCGGGCCATGGAGCGTCGACCCTCTTACTTATAACCGCCCCTCCGCACTTTGCCTGACGCCCCTCAATCATCTTTGGCTCCACGTCGAAGGTCTTGAGCCACAAACCGAAGTGAGGGGTAGTGCGGAGGAAGGCTTCGCAGACAACAATGAACGATGAGATGTGGAGGATGGACTCCGGAGCCAAGTCATGGAATTCCAGCCCATAGTAAAACATGAGCCCTCTCACAAAGGGATCCATCGGGAAGCCTAAACCCCGACGGAGGTGAGACACGAACACAACGCTCTCACCAGGCTCGGGAGTGGGAATGACTTGCCCTTGGGCGGGCAACCTATGCGAAATCTCATAGGTTAGGTACCTGGCTTCTCTCAGCTTTAGCACGTCCCCTTCTGTGACGGAGGAGGGCATCCACCGGCCCTGAAGGCCGGAGCCGGACATTGTCAAAGGTCCGAAGCGCCCAAATCTAGAGCCATGGGTGTTGGAACTCGGGGCGAGGGGTAGATTCGATTGAGGATCTAAGGAAAGGGACATGCCTTGGTCTCCTTATAAAGGGGGTGAATACCAAGAGCCGTCCCCGTGACCGTTTGGAACTCGCCTTCGATGGAGGGGGCGGGCCAACGGGCACGGTTGGGTTACCCACATCCGTATTGATGGGAATCCCGGAATAAGGGGAACACGATCTCTACTTCGACAAGACGTGCCAAGGAAACCGCTTCGCTAAACGCGCTGAGGTGGTATAATAAAAAAGATTCGAGTAAAGGCTTGGTTGTGGGGTGACGTCATGCCACAAAATACGTTAGCAGCTTGAACTTGTGTAAATATTATTCTCTCTACGGTGGTATGTGGAATTTATTTTACAGAGCCGGACACTATCCTGGTGTTCACAATCTTCTATGAATTATTCGGAGGAGGAACCCGCCTTGCAATGCCGAGGACAATATGCATGCCGGACTCGTCGTCTTTAAAAGCCTGGTTCAGGGGCTACTGAGGGAGTCCTGGACTAAGGGGTGTCCGGATAGCCGAACTATCATCATCATCGGCCGGACTCCAAGACTATGAAGATACAAGATTGAAGACTTCGTCCCGTGTCCGGATGGGACTTTCCTTGGAGTGGAAGGCAAGCTTGGCGATACGGATATGTAGATCTCCTACCATTGTAACCGACTCTGTGTAACCCTAGCCCTCTCCGGTGTCTATATAAACCGGAGGGTTTTAGTCCGTAGGACACAAGAACAACAATCATACCATAGGCTAGCTTCTAGGGTTTAGCCTCCTTGATCTCGTGGTAGATCCACTCTTGTACTACCCATATCATCAATATCAATCAAGCAGGAGTAGGGTTTTACCTCCACCGAGAGGGCCCGAACCTGGGTAAAAACATCGTGTCCCTTGTCTCCTGTTACCATCCGCCTAGACGCACAGTTCGGGACCCCCTACCCGAGATCCGCCGGTTTTGACACCGACACCCACCACGCTCGATTAACCCCGGCCGTACACACTTTCCTGGGTCATGCCCGGCCTCGGCCAAACAATACGCCGCAACCTGACCTAGGCTTAATAGAGAGGCCAGCACGCCGGACTAAACCTATGCCCCCAGGGGTCATGGGCCATCTCCCCGGGAACTACTGCACGTTGCGTACGCGGCCGGTGAGCAGACCTAGCTACCTCCTTCAACAAGGCAGGTGCTTACGCAGTCCAACCCGACATGCGCCGCTCAGTCGCTAACATCTATTAAGCTTCGGCTGATGTATACGATGCAGAACGCCCATACTATGCCCACGTGATGGTTAGTGCTATCAGGCCAGAGGCCCCTCGGATCAAATATCCAAATCGTAGTGGATTAGGAACGCGCGGTAACAAGCAGAGACTCATGAAAGATGTGACCCCGTTGCCCCGTCTCGAGGACTTGTGGCAAGGGCTAAGAATGCCCGGCCAAGCCTCGTAATTATCTCTCGGGCACCTTCCAGGTCAACCCGTCTCCACATCACTCGCAATTATGCTCGCGCGGGTACCCCTCAGGGTCGACCCTTCTTTAGTAACATGGTTCAGTGTAAAGTCATAGTAATCATAGTAACCCAGCAGTGTCGAGCAACTAAGGGGAAAGTGATGTGCGGTGCCGGGGCCTGGTCTTCGATCCCGTTGATCAGGTCTTCGATGATGAAGCAGGGCAATCAAGGACAAGGTGGGGGTCACTGATGGATCACTAACGAACCTATACTAAGCAGTTTAGGATAAGCATGTAAGGTACAACAGCAGATACAAAAGCAGGTTATGCATCAGAATAGGAGCAAACAATAACAGTAGCAAAATCTAATGCAAGCATGAGAGATGGAATGGGCGATATCGGGATGATCAAAGGGGGGGCTTGCCTGGTTGCTCTGGCAAGGAGGGGTCGTCATCGACGTAGTCGATCACAGGGGCAGCATCGGTCTCGGGGTCTACCAGAGAGAAGAGGGGGAAGAAACAGTAAATATAAAGCAAACATGGCATCATAAAGCATAACGTGGCAATATGTTGTGCCGGGTGTGACCTAACGTAAGGCTACACGATAAAGGTGAAAGGGGAATCCAACCGGGAAGGTAGTCCCGGTTCTGGACCTATGTCAGACAAATGACCGGAGGGGGAATGTCCATGTTCAGATAGTTAGAGGCATCTGAAAGGTAAACGGATCGCGCATCCAGATTTGTTGGATTTTTCTGAGCAACTTTCATATAGAAAACATTTTCATCGGAGTTACAGTTTAATTCCTATGAATTTCTAAAGATTAAACCATTTTCTGGAATTATTAAAATTAATAGAAAAGGAATATGATGTCAGCATGACGCCAAGCTGACATCAGCAAGTCAACAGCGGCTGTACAGGTCAAACCTGACATGTGGGTTCGGTGGGACCCACATGTCAGCCTCTGTGACTTTAACAGTGTTAATTTAGACTAACAGAGGGTTAATTAGAGGGTGGGCCCCGAGCGTCAGTGAGTGTTTTAGGTTAACTAATCATTTTTATTTATAAAATTTTATTAGAATAATATAACAGAGGGGGGCCCACATGTCAGTGGTTGGGGGCTGCCCCGTCAGCACAGTTGACTGGTCAAACTAGTTAGCGGGTCCACTAGGGGCCACCAGTCAGTGGCACCGGACGGTGCCACGTGGTGCCAGCTCGGCACCGGCCGGAGACGCGCCAGAGCTAACTCCGGCGACCATTCCGACGGCCAAGCGAACGGGAGAGCGGCGGAATTCGTCCACAGGTGGCCGTTTCACGCGCGAGAGGGCGCGTTCGAATGAGCGGAGCTAGCTGCATCGAACCGTGGTGGTTATGTTGCCGGAGGTGGCCGGAAACGAGGCCGGCGACGAGCTACGGCGGCGGCGCGTATGGGACCTCGACGGAAACGGCGCTACGGAGGTCGGCGGAGAGCATGCGCGTGTTCGTTGTGCTCATGGGGGCTCCAGGAGCACAGTGATGTGCTCAGGCGGGCGTGACAACGGCTATGGTGACGGCCATGAGCTCATCGCCGGCGAGGTGTTCGGGCGCGGCAAAAGCGGCGGCTGCGGCTACGGGGAGAGGCCGGAGAGAGGGGAAGGCGATGCGGCTGCTCACCGTGAGCCTGTAGGTGTGGTTTAGCTGGCTCGGGAAGGACCAACGGCGGCGAATCGGTGCTGGAGAGGAAGACAGCCGCAGGAGGAAGAAGGACTCGTCGGGCTCGCGGTGGTGGCTCCCTTCTCGCTCCAGTTGGTGCAGAGGGTGTAGCCAAGGACGGCACGTCTCGTGGACATGCTGGCGAGGCGCGGGGTGACCGGTGGTCGCGGCTACAGCACATCCATGGCGACGGCGGCGTCGGTTGAGGAGGGGAGGGGATCTGGAGAGCGAGGGAGAGAGCGACGAGGGGGAGAGGGGGCAAGTGGGCGACTGGGGAGGGAGCCCGAGGCATCGGGGCTGCCCTTATCCTCCCGCGGCGCCTATAGCGGCGTGGCCGGTGAGGTGGTTCGGCGGCGACGTGCACGCACGGTCGCCCGCACAGTGGAGGGGAAGGTGACCCGGTGGGGGAGTGTGGGCCACATGGCCTGTTGGGCTGCCAGTTGGGCTGAGGCCCATGGGGGGGCGCGGTGGCCAGCTGGGCCGGTCGGCCTAGTTGAGGGGGGGGGGCTTTTCCCTTTTTTAAAAAAAGGTTTTGCCTTTACTTTTAACCTCTTTCTGTTATAGCTATTTTAGGCCATTTAGACATTTTGCAAAAATATCGGCTCACCACCAATATTACCAGAAGAAAACTTTCCACATGATGGACATTTTAGTTTTCATGTTTGAGCATTTTGAATTCCACACATAATTTGAAATTAAGATCAACGGGAATTTGAAAAGGAATATTGATCAAAGTGACTAAGCACTGTTACAACAAAATGATTAGGCTTAATCACAAAGGGTTACTGTAGCATGACACTGGGGGTGTTACAACGTGCTTATGGAAAAGAACTTGCATGACATCTTTTGTCCTACCCTCCCGTGGCAGCGGGGTCCTAATGGAAACTAAGGGATATTAAGGCATCCTTTTAATAGAGAACCAGACCAAAGCATTATCACTTAGTGAATACATGAACTCCTCAAACTACGGTCATCACCGAGAAGTATCCCGATTATTGTCACTTTGGGGTTGTCGGATCATAACACATAATAGGTGACTATAGACTTGCAAGATAGGATCAAGAACTCACAAATATTCATGAAAACATAATAGGTTCAGATCTGAAATCATGGAACTCGGGCCCTAGTGACAAGCATTAAGCATAGCAAAGTCATAGCAACATCAATCTCATAACATAGTGGATACTAGGGATCAAACCCTAACAAAACTAACTTGATTACATGGTAAATCTCATCCAACCCATCACCGTCCAGCAAGCCTACGATGGAATTACTTACGCATGGCGGTGAGCATCATGAAATTGGTGATGGAGGATGGTTGATGATGACAACGGCGACGAATCCCCCTCTTCGGAGCCCCGAACAGACTCCAGATCAGCCCTCCCGAGAGAGATTGGGGCTTGGCGGCGGCTCCATATCGTAAAACGTAATGAAACTTTCTCTCTGATTTTTTCTCCATGAAACGGAATATATAGAGTTGGAGTTGATGTCGGTGGAGCATCAGGGGGCCCACGAGACAGGGGGGCGCGCCCCCACCCTCGTGGATAGGGTGTGGGCCCCCTGGTCTTGATTCTTTCGCCGGTATTTTTTATATTTTCCAAAAGTTATATCCGTGGATTTTCAGGTCATTCCGAGAACTTTTGTTTTCTGCACAATAAACAACACCATGGCAGTTCTACTGAAAACAGCGTCAGTCCGGGTTAGTTTCATTCAAATCGTGCAAGTTAGAGTCCAAAACAAGGGCAAACTTGTTTGGAAAAGTAGATACGTTGGAGATGTATCAACTCCCCAAGCTTAAACCTTTGCTTGTCCTCAAGCAATTCAGTTCATAAACTGAAAGTGATAAAGAAATACTTTTACAAACTCTGTTTGCTCTTGTTGTTGTAAATATGTAAAGCCAGCATTCAAGTTTTCAGCAAAAATTACGAACTAACCATATTCACAATAACACTTAGGTCTCGTGTTTACTCATATCAATGGCATAATCAGCTAGCGACCAATAATAATGAAACTCGGATGACAACACTTTCTAAAAACAATCATAATATGATATAACAAGATAGTATCTTGCTAGCCCTTTCTGAGACCGCAAAACATAAATGCAGAGCACCTTTAAAGATCAAGGACTGACTAAACATTGTAATTCATGGTAAAAGATCCAGTCAAGTCATACCCAATATAAACTAATAGTAATGCATGCAAATGACAGCGTGCTCTCCAGCGGGTGCTTTTTAATAAGAAGGTGATGACTCAACATAAAAGTAAATAGATAGGCCCTTCGCAGAGGGAAGCAGGGATTCGTAGAGGTGCTAGAGTTCGATTTTAAAATAGAGATGAATAACATTTTGAGCGGTATACTTTCACTCTCAATGCAACAACTATGAGATCTCGATGTCTTCCATGCTACATAAATTATAGGCGGTTCCCAAACAGAATGGTAAAGTTATACTCCCCCACCACCAACAAGCATTAATCCATGGCTTGCTCGAAACAACGAGTGCCTCCAACTAGCAACAGCCCCGGGGGAGTTTTGTTTAATTATTTCAATTTGCTTTGATCTTTTTGATCATGGGACTAGGCATCTCGGTTACCAGCCATTTTCTCGTGAATGAGGAGTGGAGTCCACTCCTCTTGAGAATAACCCACCTAGCATGGAAGATACAGACAGCCCTAGTTGATACATGAGCTGCTCGAGCATACAAAACAGAATTTCATTTGAAGGTTTGGAGTTTGGCACATACAAATTTACTTGGACGGCAGGTAAATACTGCATATAGGGAGGTATGGTGGACTCATATGGAATAACTTTGGGGTTTATGGAGTTTGGATGCACAAGCAGTATTCCTGCTTAGTACAGGTGAAGGCTAGCAAAAGACTGGGAAGCGACCAACTGAGAGAGCGACAACAGTCATGAACATGCATTAAAATTAATCAACACCCAGTGCAAGCATGAGTAGGATATAATCCACCATGAACATAAATATCGTGAAGGCCATGTTGATTTGTTTCAACTACATGCGTGAACATGTGCCAAGTCGAGTCACTCAATTCATTCAAAGGAGAATACCGCCCTATTATACCACATCACAACCATTTTAATAGCATGTTGGCATGCAAGGTAAACCATTATAAGCTCCTAGCTAATTAAGCATGGCATAAGCAACTATAATCTCTAATTGTCATTGCAAACATGTTTATTCATAATAGGCTGAATCAGGAACGATGAACTCATCATATTTACAAAAACAAGAGAGGTCGAGTTCATACCAGCTTCTCTCATCTCAATCAGTCCATCATATATCGTCATTATTGCCTTTCACTTGCACGACCGAACGGTGTGTATAATAATAATAGTGCATGTGCATTGGACTAAGCTGGAATCTGCAAGCATTCAACTCAAGGGAGAAAACAAGGTAATATGGGCTCTTGGTTAAATAAACAATCATGCATATGAGAGCCACTAAACATTTTCATTATGTTCTTCTCCTCTCGACCCCCAAAAGAAGGAAAAGAAATGAAACTATTTACACAGGAAAGCTCCCAACAAGCAAAAGAAGAATGAGAAATCTTTTTGGGTTTTCATTTAATTACTACTACAAGCATGGAAATTAAACCAACTAATTTTTTTGGGTTTTTCTTAAGGTTTATCAAACACACGAGAAGAAAGCTAAAAAAGAAATTAAACTAGCATGGATAATACAATGAGAGAGTATGAGCACTGACAACTACAATAGTGTGTGAACGTGAATGTAAAGTCGGTGGGAAATACGTACTCCTCCAAGCTTAGGCTTTTGGCCTAAGTTGGTCTATGCCCAAGGATCGCGGCTACTCTCCCCGGTGTATTGAGGAGTGTCATCTGGGTACCACTGGCTGGCGATCTCCTCTGGATCCCACTGATAACCGGATGGACGATAGGGGTGCAGTGGTGGCTCCGGCTCAGGCTCTGGAGCTGATGTCTGGCCTCGATGCACGTACACGGCCTTCGGCAAAATGAGGTAATGGCCTGCAGTTAAATCAAACAAAGAAGGCGCAGGCAAGGTAATAATTTCATTGTGTTTCTTATTAAATCTCAGGTTATACAGAAGCATCTTATCATCATTGTCAACAATAAACTCATGCGCTACCATGCTCCTATAATCTAAAAAGGTAAGGGGCAGCAGTGTCTCCTCTTTCTCATCATGCCTAATAGGTATCTCAAAATGTTTAGCAAGGCGTGCAGCATAGATACCTCCAAAGGTGGGGCCCTTTGTACGGTTTAGGCTTAACCGTTTAGCAATAACGGCACCCATACTAAAAGTGTTATCACCGAATAAGGTATGGAGCAGAATAATAATATCAAGAACACTGAATTTTCCACTATTTCCGCGACCAATTAAGCATCAACTAGCAAATATGGCAAAGTAGCGTAAAACAGGAAAGTGTATGCTAGTGATTCTCGCATTGGAACCCTTATTCAATTCCCCTACAGTAATAGTGTCAATAAAACCATCCACATCTTTATGATGTGGTTCATCTAAGCTGCCCTCAAAGGGTATTCTACAAGTCGCGCAAAAATTACGTAATGATATTTCCTTAGCCTCATCATATAAATGAAAAGATACTGAAGGAGGTGAATTCTTAGGATAATAGTAAAAGTTTTGCACGAAAGTATTGGTAAGTAAGAGATACTGTTCGAGCCGGTCGTGGAGGAAGTCGGTCAGGCCCGCATTGTCAGCCAAAGAATAAAAGTCATCATAAATCCCGGCTGCTCTCAAGAAATTATCACATGGCCACTCACAAAGGCCTTACTTCCGCTACGCGAGGAAGATTATACTTGGCCTTTTCTTTCTCCTTAGCTTGTTTATCCTTAGAGCTTTGGCTAGAGGAGCCCCACAATAATCTCCTCATCATTTTCTGAAAATTTCTGAAATTTTTAGTAACTTCAAAATAAAAGTGAATCAAACTAAACAAGATTGATAGCAACTACTCCCACAAGTGCCTAGAGCCTATATCATGCATTAGAATTACTTGGGACCTCATAAATTTGACATGCAAGCTCAAGAACAGGGTCATCTAGGTAGCAAAAATTTGCAATGAATAAAGCACTAGAACAAAAACTAATTGGACCAATGGAGGAGTCACATACCAAGCAACAATCTCCCAAAGCAGTTTTGTGAATGGAGCTTTGAGCAAGGTGATCGAAAATCGCAGCAAAATGAGCTAGAACTCGTGCTTGAGCTGGATGGGGATTTTTTGGGAGGAAGATAGAGTGTGTGTGGGTGCAGGAATAAGTGGATCAGGGCCACCGTGGGCCCATGAGGCAGGGGGGCGCGCCCTGGCCCCTCGTGGCCAGGTGCTTGCCCCCCTATTGTGTTTTCAATGCCTAAAATCCTCAAATATTCTATAAAAAATCATACTAAATTTATAGGGCATTTGGAGAACTTTATTTTCAGGATATTTTTTTATTGCGAGGATAATTCATAAAACAGACAGATAATACTATTTTTGCTTTATTTATTCTAAATAACAGAAAGTAAAAAGAGGGTACAGAAGGTTTTGCCTTCTAGTTTCATCCATCTCATGATCATCAAAAGGAATCCACTAACAAGGTTGATCAAGTCTTGTTAACAAACTCATTCCGAATAACATGGAACCGGAGAAATTTTGAATAACACTAGGTTACCTCAACGGGGATATGAACATCCCCAACAATAAGAATATCATATTTTGTCTTCACAGTAGGAAGAGGAAATTCAAAACCTCCAATAATGATAGTTGGAATTTTTCCAATAGAATTGATACTATGAACTTGAGGTTGTTTCCTCGGAAAGTGTACCGTATGCTCATTACCATTAACATGAAAAGTGACATTGCCTTTGTTGCAATCAATACAGCCCCTGCAGTATTCAAAAAGGGTCTATCAAGGATAATCGACATACTATGTCCTCGGGAATATCAAGAATAACAAAGTCCGTTAAGATAGTGACATTTGCAAACACAACAGGCACATCCTCACAAATACCGACATGTATAACAGTTGATTTATCATCCATTTGCAAAGATATTTCAGTAGGTGTCAACTTATTCAATTCAAGTCTACGATATAAAGAGAGAGGCATAACACTAACACTAGCTCCGAGATCACATAAAGCAGTTTTAACATAGTTTCTTTTAATGGAGCATGGTATAGTTGGTACCCATGGATCTCCAAGTTTCTTTGGTATTCCACCCTTAAAAGTGTAATTAGAAAGCATGGTGGAAATTTCAGCTTCCGGTCTCTTTCTTTTATTTGTAATGATATCCTTCATATATTTAGCATAAGGGTTCACTTTAAGCATATCAGTTAAGTGCATGCGTAAGAAGATAGGTCTAATCATTTCACCAAAGCGCTCAAAATCCTCATCATCCTTTGTCTTGGATGGTTTAGGAGGAAAAGGCATGGGTTTCTGAACCCATGGTTCCCTTTCTTTACCGTGCTTCCTAGCAACAAAATCTCTCTTATCATAACGTTGATTCTTTGATTGTGGGTTATCAAGATCAACAGCAGGTTCAATCTCTACATCATTCTTATTGCTAGGTTGAGCATCAACATGAACATTATCATTAACATTATCACTAGGTTCATGTTTATCACTTGATTGTGTTTCAGCATCAGAAATAGAAATATCTTTGGGATTCTCAGGTGTGTCTACAACATGTTCACTATAAGCATGCCAAGTCCTATCGTTTTTCTTTTTCTTCTTTTTAGAAGGACTAGGTGCATCTAAATTATTTCTCTGAGAATCCTGCTCAATTCTCTTAGGGTGGCCTTCAGGATACAAAGGTTCCTGAGTCATTCTACCAGTTCTAGTAGCCACTCTAACAGCAAAATCATGTTTATTGTTTAATTCATCAAGCAAATCATTTTGAGCTTTAAGTACTTGTTCAACTTGAGTGGTAACCATAGAAGCATATTTGTTAATGAGTTTAAGTTCACCTTTAACTCTAGCCATATAATCACTCAAGCGCCCTATCATAAAAGCATTACTCTTTAATTCTCTACCAACATAAGAATTAAAACTTTCTTGTCTGGCCATAAAGTCATCAAATTCATCTAAACATGGGCTAGGAAATTTAATAGACAGAATTTCAACTTTATCATATCTATAGAGATAATTTACCTTTACTACCCGTGTTGGTTTATCAAGACAATGTGTTTCTTCGACAGGCGGAATATTAAGACCATGTATTTCTTCAATAGGAGGAAAATTCTTAACATCTTCAGCTTTAATACCTTTTTCTTTCATTGATTTCTTTGCCTCTTGCATATCTTCAGGGCTGAGAAATAGAACACCCCTCTTCTTCGGAGTTGGTTTAGGAATAGGCTCAGGAGCTGGCTCAGGAGTTGGCTCAATTGGCTCAGGAATTGGCTCAGGAATTAGCTCAGGAAGAGTCCAATTATTTTCATTAGTCAACGTATTATTCAATAACAATTCAGCTCGGTCGACTGTTCTTTCCCTGAAAACACAACCAGCACAACTATCCAAGTTGTCCTTGGAAGCATCGTTTAGTCCATTATAAAAGATATCAAGTATTTCATTTTTCTTAAGAGGATGATCAGGCAAAGCATTGAGTAATCGGAGAAGCCTCCCCCAA
This sequence comes from Triticum timopheevii, assembly GCA_963921465.1. Lineage (NCBI taxonomy): Eukaryota > Viridiplantae > Streptophyta > Magnoliopsida > Poales > Poaceae > Triticum > Triticum timopheevii. The sequence goes on along the minus strand of OY997270.1, from coordinate 312,547,253 downwards.
GCTTGTGGGAGACTCTCTTCTTCCATTTGCACAAAGTTATATATTTCCCGCAAGGCAACTTGTTTCTTATGAGCAGGGAAATATTTAGCAGAGAAGTAATAAATCATATCCTGGGGACTACGCACACAACCAGGATCAAGAGAATTAAACTAAGTTTTAGCATCACCCTTTAATAAGAATGGAAATATCTTAAGGATATAATAATAGCGAGACTTCTCATCCTTAGTAAACAGGGTGGCTATATCATTTAACTTGGTAAGATGTGCCACAACAGTTTCAGATTCATTGCCATAAAAAGGATCAGATTCAACCAAAGTAATAATTTCAGGATCAACAGAGATTTCATAATCCTTATCAGTAACACAGATAGGTGAAGTAGCAAAAACAGGGTCATGTTCCATTCTAGCATTAAGAGATTGCTGCTTCCATTTAGCTAATAACTTCTTAAGATCATATCTATTATTCCAAGAAAAAAATAGCTCTAGCAGCTTCTTCATCCATAACATAACCCTTTGGGATAACAGGCAATTCATACTTAGGGGGAGAACCTTCATCATCACTATCATAAATAATTTCGTCTTCAATAATTTCATTCTCTCTAACCCTAGCAAGTTGTTCATCAAGATATTCACCTAACGGCACAGTAGTATCAAGCATAGAAGTAGTTTCATCATAAGTATCATGCATAGCAGAAGTGGCATCATCAATAACATGCGACATATCAGAATTCATAGCAGTAGCAGGTTTAGGTGTCGCAAACTTACTCAAAACAGAAGGAGAATCTAGTGCAGAGCTAGATGGCAGTTCCTTACCTCCCCTCGTAGTTGAGGGGAAAATCTTAGTTCTTTCGTCTTTCAAGTTCCTCATAGTGATCAGCAGATATAAATCCCAAGTGAATCACAGAATAAAGCTATGCTCCCCGGCAACGGCGCCAGAAAATAGTCTTGATAACCCACAAGTATAGGGGATCGCAACAGTTTTCAAGGGTAGAGTATTCAACCCAAATTTATTGATTCGGCACAAGGGGAGCCAAAGAATATTCTCAAGTATTAGCAGTTGAGTTGTAAATTCAACCACACCTGGATAACTTAGTATCTGCAGCAAAGTATTTAGTAGCAAAGTAGTATGATAATAATGGTAACAGTGGTAAAAGTAATGATAGCAGTTTTGTAGTAATTGTAACAGTAGCAACGGAAAAGTAAATAAGCAAAGCACAATATGTGAAAAACTCCTAGGCATTGGATTAGTGATGGATAATTATGTCAGATGTGATTCCTCATGTAATAGTTATAACATAGGGTGACACAGAACTAGCTCCAGTTCATCAATGTAATGTAGGCATGTATTCCGAATATAGTCATACGTGCTTATGGAAAAGAACTTGCATGACATCTTTTGTCCTACCCTCCCGTGGCAGCGGGGTCCTAGTGGAAACTAAGGGATATTAAGGCCTCCTTTTAATAGAGTACCGGACCAAAACATTAACACATAGTGAATACATAAACTCCTCAAACTACGGTCATCACCGAGAAGTATCCCGATTATTGTCACTTCGGGGTTGTCGGATCATAACACATAATAGGTGACTATAGACTTGCAAGATAGGATCAAGAACTCACATATATTCATGAAAACATAATAGGCTGAAATCATGGCACTCGGGCCCTAGTGACAAGCATTAAGCATAGCAAAGTCATAGCAACATCAATATCAGAACATAGTGGATACTAGGGATCAAACCCTAACAAAACTAACTTGATTACATGGTAAATCTCATCCAACCCATCACCGTCCAGCAAGCCTACGATGGAATTACTCACGCACGGCGGTGAGCATCATGAAATTGGTGATGGAGGATGGTTGATGATAACGATGGTGATGAATCCCCCTCCCCGGAGCGCCGAACAGACTCCAGATCAGCCCTCCCGAGAGAGATTAGGGCTTGGCGGCGGCTCTGTATTGTAAAATGCGATGAAACTTTCTGTCTGATTTTTTTCTCCGCGAAACGGAATACATAGAGTTGGAGTTGAGGTCGGTGGAGCATCAGGGGGCCCATGAGACAGGGGGTGCGCCAAGGGGGAGGGGGCACGCCCCCACCCTTATGGATAGGGTGTGGGCCCCTGGTCTTGATTCTTTCGTTAGTATGTTTTATATTTTCCAAAAGTTATCTCTGTGGATTTTCAGGTCATTCTGAGCACTTTTGTTTTCTGCACAATAAACAACACAATGGCAGTTCTGCTGAAAACAGCGTCAGTCCAGGTTAGTTTCATTCAAATCATGCAAGTTAGAGTCCAAAACAAGGGAAAAAGTGTTTGGAAAAGTAGATACATTGGAGACGTATCACACGCGGGTAGATATTTTTGAGAGGGGAAGCCTCTTGGAGCCCAATGTATTATGCAGATGTGCGTGACAGGGGCATCGGCGTGGCATACGGTTAGTGCGAGTGAAACCGTGTCTGTTGCGTCATCCGACTTGCCTACAATGTGCGAAAAATGACGTGGGAGAGTGTCAGAACACGAACACACTTGTATGTGGACCAAATATATGTATGAAAAGGGTGATTTGATGTTCAAATACCAAATGCAACTTCGATGTGGCACCTATCTCACAAAGCGCACGGTATTGCTTGCCCACATGCACCTTGTGTCGGTAGGAAGGGAATGCTAAGCTATGAATGCATGCCCCCTCCCCCCGCACGGAGGTTATCGTAGCAAAGTGCGAAGTAGCAGCCCCCCCACACACACCCACTTTCAGTTAGCAGGCCAGAGAGGCATCTCACCAAGAAGGATCATAAAACAGACCAAGAATAATCCACCTTGGTCGTACAACCTCTCTCTTGTTGTTGGTCAAAGTGATGGCCGTCCATGCGAGCCTGGAGATGGGCTAGCTCGCCAATAACCACGCAAGTAGCTAGTCCTCGAAGACAACCACTGCTTGCGTGTGGCCCAAACATATGTATGGGGAGGTGTGTTTTAATACACAATGGAACAACTTTGATGTGTCACCGTGCTTTTGAACCAGAAATCCCCACACTGAGTGATGGTTAGTTGACGATGCACATGTATGTCACACCACACTTCAAGCCGATGATGGGGATTCATGCATGCATGCATGCATAGTATGCGCTCAAACTTAATTAGGTCTATATCTCACCATGACCTATACTACGATAACACGAACCAAAGGAAGAATCCGCCATGGTAACCTATCTTGTTGTCGGTCAAGGTGATCATGGATGTCCACGCGGGCCTACAAATTTATAGGCTTGTCGCCGATAACCACGCGAGGGAGTGTACCGTTCAAAGACAACCACTACATGCATATGTATGGAGGTGATGCGTGCATGCATGTTTGAATACCATTTCACAACATTGATGTGGCGCGTGCGTCGAAAATCGTACAGTCCCCACACAGAGCAAGATCGATTCATGACATGTCGTGGTACTAGCCACTTCAACTCGATGGGAGGGATTCACGCGTACACATGCATGTGTGTGCTCAAACTGTATCATGTCATCCCAGAGCATGACCTATATATATACCGTATTACAGACAAAAACAATAATCCCCTCCTAAGTCAAATTAACCTCTCGCGTTCTCAGGCAAAGTAGTGATGGACCAAGCGGGCCCACAGATGGAAAGCATCGATATCGCTGATAACTGCTTAAGTGGGTGCGAGAGGACAACCACCATCGCTTTGCATGTGGGCCAAAACATATGTTGAATATATACCCAAAATGCAAAATTTTAATGTGGCACATGCCTCGAAAACCGTAAAGTCCCAATACAAAGCGAGGTTCATGAAGCATACTATATATGATGGTCTCCTTCCCCCTCTTCGGCGCATGCATACTATATGCTCCTACCGTAATACAACCCAAAAAGAATCCTCCTTGATGGTGAAATTAATTAACCTCTCCCGATGTAGGTCAAAGTGATGCATGAATCAACGATGGCCTCGTGGGCCCACAGATGGAAGCGTCACACGTGAGTGTCCTAGGATAACCACCGCCTGCATGCATGTGGCCCAAAAAGGTGTTGTGTGATGTTTGAATAGCCAATTCCACAACTTTGATGTGGCACGTGCCTCGGAAACCGAAAATTCGCGACACTGATTGAGGTGTACTTGTTCACGGACGCGTACGTATAGTATAGTGTATATATATATACATACACATATATACATAACACACACACACACACACACACATATATATATATATAGGATGGGTCTATTATGATAACACCCTTAAGAGTGTTATTCTAATAACACCTAGGCTTATTCTGCTAACACTTACGCGCCGCTAATTTACCCCAAAGAAACTGTACACAAAACCAAAACTGCAGTGTCCACCCCTGTCCCACCTGTCCTTCTCCTCCACGCGCCACTACAGCCCACATCCCGGACGCAGCTGGCGATCCACCCCACCCACCCTGAGCCAGACACCGCGCCCACCTTCCACCTTCCTCCGCCGGCCGGAACCACCCCGCCGTCGTCACCCCACCTACCACCTTCCTCCACCGGCCGGAACCACCCCGCCACCGTCACCCAACCTACCACCTTCCTCCGCGGGCCGGAACCACCCCACAGCTGTCACCCCCGGGCCCTGGTGCCGTCAACCCCAGGGCCTCGCCGCCGTCACCCCCATGGCCGGCCAACAACTCCAGGCCGCGCCCTGGCCAGCCACCTACCTCTGAACACAAAGCAACTCCAGCCCCGCTCTCGCTAGGGAACCACTGAATCCGGCCGGATCTGGTTCCACTTCTGCTCGGCTCCCCTAGCCCACCACCTACATCGCCAGATTCGCAGCCGCCCGCCGGCCATGGACTCCGGCCCGCACTCTGACTCGCGTGCCTCCCCTCTACTACTTTCTTCCTCGCCGAATCGGCCCACATCGACTCCCTCGCCACCGGATCGAACGCGCGCGAGGAGAAACCGCCTGATCCTCTGCTCGCAAGCCAGGTGAATCGCATCTCCTACAGCTTCTCCTACCTCGACAAGTAGGCCGTGCCGTGTCGACCGCCCCCGACGCCTCCCCCCACCAACCACCAGATCCAGGCCAGCGGACAGAGCGCCCACCACTGCACCCCGTCACGCCATCGTGCACATCCCCTAGCCCGTGCAGTTCAGATGGGGGTGCTCACCCTGTCCCACCCGGGTCGGCACACCCCATCGCCGGATCCATGATGCCTCCTCACCTCCGAGCGGTCTCATCAAGCGACATCTTGCCCCATCCCCCCCCCCCCCACGTCAGCCAGCCGCCGGATCCGCCTCGCCGCCCTCCACCGACCACCATCCACCGAATCTGGTGAGCTAGTGGAGGTTACTGGTGACTCTTGCCTCCCCGTTCCTCCACCACCTCCCGATGCGGTGCTGCGCCTTGGTCCCGACACAGCTACCTCCTTTTCTCTTGCGTGGATCCAATGGAAACGTGCCCAATCCGAGATCAGCCATCTCTTCCTTCACTGCCGACATCTTGCAGTTCGCTAATCTCATGCGTGTCGGTTGATATTTTTTCCAGGCTTGCAGTTCACCAGTTCCCGCTAGGAGGACCACGACAACTCTTGATGCAGTCCTCAACCCTCAATGGTGGTCGCCGCCGCACGGGGGCCCATGCCACCACTCAGCACAACTTTCTTTGCTGCTGTTCGTATGAATTATAGTGCAGTTTGGAGCATGTGAACATGCAGTGCAAAATGGTGAATTTTGTGTTTGAGGAGTTTATGTATAAAAATTACAGGGGCTAATTTGAGTGTAGTTCGTGGGGAGACATGTTCAGAAAATGCAGTTTGGAGTATCTGCACATGCAGTGTAGACGCAACTTTTTGTGTTTGCGGATTTTTTTTGTATAAAGATTACATGGACTTCATTTGATTGTAGCACAACATGGTGATGTTCAGACATGGGCATGCAGTTTGGACCATGTGGACATGCAGTGCAAAAATGGAGTTTTTCGTGTTGATTTTATGTATAAAAGTTATATGGACTCATTTGAAAATTGTTTACCAAAGAAGTTCATTTTGAATTGTGTTGCGGCTCATTTCCCTCGACCATGCAGTTCGCTTCTTCGGACGTGTACAACTTGCCAATGTGGAAACCCAAAACTCCAAACAGAAAAAAGAAAGAAGGAAATGAAGTGCAAAGATGTGTTAAATGAAAATGATAGCGAAATGACAAAAAAAAGTAATGTCGTTCACTTCACCATTTGATGCAGTGCAAAGATGTGTTAAATGAAAAATGATAGAGAAACGACAAAAAAAGTAATGTTGTTCACTTGACCATTTAATGCAGTGTGGTTTTTCAACTGAAGCGGTGCGGTTTTCTAACTGAAGCACTGCGGTCAGGTGTCTGATGTTGTTCATCTTGTAAGTGACCATTTGATGTAGTGCGGTTTTCTAAATTGAAGCAGTGCGGTCGGGTGTCGGATGTTGTTCATCTTGTAAATGCAAAGAAAAACTGTTACTAAAACGACAAATAAAGTAATGCGGTTTACTTCTCCATGCTTTTTGGGTTCACTGATGCCCGATGTGAAAGTCCCGTCCACTTCCTCACATGAGAAAATTTACGTGTAAATAAAAGAAATCAAGCAGTCCGCTTTCCTATCTGATGGGGTGCGGCTTCCTGTCTGAAGCAGTGCGTTCTTCTGTCTAATGCAGTACACAAGTCGATTTGGGTGTCGCAAAAAACAAAGTTTCCGCATTTTGGTAAAACTGAAACTGCTCTTAAACCGTAAGGAATTAGATAGTGTGTTCTACATGAAAAAGTTGTGTCTCGCTGATATATTTCCAACGGCATATACTTTGAATCATTTCGACCAGCAGTTTGTAAAAAATCACGAAAAACGACCGCTGCCACTCATTGTCAGCTACACCATTTTCAAAATTAACTAAAAACTGTAAGAAATCTCAAAAACATTTCAACATATGAAAGTTGCATCTCGTCCATGGCTTTTCAACGGCGTATCATACGCCTCATTTCGACAAACGGTTGAAAAACTGGAGCAAAAACAGTACCGAAAATTTAAAAAAAAATTGAAAAACAGAATTCCGCGATTTAGTAAATTTGAAACTGCTCTTAAACTGTAATGAATTAGAAAAAATGATACATATGAAAAAGATGCGCCTCGACGATATCTTTCCAACGGTGTATCATTTGCTTCGTTCCAACAAGCTGTTTAGAAGAAATCACAAAAAACGCTCGCTGCCACTCGTCATGGGCCGCACCATTTTCGAAATTGCTCTTAAACCGTGTGGAATCTCGAAAAGTGTTCAACATGTCGAAGTTGCGCCTAATCCATAGCTTTTTAACGATATATTACATGCCTCATTCCGATAAACGGTCAAAAAATTAGAGTGAAAACAGTACCGAAAAAACAACGTGCAGTTTTTTCCGACGAGAAGTTCACTCGTGTGAGTACTGTAGCACACTTGGTTTAAAGAATGACGTGCACTTGCGTTGAGCGTGCAGTGCTGAAGTGTTATTAGAATACTTATTCTGCTGATATTAGCAGAATAGACCGGCTATATATATATATATATATATATATATATATATATATATATATATATATATATATATATATATATATATATATATATAGGGAAAATGCATCCTACTACCGGGTGTAGTTACACCCACTTCTCATATACTACCGTGTGATAGTATGTACTCTACTTTATTATTTTTAGTATGTTCATATACTATATCTAAGAGACTCCAAAGTGAGTTCTATGAAAAAATTGCAAGTGAGCCCATAGTTTTATTATATTTGTGAAATACGTTCATATTTGTACGCGAAATGAAGTATGCATAAAATAAGGTACATACTACCAAAAAAGTAGTATATATACTACTCAAACGTTCTTATATACTACATACTACAAGTACATACTCTCCGATATGATAGATATCCCTTAGAACGTGCAAAACAAAAGTGGGAGTAACTACACCCGGTAGTAGGAAAAATTTATCCTATATATATATATATGTGTGTGTGTGTGTGTGTGTGTGTGTGTGTGTGTGTGTGTGTATGCTAGTCCTCTCCCACCTCTTCGACGTGTACTATATATATACTTCCATCATAACACAAACAAAAAAGATTCTACCTTGCTGGTCAAATTAACCTCAATGACGGTTGTTCGTCAAAGTGATGGACGACGACCTCGCAGGCCCATAAAAAGCGTCACACGCGAGTATCGAGTGTCGTGTAGGACAACCATCGACTGCATGTGGCCAAAACATGTATATATGTATGGAGAGCAATGCTATACACACGACAGTGTTTGAACGATTTATGCACGACGATTGAGCTGAGCCTTTCATTACGTCTGATACATGAATTAACACCCTTGGATCGGTCGTCGTGCAAGGGTCGGCTAGCAAACTGTCGTCCATAAAGTAGTTCCGATGTATGAAAGGGTTGTGTAATGTTTTAAATAACGAGTCACGACTCTAATGTGGCATCTGCCTCACAAAACGGCCAACCCACACGATAGCTCACGACTCATAGTGTACTGCAAGCCACCCGCCACCCCCCAGACGCGCGCACACACACACACACACACACACACCGCGAATCCACCGCAAGTATGATGCATATTATATTATCCCGCGGTGAACATATGTTACCAAAGGACGGACGTTTTAATTTTGAAACAAAAAAATAGAGATCATTAAGACGTTTTAGTACATTGATTGATTTTCTAGGGGTATAACATGCAAAAAACAAATTTGAGCTACATGCATACGTGACAATGCACCTAAATGAATTGCAAAAACACATGTGTCTCACTGGGTGCATGTTTACTCCCTGTGCAAGAATTTTCAAACATTGAGAATCTTGATTTTTAAATTGTAGTACATCCAAAACTTATTTGAAATTCATGAAACTTATCCTGTTGTCATATGGACACCAATACAAAGTGGCATTGTACTTTTTTTTGTCGAATTTGAGATCAGTTTTGATGTAATCTTTATCTTCTTACAAATGGGAGATTATTAATAATTCGGAACCAATATCCCAAACGGATTATTTATTCGAACCGTGAGCGTTAGACCAACAATGGATACGTGCCATGCCTCGGTTAAGCAATAAAGCGGCAACATTAATCATCCAAATATAAAAACAATATACGTGCCGCCACGCAACCCGTGTGCCATGCGGGCAGGCATGAGTTGACGGGACGCAGCAGTCCTCCTTGCAGGCAGACCGGGAGGCGTGCGTGCAGGTGTGTGAATTGACGGGAGACGTGCTCGCTGCGCAGTGTCATCGGGAGGCGTGAGAGTAGCCGTGTGAAACGACAGTAGGCATGTCAGCAGTCCGGTAAGCAGGCTCACCGGGAGGCAAGCCAATGGTTTGACCGCCGCCCGCCTCTCTCCCACTACTCCATATTAATGGCGCGCCCGAGTGGCCGCACCCCCATCCTCGCCATACACACAATCCTCTCTCTCTGCTTGCATCCTCGACACCGCTCTCAGTCCTCAAAGCCATCAGTGTATGAGGATGTCACCGAAGCGCCCCATAGGATGGAGTGGCGATGCCGGGGCTACTGAAGCACCGGACCACTGCGTGGAGATGGAGACAGAGGTTGCCGTCACCACCAGCGAGGTATCGCTGCACCCTGTCGTCGTCGACGGCGTCGAGATTCCACAACTGGAGGTGGGGGTCCACACCGACTCCAGTGACGACTCGGGCGACGACCCCGACGACCATTCCGGCGACGACTCCGACGACGACGGACAACTGGTTAGTCATCTATACCTGAGGGAGTCCCGGATTAGGGGGTGTCCGGATAGCCGGACTATGACCATTGGCCGGACTCCTGGACTATGAAGATACAAGATTGAAGACTTCGTCCCGTGTCCGGATGGGACTTTCCTTAGCATGGAAGGCAAGCTTGGCGATACGGATATGTAGATGTCCTACCATTGTAACCGACTCTGTGTAACCCTAACCCTCTTTGGTGCCTATATAAACCGGAGGGTTTTAGTCCGTAGGACGAAAAAACAATCATACCATAGGCTAGCTTCTAGGGTTTAGCCTCTCTGATCTCATGGTAGATCTACTCTTGTACTACCCATATCATCAATACTAATCAAGCAGGAGTAGGGTTTTACCTCCATCGAGAGGGCCCGAACCTGGGTAAAAACATCGTGTCCCTTGTCTCATGTTACCATCCGCCTAGACGCACAGTTCGGGACCCCCTACCCGAAATCCGCCGGTTTTGACACCGACATTGGTGCTTTCATTGAGAGTTCCTCTGTGTCATCATCTTTAGGCCCGATGGCTCCTCCGATCATCTGTAACGATGCGGTCCAGGGTGAGAGTTTTCTCCCCGGACAGATCTTCATATTCGGCGGCTTTGCACTGCGGGCCAAGTCGCTTGGCCATCTGGAGCAGATCGAAAGCTACGCCCCTGGCCATCAGGTTAGATTTGGAAGTATGAACTATATGGTTGACGTCCGCAGAGACATGATCTTCGATGGGTTCGAGCCACAGCCAAGCGTGCTGCACTGTCACGATGGGCATGATCTAGCTCTGCTGCCGGACAGTGCCCTGGAGGCCGCACAAGTGTCCTCTCCGACCCTTAGCTCGGAGCCGACTGCGCCGATCGAGGACCGGTGGCAGGACACCGCCTCGGGGGCTGCTCTCTCTACGGCGATTAAGCCGAACACCAACCCTGTCCCTCGCGAAGCTCGTGACTCCAAGGTGTCGGACTCCTCTCCGGACTCCGAACCTTCCGTGCCCCTACCAATCGAATCCGATTGGGCGCCGATCATGGAGTTCACCGCCGCGGACATCTTTCAGCACTCGCCCTTTGGCGACATCCTGAATTCACTAAAGTCTCTCTCTTTATCAGGAGAGCCCTAGTCGGACTATGGTCAGGAAGGTTGGGATGTGGACGACGAAGAAATTCAAAGCCCACCCACCACCCACTTCGTAGCCACTGTCAATGATTTAACCGACATGCTCGACTTCGACTCTGAAGACATCGACGGTATGGACGACGATGCAGGAGACGACCAAGAACCAGCGCCTACAGGGCACTAGAAGGCCACCTCGTCATATGACATTTACATGGTGGACATCCGAAAAGATGGGAATGGCGATGGAACAACAGAGGATGACCCCTCCAAGAAACAGCCTAAGCGCCGGCGTCAGCAGCGCCGCTCTAAATCCCGCCACAGCAAAAACGGTGATTCCTGCACGGGAGACAATAACACCCCGGACAGTGCCGAAGACAACCCCCTCCAGCAGGATTCAGTGCAGGAGGACGGAGAAGCCAGCCCTCATTAGAGAGCGGTAGGCAGAGAGGTAGAGGACGATAATTACACGCCTCCCTCCGAGGACGAGGCAAGCCTCGACGACGACGAATTTGTCGTGCCTGAGGACCCCATCAAACAAGAGCGTATCAAACGCAGGCTTATGGCCACGGCAAGCAGCCTTAAGAAAAAGCAGCAACAACTTAGAGCTGGCCAAGACTTGCTAGCTGACAGATGGACTAAAGTCCTTGCGGCCGAAGAGTATGAACTCGAACGCCCCTCCAAGAGCTACCCAAAACGCAAGCTGCTACCCCGATTAGAGGAGGAAGCACCCAAACCTACATCATCAGCGCATGATGCGGCCGATCGGCCACCTCATGGCCGCGACAGAGAGGCCTCTCGGCCCTCCACTCAAGCCGCACCCCGGCTGTCGGCGTTCTAGGAACGAGGGTCCCCAGACTTGCCTGCCTGCGGCCTACGGCGTGGCTCAAAGGGGGCCCAGCATGGCCCATCTTCACCAACACGAGCTCAAGACCCTCGCGAGGGGCCAAGCCTCGTGGGGCGGACGACCAGGAGCTTCCTCAGGTACGGCCTCATCAGGCTGGCTCGCGAGGAGGCGGAGAGATCAAGGCGGGGTAACTCACGAGGTGCCCATGATGCAAGCCATGACGACCAAGGGCGCCAGTTGGGCGCCAGCCCGCGCAGTGTCCTCCTTTCCTCTTTGGTGCAAAGGGAGCAAGCGCAGGCGAGAGCATCAAGCAAAGGCATCCATTTCGGTGCAACAAGACCAAGACCAGCCCAACGGCAGGGAGGAAGTCATCGTGGAGCCCAAGCAGGCGTCATCACTAGAGCCTTTGACAGGCGAGGACCAACTTTAGTCAGGATAAGTGTACCCGATGTTCCCCTTCAAAATGGCCAATTGTTGGCGCCCTTCCCGCTCAATATTTGGGAAGAGGCCCAGGGCCTTTGCCTATAAATAGGACTAGCCACCCCCATGGTAGAGGCATCCAGCATCGATCGAGAATCCAGAGAGGATCCTCACCAAGAAACCAGTAGAGAGAGTGACTGAACTCCCCCAAGCAGTCCATCGCACCAGCCAAGAGCAGACCCTCACGAGGCTGTTCTTCCTTGTATTGTTCATCATCAGCCAAAGAGGCAATCCACCACACCACACACTGGAGTAGGGAATTACACCGCAATGGTGGCCTGAACCAGTATAAACCCTGTGTCTCTTGAGTTGTTCCTTCAGTAGTTTAGATCTTAGCGAGGCGGCGAGGAACAGGTAGGTAGAGGGCGAAATCTCCGCGCGCACCCCAGTGTTCGAACCTCAAGGGTCTGCCGGAACCCGAAATCCGACATTTGGCGCGCCAGGTAGGGGTGCGCCGGAATTCATCTTCTGTCGCCCTGCTCTTCTCCGACCATCGCATCCATGTCTAACGCTCGTCGGGCCCGCGCCGAGCGCCGAGCCGCCCTCGCTTCCTGCGTCACCCAGACGGATCCCGTCGGCGGGCGCCCTCGTCGTTCCCAGTCACCTGCCGTCAACGCCGCCACCGGCCCGGCGGGGAACGAGCAGCAAGCATCGTCCCAGCATCCCTCCGTGAGGCAAGACGGCCGCACTACCACACCCTCGCTCACCCCAGCTGGTTGTTCGTCTCGCGCGTTCCGCACACCCATGGAGGCTCGAGCTGCGCTCATCGCGGCAAATGAGTCCCTGTGCTACCGTCCCGTCGGCAACGTCTACGAAGAATGGCTCGACCACGTCGCCGAGCTTGTCCGTGCCATAGGGGGCTCTCCTGCGCCGTCCGTCCCGCTGCACCGCACCCCGCCCTGCGCGGGCGACAAAGCTCCGGGGGCGCCTCAGCCGCCTCCCCCTCAAGAAGGCGCCCTGGCCCCAAGGTGCGTGGCCCCTGGGAGGAACCCGCTCCATTAGGCGCCAGCGCAACAAGAGCAGAGCTGCCAAGAAGTCCCTCGCCCGCGAGAAGCTGCCCGAGCGCTCCCTGCTCCGGCTCATCGCGACCACGCTCCTGCTCCAGCACGTCAAGACCCCGCGCTGCTCCCACCTGCAGTGCATGGGGACCCGCAGGACCAAGATCTTCGTCACCCAAGGCCTCCCGTGGCCACAGCAGGCTGCCGCGCCTTCACCACCGAGCTGCGCAGCGTCGCGTGGCCCGGCAAGTTCAAGCCAGACCCGCCTCCTTGCTATGACGGTACGGCTGACCCTGCAGAATTCCTCCATCTCTACGAGCTGGGCATCGAAGCTGCCAACGGAGACGAGAAGGTCATGGCGAACTGGTTTCCCATGGCGCTCAAGGACGGGGCCCGAACTTGGCTCCTGAACCTGGCTCCAGGCACGATCTCCTCCTGGGACGAGATGCGCACCCGCTTCATCACCAACTTCCAGGGTACTCGCGACCGGCCACCCGCCGTGAGCGACATGCACCGTATCAAGCAGCAACCAGGGGAAACCCTGCAGAAGTACATCCAGCGCTTCAACAACGCACGCCTCAAGATTCCCAAGGTGACCGAGGAGGCCATCATCTCAGCCTTCTCCGACGGCGTGCGCGACGTCAAGATGAAGGAGGAGCTGGCGATGCATGAAGACCTGTGCACTTCCTTGGAGCTGTTCAACTTGGCGACCAAGTGCGCCAGGGCTGAGGAAGGGCGTCTCTCCCTCCTCGAGCCGCCTGCCGCAGACCCAGAAGAGAAGAAACCCAAGGCCAAGGATGTGAAGTGCAAGGGGGCTGCCGTGCTCGCGGCAGAACCACACACCAAGCGGGGCAGAGATCAGCCTGAATCTTCCAAGGGCAGTCGGTACTGCGTGTACCACGACCTCCACACCCACAACACCAATGAATGCCAAGAGCTCCAAGCCGTGCGTGAAGGAAGGATCGGCCGACGTCCTGACCGCAGCGACTGGGGCTACGGCCGAGGAGGATGAAGGAATGCAGGACGCTGGGAAGACCGTGGCCCTCGCCAAGGGTGGCGCGACCAACCTCGCGAGGATCGCTGGCAGGACCCGCCTCGCGAGGGAGACTGGAGGGATCAGCCTCGCGAGGATCGCCCGCAAGGCAACGCAGGCCTCCCTCCGCTGCCGCCGCAGCCAAGGAGAAATGAGGACTGTCATCAGGACGAGGGGGCTGGGGGCTTCCACGAGCCACATGTGATCGCCTGCATCCTGGGCGGAGCTCAAGCCCCAGCCTCTCAACGCATCTTGAAGCAGTTCGCCCGTGAAGTAAATGCAGTCCTCCCCAAGCTCGAAGCCACGCGCCCTCTCAGGTGGTCGGCGTGCACCATCACGTTCAGCTCAGGGGATCAGCTCAAGTGCACGGCCACAGCCGGAGTCCTCCCAATGCATTGTTCCCCAATCATCAACAACGTGCTAGTCACCAGGACCCTCATCGATGGCGGGGCAGGGCTCAACGTCCTGTCCGTGGAAACATTCAACAATCTCCAAGTGCCCTACAATCAGATTCAGCCAACCAAGCCTTTCTCCTGAGTCACCGATGGCTCCACGGTCCCGATTGGGCAGGTCCGCCTCCCTGTCACCTTCGGGGCGCGCGACAACTACTGCACCGAGCTCATCGACTTCGACGTCACCCACATTCACCTGCTGTACAACGCCATCCTCGGGTACCCAGCGTTGGCCAAGTTCATGGCCGTAACCCACCACGGCTACAACGTCCTCAAGATGCCAGGAAGTGGCGGAGTCATCACGGTGCCCTGCGGAGAGAAAGACGCAGTGTGCTCCCTGGAACGAGTCTTTCAGGCCGCATCACTGGAAGATCCGGATCGCGGAAGCAGGAGGCTTCCCGAGACCGCCCCCAAGAAGAAGAATACATCGTCCGGCCCGGCCCCTCAGGACCCGCGCCTGCCCAGGGGGAACCTCCTTCCATCACATAGGGAAGTTTGCCCGGCGCCCTCCTCAGGCAGGGCTCGGGGGCTCTCCCCTGGAGGGCCGCCGACCTCGCCAAGGTAACAAGGGAGGCGCTTGGGCACCACTTGGAGGTGTGTTTCGAAGCACGTTTCCCTCAAGAAGGAGCAAGGCAAGGAGGGCCAAACCCTCAGGAGTTCGTCAGCAAGGCCATTCAGGAGTTACAGAAGTCAAGAGTCATGAGAGGCAGCCGCCGCTTACCCGCTGTGGCCCCCCCCCATCCAAGCGAGGATGGTGGGCTGCGCGTCTACATCGACATATCAGGGCTCAACCGAGCCTCCTCTCAGGAGCGCCTCTGGCCCTCGCAAGTGGGGCGCTGCGAAGGTCCACCCCACAGCTACGTTCGCATGCCTTACGGCTTGCCGAACGCGGCTGCGGTGCGCCAGCGCCTCATGAGGGGCATCCTGGAGGCTCAAGAGGTCAGGCGTTCCGCAGCCCTGGCAGAGATGGAGATGGTCCGCGAGGAGCCACCAGCGCCTCCGGAGCCTCCCGAGGCCCCAGGGCTTGGGGCTCGTGAGGATCGGCTCCTGCAGCCCACCGAGTCTGCTACACCAACACCCCTTCGTCTTCAACATCATCAGGTGACATCTTTCAAGTTTTGTTTCTAGCTGGGAGCACCCTCAGGGCTGCATCATTCCCAGGCCGCGTGGGTCCGTCCCTGCGGCGTGTATCCCTTTTGCTCATGTTTTTAGCTTACTTTGTTGGGGGTGCCCCTCGGGCTGCATTATCCCCAAGTCGCTCGTGTCAGACCCAGCGGCGTGTACCCCTCTTGCGTTTATCTTCGGGCCATGCTTTCGACCATCATGCTTGTTGTGCTTGTCCGTGGCACCTTTTCTTCCTTGATGTCGGCAGCTTGCGCGTTAAACGGGGGGTACCTGAGCATCGCGACTTAGGGCTCCTACCGGATCTCCAGCCCTCACCCTCTGGCCTTGTCCACGGCATCGTGACCTGGCATACCAGCGACGGCTGAGACCAGCTCGAGAGCCGGGACCCGAGGACATAGAGTTTCGACATCTAACCAAATTTGCAGGAACACATCACAGGTTAATGCCCGGTGCCAGACGCAACCCGCCTTGGGGTAGGGCCCCGTGACTCCCACGCTGGCTCACGGGTGCCCCAATACACCTCACCAGGCCTTCCGTGCCTCGTCGCCTCTCCAAAGCAACTAACGGCTGACCGCCGCTTGCCATAGCGGACCTTTGCTCTTTTTGTGGTGGGTCTGCAGGATCCCCCCAAGGAGAAGCGCCAGGCGAGGCCCTCAAGGCGTCCTCTTCACTCTCGTCCGCGTGAGCCGCTCGCACGTTAAAGGGGGAGGGTACCTGAGCATCGCGACTCAGGGCTCCTACAGGCTCTCCAGCCCTCACCCTCTGGCTTTGTCCACGGCATCGCGCCCCAGCAAACCAGCGACGGCTGAGACCCGCTCGAGGGCTGGGACCCGAGGACGTAGAGCAGAAAGGGGAGCAGAGGCGAGAAGAAAGAGGCACGCGGAGACCTCGCCAGGCAACCCCTCGCCGGCCAAGGCACGGACCTAGCGCCGCACTAGGAAGCATTTCCTGACCCTCGAGATAAGTCACTCTCCGAAAACACTAGCTATCGCAGCACCGTCACCGTATCCAATGCAATCCCGTGTTAGCAACATCACATTCCTTTCTCACCAAACGATGGCTGCTTGAGTGCTAAGGGGACCTCCTGAGCATCACGACTCAGGGGCTCTTACTGGACCCCGGGCCACTCACCTCCTGGCCTTGACCACGGCATCGCGACCTAGCATACCAGCGACGGCTGAAGCCGCCTTGGGACCGGGACCTGTCAGCGCAGAGCGCCAAGCCATCGTGAGGTCCAAAAGGAGGAAACTAAGCTAAGACGGAATAAGCATCTCGCACTGCTTCACGATGAGGATCATATTGACAAACGGAGCTACAGACACCTTACAAGCCCCCACGGGGTATATTCTTGGCTCCTCGCAGGAACAAAAGACGTGTATCCTAAGGAGTCCTAACTACAGGAACCATCACGGCAGACGCCATCATCAACAGTGGGCCGCCAGGCACCGGCGCCAACCCCATCCAGATCAGAGGCGGCGACGGCCTGACGAGCCAGCCCTGCTCCAGGAGCGGCGCAGACTCGGGGGCTCGTAGCTGTCGCCGCTCGTCTCCGGAGTCGCAAAGAGCTCGGCACAGTCGCTGGATCCTCCGGCACCTCCACCGCCTGAGGAGCTGCCAAGGGAGCGGTCAGCTGGCCTCGGCCTCGCCGTAGTGGGGTCCCGACCACCTCTCCCGGGGCAGCACTCCAGCCGGCGACCCTCCACATCGAAGACCTTGAAGAACATCACCGAAGCACCGTTGTACTCCAGGTGGATCGCGAGGGCTCCCCTTGTCCTGCAAACTCGGGCGATCTCGCCCCAGCCTCGAGTCATGAAGACCTCGCCCGGGGCAACGACCGCGACCTCTGCCCCGGTCGCGAGGGTGCTGCAGCCGACGTGCTGCAGCCAAAGCCCCAGGAGTTTCCCCTATGGGATGACGGGGGCGACGAAAGGAGGAAGGCGAATCCAAGACTGAGGAGGCATGGCGGCGTGAAGCACGAACTCTCGGGAGGAGCCCTCGGGGTGGACTCCAGGAGGAAAGACGCACACCCTCGTGACCCGCTGGCGCCAACGGCGGTGCCGCCCGTGGCGTTCGGCATCGACTCCTTCAGAGCCCTTGATGTGGGCGTACAAGGGAAGCGGGAACCCTGGTGGTGGCCGCTCGCACCAGAGCCTCAACACTTCCTGATGGGCGCCCTCACCCCGATGGCAGAGGGCTAGCCGTTTCTTCGGCGGAAGCGGGTCAGGACCCTCTCGGGCAGCCTTTCCTTTCTCTGCCGCGGAGAACCGGTGGATCGGAGCCATTGCAGCAAGACGAGGCAAGGACCGGGAAGAAGGAGAAGCAAGAAGAGATAGACTTGAAGGGCACACGACGTGCCATACTTAAAGCTAGGGGAGGCCAACTGCCGACCTCCACGATCGCAGGTAATCATGACCCGCTTTGCATGCAGGGACTTGTCAATTCGTGCAATTGCCGAGGCGTCATGGGGAAGTGGAGACGCCCACGTCCAATCAACCGCCACGCGGCGCCCAAGGCCGCGGGCTGTTAGGGCCCACGGCGCTTCGCACTTGCCCTTTCGCCTCTCTGCTCGGCCAAGCCAGGGCGCGCCTTGGGCCCGGGGGCTACTGTCGGTGTTCTGGGAAGGGGGGTCCCCAGACTTGCCTGCCTGCAGCCTGCGGCGTGGCTCAAAGGGGGCCCAGCATGGCCCATCTTCACCAACACGAGCTCAAGACCCTCGCGAGGGGCCAAGCCTCATGGGGAGGACGACCAGGAGCTTCCTCAGGCACGGCCTCATCAGGCTGGCTCGCGAGGAGGCGGAGAGATCAAGGCGGGGTACCTCACGAGGTGCCCATGACGCAAGCCATGACGACCAAGGGCGCCAGTCGGGCGCCAACCCGCGCAGTGTCCTCCTTTCCTCTTTGGTGCAAAGGGAGCAAGCGCAGGCGAGAGCATCAAGCAAAGGCATCCATTTCGGTGCAACAAGACCAAGACCAGCCCAACTGCAGGGAGGAAGTCATCGTGGAGCCCAAGCAGGCGTCACCACCAGAGCCTTTGACAGGCGAGGACCAACTTTAGTCAGGATAAGTGTACCCGATGTTCCCCTTCAAAATGGCCAATTGTTGGCGCCCTTCCCGCTCAATATTTGGGAAGAGGCCCAAGGCCTTTGCCTTTAAATAGGACTAGCCACCCCCATGGTAGAGGCATCCAGCAGCGATCGAGAATCCAGAGAGGATCCTCACCAAGAAACTAGTAGAGAGAGAGACTGAACTCCCCCTAGCAGTCCATCGCACCAGCCAATAGCAGACCCTCATGAGGCTGTTCTCCCTTGTATTGTTCATCATCAGCCCAAGAGGCAATCCACCACACCACACACTGGAGTAGGGTATTACACCACAATGGTGGCCTGAACCAGCATAAACCCTGTGTCCCTTGTGTTGTTCCTTCAGTAGTTTAGATCTTAGCGAGGCGGCGAGGAACAGGTAGGTAGAGGGCGAAATCTCCGCGCGCACCCCAGTGTTCGAACCTGAAGGGTCTGCCTGAACCCGAAATCCGACACTGGCGTCGCTCAAAAAGTACCAAGGCACGGGGAAATGCGCTAGACCTGCGAGATATAATGGAGGACAAGGCAAGGCAAACAAGATCGATCTACGGATCGCTTGGGCGCCTCACTACACGTGACGATAACCGTCATGCCGAATTCAGCAAATCCGACCGAGCCGAACGCAGCAGACAAAGCTCATTTGAGCTACGTCGTGATATAGCCCAGTACAGGGGCGCCGCACACCCACTGTGCTTCACAGATGAAGTAATGGATCATCAAATCCCCGAGGGTTTCAAATCCTTAAACATCGAATCATACGATGGCACAACAGATCCTGCGGTATGGATCGAGGACTACCTCCTTCATATCCACATGGCCCGCAGTGATGATCTACTCGCCATCAAATACCTCCCACTCAAGCTTAAAGGATCAGCTCGTCATTGGCTTAACAGCTTGCCAGCATAGTCAATTGATTGTTGGGAAGACCTGGAAGCCGCATTCCTCGACAATTTTCAGGGCACTTATGTGCGACCACCAGATGCCGATGACGTAAGCCACATAATTCAGCAGCCAGAGATATCGGCCAGACAATTCTG
This sequence comes from Triticum timopheevii, assembly GCA_963921465.1. Classification (NCBI taxonomy): domain Eukaryota; kingdom Viridiplantae; phylum Streptophyta; class Magnoliopsida; order Poales; family Poaceae; genus Triticum; species Triticum timopheevii. The sequence goes on along the minus strand of OY997270.1, from coordinate 312,527,338 downwards.
GACACGGTTCCTAACCAAGAAAAATCAAATCGTCGACTGTCCGGATGCAGAGGCCCTTGCAGCCTTCAAACATAACATCCGCGACGAGTGGCTTGCCCGGCACCTAGGACAGGAAAAGCCAAAATCCATGGCAGCCCTCACAACACTCATGACCCGCTTTTGCACGGGAGAGGACAGCTGGCTAGCTCGTAGTAACAACATGACCAAGAGCCCTGGTAATTCGGATACCAGGGACAGCAACGGCAGGTCGCGTCGCAACAAGCACAAGCGCCGCATTAATGGCGATAATGCTGAAGATACGGCAGTCAACATCGGATTCAGAGGCTCTAAGCCCGGTCAGCGGAAAAAGCCATTCAAAAGAAATACTCTGGGCCCGTCCAATTTGGACCGAATACTCAATCGCTCGTGCCAGATACACGGCACCCCCGAAAAACCAGCCAACCACACCAACAGGGATTGTTGGGTGTTCAAGCAGACAGGCAAGTTAAATGCCGAAAACAATGAAAAGGGGCTGCATAGCAACGACGAGGAGGAGCCCCGGCCGCCGAACAATAGAGGACATAAGGGCTTCCCCCCTACAAGTGAGGACGGTGAACATGATATACCCAACCCACATACCCAAAAGGGAGCGGAAGCGTGCACTAAGGGATGTATATGCGATGGAGCTAGTCGCCCCAAAGTTCAATTCGTAGTCCTCCTGCCCGAACACTTTTGATCGAAGGGACCACCCCACTAGCATCCGCCATGGCGGATTCGAAGCATTGGTCCTAGACCCAATTGCTGACAGATTTCACCTCACTAGAGTCTTGATGGACGGCGGCAGCAGCCTGAACCTGCTTTATCAGGATACAGTGCGCAAAATGGGCATAGACCCATCAAGGATTAAACCCACAAAGACGACCTTTAAAGGCATCATACCAGGTGTAGAGGCCAACTGTACAGGCTCAGTTACACTTGAAGTGGTCTTCGGATCCCCGGATAACTTCCGAAGCGAGGAGTTAATCTTCGACATAGTCCCGTTCCGCGGCGGCTATCACGCACTGCTCGGACGAACCGCATTTGCAAAGTTCAATGCGGTGCCGCACTACGCATACCTCAAGCTCAAGATGCCAGGCCCTCGAGGAGTCATTACGGTCAATGGAAACACCAAACACTCTCTCCGAACAGAGAAGCATACGGCGGCCCTCGCGGCGGAAATACAAAGCAGTCTCTCAAGGCAATTCTCGAGTCCGGCTATTAAACGTCCGGACACTGTCAAGCGCGCCCGGAGTAACCTACAACAAGACCGCCTGGCACGTCCCGAGCACGCGTAGCAATGCGGCCCCAACCCCAGCCCTCGCAAAATTGCGAAACCAGTACTACGCGTACATAACTACGCTCTGGAAATACCATGGGCATTGGGGGAGGGGCACGACCACGGCAGGCCCAGAATGCGGCTCAACCGCACCAGGGGCTCCCAATTGTGTCATTCTTTTTTTCTCTTACTTTCAGGACTCCTTTATCAAGAAGCCCTGTCCGGTAGTAGAATCGCCGAACACACGATGCAACAGCCAGGGAAGCAGAAAGCTACGTCGAGTGTCCAGGTGGTCTCTATAACGAGCAGTATACCTGTTTTACATATCATCCCGCAGCTCGCTTCTGGAGGGGGACATGTCAAATAGTCCCGTCCCTTGCTTATCGCACTATTTGTATCATTCTGCTTTTACCGCAGCTTTTTTGAATAAACAATGCATAGCTTTTGCCTATTATTGCATTCCCTTTTTTTATCTATATATGTTCACTTATGACATGTTGCATCCGTACACTTTGGTACGGCCAAATACACTAGGGGCTTAAGTACCCCAAAATATGGTGTGATAAGTCCGAACACTTTCACAAGTGCGGCACCCCGAACTTATAGCATTATATGCATCGGCTCCGAATCATGTCTTGGGTCAATAGTTGGGTTTTCCCGGCTCCCATGTTTTGGTACCTTACGTTCCGTTATATCGGCTAAGGTAGTGCTAGGAGAACCACTGCGATTGTGCCCCGGTTGAGCTGGGTTGAGAACCTCAGTGGAGAAAGCTAAAACTGACCGTCATGATAGGGCGAGAGCCGGTCGCTGTTCGAGAGGTTTTCGAGTCACTAAAGACTTATGCCGCTTAGAGCGAGGAGTCGGCTTTGTCCGGCCCAGGCGTGGATAGCGCCCCGAATTCGGTCTTCCGAATACTAGGGGCTTCGCCGAAATTTAAAATTATAGAATTCTATGGCTAAGTGAGAGTGTTCAAGCATTATAGTCCGGTTGCCTTGTTCGTTGCGTTGAGCGCCTCCCTCGAAGGACCCAAGAATGGGAAAAAGAGCGCTCAAGTTTATCCCGAACACCCCAGCACTCGTGGCATGGGAGCAGAAGCCGACGACTCGCCATCTCTCAAATTTAATAAATGGCTGCACAGAAGGTAATATTTTAAATTCACAAGCGTTGCTTAGCGCATATGAACAAGTTTTCAAGCGTACAGGATAACAAACGCGAGTTTACTCAAAAATTACATCTTTGGAGCATTCACCCGCTATAAGGCACGCACCCTTCAGGACGCCCTTATAATACATCTCGGGCTTGCGATACTCCCTGCCCGGCGGTGGAGCATCCGTCACAAGCTTCTCAGCGTCCATCTTGCCCCAGTGCACTTTAGCACGGGCAAGGGCCCTACGGGCACCTTTGATACAGACGGAGCGCTTGACGACTTCAATCCATGGACAAGCGTCCACCAGCCGCCTCACCAGTCCGAAGTAGCTCCCAGGCATGGCTTCCTTAGGCCACAGCCGAACTATGAGGCCCTTCATGGCCTGTTCGGCCACCTTATGGAGCTCGACTAGCTGCTTCAGCTGGTCGCTCAAGGGCATCGGGTGTCCGGCCTCAGCATACTGAGACCAGAACACCTTCTCCGTTGAGCTTCCCTCCTCGACCCGGTAGAATGCGGCAGCGTCGGACACACTGCAGGGCAGATCTGCCAATGCTCCTGGAGAGCTCCGGATTCGGGTAAGTAACAAGTAATTCACTTCACGTGCTTGCTTTGCATGAAGAATGCCTTACCCGCCGCTATCTTCTTCATCGCCTCAATTTCCTGGAGGGCTTTTTGGGCTTCGGCCTTAGCGGCTTTGGCACTCTCAAGAGCCGAGGCGAGCTCGGACTCTCGAGTCTTTGAGTCACGCTCCAAACTCTCGTGTTTTACCACGAGAGCCTAGAGCTCTTGCCGCACCTCTGCCACCCGCGCCTCCTGTTTCTCTCCCTCGGTGCGCTCCGCGGCCGCATTGCTTTCGGCCTTGGACACCGCTTCCTTCAGAGTCGCCACCTCGTTCGTGGCCCCTGCAATTCTCACGTTATTCCTGTTATTTTTTGCAACCACATCTTTTACATACTCCCATAAGGTATTACTTACCTTCCTTGTCCTCGAGCTGCTTTTTGGCAAGGCCGAGCTCGTTCTCGGACCGCTCGAGGCTCTGCTTCAATGCGTTGACCTCCGCAGTCAGTGCGGCAGAGGTCAGCAGCGCAGCCTGCATTCCCATATTGGCATACTTATGTTAGACTCCTGCGTACATCTTTCTAGATCCTCAGTTCAGCTTTTCTTTCCGAACACCAAACTGAGCATCAGGGGCTACTGTCTATGCGGTAATATTTTTACATATCTTAAATACATACCTCAAAGCCTGTTAGAAGGCTGGCATAGGCTTCAGTCAGCCCGCTCTTGGCGGACTGAACTTTCTGGATCACCACACTCATAACAGTGCGGTGCTCCTCGTCGATGGAGGCGCCGTTAAGCGCCTCTAGCAAATTATCCGGTGCCTCCGATTGGACGGAAGTCACCGGTGTCGCAGTCTCGCCCTTCTTACGAAGGGCCGCCTGCCGGACTCCGGAACCACTGAAGGTTCCGGTGCGGAGTCCAGCCCAGGGCCGGACTTAGAGCCCTTTGGGGTTTTATCCCCCTCGCGCCTAGAGTCCGGGAGGTTGCCTTGCGGCGCCTCTTAGACCACCTCCTCCTGGTCGGGCCCCTTTTGGGACCCCACCTCGGCGTCATCCGCAGCGCGAGGAGAGGAGGCAGACGGAAGTGAGGTGTTGTTCACGTCCGACGAATCCAGGGAGCCGCTCGTTGAAGCGTTGAGCTCGTCCTTGGGCAGGCTGCAGGGTTATATTCGGTGTTAGCAGATTCTGTACGACAAACGAAACGCTATGAGTTATTCTGGTATCCGGACACTTACGATGTTGCTAGGGGCTTAGTCCTCGGTGGCCACTCCTCTTCGCCATCGTCGGCGTTGGTGGAGTATTCTGGAGGAAGGGTCCTTCCCTTCTTGGACCCTTCGGCCTCCCCCGTTGGGGCGGCCTTTCTTTTCTTCTCTCCCCCCGCTGGGGGAGAGGCCTCTTTTTCCTCCTCCTCATCTTCACTGGAGGAGTCTGCCTCGGAGTCATCGGACGATGAGTCCGACAACACCTGGCGCCGGGAACTCCTTTGAGTTCCCGTGTCCTTCTTCTTGGCCTTCTTCTCCGGCACCACGTGAGGTGCCGGAACCAGCAGCCCCGTCAATCGGGCGTCTGCTGGGTCTTCTGGCAAGGGAGCCGGATAGATAACATGCCCGGACATCTTTTGCCAGGCCTGTCAAAGGTAAGGGAGTTTAGATCTCGCATAGAGTCAAACTATGGAAAACAAGAGTCCCGTAAAGGGTCAAGTAGCTTACCTTGCTGGCTTGATGCTGCGAGCTGTATCCGCGATCTTCGGTAGCGGATGCGGGAGCCTCGGCGACCTTGAACAGCACCTTCCAGGCATCTTCGTACGTAGTGACAAAGAGCCTGCTCAAGGTTTGGTGCTGTGCCGGATCAAACTCCCACAAGCTAAAGGCCCGTTGTTGGCACGGGAGGATCCGGCGGATGAGCATGACCTGGACTATGTTGACAAGCTTGAGCTTCTTGTTCACCAGGCTCGGGACGCAGGATTGAAGTCCGGTCAGCTCTTCCGAATTACCCCACGTCAAGCCCGTCTCTTTCCAGGAGGTGAGCTGTGTAGGGAAGCCAGATCGGAATTCGAGGGTCGCTGCCCATCTAGGGTCACGCGGCTCAGTGATGTAGAACCACCCCTATTGCCACCCCTTTATGATCTCCACGAAGGAGCCCCCGAGCCATAAGACGTTGGGCATCCTGCCCACCATGACACCTCCGCGCTCCGCCTGGCAGCCGCCCACTACCTTCGGCTTGACATTGAAGGTCTTTAGCCATAAGCCGAAGTGGGGCTGGATGAAGAGGAAGGCCTCGCACACGACGATGAATGCCGAGATGTTGAGGATGAAATTCGGGGCCAGATCGTGGAAATCCAGGCCGTAGTAGAACATGAGCCCCCGGACAAATGGGTGAAGTGGAAAACCTAGTCCGTGGAGGAAGTGGGTGAGGAACACCACCCTCTCATGGGGCCTGGGGGTGGGGATAAGCTTCCCCTTGTCAGGGAGCCGATGCGCGATGTCGCTGGACAAGTATCCGGCCTGCCGCAGCTTTTTGATGTGTCCCTCCGTGACGGAGGAGACCATCCACTTGCCTCCCCCTCCGGACATGGCTGGGGAAGGTTGAGGCGAGATGTGCGGACTTGGGCGCTGGAGCTCGAGTGTGCGGAAATGGATGAGCAAAGGAGGAAGAAGGCGTGTGTGAAAAAGTGGATCCTTATCCCCTTATATGGACGGACGAAGCTATACGTCCCCACCAGCCTGGTAAAACTCGCTTATCTCCCAAGCGCCATAATTGATGGCGCGGTTGGGTTACCCACGCCCGTATTGATGAGAATCCCGGAATCAGGGGACACGATCTCTGCTTCGACAAGACGTGCCAAGGAAACCGCCTCGCTAAACGCGCTGAGGTGGGACAGTAAAAACGATTCGAATAAAGGCTTGGTCGTGGTGTGATGTCACGCCACGGAATACGTCAGCAGATTGAGTTTGTGTAAATGTTATTCTCTCTACGGTGGTATGTGGAACTTATTTTGCAGAGCCGGACACTATCCTGTGTTCAAAATCTTCTATGAAGTATTTGGAGAAGGAACCCGCCTTGCAATGTCGAAGACAATATGCACGCCGGACTCGTCGTCATTGAAGCCTGGTTCAGGGGCTACTGAGGGAGTCCCGGATTAGGGGTTGTCCGGATAGCCAGACTATGACCATTGGCCGGACTCTTGGACTATGAAGATACAAGATTGAAGACTTCGTCCCGTATCCGGATGGGACTTTCCTTGGCGTGGAAGGAAAGCTTGGCGATACGGATATGTAGATCTCCTACCATTGTAACCGACTCTGTGTAACCCTAACCCTCTTCGGTGCCTATATAAACCGGAGGGTTTTAGTCCGTAGGACGAAAAAACAATCATACCATAGGCTAGCTTCTAGGGTTTAGCCTCTCTGATCTCGTGGTAGATCTACTCTTGTACTACCCATATCATCAATATTAATCAAGCAGGAGTAGGATTTTACCTCCATCTAGAGGGCCCGAACCTGGGTAAAAACATCGTGTCCCTTGTCTCATGTTACCATCCTCCTAGACGCACAGTTCGGGACCCCCTACCCGAGATCCGCCGGTTTTGACATCGATAATACCCATTTATGTGTCAAATAGATCCTAGGGTTTCTCTGGTTACTCCTGCCTCCCCCTTTTTGGAATATAAATCCTATGGTTATGTTCTCCCAATCCATGAAATCTGAGTAAGTTCCGTTAGATCTGTGTAGTGTATTGATTGTTTGAATGGTACAAGTGATAAGTGATTAGTTGTTTAATCAGTGCAAATGATTTTTGCTAGTAATCCGACTAGGGTTAGTGCTCATGCTAATAATTCGTAGCCAGGACTTGACAATTGATTTTGAATGATCTACATATATGTTTGTGCCATTATTTTCTTCAAGATTGGTCTAATATAGACGGTTGTGCTTAAAAATCGAACCATAATCTCTGGATATGTATAAAAATAGCCATAAATTCCTAATCCCAGTTCACGGCATGTAAACATTGATTTGATGCCAAATTTTGGCAACTGCCAAATGTTCGCTAGAGATTAGTTTGTAAACATTAATTTGACACGGCATTTTTTTACTATTTGTATAGGTGCTGTCTCACGATGTGGACAACGAGGATGAAGATGGCCAGAGGAGGTACAAGAGGCAAATCCTAAGGGAGCTTTATGCGGGAATGCATAACATGCGTATTAGGACCTGAGACGGCGGCTATCGATGCCCATTTTGCAACCACAAGCTTCATGACACGTATCAAAGTGTTCTAGCGCATGCAAGATGATGGGTCGTTGGATCGTTCAAGCAGAAGTATCATCGCAGGGTGGCACACAGCGCGTATGTCGAGTACCTTGAGAAGCTTCAGTATCGTGCCGGTAGATGAGATGAGATGTGGGATTGAACTATGTATGGCTATGTAGTGTCTTAATGACAGTTGATCTATGTACTTATGGTTGAACTATGCTTGTGTACGCTTATTATCTATGTCTGAGTATGTTTAATCTATGTTTACTTATGTCTAAATGTGGGATATGGATGCAATCAGTTCGGTTGATGGAATCTACCTCTGTCCTGATTTATTGGTCCCCTTTGTAATTTGTATTAAATTTTAACAAAAGATTTAACTCACAAAATGTTAGTGCACGTCAGCAAAAATTATATCATTGGATGCGCATTTGAACATAGTGTTCAATGATATAATTTTTGGTGACTTGCATAAACATTTTTTAGTTAAATATTTGGTCAAAATTTTGTACAAATTACAAAGGGGGCCAATAAACTAGGACGGATGTAGTACGTCAATCACACACGGTTCCCAAAATTGGAACAATGTGCAATGACTTTCATTTTGCCTGTTACGTTAATCACACACAGTTGGCTCTAGCAAACCGTTGCCTCCGAAACTCTTTGTGGGATAGAAAACCCTCACCACCCAATTCAAAAAAATAAAAAGAAAACCCTCACCATTCTCACATCACAAAAAACCTCACCCCGCCAGCCACCCCCTCCGGTCCCCATTCACACCTGCATAAGCTCCTCCACGTCTATGCATGGCACTGCCTATTGTAGCGGCAACCACTTAGCTTGACGCCTACCGCCACCGCCAGGCTGTCGGCAAACACCCGCCACTTCCGCTTGCCACCGCCTATCGCCATCGACTTTCTCGACGCTGCTCGCGGTCGACCCAACTCTGCCCGGTTGGGGAATCCGTCGTACTAAGGTTTTTTTTCTCATGGACAACAAGGTAACTAATTTAATGAGATATTATCTCATCTCTTATCCCAGTTCATCTGCCTCCTTTAATCACCAGGCCGAAATCGCCGTGAATTCATTTTTATTTGAGCTGATTTGAGGGTTTTCTTTCATTCATAGAGTGTACAGTGCGCGGACACATCAGGACTTTGCGGCCTCTACCATACATCCATGGAGTTCCATCTCACCGTACTTGATGACTTGACGATGCACGCGATATGTTCAATCTCACCCTAAATCGGTTGGCATAGCCTACTTTCCTAAACATATACTAAATATTGCTACATTTGGATCAAACGTGCCACATGCACCGTATACGTCAAAGGTTTTTTTCCTCTTCTTTATATATTAGGAAAATTAATGATGTATTGTTCTTTCAATTACTCTCATATTTTCATGACATCATGTTTGCCCTATTTGTTTAATTATAGATTTTTGTCCTTCGGTTTTAACTATTGTACAGTTCTTTCTTTCAATTTGGGCCCATATTTGCATGTTACCATATTTTCTTTAACAATCCTACCATTTTCTGCAGCGCGTCCCTTGCTATGCAACAGAATCTATAGTGCACAATATTTCCCTTTACATAAATCAAGACTGTAGGGATGTCATACTGAAGACAAACCATGGATTTACAATCATTTATATTGTAAGACTTGATGAACATGGTGACTCCTATGTTGGAACTGGCCTTTGGAAAGAAATTTCTAAGTTTTATGTACTGAAAGCTGGCACTAAAATTGCACTACACATAAAGAGCCTGGTCATGAGATATATGCTAACTTCCCTGATGATATCATCCGTCCAGACTTTGTTCGAAGTAAGTTTTCTTTTCAAGTATCTGCATGTTGACTTACCAAGCAATATCAAATGAATTGTGTAGTATTTAAGGAACCGATTGTTATTCCATTTTCTTACTATATTCATACCTACTAACTTCTAGTTACCAATACACTTTTCTATTGCCCTGTTTTAACTAAATATTCCCTGTACTCCCACTTCTATCAGAAAGCCCCGCCGACAAGGAGACTCCAGAGGTGGAGAACGGGGATGCCAACAAGCAGAGGCGGGGCGAGCAAGAACCGCAAGTGACTCCAGCAGGCCTAGACTTCATTAGCAGCCTCCCCGATGATATGTTGACAGTCATGTCATCATCTCCATCCTCCCAATCAAATATGGGGCGCGGACAACCGTCCTTTCCCTGTGGTGGCACCCCCTATGGAACTCTACCCCTCTCGACCTCATCGAGACCCACGAGCTTTGCCATGGCTATCACAAAAGCTTGGATGCGTTCTCCAAGATCCTCGGCAGTCACCCTAGCCCAACCAGAGGCCTTAGAATGGGCAAGTTCCATTCCAATGGCAAGGACTGATCCAAGCTTGACAACTGGTTCGGATCCCCTGCCCTATATCAGCTCGAGGAGCTCACTTTTGATGATGGGCATATGCGCTCGCTGCCAATGTCCGCACTCCGCCTCGCGCCCACGCTGCACGTCGCCAAGTTCAGGAATTGTCATCCCCCTTAATGACACACCCGCTCTTATTCTACCATGACTGAAGCACCTTGAGCTTGTCGCCGTCTGCCTCCCAAACGGTGACATGGAGCGCTTGCTCCGTGGTTGTACTTCACTCGAGTACCTTCGTCTCCAGGCGATCAACGGGTTAAGTAGCTTCCACGTCACCTCCATGACTCTCCGGACTAATTATGTGTGTTGCTGGTGTGGCAAGAAGACATAACAAGATGTGTACCATAGTATAGTCGACACACCTTCACTTGAGAGATTACTTGTAGTTGATCAAGAAGGTCCAACAAGAATCAATGTCATTTATGCGCCCAAATTGACAGTGGTGGGCTACTCGTCTGGCAAATACTCTGAACTTGTTATTGGATCCACACCCATTCAGGTACAACAACAACCTTCTACCTCTTCTTCTAGAAACTAACATTATTTCTAGTTTTGAAGATGTATGTTTGTCTGTCATCCAGAAAACGATCCCGACAAGCTTGACCCCGAAACTGCGCACAATGAAGGTCTTGGCACTATAATCTATCGGCCCCAACCTGGAGCAAGTTGTCAGTTTCCTGAGATGCTTTCCGTGCCTGGAGAATCTATATATCGAGGTGTTGTTCCTTTCCTGTTAAATGTTAACCATAAGGGAGTTCAATTTGTGACACCTTTTTCCAAGTTTACAATGACAATGTACTACGATTTCTGAAGGATTTTTTGGAGGATTTCAGTACATACATGCCCCCCCCCCATATTGATTGCTTGTCCATATGGTTACAATCCATAATCATTTCTCCTTTGGATTCATCTATACTAGTTTTCTTAGGGAACTTTTCATCCACTCCAACCTCTTGTGAAGAAGGCTACATTTTGTTAGATTGTAATAAAATTACCATGTTAATCATGTAGGATCGAAGATGGCATGTTAGTGCATTTTACAAATCCTGCAAACCAAATAGGCCTGTAGTAGTGTTCAAAACTGGATGTAGGCACTAACACATTTTCTTCTTTTGCAGATAAGATTAGGCCCGGTGGTGGATAATGTGATACAATATAACAATCACGTCGAATGCCTAGATCTGCATCTCTCAGAAATTACTTTGAACTCCTACCGAGGGACCTTACCGGATATTATATTCGCCAGGTTCTTTGTTGTCAGAGCAAGGGTGCTGAAGGTAATGAGGTTTTCCCTATATTTATTTTGCAAAAATGAATGGTTTGTTGAACAGCGCCGACGGCTGCGGCAGAATGGAATAGGCTCCAAAAATGCTGAATTTCATTTTCGAACTTCAGGTGGCAGAGTAATCGGAAGTCATCATGTCAACCCCATACATGACTTCTCAGTGGCTGACCCCTTTGCAAAAATTACGAGGTTTCGAAACCTGACTTAGAAGTGGTAATATTAGTTTGAACCTCTTTGATATCCATGTTCAGCGGGTCAACGCGAGCATTTGCAGCTGATGAGCTGAATTTCATTTCTAATATCAGTTTGAACCTTGTAATCTTCGAATTTGAGCCATATAACTCTGTAATTTGAACCTTGTAATATTTTGAGCTTTTGTGGTACAATCGTTGAAATGGATCGTATGAGACTCGTATATTGGTAGCACTGTTTTGACCTTAATATGAAATGCACTTAGATTTTATTAACCATTCTCGAATCTGTTTACCTTGTCGATCTCATAGCACATGATCTGTATAGCTAACTCGATTGCGATCTTCGACATTATTGCACACAGTTGGTTTCTTCAACTGTGTGCCCTATAGAGCACATAATTAATTATCGCACTCGAGTGTCCATCATCACCCTTCTGTGTAACTTTGACCTCATCACCCACGGGTAAACTTATGACTGAAGTCATTCCACACACTTTGTTTTACAAAGTTTTTTGCCAATAAACGCCCACGATTGGTCCCTCTTCTAGCCGACGTGTGGCCAAACTAGCCGGGCAGGAAGCTTGCACGGTAAACTGCGTGGTTGCGCGGGAATAGACTCACTGAGAATACATTTGGCACCTCTTCGAGCCCACGCGTGGTCAAACAAAATGTGTGCGGTGCGCTGTTGTCAAGCATGCACTGGAATCCTCCGCTATGAATGTCGTGTCAACACGTGATGATTACAAGTTGGCCATCCCCCATTTATTACAGTGTACATTTAACCCTTGTGTCTCTACAACCTTTCGATCGCGCCCCACCATTGCAAGAAGCACACCCACCACAACAAGTTCTTAGAGGGTATCTTGCGCGGATCCAATGGTGCTCCGAGCGGCTGCCGATGACAAGCAGCAGTTTGCCATGCATGCGTGGTGGACACCCACAGAAGGTTCATGGAGCTCTCGGTGGTGTACACCAACAACCCGGTTTGGGTGGAGCACTCCATCCACATCATGGAGTTGTTGCTTGCCGAGGAGAAGTAAAAGGTGGTCGGGTTCGACCTCGAGTACACCCGTGCTCATGCTGAGTCTCGTCCCAAGGTCGCCGTCACCCAGATGTGCGTGCGCAACCATGACCTCGTCTACCACTATTCCTGGCCACAAGGTCTTGCGAGCATTTTGACAGGTTTGTCAACAACCCACACTACATGTTTGCTATGGTGGACATCACCAACGATGTAAAGGTGCTCAAGAATTTGGGCATCGCATGCCGGAATCTTGTCGACATCCAGGGCCAATACAAGATCTGGGACATCAAGGAGCATCAGAAGGACTCACTGGTTCACCTTGCCGAGGTCATCATCGACCCCTACTATAGAGACATGAAGGATTCCTACAAGGACAAGTGTGCCTGGTACTCGGCCTGGATGGAGGAACTCGACATAGCTCACGTCGTGTACGCGGCCAAGGAGGCGTACACGAGCTACGACATGTACAAGCAGACCGTTGACATGAGGAAGTGCCTCCTTCCACAAAACGGCCAGGGATCTAGCCAGAAGCAGAGCAATGGCAAGCATCGTCGCAATAATAAGTACATGATTAGATCCTCGTTTCTCCTAGGTTAGTATGCATGTAATTGCTTACTTTGGTGTGTGGAAATGTTATGTGTGTAGTCACTTATTTAATTGTATGCTTAATTTGGTTATGCAATGCTGTCTTTTTATGTATATATGTTGATGCTATGTAGACAGAGCGTAGATGTTGTGCAGATAGAGCAAATCACATCACAAACGGACTAAACAATGGAACCCGTCGGTGATGTTTTCATCAATCACTCATAATTGTATACCCGCAATCGTTTGCTCACAACACACACGACTTGTTAACATGAATTGTCATTGTTGTTATCGGTCTTCCCACACGTTTCCGATTACAGACCTGTTTTTCGCGTATCACGCACATCTTGTTAAGTTGAACCGTTTTTGTTCTCTTGGCTCATCGCAAACAGTTCATCCGAGTGAACTGTATGCCATATATCACACACACCTTCATCTGACTGCCCATTTCTGTTGTTCCACCTCATCACAAACAGTTTATCCGAGTGAACTGTATGCTGTATATCGCACATGACTTCATCTGGCTGCCCGTTTCTTTTGTTCCGCCTCATTGCAAACAGTTAATTGAACTGAACCGTATGCCCCGCATCGCATACACAACTAAAATCTGAACCGTGTTTGATGTATCCTTCATCGCAAACGTTTTGCATATTTTTGACGGTTATTTTACATCACCATTTGCGATTAATGCATCACACACAGTTTTGTCAAAGGGTCTCCGATCATAGTGTCGCGTGAGCAACATCCTGCAGTGGTGTAATGTTTAGCCATCACACAATTCTGGATTGGCAACTGGGGAACATGGTTGTCTTGCGCAATGAACTTCTTTTACAAATCCACAGATGAATCTGAATCTGTACATTCTCTCAATTCAGTTCCAATGCATATATCAGTTTCTTCCCAATACAACCATCAACATACTAGGTGATTCTGAAATCTCTTCCTTCCATATTAATACTTTACTAGAAGGGTTGGACGCGCTTTGCTGCGCTATTTGTGTTATTGGGTTTCTTAAAAAATTATTAATATGTTTCAAAATATAAGTGTGTTACTTTTTTGAAAAGTCAAACCTTTTAAATTTTTAAAGTTTGGTAAAATTTGTAGAGAAATATATCAAAATCCATAATATCAAATTGGTATGATTAGATTCATCACAAAATGAATTTACATACAATTTTTGTTTAATATGTGGATGTCTATATTTCTTGCTCTGAACTTGGTCAAAGTTAAAGAAATTTGACTTTCCAAAAAACAAAAAAGAAAACTTATATTTTGGAACTGGTGGAATATTTAGTTTAGCTTTTGATGATGGAGTATATTTTATTGTTATTTACAGTGTGTTGATTTGATGGGCCATTTATGGTGTGGTTATGTGTTATCCGCAGACCAACATATATTTATATGGGGAAATTTCTGCGTCGGTAGCTGCCTGTACTATATTGGTGCTACAGTATCACATGGTGTCACTTCTTTTTTCTAGGTGGTGGGAGGGTGCGCAGGATTGATATGTTTTTATAGGATAGTTGCTGTTGATTGATTGAAAAATCGTTGGCCCTATCAAAATCAGAAAGCAAATCCAAAATTGAATACACCAACTGAATGAAAGAGATTCAAAATTAGGGAGCATAGGGAATTAAAAGAATTAAATGGGAGAGCTCTTTGTGAAATTGTTGACCTGGTCAAAACCAGCTGACCCAATTCTAATCTAAAAGTATGAATTAACCATCAGGCCTTAAAATTAAGAAGCATAGTGTATAGTATAAAAGAATCGAATGAAAGAGCTTTGAGAAATTGTTGACCCGGTCAAAATCGGGTGACCCAATTTTAATTGGAGACCTGAATTGAATGTGGGCTCTTTAAAACTAGGGAGAATAGTGTTATAGAGGATTTCTTTATCCTCAAGTTACATTATCTGAAACTTGTTGCATTTAAATTTCATTCATGTTGCTCAACTAGTTCTTAATGTCACAATGTAATGTTGATTTCAAAATCTTATGCATTCTGGATTGAATGCTCATTCTGACACTAATTCTGGCTTAGAGCAAATGTCTTTGCTCTCTAATATGACCATGAGTACGACTGGCAGCCCAAGTTTGTCTGATATACCTCTGTCACTCATGAATGAATATGATAGATTGTCTCAACATTTTTTTCAGTACACACTTCTACTCTGGTCATATCTACTAATGTTGATCACCAAATTGGATAGTTCTCAAATTCTAGATTTCTTTCTCACTTATTATTTGCTTACTTTTTTTGGATGGCGAGAGAGTGTAAATTGTACTCATATCTGCTCACAACTGATAGATGATCAACATTTTTTTTCGAGAGTACGCAAATTGCGTACCATAGCTTTATAGAAGGAGAGAAAATTAGTACATGACATCTACCACTCGCTGTGAACAACGAGCATAGCACGACACCACATCCGGCTATCCTCAGGACAGCCACACACAACAACACAACTACAACACGGAAAAACCTGCCCAAAACCGAAACACCTCGTCGCGTCTTGATCGACGCCAAACACCTCCGAAGAACAGCAACTCCAGCTTCATTTGGATTCATCTGTGATGACCATACATAGCGTCGGAGGTGAGCGATCAGGACCACGACGAACACCAGGGGAGCGCCAACAGGAACTCAGTCTCCTCGCACGATGCTCCCAACAAAGAAACGACATTGTATACGCCGCCATCATGCCGCTCCGAGGACCAAGGCTTTCGCATGGAGACAACTGCCAACACCAAGCACGAGGGAGATGTCGACACACTCGACGTCGCCTCCAGAGAGGGGAACGACACCCGCGGGTGCCATCCACGCTGGCTGGCCAAAACCGAACAGGATTTTTATCCGTAATGTTGCGCATCTCCACTCCGACGAGGTAACAGGCAGCACCGTTCCTGAAGCCTCGCACCGCCGTCACCGCAGCAAATCCACCGAAGCCGCGTAGCCGTTGGCCAACACCACCCGCACTGCCTAGAGAGCGCGAACCAGACCTCCACCAACATCGCCGTCGAGAAGCAACCACATCCTCCAAGCGGAGCAAAAGCCAGATCCGCTCCGTCGGCCTTCATCGACACCGAGAGACTGCCGCCAGATTGGATCTGGCCCGCCCCTCCAACCTCACTCCAGCGCCATCTCCATCGGGGCATCGTCGCGATCCCCTCACACGGAGGCGGCCGGAAGCCTGCTGCACGCCAGGACACCTTCCTAGCAGTGCCATCTCGGCGCCGCCGCCCCCATGGCTGATCCAACGCCGCCGCCACCACCGTTGCTGGCGCTCCACCTACAGCCACCTACCAGTAGCGCTCCTCGCCAGGATCCTGCGAACGCCCTCACCGTGCCCCCGCAGTGCCTCCAACCGCACCGCGAGCCCTCGCGCCGCCCGCGAGAAGAACGCCACGCCAGACCATGCCGCCCGCGCCTAGGCAGCGCGCCAGCAGCCGCTGCGCCGCCCGCTAGACGCAGCTCCCCCGCACGAAGGAGGTGTGTCGGGGCGCGCCACCCCTGCCCGCCGCCTTTGACGGCCGGGCGCCGCCACCACCGCCGTCGCCGGCGGCGGCAACGGCCGAGGAGCCACGGATCTGGAGCTCTGCCGCGGAGGGATGGGGGGCCTCCAGAGCCGCACGCGCGTGTGACCCGGAGGCGGAGGGAGGGGGCGGGGGGATAGGGCTGTGGAGGTGGAGGAGGAGGTCGCCGGCGAGGGGCCGGGGAAGAGGAGATCACGGCGAGGTTGGTTGAAGCCGACGCTTTTTTCATTCTGGAGTTGCTGATCTGGCCCTAGAAGGAGACGTCCTCAAGAGGTGCATAGATGATCAACATGAGGGGGGGACCTGATCCTAGTGATACTGCTGACTACAACAGATTGTCACAAGGATTCGAAGAGTACATACTTTCATGCGATTTGTGTCATATGTATTTTCCAATCATAACCTGCTTTTATGATTGTTCTTTCTGTTATTTATTATATTTGCTAACAATATATCAGATGTCACAACAATCTTGATTCTATCAACATCTCATTTGATTCACTTTCACGGTGTTTGTTTACCATCCCCTTCCCACATTTTGTGTTTACACGGTTATTCCTTCCATTTCAAAATACATGACATGGATTTAATCGGTTAAGATAGATAATTGTATTAATATACATTTTATGTGACACTTTTTCTAGTATATCCAGAAGTAATGGGCATCGCTAGGCATCATAATACTGATTATTTTTTCCTTTCAATCAAACCAATCGTAGGCCGTCTGATCGAAAGCATGGTGGTCGGACGTACTCCCTCCGTTCCAATATAGTGCGTCCTCGGTTTCCACGCTTCAACTTTGACCATAAATTTAACCAACGAGACTGACTGCGGCGGGAGCAAAAATTATACCATAGATTTATGGTCAAAGTTGAACCTCGAAAAGCGCGGGCACGCTATATTTTGGAATGGAGGGAGTAGTAATTAGCCCCGTGCTAGTTTTGCTGATTTGCTTCCTTAATTGAGTAGTTTTAAAAATCAACTTACAAGATTTTAAAGTTTTAACTTTAGTTTTGTCCAACGCTACAGGATATATGAATGAAAATCTTCTGCCACGAAGGTGTAGTCAACACTCACAGAGGGCAGCTGTGGAAAATGCTCCCAGATCCATGATTTTGTTTGCATTTGTTTAGGCCTCTTTTGGTTTGCAGGAATTTTATAGGAATGCTATAGAATAGGATTTGCAAAGGAAAAATTCCTTTTAAGCCATTTGGTTTGTAGGAATGGATTCCTATTCCTATTCCTATGTAGGATAGGAATTAATCCTCCACATTTTGGAGGAAAAAAACATTAGCTTAGACTTGATGTAAAAATTCCTACCCTATGCATCATGTAAAACGTAGGTTTTGGGGGAACTGGCTCAACTCTCTATGGGGTGGCCTATCTCATATATATATATAATGGTGTCACACAAGTCCCATACCAATATGGTATGGATTACACAATAAGGCTACAATACGAAGTCTAACACCCTCCCTCAATCTCAACTCACTCCTGAAGCATCTAGGAGGTTGAGATTGCGCCTACAGACCTCAAACATGGGAGAAGGTAGAGGCTTGGTGAAGATGTCTGCAAGTTGATCTATTGAAGAGATAAACCTGACTTGTAGTAGCTTCTCTGCGACACGTTCCCTCACAAAATGATAGTCAATATCAATGTGTTTAGTCCGTGCATGGAACACCGGGTTTGATGACAGAAACATAGCACCAATGTTGTCACACCAAAGGACCAACGGATGTGGCTGAGCAACTCCTAGCTCTCGAAGTAGGGACTCAATCCATATAAGTTCAGCAGTCGCATTGGCAACTGACTTGTACTCAGTCTATGTGCTGCTGCGGGAAACAGTGGCTTGCTTGCATGCACTCCAGGCGATCAGATTAGGCCCCAAGAACACTGCATGTCCCCCCGTAGATCACATGTCATCTAGACACCCATCCCAATTAACATCTGAGAATGCAGAAAGAACTCCAGAGGAACTGGGGCGCAGATGAAGACCAAAGGAGACAGTGAGACGCGCATAGTGCAATATGCGCTTCACAGCAGACCAGTGCACGTTAGTAGGTGCATGAAGATACTGGCACACCCTATTAACTGCAAAGGAGAGATCAAAACGTGTGATCGTCAGATACTGTAGGCCACCAACAATACTCCTGTACTCGGTAGCATCCTCAGGAGATAGAAGAGTACCATCAACAGTTGAAAGTTTGTCAGTGGAGGACATGGGCGTAGGCGATGTCTTGCACTTGAGCATACCAGCACGACACAGAAGATCAAGAGAGTACTTCTTCTGGGTGAGAGCCAAACTGCCACGAGACTAATGAGCGACTTCAATACCCAGAAAGAAATGAAGCTCTCCCAAATCTTTAACTGCAAAATCATGACCAAGCGCAGTCACTAGAGCATCAGCAGCCATCGGAGAGGAGCTAACGAGGACAATGTCATCTACGTACACAAGGAGGTACATGGTCACACTTAGACGCTGAAACAAGAACAGTGAAGTATCAGCCATCGAAGGAATGAATCCATGAGTGCGTAAGGCTAAAGCCAGGCGAGCATGCCAGGCACGAGGCGCCTATTTCAGTCCATAGAGAGCCTTTGTCAGACGACAGAGGTGATAAGGCTGAGTGTGATCAACAAATCCAGGTGGCTGCCTCATGTAAACCTCCACTTCAATCAGTCCATGTAGAAAACCGTACTGCACGTCAAGCTAGCGGAGAGACCATCCACGAGAAACTGCCAGAGACAGAAGAAGTCGAGTAGTGGTAGGCTTGACAATTGGGCTGAATGTATCCTCGTAGTCCAGTCCTTGATGCTGTTTAAAGCCCTTAGCCACAAGACGTGCTTTGTAGCGCTCAATGGAACCATCTGCATGTTTCTTCACCTTGAAAACCCACTTCAAATTGATGATGTTGACATGAGACGAAGGTGGAACAAGTGTCCAGGTCTTATTCTGCATAAGAGCATGATATTCTTGTTCCATAGCAGCCCTCCAGTGTGGGATACTCATAGTGGCTTGATAACTACGTGGTTCGGCGGTTGGATCATCCACAACATGATCCAGACAAGCAGCAAGGTATGTGACCGTGCCATCGGTGCGCTCCTTGGGACGAACGATGCCACTGCGACTGCGCGTGTGTGGACGCCGCGGTGCAACAACCACCGGAGCAGGCGGGGCGTCTGGAGCAAGCGAGGCCGGTCCAGCGAACTCCGGCGAAGAGGGACCGGTTGACAGCGGGCCGGGAAACGACGGACTGGGCGACGTGGGCTCAGGCGGCCTGTGGATCACCGCAGGCCCAGGCGAAGTGGGCGGCAGCGATGCCCATGCAGATGGCAGGGGTGATGATGGAGGCGAGGCCGGGCGAGGAAGCGGCGATGTAGGCCGCTCCGTCACGGCCTCCGACCCAGCCATAGTAGCCGACACAGGCTCTGGCCCAGTGGTAGACAGGGCTCCCGAGGCGGGGTCGAGGACAGGAGGCGGTGCATGTACATGCACCGGCCAATCGACGTGCGCCATGGGAGGCGTAGTAGGTCTGTCAGGGAGAAGTTCCAGGCGAGCTCCACGTCCAGTTCTTGCACCATGATTAGGTAACAACATAGGCGAATATGCAACATCTTCAAATTGGCCAGGCATAAGAGGAGATGAATGCATAGATGGTGCTGTGGTGGATGACTGAGGCATGGCAGAAAAAGGGAAGACATTCTCATCGAAAACAACATCCCAAGATATGTAGACTCGATTAGTTGGGACATGGAGACAATTGTAGCCTTTATGGAGAGAATTATACCCCAAGAACACACACTTTTTGGAGCGAAACTCAAGTTTGCGATCATTATAAGGACAAACATGAGGCTACCAAGCACACCCGAAACCTTGAAAAAGGTGTAGTCAGGAGTTTCATCCAAGAGAAGCTCAATAGGAGTTTTCATATTAAGAACACGCATAGGTAATCTGTTAATGAGAAAACACGCGGTGGCAAAAGCATCACTCCAAAAGCGAAAAGGTACAGAAGCATGAGCAAGAAGTGTGAGGCCGGTTTCAACTATATGGCGATGTTTGCGCTCAACAACGCCATTTCGCTGATGTATATGTGGGCATGACAAATGATGGAAGATCCCAAGCTTATTACAGAAAGTGTTGAGGTTGCGATATTCGCCCCCCCCCCCCCCCAATCTGATTGAACATGGATAATTTTATATTTGAGTAGACATTCAACATGCAATTGAGACTGAATGAATATATCAAACATATCAGATTTGCGCTTAAGAAGATAAAGCCATGTGAAACGACTATAGGCATCAACAAAACTGACATAGTAGTTGTGACCATTAACAGATGTTTGTGCTAGACCCCACACATCAGAAAACACAATTTTCAAGAGGACTCTTTACTTCTCTAGTAGATGAAACAAAAGGTAGCTGATGAATTTTGCCTTGTTGACAGGCATCACACATGGACATCTCTTTATAGCTAGACTTTAATGGCAGCTCATGGCAGTGGAGGATGTGGCGAACGATGGGTGTGGCGGGATGGCCAAAGCGAGAGTGCCATTGGGAAGGCAACACACGAACACCACTGAAGACACACGGGGCGGATGGATCCTCCAAACGGTACAAGCCTTGGCTCAAACGGCCACTAAGCAGAACGTCCCGGGTTGCTCGGTCCTTAACAAAAAGATTAAAAGGATGAAATTCACATAGGACATGATTATCAAGGGTGAGCTTAGGAACAGATAAAAGATTACGAGTCACCGAGGGAACCCGCAAAACATTACGAAGATGGAGTTGCCTAGAGGGATGACTAGTTAAAAGAGATGCTTGGCCTGTTGCAAATATGCCCTAGAGGCAATAATAAAATGGTTATATTATATTTCCTTGTTCATGATAATTGTCTATTGTTCATGCTATAATTGTATTAACTGGGAATCGTAATACATGTGTGAATACAAAGACCACAACATGTCCCTAGTGAGCCTCTAGTTGACTAGCTCATTGATCAATAGATGGTTATGGTTTCCTAACCATGGACATTGGATGTCATTGATAATGGGATCACATCATTAGGAGAATGATGTGATGGACAAGACCCAATCCTAAGCATAGCACAAGATCATGTAGTTCGTTTGCTAAAAACTTTTCTAATGTCAAGTAACATTTCCTTAGACCATGAGATTGTGCAACTCCCGGATACCGTAGGAATGCTTTGGGTGTGCCAAACGTCACAACGTAACTGGGTGGCTATAAAGGTGCACTACAGGTATCTCCGAAAGTGTCAGTTGGGTTGGCACAAATCGAGACTGGGATTTGTCACTCCGTTTGACTGAGAGGTATCTCTGGGCCCACTCAGTAATGCATCATCATAATGAGCTCAATGTGACTAAGTAGTTAGTCACGGGATCATGCATTACGGAACGAGTAAAGTGACTTGCCGGTAACGAGATTGAACGAGGTATTGGGATACCAACGACCGAATCTCGGGCAAGTAACGTACCGATTGACAAAGGGAATTGTATACGGGATTGCTTGAATCCTTGACATCGTGGTTCATCCGATGAGATCATCGTGGAACATGTGGGAGCCAACATGGGTATCCAAATCCCGCTGTTGTTTATTGGCCAGAGAGTTGTCTCGGTCATGTCTGCATGATTCCCGAAACCGTAGGGTCTACACACTTAAGGTTCGGTGACGCTAGAGTTGTTATGGGAATTAGTGTGCAGTTACCGAATGTTGTTCGGAGTCCCGGATGAGAACCCGAACGTCACGAGGAGTTCCGGAATGGTCCGGAGGTAAAGATTTATATACGGAAAGTCCTATTTTGGCCACCGGAAAATGTTCGGGATTTTTCGGTATTGTACCCTGAAGGTTCTAGAAGGTTTCGGAGTGGGGCCCACCTGCATGGGGGCCCCCACATGAACGTGGGTAGTGGGGGCAAGGCCCCACACGCCTGGTCAAGGCGCACCAAGATCCCCCCTTAGAAGGAATAAGATCATATCCCGAAGGGATAAGATCAAGATCCCTAAAAAGGGGGATAACAATCGGTGGGGAAGGAAATGATGGGATTTCTTTCCTCCCACCTTTGCCAACGCCCCAATGGACTTGGAGGGCAAGAAACCAGCGCCCTCCACCCCTATATATAGTGGGGAGGCGCATGGGAGCTTCACCCCTTGCCCCTGGCGCAGCCCTCCCCCTCCTCAACTCCACCTCCTCCTCAGTAGTGCTTGGCGAAGCCCTGCCGGAGAACTGCAAGCTCCACCACCACGCCGTCGTGCTGCCGGAGCTCTCCCTCAACTTCTCCTCTCCCCTTGCTGGATCAAGAAGGAGGAGACGTCCCCGGGCTGTACGTGTGTTGAACACGGAGGCACCGTCCATTCGGCGTTAGATCGGATCTCTCGCGATTTGAATCGCGGCGAGTACGACTCCATCAACCGCGTTCTTGTAACGCTTCCGCTTAGCGATCTTCAAGGGTATGAAGATGCTCATCCTCTCCCTCCCTTGTTGCTAGAATCTCCATAGATTGATCTTGGTGATGCATAGAAAATTTTGAATTTCTGTTACGTTCCCCAACAGTGGCATCATGAGCTAGGTCTATTGCGTAGATTCTATGCACGAGTAGAACACAAGTTGTTGTGGGCGTTGATTTTGTTCAATATGCTTACCGTTACTAGTCCTATCTTGTTTTGACGGTATTTTGGGATGAAGCGGCCTGGACCGACCTTACACGTACACTTACATGAGACAGGTTCCACCGACTGACATGCACTTGTTGCATAAGGTGGCTAGCGGGTGCCAGTCTCTCCCACTTTAGTCAAATCGGATTCGATGAAAAGGGTACTTATGAAGGGTAAATAGCAATTGGCATATCACCGTTGTGGCTTTTGCGTAGGTAAGAAACGTACTTGTTAGAAACCCATAGCAGCCACGTAAAACATGCAACAACAATTAGAGGACGTCTAACTTGTTTTTGCAGGGTATGCTATGTGATGTGATATGGCCAAAAGAATGTGATGAATGATATATGTGATGTATGAGATTGATCATGTTCTTGTAATAGGAATCATGACTTGCATGTTGATGAGTATGACAACCGGCAGGAGCCATAGGAGTTGTCTTAATTTATTATATGACCTGCGTGTCATTGAATAACGCCATGTAATTACTTTACTTTACTGCTAAATCATTAGCCATAATAGAAGTAATAGTTGGCGAGACAACTTCATGAAGACACGATGATGGAGATCATGATGGAGATCATGGTGTCATGCCGGTGACGAAGGTGATCATGCCGTGCCTCAAGATGGAGATCAAAGGCGCAAGATGATATTGGCCATATCATGTCACTTTATGATTTGCATGTGATGTTTGTCATGTATACATCTTATTTGCTTAGAACGACGGTAGCATAAATAAGATGATCCCTCATAATACTTTCAAGAAAGTGTTTCCCCTAACTGTGCACCGTTGCGAAAGTTCGTTGTTTCAAAGCACCACGTGATAATCGGGTGTGATAGATTCTAACATTCACATACAACGGGTGTAAGCTAGATTTACACACGCAAAACACTTAGGTTGACTTGACGAGCCTAGCATGTACAGACATGGCCTCGGAACACAAGAGACCGAAAGGTCGAACATGAGTCGTATAGTGGATACGATCAACATGAAGATGTTCACCCATGATGACTAGTCCGTCTCACGTGATGATCGGACACGACCAAGTTGACTCGGATCATGTATCACTTAGATGACTAGAGGGATGTCTATCTAAGTGGGAGTTCATTAGATGAACTTAATTATCATGAACTTAGTTAAAAGGACTTTGCAAATTATGTCGTAGCTTACGCTTTAGTTCTACTACTTAAGATATGTTCCTAAAGAAAATTTAGTTGAAAGTTGACAGTAGCAATTATGCGGACTGGGTCCGTATTCTGAGAATTGTCCTCATTGCTGCACAGAAGGCTTATGTCCTTAATGCACCGCTCAGTGTGCTGAACCTCGAGGGTCGTTTGTGGATGTTGCGAACATCTGACATACACGTTTTGATGACTACGTGATAGTTCAGTGCGTAATGTTAAACGGTTCAGAATTGGGGCACCGGAGACATTTTTGAAACGTCGCAGAACATATGAGATGTTCCAAGAGCTGAAATTGGGATTTCAGGCTCGTGCCCACGTCAAGAGGTGTAAGACCTCCGACAAGTTTCATAGCCTGCAAACTAAGGGAGAAAAGCTCAATCATTGAGCATGTGCTCAGATTGTCTGAGTACTACAATCACTTGAATCGAGTGGGAGTTAATCTTCCAGATGAGATAGTGATGGTTCTCCATAGTCACTGCCACCAAGCTATTAGAGCTTCGTGATGAACTATAACATATCAGGGATAGACATGATGATCCTTGAGCAATTCACGATGTTTGACACCGCGAAAGTAGAAATCGAGTAGGAGCATCAATTGTTGATGGTTAGTAAAACCACTAGTTTCAAGAAGGGCAAGGGCAAGAAGGGATACTTCATGAAATGGCAAATCAGTTGCTGCTCTAGTGAAGAAACCCAAGGTTGAACCCAAACCCAAGACTAAGTGCTTCTGTAATGAGGGGAACAGTCGCTGAAGCAGAACTACCCTAGATACTTAGATGAGAAGGCTGGCAAGGTCGATAGAAGTATATTGATATACATTATATTGATGTGTACTTTACTGGTACTCCTAGTAGCATCAGGGTATTAGATACCAGTTCGGTTGCTAAGTGTTAGTAACTCAAAATAAAAAGCTACGGAATAAACGGAGAATAGCTAAAGGTGAGGTGACGATATGTGTTGGAAGTATTTCCAAGGTTGATGTTATCAAACATCGCACGCTCCCTCTACCATCGGGATTGGTGTTAAACCTAAATAATTGTTATTTGGTGTTTGCGTTGAGCATAGACATGATTGGATTATGTTTATCGCAATACAGTTATTCATTTAAGGAGAATAATGGTTACTCTGTTTATTTGAATAATACCTTCAATGGTCGTGCACCTAAAATGAATGGTTTATTGAATCTCGATCATAGTGATACACATGTTCATGCCAAAAGATATAAGATAGTAATGATAGTACCACCTACTTGTGGCACTGCCATTTGAGTCATATTGGTATAAAACGCATGAAGAAGCTCCATGTTGATGGATCTTTGGACTCACTCGTTTTTGAAAAGTTTGAGACATGCGAACCATGTCTATTGGTGTATACGCATGAAGAAACTCCATGCAAATGGATCGTTTGGACTCACTTGATTTTGAATCACTTGAGACATGCAAATCATACCACATGGGCAAGATGACTGAAAGGCCTCGTTTTCAGTGAGATGGAACAAGAAAGCAACTTGTTGGAAGTAATACATTTTGATGTGTGCAGTCCAATGAGTGCTGAGGCACGCAGTGGATATCGTTATGTTCTTGCTTCACTGAGTAGATGCTAATTATAATTACTTGATGAAACACAAGTCTGAATTATTGAAAGGTTCAAGTAATTTCAGAGTGAAGTTGAAGATCGTCGTGACAAGAGGATAAGATGTCTATGACATGACCATAGAGATGAATATCTGAGTTACGAGTTTGGCACACAATTAAGACCATGTGGAAATTGTTTCACAACTAATACCGCCTGGAACACCATAGTGTGATGGTGTGTCTGAACATCATAGCTGCACCCTATTGGAATGGTGCATACCATGATGTCTCTTATCGAATTACCACTATTGTTTATGGGTTAGGCATTAGAGACAACCACATTCACTTTAATAGGGACACCACGTAATTCCGTTGAGATGACACCGTATGAACTGTGGTTTAGAGAAACCTAAGTTGTCATTTCTTAAAAGTTTGGGGTTGTGACGCTTATGTAAAAAGTTTTGCCTAATAAGCTCGAACCCAAAGCGGATAAAATGCATCTTCATAGGACACCCAAAAATAGTTGGGTATACCTCCTAATTCAGATCCGGAAGCAAAAGTGATTGTTTCCAGAAATGGGTCCTTTCTCAAGGAAAAGTTTCTCTTGAAAGAATTGAGTCGGAGGATGGTGGAGACTTCATGAGGTTATTGAACCATCACTTCAACTAGTGTGTAGCAGGGCACAGGAAGTTGTTCCTATGGCGCCTACACCAACTGAAGTGGAAGCTAATGATAGTGATCATGAAACTTCAGATCAAGTCACTACCAAACCTCGTAGGTCGACAAGGATGCGTACTACTTCAGAGTGGTATGTAATCCTGTCTTAGAGGTCATGTTGCTAGATAACAATGAACCTACCAGCTATGGAGAAGCGATGGTGGGCCCGAATTCCGACGAATGGCTCGAGGCCATAAAATCCGAGAAAGGATCCATGTATGAAGACAAAGTATAGCCTTTGGAAGAACTACTCGATGGTCATAAGGCTATCGAGTACAGATGGATTTTAAAAGGAAGACAGACAATGATGGTAAGTATCACCATTAAGAAAGCTCGACTCGTCGTTAAGATGTTTTCCGACAAGTTAAAGGAGTTGACTGCGATGAGACTTTCTCATTCGTAGCGATGCTAAGAGTCTGTTGGAATTATATTAGCAGTTACTGCACTATTTATGAAATCTTGCAGATAGGATGTCAAAACATTGTTTCCTCGACGATTTTTCTTGAGGATA
Organism: Triticum timopheevii; assembly: GCA_963921465.1. Taxonomy (NCBI): domain Eukaryota; kingdom Viridiplantae; phylum Streptophyta; class Magnoliopsida; order Poales; family Poaceae; genus Triticum; species Triticum timopheevii. Next base: position 312,500,398 of record OY997270.1, on the reverse strand, counting down.
GGTTGTATGTGATACAACCAGAAGGTTCTGTCAATCCTAAAAGATGATAACAAGTATGCAAAGCTCCAGCAATCCTTCTAAGGACTGGAGTAAGCATCTCGGAGTTGGAATATACGTTTTGATGAGATGATCAAGGATTTTGGGTTTATACAAAGTTTATGAAAAACTTGTATTTCCAAAGAAGTGAGTGGGAGCACTATAGCATTTCTGATGAGTATATATTGTTGACATATTAATTGTTGATCAGAAATGATGTAGAATTTCTGGAAAGCATATAGAGTTATTTGAAAAGTGTTTTTCTATGGAAAACCTGGATTAAGCTACTTGAACATTGAGCATCAAGATCTATAAGGATAGATCAAAATCGTTTGATAGTACTTTCAAATGAGTACGCACCGTGACAAGATTTTGAAGGAGTTCAAAATAGATCGGCAAAGAAGGAGCTCTTGGCTGTGTTATAAGGTGTGAGTATTGAGTAAGACTCAAGACCTAACCATGGCATAAGAGAGAGAAAGGACGAAGGTCGTCCCCTATGCTTTAGACGTAGGCTCCACAGTATGCTATGCTGTGTACCGCACCTAGAGTGTGCCTTGCCATGAGTCAGTCAAGGGGTACAAGTGTGATCCAGGAATGGATCACAGGACAGCGGTCAAGGTTATCCTTAGTAACTAGTGGACTAAGGAATTTTCTCGATAATGGAGGTGGTAAAAGAGTTCGTCATAAAGGGTTACGCCGATGCAAACTTTGACACTAATCTGGATGACTCTGAGTAGTAGACCGGATTCGTATAGTAGAGCAGTTATTTGGAATAGTTCCAAATAGCGCTTGGTAACTGCATCTCGGAGATGACATAGAGATTTGTAAAGCACACACGGATCTGAAACATTCAGGCCCGTTGACTAATAACCTCTCTCACAAGCGAGATATGATCAAACCCAATGGGTGTTGGATTCATTACAATCACATAGTGATGTGAACTAGATTATTGACTCTAGTGCAAGTGGGAGACTGTTGGAAATATGCCCTAGAGGCAATAATAAAATGGTTATTATTATATTTCCTTGTTCATGATAATTGTCTATTTTTCATGTTATAATTATATTAACTGGAAACCGTAATACATGTGTGAATACATAGACCACAACATGTCCCTAGTGAGCCTCTAGTTGACTAGCTCATTGATGAATAGATGGTTATGGTTTCCTAACCATGGACATTGGATGTCATTGACAACGGGATCACATCATTAGGAGAATGATGTGATGGACAAGACCCAATCCTAAGCATATCACAAGATCGTGTAGTTCGTTTGCTAAAAGCTTTTCTAATGTCAAGTATCATTTCCTTAGACCATGAGATTGTGCAACTCCCAGATACCGTAGGAATGCTTTGGGTGTGCCAAACGTCACAACGTAACTGGGTGGCTATAAAGGTGCACTATGGGTATCTCCGAAAGTGTCTGTTGGGTTGGCACAAATCGAGACTGGGATTTGTCACTCCGTTTGACGGAGAGGTATCTCTGGGCCCACTCGGTAATGCATCATCATAATGAGCTCAATGTGACTAAGTAGTTAGTCACGGGATCATGCATTATGGAACGAGTAAAGTGACTTGCCGGTAACGAGATTGAGCGAGGTATTGGGATACCGACGATCGAATCTCGGGAAAGTAACATACCGATTGATAAAGGGAATTGTATACAGGATTGCTTGAATCCTTGACATTGTGGTTCATCCGATGAGATCATCGTGGAACATGTGGGTGCCAACATGGGTATCCAGATCCCGCTGTTGTTTATTGGCCAGAGAGTTGTCTCGGTCATGTCTGCATGATTCCCGAAACCGTAGGGTCTACACACTTAAGGTTCGGTGACGCTAGAGTTGTTATGGGGATTAGTGTGCAGTTACCGAATGTTGTTCGGAGTCCCTGATGAGATCCCGGACGTCACGAGGAGTTATAGAATGGTCCGGAGGTAAAGATTTATATATGGGAAGTCCTATTTTGGCCACCGGAAAATGTTCAGGATTTTTCTGTATTGTCCCGGGAAGGTTCTAGAAGGTTCCGGAGTGGGGCCCACCTGCATGGGGGGCCCCACATGAACGTGGGTAGTGGGGGAAAGGCCCCATACCCCTGGTCAAGGCGCACCAAGATCCACCCTTAGAAGGAATAAGATCATATCCCGAAGGGATAAGATCAAGATCCCTAAAAAGGGGGGATAACAATCGGTGGGGAAGGAAATGATGGGATTTCTTTCCTCCCACCTTTGCCAATGCCCCAATGGACTTGGAGGGAAAGAAACCAACCCCCTCCACCAGGCGCATGGGAGCTTCACCCCTTGCCCCTGGCGCAGCCCTCCCCCTCTCCAACTCCACCTCCTCCTCAGTAGTGCTTGGCAAAGCCCTGCCGGAGAACTGCAAGCTCCACCACCACGCCGTCGTGCTGCCGGAGCTCTCCCTCAACTTCTCCTCTCCCCTTGCTGGATCAAGAAGGAGGAGACGTCCCCGGGCTGTACGTGTGTTGAACGCGGAGGCGCCGTCCGTTCGGCGTTAGATCGGATCTCCCACGATTTGAATCGCCGCAAGTACGACTCCATCAACCGCGTTCTTGTAACGCTTCCGCTTAGCGATCTTCAAGGGTATGAAGATGCTCATCCTCTCCCTCCCTTGTTGCTAGAATCTCCATAGATTGATCTTGGTGATGCATAGAAAATTTTGAATTTCTGTTACGTTCCCCAACAGTGGCATCATGACCTAGGTCTATTGCGTAGATTCTATGCATGAGTAGAACACAAGTTGTTGTGGGCGTTGATTTTGTTCAATATGCTTATCGTTACTAGTCCTATCTTGTTTTGACGGTATTGTGGGATGAAGCGGACCGGACCGACCTTACACGTACACTTACGTGAGACAGGTTCCACCGACTGACATGCACTTGTTGCATAAGGTGGCTAGCGGGTGCCAGTCTCTCCCACTTTAGTCGGATCGGATTCGATGAAAAGGGTCCTTATGAAGGGTAAATAGCAATTGGCGTATCACCGTTGTGGCTTTTGCGTAGGTAAGAAACGTACTTGTTAGAAACCCATAGCAGCCACGTAAAACATGCAACAACAATTAGAGGACGTCTAACTTGTTTTTGCAGGGTATGCTATGTGATGTGATATGGCCAAAAGATTGTGATGAATGATATATGTGATGTATGAGATTGATCATGTTCTTGTAATAGGAATCATGACTTGCATGTCGATGAGTATGACAACCGGCAGGAGCCATAGGAATTGTCTTAATTTATTATATGACCTGCATGTCATTGAATAACGCCATGTAATTACTTTACTTTACTGCTAAATCGTTAGCCATAATAGAAGTAATAGTTGGCGAGACAACTTCATGAAGACACGATGATGGAGATCATGATGATGGAGATCATGGTGTCATGCCGGTGACGAAGGCGATCATGTCGTGCCTCAAGATGGAGATCAAAGGCGCAAGATGATATTGGCCATATCATGTCACTTTATGATTTGCATGTGATGTTTGTCATGTATACATCTTATTTGCTTAGAATGATGGTAGCATAAATAAGATGATCCCTCATAATACTTTCAAGAAAGTGTTTCCCCTAACTGTGCACCATTGTGAAAGTTCATTGTTTCGAAGCACCACGTGATAATCGGGTGTGATAGATTCTAACGTTCACATACAACGGGTGTAAGCCAGATTTACACACGCAAAACACTTAGGTTGACTTGACGAGCCTAGCATGTACAGACATGGCCTCGAAACACAAGAGACCGAAAGGTCGAACATGAGTCGTATAGTGGATACGATCAACATGAAGATGTTCACCGATGATGACTAGTCCGTCTCACGTGATGATCGGACACGGCCAAGTTGCTCGGATCATGTATCACTTAGATGACTAGAGGGATGTCTATCTAAGTGGGAGTTCATTAGATGAACTTAATTATCATGAACTTAGTTAAAAGGACTTTGCAAATTATGTCGTAGCTTACGCTTTAGTTCTACTACTTAAGATATGTTCCTAAAGAAAATTTAGTTGAAAGTTGACAGTAGCAATTATGCGGACTGGGTCCGTATTCTGAGGATTGTCCTCATTGCTGCACAGAAGGCTTATGTCCTTAATGCACCGCTCAGTGTGCTGAACCTCGAGCGTCGTTTGTGGATGTTGCGAACATCTGACATACACGTTTTGATGACTACGTGATAGTTCAGTGCTTAATGTTAAACGGTTTAGAATTGGGGCACCGGAGACATTTTTGAAACGTCGCAGAACATATGAGATGTTCCAAGAGCTGAAATTGGGATTTCAGGCTCGTGCCCATGTCAAGAGGTGTAGGACCTCCGACAAGTTTCATAGCCTGTAAACTAAGGGAGAAAAGCTCAATCATTGAGCATGTGCTCAGATTGTCTGAGTACTACAATCACTTGAATCGAGTGGGAGTTAATCTTCCAGATGAGATAGTGATGGTTCTCCATAGTCACTGCCACCAAGCTATTAGAGCTTCGTGATGAACTATAACATATCAGGGATAGACATGATGATCCTTGAGCACTTCGCTATGTTTGACACCGCGAAAGTAGAAATCGAGTAGGAGCATCAATTATTGATGGTTAGTAAAACCACTAGTTTCAAGAAGGGCAAGGGCAAGAAGGGATACTTCATGAAACGGCAAATCAGTTGCTGCTCTAGTGAAGAAACCCAAGGTTGAACCCAAACCCGAGACTAAGTGCTTCTGTAATGAGGGGAACAGTCACTGAAGCAGAACTACCCTAGATACTTGGTAGATGAGAAGGCTGGCAAGGTCGACAGAAGTATATTGATATACATTATATTGATGTGTACTTTACTGGTACTCCTAGTAGCATCAGGGTATTAGATACCGGTTCGGTTGTTAAGTATTAGTAACTCAAAATAAAAAGTTATGGAATAAACGGATGCTAGCTAAAGGTGAGGTGACGATATGTGTTGGAAGTATTTCCAAGGTTGATGTTATCAAACATCGCACGCTCCCTCTACCATCGGGATTGGTGTTAAACCTAAATAATTGTTATTTGGTGTTTGCGTTGAGCATAGACATGATTGGATTATGTTTATCGCAATACAGTTATTCATTTAAGGAGAATAATGGTTACTCTGTTTATTTGAATAATACCTTCAATGGTCGTGCACCTAAAATGAATGATTTATTGAATCTCGATCATAGTGATACACATGTTCATGCCAAAAGATATAAGATAGTAATGATAGTACCACCTACTTGTGGCACTGCCATTTGAGTCATATTGGTATAAAACGCATGAAGAAGCTCCATGTTGATGGATCTTTGGACTCACTCGTTTTTGAAAAGTTTGAGACATGCGAACCATGTCTATTGGTGTATACGCATGAAGAAACTCCATGCAAATGGATCGTTTGGACTCACTTGATTTTGAATCACTTGAGACATGCAAATCATACCACATGGGAAAGATAACTGAAAGGCCTCGTTTTCAATGAGATGGAACAAGAAAGCAACTTGTTGGAAGTAATACATTTTGATGTGTGCAGTCCAACGAGTGCTGAGGCACGCAGTGGATATCGTTATGTTCTTGCTTCACTGAGTAGATGCTAATTATAATTACTTGATGAAACACAAGTCTGAATTATTGAAAGGTTCAAGTAATTTCAGAGTGAAGTTGAAGATCGTCGTGACAAGAGGATAAGATGTCTATGACATGACCATAGAGATGAATATCTGAGTTACGAGTTTGGCACACAATTAAGACAATGTGGAAATTGTTTCACAACTAATACCGCCTGGAACACCATAGTGTGATGGTGTGTCCGAACATCATAGATGCACCCTATTGGATATGGTGCATACCATGATGTCTCTTATCGAATTACCACTATTGTTTATGGGTTAGGCATTAGAGACAACCACATTCACTTTAATAGGGGCACCACGTAATTCCGTTGAGATGACACCGTATGAACTGTGGTTTAGAGAAACTAAGCTGTCATTTCTTAAAAGTTTGGGGCTGTGACGCTTATGTAAAAAGTTTTGCCTGATAAGCTCGAACCCAAAGCGGATAAAATGCATCTTCATAGGACACCCAAAAACAGTTGGGTATACCTCCTAATTCAGATCAGAAGCAAGAGTGATTGTTTCCAGAAATGGGTCCTTTCTCAAGGAAAAGTTTCTCTTGAAAGAATTGAGTGGGAGGATGGTGGAGACTTCATGAGGTTATTGAACCATCACTTCAACTAGTGTGTAGCAGGGCACAGGAAGTTGTTCCTATGGCGCCTACACCAATTGAAGTGGAAGCTAATGATAGTGATCATGAAACTTCAGATCAAGTCAGTACCAAACCTCGTAGGTCGACAAGGATGCGTACTACTTCAGAGTGGTACGTAATCCTGTCTTAGAGGTCATGTTGCTAGACAACAATGAACCTACGAGCTATGGAGAAGCGATGGTGGCCCGGATTCCGACGAATGGCACGAGGCCATAAAATCCGAGAGAGGATCCATGTATGAAGACAAAGTATAGACTTTGGAAGAACTACTCGATGGTCATAAGTCTGTTGAGTACAGATGGATTTTAAAAGGAAGACAGACAATGATGGTAAGTATCACCATTAAGAAAGCTCGACTCGTCGTTAAGATGTTTTCCGACAAGTTCAAGGAATTGACTGCGATGAGACTTTCTCATTCGTAGCGATGCGAAGAGTCTGTTGGAATTATATTAGCAGTTATTGCATTATTTATGAAATCTTGCAGATAGGATGTCAAACATTGTTTCCTCGACGATTTTTATTGAGGAAAGGTTGTATGTGATACAACCAGAAGGTTTTGTCAATCCTAAATGATGCTAACAAGTATGCAAAGCTCCAGAAATCCTTCTAAGGACTGGAGTAAGGATCTCGGAGTTGGAATATACGCTTTGATGAGATGATCAAGGATTTTGGGTTTATACAAAGTTTATGAAAAACTTGTATTTCCAAAGATGTGAGTGGGAGCACTGTAGCATTTCTGATGAGTATATATTGTTGACATATTAATTGTTGATCAGAAATGATGTAGAATTTCTGGAAAGCATATAGGGTTATTTGAAAAGTGTTTTTCAATGGAAAACCTGGATTAAGCTACTTGAACATTGAGCATCAAGATCTATAAGGATAGATCAAAATCGCTTGATAGTACTTTCAAATGAGTACGCACCGTGACAAGATTTTGAAGGAGTTCAAAATAGATGGGCAAAGAAGCAGCTCTTGGATGTGTTATTAGGTGTGAGTATTGAGTAAGACTCAAGACCTAACCGTGGCATAAGAGAGAGAAAGGACGAAGGTCGTCCCCTATGCTTTAGACGTAGGCTCCACAGTATGCTATGCTGTGTACCGCACCTAGAGTGTGCCTTGCCATGAGTCAGTCAAGGGGTACAAGTGTGATCCAGGAATGGATCACAGGACAGCGGTCAAGGTTATCCTTAGTAACTAGTGGACTAAGGAATTTTCTCGATTATGGAGGTGGTAAAAGAGTTCGTCGTAAAGGGTTACGCCGATGCAAACTTTGACACTAATCTGGATGACTCTGAGTAGTAGAACGGATTTGTATAGTAGAGCAGTTATTTGGAATAGTTCCAAATAGCGTGTGGTAGCTGCATCTAGGAGATGACATAGAGATTTGTAAAGCACACACGGATCTGAAACATTCAGGCCCGTTGACTAATAACCTCTCTCACAAGCGAGATATGATCAAACCCAATGGGTGTTGGATTCATTACAAGCACATAGTGATGTGAACTAGATTATTGACTCTAGTGTAAGTGGGAGACTGTTGGAAATATGCCCTAGAGGCAATAATAAAATGGTTATTATTATATTTCCTTGTTCATGATAATTGTCTATTGTTCATGCTATAATTATATTAACTGGAAACCGTAATACATGTGTGAATACATAGACCACAACATGTCCCTAGTGAGCCTCTAGTTGACTAGCTCGTTGATCAATAGATGGTTATGGTTTCCTAACCATGGACATTGGATGTCATTGATAACGGGATCACATCATTAGGAGAATGATGTGATGGACAAGACCCAATCCTAAGCATAGCAGAAGATCGTGTAGTTCGTTTGCTAAAAGCTTTTCTAATGTCAAGTATCATTTTCTTAGACCATGAGATTGTGCAACTCCCGGATACCGTAGGAATGCTTTGGGTGTGCCGAACATCACAACGTAACTGGGTGGCTATAAAGCTGCACTACGGGTATCTCCGAGAGTGTCTGTTGGGTTGGCACAAATCGAGACTGGGATTTGTCACTCCGTTTGACGGAGAGGTATCTCTGGGCCCACTCGATAATGCATCATCATAATGAGCTCAATGTGACTAAGTAGTTAGTCACGGGATCATGCATTACGGAACGAGTAAAGTGACTTGCCGGTAACGAGGTATTGGGATACCGATGATCGAATCTCGGGAAAGTAACATACCGATTGACAAAGGGAATTGTATACAGGATTGCTTGAATCCTTGACATCGTGGTTCATCCGATGAGATCATCGTGGAACATGTGGGTGCCAACATGGGTATCCAGATCCTGCTGTTGTTTATTGGCCAGAGAGTTGTCTCGGTCATGTCTGCATGATTCCCGAATCCGTAGGGTCTACACACTTAAGGTTCGGTGACGCTAGAGTTGTTATGGGAATTAGTGTGCAGTTACCGAATGTTGTTCGGAGTCCCTGATGAGATACCGACGTCACGAGGAGTTATCAAATGGTCCGGTGGTAAAGATTTATATATGGGAAGTCCTATTTTGGCCACCGGAAAATGTTCGGGATTTTTCGGTATTGTACCGGGAAGGTTCTAGAAGTTTCCGGAGTGGGGCCCACCTGCATGGGGGCCCCACATGAACGTGGGTAGTGGGGGCAAGGCCCCACACCCCTGGTCAAGGCGCACCAAGATCCCCCCTTAGAAGGAATAAGATCATATCCCGAAGGGATAAGATCAAGATCCCTAAAAGGGGGGGATAACAATCGGTGGGGAAGGAAATGATGGGATTTCTTTCCTCCCACCTTTGCCAACGCCCCAATGGACTTGGAGGGCAAGAAACCAGCCCCCTGCACCCCTATATATAGTGGGGAGGCGCATGGGAGCTTCAACCCTTGCCCCTGGCGCAGCCCTCCCCCTTTCCAACTCCACCTCCTCCTCAGTAGTGCTTGGCAAAGCCCTGCCGGAGAACTGCAAGCTCCACCACCACGCCGTCGTGCTGCCGGAGCTCTCCCTCAACTTCTCCTCTCCCCTTGCTGGATCAAGAAGGAGGAGACGTCCCCGGGCTGTACGTGTGTTGAACGCGGAGGCGCCGTCCGTTCGTCGTTAGATCGGATCTCCCGCGATTTGAATCGCCGCGAGTACGACTCCATCAACCGCGTTCTTGTAACGCTTCCGCTTAGCGATTTTCAAGGGTATGAAGATGCTCATCCTCTCCCTCCCTTGTTTATAGAATCTCCATAGATTGATCTTGGTGATGCGTAGAAAATTTTGAATTTCTGTTATGTTCCCCAACATGGCCAATGTGAGAGATGGGCATACCTACACCATTGGCGGTGTGAACCTGATTGTGCCCGTGGTAGGGCTGGTAGGTGGAGAGTTTGTTGAGATCGTTCGTCATGTGATCTATGGCGCCGGTGTCCATGTACCAGGCTGGATCAACATGGTAGGACGGCGTGTACCCCTGGCCGACACGCGGGTCCTTGCCCTTGGCGGCAATGTGGGCAGCCGGGGCGGCGGCGGGGGGACCAAAGTCTGCCATCGCAAATTGGCGCTCGTTGCCCTTGCCATCGTTGCCGATGCCAAGGAAGCTCCTCTGAAAGCGGCGGTGACACTTGGAGGCGACATGGCGTTCACGAACACATAGCTGGCATACACCCGAGTGTTAGGGCCCCCACCCAGGGTCGATGCAGGGGGCGGGGCGGGCTTGCCAGATGACGGGGCAGGGGGACGCTAGCCGCGAGAAGCCCAGAAGGCCGCTGGCTGTGAGGTGATGGTGGCGGAGGAGCGACAAGCCTCGACACGCTGCTCGGTGAAGAGAAGTCGTGAGTAGACCTCGTGCGGGGGCATCGCTGGCTTGGCGTAATGAACAGCCTCGACAAGATTGTCGTAGTCGGCGTCGAGGTCCTTGATGACAAAGCCAGCAAACTCCTCGTAGCTCGCTGAGCGGCCGACCGATAGAGGTGAGTGTGTCCGCCAGCACCTTCATCTTGTTGAAGTAAATCGTGGCGAGGAGTCCAGCTTCTTAATGTCAGCGAGCTCGTTGCGAAGAGCCATCGAGCGGGAGGTAGAGACCTGGGCAAAGGCGTGCTCCAGGGTCGTCCAGACGTCCATGGAGGTGGCGGCGAAGAGATAGAGACCGGCGACCCCGTCGCCGAGGAAGCCCTGGATGACAGAGAGGATCGCCTGGTCCTGCTGCACCCAAATACGGTGTTCCGGGTTAATGGCCGGGCCGTGTACAGTAGGGATGACCTGCGGAGGACATGGTAGCGAACCATCCACAAACCCTATGAGAGACTGGTTGCGGAGCAGCGGTAGGACCTTGACGCCAGAACAGGTAGTTGTCCGGCGTGAGTCTAATGGTGATCAAGTTGTCGAAGTGGAACGGGCCGGCGGGCGTGATGACGCCAGCAGCAGGGGCGGCGGTCGGCGGAGCAGCGGCAGGAACCACAGCCGCGACCGATGCCGCGGGTGGCGGCGCGGGAACAATCAGGATCACGGCCGCAGGTGGTGCCGTGAGCGAGGCCGCGGGTGGCTCCGCGGGCAGCGCCTCCCCCGAGGTCACCGGGATGACGACGAGTGTCGAGGAGGATCCAGAAGGGGCCATCGCGGGCGGCGGCGGCGGGACTGGTGCTGAGGCCGTCGCGGGTGGTGATGGCGGGATCGGCGCTGAAAATATGGAGCCGACAGCGATGGTGCCAAAGAACTGAGGCGGAGCCAAGGGGCGAGGTGTGAGGTTGAGGAGGGCGGCAAGCGACGCGGGGATTGACCCAGAGCTGGCGGCGCCCGAAGCGGAAGCGGTCATGGCGCCGGCGGCAGCATCCCTAGGGTTTATGGTTTTGGTAGTGCGGCAGCGGGGTTGGAGTAGAGGACCTAGGTTACTATTCATCACCCAGGATGCAGAATAAATTATTCTTCACCCGAGGTAATATTACGATCATTTCATAAATAAATTATGTTTCAAATACAAATAGTTACGGTCATATTGATTCACTGCGTAAAATTTGGCATAAAAAAATGTCAGAAGACCAGAAAAATTACATTTTATGTACATTTTACACTATATTTTTACATCTATAATTTACGTAATATAAAATATTTTTTACGGCGATTACATATTTTCTTACGTTCTCTTTTTATGTCTGAAATAAGACAAAATTTAAGAACTTAAAATTACGTTGCATTGATGTTAAAATAGAGGGGGTGAAGAATAACTATTCCTCACCCAGGGTGACGAATAGCGCGACCCCCATATATATATATATATATATATATATATATATATAGCATGGATTACACAATAAGGCTACAATACGAAGTCTAACACATCAAATAACATTTCTTTCTTTATAAATATTGAGATGCATGTCCTCTTACTTTTTATGTTTTTTCTATTCATATAACATTCATATCCCATGAACCAAAAAGGCCTGAAAGGGCAAGGGAATGGATGGTAGAGGAAGCAGTACTCCCGTACCCCGCATCAGTTTGTTTCGTGCATTTTTTCCTCGTCTTGACGGAATCGTTTTGTCTCAGTCTCGACGACGGGGACGGACCTCTGTGCTGCGTTAAATGCTTTGTTTTCTTCGAAAAAGAAATCTCATCCTTCCTTCCTCTTCCTCTCCCCCTGACGTATAAATCCCTCCCGGCCACACACATCGACACACAGACACCACAAACGCGCGTCGCATTGCGGTCTTTGCACAAGCCCGGAGCCGGAGGCAAGCAAGGGTGGATGCTGCTGCGCGTTCTGACCTCTCCCCGTACGTACGCCCATCTTCCCCTCTTCCTGCTCCGCTGTGTGTCTCGCTTCCTTCTTGGGTTGGATTTCTGATCTGGAAAGTGTTCTCCGTTAACACCCGTTCTCTTCCTGTTGTTGCCAATCCGCATCCGAGAAATCTTGGGGAACTTGGCCCATTGGCCGTGAGATAAGATCGGGGGCCGGAATCGCTCGCCCTTGATGTGGTGAATAGATTCTTGGCTCAACTGAAAAGCCAAGACCTCGCAAAAAGAAAGAAAAGCCAAGAGAAAAGAAAAATCTTGGGGTTACTGTTACTACTTATGACTCATTTGCCTGTGTGATCTTACCGCGGTTGCCCCCCAGAATCTTGGTTAGGGCGCGACGCGGAGGACGGAAGCTGATGGTTTCTTGTCTTCATTCCTTTTGTTATTTGTTTGTGCAGCCAACCAGAGAGGCAGAACCCCCCCCCCCCCCCCCCCCCCCCCCCCCCCCCCCCCCCAAAACGAATGAGCTGTTTTGTGCTGTTTGCCCTTTTGCTCTCTTCGTCGGAAACTTAGGGTGCCTCTTCTTAGGAGCTTCTTGCAGTTCTAGTACTAGTAGTAGGTAGTTACTCAGTACCAGTAGCACGGCTTTTGCAGTAATTAGTGTCAAGCTGATTCTGCAGTAATTACTGCCTAGCCCATTAATTGGGATACATAGGCATATGGTGGGCATGGCTGTGCAGAGACGCTTATGATCTCATACTATATGCGTGTTGATTCAGTTGTCCTCAACTGAAATATTCTGTTGGTCCGGATCAGACTTTGGTGAGCAGAGCACCACTTCAGCTTTGGTGCCCTGCTATTCTCTAGCTACACTCTCATAATTCACGCGCAAGTGAAACACACTGCATTGCTTTAATCTGCTGACAAATGTGATCATAAGCAAGAACTGCCAAGACATTAGGGGAGAAAATAGCCGATAAATTGTCTAAGATCATGCTAGGCGCCTTAAACTCTTGCTGCCTGTTGATTTTTCTAATGCGCCGTGTTGTTGATGTGGCCATCTTAGTTATATTTGGTGGCCAGGTAGTACTAATTTAACAAGTGCATACTTGTGTGTAATTATGCGTCATTAAGAGTCCCTTTGGGGACATCCGGACATCTGATAAAAATATACTACGAGTCATGTCAAAATATCTATCTAGTTCTCTTAAAGGCAAAATAAGTTGAAGAATACTTGGGATATCTTGCAGTTCCATTAGAATAATATATGTATGGTTTGGTCTCTCATGTGTGTTATTTCTGAACCAATTTCAGGCGAATAATCTGGTCTCATGGCGAAGCAACACTATGCAACTAGCAGCCTTGTGATAGGCTATGCCTTGTGCTCGAGCTTGCTGGCGATCATTAACAAGTATGCCGTCACAAAGTTCAATTACCCTGGCCTCCTGACAACGCTACAGTACTTGACATCTGCTGGTGGTGTTTGGGCCCTTGGAAAGCTAGGTTTTCTCTGCCATGACCCCTTCAACCTGGAGACTGCCAAGAAATTTGCACCGGCTGCTATTGTCTTCTACCTCGCCATATTTACAAACACAAACCTCCTTGTTCATGCCAATGTGGACACGTTCATAGTTTTCAGATCCTTGACTCCGCTTTTGGTTGCTATTGCTGACACAACCTTCCGGAAGCAACCATGCCCTTCCAAGCTCACATTTTCATCCCTTGTTATCATATTGGGAGGAGCGGTTGGCTATGTGATAACAGATTCTGCATTCAGCCTCACAGCATACTCTTGGGCGCTTGCCTATCTGGTGACAATAACAGCTGAGATGGTGTACATCAAGCATATTGTGACGAATCTGGGTCTAAACACATGGGGTTTTGTGCTGTATAACAACCTTCTTTCCTTGATGATATCCCCCATCTTTTGGTTTTTGACAGGGGAGCACAAGTCGGTCTTCTCAGCAGTCGAATCACGGGTTGAGGGTTGGTTCCAGCTCGATGCCTTTGTCGCGGTGGCATTGTCATGCTTGTTTGGGTTACTCATCAGCTTCTTTGGCTTTGCGGCTAGGAAAGCAATCTCAGCCACGGCATTCACGGTGACTGGGGTTGTGAACAAGTTCCTCACAGTGGCAATCAATGTGACGATCTGGGACAAGCACGCCAGTGCATTTGGTTTGGTTAGCCTGCTATTCACTCTTGCTGGTGGAGTACTCTATCAGCAATCAGTTACTGCAAAAGGAAATATTGCATCAGCTCAGCGTGAAACGGCATCGGAGCAACTTAAGGATGAAAGTGACAGTGCTGAGTATGATGAGGAGAAACAGAAGCTTATTTCATCTGGAGTGCCTAGTGCATGAAGAGTGCCATTCTTAGCTTTAGGTCGACAGGTTTGTCCTTTAATTTTGCTTAATAGGCCCTTTGCAACAGAACCATACAATAGGCAGTGCCAGTGGTAGTACACAATATTTCCTTTACAACTAGAAGGTCCTTTCTGTCTGTGTTACTCATTTCTACTGGAAGAAAACTAGATTAAATTACTGTTTTTATGGTAGGAGTGATGCACGTTGTAAACTTGTAATACAATACCTATATGGATATCTCATATTATTCTTGATAATTATATATTGGCCATTGGTGCCTTTTGTGGTAACAAAAAACAACAAAGAAAGGGGATTTGCGTCCAGATGCTTTGGAGCAAGCAAGCATTGGGGGACATGCAAATATTAAAGAGGCATATACAATATCCTCGGAACAAGCTGTGGTATACTTGCGGAAGTCGGGCAACGATGTTTCTTAACATGGTTTTGCCTGAACTCTTGATGGGAGGCGTAATCCAGGTAAGGCGAAGAGGCCAAGCTTATGACCATGTCCCCGTTGACGGAGTCAATTGGTGTTTCGGATAGTCGTGCTTATGTTGTAACCTCGGTAGCATGGATCCCTTCACAGAGTTTATGGCATTCCTCGACAGAAAAGTAGCACTAGGTCACCCTTGAGGGTTAGAGAGTTCATTCAAATGGAAGAGATGTACTTCCTCCGTTTCAAAATAATTGAAATTTTAGGATTGTCCTAAGTCAAACTTCATTAAGTTTTACCAAGTCTATATAAAATTTATCAACATCTAAAAAATAAAATTTACTTCATTAGATTCATTATGAAATGAATTTTCATATTATATATATTTGATATTGTAGGTCTTTGCGGATTTTTCAATAGACTTGGTCAAACTTAAAAAAAGTTTGACTAAGAAAAATCGTAGAACTTCAATTATTTTGGAACGGAGGGAGTATTAAAGTACATGTTCCCATAGGGTGTTCTTCAACAGGCTCAAGGCCATGCATGAATCACCCATAACTGGAGGCATTTAGTCTAATCTGGTCTGTACACTTGGTCCATGAGAGGGAGGGGTTACTTTGTCCATGGTGCATGGTGGACTATAGCTAGGTGTCTCTCTTCCCCCTAGTAGGCTTGACTGACTTGAAGCTTTGACTTTCTCTTTAATACTTGCATTTCTTTCTCCTCTCATCCTTGGCATGTGACAATCAGACAATGTTGCCATTATGCAGATAGATAGCTTGTGAGTGGAAAAATAAATCTTGAGTAGATTATAAGGAACAACAGATTGTTTCCAATAGTGATTCAGCTTCCTCCCCTGTCTTTTTTTCGTCGAATGCAGCAGCAGCAGCATCACTGGATAGAGAAAGCATGTATCTTCTTTTATTTTCTATACAGTACACAGGGTAATATCCCAGAAAATGTCAGTGCTTGATATATACACCTACTGCCCCCCCCCCCCCCCCCCATGGGTTAATGCCTTATATTCCCCCCCACTTACCACTTATTTTGGAACGGAGAGAGGTACATGGTAAGCCATTACCCCACAAGCAGCACCCCTTAGCAGATAACACAGGCAAATTTACAATGAGTATATGTACCACTGAAATATTCGATCGTTTCCTTTCCACATGGTTTTGTCCAATCTTAGTTCGAAGCTTTACAGATACTGAAGAAGTAAAGACACCAAAAGCATGCTATAATAGCGAAGAAGACGAGGAAGACTCCTATGACTTTAATCTCCTCAACCATGGACAGCAAAAGCACCAGGGCAGTGGCAAGCAGAGGAATCAAATACCATTTGATGGTATTGTGCATGCTGATTCGAGAGATAAAACTCCTAGCCATGAAATGTGAAGACCAGCCCTCCAATTGATGGTCAACTACTGACCTGACAACAAGATCTCGTTGCTCTCCAAATGCTTGGAAATCGCCCATCTTCTTTGTGTATGTGAAAAATGGAGATCCATCAATCAGGTTACCATAAACTTTTTCGATGTCACGAATGGCCGGCCAATCTTTGCCACTGGGAACTAACATGCCAAGCAGTTCCTCCGTGCCAAATACAGTCAACGTCTGTAGCACTGAAGCGTGCCCTGTCAACCAATCTGGAAGCCTTGTGAGCTCTCTGTCTACTATGCGGAGGTGCTTTACACATCTGAGTCCCTTCACATCTTGCAGCCCAGAGCAGCCAATGACCATCAGGACTTCAAGTGATGGAAGATTGGAGACAGTAGTAAGAGTTTTGCTGTCTTGCACAATTAACTCTTTGAGCATGGGTAGGTTGCCAATTACTATGAGGCTACCAGCAGCAACGACCTTCATGCTTGTCAGTTGTTTGGAGTACTCAAGGCAAGCTGGGAATGACTCTATGTTGGGGCAGCTATCTAGATGAAACTTGATCAGGGAAGGAAAGTCACCAGCTTGGAATCCTGTCCATGACTCCAACTTGTCCATATCATCTACATGGAGATGCTCTAGCTTCAGAAATGCTGGTCCTGTGTACCGCCCTCGCTGAATGGTGAGCAACTTGGAACAGCCAGTTATGGTGAGAAACTTGAGTTGAGGTAGCTGTCCGAGACAAGGGAGGCTCTCACAGAATTTGCAATCAGCAAGAACCAGCTGTTGGAGACTGGGGAGCTGCGGCAACCAATCTGGAAATAATCGCCCGTGGTAACTTGCTATTTTGAGAGACTCTAGGCATCCGGGTGGGCAGAGACTGTTAAGAACTCCATGGAGCCTTCTAGCTTCTACCGCTGGTACGTGTAGATGCATATCACTGGTGCTACCACATAGATCAAGCTGTGTGAGGTGAGACTTCATCTCCAGTGCAGCTTCTTGTGCCCTGGTAAACTGCACAACTCTGTCTATCTTCAGTATCTGGAGGCTTCTCAAAGAATTCATATGTTCCAGGTCTTCCAATGGCCACCCACTGACATCTTTCTCAGTTACTTCCTTATGATTCACTATGAAACCACGCAGAGTAGTTAGCTGCTTCAAGTCTACCAAGCTTGGCAAGACAAGCTGTGGCGCTGATCCTTCAAGATCGAGGCACTGCAAGTTGTGCAGCTTACTGATTCCCTCTGGCAGAGAATGAAGCCCATTGCAACACCGGAGGAGCAAGAATTGCAGATTTCTGAGGCTCCCAATGGACTCTGGAAGTTCCATGATTTGAGTCAGAGAAAGATTTAAGAGCCTAAGGTGATGGAGAAGTGCTATTGACCTTGGAATGTGCCTAATACCGGTGCCAGTAAGGTCCAACACTCTCAAATATCTCCGCCCCATAAACACTTTGTCCAGGCCACGGTCAGCCAAGGGATTCTTGCAGATAACTGTCCTGAACCTTGTCAGATTTCCTGCTTCTTCAATACTAGATGCCCACTTGTTCTTCCCAAACCACCGGTGCTTAATTAAGAGTTGCAAAACAGACCTGACACAGCCATGTACCGTGCATCTTGTCATGTCAGCAGAGCCAATCTCAGGCTCCAGAAGGTTTGTGAGTACCAGCTCCCTGTAAAAGCGGTCTGCGATATCTTGAGGATCACAGTCATTTTCTTCTTCGATGATAAAGCCCTCTGCTATCCACATCTGAGTAACAACATGCTGGCTAATCACAAAGCCTTCTGGGAGCTGCAGGCAGTAAAGGAAACATAGCTTCAAACGGTATGGCAAATTACTGTATGCCATGTAGACAGGCCCACTCAGTTTCTTCATCCCACCAGGAATGTCCTCCAGATACAAGGACCACAGTTCACTTTCATTAACCTGCTGCCACTCCGCCTGTGTTGGGTCCTTGGTTGCTAGGACACCGCCGATAATCTTGATAGCCAGTGGGACCTTGTTACACCTCTGGATAATTGTTATCACAATTTCCCTCAAGTTCTCCTTATCATGTTCCTTGTCCAGGCCAGCACTAGCACAGAGCAGAGTCCAGCAGTCTTGGAAAGGCCATTCCTGCATATTATGAATGTAGCTACGATTCATTCCTGCTGCAACACTCTGGTTTCGAGTTGTGATCAGAATTCGGCTTCCATGCTTTACAAATGAGAGGTCTTCCAGGAAACTCTCATGGTTATGGTGACTCGATATATCATCGAGAACCAGTAAGAATCTCTTCCCTTCAAGCATTACAGCCAACATGTCCATAATTTTCTCCCTACTTTGTTCTTCTGTTCCAGGTTTCCCACCAGCGGCACGTGCGACCACGGACAGTAATCCCGCACCAGTTGACTCTTTGGAACCATCTACCCATATAGTCGTATTGAAAACATTTCTCGTGTAGCAATCATCATATACCTTTCGTGCCAATGCAGTCTTGCCAATTCCACAGCACCCAACTATGGCAACAACAGTGCTGGAGCTTTGGCTGTCAGTCAAAATATCAATCAACTTCATCTTTTCCTGCTCTAGGTTTCCCAGGCTACTAGAGTTAGTGGACGGGCTCCCGGAAAATTTACTTATCCAATCGTGTTGCTGCCAGTCCATTTGTATAAGGTCTTGTTCCTGTCCCTGCTGTAAAACCGCACGCACTTTCTTGTCCAGCTTTTCAATATTGGCGTTCAATTTCTTCTCTGTCCTATGGACAGCTGGTGATCGTAAGAGCCAACGGAGAATCTGTTCAGGTTGATTTTTTTTGTTAGTGATCAGAAAAGAAAAGAAATAACAAGGATCTATTCAGGTTCTATTTCTTCTCTGTCATATTAAAAGGCTTACAAAATCCAGACAAAATGCTGATACTAGTACACAAGACAAGGCTTATCGACATACTTTCACATACCATTCAGCTGTAAATCACTTTGGAGACAACTCATCTCAAGTGAAGCTAAACTAAATATTTCAAATTGGATAAACATATTGTTCCAGCAAGACTTGGGATTTCATCAGTATTTCGAAGGGTATGCATAATTTCTCCAATAATAACTCTTGGGCAGGTGTATTACATTTTTTTCAGTATTGCACAGTTGCACTTTCCGATTTGGCCGTTTGTTCTTTCTGTCACGAGTGTACTATTAATTTTTGTGACTTTATATATACTTGAAACAATCATGTACTCCCTCCGTGAAGAAATATAAGAGCATTTAGATCACTACTTTAGTGATCTAAACACTTATATTTATTTACAGAGGGAGTAACTCTTTGGACTAACATTGTACAGGCATGGCTTCCACCATGTAGAAGTCATGATGCGTTTTTCTTTCCCTGCAGTCATGCTGAATTATGCGGACAAGAGATGAAAAGTGTGTTCGATGTACATATCTGATATTGAGAATCCAACTATGAAATGGACCGGTTAGTAATATGTATTAATCTGAATTTTGCACATGCAGAGCCAGCGAAGTACTCCCTCCATTCCTATATATAAGTCTTTCTATACATTTCAAATGGACTACAACATACGGATGTATGTAGACATATTTTAGTGTGTAGGCTTGCCCATTTTGCCTCGTATGTAGTCACTTGTTGGAATCTCAGACTTATATTTGGGAACGGAGGGAGTAGTCGCCAGGCAACCCAAAAGGTTGACCAACTGGGCGATGAGTTTATCAGACAAGAGAAGGCAGATTGTTGCATCATAAAATGGGCACCTATGATGGATCGGGCGGCAAGCTTGATCAGCTACCCACAAATCCGCCCATAAAAGAAAATGGGCCTTGTGTGGAATTAATGGAGGAGAAATACAGGAAATTCGCAAGGCCAAAAAATGAATTTGAAAGTGCCATTCATGATCAACGACTCCATGAGTAAGATACGTACTTGACACGGAATCTATCAAAACCAAAAGCACTTACTGATGGTCTCCTAGCCTCCTCCGGCGACGGCTGCTGCTCCTTCTCCTTCTCCACGTGAGCCTCCAGATCGTCCACCGCGTCGTCCCAGGCGTACGCGGCCTCCTGGTACGCCACCAGCCACGCCGCGGTCGCGTTGCGGCTCGTCGCCCTCGCCTCTGCGCCGGTGACCTTGCTCTTCCTGTCTGTCGCCGTCTCCGCCGGTGGCTGGAGCGTGCTAGTCGTCGGCCGTCGCCTCCGCAGCGGCCGACTGGCCACGGCACTGCTCAGGGAGGGGCTCACGTCGGCCATCATCGTACGGCGTTTGTCAGATTGTCGTTGGCAACTGCCGTCGGCTTGTCCGCCGGGCGCAACTTCCTTGTGTTCTGCTGTTGAGGGATTGTGCTGCGTCCATTGACTTGCCAACAAGGCTTGGTGCACGTCTCTCCCTGAGCCAAAATAGTTTAGTCGTTAAATTTCAGTGATCCACAGGCTGTTTTCTCTTTTCAAATCTAATCGGAAGAGCCAACGACGTGTTTTGTCCGTCCAATCGACATGGCACCCCCGTCCCACATAGCTTACCGTGATATTGTCTATCCTGCTCGCTATGTTTTTTTTCTCCGTGGGTTGCTTAGGCCTTCCACTATGTTACCGGTGCCATACTAGTCAAAAAGGTGACGCATTATCACCGGTGCCCAAAAAAAATTTTATGACACCAGCTTCACCATGGAGGGCGCCGCTCAGTGTAGGGCATCGTTCAGTGTAAAATAAGGAATAAACAAGTCCATTGATCTAGCTACTAGGGGTTTCTGGCCAGCTATGCAGAGTTTGGCATCAGAGCAAATAGCTGCTTTGATGCCCATAATTTTTTTTGGCTCCAGCTAAGCAATGTAGGGCATCGGTGCCAAAATGCTGAAAAGTGAATTTGGCACCTCTTTTGGCCTACATAGTGGAGGGCCTTATGTCATGTGCATGAAAAGTTGAACCAATGATATACACATTTCTTCACTTTGAACCATTTGAATTGTACTAAAGCAGCATCAATTAATTTGGATCGGAGGAAGTATCATTTTCTGCTCATATCGGTGGCTTAGGAGGTTTGGAAAGAGAGAAACGCTAGGGTCTTCCACAACAAGGCGTCGATGCCCTCCATTGTTATTGATAAACATCAAATGGGAGGCCAAAAATTGGGTTCTCACTGAGGCTAAGCATTTGAGCACAATCATGCTGTGAGAGTAGCCTTTTTTCTCATTTGTTGAGGCGTAAGGGACCTCATGAACCTTGTTCCTATTCTCCTTTATCAGTGAGATGAGGCAAAAAATTTACCTTTGTTTTTTAAAAAGAGCCAGTTCGTTGCCCTTTGTTGTGAACCCACCTTTCATTTTTGACCTAGATTTGCTACTATGTAACTCATCGGATCTCATTATCTAGAACCATTCATCATATTTCAAAACTATTCACCATATACCTCGCAAGAAAAAACTATTCACGATATAGATGGGTTTTGCGAACTACGTTCGTGGACTAGCATGTCTATTGTGGCACACAACACAATCGGCAAACACACATGTGACATGTGGGGATGAGGGGGTATTGTGCACAAGCTGATGGGGGCATTGATAGAAATACAACATAGAAAGGCTGGGTATGTTTAGGATCGAAGCCTTGCAGTGAAGAAAGTTTTTCTAGAAGTACAAAATAACATATGGGCGCACATGCAACTGAGCTCATGGAAGTTGGTGGCAAGTTTGGAATGGTGATGTCACATTTCACATCAAAAAAGATTTAAGTGTCTTAGGGATTTTGAGGCCATTAACTTTCAACTGGCTCATGTCTTTTGGAGTAAAGTTGGGGAGGATCATAAGTACCACTTGTCTAACTGTAGGCTTGTGTCCAGGAAGAAAGAGTTTGGTGGGATGAGTGTTCCCAACCTTAGGGATTTTAATATGGCTATGCTTGCTTCCTGGAACAGGAGATATTTTGATAACCGTCCAGATGACTGGAAAACTTTGCTAGATTATATTTATAAGTATAATAATACTAGCCCCAATCTGCTATGGACCATAATTGGGGTGGGATCACCTTTTTGGAATTGGAGGGGTGTTAACTGGGCTCTATCAGCTGCTAAACCTTTCTATTGATGGAAAGTTGGCAATGGTCAGAGAATTTCCTTTTGGCTTGATGTTTGGTGTGGTAAATTTTCACTTAAAACTAGATTTTGTGATTTGTTCCTGATCTGTCAGCAACAAAATGCTTCTATCGCTCAGGTTTGGGATGGCTTTGAGCTAATACTCACTTTCACAAGATGTGTAGATGAGCATTTGTATATGCTGATTGGATTGAGTTGGTTAGCTTGGTGGAAAAAGTTGATCTTACTGGTAGGGGGGATACTCATGTTTGGTTGCTTGAGACTTCTCGGGTTTATTCTGTTAAATCATTTTATAAGATGATTAGCTTTGGAGGTATTTCTCATGAGCTTAAAGATTATATATGGAAAATTAAAATCCCTCCAAATATTCGTGTTTTAGGGCGGCTGATCTTTAATAATAAGAGTTTAACTAGAGATAATTTAGCTAAGAGACGCCATGTGGCTGACCTATCTTGTGTTTTATGTAATGAAGCAGAAAGCATTCAACACTGGGAGGGGCGTTTTGGCTCCCAGGAGCACATGCTTTCGGGTGAACAGTAACATGAAAAAAAAAGTAAATGTTTTAAAAAAATTCTGAAATTTTTGTGGATGTTAGTGTTAGTGTTGCAAGGATGCTTGACAATTTTCATGCGAAACGGAGCAGCAGTGTTTTGTTGATGAAAAAACAAATTTGGGGGTAACATTTGGTGTTCATTTTGTTTTTTCTGCACAGGCCAAAATGCTTAACCTTTTTGCCTCAAAATTTGCAAGTACCATTTGGATGTGACTAACAACACATAAAATTTTTGTCTTGATTTTTTTGACATTTGAAAAATTGTTTTTGGGCCTGGGAGCACGTGCTCCCGGGAGCCGAATTGAATTTCCGTTCAACTTGTTTTTGGCTGCATTGTTGCATGGCAAACTTGGAAAATCATGGCTGCAGTTCTTGCTATACCTATGCCATGCTGCTTTGATAATTTGTCCCACTACTGGAAGAAAGATAAGAAGGTTGTTGTAGTTAACATTTTTACTTCTACTACTTTGTGGGGCTTATGGCTTCTTCAAAATGAATTTGTGTTTCAGGGCGAAGCATAAAATGTTTTCTAATGATCATGGGGGCGCTGGTGCATCAATGGAAGGCGCTCTGTGTCGATGCTTAGGCTGCACTGCTCCTCGAATGTCTTCGTCTGCTTGACCACCATCAAGGAGAGCTGCTTAGGATAGCGTGGGGTGATTTGTACGCTAAGTAGTCTTATCTAGGAGCCTGACCATGTGATCTTTGTGCTCCTGTTTGAACCTCCTATTGTTCTATGCAACAAAAGTTCAGTGAAAAAACTGTAATAAGTCGTTTCTGCGGGAGCTACTGTGACTGTGGCCGAGAGCTATGAGCTGTGCCAGTTTGGTGCTTTTGCCTCTGCTTTTTAATAAAAGTGATGGGCAGGGGGAAACCCCTTCGATTCAAAAAAAGAGGTTTTAAGTGTCCCCTCAAGGGCTTCTTTGACTCAAAGGATTTTCAGTGGAGTTTTAGAGGATTCGTATCCTTAGAATTTTCTTCTACATGGGTTTGTTGATCTATAGTATTGCCATCCATGGATATTTTTTAAGGATTCAATTGCACTAGATTTCATAGCAAAAAATACCATCCACTCCAACCAATGGTGAATAGTCCTAATTATATTTCCTTCGTACCATGAAACATCCATGCGATGTTGTAGCATTCACAAGATGGTGTAACATTATATTCCCCAGCTTTCACATGTCCTTTAGAAATCCTACGGATCAAAGAAACCATTAATACAGTCGTGCTAAATAGTCATGAATAGGTTTTTTTAAGGCATAGGCCCTGAGTAGTTGAGATCACATCGACGATTTCTTCTTAATATTGTGCGTTGGCGGAAACGTCTTACCCATCCAGGGCGACGTGTTGCATGTTATATAGGCAGGGTGCGAGCCTGGCATACGCGTACATAGTTTGTTGAGATACAACTTGTAAAGGAAGAAATACAAGAGATAAGAGATAAGAGATAAGCTAGGAAAGAAGTTACAGAATATATCATATGCGTGCGCTAACTACCTCAATATCTCTATAACAGAATAATCTCTCAACCTTCGGTATGTCACGTATAACATGTGTTTAACACCCTCCCTTAATCACAACTTGGTCAAGTTGAGATTATGTTTGAAGTCCTCAAAACTTCTCACAGGCAATGCCTCTGTAAATCCATCTGCAACTTGATCTCTGGAGTGCACAAACCGAATATCAAGTTGCTTCTGAGCAACTCTTTCTCTGACAAAATGAAAATCAATTTCTATATGTTTTGTTCTGGCATGAAAAACTGGATTAGCAGAGAGATAGGTAGCACCAAGGTTGTCACACCATAAACATGGAGCTTGTGTGTTCTTCACACCAAGTTCTTTCAGCATAGACTGAACCCATATAATCTCTGCTGTAGCATTTGCCAATGCTTTGTACTCTGCCTCTGTACTTGATCTTGAGACAGTGGCTTGTTTTCGTGCACACCATGATATCAAGTTAGGTCCAAAGAATACAGCAAACCCACCAGTTGACCTTCTGTCATCCAGGCATCCTGCCCAATCTGAATCAGAGAATGCACTAGCAAGTGTTGAGGATGATTTGCTGAATTTTAGACCAGTGCTCAAGGTATATTTAACATATCTGACTATGCGTTTTGCAGCAGTTAGGTGAATAGTAGTAGGTGCATGAAGGAACTGACAAACTTTGTTAACTGCAAAGGAAATATCAGGTCTAGTAAGAGTGAGATATTGCAATGCTCCCACCAAACTTCTATACCTTGTGCTATCCTCTTGATTCAAGAGTGTCCCTTCTGTAAGAGACAGTTTTTCTGAGCTGGATAGTGGAGTAGGAGATGGCTTACAATCTTTCAAACCAGCCTTTTTTACCAGATCAGTTGCATACTTTTCTTGAGAGAGATGAAGTCCATTAGTGTTCCTCTTTACCTCAATCCCAAGAAAGAAGTGCAAGTCTCCAAGATCCTTCAAGGCAAAATCTGCACTCAAGTCCTTCAAGAGCCCTGTGATTGCTTCATCAGATGAGCTTGTCACAATGATATCATCAACATAGATGAGGACAAATATGCATGTGTTGGACTTGTTGTAAATAAAAAGTGAAGTGTCAGACTTAGAAGGAACAAAGCCAAGTGTCTGCATCTTGTGACAGAGACGTGCATACCACGCCCTTGGAGCTTGCTTCAATCCATACAGAGCTTTATCAAGTTTGCACACATAAGATGGAGCACTTTTACTTATAAACCCAGGAGGTTGTTTCATGTACACTTCCTCTTCCAGAACACCATGGAGAAATGCATTCTGTATATCTAGCTGTCTAAGACTCCAGCCCCTAGACACAGCAATAGATAGGACAAGACGAATGGTAGCAGCTTTTACAACTGGACTAAACGTATCCTCATAGTCTATGTCATATCTTTGTTTAAAACCCTTTGCAACAAGTCTAGCCTTGTAACGATCAATGGTTCCATCAGATTTTCTTTTAATCCTGAATACCCACTTGCAGTCAATCAAGTTTTTACCTTGCTGTGGAGGAACCAAGTGCCATGTTTTGTTTTTCTTCAAAGCCATGTACTCTTCATCCATAGCTTTCTTCCATTGCTCACTTTCAAGTGCTTCTTCAACTGTGTTCGGTTCACCTGGTTCTCCTGTAGAGAAAATCAAGCCATATTTAACTATATGTTTGTAGTCTACAGGTTTTGTTACCCCTTTTTGTAGTCGTGTGCGCCTAGTTGATGACGCAGCCTCATTCATGGCCACAGAAGATCCAGCCTCTGGTACAGGAGTTCCAGCCGGAGTCAATCCCGAGGAGGATCTCCTGGGTGCAGCGGCGCGAGCTGTCCTGGAGGGATCTTCTGCGGCTTGTGGCTGCACGACGTCGCCTGGGAAGGCCGCAGAGGATCCAGGCCTCTGAACCGGGCCATCATTGCGCAATGATGGCGAATCATCACCGGGAGCCGCGCCAGGGTCCGTGTTGATGGAGCCAACCGCAGCTCGCCGCTTGTAGCACAACGGCTGGCCACGATAGCGCGCGTCGCCCGGGCCATTCACGCGCCGCCAGTTGTCAGCAGGGGATTGGCGCGCTGCTGGGTCCGCGTTGCGTCCATCAAGAGCCGACCGCGTGGCGCCTGTGGAGTCGGGCTCGGCGACGCGAGCACCCGCAGCCGCGTCTGCTGCGCTGGATCCCGAGGAGGATCCCGCATCTGCTGCGTCAGCGACAACAGATCCCGAGGCGGATCTGATTTCCTGTCGTTGCACCGATCCCGAGGAGGATTTGTCTCTTGTTTCGGGACACATGAAATACGGAACAAGATTTGTTCCTTCTGCTTCGTTTTTTTCGCCAGTTTTTCTTGGTGCTGTCCCTGTTTCATCAACACACGGCTCATGTAATATATCAGCAGGATTAGTCAACAAGTGATCATCAATATCGTTCCCCCCTTGGTCACGACCGGTGAGATGTGAGGGCAAAAGGAGAATCTCTTTGCGGAGAAGGGCACCGGCGTTAGGATGTAGATCAGAGCCTTCCTACTTCCCATCTAGCCTCCATCTCCACCTGTGCCGAAACCATGTCTTCCTCCTCCGGTGCCGCCCAGTCCAATCTCAATGGGCAGGTCATCGAGAAGCTCTCCCGCACGAATTACGTGCTGTGGCGCACGCAGATCACACCCCAACTGCGTGGCGCCGGTGTCTTCGGCTACATCGACGGCACACTACCGGAGCCGGCCAAGCTCCGCGCCGCCAAGGACAAGGACGGCAAGGATAAGTTCGAGCCCAACCCTCTCCACCCTCTTTGGGTCAGGGAGGACCAGCAGGTGCTCGGCTTCCTCCTCAGCAACCTCTCCAAGGAAGTGCTGGTCACGGTGACCACGGTCACCACGGCGAACGCGCTCTGGACGACGCTGGCGGGCATGTACTCGTCGCAGTCGCTGAGCCGCGTCAACAACATCTGGACCTTCCTCATCAACGCGCAGAAAGGTACCCAATCAGTCGCCACCTACTTTGCTCACATGCGTGGCCTCGCCGATGAATTGGCCGCGGCGGGCAAGCCGATCCAGGATGATGATGAAGGAAATATGCCCTAGAGGCAATAATAAAGTTATTATTTATTTCCTCATATCATGATAAATGTTTATTATTCATGCTAGAATTGTATTAACCGGAAACATAATACATGTGTGAATACATAGACAAAACTATGGTCACTAGTATGCCTCTACTTGACTAGCTCATTAATCAAAGATGGTCATGTTTCCTGACCATAGACATGTGTTGTCATTTGATTAGTGGGATCACATCATTAGAAGAATGATGTGATTGACATGACCCATTCTATTAGCCTAGCACTTGATCGTTTAGTATACTGCTATTGCTTTCTTCATAACTTATACAAAGTTCCTGCAACTATGAGATTGTGCAACTCCCGTGTACCGGAAGAACACTTTGTGTGCTACCAAACGTCACAACGTAACTGGGTGATTATAAAGGTGCTCTACAGGTGTTTCCAAAGGTTCATGTTGAGTTGGCATAATTCAAGATTAGGATTTGTCACTCCGATTGTCGGAGAGGTATCTCTGGGCCCTCTCGGTAATACTCATCACTTAAGCCTTGCAAGCATATAACTAATGAGTTAGTTATGAGATGACGTATTACAGAACGAGTAAAGAGACTTGCCGGTAACGAGATTGAACTAGGTATTGGATACCGACGATCAAATCTCGGGCAAGTAACATACCGATGACAAAGGGAACAAAGTATGTTGTTATGCGGTTTGACCGATAAAGATCTTCATAGAATATGTAGGAACCAATATGGACATCCAGGTCCCGCTATTGGTTATTGACTAGGGACGTGTCTCGGTCATGTCTACATTGTTCTCGAACCGTAGGGTCCGCACGCTTAAGGTTTCGATGACAATTATATTATGAGTTTATGTATTTTGATGTACCGAAGTTTGTTCGGAGTCCCGGATATGATCACGGACATGACGAGGAGTCTCGAAATGGTCGAGACATAAATATTGATATATTGGACGGATATATTTGGACACCGGAAAGGCTCCGGAGAAGTTTGGAGCTCCGGGAGGTTACCGGAACCCCCCGGGAGGTATATGGGCCTTATTGGGCCCATGTAGGAGGAAGAGAGAAGGAGCAAGGGAGGGGGCGCGCCCCCCCAAGCCCAATCCGAATTGGGGAGGGGGGCCGGCCCCCCCTTTCCTTTCTCCTTCCCCCTCTCTTCCTTCCTACTACTAGTACTACTTCCTAATACTAGTACTCCTTCCTTCCCCCTCCAAATAAGATAAGGAAAAGAGAGGGAAACCTACTTGGAGTAGGTTTCCCCCTCCCTATGGCGCGCCCCCCCTTGGGCCGGCCACCTCCTCCCTCCCTCCTTTATATACGGGGGTAGGGGGCACCCTAGGACACACAAGTTGATCATTGATCGTTCCTTAGCCGTGTGCGGTGCCCCCCTCCACGATATTACACCTCGATCATATTGTAGCGGTGCTTAGGCGAAGCCCTGCGACAGGAGAACATCAAGATCGTCACCACGCCGTCGTGCTGATGGAACTCTCCCTCGGAGCCTCTACTGGATTGGAGATCGAGGGTGCGTCATCGAGTTGTACGCGTGTCAAGAACTCGGAGGTGCCGGAGTAACGGTGCTTGGATCGGTCGGATCGGGAGGACGTACGACTACTTCCTCTACGTTGCGTCAACGCTTCGCTTCGATCTACGAGGGTACGTAGACAACACTCTCCCCTCGTTGCTGTATCATCACCATGATCTTGCGTGTGCGTAGGAATTTTTTTGAAATTACTACGTTCCCCAACAGTGGCATCCGAGCCTAGGTTTTTATGCGTTGATGTTATATGCACGAGTAGAACACAAGTGAGTTGTGGACGATATAAGTCATACTGCCTACCAGCATGTCATACTTTGGTTCAGCGGTATTGTTGGATGAAGCGGCCCGGACCGACATTACGCGTACGCTTACGTGAGACTGGTTTTACCGCCGTGCTTTGCACACAGGTGACTAGCGGGTGTCTGTTTCTCCAACTTTAGTTGAACCGAGTGTGGCTACACTCGGTCCTTGTGAAGGTTAAAACGGAGTCTATTTGACAAACTATCGTTGTGGTTTTGATGCGTAGGTAAGAACGGTTCTTGCTAAGCCCGTAGCAGCCACATAAAATTTGCAACAACAAAGTAGAGGACGTCTAACTTGTTTTTGCAGGGCATGTTGTGATGTGATATGGCCAAGACGTGATGCTATATTTTATTGTATGAGATGATCATGTTTTGTAACCGAAGTTATCGGCAACTGGCAGGAGCCATATGGTTGTCGCTTTATTGTATGAAATGCAAACGCCCTATAATTGCTTTACTTTATCACTAAGCGGTAGCGATAGTCGTAGAAGCAATAGATGGCGTAAACGACAACGATGCTACGATGGAGATCAAGGTGTCACGCCGGTGACGATGGTGATCACGATGGTGCTTCGGAGATGGAGATCACAAGCACAAGATGATGATGGCCATATCATATCACTTATATTGATTGCATGTGATGTTTATCCTTTATGCATCTTATCTTGCTTTGATTGACGGTAGCATTTTAAGATGATCTCTCACTAAAATTATCAAGAAGTGTTCTCCCTGAGTATACACCGTTGCCAAAGTTCGTCGTGCCGAGACACCACGTGATGATCGGGTGTGATAAGCTCTACATCCATCTACAACGGGTGCAAGCCAGTTTTGCACACGCAGAATACTCAGGTTAAACTTGACGAGCCTAGCATATGCAGATATGGCCTCGGAACACGGAGACCGAAAGGTCGAGCGTGAATCATATAGTAGATATGATCAACATAATGATGTTCACCATTGAAAACTACTCCATCTCACGTGATGATCGGTTATGGTTTAGTTGATTTGGATCACGTGATCACTTAGATGACTAGAGAGATGTCTGTCTAAGTGGGAGTTCTTAAGTAATATGATTAATTGAACTTAAATTTATCATGAACTTAGTACCTGATAGTATCATTGCTTGTCTATGTTTGTTTGTAGATAGATGGCTCGTGCTGTTGTTCCGTTGAATTTTAATGCGTTCCTTGAGAAAGCAAAGTTGAAAGATGATGGTAGCAATTACACGGACTGGGTCCGTAACCTGAGGATTATCCTCATTGCTGCACAGAAGAGTTACGTCCTAGAAGCACCGCTGGGTTCCAGGCCTGCTGCTGATGCAACTGACGACGTTAAGAACGTCTGGCAGAGCAAAGCTGATGACTACTCTATAGTTCAGTGTGCCATGCTTTACGGCTTAGAACCGGGTCTTCAACGACGTTTTGAACATCATGGAGCATATGAGATGTTCCAGGAGTTGAAGTTAATATTTCAAGCAAATGCCCGGATTGAGAGATATGAAGTCTCCAATAAGTTCTACAACTGCAAGATGGAGGAGAATAGTTCTGTCAGTGAACATATACTCAGAATGTCTGGGTATAACAATCACTTGATTCAACTGGGAGATAATCTTCCTGATGATAGTGTCATTGACAGAATTCTTCAATCACTGCCACCAAGCTACAAGAGCTTTGTGATGAACTATAATATGCAAGGGATGAACAAGACTATTCCCGAGCTCTTCGCGATGCTGAAAGCC
Organism: Triticum timopheevii; assembly: GCA_963921465.1. NCBI lineage: Eukaryota > Viridiplantae > Streptophyta > Magnoliopsida > Poales > Poaceae > Triticum > Triticum timopheevii. The sequence goes on along the minus strand of OY997270.1, from coordinate 312,469,471 downwards.
GTGGAGGTAGAAATCAAGAAGGAGCATCAAGTGTTGATGGTCAACAAGACGACTAGTTTCAAGAAGAAGGGCAAAGGGAAGAAGAAAGGGAACTTCAAAAAGAACGGCAAGCAAGTTGCTGCTCAAGAGAAGAAACCCAAGTCTGGACCTAAGCCTGAAACTAAGTGCTTCTACTGCAAGCAGACTGGTCACTGGAAGCGGAACTGCCCCAAGTATTTGGCGGATAAGAAGGATGGCAAAGTGAACAAAGGTATATGTGATATACATGTTATTGATATGTACCTAACTAGAGCTCGTAGTAGCACCTGGGTATTTGATACTGGTTCTGTTGCTAATATTTGCAACTCGAAACAGGGACTACGGAATAAGCGAGCACTGGCTAAGGACGAGGTGACAATGCGCGTGGGAAACGGTTCCAAAGTCGATGTGATCGCCGTCGGCACGCTACCTCTACATCTACCATCGGGATTAGTTTTAGACCTAAATAATTGTTATTTGGTGCCTGCGTTGAGCATGAACATTATATCTGGATCTTGTTTGATGCGAGACGGTTATTCATTTAAATCAGAGAATAATGGTTGTTCTATTTATATGAGTAATATCTTTTATGGTCATGCACCCTTGAAGAGTGGTCTATTTTTATTGAATCTCGATAGTAGTGATACACATATTCATAATGTTGAAGCCAAAAGATGCAGAGTTGATAATGATAGTGCAACTTATTTGTGGCACTGCCGTTTAGGTCATATCGGTGTAAAACGCATGAAGAAACTCCATACCGATGGACTTCTGGAATCACTTGATTATGAATCACTTGGTACTTGCGAACCGTGCCTCATGGGCAAGATGACTAAAACACCGTTCTCCGGAACTATGGAGAGAGCAACGGATTTGTTGGAAATCATACATACAGATGTATGTGGCCCGATGAATGCTGAAGCTCATGGCGGATATCGTTATTTTCTCACCTTCACAGATGATTTAAGTAGATATGGGTATATCTACTTAATGAAACACAAGTCTGAAACATTTGAAAAGTTCAAAGAATTTCAGAGTGAAGTTGAAAATCATCGTAACAAGAAAATAAAATTTCTGCGATCTGATCGTGGAGGAGAATATTTGAGTTACGAGTTTGGTTTACATTTGAAACAATGCGGAATAGTTTCGCAACTCACGCCACCTGGAACACCACAAAGAAATGGTGTGTCCGAACGTCGTAATCGTACTTTACTTGATATGGTGCGATCTATGATGTCTCTTACCGATTTACCGCTATCATTTTGGGGTTATGCTTTAGAGACGGCCGCATTCATGTTAAATAGGGCACCATCAAAATCCGTTGAGACGACGCCTTATGAACTATGGTTTGGCAAGAAACCAAAGTTGTCGTTTCTTAAAGTTTGGGGCTGCGATGCTTATGTGAAGAAACTTCAACCAGATAAGCTCGAACCCAAATCGGAGAAATGTGTCTTCATAGGATACCCAAAGGAAACTGTTGGGTACACCTTCTATCACAGATCCGAAGGCAAAACATTTGTTGCTAAGAATGGATCCTTTCTAGAGAAAGAATTTCTCTCGAAAGAAGTGAGTGGGAGGAAAGTAGAACTTGATGAGATAACTGTATCTACTCCCTTGTTGGAAGGTAGTTCATCACGAGAACCGGTTCCCGTGACAACTACACCAACTAGTGAGGAAGCTAATGATATTGATCATGAAACTTCAGATCAAGTTTTTGCTGAACCTCGTAGGTCTACCAGAGTAAGATCTGCACCAGAGTGGTACGGTAATCCGGTTCTGGAAGTCATGTTACTTGACCATAATGAACCTACGAACTATGAGGAAGCGATGATGAGCCCAGATTCCGCAAAATGGCTGGAGGCCATGAAATCTGAGATAGGATCCATGTATGAAAACAAAGTATGGACTTTGGTTGACTTGCCCGATGATCGGCAAGCCATTGAGAATAAATGGATCTTTAAGAAGAAGACTGACGCTGATGGTAATGTTACTGTCTATAAAGCTCGACTTGTTGCGAAAGGTTTTCGACAAGTTCAAGGGGTTGACTACGATGAGACTTTCTCACCCGTAGCGATGCTTAAGTCTGTCCGAATCATGTTGGCTATTGCTGCATTTCATGATTATGAAATTTGGCAAATGGATGTCAAGACTGCATTCTTGAATGGATTTCTAGAAGAAGAGTTGTATATGATGCAGCCGGAAGGTTTTGTTGATCCAAAAGGTGCTGACAAAGTGTGCAAGCTCCAACGTTCCATTTATGGACTGGTGCAAGCATCTCGGAGTTGGAATAAACGTTTTGATAGTGTGATCAAAGCATATGGTTTTATGCAGACTTTTGGAGAAGCCTGTATTTACAAGAAAGTGAGTGGGAGCTCTGTAGCATTTCTAGTTTTATATGTTGATGACATATTATTAATTGGAAATGATATAGAATTTCTGGATAGCATAAAGGGATACTTGAATAAAAGTTTTTCAATGAAAGACCTCGGTGAAGCTGCTTACATATTAGGCATCAAGATCTATAGAGATAGATCGAGACGCTTAATAGGACTTTCACAAAGCACATACCTTGACAAAATATTGAAAAAGTTCAATATGGATCAGGCAAAGAAAGGTTTCTTGCCTGTGCTACAAGGTGTGAAGTTGAGTCGAACTCAATGCCCGACCACAACAGAAGATAGAGAGAAAAATGAAAAGTGTTCCCTATGCTTCAGCCATAGGCTCTATCATGTATGCAATGCTGTGTACCAGACCTGACGTATGCTTAGCAATAAGCTTAGCAGGGAGGTACCAAAGTAATCCAGGAGTGGATCACTAGACAGCGGTCAAGAACATCCTGAAATACATGAAAAGGACTAAGGATATGTTTCTCGTATATGGAGGTGACAAAGAGCTAGTCGTAAATGGTTACGTCGATGCAAGCTTTGACACTGATCCGGACGATTCAAAATCGCAAACCGGATACGTGTTTTTGTTAAACGGTGGAGCTGTAAGTTGGTGCAGTTCTAAACAAAGCGTCGTGGCGGGATCTACATGTGAAGCGGAGTACATAGCTGCTTCTGAAGCAGCAAATGAAGGAGTCTGGATGAAGGAGTTCATTTCCAATCTAGGTGTCATACCTAGTGCATCGGGACCAATGAAGATCTTCTGTGATAATACTGGTGCAATTGCCCTGGCAAAGGAATCCAGATTTCACAAGAGGACCAAGCACATCAAGAGACGCTTCAATTCCATTCGGGACCAAGTCCAAGTGGGAGACATAGAGATTTGCAAGATACATACGGATCTAAATGTTGCAGACCCGTTGACTAAGCCTCTCTCACGAGCAAAACATGATCAGCACCAAGACTCCATGGGTGTTAGAATCATTACTATGTAATCTAGATTATTGACTCTAGTGCAAGTGGGAGACTGAAGGAAATATGCCCTAGAGGCAATAATAAAGTTATTATTTATTTCCTCATATCATGATAAATGTTTATTATTCATGCTAGAATTGTATTAACCGGAAACATAATACATGTGTGAATACATAGACAAAACTATGGTCACTAGTATGCCTCTACTTGACTAGCTCATTAATCAAAGATGGTCATGTTTCCTGACCATAGACATGTGTTGTCATTTGATTAGTGGGATCACATCATTAGAAGAATGATGTGATTGACATGACCCATTCTGTTAGCCTAGCACTTGATCGTTTAGTATACTGCTATTGCTTTCTTCATAACTTATACAAAGTTCCTGCAACTATGAGATTGTGCAACTCCCGTGTACCGGAACAACACTTTGTGTGCTACCAAACGTCACAACGTAACTAGGTGATTATAAAGGTGCTCTACAGGTGTTTCCAAAGGTTCATGTTGAGTTGGCATAATTCGAGATTAGGATTTGTCACTCCGATTGTCGGAGAGGTATCTCTGGGCCCTCTCGGTAATACTCATCACTTAAGCCTTGCAAGCATATAACTAATGAGTTAGTTATGAGATGACGTATTACAGAACGAGTAAAGAGACTTGCCGGTAACGAGATTGAACTAGGTATTGGATACCGACGATCAAATCTCGGGCAAGTAACATACCGATGACAAAGGGAACAAAGTATGTTGTTATGCGGTTTGACCGATAAAGATCTTCGTAGAATATGTAGGAACCAATATGGACATCCAGGTCCCGCTATTGGTTATTGACTAGGGACGTGTCTCGGTCATGTCTACATTGTTCTCGAACCGTAGGGTCCGCACGCTTAAGGTTTCGATGACAATTATATTATGAGTTTATGTATTTTGATGTACCGAAGTTTGTTCGGAGTCCCGGATATGATCACGGACATGACGAGGAGTCTCGAAATGGTCGAGACATAAATATTGATATATTGGACGGATATATTTGGACACCGGAAAGGTTCCGGAGAAGTTTGGAGCTCCGGGAGGTTACCGGAACCCCCCGGGAGGTATATGGGCCTTATTGGGCCCATGTAGGAGGAAGAGAGAAGGAGCAAGGGAGGGGGGCGCGCCCCCCCAAGCCCAATCCGAATTGGGGAGGGGGGCCGGCCCCCCCTTTCCTTTCTCCTTCCCCCCCTCTTCCTTCCTACTACTAGTACTACTTCCTAATACTAGTACTCCTTCCTTCCCCCTCCAAATAAGATAAGGAAAAGAGAGGGAAACCTACTTGGAGTAGGTTTCCCCCTCCCTATGGCGCGCCCCCCCTTGGGCCGGCCACCTCCTCCCTCCCTCCTTTATATACGGGGGTAGGGGGGCACCCTAGGACACACAAGTTGATCATTGATCGTTCCTTAGCCGTGTGCGGTGCCCCCCTCCATGATATTACACCTCGATCATATTGTAGCGGTGCTTAGGCGAAGCCATGCGACAGGAGAACATCAAGATCGTCACCACGCCATCGTGCTGACGGAACTCTCCCTCGGAGCCTCTACTGGATTGGAGATCGAGGGTGCGTCATCGAGCTGTACGTGTGTCAAGAACTCGGAGGTGCCGGAGTAACGGTGCTTGGATCGGTCGGATCGGGAGGACGTACGACTAATTCCTCTACGTTGCGTCAACGCTTCCGCTTCGGTCTACGAGGGTACGTAGACAACACTCTCCCCTCGTTGCTGTATCATCACCATGATCTTGCGTGTGCGTAGGAATTTTTTTTGAAATTACTACGTTCCCCAACAGATGAGCCCATCTCCTATATCCTTCATGGGCTGGATCTGGAGTACCAGCCCCTGGTCTCGGCTCTCGACGCCCGCGTCTCCCCCGCCTCCCTCGACGAGATCTTCGCCATGCTCAGCAACTTCGACCAGCGCATTGCACAGTTCCACGGTGCGGGCGGCTCCTCCTTCAAATCGTCCGCCAATGCTGCAACCCGCGGACGTGGCGGTGGCCGTTCCCGCGGCTCTTCTCGCGGGAGGGGACGCTCCAGTAGCAGCAACAACAACGGTGGGCGCTTCAACAACAAGACTCGACGCGGCGGCGGCGGCGGTAGCTCCGGTCGATCTCGTCCGGACGTGCCTCGCTGCCAGATATGTGGTAAGCAGGGACACACAGCAAAAGACTGCTGGTACCGCTATGATGAGGACGAGGACGATTCCCAGGACGATGACAAGGTTGCTGCGGCGGCCGACGGCTCCTACGGCATTGACACCAACTGGTATGTCAATAGCGGCGCCACCAACCACATCACCAACGAACTTGAGAAGGTGACCATGAAGGAAAGGTACCGTGGCAAGGATCAAATCCACACGGCCAGTGGAGAAGGTATGCGGATAAATCACATTGGTCATTCAATATTTAGTACCCCTAGTCGCAATATTCATCTTAAGAAAATTTTGCATGTTCCTAGTGCCGCCAAAAGTCTACTTTCTGTTCACCGAATTGCCTTAGACAATCATGTCTTCCTCGAGTTTCACCCTTATTTCTTTTTGATTAAGGATGAGGAAACGAAGAAAATCCTCTATCGAGGTAGATGTGTTCGAGGACTTTATCCGTTGATCCCGGTGCGTAGAAGATTCAATAAACAAGTCTATGGTGTTACCAAGCTCTCATCAACACGGTGGCATGATAGATTAGGACATGCTTCTTTTTCTCTCGTTGAAAACTTGCTTAGGAAAAATAAGCTCCCATTTGTGGTTGAGCAACATAATGAAACTATTTGTGATTCGTGCCAAAGAGCAAAAAGTCATCAATTGCCATACCCCATATCTACTAGTGTCTCTACCAAACCGTTGCAACTCATATTTTCTGATGTGTGGGGTCCAGCCCCTACCTCTGTTGGTAGACACTCTTATTACGTTAGTTTTATTGATGACTATAGTAAATTCACATGGATTTATCTCCTTAAGCATAGATCCGAAGTGTTCCAAGTTTTTCAAAACTTCCAAGCTCTTGTTGAACGCAAGTTCGACAGCAAAATCATTGATGTCCAATCAGATTGGGGGGGGGGGGGAGTATGAGAAGTTAAACTCCTTCTTCCAAACTCTTGGCATATCACACCACGTATCATGCCCTCATGCGCACCAACAGAACGGTTCAGCTGAGCGTAAACACCGTCACATAGTTAAAGTTGGTCTAGCTCTTCTTGTAGGAGCGTCCATGCCTCTCAAATTCTGGGATGAGGCCTTTCTCACAGCTGTCCAACTCATAAACATCCTTCCTAGTCGTGTCATTAACAATGAAACACCACTAGAAAGACTTCTTCATGAAAAACCAAACTATCAATCTCTTCGTGTTTTTGGGTGCGCATGCTGGCCCAATCTTCGTCCCTACAACAAACGTAAACTCATGTTTCGTTCCACCAAATGTGTGTTCATTGGCTACAGCACCCAACACAAAGGTGTCAAGTGTCTCGACGTCTCCTCAGGACGAGTCTACATCTTCAGGGATGTTGTATTCGATGAAACGCAGTTTCCTTGCTCTGATACCATGTGCGTTGGCGGAAACGTCTTACCCATCCAGGGCGACGTGTTGCATGTTATATAGGCAGGGTGCGAGCCTAGCATACGCGTACATAGTTTGTTGAGATACAACTTGTAAAAGAAGAAATACAAGAGATAAGAGATAAGAGATAAGCTAGGAAAGAAGTTACAGAATATATCATATGCGTGCGCTAACTACCTCAATATCTCTATAACAGAATAATCTCTCAACCTTCGGTATGTCACGTATAACATGTGTTTAACAAATATTTATCTAGCTCATTTCAGCTGTCACAGATTCCCAGGATTAAGTTGCGGAAGCCGTAGGTCAGATCTTCAAACCTCCATCGAATCGTGGAGACATGGGAAGGTTCCATGATTGACGATTAATTAATCGTTTGTCACTACTCGATTTGTCATTAAAGCCCCCTCTCCCAGTTTGTGTCCGATTTGCGAGAAAAAGTGCGTTCGGATCGGTCTCTGCAGGACCGCGTTGGATGACAAAACACGTCTGGATCACGCGGTCCGGACGGTTGCAAGGGTTTGAGGGTTGGCGGTGGAGATGCCCTAACATTCTATTTCCAAGTTCCCTGTATTCTTATATTTTGGAAATCAAAGAGACTCTGAAGTCGGTGACCACGTCGATGATGTCTTCTTAATATCTAGTAGCCCATTTGAGCTGTCAAATATTCCCATTATAAGATCTGCGGGTTCGTTATTTGAACCTGCTATGTGGGAGGATCGTGGAGGAGGTATGGGAAGGTTCCATCTAGTAATACAAGACTCGATGATTGACGATTAATAAATCATTTGTCTCTTTTCAAAAAAAAAATCATTTGTCACTACTCGATTTGTCATTAAAACTTCTCCGGTCGAGCTGGCCGGCTCACGATCGTCAGGAATCTTGTCAGAAGACGATTATTTCTTGTGAAGGCCTCCCGACTACAGAGTTGACCCGCAAAGGGTGACAACTGACAAGTCACGACCTACGCAGCACAGCACCATCGCGCTCAGCGGCTCCTCGCGATCTGACACAAATCACACCATCTCGATCCAAAGCGAGGTAAGCTAATGCTAATGCTAATGCTTTGTTTGTAAGTTCAACCCCGCATTCTTGATCCTCATCTCCGATAAATCCTGCAGAGCTCCTGGAAGGCCGGAACGCCATTGCTGATCCACAAGCGCTTCCGACTCACCAGCAGCTGCGGCTCTGGTGTTCCTGTTGGTACTGCCGGTTAGTCCCATCCATTCCTTGCTCTCTAGCTAACGTACTCTAGGAGTCTAGGTTGGCTGGCTCTCCCTCAAGAGATTTTCTTGTAACTGTACTGAGGTCTTGAAACTGGTGACCGTTCTTTGCAGAGATAACATGGAGAGCACCGTGATTTTGAACGGCCTCATCACGGGTGTCGTCAAGTCACTGACGGATGGAGGCATCGCTACGATCGTAGGAGTAGCGTGCGTCAAGAAGGACGTCGAAATCCTCGCGAGCCGACTTGAGAGTATAAGGGCTTTGATCGGGGATGCAGAAGGGCACCGGATTCTAGCTCAGTCTGAAGCGGCCGACCACCGACTCAAGAAGCTCAGAGAAATTGCGTATGAGGCAGACACCATAATTGACCGCTTCATGATTGAAGTGGGAACTTCACGACCACAGGTTAGCTGCATTTCCTTCTTCTCGCCGGAATCATCAATCAACATTGGTGGACTAATTCATGAATAAATAGGAAGTTTTTCGTAAAAAAAAATATCAGTTCTCATAAGTGCAACTTCAATTTATTGAGAGGTATAACTTGCGTCCTTTCACCGAACTTGATGATTCCAGCTCCTTTCCCGCTGCACAACACTGCGATTGTTGTGGTGCTCTGGAGCGTGTGGAAGAGCCGGAAGGCCAAGGTTTCCTGTGATGATCTGCTGCTCCCCACGGATGTCGCCAGCTGTTGTGGACTTCCTCCTTTGACACGGGTGCTACTCGCACAATCCTCGAGGCAATGGGGTGCAAAGCTTTGCGACCTTGGATTAAGAGCAAGTATAATAGGGTGACATAGGCAGCAGGCTATAAGAAACAGCATAATATATCTTTACTTAGTTGGAGGAGAGAGAAAAGGAGAGAGAAAAGAAGCGAACTCTTGGTTAGTAGCCAGCTGCAACACGAGACCCAAGACGCTTATGAGGATGTAAGGTGGGCCAACTATTGATAAATTAGTACATATCTAAAACTTACTATTGTACATGCCGGCTAAGAGGTTGGCTGTATATGACATGACAACTTATAACCGACCGCTGGTTGTATTATTAACCATGGTCTAAGACTTCGCCGCGGCGTCATCCTCCCTGATGCCCATTTATTTTGCTTTTGGACCAACATCTCATTGCTTTATCGCCAGCATGTGCCCTACCCTATGATCTAAAACTACTTTATAGCTTTGCACCTTAATGAAAAGTTGTTCAAGTGGGCTACCTTTGAAAAGAAATAAGAAAGTCCGAGACAACTTGGGATTAGCGAAGCATATGCACCAATTATCTCTAAATAAGCCAGTGAAATGTTTTATGCAAAAATAATAATATAACAATATACTATATCACTAGTTCTCCGGTCTTTGTCCGGTGGGAGGAGATCGATAGGGGAGAGGGAGAGCTTGATTATCCTTGACGGCAAGGTCAAAGTTGAGCGGTGCCTCTCTAGGCTTAAAGGAATGCCAGGTCTCTGAAATGATTACATGATGGAGGAGAGGTGGAGCAAGAAGAGATAGATGGAGACATCGAAAGAAAAGGCAACCGCAAGGTAGAAGGAAAGCACCACAGAGAAAAGAGACAAGCAATAATACGAAGAGGAGGCAGGGATTCACCTGCACCACATACTCATCCTTTAGTGACTCCCTTATGCCAACACAAAAAACTAAAGGGCTGTCCCAATGCCGAAAATTTTAACCATGTTTAGTAATTTTTCAATGGTTTCTCTTGCCTTACCAGGAATGAGAGGCCTTCTCGCAGAATTAGTAATATTTTTTGATACACCAAAGATATATTGACCATATCTCACCTTGGCACTACATCTATGAAAGTTTTAGCTTTGATGCTTCCCTAAATGACTAGAAACTATGGAAGCCACAAATTTGTAATACTCAAAACCATTTCACATTTCATGTTGGTCCTCATCCTATAAATAATTAATGTTATGTTTTGTTAGGGCCCTTTAGTTAGCGAGAAGAGAATTTAAATGACATGTCATCTCGAATCCTATAGAATTTAAAAACCACATGAATTTGGACCATCGTAAATAGCAGTAGGAAGAAAAACGAGATTGGAATGACATGGCATCTTGAATTCTATAGAATTACAAAAAATCACATGAATTTGGACCAGAGAGTTTTGATGCCACATGAAAAATAAAATAGCTAAACAAAGAGATTCGAGTGAATGAAAAAATTCCTCTAAACAGTGTGCTAGGAAAATTTCCTAAAGGACTTAGATTCTCCAAAAATTCTGTAAAATTCCTTCGAATTAGAGAAACCCCTATAATTCAACTACGCAATCCCGTTGGTCTCAATGCTAGCACATCTTTTATTCAATAAGTAATCATTGTTATGTTTGTTAGGATTCAACTTCTTTTGCTGCATTTAGATATTTGTAAGTATGTATTTGTTAGAGTCCTCTTCCCCATAGTCCGGCGGCGTTGGGGCGTTGGCCAGAGACGGACAGGATGGGACACTGATCCGATATCACATAAGATTTCTTTCGAAGTTCCGGGAATTCTTATCATCTTCCAGGTTCTTTTGTTATTGATGCTCATTATTTCAAATTTGGCCACCAAGGAAAGTCCATGCGTCAACGCATCGATCCTGTTCCAGAAGGGCGACCCTCAAGCCCAAGATTCAAAAAAGTCATGTGAAAATTATTTCACTTTTAAGAGGTCAGGCCAAAGCCCCACAGCGTCCTGCAACAACTTCCAAAGCTCATGAGTTTTGAATTGATATGATTCCGAGTCCTCCCTGGTTTTTACAGTAGCATAATGCGGTCCATTTAACCATCTAAGAGGCAGTGTTTGGTTTGTCTGGATTCCTTTAAATTTGGGCTGACGCGTGCGTCTTGGTCATAGCGTCGCGATGACTGTCTTTGGTCATGGCCTTTAGATTATTTGCACACTCTTATCGTCTTTTTTCTTCAATACGACGATTTCCATCAACGTCTTCTGGTATGCATCGGCGACTTCCTCGCGGTTGCTTCCAGAAACACTTTGGGTTTAAACAAGTTCGCTCCATCGAGACGGATGCCCAGAGACAACAATAAGCTTTACGCGCGGCGCCGCCGGTGGATGCAAAAGGAAGAAGACTTCGACACCCTAAGGATTTGGACGCATTTTTTGCTTCTTTAAGGATGTGTTTGTAAGGACTTGTGATGCTTAATATTATGGTCTTCGGCCTTTAGAAAAGGGATCCGAATACTCATCGAATGTCAGATTTTTAGGCATGGAAAATCAATTTTTATGGTAAATTATGTTTATGGAGGGTGCCAAGTTTAGTTGGCGAGCATGGCAAATCCGCTTCAATTCAATTATTTTTTCAGAAAATTGTCGTGCTCGCCAACTAAGTTTTCCATCCTCGCGTCAACATAAATTGCCATGAAAAATATTTGATTTGTCATCCCTAAAATCGGAGATCGGATTTTAAACATTTCTAGAAAAAACAACAACTCATTCACAAGTTCGAACAAAAAATACTTTGCTTTCACGGATTTCAAAATCCAGATCGTCATCAAATAAAAAACGAGTATCCCTAAAAACGCGGGGAATAGATGGATTTCGAACCATTTTGATGGAATTTTTAGTTGTTTGTGGGATGGCAGTTTTTCTCCAGCGAACGTTCGCCAGATAAGAGGGCAAAAAGAAAAAACGAGTAACAACGCGCACTCTTCGGGTTTCCGCCCACCTCGACGCTGACACCGGCTCATCCTGACCCCCGCGCCGCCAGCCTCGATCCCCTCAAGCCCCTCCTCCCATGGCGCTTTCGCCGCCGCTCGGTGAAACTGCTATGCGCCGCTTGCGCTCGGTGCTCTTCGACTGGGGATCTCAGTTGCTTCTGTCTCAGTCGGGCCGCTTGGGTTGACCGGGACTGAAATAGATTAATCCAAACCATGCCATATGCTGTGCTTGGCAGCGGTTCTCTGGCACCGCCGCAACTCTGCCCGACCGCCTACTTTTCAGGTTTGGTATTCTTCCGCCTGTAGCTTCTAATCTCCATACGGCCGATCTTTCGTCGATGCATGTTTGAATGGGGATGCCTAAATTTGTGCTGTAATGTGGAATAGTTGGTGCTTAGACGTAGGTTGACAATATTACATCCATTGCTTCAGAAAAATGCATATACTTTTAAGCACCTCTCCTGCTCTTATGATGCCTCCCCATCGTACTGTCACCCATGAGCCATGAGTGGACATTTGTTTTGCTTCTCTGTTTTCAGATATTGATCCAACACATTTTCTCTGTTTTGTTGCTAGGTTTTACTAACAACCTTGGTACCTGGTACGTAGGGTGGCAGATGGGTCGCTAATTTCCCATCTATCTAGTCTTTTTTTTATAGTTTTTACGTATGACATTGGCATATTGGCCAGGCTGCAGTTGTCATTGTCAAGGGCAATGAAGATTTCATGAATATTTTCACTTTCCACAGCAGTATATATGAGTCAGAATTTTCCTAGTGTAAGCTAGAAATGGGTGCAAAATGTCAAAATCCAAAAGAAGGTTAAAAAAGGCAAAATATATGCAAAATTAACATTAACTGCCTTGTGTCACATGGCTGATCCATGCGTTTAGCATTTCTACCAATGAAGTCCTTGTCTAGCAGTCTAGCACTACCTAATCAACTAAAAACAAGTCAATTTGGACATCGACAATGTCAAGGTGACAGTTTGACCATTAATCTATATGAACACAATGCAAAACGGAACATTTGACTTTATTCTTTCACTTGAACATGAACCACGCTCGTTTGGATTTCGGGGGTTTGCTTATAGGTTTGTCAGAACTCAGAACTCATTTTAAGTTTCTTCCGTTGTGTATTATGGGTGTGAACTTATCCTTTGACATCTTGCAATCATACTTGTTTGATCCATCATCTGAGAAGTATCATACCCCTTGGCCTATACTTATAGGTTTTACACCGAAAAGCATGACACTTTATATTGATAAGGGAATGTTAGTTGTTTGTTCAGGTAAGTATCCACATTTTTAAGCAATTATTGCATAGAAAGTTTTAGTAATACGGATTTAGCTATTCTGAGGATAGCATTTAGCAAAACAGGCTTCAGTTATTGTAGTTCATCTTTTGAGTTTTTTTAAAAGCAAGTTGTATGTATGCTAGGTCGTTATGCTCAAAATCTACTTCAACGAATTCCTGCTTTTTGGCAGAACCTGAAAACCAGACAGGTCCTTACTCAGTGTATTGATTTGCGTGTCATGGGTACATGTGGTGTTTTGTGTCACATATTGAATTTTGTTTGTTGCTGCAGGAATGGGATGCTGCCTCTATATGTAAGTGTGTCAAGGAAGTTCATATCAGATGCCAGATTGGAAATGATATACAGGAACTAAACAAGAAACTGGATACAATCATACCGGTAATACAACAGTTAGGACTAGCTGCAGAAGATCAATCAGGAATAGACAGCGAAGTTGCTCCTCATTACAATGAGTCCAATACAATAGGCAGAGGTGTTGGCAGTGACTGCAATGATCTTGTTAATCTGCTACGGAGAGGTGGAGAAGGCGCCCATGTTCTTTTCGCCATAGTTGGAACTATTGGAGTTGGTAAGAGTACTCTTGCACTCAAGATATACCATGAGATGAGAGGTAGGTTTAGAACCAGGTTATGGGTAAATATCTCCAACGACTCCAGACGCATCACAATATGGTCTGGTGACACATTTAAGAGAAGGGCAGGAATGGCGGAGCAACGTGAGGTGTTACGCCGCTATCTGGATGGTTCTACCAGCAACCTGCTCTTGGTCATTGATAATGTGCGGAAAGCAGATGATTGGAACCAGTTGCTGGCTGCAAATGAAGCATTCCGCCGTTGTGGCTGCAAAGTCATTGTAACAACACGTGACGAGAATGTCGCAAGGAAGATGGGGGTGACCCATTTTCACCGTGTCAAGTGTTTGAATGGGGATGATGGCTGGTTGTTGCTCCACAAAACCGCTAATCTGGGAGGGACTGTAGCCACTGGGAACATTCAGGATGTTGGAAGAAGTATCGTGCAGAAGTGCAGTGGCGTTCCGATGGCAATTAGAACAATTGGATGGAATCTAAGGGGCAGGTCCCGGGAAGATGAATGGGAGAGCATACATTCACAAGATTTCATTTCCTCGTATCCAGGGATAAGGGACACCATTGATACGACATACATGGAGTTGAAGTATCGTGTCAAGCGGTGTTTCCTCTACTGCTCTTTATACCCGGAGCAATTTGTGATCAAGCAGCAGTGTGCCACACAGCACTGGATTGCAGAGGGTTTCTTTGAGGGCAGTCCAGATTTAGAAGAGGCGGCTGAAAGCTGTTACCAGGAATTAATAGAGAGGGGTCTTCTTCTGCCTGAGCATGAAGCTAATGGTGTGGTGGGAGCAAAGATGCCTACTCTACTGAGATCGGTTGCACTCTATCGGTCAGGCGAAGAGAACTGTGTGGATAATCCTAGTCGTATCAGTAGGACTAGTAAACCATGGCGCCTATGCATCACAGATGAAGAAGCTATAGAGGCTATCCCGGTTTATGTCACTCGTTTGAGGACACTCTTTGCGTCTGCAAGCCCACTCAGAAGAAGCAGCTTGGACCTTATCATTGAAAGGTTTCCGAACCTAAGAGTACTAGACCTTAGAGACACACAAGTTGAGAGCATTCCCAAAACGGTGGGAAGATTGCTGCAACTTAGGTATCTGAATCTTTCGAATACTGAAATAAGAAAACTTCCTCAGAGTATTGGGAATCTGATGATGCTGCAGTTTCTAATCCTCCAAAACTGTCCTTACCTCACACAAATGACCAGTCATGTTGGCCGTCTGGAAAACTTGAGGGGCCTCGACTTCTCAGGGGCACCAAAGCTAAATGATGTCCGTTTCAGACTACTCAAACTGACAGAACTCAACTGCTTGCATGGTTTTTTTCCAGCTAACCATGGTTGGACACTTAAAGAATTACATGTACTGCGCAACCTTACAAGCCTCCAGATACTAAGGCTAGGCAGGGCATCAAGCATAGAAGATGCACACCAATCAAGACTGCAGGAAATGGATAATCTCAGAGAGCTCGAGCTGTGCTGCAGTTCTGTCGACCAACCACCAGTTGACGTTCAAGAGCATATGAAAGATGTGTTCAGCGCACTCAGACCTCCTCAGAGTTTGTTTTCTCTCAAGCTAGATGGTTACTATGGCAATGGATTTCCAGCTTGGTTTTCAGTTTCTCACCTTACAGCGCTGCAGCGGCTGACGCTTGATGGCTGTGTCCACTGTCAGCGCCTACCAGCTCTCGGTGAGATGATGAATCTCAAATTCCTGGCTATCATAGGCTTCAGTTTGTTGACTGAGATCAACTATGAGCTTCGTGGGGCGCCAGCAACCGGTGTGGCATTTCCAATGTTGGAGCAGCTATTCCTAGGGAGGATGCAGAATATGGTGTCACGGTCTGGTCTTGTGGATACGGACATGCCTTTACTCGAGAGATTACATCTTGATGGATGCCCCAGTATGATTTCTGTCCCCTCGTGGCTCCAGCACTGCACAACATTGAAAAGCTTGAAGATACACCATGCTGATGCGCTTCAAAATATCGAGAACCTGCTAGCACTTAAGGAGCTGCAAGTTCACCATAGTTCCAATCTGAAGAGGATATTTAACCTCCGTAGACTGGAGGAATTGGAAATCGTGAACTGTGCACACCTGGATACTGTGCAGGATGTTCCTCTGTTGCGCCTCTTGCATTTGGACGAACCCACAGCCCAGCTTCCAGAATGGCTCCAGAAGAAACAGTCATTCACTCTCAGGAGATTGGAGATTATTGGCAGTGAGGACCTACTGGACAGATGCTCCTCATCCACCGTGCGCTACGGGCGCCTCATCAAAGATGCAGCTGATCATGTTTATGCGGAATTGCATGGCGGTTCCTTGTACTTTTCGTACACCAAGAGCACTGGCATGTTCTGTAGGAGCCGACGATGCAGGGAACGCTTCAGTATGCAAGGCGCAGCTATCCTCGCGGTGCCTGTTGCTCCTCTGCGAGTTCATGGTGGCTGGGAAACATGGAGTACACACTTTGTGCCATCTTCCTCATCGTTTCCCAGTTCTTCGTTCAGTGGGCTGTTAGCTCTAGGTAAATGAGTGGACTTATGTCACCTTTATTCCACTTATTTGATGTACCTTTTTCTGTCTCCAAGTTTTTGATATGCGAAAGCTATTTGTTCAAGTGGAACAGGCATAATCTATGATACATATGAGCTTCCTCGTCGATTAAGGGTAACTGTAGTAGAATTACTGTCAATGTGAGGATATACTGATGGCCACTTGCTCCTGACGTTTTTGAGATTGTTGAAGAGAACATCTTGTGCCCTTTGTTAAATCTGAGTGCTAATTATGCAGCGGATTACAAATCATTTGAAAAATACTCTCAATCATGTCATGGTCCACTAACTGTAACGCGTTCCGTAATTTTGCTCCCCATGAACACCGGCATCTGCCCTTCATGCTGCTGCAGTGAGGACTACAAATGTAGCCAAGCTTCTTCTTTTTTCTTTTTTGCGGGAAATGTAGCCAAGCTATACACGTGTAGAAAACCTGCAACCAGTGAGAAAAATTGTATGAGTAAAAAGCGACAAAGCTATATTGGCAAGTTTATAGAGCTGGAGCTGAAGCCCAAACCAAAGTGTTACGCCCAACTTCTGTAGCAGTAACCCACTAGGCTAACTCAAGAACAAATTGCGGATGTGGAGGTGGTAGATTCAGACCTGTCAGCAAAATTTGCCATTGGTAACAGGAGAGCTCTTTGACAGTCAACAAGAGGAGCTAAATCTGTTTCAAAAAAAAAAAAAAAAAGAACAAGAGGAGCTAAATAGAATACTCCCTCTCATTAATCTTTTCCTTTCACATATCTAGGGCCCCCCCTCAGCTTAACTAAGCCTAAATTGGAAGACTTTGTGCCTGCTATTAAGAGAATTGACAAGAGATTAGCTGGATGCTCAACGTTGCTATCCTATGGAGATAAGCTCACATTAATCAAATCAGTCTTTACAAGTCTGCATACTTTTTTCATGTACACACTCATGTTGCCTGCTAGCATTGTGGAACAAATGAATAAATACCTGAGACACTGTTTTTGGAGAGAGTATGGCATGGAAGACAAAGGTACTGCACTGATTTCCTGGGACGAAGTATGTGTACCTAAAGAACAAGGTGGGCTGGGAGTTTTTCACATTGCAATTCACAAAAAATGTCTGCTCATGAAGCATCTCCACAAATTTCTTCATCACCATGATCTTCCATGGGTGCATCTAATCTGGGAATCTTACTATCCCCAAGGAGTGATTGCTACTAGACCTGTTGGATCTTTCTAGTGGAAAAACATCCTCAAGCTACTACCACGGTACAAATGTTACACAAAAGGAATTATTGGCAATACTATTTCATTCTGGGAAGACAATTGGGGTTTTGGTCCTATTATGCAGAGATACCCAGAATTGTTTTCTTTCTCTTGCAAGACCAATTTGACAATGAAAGATTATCTGCTAAGTGAAAACACTCTGGAATTTTTCCACACCCCTCTTTCCTCACAAGCATATCAACAATTGTTAGAGTTACAAAACATTACACAGGCCATTCAAGTGAGTGACAGCATGGACAAATGGATTTATCCCTGGGGATCTGATTTCTCTTCCATTAAGATGTACAAACTGATAATGCAAGGAGAACAGGCTCCCCCACTCTTCATTAAAATCTGGAAGAATGCCAATATGCTAAGATATAAGATCTTTTTCTGGATGCTCCTGCATGATAGAGTCAATACCAGGAATTTACTTGGAAATCTTTCCATCTTTCCAAACCCTTTTCCCTTTAGTCATGGAAAATCATGTTACACACACACACACACACACACAACACACACAACACACACACACACACACACACACACACACACGCGCGCGCGCGCGCGCGCGCACTCTTACTTTTCGAATCTGTTTACCTCAGAAGTAACCCAACCGAACCAGGACGTTCTTTCTCTTATCCCAAGGAAAATAACTGAAGAAATGTATAATGCTCTTCTGGCCTCTTATACGGCCAAGGAAGTTCGAAAAGCCCTATTCGACATTGGGGATTTAAAAGCGCCAGGTCCTAATGGCCTTCATGCTATTTTTTATAAAAGATTCTGGCCTATGTTGGGAGATAATTTGATTGAAGAGGTCCTCACAACGGTGAATACTTGCTCCATTCCAGAGGGATGGAATGACACTGCAATTGCAATGATCCCAAAGGTTAATGTTCCAGAAAAGGTAACTCAGTTCAGACCAATTAACTTGTGCAACGTGGTGTATAAGGTAATTTCAAAGATGATTGCTTCTCGTTTGAAGATAATCCTAACAGATATTACCAGCCCACCTCAGAGCACTTTTGTGCCTGAAAGAATGATTACGGATAATATATTAGTGGCTTACAAGTGTTTTCATACAATAAAGAAAAAGAGGGCTGGTAAAGAGGGTCTATGTGCCATCAAATTGGACATGCACAAGGCATACGATAGAGTGGAATGGGTTTTTTAAAAAGGAAATTATGTTAAAATTGGGATTTGATAAGAAATGGGTGAATTTAATTATGCAATGTGTTTCTTCCGTGAAGTACTGAGTTCGCTTTAATGCCGAGGAGACTGAGAGGTTTAAACCCACTAGAGGATTGAGGCAGGGAGACCCCTCTCTCCCTACCTATTCTTATTATGCACGGAGGGTCTAATTGCCCTTTTAGCGAAAGCAGAGGAGAATGGAAGTATTTCAGGCATAAAAGGTATGTAGAGATGCTCCACCTATTTCCAATCTTCTCTTTGGGATGACTCTTTGATACTTATGCGAGCAAATGCTATGAATGCGGAGGCGTTGAATCAGTTTTGGATTCTTACTATGCCGCCTCAGGGCAGATGGTGAGTGTTGAAAAATTTAGCATATTTTTTAGTCCAAACACAAAAGTGGAAGAAAAGGCACAAATTTGTACAATTCTAAATATTATGACTGAAGCCCTAAACGATAAATATTTGGGTTTGCCTGCCAATGTGGGCATGGATAAAAGTGGTTGTTTTCAACTCCTGATTGATCGAGTTATTATGAGAATTAATGGATGAAAGGAAAAACTGATATCATCTGGAGGGAAAGAAGTTTTGCTCAAATCTATTGTTCAAGCTATACCTACCTATGCTATGCCCGTCTTTAAAATTCCTAGAAATATTTGTAAAGGAATCATTGACGCGATGTCGAATTTTTGGTGGGATGACGAGGACAATCAGAAGAGAATGCACTGGATGGAATGGTGGAAGATGTGTGTACCAAAAAATCAAGGAGGCATGGGCTTTTGAGATATACATTGTTTCAACTTGGCTTTGTTAGCCAAACAAGCATGGCGTCTCATTGATAAAGCGGATTCTTTATGTGCCACTATTTTAAGAACTAAGTATTTCCTTGATGGCGACTTGATGAGTGCAAGTTTAAAGAAGGGTTCGTCCTTTACTTGGCAAAGCATTATGGTGGGAGTTAACGCGCTGAAAAATGGTTATATCTGGTGAGTTGGAAATGGTCAAAAAAATTGATATTTGGAAAGATGCATGGATTCCTCACGGTACGGATAGGAATTATCACCCCTAGAAGAGGGCAACTTTTGTCAAAGGTAGCTGATCTCATTGATCCAGTTATGAATTGTTGGGACGAAGATTTGGTGAGACAAATTTTATGGCCGATTGATGCTCAAAGAGTCCTCGCTATTCCCCTTCCTATGCATACCGTGGAAGACTTCATTGTGTGGAGTTTTACGAGAAATGGTTTGTTCACTGTTCGATTTGCCTATTTCGAGGAATGGAACCAGCAACATGAAAAGAAATTGCAGTATATAAACGGCATGTGTGGAATCAATGTCAACCCTATTTGGGTGAAGATTTGGAAATTGTCTTGTCCGGCAAAGGTAAAAATCTTTATTTGGCGTATGTTGCATGGTACCCTCCCATGTCGCATTACACTTGCCAATAGACACATGAAGGTCTCGCCTATATGCCCCTCATGGCCTCATGCACGAATGAACTGGAAGACACGGAACATGTATTATTCCTCTGTTAGAAGGCAAAAGAGGTTTGGAACAAACTGGGGATGTGCGGGGTGATTAAAGAAGCCTGTGTTACTGATAGGGTAGGAGAAGCAATCCTAGAAATTTTACTTCTGAAGCCAGATAATGAAATAGCTACTCTAGGAACCCAGAATGTACGTGAACTAATAGCTATAACCGCTTGGCATCTATGATGGGATAGACATATGCTGGTTCATGAAGGTAAGACTCAAAACGCACAACAATCCTCCATGGGGATTAGGGCAATAACAACAAACTATGTGAATGTCCATTCTCCTAATGCATCAAGTAAAAAAGGAGGATGGAGCAAACCTCCTGTGGGACTTGTTAAGCTGAATGTTGATGCTTCGGTTGATCATGATCGGCTTGGCGGTACAGTTGGGGCTGTTCTCAGAGATGATAAAGGAAGATTTATTGATGGCGAAAACTGGAAGTTTGACTAGTGTGCGGATGTTCTGACAGCGAAAATTTTGGCCCTAAGGTTTGGTTTATTACTTGCACAGAGGGCGGGATGCAGTCGCCTTGATGTTAACTCAGACAATATTGAAGTCATCAACACAAGGAAGAATGGAGGACAATGGCGGGAGCGGACGCGTCGGTTTTCGATGATTGCTATTTTTTGGCTAGTGATTTTCCTCTTACTAGGTACGAACATTGTAATAGGGAGGCAAATAAGGTGGCTCATGAAGTAGCTAGATTAGAGAAAATTTCTGTGACAAGGGACTATTTTGAGGAGCCCATGGATGAAATTGTACCTCTTCTTATGGATGATGTAACTATTATTTGCAATTAATAAAGCTAATGTTTTATTTAAAACAAACTGTGAAAACGTCGTATGTTAGGAACGGAACATTTGCTACAGAACATCCTTTTGCTGTCCAAAATGGACGCTCACCTAAGTAGCAAAGCATGCCTCGGTTGAGACGCCACGAGGGTCTTGGGTGAAACTCTTGACTTTCCTGGATAGTCGTATTGACTATTGAGCACATGTTCCTGCTATTTCATCAAACTTATGTTCTAAAAATAAAATTGCATTATCAGAAAACATTTACTTTTAAGGCAGACTTTGAGCTTCCAAAGGCTGTTTTTTTTTTCGAAAAGGGGAAATTCCCCGGTCTCTGCATCAAAAAGATGTATACGGCCAACTTATATAAATAAGCAAATAGGTTCAACAAAGGTCTTACAGTCTGAACGACATGAAAAAAAAGCTCACACAGAGCACAACAAAGTAAGCAAACATGAGGCCACAACCGGCTGCCAAAAGAAAGATAGGAAAACTAATTGCCTATCCTATTATGTGACCGCCATCCAAACCGCTTGAAAATAGCCCGAGCTACCATCTCCCACCGAATAGATCGAGTAACCAAACACTCCCTGGCCTCCGACGGAGTGAGTAGCGACCACATACGGATCAACGCAGTGGCCCGGAAGATAACCTGCAAAAAATGAATATTTGTTGATATATTAAAAACCAAATCATTCCTGCAGCTCCAAAGTGCCCACAATAAAGCACATACTCCTACGCGAATGTGTCTCGCTGTTTCAGGATCTATCCCGTTAAGCCACGTCCCAAATAACGTGCTAACAGAATTTGGAGGAGTAATGTTAAATGCTATGTGAACCGACCACCATAATTTTTTTGCTAACGGGCAGTCAAGAAAGAGGTGTTTGATGGATTCATCCATATTACAAAAACTACATCTTGTAGGTCCTGTCCAGTTGCGCTTTACCAGATTGTGCTTAGTTAAAATGACTTATTTATGCACAAACCACATAAACACTTTAATTTCGTTGACTTTTCAAACATGTTTGGAACTAGGAATAGAGTTAGAATTGATAACATCCATATACATGGATTTAACCGAAAACTCTCCATTCCTATTAAGCTTCCAACGCAACTGATCGGGCTGTTGAGAAAGCTGAACCTCCATCAGTCTACTCACAAGATGGATCCAGGTTTCCCAACGGCTGCCGGCAAGCATCCCTCCTGAAGTGAATATTGAGAGGGATGGACTGAAGCACCGATGCAACGGAATCGTCCTGTCATTGAACAATGCGATACAGGGACGGGTATTGAAGCGCTAGGGGTGTTTCTCCTAGCCACGTATCCTCCTAGAATCTCATGGTGGTACCATTTCCGACTATAAACTTTGTCCTATTGAAAAAACCCGATTTAACTCTCATCAGTCCTTTCCAGAAAGGCGAAACCATCGGCCTCACTGTTACCTGGGACAAAGTTTTGGAGTGAAGGTACTTACTACAGAGAATCTGCGCCCATGTGGCCTCCGATTCAACAGATAACTTGTACAACCACTTACTGAGAAGGCATCTGTTCTTCACTTCAAGATTCTCAATGCCAAGACCCCCTTGGTCTTTTAGTCTACAAATGATGTCCATTTGGCTAGTCTGTATTTTCGCTTTAGTTCATCACTCTGCCAGAAGAATCGGGATCGATAGAAGTCCAGCCTTTGCCTAACTCCAACTGAAACCTCAAAAAAAGACAAGAGAAACATAGGCATACTCGTGAGAACCGAATTAGCGCTTCCAGCAGCTTAGTTTCTTCTCGAATCGATCCTCAATGCACTTCCATTCTCTGGTTGTTAGCTTATGATGGTGAATTGATATACCTAAATATGTAAAAGGTAAAGCCCCCAATTCGCACCCAAACAATTGCCTATAAGCCTCTTGTTCCTCATTGGCTCTTCCAAAACAGAACAATTCGTTTTTATGAAAGTTAATCTTTTAACCCGGTCAATTGTTCAAAGCATAACACCAGCTTCATGTTTCTCACTTTTGCCAAGTCATGCTCCATAAAGATGATAGTATCATCTGCGTACTGTAGGATAAACACACCTCCATCAACTAGATGAGACACCAAGCCACCTACCTGACCAGCCTCCTTAGCCCTTCCTATTAGAATTGCCAATATATTGACTACAATGTTGAACAAGATAGGAGACATCGGATCACCTTGTCTCAGGCCTTTATGTGTCTGGAAATAATGACCTATGTCGTCATTCACTTTAATTTCAACACTCCCTTTTTGTGTGAAAGATTCTACTTGGCGTCGCCAGGCTTGATCAAAACCTTTCATACGCAAGGCCTGTTGAAGGAAAGGCCATTTGACTTTATCGTACGCTTTTTCGAAATCCACCTTAAAAACAATTCTATCTAGTTTTTTTCGTGTGAATTTTATGGAGCGTTTCATGAAGGACCACAACCCCTTCTAGGATGTTTCTGTCCGGCATGAACCTTCCAAAGGCTGTTAGTACGTGTTACTGAACGTGGCGGTTTTTCTCTCTTTTTTGCGAGGAAACATAGTGTCTTTGAACATGCATATATATAGAGTGGACCGAACATCAGTTAAAGTTTGCCTCCTATGCAAACTGAGCGTGATTAGGTTTCTTATGGTGAAACCACCCTATCAGAGTTCAAGTTCTATACTTGGCACTAATGGTCGGATTTTTTTGGACAGACCTTTTGACGATGTGCGTTCAGCAGGAGAAGATGTTTCCTAGACTATGAAGGTTTCCATGATGACTTCATCAGTATCTCGAAGGTACTCATAGGGGTAGACTGTGCATTCATGCGTTCATAGGGTTGAGTGTACGTGCGTGTATATGAGCATCTGCATTTTTACTGTAAAGTTTGCCTCTTATGAGAAAAGGTACTATCTCTTTTTAAAAAAATTGAAGTTCTAATATTTTTATTACAAAATATTTGATTAAGTTTCATTAAGTCTACGTAGAAAAGTATGAAAATCCGTAAACCAAATCAGGGCTGACGCTGGGCCATGGCAAGAAGTTCTTTTTTTTTCGAGGTAACGAGTGGGCTTTATTCATTAAATGCGAACGACCATCATACCAACGCGATAGTTATGTGTCGCTCATACTAATCCGAAATCGGCAACACACTAGTGGGCCGTTGTGCTCGTAGTGATTACTGTTTAGATCCCTCCAATATAACACTTCGACGTAGATGAATAGTTGTGCAGCTGGGCGGTCACACATCACATGTATCTGCTGGAATCGAGGAAAAGTGATGGCGACAACACATGAATGACGTGCTATTTGAGCATTCGGTCTCGAGCTCCGGGGTGAAAGCCCATGTCTGACCTATGTAAGTTATACCTAGCAATGGAGAGGTTTTTTTTACGTCGTTACCTTATTGAAGGCATTACTCGGATATGTTCAGACTGGTCTTTTGGTGTGAAAACCCGATTCTGGCCTTCGATGGTTGAATCCGATGACGGCGGCGATTAGGTACTGCTTCTTTCCTGAAGGCATTGCTGTTGAAAAACCTCATCGCCCGTGCGATGTCATAAGATGGTCGGTGCAAACATGGTCATTGTTGTAGTTCGATCACAGATCCAATCACTTTGGGGGTTCTTTTTCCTTCTTTTCCTTGTCCCTACATAGCATTGGTCTTAGAAGACTTTGCTATTCGCCGGCAAGTTTGTATGTGTTGGCAATTGACTATGTGCATCCTAGTTATGCAGAGACTGAGTGTGTGCTCATTGTGTTTGTATCCATTTGATGCTCCAGTTTGAGGTAATAAAATCCACCATTTATAAAAGAAATACTTTGACAATGAGCAATGTCAGATTCTTAAGCTTGGTAAAATGAAAGGTTTTCTATGGCAAATTATGTTGTCGCGAGGAGGCCAATTTTCTTTAGCTAGTATGGCAAAACTAACCGTTTTTATGATAAAATTTTGTTGTCACAAGGATTGCTTGCTAAAAGAAATGGGGCTGTTACGCGTCGGCCAGCCGATCTTTCTAAAAGATCTGCCGCATTGCGAGCGGTCGGATCTGACGCAATCTGATTGTCTTCTTCTATTTTACAACAATGATTTTATTGCAAAAACATTTACAACAGATGTTGTGTTGTGTTTTTTTGCAATATAGGTTCTGTTGTGGGATTATTCTTTTTGTAACATAGGTCGTGTTCCAGATTTCTTTCCGTCTTTACCTTTTTTTGTAACAACAATTATGTTGTGGAAGAACTTTGTAAAATAGATAATGTTGGAGAAAATTTTGCATGGAAAAATAATGTGCAAAAACGTGTTGACAAGAGATAAGTCTCTTGTTTCCTTGAGTGGGACCTTGAGGGCACCTGGCGGCTAAAGGAGGCGGCAGATGTGTCTTCTGGCTAAGGGGAAACTTTTTTCCAACGAAATTTGATTTGCCATGCTTAACCAGTGAACGTCAGATTTTTAATATTTTCGTATAACAAAAGTTTCAGAAAAAAAATCTCATATACCAAATATGGTACGCTCTTAAATTGTTTTGGTTTTTTTTTCATGATAATACATGTCTCATTTATGTCATATAAGGATCATAGTACAAGCATTTGCACAAAGGGATTTCAACCAAGAAGGGAAATTACAATTAAAATCGAAGAAATCTCTGAACTTGACAGCAACGTCCGTCACCTGCATTTAGCACCACAGCAGCCACCAAAGGAAAAAAATGATGGGTCACCTCCTGACCTGAGCTCGACGCGGCTCCATCACTGATATGCAGCTTTGCGAACCTCCAAGGTGGCTCACCAAAGGCGAAACCATTACCGTTGAACGAATCAGACCGGGGCAACTCCTCGGATACGTCATTGACCTTCAGATCTTGCAGCCCCGCACGACTAAGGCGTCAGAGGAGAAAACCATACTTGGCATCCATGAACCACAGACGCAGCACACGATCCATCATCTTTCATATGTCATCAATGCAGACCACAGTTTGCACCTGCTCCTCGACTACCTCCCAAGCTCCTCGCCGACGCTGGAGCAAACGTCGTCGCAACGGCGGAACCCGAGGACACACGTCCACCATGGGGATGCCGCCACCACGCCATCTTTGCTTGAACATACTGGTTTTTAAACCCACACAACTGGCTGATCGCCTCGTAGGGAAAGGATCTGAAGATTCTTTATTCAACACCGATGAAGTCAAGACAATGAACGCCATAAAAAACTAAGCTAGTAAAGCCTAAAATGAACTACCCACGATTGAGGTCGCTACTGGAGGGGAGATCGCCTCTCCTTTCTTCTTCGAGAAAGAAAGGAAAGCGAAAACTGGAGCGCTCTACGCGTAGGCCGGCGGATAATTAGAAAAGATCCACCGGCTCGCTGACCATTGGATGTACATGTTAACGGCTGTTCGATCTACCCCGTACGTAAGCAGCCACTTCTTTGCAACAAGATTGGTGTCGTAGTAGCCCTTCGCAACAACGTGCAGCTTGTTGTAATCATCTACTCCCTCCGTCCCATAATGTAGGACGTTTTTTGACACTATACACATTATGGGACGGAGGGAGTAGGTCTGTACTTCTTTATATTTTGCAACAAAGGTCTCGCTGCAGAAAATTGTCGCAACAAAGGTCTTGTTGCAGAATTTTTTTTATTTTTTATTTTTTGCAACAAAGATCTAGCTGCAGAATTTTTTCATAACAACGGTTTTGTTGCAGAAATTTTAGATATCAATTGCAGAAGGACAGTGCTAACTTCCATACGTACTGAAGTTAAGCAATAGATCCGCACGATTCCTCCCTAGCTTGCATGCATGCATTAGCTTCATCTTATTTTCTTTCTTTCTTCTGTACGTGTCCACTATCCATTAGCAATTAATCAATGGCTACTAATCATATACATGCAGAAAAAACGAAATTGATGATGTCATCAAAGATTCTTCCCAATGCAAAAATTTAAAATATTTTGTAGCTCAAACCGTTGGTCCGATTGAAAAACTGTTTTCACATAAAAGATTCGTCGCGACGAGACCTTCAAAACTAGATCCCATGTTGATATGTTTTAATGACTTTTTTTGGGTCAAAAGTTATCAGACCTAGGCTAAATAAGTTATCACATATGTGGTACGCCAGTTACCATCCTGTTTACATGAAAATTACCGGTGCATAAAATGGCTCCTCCAACATTACCTTCATATGCAAATGCAGTAGAGCACAGGAAACCTGATCTCATTTGAAATTCTCCCTATTTCGAAAATGTAAAATATTTTATAGCTCAAACTGTCGTTTTTGATTGAAAAATCGTTCTCACATAAAAAAATCCATCGCGATGAGTACTTCGAAACTAGATCTCATGTTGACATGTTTTGATCACTTTTTTGGTCAAAATTTTCCCTAAAGTTATCAGTTATGTTATATGTATATTAACATGTTATTGACCGGAGATGTGTTTTCAACGGCTTCTTTCCCCTGGGTCAAATTTACCGTGGTATTTATACCTAAGTTATCAGCTCCGGATGCATACATTACCGTGCTATTTGCACAGAAGTAACCGGGGTATGTTTCAATAAATTTTTATTCGGGCCTAAAATTACCGCGTTGTTTATACCTAAGTTATCAGGTCTATGATGTGTTAGTTATCATGCTATTGATAAAAAAGTTACCGAAGGTATATTTCATCAACAACCCTCCCCCACCCTTCTCCGCCGTTGTAAAAAGTTACAAGGACTAGCGCACATAAGTTATCATGTATGCGATGTGTGAGTTATCATTTTATTCACACAAAAAGTTACAAAGGGTATATTTCACCAACCACCCTCCCCTCACCCGGTTACCAAATTTACCAAGACCGGGGTACATTAGTTATCAGGTCTACGATGTGTGAGTTACCGCGCTATTCACATGGAAGTTACCGGGGGTATATTTCATCACCCCTCCCTCGCGAAAAGTACCAGGACCGGGGTGCATTGAACAATACTTTTTCAGGTAAAGCTTACCGCAGTGTTTGTACCTAAGTTATCAGGTATGCGGAGCTTATATTATCAAGATATTTACGCAAAAGTTATTGAGGTTATATTTTTCAACAAAATTTCCCTTCGGTGTCTAAGTTATCGCGGTGTTTGTACCTAAGATACCATGTATGCGGTGTTGTATTATCATGCTACCATACAGAAGTTGTAAGGGGGGTGTAGTCAACAACTTTTTTTCTTGGTCAAAAGTTACCGCGGTGTTTGTAGCTAAAGTGTTTGTAGCTAAATTATCAAGTCTGTGGTGCGTACCCGGTCTAAGTTAACGTGATATTTATACTTGAGTTATCATGTCTGCGGTGTGTATATTTGATATATAAGTATCACAGAAATTACCGGGTATCTTTTCAATACTTCTTTTTCGGATCAAAGTTATCATTGTGTTTGAACGCAAGTTACCAGAACTGCGGTGACTAAATATCATGCAACTAACACAAAAATTTAAAAGGGGGGGGGGGGGGTGTTTTCTTGGCGTCAAAGTTATCACGATATTTGTATGTTAGTTATCATGTTTACGGTGTGTAAATTATCATGCTATTTACATATAAAGTTACTCGGGGAACTTTTTAACCCCCCGTGGGTTAAAGTTACTTTGGTTATAACAACATTTTTCTTTGGTTAAAATTACGTGGCGTTTATACCTAAGTTATCGAATCTGCGAAGTGTCTGTTATCGTACTACTTATCACAAAAGTTGTCGGGGTGCGTGAGCGGTAATGGTGATGCATGAATAGTTGAATAGCAGGTTTCCCGGGGGAACGGGTAGTTGGGAGCTCCATCACAACCGCGAGCATCTTACCCGACAGATGTCGAGTCGATCGGGACTGTCGGAAAACATAATGTTTGGTATTTAACTGTTTCAAGGCTTGCGGGCCGACTGGCATGCTATGGTATTTACACAAAAATTTACTAGGAGTATGTTTATAATTTTTTTCAGATGGAAGCTATCACGGTGTTTTTATGCAAGTTACCAAGTCGGTGGTGTGTGAATTACCATGATATTTACATAGAAGTTAACGGGGTATGTTTCGACAAAAAGAATTCCTCGATCAAAAGTTACCAGGCCCTGGGTACGTAAGTTATCTGGTCCACCTTTTATAAATTATCATGTTATTTAAAAAATCCAGGGTGTGTTGTCAACAACTTTTCCCCCAATCAAAACTACCACGGTGTTTATACGTAATTTAGGCGGTGCTTAAATCATCAGTTTATTCCCCTTGTGAAATACTTTTTAATGTATTTAAAATTGATGTAAACATGTATGCCTCTCCCACTATAGTCAGTACATGATGCACTGGTGAAAAATGAAAAATCAGAAAATATAATGCTTTTTCCCAATGCGTAATAAAGAAGGATAAAAACATTCTGTTGGGTTCAAGTTCACAACAAGTAGTGCTAGCCCAGTTGGTTAACCTCTTTCAGGTAGCAGTAGACGACTAGAGTTCAAATCCTTGCTCCAGCAATTTTTTTCTTCCACACAACACTGAATCGCGCAGAAAAAAAAGGAACTGCGAACAGGAAAAAAGAAGGAACTGCGAACAGGAAAAAAAAACATGATCGCGCTGGGGAACGGAAGGGATCTGCAAACGGAAAAAAGGATCGCGCGGGGGGGGGGGGGGGGGGGGGACGGGATCGTACGTGCCTATCCTTAACTGCCAGTCGGCAGGAAAATAGTTTTTCCGATTGCAGAAATCCTTTTGCAAACCTTTTTTTTTTTTTTTGCAAATAGAGACCGTGACGTGAAGGGGATGATGCTGACGGTAGGAGAAGCTTGAGGTGGTGGCGGCCATGGCCGGCCACGGCTAAGGCAGCGTTGTTGTTGCAGGAGCTTGAGGTGGTCGCGGGCACGGCCGAGGCGGGTTGTTGCAGGAGCTTGAGTTGGCGGCGGCCATGGCGGACGTTGCTGAAGGAGATGGTGATGGACGAGGCGGGCGTTGCTGCGTACGGGACAGAGGTTGAGGAAGCGAGGTAATCCAGTAGGCACGTGGCGCACAACCAAGACGGCGGACGCGAGCGGTATAATCCGCCTGTTGATGTTAATCATTTCCCATGATAATATTACAATTATGTATTCTCAATGAAGTAAATATGGAAAGTAAATACCGGGATCTCTACACATTGATTTCGTATAAACCAAAATTATGGGTAGAAATCGGTATTTATTCCATTCCAATTTCGTGCATGCGTGTTCCTATAAAAGCCAGCGTCCCGGTCGCGCCGTACAATCCGGCAATCACGCCCTCCACCTACGTACCAACAATCCATGGCCGCCGCCGTGATGGAGCAGCGACGCGTCGGCAAGCCCAAGGTGGTGTTCGTGCTGGGTGCGACTTCCACGGGCAAGTCCAAGCTGGCCATAGGCCTGGCGGCGCACTTCGGCGGCGAGGTGATCAACTCGGATAAGATCCAGGTGTACGCTGGCCTCCCCGTGATCACCAACAAGGTGACGGACGAGGAGTGCGCGGGCGTGCCGCACCACCTCCTCGGCTGCGTGCCGTGCCCCGACGCTGACTTCACCGTCGACGACTTCTGCAGGGAGGCGGCTGACGCGATCAAGCACGTTCTCTCCAACGGCGGCCTCCCCGTGGTGGCCGGCGGCTCCAACCGGTACGTCGAGGCGCTCGTCGAAGGAGACGGCGGCGCTTTCCGCTCCTCCCATGACTGCCTCTTCGTCTGGCTTGACGCCGCGGCGGAAGTCCTCCGCCGGTCCACGGCCGTACGGGTGGACGACATGGTGCGGCGGGGGCTCGTGGAGGAAGCCCGCGCGGCGTTCGACCCGGACGCCAGCTACACCCGGGGCGTGCGCCGCGCCATTGGCCTGCCGGAGATGGACGCGTACCTGCGACGCGCGAGCGATGGCGATGACGACGGCGCGGCGGCGATGCTGGGGAGAGCGGTGGAGGAGATCAAGGTTAATACGTTCGGGCTGGTGCTGGAGCAGGTGGAGAAGATCCGGCGGCTGAGCACGCTGGAGGGGTGGGACGTCCGGCGGGTGGACTGCACAGAGGTGCTGGCGCGGATGGCGGACGGCGAAGGGGTGCAGGAGCTATGGAGGAAGGTTGTCTGGGAGCCCGTCGAGGACATGGTGCGGACCTTCGTCATCGCGGAGAAGAGCGGTGGGAAGATCAACCTGCTGCCCTAGATGCTAGAGCTATTCATGTGTTTGTTTTGGCGCCCTGTGTTAGTTTTGAATATCGAAGAAATGGGAGGAGCTTCATCGTAAAGGAGAGACCTAGCACATATATACATATACTCCTTTATTGCGTTTCCAAAGAAATAATATTGCAGAATGACCTATTTCGAACTTTCACTACATGAAAATAACTTGCCGCCGTGTGTGGGGCTGTAAGCCAGGTGCAATTTTTCAGTCACTCAGGCTTACATTCCTCTAAGCCGAGTAACACCGTCGAATTGGACCCTGTGACATTTTGCCCCGAAGTCTGTCTGATAGCTCTGCCAATTATATCTTGACATTGTTGGTTCACCAGAAGAAGAAGATTTAACCTTGAAGATTTTGAATATGCATATGAACAGCCAACCACCGGGATGAGAATATGTCCATCGTACGTATTTACATATGCATTAACGGTTGTACGCGTTTCACTGCGTTGTTGATGTTGCTGGTTTACCATGCGGGGAAGGTGATGAAGTGTGTTTTCTTTTTCATGATGCGGTGTTTCAGTGGGCGTTCTTGACGGTGTGGTTCCGTGTTTCAACCAATAATTATGTGGAGAAGTTTTTTACTTTGGTGTCCGCATGTACTTTATTTGTGTTACGGTGTCACTTGTTCGCGCTTCTTTTTTTAGATGGCGAGAGGGTGCACAAGCCTGATGTATTTTTACGGATTGGTTGCTGACGATTAATTTGAGAAATCATTGTCCTAGTAAAAATCGTGAATTAAATCCAAAATTGAATGGTCAAAATCATAAACCAATCCAAAATTGAATAGCCCAGTTGAATGGCAAAGCTTCAAAAGTAAGGAGCATAGTGAATTAGATGATACGCTTATTTTAGGGGACACACGCACGCACGCACGCACACACACACATTAATAATAAGATCAAGATCTAAAATATAATGGTATGTTTTGGATTCAAGCACTGAATCTGGACTTTCCAAGTTTAGATGGCCTTGAAAATATTATATACTACACATAATAGTCAACCCTCTCTAAGGCCGACTTGCTCCTATTAGTGAAGAAAAATCGCTAAGAGCATCTACAACCAAAATTGCCAAACATGGCCTTTATATGTCCGCAAAGAGTGACTGCTCACCTTCTATCTTTCCTGGCCCACAACCGTGGTCCTCAAACATCCGTCCTCAGATTCATATAATACACTCAATTTCGTAGATAAACAATGCAACATAGATCAAACATACATACATACATACATACATACATACATACATACATACATATATATAGCACAATCCAACACAAAAGACAGAGTTCATCATCAGATAGAGTTCTCCGGAAAGATTAACTACATATATCATAAACAAGATAGATGGAGAGGGGCCATGGACATCACCATTGCCTCACCGGGCCCTTCCCCTTGTGGTCACCAGAGCGGTGGTAGTAGTCCAGTGTAGGCATCCGTGGTGAGAGGTGCATCATCGTCATCCGTGCTTGCTGTCTGACGACAACGAGATGATGCCGGAGAGACATCGGACGGCGCGAGCTTGCTCCTTCACGAGCCATGCCACCTTATCCTTGGCGGTCTCCTTCTACATAACAAGGGATTCTGACTCTTCGATGCCAATCCGGAGTTACTTTGTGTTCTTGCGAGGCGCCTCGCGTCCGTCTCCGTCACCGGCAGAGGACATCGCGCAGGAGCTGCTCCTCCAGGTTGACAGGTGCAGATCTCGTGCGTGTGTGGTAGGATCTAGCCTTTGCCATCCTCTGCACAACCTTCTGCCTCTCGCGGCGTGCGACTTTGGCCTCGGCTCCGGCATCCTCATCCGCTAGTTCAGTGCAAGCATGAGCACACAATGCTACCCGACATGATTTGGGATCGGAGGGGAAGGAGAATGGCACACCCGCCAAGCACGACGGGCCGTCGCACGCGGCCACATTGCGTCGCTGAGCCACCGGGGACTGCATGGATGGCCCAGTGCTCGAGCTCCTGCCAATGCCCACTTGCGAATGTTGGATGGCAATGCAAAACATGAGCTCCTCGTCGTCTGAACCTTGCTGTCGGAGCCGACCATGGTGGAGGGAGGAGATGGGAAGAGAGGGGAGAGGACAGGAAGGGCAGGAGACTAAGAGTGGAAGCGGAGCGGTCGAGTGTGTACGTTGGCTAGGGTTTCGTCCGGCGGTGGGGTATTTGTTGGGTCGTGGTGGGCCATAGTGGGCAACATCCTATGTGGAGAATGCGTCCGAGCACATCTGGGCATCCCCATATCCGCCCCACATTTGGGTTGGTTATGGGGGGTGCCAAACAGCCTGGACACCGGGCTGACTTTGCCAAGTCTAGTTGGGTCGCAATTTCCCGTCTGGCAGTGATTGGACAAATTGCCCAGACGTTTGGGGCGGATATGAGACGTCTCATTGTAGATGCTCTAACTAGCTACCAAGATGGAATACGAGGTTGATCCCTACAAGTGGTCATCCTGCTCAATGTGGTGATCATTATGATGGAAATCTACCGCATGCTGGCACTTGATCTCCAGATGTGTCTCCTTCGGGCAGCCAACAAGATTCCGAGAGCTTTCCTCTAGGAGGGATCTAATTCTGCTAAAGGTGGCTAATGCTTAGTCACGTGGGAGAATGTGTGCACTCTGACCAAGTATGCCAGTCTAGGTTTGCGTAACCTCCAAGCTCTCACAGATGCTCTTCTCACCAAGTGATTGTGGGCGGCCAAGACTTCCGATGCTCTCCCTTGCTCGGCTCTCGATCTATCAACCACTGATGATGTGTCAACCATTTTCCGCGGCTCTTCTTGCCTCGATTTGTGGGATGGTGTGCCCACACTTTTCTAGCATGATATTTTGTTGGATGGCGCCAGCATACTGCATACCTCAGTTTGTCCATCATATCATGCCTGTCATAAAATTGGGCGCCCACTACTGGAATTAAAAGATTTGCCATCAACCACTTCTTTGCCGTCTACTAGCTAACGGCAAAGGGTGGCTTTGCCGTCAGCTTCCAAAAAGCAGACAACAAAGAGCTGGCTAATGGCAAAGAACATATTTTCCATCAGCCACCTCTTTGTCGTCTGGTAGAGGTTGGTCCACTGGCTGGTAAACCCCAACATCCCCCTCTTTGCCGTCTGCTAGCAGACGGCAAAGCTTCAATTTAACTAACGGTCGCGCTCCCGCTGTCGCCCTTCTCTCTCTCTTTCTCTCCCTATTTCCTCCCCGACGACCGCCGCCTCCCCAACCACGCCCCCACCGCCCCATCGCCCATCGCCCCGCCGCCCCACCCCCTCTCTATCTCTCCTCTCACCTCAAGTGCCGCCCCGGCCATCCCCGCCCCCCGTTCCCGACAACGCCCATCCTCGTCCCCCGGAGCCAGGCTCGCCGCCGGCCCCTTCGCCCATCCCGTCCCCGAAGCCAAGCCGCGGAGCCCGTGCCGCCCCGCCCCCTGAGCCAGGCCGCGGAGTCCGTCCCGCCCCGCCCCATCGCCGGAGCCAGGCCACAGCGGCCCCTGAACCCACTACGCCGCTGAAGCCAGGGCGCGCCATTGCCACCCTTATCGCGGTCATCCTCCCTACGGCCATCGTCGACCCTCCCTGCGACCATCCTCCATCGGCCCTCCTCCACCATCGCCGGAGCGAAGGTGATTTTTTTTGTTTTTCTATTGTTCTTTGCTGTTTAGGTTTAGGTTAGGGGTAGGTTTAGTTTAGTGCTAGGTTTAGGTTCAGATAATTAGAAGAAGAAGAAAGTTGGAAAAAAAGAACAATAAGTAGAAGAAGAGGAAAAAAGAAGAAGAAGAAGAAGAAGAAGAAGAAGAAGAAGAAGAAGAAGAAGATGATGATGATGATGATGATGATGATGAAAACAAGATGTAGAAGATGAAAAAAAGAAGTAGGAAAAGTAGAAAAAGAGGGTCGCCAAGGGTCGATGGTCGCCGAGGGTCGAGGGTCAACGACGGGTTGATGGTCGAGGGTCGCCGAGGGGTAGAGGGGAAAAGGATTCGAGGGTCGAGGGGTCGAGGATCGAGGTGTCGAGGGGTCGAGGGTGAGGGAGTCCTGGATTAGGGGGTATCCGGACAGCCGGATTATATATTTTGGCAGGACTATTGGACCACGAAGATGCAAGACTCAAGACTTCGTCCCGTGTCCGGATGGGACTCTCCTTTGCGTGGAAGACAAGCTTGGCGATCCGGATAATAGAATTCCTTCTTTGTAACCGACTCTGTGTAAACCTAGCCCCCTACGGTGTTTATATAAACCGGAGGGTTTAGTCCTTAGAGACACAATCATAATCATCATAGGCTAGCTCCTAGGGTTTAGCCTCTACGATCTCGTGGTAGATCAACTCTTGTAATACTCATATCATCAATATCAATCAAGCAGGAAGTAGGGTTTTACCTCCATCGAGAGGGCCCGAACCTGGGTAAAACATCATGTCCCTTGCCTCCTGTTACCATTAGCCTTAGACGCACAGATCGGGACCCCCTACCCGAGATCCGCCAGTTTTGACACCGACATTGGTGCTTTCATTGAGAGTTCCTCTATGTCATCGCTGCAAGGCTCAATGGATCCTTCAATCATCAACAACGCGGTCCAGGGTGAGACCTTTCTCCCCGGACAAATTTTTGTGTTCGGCGGCTTCACACTGCGGGCCAATTCGCTCGGCCATCTGGAGCAGATCGACAACTATGCCCCTGGCCATCAGGTTAGGTTCGGGAACTTGAACTATACGGCTGATCTCCACGGAGACTTGATCTTCAACGGATTCGGGCTTGTGCCAGGAGTGCCGAACAGTCACGACGAGTGTGGCTTAGACCCGCTGTCGGACAACACTCGGGATATCGCACCTGCAGGAGCCCCGGACCTAAATCCAGGGCAGATTGCGTCGTCCGAGGACGGGTGGATGGACCCTGCCCTGGAGACCGCACACTCATCGGCGGTGGAGCCGAACACAGACTTCACCCCCAAGGAAGCCTGTGACACCGGACCCCCGGACTCGTGTCCGGCTGTAGGTTCTAGTCCGCGCACCCCGAGCCCACCGAAACTGGTTGGGCTCTGGTAATGGAGTTCACCGCTGCGGATATCTTCCAGCACTCGCCCTTTGGCGACATGCTAAACTCGTTAAAGTCTCTCTCTTTGTCAGGAGACTCTCGGCCGAACTATGTCCGGCTCGAGTGGGAAGCAGGCGACGAGGGAATTTGTTGCCCACCCACCACCCACTTCATAGCCACGGTCGATGATTTGACTGATGTGCTTGATTTCGACTCTGAAGACATCGACGGTGTGGACGACGATGTAGGAGAAGATCAGGAACCACCGCCCACGGGACACTCCAAAAGAAACCAATAGCGATGAGGCAATGGAGGATAACCCCTCAAGGAAGAAAGCAAAAGCATGGGCGTCATCGGCGCCGCTCCAAGCGCCGCCACAACAATACCGACACAGGAGACAAAAACAATCCGGATGGTGCCGAAGACGAATACAACCCCGATCAGCCCGCCTTCGAGCAGGCCGAACAGGAGGACGGGCAGGTCAGCCCATACGAACAGGCGATGGACGGATACCCGGAGGAGGAAAACTACATGCCCCCCTCCGAAGACGAGATTAGCCTCGGCGACGATGAGTTCGGCGTGCCTGAGGACCCCGTAGAGCAGGAGCGCTTCAAGCGCCGGCTTACGGCTACTGCGAGGAGCCTGAAAAAGAAGCAACAACAGCTCCAAGCTGATCAAGACCTGCTCACAGACAGATGGACTGAAGTGCTGGCAACTGAGGAATATGGACTCGAGCGCCACACGGCTGACCGGCCACCTCGTGGCCGGGTAAAACGGCGTATCAGCCCGAATACCAGCCCGCACCCCTATGCCAATACACTACGGCCTGGGGCAATAGGCAGGACCTGCAAGATATACTGGAAAACAAGGCAGGACAACCAAGATCGATCTACGGATCGCGGGGGCGCGCCCCAACACGTGACGATGATCGTCACAAGGATACCCTATCAACAAGTCCGGCAGGGCCGAACACAACCAACTAGACTCATTCGAACTACGTAGCCACATAGCCCGGCATAGAGGCGCCGCACACCCCCTCTGCTTCACTGACGAAGTGATGGATTATGAATTCCCAGAAGGGTTTAAACCCGTAAACATTGAATCATACGATGGCACAACAGACCCCGCGGTATGGATTGAAGATTTCGTTCTCCATATTCACATGGCCCGCGGTGACGATCTACACGCCATCAAGTATCTTCCCCTTAAGCTCAGAGGACCGGCCGGCACTGGCTAAATAGCCTACCGGCAAACTCCATCGGCAGCTGGGAAAACCTAGAGGACGCGTTCCTCGATAACTTCCAGGGCACGTACGTGCGACCACGGACGCTAATGACTTGAGTCACATTACCCAACAGCCCGGAAAGTTAGCCAAGAAATTCTGGACTCGGTTCCTAACCAAAAAGAACCAAATTGTCGACTGTCCGGACGTCGAAGCTCTGGCAGCCTTTAAGCATAATATCCGCGATGAGTGGCTCGCTCGACACCTCGGCCAGGAAAAACCAAAGTCCATGGCGGCCCTCACGACACTCATGACCCGCTTTTGCGCGGGCGAGGACAACTGGTTGGCTCACAGTAGCACCACGCCAATAAATTCCGGCACCTCAGATGTCCGCGACAATACCGGCAAGCCAGGGCGCAACCGACACAAGCGACGGAACAAGGAGACAACACTGAAGACACGACAGTCAACGCTGGATTCATTGGCTCAAAATCCGGTCAGCGGAAAAAGCCGTTCAAAAGAAACAATCAGGGACCATCCAGCCTGGACCGCATACTTGATCGCTCGTGCCAAATTCATGGCACCCCGGATAAGCCAGCAAACCACACTAACAGAGACTGCTGGGTGTTCAAACAGGCCGGTAAAATAAACGCCGAGAACAAGGACAAGGGGCTGCACAACGACGATGACGAGGAGCCCTGGTGTCCGAACACGGGGGGACAGAAGAAATTCCCTCCCCAGGTGAAAATGGTCAATATGATCTACGCCACCCACATCCCCAAACGGGAACAGAAGCGAGCACTACGGGTCGTCTATGCGATGGAGCCAGTCGCCCCAAAATTCAACCCATGGTCAGCCTGTCCGATCATCTTTGATCGTAGGGATCACCCTACCAACATCCGTCACGGCGGTTCAGCCGCATTGGTCCTAGACCCAATCATCGACGGATTCCACCTTACGCGAGTCCTTATGGATGGCGGCAGCAGCCTGAACCTGCTTTATCAGGACATAGTGTGCAAAATGGGCATCGACCCTTCGAGGATCAAGCCCACCAAAACCACCTTCAAAGGTGTAATTCCAGGAGTAGAGGCCCGTTGCACGGGCTCCATAAGACTGGAAGTGGTCTTCGGATCTCTGGATAACTTCCGAAGCAAGGAGTTAATCTTCGATATCGTTCCTTTCCGTAGTGGTTATCATGCACTGCTTGGACAAACCGGATTCGCTCGATTCAATGCAGTACCACACTATGCATACCTCAAGCTCAAGATGCCAGGACCTCGCGGGGTCATAACAGTCAACGGAAACATGGACCACTCTCTCCGTACAGAAGAGTGATACGTCTCCAATGTATCTATAATTTTTGATTGCTCCATGCTATATTATCTACTGTTTTAGGCAATATTGGGCTTTATTATCCACTTTTATATTATTTTTGGGACTAACCTATTAACCAGAGGCCCAGCCCAGATTTGCTGTTTTATGCGTATTTCAGTGTTTCGAGGAAAAGGAATATCAGACGGAGTCAAAACGGAACGAAATCAACTGGAGAAGTTATTTTTGGAAGGAAAGCCACCCGATGGACTTGGAGTGCACGTCAGGCAAGAAGGGAGGTGCCCACGAGGGTGGGGGGGGGGGGTGCGTCCACCCCCCTGGGGCGTGCCCCCTGCCTCGTGGCCCCCCCTTCGGTCCACCGACGTACTTCTTTCACCCATATATACCTACGTACCCTAAAACTTCCAGAACAGAAGATAAATCGGGAGTTCCGCCGCCGCAAGCCTCTGTAGCCACCAAAAACCTCTCGGCAGCCCGTTCCGGCGCCCTGCCGAAAGGGGAACCCATCACCGGTGGCCATCTTCATCATCCCGGCGCTATCCATGACGAGGAGGGAGTAGTTCACCCTCCGGGCTGAGGGTATGTACCAGTAGCTATGTGTTTGATCTCTCTCTCTCATGTTCTCTCTCGTGTTCCCTATATGGCACGATCTTGATGTATCCCGAGCTTTGCTATTGTAGTTGGATCTTATGATGTTT
Source organism: Triticum timopheevii (assembly GCA_963921465.1). NCBI lineage: Eukaryota > Viridiplantae > Streptophyta > Magnoliopsida > Poales > Poaceae > Triticum > Triticum timopheevii. The sequence goes on along the minus strand of OY997270.1, from coordinate 312,429,975 downwards.
CTCCCCCTCTACTCTCTTGTGATGAATTGAGTTTCCCCTTTGAAGTTATCTTATCGGATTGAGTCTTTTATGAGAACACTTGATGTATGTCTTGCCGTGATTATCTGTGGTGACAATGGGATATCATATGCCACTTGATGTATGTTTTGGTGATCAACTTGCGGGTTTCGTGACATTGGGAACCTATGCATAGGGGTTGGCACACGTTCTTGACTCTCCGATAGAAACTTTGGGGCACTCTTTGAAGTACTTTGTGTTGGTTGGATGAATCTGAGATTATGTGATGCATATCGATAGTCATGCCCACGGATACTTGAGGTGACAATGGAGTATCTAGGTGACATTAGGGTTTTGGTTGATTTGTGTCTTAAGGTGTTACTCTAGTACGAACTCTTTTATAGATTGATCCGAAAGAATAACTTTGAGGTGGTTTCGTACCCTACCATAATCTCTACATTTGTTCTCCGCTATTAGTGGCTTCGGAGTGACTCTTTGTTGCATGTTGAGGGCTTGTTATATGATCTATCTATGTTATTATTGTTGAGAGAACTTGCACTAGTGAAAGTATGAACCCTAGGCCTTGTTTCCTATCATTGCAATACCGTTTACGCTCACTTTTACCTTTAGTTACCTCGCTGTTTTTATATTTTCAGATTACAAAAACCTATATCTACCATCTATTTTGCACTTGTATCACCATCTCTTCGCCGAACTAGTGCACCTATACAATTTACCATTGTATTGGGTGTGTTGGGGACACAAGAGACTCTTTGTTATTTGGTTGCAGGGTTGCTTGAGAGAGACCATCTTCATCCTACGCCTCCTACGGATTGATAAACCTTAGGTCATCCACTTGAGGGAAATTTGCTACTGTCCTACAAACCTGTGCACTTGCAGGCCCAACAACGTCTACAAGAAGAAGGTTGTGTAGTAGACATTAAAGAGCATACTGCAGCCCTCACGGCAGAAGTACAAACCAGCCTTCTCCAGCAAACCACCAATCCGGCGACAACAATGCCGAACACCGTCAAGCGAGTCCGGAGTACCCCGTAACAGGATCGCCAGGCATGCCAAAAGCGCGACTAGCAATCCGGCCTCTACTCCAGCCCCATTAAGGCAGCATTTGCGCCGCACGTACACAATTACGCACTCAAAATACCATGGGCATAGGCGGAGGCACAATAGTGACGCAGTCAACAGTGCGGTTCAGCCGCAATATACTTTAATAACCCCCCTTTTAATCTTTCAGGACCCAGCTTTAGGGCAGCCTCTTCAGAAGAGCCGGATTATTGGACTTTCACAGGAGAGAAAACCAAGAGGCAAAAGGCTTTGCGCACAAAGGGAATACCCAGGTGGAATCTGTTCACGGTCGTTATACCTATTTTATATACCTACATGCGGCCCGCCCTTGGATAGGACATGTCAAATAGTCCTATTTTATTTTGATTTACGCATTCATTGTAAACATACGCTTAGACGTATTATTCATCAATGGGAGATAATATATAGCGTCAGCTTATTATTCCTATCTGAACATTTTTCATATAAATGCTTATTTAATATTGAATCCGTACACCTTGGTACGTTCAGATTGCCAGGGGCTTCTTATGGCGCCCCATAATACAGCAAGATAAGTCCGAAAACTTTTGACAGTGCGGCACCCCGAACTTATAGCATTATATGCATCAGCTCTGAATCATGTCTTGGGTCAATAGTTGGGTTTGCCCGGCTCCCTTGTCTTGGTACCTTACGTTCCGTTATATCGGCTAAGGTAGCGCAGGGAGAACTACTGCGATTGTGTCCCGGTTCTTCCGGACGAGCACCTCAGTAGAGAAAGCCAAAAACTGACCGGCATGATGCGGCGAGAGCTGGTCGCTGTTCGAGAGGTCTTAAAATCCTTAAAGATTTTTCCGCTTTTGGCGAGGAATCAGTCTCGTCCGACTTAGGCGTATATAGCGCCCCAATTCAGCTTTCAGAATTCTAGGGGCTTCGCCGAAATTTAAAATTGTAGACTTCTATGGCTAAGTGAAAGTTATAAAGCCGCATAGTCCGATTGCCTTGTTCGATGCACCAAACACCTCCTTCAGGGACCAAAAATTTGGATAGAGTGTCTGGGTTTTTTCCACGAACACCCCGGTACTAGTTATGTGGGGGCGGAAGCCGACGACTGGCCTACTTTCAGAATTTTATAAACAGCCGCGCAGAAGGTAATATTTTAAATGAAAAAAAGCGCTATATAGAGCAAATAACTTCGTCTGTGTATTACAAAAACGACAGAAGTACATTCACTCAAAGATCGTGCCCTTGGTACATTCATCGGCCACGAGACGAGCGCCTTTCATAACGCCATCATAATATATTTCGGGACAGCGATGCGCCTTGCCCTCCGGCGGTCCATCCTTCACCAACTTATCCGCATCCAGTTTGCCCCAATGCACCTTCGCATGGGCAAAGGCTTGGCGGGCACCCTCAATGCAAACAGATCGCTTGATCACTTCAAGCCGCGGACAAGCATTTACCATCCGCTTTATCAGGCCGAAGTAGCTGGCGGGCAGGGGCTCACCAGGCCACATCCGGACTATGAAATCTTTCATAGCCACTTCGGCCGCCCTGTGGAGTTCAACCAATTGCTTCAATTGGTCACTCAGAGGTATCCGGTGTTCGGCTCCAGCATACTGGGACCAAAACAGCTTCTCCGTTGAGCTCCCCTCCTCGGCACGGTAGAACTCCGCAGCATCTGATACGCTGCGTGGCAGATCTGCGAATGCCCCTGGAGATCTCCGAATTCAGGTAAGTAAAAGAAATGCCTCCTCCACATGCTTGCTTTGCATAAAGAATATCTTACCCACCGCTATCTTCTTGGCCGCCTGGATTTCCTGCTGGGCCTTTTCGGCTTCGGCCTTGGCGTCTTTCATGCTCAAAAGGGCCTTCGCAAGCTCAGACTCCTTCGTCTTGAGGTCATGCTCCAAGGACTCAAACTTCTTGCCGAGCTCCTGGAGCTCTTGCTGTACCTCGCCCACCCTAGCATTTTTCTTTTCACGCTCAATGCGTTCCATGGCCGCCTTGTTTTCGGCCTCGGACATCGCTTTCTTTAGGGACGCCATTTCGGTCGTGGCTCCTATTACAAAATCATGACGCTTTTTTAGCGTCACCAATTTTTTCTATTCTTTGTGATATGTGAACGGGGTATCACTCACCTTTGTTCTCTTCGAGCTGCCTCTTCGTGAGGCTGAGCTCTCTCTAGGCCTGCTCCAGGTCCCGTTTGAGTCCGGAGACCTCCGTTGTGCGGGCAGCAGCGGCAACCAGCACCGCCTGCTTATTCTGATAGACACATAATATTAGACTCATGCGGATTAAAATTGACCCTCTATTTGGCTTTTCTTACCGAGCACCAAACAGAGTATCAGGGGCTACTGTCTATCGGGTGATAATTTCACACACTTTCGATTACTTACCTTGAAGCCTGTCAGGAGGCTGGTGCAGGCTTTGGTCAATCCGCTTTTGGCGGACCGAACCTTCTGAATCACCGCACTCATAAGAGTACGGTGCTCTTCATCCATGGAAGCGCCGCGAAGCGCTTCCAGCAGACTATCCGACGCCTCTGGTGTAACGGAAGTTATCGGCACGGACGGCTCGCCCTCCTTGGCGAGGGGCTGCCTACCCGAATCTGGAACCTTTGGGGGTTCTGGTATAGTGTCCGGCTGGGAGCCCAGCTTGCTGCGGCTCCTGTCGGCACAATCCGCGGGGATCTTACACCCCGTGTGCTCGGCGTCTGGAATTTCACAATTGGCGTCTCCAGAGTCGCCCCCTGCTCTGGGAGCCTTTGGGACAACACCTCCGTGTCATCCACAGGCCGAGGGGAAGTGGCCGTTGGCAGCGAGTTCATCGCCGAATTGCTCAAAGACCCATCCGAAGAGGATACCTCAGGATGGATCCTGGCCGGACTGCATATATGTGTTCGGCGTTATAACAGACTATGAAGCGAAGTCGCACTAAAATACTATAGAGTGTGGATACTTATGATCTTACTAGGGGCTTTCCCCTAGGCAGCCACTCCTCCTTGCTGTAGGCGGCCGTGGTAGAGTAATCTGGAAGGGACGCCTTTCCCTTCTTGGGCATCCTAGCCTCCCCCTCCGGGTCGGATTTCCTTTTCTTCTCCTCCCCAGTGCGGGGAGGTGGAGTTTCCTCGTGTTTCCCCCCCGCCTCCGCGGGAGGAATCCGCCTCATCGTCTTCGGACGATGAGTTTATGATGGCCTTACGCCAGGGACCCTTCCTGGTCCCCTGGGCCGCCTTCTTAGGCCCTTCGGCCTCCCCGGGCGGGGAGGCCCTTTCCTTTTCCTCTTCCCCTTCGTGGGAAGAGTGTGCCTCGTCATCTTCGGACGAGGCGTCCGGTACGACCTTACGCCGGAGACCCTTCCTGGTCCCCGGGGCCTTCTTTTCGGCCTTCTTCTACGGTGCCTTGTAGGGCGCCGGGACTAGCATCTCCGTCAGGAGAGCGTCTGCTGGACCTTCTGGCAATGGAGCTGGACAGTCGATCCGCTCCGCCATCTCCATGTACTCCTGATTAAGTACACACGATGACTTAAAATCCTCCCATGAGTATGTTGGGAAAACTACATCTGGTGATGGTTAGAAAACTCACCGGACGAGGGAGGCGCGTGGCATGAAGTCCGCGGTCCTCGGATGTGGGAGGAGGTATTTTGGAGGCCTTGAACAACACCTTCCACGCATCCTTGTGTGTCGTGCCGTAGAGCTCTCGAAGTGTCTGGTGTTCGGCTGGGATGAACTAATGCCCGTCTTTGGCACGGAAGAATTCGGCGGACGAGCATGACCTGGACCACGTTGACAAGCTTGATTTTCTTGTCCATCATATTGTTGATGCAGTTCTGAAGTCCGGTCAGCTCCACAGGCTCACCCCAGGCCAGGCCCTTCTTTTCCCAGGAGGTGAGCCGCATGCGAATTCCGGATCGGAATTCGGGGGCCGCGCCCAGTTGCCGTCGCATGGCTCGGTGATGTAGAACCACCCCGATTGCCACCCTTTCACGGTCTCCGTGAAGGAGCCGTCAAGCCAGGTGATGTTGGGCATCCTGCCCACCATGGCACCTCCGCACTCCGCTTGCTGGCCGCTCACGATCTTCGGCTTCACGTAGAAGATTCATAGCCACAAGCCGAAGTGAGGCTTGATGCGGAGGAAGGCCTCGCACACGACAATGAATGCCAAGATGTTGAGGACGAAGTTGGGGGCTAGATCATGGAAGTCCAGCCCATAGTAAGACATAAGCCCGTAGATGAAGGGATGAAGCAGAAATCCCAGTCCACGTATGAAGTGGGCGAGGAACACGACCCTCTCATGGGGTCCCGGAGTCGGAATCATCTGCCTTGCATCCGGCAGCCGGTGCGCGATATCTGCGGCCAAGTATTCAGCCACCCGGAGCTTCGTGATATGCTCCTCCTTCACGGTGGAGGCCACCACTTGCCTCCTGCTCCGGACATGTTTGTCTGTGTGGAGAAGGTGTGAACTAGGGCGCTGGAGCTCAAGGGTGCGAGAATGGATAAGCAGAGAAGGAAGAAGGCATGGGTACAAATGGGGAATCCTTATCCCTTTATAGTGGCGACAAGGACGGTGCGCCTCCCCACTTGCCCATTGAAGATCGCCTATTTCCCAAGCGCCACGATTGATGGCACGGTTGGATTACCCGTACCCGTATTGATGGGTATCCCATGATAAGGGGACATGATCTCTGCTTCGACAAGACGTGCCGAGGAAGCCGCCTGGCAATATGCGCTGTGGCTGGTTGTGGGAAAACGGTTCGAATAATGACTCGACCATAGTGTCATGTCATGTTGTCTGAAGTTGTCAGCAGATTACATTTGTAGAATATCATTCTCTCTACGGTGGTATGTTAAGATCATCTGGTAGATCTGGACACGATTTAAGTGTTCAGTAATTACTTTGAAGTATTCGGAGATGGAACCCGCCTTGCAATGCCGAAGAAAAACTGCGGGCCGGACTCATCGTCATTGAAGCCTGGTTCAGGGGCTACTGAGGGAGTCCTGGATTAGGGGGTATCCGGACAGCCGGATTATATACTTTGGCCGGACTATTGGACCACGAAGATACAAGACTCAAGACTTCGTCCCGTGTCCGGATGGGACTCTCCTTTGCGTGGAAGACAAGCTTGGCGATCCGGATAATAGATTTCCTTCTTTGTAACCGACTCTGTGTAAACCCTAGCCCCCTCCGGTGTCTATATAAACCGGAGGATTTAGTACTTAGAGACACAATCATAATCATCATAGGCTAGCTCCTAGGGTTTAGCCTCTACGATCTCGTGGTAAATCAACTCTTGTAATACTCATATCATCAATATCAATCAAGCAGGAAGTAGGGTTTTACCTCCATCGATAGGGCCCGAACCTGGGTAAAACATCGTGTCCCTTGCCTCCTGTTACCAGTAGCCTTAGACGCACAGATCGGGACCCCCTACCCGAGATCCGCCTGTTTTGACACCGACAGAGGGTTGAGGGTAAAAGGGGTCGATGGTCGAGGGGTCGAGGATCGAGGGTCGCCGAGGGGTCGAGGGGTCGACGATTTTCCATCCCGACCCCGACACCCCGAGCCCCTGACCCCGACACCCCGACCCCGAGAAAACACCCCGACACCCCGACCCCGACACGACACCCCGACACCCCGACCCTGACACGGCACCCCGACCCCGACACAGCACCTCGACCCCAACACGACACCCCCAACACCTCCCAAAAAGGTGCTCTTCGGCCTTCCAGAGGCCGACGGGGTCATATATTTGTGAATTATGAGTTAGGTCATATATTTTTCGATTTTGTTATAAAAAACATCATATTTGTGTTGATCTGGTGGTTAAATGTGAAGTTGTTCTGTTGTTGCTAGGGTCTAGTGTTCGACGACCTCCCCATGCGTTCGACGAGCTCCGCCCCTGCGTTCGTGGGTGAGCACAAATGACATCTCCTCCTCCACCCTTCATTTGCTCTGTTCTAGTCTTCGTGCCAATGAAACTTGCTAGCTATAGGTGTCTTCCATCATCAATATGCGTGAACACTATGCGTCTCCCATTTGGAAGGGCTACATCTATAAATATGTTTGCATTTGCATATTTTTAACCGCGATTCTTTCAAATTGTCCAACATTATCCATGCACAGCCCAAGTATGTGTAGATTGGGTTCATTTTCCCATATGCTCTGCTCCGGATCCGATGCAGAATTTTGTCATTGCCTCCCTATTATTCTCCAGGTACACATCCTCTCTACTTATTGCCGAGATGTGTATCAGGAGAACAGCGGGGAGGTGCTGCCAAAATTTTGCGTCAGATCCGGAGTAGAGCATGGGAAAACAAACCCAATCTACACATACTCGGGTGGTATTGGGACCTATCTTTTCCTATTAGCGTCTAGGTTGCATGGACCTAATAAAACTGACAAACTCCATTAACTAATGGATATGGTTTGCTGAATTATGTATATATTTCTTGTGTGTCCAGTAGCTAGGCAATATGAGTGATTGTGCATGGACGTACATTGGTCACACTAGTTAGGAAGACATGATTGATGACTGGTTAACAAAAACCAAGGGGTTTGTGAGAGCCGCACATGCAAATGGCCAGAGAAAAAGCTGGTGCCCCTATGTCCGGCGCGACAACTATCATAGGAGGAACGAGCTTGAAATGAGTAAACACCTGCAGAAGTTTGGTTTTACGCCTGGTTATATGATCTGGACATTTCATGGTGAGTCTGCCCAATGTACCAGAGTCAAGGTGGTTCGTTGTCGCACTGACGAGCATGGTAACAGGATGGAAGACATGGTGCAAAACTTTGGTGATGCTCGGGACTCGGACGATGAGATGGAGGAATCTGCAAAGGCCTTCAATGAAATGTTGGAGTCTTCAAAACGTCCTCTCCACGAGCACACTGAGCTTTGTCAGCTGGATGCCATCTCATAAATAATGCCTCTGAAGGCTCAATTCAACTTGGGTAGAGAATGCTACGACGCGATGATGACAGTATTTGGACGTTTTCTACCCAAAAGGCCATGTACTACCTGCAAACATGTACCAGTCAGACAAAATCCTCCGTGCTAGATGCCCTATGAGAAGATACATGCATGTGAGAAAGGATGTGCCTTATTTAGGCTTCAGTATGCAGACTTGACGTATTGTCCCATTTGCAAGTCATCCAAGTATGTTGTGGTAGACAACAGTATGGGTGAGAAGAGGCAGACCAAAATCCCCATTAATGTTCTTTGATATGTGCCAATTGTACCAAGACTTCAACGTCTTTTCATGGTCGAAGAGACGGCCAGACAGATGACATGGCACAAAATGGGCAAAGAACCCAACTAGATGCAGATGGGGATCTGATGATGGTGCACACATTGGATGGTGAAGCATGGAAGCGCTTCGATGCATTACATGTGGAAGAAGTGGCAGATCCAAGGCATCCTTGAGTCGCCATCAGTACGGATGGGTTCAGTGTGTTTGGTCTGATGGCAACCCAATATAGTTGTTGGGCCGTATTTGTCATTCTACTCAATCTCCCCCCCGGATAGATTATGCAAAGAAAGAACATTTTCCTGACGTTGATAAATCCAGGGCACAACTATCCGCGGAAAAATATGAATGTGTACATGCAGCCGCTTAAGGACAAATTGCAAGAATCTTGGAATAATGGGTTCAAGACATACGACACCTTTAGCAAAAAGAATCATAATGCGTGTCTGGTACATGTACTCGAGCATGACTTGCCGGCGTATGCGCTATTCATTGGCTGGTGTGTGCATGGAAGGTTCCCATGCTCCACATGCAAGGTAGCGCTTGAGTTTCGTTGGCTTTAGGCCGATCGCAAGTTTTCTTGCTTCGAGTTGCAAAGACAATTCCTGGATCCTCGCCATAAGTTCAGGAAAGACAAGAAGAACTTCATCAAAGGTAGAGTTGTCAAAAATCTGCACCACCCGCGTTCACAGGCCAAGAGACCCTGGATTAGTTAAACGCTCTCGAGCCAGATCCACAGCGTCTAGGGTATTTCAAGGGTTATAATTCGAAACACACCCGGACTCACAAGACATACTTGTGGGATCTGCCTTACTTCAAAGACCTCCTTTACCTACACAACATTGACGTGATGCACACTGAAAAGAATATCACCGAGGCACTTTTTGGTACATTGTTCGGCATAGAGGGGAAGTCAAAGGATAATACTAAGGCTAGAGTTGGTCAGGAGGCGCTATGTGATAGACCGTTACAAAACATGCAAGAACCGAAAGGAAAGCAGAACTGGACAAAGCCAAAGGCATGGTCCAATCTTGGAAGGCCAGCTATGAGGGAAATTATCTTGTAGGTGAAAATGCAGTTGATGTTCCCCGATGGGTATGCAGCGAATCTAAAGAGGGGACCGAGTCTTGAAAAATTGAAAATATTTGGTCTCAAAAGTCATGATTGGCACATATGGATTAAGCGTGTAATGCCGGTGATGTTGCGTGGCTTCATCCCTGAGGATGAATGGCTAGTCCTGACAGAGTTGAGCTATTTCTTCCGTGTTCTTTGTGCGAAAGAACTATCGCCTGGCCTGCTAGAAGAAATGGAAGAGTTGGCACCAGAGTTGATTTGCAAGTTAGAGAAGATCTTTTCGCCGGGCTTCTTTAATCCAATGCAACACTTGATTTTGCATCTCCCGATCGAGGCAAGATTGGGGGGGGGGCATTTTAAATCATTGGTACTACGCAATTGAGAGGATGCAGAAGATGGTCCGAGCAAAATGTAAAAGTAAACATAGAATTGAAGCATCGATGTCCGAGGCATTCATTACTAAGGAGGTGACAAACTTCGTGATAGCACACTACGAAGCCAAAAATCATCATTTGCATAATCCAAAGCCTCGGTACAATGCTGGAGACCCTAAAAAGGGTGGATCCAACCTCAACCTATTCAAAGGGAATCTCGCACCAGCCGGTGCTTCTAATTCCTTCTTGTTGGATGTCAAAGAATGGCGGACCACTTCATTGTATATCTTCAACAACATAATAGAAGTGCGGCCATACATCGAGTAAGTTCTCGGTACATTGTTTCACAACTTCTAATTCCTTTGAACTGCTCTTATTCCCGCATATTTGATAGGGTCGATACGTCGCCAAATTCTCGTTGCAAAAGGATTCTGTCGAAGAGTATGAGCTTTTGGCAAAGCATGGAGGCGGCTATCCCGGTTTCATCTCTTGGTTCAAACAAACAGTAATTTCCATTAGACCATTTCATTTCTTCATCTAATTTGCGGTTAATGCAACAATCCTTTTGTATTAAACTTGTAGGCCAATTCAGAGTTAATGGACGCCGAATTGAGACAAATCGCTAATGGTTTTGATTTTAAGGTCCGTTCATTTGGAAAATACGACATCAACGGGTATCGCTTTCGTACCTATGGCAAAGAGTTATCTATGGCCGACTAAAAGTCTACAAATTGTTGTGTCTCTGCTATCGGTGAAGGAGATACCGAGTATTATGGAAGAGTTGAAGCAATTTAGAAACTTCAATTCTATGGTGCAAACCCACCAAACATCGTAGTCTTCAAATGTTACTGGTTCCAGCCGAAGGAGACTAGAAGGACTCATGAACATATAGGGCTAGTCGAAATCAAACAAAGCACCCATTTGGATGTTCTCGATGTCTATATTATGGCTCAACAGGCAACCCAAGTTTTTTATCTACTGTGAGCCTGTCAAAGTGATCCAAATCTGAATGGTTGGGATGAAGTTTATGAAGTGTTGCCACGTGTTAGACCACCACCCCCAATGAAGAGGATTATGAACCTCACATTAACCCAGACACATATGAAGGAGAATTCTTCCAAGAAACACGTCTTTTGAAAAATGTTTCAAGAACCGCTCTACTTCACCCCATAACATTGAAGACAGCGACAGTGAATCCGACTTCACCCCTGAGCCGGAACAAGAAGAGGTTACTGCTGCGGATGACCTGTCAGTGATTGATCGATTACATAAGGGAGGCCTTCCACATGTTGATGCATTTATTGATGATGATGATGAGCACGTCATTACCGATAGTGATGATGATGATGCATTTATTGATCTCGGAGCATATATAGATGGTGAAGAGTAATATTAGTAATGCCAGGTATTCAATTATTATTATGTACATATATATATATATTATTATTATTATTAATTAGTTCATGTTATGAGGTATTCAATTTTTTATTATGTTCATGATGATGATGCACTTAAATTATATACATATTATTCATGTGAGGTATGCAATTTTTTTATGTTGTACTAATTTCGTTTACTCTTTGTCATTGCAGTTGTTGACAGATGGTGGGCGCGGGTCGAGAGCGCTCCGAGCCTCCTTCCTCGGTGCGTGCTGGGAGGGGTGCTTGCATTCCACCCCAGCACCTCCGGAGAGTGCTGATAAACAGTATGCAGACACCACTGGCGGACGCTTCTTCTTCGGTCGGGAGAGGTCGGGGGAGGACGAAGAGGGGTTCTAGAGGTGGACGTGGCGGAGGGAGAGGTAGGAAGGCTGCTACGCCTTCCTCGCCGCCACCCCTAGTTGATTCACCCGACCACAGGACTGCTCCGTCTGAGGTGGATCCGTATCAGACTCCGGTCCGATGAGCCTCGGGCCGACGAACCTTGGGCCGACGAGCCTTTGCCCCATGAGACTCCGGTCCCAGAGTCTTTGTCCCACGAGACTCCAGAGGCTAGTGGCCATGCTGATGGTGGTGAGGACAACTTTTCTGATGATAACTATAGCGAGGGCAAGCTGGTTGAGGGGGCAAGGTCTACCAGCGTGGTGGTACAAAGCTCCTGCCCGTGCTGGCGACCCGCGAGCAAAGGTGGTTGATTGCGCCTAATGGGGAGAAGTAAGTGCATGTACTCTTTTTTTAACCTTTTGCCTTCACGTTTCTTCAAATTAATATCTAATGTGTTGGCCTTGTCATACTGCAGGGGTTGGACACATGCCCGTGGTGTCCGCAGGCCCAACTAGGTCCTTGGTATGCTTTGCCGGCAGAACTTCCCGAGGTGGGTCACGTTGCCTGGTGAGGGTCAGGTTCCACAGCTAGCACTTAGCTAGGAGCTGTACTTGGCTTCCCCGACCCCGTTGGAGGAGAGGGTCGACGGTGTCTTGTGCGAGACGGTGGCCGACATTGTGATCTAGACGTTTTGAGTAACTTCTCCTTTACAGTATTAAAAATCAAAAATCAACAGTACCTAGTGATTGTACTAATCAGTGTTGTCTTGTTTGATTACAGACCTTATACAGGTTTCCTGAGGGAAAGGAGGAGGCCGCAGCAATGGTTGTCGAAGCCGGGTGCAAGCGCCTACTTCAGAACTTACGACACGAGGCTCGGGTGCTGTAAGTGCATCTAGTGCCCCTTAGTGATTTTGGTGTATTAAAGACTTATAGGTTAAGGGACTAATATGTTTGTGAGTGTAGACAGGCTCTATAAGTCAATGAGCAGTTTGATATTTACAGTGAAAGTCGACCCCTAAAAATGAATGTCTTCGGCTGAAGACTTTGGTTCTCCTGAAGACTTTGAAAGTGAAGAAATTGGTGTGACCATGAAGATTCGATATTCATGCGAGGAATCTGAAGCGTGAAGACTTTTGTTTTCTTAGTTTCATTTTCTCTTTATTGGGAAACACCGTACTGTTAAAGGGGGTTGAGGTAATACTAAGGAAACAGATTTCCAAGGGATGCTCATCTCAAAATCCTACACCTACCCAATCCTTCGAGTGAAGCCATTGGAAATCTCATATCAGTTCAGTCAATTTATTCAGTGACAGAGACGAAGATCTTCTGGTCTCCGAGGAATTTGTACTGATTGAGGAGTTAGGAATTCGCCAGTGCGGATTGCCTACACAGTGAGGAACGTGATAGCCCTGAGGAATTCAAACCTCAAAGTATCCGACCGTTGCTGAGCCGTGCGTCAGCTGTTCCAAAATATCCTACCACCTAACGGTCATATCAGCCAAGGGCATTTATGTCTTATCATGTCGGGCTGCTCCCTAGGCTATAAATAGCCGCCCCCTACAACCACTATCTGGTTGGCTGCTCCGAGAGAAACTGACATTTGTCATTTGAGAGCATCCCATCCTCCGAGGACTTTGAGCGACAATCATCGAGTGAGGAAAACCCAAATCCCAAACCCAAAACTACAAACCCCAAAGTGATTGAGCATCACTGAAGAGATTGTTCCTGTGTGGAACCGACGCTTGTTACCTTTGAGGACTGTGTATCCTCCAGACGGTTAGGCGTCATGGTCTGAGCATCCAAGAGGAATTGTGGATTGCCGAGTGACCTAGTCTATGAAGATTTGGAAGTCACCTCTGAAGACTTACCACTACTGTTGGGCGAGGTCTGTGTGATCTTAGCTCAAGGAGAATACGGTGAGGACTGTGTGTCCGGGACTGTGTGTCCTTGAGTTTAAATACTTAGCTACTCCAACCAGACGTACAACTTTCACAGCAGTTGGAACTGGTCTACCAAATCATTGTCTTCACCAAGCCAACTGGTTCTATTTCCTCAACCCTTTCATTTCCTCAGTTATGTGTTGATGAACCTGATCATTACTGTTTGAAGACTTTGATTGAAGACTTTCTCTAATTCCTCAATCCTAATTCTTCAGTCAGTTTTGTCTTCATCCTGCTTATCCTGTGTTTACGCTTTCTGTACTCAGTGCTTGTCTTTCATTTCATCATTATGACTATGTTGTTACTCTGTTTTGCTTATACCTGAGTACTTATTCCGCTGCAAGTAGTTCTTCTCTTAGGAATTTCCTCACCATGAAATTTCCTCAGTGAAGATTTCTTAAAAATCGCCTATTCACCCCCCTCTAGTTGATGTAACGCACTTTCAATTGGTATCAGAGCAAGGTTCTCCCTTGTTCTGTGTGATTTTGGTTTAACCGCCTGGAGTTTTAGTTATGTCGACTGCAGGTATGATCAAGGTCTCGGCTGGGTGTCCTACCTTTGATGAGACGGACTACCCCTACTGGAAGAACAAGATGTGTATGCATCTTGAGGCAATTTATAACGATCTCTGGTATGTTGTGGAAAATGGCGTTCCTTCAGTCACTCCATCTTTGAATGCTACCGATGTGAAGAGATTAAAGCAACTCGATTCTCAAGCAAAGAATATCATATGTGGCCATCTGAGCAAAGGTCAGTACGGCAAAGTGAGTGCATTGGAAAATGCTAAGCTGATTTGGGACAGGTTGCCCAAAGTCAACGAAGGAGTCTCAACTCAACATGACTCCTGATTTGATGTTCTTCGCAATCTCTTCAACCGCTTCAAAATAATCGACAACAAAAATGTTCAGCAAACCTTCGATCGCCTCACTGACATCTCAAATGAGCTTCAAGCACTTGGTGCCACTGATATCACCGATCATGAGGTGGTGAAGAAATTGCTGAGATCAATTGACACCTCATTTGATACCCTCGCACTGATGATTCAAGAACGAGCTGATTACAAGTCTGAAAGGATCGATATGGTTGACTAGAGGGGGGGGGGGTGAATAGGCAACTAACAATTTTTAAGCTTTTCTTTACCAAATTAAACTTTGCAACAAATAGGTTGTCTAGATATGCAACTAAGTGAGCAACCTATATGATGCAATATCAACTAGCACGCAAGCAAACAAGAGATGTAACAATAAGTAAGCTTGCGAAAGTAAAGGCACGAAATAACCAAGAGTGGAGCCGGTGGAGACAAGGATGTGTTACTGGAGTTCCTTCCTTTTAAGGGGAAGTACGTCTCCGTTAGAGCGGTGTGGAGGCACAATGCTCCCCAAGAAGCCACTAGGGCCACCGTATTCTCCTCACGCCCTCACACGATGCGAGATGCCGTGATTCCACTATTGGTGCCCTTGAAGGCGGCGACCAAACCTTTACAAGCAAGGTTGGGGCAATCTCCACAACAATCGGAGGCTCCCAACAACAACAACACCATGAAGCTTCACCACAATGGAGTATGGCTTCGAGGTGACCTCAACCGTCTAGGGTGCTCAACACCCAAGAGTAACAAGATCCGCAAGGGATAAGTGGGGGGAATCAAATATCCTTTGGTGGAAGTGTAGATCGGGCCCTTGTCACCCAATCCCGAGCAAATCAACAAGCTTGATTGGCTAGGGAGAGATATCGGGCGAAAATGGAGCTTGGAGCAACAATGGAGCTTAGAGGTGGAAGAGGTAGTCGACTAGAGGTAGAAGACATCCCTTATATAGTCGTGGAAAAAATCCAACCGTTATCCACAAGTTCTGCCCGCGACTCACGGTACTACCGCTCCAAGGAAGCGGTACTACCGCGACGCCGCGCGGTACTACCGTGGAAGACCACGGTACTACTGTGGCAACTGCACAGGCCGGAACAAGCCTGACGAAGGAGCAGTACTACCGCTCGCTCGGTACTACCGCTCCCCCTTGCGGTACCACCGCAAGGCAGGAGGGTCACGGCCTGGGAAGGGCGCGGATGAAATAAATTACATCCGTGCCTACTTCCGCAGAAACTAGGGTGGTGCAAAAACTCGACGTGGTACTACCGCCTGCGAGGCGCGGTACTACCGTGGTCGGCGCGGATGTAAAAAATTACATCCGCGCCTACTACCGCGACACTGCGGTACTAGGCCGAAGGGCCACGGTACTACGACTCCAAGGGAGCGGTACTACCGTGGTCCCCCGCGGTACTACCGCGCTGGACGAGCGGTACTACCGTGGGGGGCGCGGATGTAAAAAATTACATCCGCCCCTACTACCGCACCGGAGCGGCACTAGGCTAGGGTGCCGCGGTACTACCGCACCAAAGGGGCGGTACTACCGTGAGGGGCGCGGATGTAAAAAATTACATCCGCCCCTACTACCGCACCGGAGCGGCACTAGGCCAGGGTGCCGCGGTACTACCGCACCGAAGTGGCGGTACTACCGTGATGCGCCGCGGTACTACCGCTTGTACCTGCGGTACTACCACAAGTACAACAGTAGTCGCCAGTTTTCCACACAACCAAGATAACGACGGGTAGCTCCAAAGTGCAAGGAAAGGAGGGACAAGTGTATGTGTGATTCCACCCTACCTTTCCGATGCGGACCTCCTCTTAATAGTACGGCTCTCCTACGACTCAACTCCACCAAAGAGAAACGTAGAACAACGCCGGCTTCAACAGTCTCCGAGGGGCACCGAATCGTCTTGTGCCTAATGATGAAGTATCTGAAGGACTCAAGGCACACGATTAGTCCGCACGAGCATTGTCATCAATCACCAAAACACTTAGGGATAAATATGCCCTTACAATCTCCCCCTTTTTGGTGTATTGATGACAACACGGGATTTGCACATAGATAAGATAATTTTAGAGCAGTGGCAAACCCCACTTCTCTAAAATATAGACGGAGCTCCCCCTAGATGTGTGCACTTTAGATGAATGCTTTGGACTGCATGGCACACAAACTAGGATCAACACTCCCCCTATATTTTAGAGACCATGACATGATAATAAGCATAAGCATAGCATAGCATGAAAGTAGCACAATATAACACAAGCTAGCTAGGATAGATAGAGTGCATATGTCTTACACCATACGAGGTAAGATAACCAAGGTTCAAACGAGAAAAACAGCAGCGAGTTCAACTGAAAGCAGCAAACACACGACACACAAACTCGCAAATCCCTACACTCTCTCCCCCTTTGGCATCGAGACGCCAAAAAGGCAGAGAGGACACCTAAACACACAAGAGGTGGCTCAAGCAGAGAAGTCGTCCCACGCCTCTTCGTCAGACGCCTCTGCAGCTGGAATGGACTCCTCAACCTCCTCTTCAGAGTCAGTCCACATGTATCCTTGCTTCTCCATCCACTCGGTCTCAGGAGTGATGTGCTCCTCAGACCCGCCAGACACATCCTCGCCATAGAGCTGCAAGACCTTGTTGTGCCAGCGACGACTCTCCTTGGACTCCACGTGAGCCCTGTACTGGCCCTTGGCTTGCATGCAGAAAAGAGACTTCATTTTATCCTTCAACTTCTTAGCCCAAGATGGCCTAGAGTCACTCTGAGAGGGCCTAGCAGAACGGTCCTCGGCGCCAGCAACATCCTCATCAATAGCAGCAGCCCTAGCAGCAGACGCCTCAGCACGAGTAGCGGTGTTAGCCCAGTTGGGTTTGACCCTCAGACAAATGGGCTCATGGCGAATCCAGTCTGGAGCCAGGAACTCCTCCTCAGGGTACATCTTCTCCCAAGTCTTCGAAATCAGCAGAAACAGGTAGGGCCCATAAATAGGCACCTTGCGGTTGAACACAGCAAACCGAAGCTCACACCACATGATGTGAGAGACATCAAGTGGCTGAGTCTGAGACGAGCGAGCCTCCTGGCAAATAAGCATCATGTCCACCATATAGGCATGAACCTTGTCTTTGTCACCGATGCGTGGGAACAAGGAGTTGCGGAAGATGCGGTACATGATATCCAGAAAGGGGTTGAGAACCAAAATTGTCTTGCTATTGGAGAGCGTCTTCTCAACCATGAACGGGGTGAGCTTGTCCTTGTCGGCAGAGTTAGCATTGCCGTGAGGGCGAACACCCACAGGAGTATCAAGTCCATCATCAGCAACTTGAAGCAAATCCATGAACTCCTTCCAGGTAGCAGACAGCTTGCGGCCATTGGTCATCCAGGTCATCCTTCTTTCTTCATTGGAGTGAAAGTACACTGAAGCAAAGAACTGACATATGATCTCAGGGTCATAGTCCAGGTGGAAAGAGATCACATGCTCAATGCCAAACTGCTCCACCAAGTCCAGAGCCTCCCCAAAGTAGTCACGAAACTTGTCCTTCCTCATGTGGTGCATATCAATCCACTTCACTTCCACATAGGTATTCTGCTTATTCTTGATGACATCCAAATAGATCTGGGTTTGGGTCTTGTTCCGGAACAGTTCACACCCTCTGACAGTGGAGCGAGGGGTCACATAAGGGTGAAGCTGCCTGAGACGGACATACTCTGTAGGGCCTATCTCATCCATACCCCTGGCGGGCTCCTTGTGCTTGCTAGCTGTGGTCTTGACATTTCGCTTGGATGCAGACGATCCCTCGGGAACTTCTCCTGGGTTGCGCAGACGCTTGGAGCCAGTGTCACGAACGGGATTGGCCCGGCGAGAGCCACCACCTGAGACACACACGCAAAGCACCAAAACAAACGGCGAAAAGAATCAATGCAAAGGCCATGAGACAGCGCATGAAACCCATAGAAGATAAACGAGAAAGTTGGCATGCGATAGATGTGAGCCACGGTAGATCTGCCATGGTTTGCGATACTAAAGGCTTAGTACAGCTCCAGACGCGGTAGTACCGTGAGGGGTCACGGTAGTACCGTGGCTGGGGCAGTAGTAAAGTTTTAGTACCGCACGGTGCGCGGTAGTACCGCGCCCTAGGGGCGGTAGTACCGTGCGAGCGGTAGTACCGTGTCGCGTCAGATCTAACAGGATTTGAATCTGAAAAAGAACCGCGAAGCCATGGCGGTGCTACGGTGATCAGATCTAGTGCAAGACAACAATACAAGTGTAAATCCTATGTAATACCACACTCCTTCATCCTACTCTTGCAGAGATCTAGTCTAGGAATCTCAAGAACATACAAGCCTCCCCCAAAACCTAGAAGAACCAAACACAATCAAAAAGGAGAAGGATTTGGGGAAAAACCTTGGTCCATAGCAAGAGCACGTGGTGGGGAACGATCCCACCGGACGGAATCACGGGAGGGCAGCCGGTGGAGGAGATCCGGCGACGAACGCCGGCTCCATTCGTGAGCACGAGAGAGGAAGAGACAACGTGGAGAGAAAGAGGATGAATGGTTATGGGGAGTTAGAACTCCCCCTGCCCGGCCTTATCCCCACGCGCTCGAATTGGCGCGGTAGTACCGCGGGTCATCGCGGTAGTACCGCCCGGGCGGAAGTACCGCGCCGAGGCGGTAGTACCGCTCAACCAGGCGGCAGTAAAAAATTACTGCCGCTTGGGGACGGTAGTACCGTGGTCCCATCAGCGGTAGTACCGTGGTTGGCCGCGGTAGTACCGTGGCCGACCGCGGTAGTACCGTGAGCTCACGCCACCGAAGGTTTCAAACAAGAGAAAAATACGCCTTTGCACGGAAAAATAGACACAACCCAAAACTACACAAAAACAAGCACATACCAAGGGAACAACAGGAAATCCCTAAGTGACAAAACCTCTCGAGGAGAGAGGGCGGTGGCCGAAGCCACCTATGTTTGAGTTGGATGGTATGGCACCGCGAAGAATTATCCTTGGGCCCATGACCAAAACTCGTCTTTGAAGCACAAGTACCATCAAAAATGGCTAATGTGAAAGAGGTGATCTATTTATGCATAATGGGGGGAGGGAGAGTTCATTGAGAGAACAACACTCCCCCTATGTCCATGCCTACACCTAAACTAGACAACAAGTTGAGTGTGGTGGGGGGTGCACGGGTTCAAGTCACATTACTCAAATCAATGATATTTAGCTCATGCCTTAACTCGCGAAATCTTGCTTCATCCAAGGGCTTCGTGAAAATATCTGCAAGGTTATCATGAGTGTTGACATACTTGAGCTCGATCTCCCCTCGCCTAATGTGATCCCGGATGAAGTGATACCGAATCTCAATGTGCTTCGTCTTGAAGTGTTGCACCGGGTTGAGAGAAATCTTGATGGCACTTTCATTATCACACCAAAGAGGCACTTTGTCACAAATGACACCGTACTCCTTTAAAGTTTGCCTCATCCATAGGAGTTGAGCACAACAACTACTGGCCGCCACATACTCCGCTTCAGTGGACGAGAGAGACACACAACTTTGCTTCTTGGAAGACCAACTTACCAAGGAGCAACCAAGAAATTGGCACCCTCCGGAAGTGGACTTCCTATCCACTTTGTCTCCCGCCCAATCGGAATCCGTGAAACCTTCAAGCTTGAAGTTTGCTCCTCTTGGGTACCATAAGCCAAAGTTTGGGGTATGAGCCAAATATCGAAAGATTCGCTTGACCGCCACAAAGTGACTTTCCTTTGGTGCGGCTTGAAAACGTGCACACATCCCCACACTCAACATGATATCCGGTCTAGATGCACAAAGGTAAAGCAAGGAGCCAATCATGGATCGATATACCTTTTGATCCACTGCTTTACCATTGGGATCGATGTCAAGTTGGCACTTGGTAGGCATTGGTGTAGTAGCCGGCTTGACATCACTTAGCTTGAATCTTTTAAGCATGTCTTGAGTGTATTTGGCTTGGTTGATGAAGGTTCCTTCTCTTCTTTGTTTGATGTCGAAACCAAGGAAGAACTTCAACTCTCCCATCGAAGACATCTTAAACTTGGAGGTCATGAGAGCGGCAAATTCTTCATTGAAAGCTTTGTTAGGGGAACCAAAGATAATATCATCAACATATAGTTGGCATACAAACAACTCCCCGTTGACCTTCTTAGTAAAAAGAGTGGGGTCGATTAGCCCTACTTCAAATCCACGATCTTGTAGCAACTCGGTAAGGTGGTCATACCACGCACGTGGGGCTTGTTTAAGGCCATAGAGTGCCTTATCGAGTTGATACACATGATCCGGAAAGTAAGGATCCTCCAACCCGGGGGGTTGCTTGACATAGACCAACTCATTAATAGGACCATTAAGAAAAGCACTTTTCACATCCATTTGTTGCAACTTAAAGTTGTGATGGGAAGCATAAGCAATCAACAAACGAATGGATTCAAGAGGAGCAACGGGAGCAAAGGTTTCACCATAGTCGATTCCCTCGACTTGGGAGTAGCCTTGTGCTACCAATCTTGCCTTGTTGCGAATGATGTTCCCATGAGCATCTTGCTTGTTCTTGAAGATCCACTTGGTTCCAATGACGTTGTGGTTCCCGGATGGTCTTGGCACCAATCTCCACACCTTGTTGTACTCGAAGTTGTTGAGTTCTTCATGCATGGCATTGAGCCAATCCGAGTCTTCGAGCGCCTCATAGACCTTTTGGGGTTCGACACAAGAGACAAACGCGTGATGTTCACAATAGTTTGCCAATTGTGTACGAGTGCTTACCCCCTTTCGTAGGCTTCCAACCACATTTTCCATGAGATGGCCTTGGGTGGTGAGCTTGGAAGCAATCTTCGCGGCACGACGCTCTAATTCCTCCTCGGGTGTGGAAGGAGGAGGGTTGACTTGATGATCTTGAGCGCCGTCTTGAGCTTGTTCTTGATCTTGAGGTTGCTCTTGATCTTGAACTCGCTCGAGGGGGAGAACTTGACCTTGGGCATCATTTAGTGGTTCATCACCGTCTTGAGGTAGATCTTGCCCTTGGTCTTGTTCACAAGGTTGAGGGCCTTCACTTTGTTCTTCGGAAGCATTTGGGTCTTGATGAGGTGATGGCTCTACTAGAGTAGAGCATTGTCCTTCTCCTTCGGCCACAAGGGATTCCTCATGGGTAGGATTTGACCAATACCCATTCTTCTTATGGCTTGGGGAGGAATTTCATCACCTATATCACAAGTACCACTTTTCTCCACTTGGGAGCCGTTATTTTCGTCAAACTCCATGTTACACGTCTCCTCAATGAGTCCGGTGGACTTGTTGAGGACACGGTAAGCATGAGAGTTTGTAGCATAACCAACAAATATGCCCTCATGAGCTCTAGCCTCAAATTTAGACAACCGAACACCTTTCTTGAGAATGAAACACTTACAACCGAACACCCGGAAGTACTTGAGGTTGGGCTTGTTGCCGGTGAGGATCTCATAAGGAGTCTTGTTCAAGCCTTTGCGAAGATAGAGCCGATTGGATGCATGACATGCGGTGTTGATGGCTTCGGCCCAAAAGTTGTACGGAGACTTGAACTCCGCCATCATGGTCCTTGCCGCATCCATCAACGTCCGGTTCTTCCTCTCCGCAACACCATTTTGTTGAGGGGTATAAGGTGCCACATATTGATGCTTGATCCCCTCATCACTAAGAAACTCATCCAAGGTGTAGTTCTTGAACTCGGTGCCGTTGTCGCTTCTTATTGTCAAGATCTTTGCATCATGTTAACGTTGAGCTTCATTTGCAAAGTTGATGACGGTTTGTTGGGTCTCACTCTTCCTCTTGAAGAAGTATACCCAAGTGTATCTTGAATAATCATCCACAATCACCAAGCAATACTTTCTTCCTCCAAGACTATCAAAAGATGGAGGCCCGAAGAGATCCATGTGAAGGAGCTCCAAGGGTCTCTTCGAGTAGATGATGGTTGAGGGAGGGTGAGCCTTTTCATGAAGCTTTCCTTCGATACAAGCACTGCAAGCACGATCTTTGGCAAAACTAACATTTGTTAGTCCACGAACATGGTCCCCCTTGAGAAGACTTTGCAAAGATCTCATATTGACGTGGGCTAAATGGCGATGCCAAAGCCATCCCACGTCAACTTTAGCCATTAGGCATGTCGCGGTCTTAGTGGGTTGCTCCGAAAAGTTAACCACATAGAGACCGTTCTCGACATGCCCAACGAAGGCTACTTTAAGAGTCTTGCTCCACAAGAGGGCCACGGTATCAATATCAAAGAATGTGGCAAAGCCCATGAGTGCAAGTTGACGAACGGAAAGTAAATTGAATGCAAGGGACTCAACAAGCATGACTTTCTCGATCGTTAGATCATGAGAAATGACAACCTTGCCGAGACCCAATACCTTAGAATGTGATGCATCACCCCACTCGACATTGGTGGGCATAGATGGAATCTCTTGCACGTCCACCACCAAGTCCTTGCTCCCGGTCATATGATTTGTTGCTCCACTATCGAGCAACCATGATCCCCCACCGGAAGCAAACACCTACACGAGATCAATGCTTGGTTTTAGGTACCCATTTAGTAATGGGTCCTTTGATGTTAGTAACAAGGGTCTTGGGAACCCAAATAGACCATTCAATGTATTCATAAGAGGAACCAACAAATTTAGCATAAACATGTCCATCACTAGCACGGCACAACACATATGAAGGGTTAAAGTCGCCGACTTTGTTTGAGGAAATGCTCTTGCCCTTTTGGACATCAACTTCCTTCACTTTCTCCTTCTTCTTCTTAGAAGAACCCTCTCCCTCTTTCACGAACGTTTGTTTGAGGGGAGGAGGACGATTGGCCTTGTTGTTGTTCTTCTTCTTGCTCTTGGACTTGGGTGCAAACCCAATTCCTTCTTTGCCCACAACTTCCTTTTGATTGCTCAAAAGGTCATTGAGGTTTTTCTCACCTTGAATGCAAGTCACAAGGCCCTTCTCAAGTTGATCCTTCAACTTGGCATTTTCCTCCACAAGATGCACATGCTCACAACAAGGGTTAGTAGCACATGCATTATCAATTAATACCATATGAGGAAAGGTGGCCTTTTCCTTGATTAGCTTAACTTGGAGTTGAGCATGAGACTCCTTGAGGCTAGCATGAGTACCCTTCAGGACCTTGTGGGCCTTGTCAAGTATCTCAAACTCCTCTTTGAGTCTAGCATGATCAACCCCAAGTTTAGCCTTCTCGGAGGTTAGCACACGAGACATGACAAGAGCATGATCAAGATCTTTCTTTAACTTAGCATGGTCATCATTGTGTGACTCCTCAAGAGTTAAACGATGCACACGCTCTTCCTCAAGAGCATTAGAGAGATCCGATATCTCATCGGCATAGTCACGACTATGAACTTCCATCTTGGAGATGGTTTCTTCGTGAGCCTCGATCATGTCATTGGCCTCACCAAGTTGTTCCAAGAGAGCAACAAAGTGCTTCTTGGACTTTCCCTTGAGCTTACTCATAAAAGACTCGAATTCATTCACTTCCTCATTAGACTCAACATGTCCATCAATGCAATCCTCCATGGAGGGATTAGTAATGATGGTGGTTGTGATGTTGGGGGTTACCTTGTTTGAAGCCTTAACCATGAGGCATCTAGCGGTGATGTTTTCGTTGGGTGATTCGAAGAGAGACACCCGGGGAGTAGCAATGGCAATGGATGCCATGGCCGTTGCTTCTTCATTCTCATCATCATCGTCATCCTCTTGGTATTCTTCTTGAACCACCAACCCACGCGTGGGAGTCTTCTTGGCGAAGTTGTTCTTGTTGGGGAAGGACTTGGCGTTGTCTTTCCGAATGAACTTGCCACCATTGTCTTCCCGCTTCTCGTAAGGACAATCCGCAACGAAATGGCTCACATTGCCACAGTTGAAGCAAGTTCTAACTCGTTGCTTGCCCTTGACGCCACTTGAGTTGTTCTTGTTGAAGTTGGGTCTTGAGCTCTTCTTGCTCCAAAATTGTCTTGAAGCAAGGGCCATGTGCTCATGGTAGTCAAACTTGGTGTCTTCGGGGTTGCTTTCCTCATCTTCCACTTCTTCCTCTTCTTCCACAATAACCTTGGCCTTCAAGGCAAGGTTAGGCTTCTTTGCTCTTTGAGAACGGAGCACCGCATTGTCGGCGGTCTTGTCCAAGATGCTCATTGCAACAAACTCATCCAACACTTCACTTGAGGTCATGGTGTGGAAGTCCGGTAGTTGACGAATGACGGAGGACATGGCTTTGTTGTAGGGCATCATGGCCTTGAGGAACTTCCGCTTGATCCAATTGTCATCCGTGTCCTTGCTTCCATGATCTCGAAGTGCCACCGCGAGTTTGGTCACTCTTCGAAAGAGCTCACGAGGTTCTTCGTCTTCTTTCATTGCAAACTCATCGGCTTCATCTTGCACCATTTCATAGTTGGACCGTTGAATGCTAGCACTTCCACGATAGAGACCCTCGACACATTTCCATGCTTCTTTAGCCACGACATGGGGTCGAAGGTGAGGGAGATCTTCGGGAAGGATTGCATCTTGGATGATGAAGAGAGCACTCTCATTGAATTGATTTTCCACGGCTTCTCGGGGGGTGAAGTTGCTTGGGTCATGAGGATAAAAACCTTCTTCAATGATTCTCCAAAGGTTAGTGTTCACATGTTTCAAATGACGCTTAAAGCGATAGACCCAATTATCAAAATCTTCATGTTTCTCATATTTAGGAGGTGGACCGGCATGATTCAAATGAGTGGAGGGGATAGGCCCTCCATAAACCGGGGGTTCCACATGGGCAAAGATGTCGGTGCCATTTCTACCACTAGTAGAAGGACTCTTTTCATTGTTAGCTTCCCCCTTGTCGGAGATAGCATCCGTCACCTTGTTAGTAGGATCACCCACTTTCATAGGCACGGTAGATAGTTTAAGTCCCTCTAGGAAATCATTAAACATGCTTTTAACCTCGGCCGTCATGGAGGTTTTCAATGTGTCTAAAGCCACATTGAACTCCTCACGAGAGACCGAGGTTCCCCCTTCTGCCGAAGATGAGATGGGATTCACACCGGAGTGTTCCTCCACACCATCGTTGGTGTCAACCATACTCTTCGGACGGCAAAGTCCTTAATAAAGAGACGAGGCTCTGATACCAATTGAAAGGATCGATATGGTTGACTAGAGGGGGGTGGGGGGTGAATAGGCAACTAACAATTTTTAAGCTTTTCTTTACCAAATTAAACTTTGCAACAAATAGGTTGTCTAGATATGCAACTAAGTGAGCAACCTATATGATGCAATATCAACTAGCACGCAAGCAAACAAGAGATGTAACAATAAGTAAGCTTGCGAAAGTAAAGGCATGAAATAACCAAGAGTGGAGCCGGTGGAGACGAGGATGTGTTACCGGAGTTCCTTCCTTTTAAGGGGAAGTACGTCTCCGTTAGAGCGGTGTGGAGGCACAATGCTCCCCAAGAAGCCACTAGGGCCACCGTATTCTCCTCACGCCCTCACACGATGCGAGATGCCGTGATTCCACTATTGGTGCCCTTGAAGGCGGCGACCGAACCTTTACAAGCAAGGTTGGGGCAATCTCCACAACAACCGGAGGCTCCCAACAACAACACCACCACGAAGCTTCACCACAATGGAGTATGGCTTCGAGGTGACCTCAACCGTCTAGGGTGCTCAACACCCAAGAGTAACAAGATCCGCAAGGGATAAGTGGGGGGAATCAAATATCCTTTGGTGGAAGTGTAGATCGGGCCCTTGTCACCCAATCCCGAGCAAATCAACAAGTTTGATTGGCTAGGGAGAGAGATCGGGCGAAAATGGAGCTTGGAGCAACAATGGAGCTTAGAGGTGGAAGAGGTAGTCGACTAGAGGTAGAAGACATCCCTTATATAGTCGTGGAAAAAATCCAACCGTTATCCACAAGTTCTGCCCGCGACTCATGGTACTACCGCTCCAAGGAAGCGGTACTACCGCGACGCCGCGTGGTACTACCGTGGAAGACCACGGTACTACCGTGGCAACTGCACAGGCCGGAACAAGCCTGACGAAGGAGCAGTACTATCACTCGCGCGGTACTACCGCTCCCCCTTGCGGTACCACCGCAAGGCAGGAGGGTCACGGCCTGGGAAGGGCGCGGATGAAATAAATTACATCCGTGCCTACTTCCGCAGAAACTAGAGTGGTGCAAAAACCCGACGCGGTACTACCGCCTGCGAGGCGCGGTACTACCGTGGTCGGCGCGGATGTAAAAAATTACATCCGTGCCTACTACCGCGACACTGCGGTACTAGGCCGAAGGGCCACGGTACTACGACTCCAAGGGAGCGGTACTACTGTGGTCCCCCGCGGTACTACCGCGCTGGACGAGCGGTACTACCGTGGGGGCGCAGATGTAAAAAATTACATCCACCCCTACTACCGCACCAGAGCGGCACTAGGCCAGGGTGCCGCGGTACTACCGCACCAAAGGGGCGGTACTACCGTGAGGGGCGCGGATGTAAAAAATTACATCCGCCCCTACTACCGCACCGGAGCGGCACTAGACCAGGGTGCCGCGGTACTACCGCACCGAAGTGGCAGTACTACCGTGACGCGCCGCGGTACTACCGCTTGTACCTGCGGTACTACCGCAAGTACAGCAGTAGTCGCCAGTTTTCCACACAACCAAGATAACGACGGGTAGCTCCAAAGTGCAAGGAAAGGAGGGACAAGTGTACGTGTGATTCCACCCTACCTTTCCGGTGCGGACCCCCACTTAATAGTACGGCTCTCCTATGACTCAACTCCACCAAAGAGAAACGTAGAACAACGCCGGCTTCAACAGTCTCCGAGGGGCACCGAATTGTCTTGTGCCTAATGATGAAGTATTTGAAGGACTCAAGGCACACGATTAGTCCGCACGAGCATTGTCATCAATCACCAAAACACTTAGGGATAAATATGCCCTTACAAAGTCACTTGATCCCGCTGATATCCTTTAGAGGCTAAATACTCATGAGTTCTAGCTTGCTGAAAAGAGAGACCTCTATGGATCGAGCTACGGAAGATCACGTGCACTGAAGGCCAATGCAGTATATGAGTCCAAAGCTGAGGATTTTGGTAGCAGCCTTGGTGATCCTGAAGAACTGAGCCAGGAGCTAGCAATGCTCGTGAGAAAATTCCAGAAGTTCTCTCGCCGTGGCCATTTTGGAAAGTCTTCAAGAAATGATGATTCCTCAACTCGTGACTACAAGAAGAGAGCATGCCACAAATGCAAGAAACCTGGTCACTACATGTCTGATTGTCCTCTGTGGGAAAAGGAATCAAAGAAGAAGAAGTACAAAGATGATGACTCTGACGATTCAAAGAAGAAGAAGAAATCCTCAAAGTCTTCATCATCAAAATCCTCAAAGTCTTTATCTCACAATAAGAGCAGCTCCAAGAAGGCTCGGGCATTCATTGGCAAGGAAATGGACTCTGAAGCGGAATCTGAGGATAATGTGGAAGAGGAAGAATCTGAGGAATCTGACTTTGGTGTGGCTAGCCTAGCCCTCGCTACTGCGTATGTCAGCAAGTCCCTCTTCAACAATGAAGAAAATGACTTCTCCGACTTTGCTGACAAGGGCAACGATGACTATTCTCCCACCTATTGCTTCATGGCAAAAGGTGCCAAGGTACTCAAGCATTCCCCCTCTGACTCTAGTGAGGATGAATTTGATGACAATCTTAAGCCTAGCTATTCAAAACTTGCTAAAATTGCTGTTAAACAACAGAAGGCTTTAGAAAGGATTCAAAATCAACTAGACAGAAGCGATGACCTGTTGGGTGAGGAATCAAATTGAACTAAGACTCTGACAGATAATCTTCAGAGACTTCAAACTCGGTTTGACAACCTTCAAAATCATCGTAACACTCTCTTACCTGATCATGAGACGCTTTCTTATGAATTTCTTCAGAGAAAGCAAGATCTTGAGACGTTAAAAGTGAGCTATGAAGATCTTCAGAAGGAAAATGATTCATTGCTTGCTCAACAGATCAGTTCCGCTCAGGAAGAATTTGTTCCACCATGTCTTAAATGCATTGAGCGTGAATATGCTAATTCATCACCTGAATGTTCAAATGCTTCTATTGCTGCAAATTCTTCAACTGTCTCTGCGGTTACAAATTCCTCATATGAGGATACCACAAGTATCACTGACGATAATGCAGGGCTGAAGGAATTGTATGTGATAGGCATTTACAAAATCCTCAAAGGGCGTCATACTCTTTGTGATGTGCTCAAAAAGCAGATCTTGAACAGGAACCCTAGGAAAGAGGGTATTGCCTTTGAGAGGAAACTCAATGCTGATGGAACCTGGAAACCTGAGCAATACCCCAAAACCTCATGGGTTGCTGCAAAAGGACCTCCTGTAGATCCATGCAATTTATCTGGCTTTACCTCTGATTCTTCATATTCCTTTGATGAGTCATTTGACTCCAATTATAAACTGTTCAAGAATCAGAACGGTGAAGTATTTGCTCGATATGTTGGAACTAACTGCTGCAAATCACGCAGAGTCATCCGTCGCGTCTCAACCACAATCCTCAACCCTGGCCGAGTCTTCTACAAATGCCCGAATCATGGGGTAATAATATGTTTAAGATTTGTTATGCTACTTTCAGTTGCTGATTTTTTTTAATAGTTTGGTTGATGATCTTCCAATTTGATTCATGCAGAAAAGGGAAGATTCGTGTGATTTGTATTTATGGGAAGTTGTTGATGTGGGGGAATGCAACTACACTGATTATTTGGTTAGTCGAGGAATCCCAATACCAGCAGGTTGGGGTGTTGGACAAGTAACTGAAGGAACGACAGAAGAGGAAGATGCAGAGTAGAAGGTTAAAGATGCAGTTCCTCTGACCATGGCCAAGCAATAGCTGCTGAACGGCCTTGACTGCAATGAGGAGATGAAAGAGCTTGTGAAGATAATGGGCAAAATCGATGTGCTCTGTAGGATGATTGTCTCTTTATTTCAAGTGTATGTAGCACTCATGATGTATTCAGTGGCTATGTCATGAGCACTTTGCTGAAACTAGTAATGAATGAAACCTATTTAGCACGCTGGGTGTAGTGTTGTGAACATCTAATGATTTCTATTAACGGAAATGGGGGGGGGGTATCCCGTTTTGCTCATAAATAAATAAATAGCAGAGGCCCTTTTGCGAATAAATAATTAAATTAGCAGAGGCCCTGTCGGGTCAGCTTTGTTCCCATTCAAATACGTCGAGCAAATTGTAGTCCAACAACAAACTATGTCATCAAATTCAAGTTTCATAGCCAAATATGAGTACAACTAAACAACAATGTCATCATGTTTTAGTCGTCATACAATCACCAAACACAAATCAACATACATAATAAGTGATGTTCTCATAGCAAAATACTAAACAACAAGTTCATCAGGTTTCAATTGTCATAGCAAACACAATTTCACATAGTAGATTAAAAAACGTCTTCTGGCAGGAAAATACGACAAAAGCAATCTAATCATCATCCACAGTAGCAACGTCAACATATTTGCCATGTGTATCAGTCTGAATTGTAATTCCCCACAGTGTCATCTTCTTCTTCATCCTCAATGTCCTCGAATGTTGGCTTCTTCTTGATCAATTCTTGTATGTCCACAGCCCGAGAGGCAATCTCTTCGCCAGCGTCATTGACGTGATGGTTCTCAAAGATATTAGGAACATTTATGGAATCTTGTACATCAGGAGCAGTGTAAGCATCATCTTGTTGTGCAACTTCATTAAACGAATTCCTCTGCTCAAACCTTTGCAATACTCTCCAGTCATCGCTGCCTGCAAATGTGTCTTCCAAGAAAAATATCTGTGTTGCTTGATTTGCCAAAATAAAAGGCTCGTCGGTCTGGTACGCCGCCTTGACATTGATGTATTTGAAATACTCATCAGCTCTGGGTTTTGCGATCATGGAAAACAGGTTATACCAACGACAGCACAATAGAACCACACACCGATGAACCTCAAAACTGGAGATATACTGCAACTGAACAATGTCTGTTATGTTAGCATACATTTCAGTTGTCCCTTTGTCGTACGTATCCGAGCTCATGATGGCACTGTTTTGTGTCTTCCTGCCATCGTCGCGTGCAAGGGTGTTGTAGCGCACATCTCCAATAACGCAAGATTCATAATGTCTTACCTGAGTATCATGACCCATTGCTAGTGCGTAAAGGGCATCATCAACTGCTTGCCCATCCTCCTGCATCTTCTTAACCTATGGTTAGAAAATAGACAAGCTGATCATCTTATGTACTCAATATATTAAAAAAACTGACAGTAAAATTCAAAAGCTTACATGGCTCTTGAACCATTTCACAAATCCTACCATAACCAGTTTGTCAATGTTTCTTGGATTTTGCAGCAGTAAGTCCTTTCTGTAGATGCTGCATAACATAGTGATCGCGTCAAACATCTAAATATATAAGAATGTGATGCAAGTTTAGTAGATTACGATGTATAAGCTGCAGTACTTAGCACTTAGTCGATATAAGGTAGAATCTCAGGACAGTTATTCAACACATACCAAAACATTTTGTACAAATCTTTAGGTTTGTTGTCTTGTCGACTCCTCCCTGTAACTCGAACAGAACAATCGAAAACATTGACCCCGAGATTGTCTTCACCCACCTCTTTGCTAAGCTGATCAGCTGTTTCAATGTATTTTGAGCAGAATGTCAATGCTTCTGTAGCAATGTAGGCCTCTGCAATTGAACCCTCGGGTCTAGCTCTGTTCCTAACATAGCCCTTGAAAGTGCCTAGCCGCCTTTCAATAGGGTACATCCAGCCATACTATACATGACCTCTAAGTAGTTCCTCATCAGGTGGATGAACAGCCAAATGCACCATGACATCAAAGAAGGCTGGAGGATATATCTTCTCAAGTCGCATAGGATAGTTGGTATCTTGTCTCTAAGATGCTCCAAAGCATCTCTCCTGATATTTCTACTACAGAGTTCCCTGAAGAATTGTCCCAACTCTGCAACTACTATGTATAAGTTAGGGCGGCCCAATCCTCTAAGGATAACAGGTAAAACCCTTTGAAGTAGGACGTGGCAGTCATGAATTTTCAATGCTTGTACCTTGTTTCCATCTGCACTGACTCTCCTTTCAGGGTTGGAAGCAAATCCATGTGGGAATCTCACACATGACAGGACCTCACAGAATTATTTTCTTTTTACCTTGTCCAAGAATTACACAGCTGGTGCCATATCCCATGGTTTACCTTCATCTTGCACCTGCAGATCCATTCTGATACCTTGGTGTGTCAAATCAATTCTAGATTTTAAGGTTTCTTTCATCTTGCTTCCATTTTAAGAAGTGTGTCGATAATGCTGTCCCATATATTTTCTCAATGTGCATCACATCAAGATTATGCCGCAGATCCGAATCTTTCCAATACTCCAAGTCCCACAAAGTGGACCTGCGTGTAAACAATAATCTCTCTTCTGCCCTGCCACGCTACCTTTTCTCGCTACCATTATCAGGATGGTTTCCTAGTGTAATATGCCTGACCTTCTCTAATTCCACTTGCAACTTATCGACGGTGAGCCTCTTTGGTGCATCACGGTTTTCATGCTTTGCATTGAACACATATCTTCAGTATTTTGTAGGACACGGCTTGTCCTTGGCAAGGTAACGGCGGTGTCCAATGTAATAGATCTTGCTAAGTATTGCGTATGACAGCAGATTCCTGTCACAACGAACACATGCATTGTAACCATGTGTCGTTCGCCCTGACATAGTGCCCAAAGCCGGATAATCATGGATGCACCAAATTATAACAGCACACAGAAAGAAATCAGCTGGTGGGCTGCTATATAGGTCTCGAGTGAGAACACCCCTCCATAGATGTTGAAGTTCCTCCACAAGAGGCTCCATGAATAAATCAAAATCCTTTCCGTGACTTTTTGGACCTGGGATGAGCAAGGCCGTCATGTAGTTTGATTCTTTGGTGCAGACATTTGGAGGCATGTTGTAAGGGATAACAAGCACTGTCCACATGCTATATGTGGCGCTCTGGTGGCCAAATGGGTTAAATCCATCTGAAGCTAATCCAAGTCTCATATTTCTCGGGTCAGCAGCAATTTTTTGGTGTTTGTGATTGAAGTTTTTCCAGCCACTACCATGAGATGGATGGCTCATTACATTCTGATCTCTGTGCTCCTGGTTCTTAGAATGCCACAGTACATCCTCTCTTGTTTCATCATCATGAAACAACCTCTGCAATCTTGGTATAATTGGAAAATGTCTCAGGACATTATGAGGAATCCTCTTCACAACATCACCATCGTTCCATCTTGATGATTTGCATTTTGGGCATTCACTTAAGTTGGCATAATCCTTCTAGAACAGAACACAATTATTCTTACAAACATGGATCATATCATATCCAATTCAAACTGCATGAAGGAAATTCTTCATTTCACTATAGGTGTGTGGCAGCCGGAAAGCAGCCAACATCGCATCGAATGATTTGTTGGTCATCCACTCAGATGTCTTCACCTGAAGAAAGGTGACCATAGCTGAGAATATGGACAACTTATTTCCTGGGGTGACAGCCACGTTGCATTGTTCCAACATTCGGGCCCACCGTTTTTCTTCTGCAGCTGAAAGTTCATGAAATGCACGAGCATTTTGTAGCATTGTTTCAATGACGGTCAAACTCACTGGCTCCGCCACCACCACCTTCTCCTCCTCTTCCACCTGAGCATCATACAGAT
The DNA here is from genome assembly GCA_963921465.1 of Triticum timopheevii. Lineage (NCBI taxonomy): Eukaryota > Viridiplantae > Streptophyta > Magnoliopsida > Poales > Poaceae > Triticum > Triticum timopheevii. The sequence goes on along the minus strand of OY997270.1, from coordinate 312,396,871 downwards.
CAAGATGGTGATCTACTGCTTCCACATAGTCAGTAACATTTTCATAGCTTTACCATGATGAACCCACCTAGTATATGTGATCGACATCCCATACAAGTGTAGTTGATTTTGCACAATTGATCGGGGTCTTGTAACTGAATCATACAACCGCTACACGGGTAGAGCACATCTAATTTCAGACTACCGTACTCAGCTCTGATAAAGTTACTGAAGTTTTCAACCCCCTCGACATATGCAACAGAGAATCTTCGAGCAGAAGTTATCCAAGTCTTGTCCACCTATTAGACATACAAATTAGTTCTTCTACTAGATATCACAGGAAAAACATATATGCTTTTTTATGAAGTCTAGAAAAAAAATACCTAGGTCGATGTCTAAAGCTATGGCAAGATATTTGGACAAGCAGATCTAAGTAACAAAATATATGGTAAAGCTAATTTAGCAAACAGATTTGAGTGCTAAATTATGGCAGGCTATTTCAGCAGTCAATGAGGCCAAGCACACAGCCATCGAAGGCCATCTCAGCAACAAAGATCGAGTATAAAACGGTGTAGAGCTATTTCACCTAACATATTTGTCGGATTTAGGGTTCCGGCAAAACCCTCTAGGTTCGAACACTGGGGTGCGCACGAAGATTTCCCCCTACCGAATCTCACCCTCAGCCTCGCCACGATCTCTAAGCTTAGCTCGATGAACTCACAACACAAGAGACACAAGATTTATACTGGTTCGGGCCACCGTTGTCGTGTAATACCCTACTCCCGTGTGGTGGTGGTGGATTGCCTCTTGGGATGATGATGAACAGTACAAGGGAAGAACAGCCTCCTGAGAAGAGGTGTTCTTGTGCTTGGTGGGTGCGAGGATGAACTGAGTTCGTTCCAATCTCTATCTCTTTCCCCCTTCTACTATGGTGTCTAGTCCTATTTATAGAGACCCTGGTCCTCTCCCCAAATATTGAGTGGGAAGGGATCCAACAATGGCCAATTCCAAAGGGATAGCTAGTACGAGCTATCCTGACAAAAGGTGGTCTTCGCCTGCCAAAGGCGATGGTGGTGACGCCGTCTTGGGCTCCACGATGACCTCCATCCAACCATCCTGCTGGTCTTGGTCTTGTTGCACCGATATGGAAACCTTTGCCTGATGCCTCGGTTCTCCGCGCCTGCGCTTTCCCCCTTAGCACCAAAGGGGGAAACGAGGACACTGCGCGCGCTGGCGCCCGCCTGGCCTTGGTCGTCATGGCTTGCATCACAGGAACCTCACGAGGTACCCCTTGCCTTGATCTCTCCGCCCCCTCGCGAGCCTGCCTGGTGATGCCGCTCCTGAGGAGGCCTTGTGTTGCCCGCCTCGCGAGGCTTGGCCCCTCGCGAGGGTCTTGAGTGCCGGCTGACGAAGGCGGGCCATACTGGGCCACTGGTGGAGCCACACCGTGGGCCGCAAGCAGGCAAGTCTGGGAACCCCCGTTCCTAGAACGCCGACAGTAGCCCCCGGGCCCAAGGCGCGCTCGGACTTGGCTTAGCAGCGAAGCCGAAGGGCTAGTGTGGAGCGCTGCGGGCCCCAACAGCCTGCGGCCTTGGTCGACGCGTGGCAACTAATTGGATGTGGGCGTCTCCGCTTCCCCATGCTGCCTCGGCAACCACCCGACTTGATGAGTCCCTGCTGCATTCAAAAAAGGGTTATCATTACCTGCGATCATGGAGGTCGACGGTTGACCTCCCTTGGGCTATATATGAGGAGGGGTGAGAGCCCTCGTCTCCCATCTCTTCCTGCTTCGCCTGCTTCACCTGCTTCTTCTCCCCTGCTCCACCTCCAGTCTTGACACCAATGGCGCCGATTCGTCGCTTCTCGGCCGAAGAGAAGGGGAAGACTCGCCAGGAAGGGCCTGGCTCTCCACCGCCCAAGCGCGGACGTAGTCGCCCTCGCAAGCACTCCGCGACCCCCGCCGTGGCTCCCCGTGGCTGTGGCGGTGGCCATTCATGTGGTGGGGGCTGCCCATGTCGAGGCAGCCCGGTTGGTGGAGGAAAGCGTGTTGTGGCCGCGCGGCCTCCCCGGCCGCGCTTCCACTCGGTGGAGGTGCTGCCGGAGTTCGTCGTGTGGTCGGGAAACCCAGCCGGCAACTGGCTTCAGCTCCCGTGCTTCTTCATCAGCGAGATGCCGGCCGCTGGCCAAGGCGGGCTCTGGTTGCAGGCGGGCGGCCGCTGCAGCAGGGCCTCCTGGGTCGCGGTGGATACCTCCGTCGCCGGCAATGCAGCCTTGGCCCAAGGTTGGCAAACGTTCGCCCGCGCACAGGGTCTTGGCAAGCGGTGCACTCTCCACTTCAAGTACGATGGCGATGCGACCCTCTACGTGAGGGTGTTCAGAGAGGATGGCCGCTCCATTGGTGTTGCCCTAAAGACAACGACAGCGACGAGGTGCTCAATCGTGGCGACGGTCGTGATGAGGGTGAAGGCAAACTCGCTCCCGGCGGCCACCGCGGCTCGTGAAGCTATGGCGGCTCTTCCTCCGGCGACAGCTCCTCCAGCGGCGGCTATGATCAACCTCCACGCCGTCGTGCCCGCCTCAAGGGCGGCAGCGGGTCGTCCCGTCGCCGCGCTCCGGTGAAGCGCAAGGTGGGGTCTGGCTGAGCTCAGGAGGTCGCCGTAGATCCCTCCTCGCGAACTGCTGCAAGGCGCGTGCTGCTTTTGTTTTGTTTTACTTCCATCCTGCATTGAGAGAGACAAGTATGGGGCCCCATGGGGGCGTGCAACAAACTGTGATTTCCTAGTTAACATGCTGCATTTGTTGTTCTTGTGTTGTCGTACCTAGTGTTGGTGGTGATTAGCTAGCTAGAATGAGTTCGAAGATAATGATGTGCTACACTATGACTATGACCGGTGGTAATGACTATGATGATGACATGCCTCCACTTGAACCTAATCAACATTCATTTCACCCACTGTTGTATATACTAACTAATCATGGTGATAAAATCATATGATGAAAATACTGTATATAAAACCTATACAAATACAGCAAAAATAAGCTACAATTTAAAAAATACAAGAAAAATAAGCAGTGGCACTTTTTAGAAGAAACGCTACTACTACTTACTACTATCAGCAGCACTTTTCAAGCACCAGCGCTACGGCTAACTGCTACATGTTAGCTGTAGCGCGATAGCAGTAGCGCTGGTACCAGTGCTACTGCTATGCATATTTCAAGCGCTACTACTAGGGTTTTCCCTAGTAGTGTATCTATAATTTTTTATTATTCATGCTGTTTTGTTATTAATCTTGGATGTTTTATAATCATGTTATAGTCATTTTATATCATTTTTTGGTACTAACCTATTGACATAGTGCCAAGTGCTAGTTGCTGTCTTTTGCATGTTTTATACATCCCAGAATATCAATATCAGACGGAGTCCAAATGCCACGCCAATTTACGATGATTTTTTATGGACCAGAAGGAAGAAGTTGGACCCTGGTTGCACCTAGGGGGAGTCCCAAGGAGGGGACAACCCACCAGGGCACGCTAGGAGGCCCAGGCGCGCCCTGGTGGGTTGTGCCCACCTCGGGTGCCCCCTGGACCGCCTCTTTGCTCTATAAATACCCCAATATTCCAGAAACCCTAGGGAAGTCGACGAAAAATTCATCCAGCCGCCACAGAGTCCAGAACCACCAGATCCAATCTAGACACCATCACAGAGGGGTTCACCACTTCCATCGGTGCGTCTCCGATGATGCGTGAGTAGTTCTTTGTAGACCTTCTGGTCCGTAGTTAGTAGCTAGATGGCTTCTCTCTCTCTCTCTCTCTCTCTCTCTCTTAATTATCAATACAATGGTCTCTTGGAGATCCATATGATGTAAGTCTTTTGGCGGTGTGTTTGTTGGGATCTGTTGAACTTCGAGTTTATGATCAGTTATATCTTTATATATCCATGAAAGTTATTTGAGTTTCTTTGATCTCTTATATACATGATTACTTATAGCCTCGTATTTCTTCTTCGATATTTGGGTTTTGTTTGTCCAACTTGATCTATTTATCTTGCAATGGGAAGAGGTGCACGGTAGTGGGTTTGATCTTACGGTGCTTGATCCCGGTGACAGAAAGGGAGCCGACACGTATGTATCGTTGCTACTAAGAATAAAAAGACGGGATCCATATCTGCCGCAATAGATAAACGGATCTTTTCTACATCATGTCATCGTTCTTATTGCATTACTCTGTTTTTCCATGAACTTAATACACTAGATGCATGCTGGATAGCAGTCGATGTGTGGAGTAATAATAGTAGATGCAAGCAGGAGTCGGTCTACTAATCTTGGACGTGATGCCTATGTAATGATCATTGCCTGGATATCATCATGATTATTTGAAGTTCTATCAATTGCCCAACAGTAATTTGTTCACCCTCCATTTTCTATTTTTCTCGAGAGAAGCCACTAGTGAAACCTACGGCCCCCGGGTCTTCTTTCTCATATATTTGCCTTGCAATCTACTTTTTCCTTACGTTTATTTTCAGATCTATTAAACCAAAAAATACAAAAATACCCTGCTGCAATTTATTTGTTCCGCGATTCATTTATCCTTCTACAAATTTACCTCATGTCCTTTGCCTATCTTGAGGCACCGTACCCCGAAAGGGATTAACAACCCCTTTAAAACGTTGGGTTGCGAGGTGTTGTTATTTGTGTGCATGGGTTGTTTACGTTGTGTTGCTTGGTTCTCCTACTAGTTCGATAACCTTGGTTTCATATCTGAGGGAAATACCTACCGCCGATGTGCTGTATCATCCCTTCCTCTTTGGGGAAATATCGACGTAACTTCAAGCGACATCTAGTTGATATGCCTTCGAGAGTAAGGAAACGAGGTTGTTGCCGGAGGTTTTGTTCCCAGATCTTGGGTCTTCAATGGCTTCGACCAAGGAGGGATCTGCCAGTGGCCCGCGTGTGGTTGACTTTGTGGACCAACCGTTCATGGTACCGTCAACTGTTTGAATGCAAGCAGTAGAAAATAATGATACTTTTGAAGGTTTTCATGATATTGGTACTCTACTGCAGATCGACATACTAGTGACTCCTCATCACTGACCGGCTAGTGGATATCGGTCAGAGATGAGGTTCATCACAGATGGGATTTGGAAAGTGACGTCAGTGATGACACACTACGAGCTATCTTAGTCCCTTTACAATGACTAGTCATTTTTTAACCAGACAATGATAAGTGCAATGTCCACCCGAAGCGATGATTTTTCATCACAGACTAGTTGTTATAGTTGACCCGTGTGTGATATTGTCATCATCACTGACTTCCCTTTTAGTAACCGGTCATTGGTGCATGTGCTAAATTTATAGTTTATCTTTTCTATGTGGAGGAAAATTGAAACAAAGCATTTCATGCTTCCTCAATCATCGGTCCGACGTTATGATACACGGGTGTTAGTTCGGCTATCATCTCATACATTCCCAATGGCATCCATTGAATGTGTCGGCGAGGATTCACACGAATACAAAGCACCTTTCCCATGACACCGGTAGGCATTCTCTGACTATAATATCAAGTGCATTGCTTTGGAGGACAACAATTTTCTTTTTTCGGAACTGATGAAAGGCAGAGACGTTGAAAACCATGTGTTTTCTTCACCCTTGATTACAACTTTAATTTTGTCACGTCATTTCCAGAAGGGGGCTTTTTGGCCAATGGTACATTGTAAGGCAGATGTGATTACAATCCCTAATATTTTTCGTCAATGGGGAAGAGCAACTTAAATTTTGCGAGGAAGTCCAAAATTATAAGAACCAATTAACAGTTATTTTTACATTGGTGAGATCAATTTGAGCATTTTGGCCCAATCTGTTTTTTATCCATGAGGACAGCTGCTTGGTCAATGGGTGGAGGGCCCAAACAGAGGTGTGCGCTAGATTGCGGCCCAACCAAGCGTGCAACCACGGTTGCACCATTAGGTTGGGCCTTAACCGATCTGATGGAGACAAGCGAGTTGCGCAGGCCCCCGGTGCAAGCCAGAGCTATATACCGCCTATTGTGAGGCACAACTTTGGCTCGCCTGTGCCATGGGGGCTACTGGGCCGGCTCAATCCTGTAGCTGCAGACGCGTGTATTTTTCTCTATGTGGTTTCTTTCGTCCTCTTTTCACTGTTTACATCAGTTTTTCTTTGGGCTTTTTTCAGCTTCATATGTTTCTTTGGGTTTTTTACTCCTTCGTTTTCCCCTATCTAACACATGTCTACATCTTTTTTGTACATGATCTACATTTTTCGAATACATCAGGAACATTGTTTTATACATGTTTAATATTTTTCAAACACATGAATAACATTTTTAAAATATATGTTTTGATGTGTAGTTTTCATACACATTGTATACTTTTCGGTATCCAGATAAAACATTTTTATACACGTTTAACATTTTTAAAATACATGACTACGTTTTTTTTAAATGTAATTTTCTGGAATGTTTTTTGAATATGTGATAAAAACTTTTCAAATACATCATGAAACATTTTTCTAAAGATACAAAAAATTTATAAAACCATGCCTGTTTTTTTACATTATATAAATAGTTATTTTCAATGTGAAAGACACATTTTAGAAATGCGGAAACATTTTTAAAATGTAACATACATTTTTTGAATGGCCTGAAACATTTTTTACATTGTATAACTTTTATTAAAAATGTCATGTACATCTTTTTGAAAGGCAGGAACTTTTTTTAAATGTCACGAAGATATTTTTAAAATGCTATCAACATTTAAAAAAATTAGACTAACAAAGATTTTACACTAGGTTAATATTTTTCAAATTCACTACAAACATTTAAAAAATAGGAACATTAAGTTTCTTTGAATATAGGTATTTATGTTATTTTCATAAATATAAAAAAATTTAAAATAAAAGAATAAAAATAAAAAAATATGACGCCAAGTTGGCATGGCCCATTTAGGGCATCCTTGAGGCGAGGGCATCAATCGTCTCGCATAAGGCGAGACATATCCCCACCCCCGGGTGCATCAACTTCATATCCAAGTCTAAAGTCATTTCGATTTCTTTGATATGTTCCAATTTGAAAAGAGTAATACATGTGATCTGTAAGGTTCCCAAAAATGGTGATGTGTAAGAGTGCATTGGCATATTTTGCCGCGCCCTATAGCCTTATCAATTTACGTCTTGATGTGTTTCCAAACACATAGTAAACAAAAATGACCATATATACTTGCACACGTTTGATTAACCTACATTTCTTAAATTAGCCACGTGAACACTTCAGCATGAGAATTTGTGTATCATAGATAGGTTGATGATCAAAAAACCAAGGCTAAGGGGGGAGGTTCCCTCCCTTAACTTTCATTGTTAGGTAAGTCAAGAATCGAACCTAGGTGGCTTGAGTGGGAACAGAACGCAGTCGCCATTGCGCTAGGAGGCTCTCCACATAGATAAAAAAACATTTTTTTAACTAGGAGAAGATTTTTTTACGTTGTATAAAAATTTATTTTAAATGTGAAAGACACATTTTTTAAACACACGAACATCTTAGAATGTAACGTACACTTTTATGGATGGTCTGAAACATTTTTTACATTGTATAACATTTTTTACATTGTATAACATTTTAAAAAAAATATCAGACACATATTTTTGAAATGCAGAAACATTTTTCAAATGTGATGAACATTTTTTTGGAATGCGATCAATGTTTTTCATAATTACACTAACAAAGATTTTACACCATTTAACATTTTTCAAATTCGCTACAAACATATTAAAAAAAACTAGCTGCATTTAGTCTTTCGGAATATAGGCATTTATAATATTTTCAAAAAATTAACAGAATATAAACATTAAGAAAAAAAAATATGAATGCCAAGTTGGCCTGGCCCATTTAGGGCGTCTTTGAGGCGAGGGGATCATTTGTCTTGCATAAAACGAGAAATATCCCCACCCCCGGGTGCATCAACTTGCATAGCCAGGTCCGATGTCATTTCATTTTCTTTGATAGATTCCAACTTAAAAAGAGTAATACATGTGAATTATAAGATTCCCCAAAAATGTCATGTGTAAAAGTGCATTGGCACATTTTGCCACGTCCTATAGCTCTATCAATTTACGTCATGGTGTGTTTCCAAACACCTGGTAAACAAAAAAGACCATATATACTTGCACAAGTTTGATTAATGTTAATAATTTTTAATTAGCCACGTGGACACGCCACCACGAGAATCTATGTATCATAGATAGGTCAATGATCAAAAACCGAGTCAAAAGGAAGAAGTTCCGTCCCTTCACATTCGTTGTTAGGTGGGTGGGGAGATTCAAACCCAGGTGGCTTACGTGGAAACATAATGCACTTGCCATTGCGCTAGGAGGCTCTCTACGTAGATATAAAACATTCTTTTAAAATATGAGAAGATTCTTTTTACATTTTATAGATATTTATTTTAAATGTGAAAGACACATTTTTGAAACGCATGAACATTTTCAAAATGCAACGCATATTTTTTTAGTGGTCTGAATTTTCTTCGTCTTTAGAGAGAAATCCGTGTCCGCCCCAGCAAGAAAACGTTTGCGCGCGTACGCAACAGCTTTCGTGCTCGCCCCTTGCTTCAAAACTACAGGTAACAGTTTTTTGCATTGTATAACATTTTTTCAAATGTCACACACATCTTTTTGAAACGCGTGAACATTTGTCAAATGTTACAAACATTTTTTTGGAATCCTATCAACATTTTTTAAAAGTTACACTAACAAAGATTTTACCCTATGTTAACATTTTTCAAATTCGCTACAAACAATTTTAAAAACATGGTGTATTAAGTTTTTCAGAACATAGGCACTTAAAATATTTTGGAAAATATAAAATAAATATAAAAATAAGAAAAAATGAAACAAATGTGAATGCCAAGTTGGCCTGGCCCATTTAGGGTGTCCTTGAGATGAGGGCATCATTCGTCTCGCACAAAGGAAGAAATATCCCCACCTTCGGGTGCATCAACTTGCATATCCAGGTCTGAAGTCATTTTGTTTTCTTTGATAGGTTCCAATTTGAAAGAGTAACACCTGTGATTTATAAGATACCCAAAAAAAAAATGATGTGTAAGTTTGCATTGGCACATTTTGCCATGCCCTATAGCCCTATCAATTTACGTTTTGATGTGTTTTCAAACACCTAATAAAATCTGTGTATCATAGATAGGTCGATGATAAAAGACCAAGGCTAAGGGGAGAAGTTCCCTCCCATAGCTTTCATTGTTAAGTAGGTAGGGAGATTCGAACCCGCGTGGCTTGACTGAAAACAGGACACACTGGAAGACACATTTTTGATACGCATGAACATTTTCAAGATGTAACGTACATAATTTTTCAATGGTCTGAAACATTTTTCTTACATTGTAGATTTTTTTTAAATGTCACGTACATCATTTTGAAACGCGTGAACATTTTTCAAATGTCGCAAACATTTTTTTTGAATAGTATCAATGTTTTCCTTAAAAGTGCACTAACAGAGATTTTACACTATGTTAAAAAGTTTCAAATTTGCTACAAATATTTTAAAATACTAGGTGCAATGTTTTTTCCAGAATATAAGCATTTATAATATTTTCAAAACTATAAACAAATTATAAAAAATAAGAAAAAATGAAACAAATATAAACGCCAAGCTGGCCTGGCTCATTTAGGGCGTCCTTGAGGAGAGGGCATCCTTCGTCTTGCATAATGCAAGACATATCCCCACCCCTGGGTGCATCAACTTGCATATACAGGTCTGAAATCATTTCATTTTCTTTGATAGGTTTCAATTTGAAAAGAGTAATACATGTAATTTATAAGATTCCTCAAAATGGAGTGAATTGCAAAAAACTACCATATTTTAAGTTCAATTCCAAAATTGTTACCACATTCCTTGGGTGCTCCGAAAATCTATCGATTTTCTTAAAAAAATCTCAATAAACACTGATGATCGGTTTGGGGCGATTTTTGTTTTGTTTTTTGTTTTGTTTTTTGGGCCAAATTAATCCTACTTCTGACGTACCAGGCCCACTCCACATGGCACTAAATGGTCAACACACACGACATTGACTGTTAAGTTAAATTTTCTCAAAAAAGTCTGCTAAGTTAAAAGAGGGCCCACCTGCCAGGGTCGTATCGACAACTCTTGTCTACCTCCTCCCTGGCCAAGCGATCCCCACCTCCTCCCGAGCCGAGCGCCGCCACCTCCCGTTCGGTTTGCGGACTCCATCGGTTGAGGGCATTGCCGCCGAGCCGTCTCCGCAAGCCACAACCCCCTCTCCACCTTTCGTTCTCTCTCCAGAGCGCCTCTTCCTCGGCTTCTTCCGCACAGGTCGCCCACATCAACACCGCCTCTTGGGGAACAAAGCACCGTCAGGCCCACCAACCTTTTCCCACTCCACTCACCCTCCTCCTCCATCCCATCTCCTACGCCCGCTCGCCCAACCATGTCCGCCTCTTCTTGCACAGGCTGCCATCGCCAAGGCTCCACAGCAGCGCGTGCCACCGTGACTCACGGTCCTGTCACGGCCGACTCAAGCCCCCGCGTCAAAGCTGCTGCATCGGAATTCTCCAACCACAGGAGACCACGACATCGGTCCGCTCGTCTCCTGTTGCTGCCGGCGCCGACCCCGACAGCATGGTTGCATCTCTGCCCATGCACCCTAGGTGTTTGTTGGAATGCCTCCAAAGAGGAGAATAAGGTTTGAGAGATGACCATGCTGACATTGGGCCCTCCGTACAACTTAACGGGCAACAAACGGTGTTGACCATTTAGTACCATGTGAATCTGACTAGTGGTCCTGATATATAAGAAATTAGACTAATTGACCCCAAACCAATCATCAGCGTTTTTTTTCACTATTTGATCATCAGCATTTGTTGAGAAATTTTGTAAGGGAATCGGTAATTTGGGTCCAATAAACATGATGTGTGAGAGTGTGTTGCCACATTTTGCCACGTCCTATAGCTCTATTAATTTACGTCTGGATGTATTTCCAAACACCTGGTAAACAAAAAGGACCCCAAGTTCGATTAACCTTAAACTTATTTAATTAGCCACGTGAACACTCCACCATGAGAATTTCTGTATCATAGATAGGTGATAAAAAAAGAGACTAAGGGGAGAAGTTCCCTCCCTTAACTTCCATTGTTAGGTAGGTGGGGAAGTTCCAGGTGGCTTGAGTGGAAACAAAACGTACTCGCCATTGTACTAGGAGGCTCTCCCTATAGATACAAAACATTTTTCAAAACTATGTGAAGATCATTTTACACATTGTATGAGTATTTATTTTAAATGTGAAAGAGACATTTTTTAGACACATGGACATCTTCAGAATGTCAAGTACTTTTTTTGAATGGTTCAAACATCTTTTTACATTGTAGGACATTTTTCTAACACGTACATCTTTTTGAAACGCGTGAACATTTTTCAAATGTCACAAACATTTTTTGAATGTTATCAATGTTTTTCTTAAATTACACTAGCAATGATTTTACACTATGTTAAACATTTTTCAAAATCGTTACAAATATTATTTTTTAAACTAGGTGCATTGTTTTTTTAGGACATAGCAATTTATAATATTTTCAAAAACATAAACAAAATAAAAAAATAATAATGAACAAGTATGAACGCAAAATTGGCGTTGCCCATTTAGGGCGTCCTTGAGGCGAGGACATCATCCGTCTCGCATAAAGCGAGACATATCGCCAACCCCGGGTGCATCAACTTGCATATCCAGATCTGCATATCCCCATTTAGGACCTCGATGTGGTGCTCCAGCGGTTCCTCAGTGCGGCTCTATGGAGGTTGCGGATCTGGGGTCCGTGCCCAGATTACATGGTGTTGGATGCGGCCATGATAGATAACCTCGTGAGGCGGCTTGCTACTTGTGAGTTGAGTTGGGATTTTTCCCGAAGAGGAAGGGTGAAGCAATATAGAAGCTGATAAGTATTTTCCTCAGCGAGAAGCAAGATTATCGAACCAATAGGATAACCATGCAAATCCTAGTGAACAACACCTGCACATACATGAGCGAATACTTGCACCCAACGTGCGCAAGAGGGTCGTCAATCCCCTTGAACTCGTTACTTGCAAGGATTAAATCTAGTAGTGTAGATAGATAAAAAGAAAAGTAAATTGCAGAAAGGTATTTTTAGTTTTGGTAATATGATTAAAGTAGACCCCGGTCCCATAGTTTTCACTAGAGGATTGTCTCTCTCGAAACAATGGCATATGGTCGGTAGACAAATTACTATTGGGCAATTGCTAGAAAAGCGCATAGCTATGAGTTATTTATTGCAATGATCATGTATATAGGTGATGCTTGTAATCTGCGTTGGTATTTCCCCGAAGAGGAGAGGATGATGCAACACATCAGAGGTATGTATTTCCCTCAATTATGAAATCAAGGTTATCATTCCAGTTGGATAACCAAGCAACATTATGTAAACAGCGCCTGCACACAACAACAAATACTTGCAACCCAACGCGTAAGAAGGGTTGTCAATCTCTCAACGGTATTGAGATAGATTAAAGTGTATAGGTTTTAAATAGATCTAACAAAAATACAAATAAAACAAATAAAGAAAAATTGCAGCATGGTATTTTGGATTTAATATATGATAGGAAATAGGTCCGGGGGCATAGTTTTCACTGGAGGCTTCTCTCAAGAAAATAGATACGATGGGCAAACAAACTATTGTTGGGCAATTGATAGAAAAGCGAATAATCATAACGATATCCAACGTAATGATCATGTATATAGGCATCACATCCAAAATTAGTAGACCGACACTTGTCTGTATCTACTACTATTACTCCACACATCGACTGTTATCCAGCATGCATCTAGTGTATTAAGTTCATAGAAAAATAGAGTAATGCAATAAGAATGATTACATGATGTAGACAAAATAAAATCACGATGAGTAAACCCCAGTTTGTTACCCTTAATAGAAACGATACGTTCGTGTCATGTCTCTTTCTGTCACTGAGATTGAGTAGCGCAAAAACGAACCCATCACAAAGCACCTCTTCCCATGGCAAGATAAGTCAATGTAGTTAGCCAAACCAAACCAATAAATTGGAGAAGATATACGAGGCTATAACAACCATGCATAAAAGAGTTCAACAAAGACTTAAATAATATTCATGGATAGAACATATCATAAACTCACCATTCATCGGATCCCAACAAACACATGCAAAAAAGAGTTACATCAAATAGATCTCCAAGAACATCGAGGAGAACACTATATTGAAGATCAAAAAGAGATAAGAAGCCATCTAGCTACTAACTACAGACCCGTAGGTCTGTGGTAAACTACTCACGCATCATCGAAGGGGCAGCAAAGATGATGAAGAATACCTCCGTGATCGTTGCCCCCTCCGGCAGAGTGCCGGAAAGGGCCTCTAGATTGGATATCATGGTTCTGAAACTTGCGGCGGCGGAAAAAATACTTCGCCGACTTCCCTAGGGTTTTGGGGATTTTAGAGTATTTATAGAGGCGGAGGTAGGTCAAGTCGGTGCCCGAGGGCCCCACTACCCACCAGAGCACGCCCGGGGCCTCTAGCACGCCCTGGGGCCTAGTGGGCCCCTCAGGCCTCTTCTCGTGGCCTCCAGAAGCTTCCAGGGTCACTTCTTGCCAGAAAAAAATCTCCAAAAAGCTTCATGGAATTTGGACTTTGTTTGGTATTAATATTCTACAAAGTAAACAACAAGCAAAAAAACAGCATCCCCAAGTTCCTAGTAAATGATAAAAACAGACTATTATTGGGCACTATGTTAATAGGTTAGTCCCAAAAAATGATATAAAGTTCCTAGTAAATGTATATAAAACATCCAAGATTGATCATATAAAAACATGGAACAATCAAAAATTATAGATACATTGGAGACGTATCAGCATCCCCAAGTTTAATTTTTGTCGTCCTCGAGTAGGTAAATGATAAAAACAGAATTTTTGATGCAGAATGTTGCATATCATGTTCATCACATATTCTTTTCTTTTATAGCATGGACATTTGGACTTTAAGTAATTCAAAGCAATAGTCTATAATTTGACATGAAGACATCAATACTCAAGCATATCAACAAGCAACCATGTCTTTCAAAATATCAACGGTAAAGAAAGCTATCCCTAGCCCATTATGCTCAATCATTGATCCACTCATGAAACACACTCAAATATTAGCTACATACAATGCACAAGTATGATAATAGTGTTTCCTAGTTGGTGCTTTATAAGAGAAGATGGAGACTCAATAAAAATAAAAATTGCATAAAATTAAATAGATAGGCCCTTCGCAGAGGGAGGCAGATATTTGTAGAGGTGCCAAAGCTCAAAGCTTAAATTGAGATATAAAATTGTTTTGAGAGGCATCAATATGGCTCTCTCAAATAGGTGTGTCCAGCAAGGATAATCGTGACAAACTAAAAAACAAAACAAGCAAAGATTTATATAATATAAGATGCTCCAAGAAAAACTCATGATATGTGAAGAATAAAAATATAGCTCCAAGTAAAATTATGATGGTCGTTAGAAGAAAGAGGGGACGCCTTTCGGGGCATCCCCAACCTTAGTTGCTTGGTACTCCTTGAATATTAGCTTGGGGTGCCATGGGCATCCCCTCCTTATTCTTTTATCTATCGTGATCTCACCCAAATCTTGAAAACTTCAATCACACAAAACTTAATAAAACCTTTGTGAGATCCATTAGTATAATAAAGCAAATCACCATTTTAAGTACTGTTGCAAACCCATTCATATTTTATTATTGCATTATATCTACTGTATTCTAACTTTACCATGGCTTATACCCCCCGATATAGTCCATATATTCATCAAAATAAGCACACAATGCAACAAACATAGAATCTGTCAAAAATAGAACAGTCTCTAGTAATTTGGACGTTGACCATACTTCTGTAACTCCACAAATTCTGAAAAATTAGGAAAACATAGGCAATTTGTATATCAATCTTGTGTAAAAAATCAGAATTTTATCGTGCTTCTGTGATTTTTAACAATTCTGCTACTGGGCACAAAAGTTTCTGTTTTCCAACAAGATCAAATCAACTAACACCCAACATGATCCTAGAGGCTTTACTTGGCACAAACACTAATTAAAACATAAAGAACACAATCATAACAGTAGCATAATTGTGCAAACACTCAAGAACAGAAGGAAAAGGAGAAAAATAAATTTTATTCATTGGGTTGCCTCCCAACAAGCGCTATTGTTTTGTGCCCTTAGCTATGCATAATGCATAGATTCAAGTATTGTCATCTTTAGTTTTTGCTCCAAAAGTTGCCCTCGTGATTGACTCATATGGTGGCTTAATTTTAGTTCTATGGAAGCGTTCCATACCCTTTTTTAGAGGAAACTGAAATTTAATTTTTCCCTTCTTTCATATCAATCACGGCACCAATAGTTCACAAAAACGGTCTACCAAGTATTATAGGACAAGCCGGATTGCAATTGATATCAAGCACAATAAATTCTATGGCACATAATTCATATTTGCAAGAATAAGAACATCATTATTTCTTCCCAAAGGTTTCTTAATAGTGGAATCCGCGAAGTGCAAATTAAGAGAACACTCGTCAATATTGGTAAAACCAAGCACATCACAAACACTGCGTTTGGATGTCTGTATTGAAGGCCTCCGTATTGAATTGATTTCAATTCCAATTCAGCGAGGAAAATGTAATAGACACGAATACGAATTCACTTGTTTGGATGCTCATGGAATTGGCTCATGGAATGGCAAGGATGTTACAATACCAAATTCGGTTTGGATGGCAAAGTATGAAATTGCATCTGCGTTATGCATCAAATCAAAATTTATACAATGTGTGAGTATAATTTATAATGTAGCATTAAAATTTATCTTGCAAGAAGAAACTATAACACTGTTACATAAGGCTAGTAATTCTTGAGAAAAATTTATCTTGCAAGAAGAAACTGTAACACTGTAACACTGTTACATAAGGGCAGATTACAAGTAAGTAACTATCAGATAAACTTACAAGATTCACATCTACAAGAGTTATTACACTGCTGCAACAGAAGAAAAAAAATACAAGATTTTGAAAATGTAAAGCAAAGTCTACAAAAAAATGACCAAGGGAAGATCCAGGGAGGGGAAGAATAGCGAGCGGACGAGGGGATCTGGCGACTGGCAGTGACCATGAAGAGGAAGATGGAGAACTGACGGCACAGGAAGAGGGGGCCCAGTAGAAGGTGCGCTGGAGCACGGGAAGAGGAGAAGGAGCATCAGCGGGTGGGGAGAGCCAGGCCACGGCAGCCATGGGCAGAGGAGATGCGACAACCCTCTGTTCATGGGGTGGCAGAGGAGATGACGAGGGGATGAGGCGAAGGGCCGACGGAGGGCATGAGGAGGAGGAATGGTGGTAAGGGTGAGGAGGAGGGCCGCCATCGGGTGCTTCCTAGGCACCGGCGCACCGACGGCGCCTCCTCTCGTCGCTCGAGGTGGGGAGTGGCTGCTTTGGTCGAGCGGGGGAGAAAAGACGGGTCGCGAAACATTTTCTTTTGCGGGAGGCATGAATACATGCCAAATCGGAGGGGTTGGGTTCCGTATCATGGGAGGCCTCAGTGTGTGGGACTGATTTAATCGTTGGTATTGTATCGATTTCAGACCGATGTTTCCGTTGGCATGCCAAACACTCGAAAGGGTGGTTGGGAAATATGAAATCCAATTCGGGACCCCAATACAGACATCCAAACGCAGCGAAAGAGATTTCGGAATTGTAGAAACACTAGCACCTAAATCACATAAAGCATTGCACTCATAATTTTTTATCTTAAATTTAATAGTGGGTTCCCATTCATCATATAATTTTCTAGGAATTGAAATCTCTAACTCCAACTTTTCTTCTAGAGCTTTTAACATGGCATCCACAGTATGTTTAGTAAAAGCTTTATTTTGTTCATAGGGATTGGATGAATTTATCATGGATTGCAACAAATAAATACACTAAATCAAAGAACAATTATCATAATTAAAGTCTTTGTAATCCAAAAGAGTGGGAACATCACTAGTTAAAGTTTTGACCTCTCCAAACCCACTTTTATCAATTTTTTCAACTAGATTTTCACCCTCCGAACTATGGGGAGGCCTTCTAGCTAAAGTTGACTCTTCTTGAATCCCCTTATCACCAAGTTTAATATTACTAAACAAGGAATCGATAGAATAAACACCAATCATTTTAACATCTTCATCATTACTAAGAAAGCAATCGATAGAAAACGCTCTTTCTAAAAATTCTCTTTTAGCTCTAAGCATAGCAGTGATTTTCTTACTTTCATCCATGGAAACATATTAATCTTTAATTGGTTCATTGACAACAACCTTACGTGGTATAATTTTAATCTTGAGATTTTCTACATCATGTGAAATTCTATCAATGCTCCTAGACATATCATCAATCTTATCCAACTTTTCTTCTATCGTAGTGTTGAAAACTCTTTGCACATTGATAAATTCTTTAATATTACTCTCAAGATCAGAGGGCATCCTACTATTATTATAAGAAGAATTACCCTAGGAATTGCCATAATTATTAGAGGAATTTCCAGGAAAAGGCCTAGAATTAAAATTGCCTCTATAAGCATTGTTATTAAAATTGTTTCGCGAGACGAAATTCACATCTACAGAATCGCTATTTTGCTCAATCAAAGTAGACAAAGACACATCATTAAGATCAATAGGAGCATTTTTACTAGCAACCAATTTCATAAGTGCATCAGCTTTTTCACTCAAAGTACAAATTTCTTCAACCAAATTAACCTTTTTACTAGTAGGGGCTCTTTTGGTATGTCATTGTGAATAATTCACTGGTGCAGAGACCTGCTATACAAACGGTTTTAACCCCCTTCCCGCGACGGTGTTTGGAACCATCGCCAAGTGAGTGTGGGCGATAGGGGTTCCTTCACACACGACCGAGAAACCGCCGGGGATAGGCCCTCCTGGGACATAGGCTGGGACAAAATGATCTCGTGTGCGATCTGGCAAGGCATCGAAACCCAGTCGTCTTCGTTCGTATGTACATCCCACACGGTGAATCCTAGAAAAACATTTCCATTTGTATGAATATCACACACATCTTTTTGTTTGGAAACGTTTGTGCAAGGTGGCCTAACACAAACGGTTCTCTGCCGGAAGCCGTCGGTGATTGTTAGTTGATCAAACATGCCTACTTTCTAGAAACCGTGTGGGTGATACGTCTCCATCATATCTATAATTTTTGATTGTTTCATGCCAATATTATACAAGTTTTACATACTTTTGGCAACTTTTTATATGATTTATTTGGACTAACTTACTTATCCAGTGCCCAGTGCCAGTTCCTGTTTGTTGCATGTTTTTGTATCGCAGAAAATCCATATCAAACATAGTCCGAACGTGATGCAACTCAATGGAGAATTATTTTGGAATATTTGTGAATTTTAGGAGTTGGAATCACCGCAAACAGAGGCCCACACGGACCACGATACACCAGGGCGCGCCCCAGGCCCCTGGCGCATGGTGGTGGGTGCTGCCCACCTAGTACGTTGGTTAGATCTCTACTTCGGGCGCAAGGAAACTTATATCAGGAAAAAAATCGTGTAAAAAGATCAGTGCAATAAGAGTTACGGATCTCTGGGAATATAAGAAACGGTTTTCGGCCAGATCTGGGGAGCACAAAACAGAAGAGAACAGAGAGGGAGATCCAATCTCGGAGGGGCTCCCGCCCCTCCACCGCCATGGATACCAAGGAGCAGAGGGGGAACTCTCCTACCATCTAGGGGGGACGCCAAGGAAGAAGAAGAAGGAGGGGGCTCTCTCCTCCTCGATTCCGGTGGCGCCGGAGTGCCGCTGGGGCAACGATCGGGACGGCGATCTACATCAAAAATCTTGCTACCGTCAACACCAACTCTCTCCCCCTTTATGCAGTAGTGTAACACCCCTTCTCCCTGCTGTAATCTCTACTTAAACATGGTGCTCAACTCCATATATTATTTCCCAATGATCTATGGTTATCCTATGATGTTTGAGTAGATCTGTTTTGTCCTATGGGTTAATCGTGATCTTGGTTGGTATGATTGTATATTTTATTTTTGGTGTTGTCCTATGTGCCCTCCGTCTCGCGCAAATGTGAGGGCCCCCCGCTGTAGGGTGTTGCAATAGTTCATGATTTGCTTATTGTCAGTGTTGTAGGGGTGACAGTAGCCTAAACGTGGATAAGTGGGTCATGGCGTATGGGAGTAAAGAGGACTTGATACTTAATGCTATGGTTGGGTTTCACGACCTTAATGAACTTTACTAGTTGCGGATGCTTGCTAGAGTTCCAATCATAAGTGCATATGATCCAAGTAGAGAAAGTATGTTAGCTCATGCCTCTCCCTCATATAAAATTACAAGAATGATTACAAGTACTTGTTATCGATTGCCTAGGGACAAATGACTTTCTTGTTGACAAAAGCTATCCACTTTTGTTACCTTGCAATTTATTCGTAGTTTCATTCTCGCAAAGTACTCATAGTTTTATTCTTGCAAAATAGTTTCATACATGTTTTAGGTAAAGCAAACTTCAAGTGTGCGTAGAGTTGTATCGGTGGTCGATAGAACTTGAGGGAATATTTGTTCTGCCTTTAGCTCCTTGTTGGGTTCGACACTCTTATTTATAAAAGAAGGCTACAAACGATCCCCTATACTCGTGGGTTATCAAGACCTTTTTCCGGCGCCATTGCCGGGGAGAAATAGCGTGGGGTGAATATTCTTGTGTGTGCTTGTTTGCTTTATCATGAAGTAGTTTTTATTTTCTGTTCTAAGTTGTTCTCTATCGTTAGTTATGGACATGGAACACGAAACACCAAAAAATTAGTTGTACTTGCTACTCATGGAGATGGGGAACCTCCTAAAACCCTCGATGATCGTTATGTGAAAGATATTATCCACTACTTGGATAATCCTGAGAAAACCCCATTCAACTTGATAAAGGGAGTAACGTTCGATCAACGTGAATACTTTAGGGATTATCGCTTGACTCATAAAGGGAAATTGTTATGGTATCAAATTCATATGTTGCATTGGTATGCTAGGCAATTATGCTTGAGATATGATTATACTTGTTGCTCTAGGATGAATGCTCCACACCTTCCCTTTTCATGCAAATTTAATGATAATGAAACCTTGGCTTCTCATGCTAATGTTATATATGATTGCTATGATGTGGAACGAATAGAACAATTTGTTCCTTTTAAGGGTGCTAATGAAATTGAATCTTTGTTTGAGAAGTATGAAGATTTTGATGATTCAGTTTATAGACCTGAAAATTTTGCCATCCTTAAATATTGCTATGATAATTACAAATACAATTCTAATATTGATGCATTTATTGAGAAAATATCCGCTGTCCAATAGGGTAATAATGTTTTGCAGGAGTCTATGGAAGAAGGAATTGATGAAACTGTGAGCTCATTGGATGGAAAAGATGATGAGGAACAAAAGGAGGAATAGCGGATTAGCTACCCTTGCCCACCTTCTAATGATAGTAACTCTTCAACTCATACATTGTTATGTCCCTTCGTTCTTACTGAAGGATGGATGCCATGATAATTGCTATGATCCTGTTGATTCTTTTGAAATATCCCTTTTTGATGATGCTTGCTATGCTTCTGGCTAAGATGCCAATATGAATTATGCTATTGGAGATGAACTTGCTATTGTTCCTTATGTTAAACATGAAATTGTTGCTATTGCACCCACACATGACAGTCCTATTATCTTTTTGAATTCTCCAAACTACACTATATCGGAGAAGTTTGCACTTGTTAAGGATTATATTGATGGGTTGCCTTTTACCGTTGCACGTGATGATTTTGATGAATATGATATGCGTGTTCTTGCTGCTCCAACTTGCAATTATTATGAGAGAGGAACTACATCTCTACCTCTTTATGTTTCCAACATGATAAAATTGCAAGAAACTACTAATGCTATGTATTGGCCCTTACTTGATGTGCATGAATTGTTATTGTATGACATGCCGATGCATAGGAAGAGATTTAGAATTCATCATTGCTTGATATATGTTGCTTTGTGCTCACTACTAAATGCCAAATCATTGATAATTCAAATTGGCTTCGATATACCTTGGGATCCGGGTAGATCCATTACTTGAGCACTATATGCCTAGCTTAATGGCTTTAAAGAAAGCGCTGCCAGGGAGACAACCTGGAAGTTTTAGAGAGTCATTTATTTCTGTTGAGTGCTTTTATAAAGTTTAAAAACAAAAAAATATAGAGGGGAACAAAAAACTTTTAAAAAAGGAAAGTGAAAGTGAGAGATACAAGCATTGTTGAAGTGGGGGAGCTCCTTGAACTTTGTTCATGCTCACGGAAACTTTGTGAATCTTAATTACATAAACTTTTAAACAAAAATAATTATCCCCTTGTACAATTCCATTGTATTATAAAAATAATGTGCCAAGATTTGCCTTTAGGATGGGTAGATTGCTTGTTGGTTTGTGCGGTGCAAAACAGAAATTTTGGCTGTAGTGCGCGATTTTACATGTTTTACTGGAATGTCAAACGGTTATGAAACTTTCTGCACTGTATTTCTATACAAAATTCTTATTTTCCTAATTTTCTAAGAATTTGTAGAGTTAAATAAATATGGTTTATGTTCAAATCTTTACAGACTGTCCTGTTTTCACAGATTGCTGTTATAGCTTCATTATTTGCGTATGTTTGAATTGTTGTTAAAGCCTCCTTGACTTGGGGGCATAGAATTGTGATAGAGTATAGTGGGTAATGTTTGTTTATAATTATACAATAATTTTGTAGTATTACATGATGGGATTTCATTGCCATTTTTACTAACCCCGCCACTAAAAGTTTGTTTAAGTTTTGTGTGGATGAAGTGTTCGAAGATCAAGGAGGTCTCGATATGAGGAGAGGCAAGAGCTCAAGCTTGGGGATGACCAAGGCACCCCAAGTAAATATTCAAGGAGACTCAAGTGTCTAAGCTTGGGGATGCCCTGGAAGGCATACCATCTTTCTTCAACAAGTATCGGTATGTTTTCGGATTCGTTTCGTTCATATGATATGTGCAAATCTTGGAGCATCTTTTGCATTTATTTTTCACTTTGCTTTTATGCACCATGCTGGTATGAGATAGTCCATGGTTGATTTATATAATGCTCATTGCACTTCACTTATATCTTTTGAGTATGGCTTATAGAATGCTTCATGTGCTTCACTTATATCATTTGAAATGTGGATTGCATGTTTCTCTTCACATAGAAAACCGATGTTCGTAGAATGCTCTTTTGCTTCACTTATATTTGTTAGAGCATGATCTTTTGTAGAAAGAATTAAACTCGCATGCTTCACTTATATCTATTTAGAGAGTCAACAGGAATTGGTCAATTGCATGGTTAGTCACAAAATCCTACATAAAACTTGTGGATCACTGAATATGATATGTTTGATTCCTTGCAATAGTTTTGTGATATAGAGATGGAATATGTTGGAGGTACTAGTAAATGGTTGTGGTTAGTAAGAATATTGGTGTTAAGGTTTGTGATTCCTGAAGCATGCAAGTATAGTCTCTCGTTATGCTATCAAAGTTGGAGAGCAATTTATCCTTGATTGTCTTCCTTATGAGTGGCGGTCGGGGACGAGCGATGGTCTTTTCCTACCAATCTATCCCCCTAGGGGCATGCCTAGTAGTACTTTGCTTCGAGGGCTAATAAACTTTTGCAATAAGTATATGAGTTCTTTATGACTAATGTGAGTCCATGGATTATACGCACTCTTACCTTTCCGCAATTTGCTAGCCTCTACGGTACCGTGCATTACCCTTTCTCACCTCGAGACGTGGTGCAAACTTCGCCGGTGCATCCAAACCCCGTGATATGATACGCACTATCACACATAAGCCTTATTATATCTTCCTCAAAACAGCCACCATACCTACCTATTATGGCTTTTCCATGGCCATTCCGAGATATATTGCCATGCAACTTCCACCGCTTCCGCTTGATGGCTTGAGCATTCATTGTCATATTGCTTTGCATGATCACATAGCTGACATAGTAGTTGTGGCTCAGCCACTGTGCATCATTTTTCATACATGTTACGCTAGATCATCTGTCTGAAGCATTCATATAGAGTCATATTTTGTTATAGGTATCGAGTTGTAATTTTTATTTCTTTGAGTTATAAGAAAATAGAAGTGTGATGATCATCATTTTTAGAGTAGTGCCCCAGTGAGGAAAGGATGATGGAGACTATTCCCCCACAAGTCGGGATGAGACTCCGGACAATGAGTGAGATAAAAAAGAAAAAAAGAAAAAGAAAAAAATAAGAAAAATAAGAAAAGAAAAAATAAACAAAGAGAGAAGGGGCATTGTTAGTATCCTTTACCACACTTGTGCTTCAAAGTAGCACCATGTTTTTCATATGGAGAGTGTCCTATGTTGTCATATACTAGTGGGAATTTTTCATTATAGGATTAGATGCATACCCACTTAGTTTTCATATAGAGCTTTCATACACTTATACCTCTTAGTGCATTCGTTGCATGGCAATCCCTACTCCTCGCATTGATATCAATTGATGGGCATCTCCATAGCCCGTTGGTTAGACGCGTTGATGTGAGACTTTCTTACTTTTTTGTCTTCTTTATATTTACCCCTATCATCATACTCTATTCCACCCGTAGTGCTATATCCATGGCTTGCGCTCATGTATTGCGTGAGGGTTGAAAAAGCTCAAGCGCGTTAAAAAGTATGAACCAGTTGCTCAGCTTGTAATCGGGGTTGTGCATGATTTATACTTTGTGTTAAGAAGACAGAGCATGACAAGACTATATGATTTTGTAGGGATAGCTTTCTTTAGCATTGATATTCTGAAAGACATGATTGTTTGTTGGGATGCCCGAGTATTGATATCTTTATGTCAAATTATAGACTATTGCTTTGAATCACTTATGTCTTAATATTCATGCCATGACTAGATATATGATCAAGTTTATGTTAGGTAGCATTCCACATCAAAAATTATCTTTTTTGTCATTTACCTACTCGAGGACGAGCAGGAATCAAGCTTGGGGATGCTGATACGTCTCCGTCGTATCTATAATTTTTGATTGTTTCATGCCAATATTATACAAGTTTTACATACTATTGGCAACTTTTCATATGATTTATTTGGACTAACTTACTTATCCGGTGCCCAGTGTCAGTTCCTGTTTGTTGCATGTTTTTGTATCGCAGAAAATACATATCAAACGAAGTCTAAACGTGATGCAACTCAACGGAGAATTATTTTGGAATATTTGTGATTTTTAGGAGTTGGAATCACCGCAAACAGAGGCCCACACCGACCACGATACACCAAGGCGCGCCCCAAGCCCCTGACGTGTGGTGGTGGGTGCTGCTCACCTCGTACGTCGGTTGGATCTCTACTTCGGGTGCAAGGAAGCTTATATCAGGAAAAAATCGTATAAAAAGATCAACGCAATCGGAGTTACGGATCTCCGGGAATATAAGAAACGGTTTTCGGCCAGATCTGGGGAGCGCAAAACAGAAGAGAACAGAGAGGGAGATCCAATCTCAGAGGGGCTCCCGCCCGTCCGCTGCCATGGAGACCAAGGACCAGAGGGGGAACTCTCCTCCCATCTAGGGGGAGGCCAAGGAAGAAGAAGAAGGAGGGGGGCTCTGACCCCCTCGCTTCCGGTGGCACCGGAGTGCCACCAGGGCAACGATCAGGGCGACAATCTACATCAACAATCTTGCTACCATCAACACCAACTCTCTCCTCCTTTATGGAGTGGTGTAACACCCCTTCTCCCCATTGTAATCTCTACTTAAACATGGTGCTCAACTCCATATATTATTTCCCAATGATCTATGGTTATCCTATGATGTTTGAGTAGATCCGTTTTGTCCTATGGGTTAATCGCAATCTTGGTTGGTATGATTGTATATCTTATTTTTGGTGCTGTCCTACGGTGCCCTCCGTCTCACGCAAACGTGGGGGCCCCCACTGTAGGTTGTTGCAATATGTTCATGGTTTCCTTATTGTTAGTGTTGCGGGGGTGACAGCAGCCTAAACACGGATAAGTGGGTCATGACGTATGGGAGTAAAGAGGACTTGATACTTAATGTTATGGTTGGGTTTCACGACCTTAATGATCTTTAGTAGTTGCGGATGCTTGCTAGAGTTCCAATCATAAGTGCATATGATCCAAGTAGCGAAAGTATGTTAGCTCATGCCTCTCCCTCATATAAAATTACAAGAATGATTACCTGTACTTGTTATCGATTGCCTAGGGACAAATGACTTTCTTGTTGACAAAAGCTATCCATTTTTATTACCTTGCAATTTATTTGTAGGTTTATTCTCACGAAGTACTCGTATATTTATTCTTGCAAAGTAGTTTCATACTTATTTTAGGTAAAACAAACATCAAGTGTGCGTAGAGTTGTATCAGTGGTCGATAGAACTTGAGGGAATATTTGTTCTGCCTTTAGATCCTCGTTGGGTTCGACACTCTTATTTATTGAAGAAGGCTACAAACGATCCCCTATACTTGTGGGTTCTCAGTGGGTTGTTTGAGTTCATTGCCCACGGTGCTGTCTGAGTAACCGTCTACAATGAAAACCCCAATAAGCAGGGTAATTAGCTTATTATTGATAACCCATGTACTAATCAAATTGATATTTCTTATAGAACACACCAGATATTTCATATTCATATAACAGCAACTAGGATTTCATAATCGAATTACATCAGATAGCTTCGGCACTCAGTTACGCCATTACACAACAACACCAAGTTTCACATGCAACATCAAAAACCTTTGGAAAGTAGCATCATACACGGTAAATAGACAGATGAATTTCATCTGGGAAACTGCAGAAGCGGAAGGCAAATATTGAGCCTTCATTGATGTTGAATGTCCTTGCAACTTTAGGCCAGTGGATATGGATAATTGCCCGCCCAACCTTCGTCCTCTTCAGGAAGACTTCAATATTGTACCATGGGTGTTGAATGAATATCTTCCTCGCCTCTCGACCATGCAAGTGGTCTGAGAGGTAATCATCGGTGAACTGCTTTGAAAAGTACTGAAAACAAAGATATGCATAAATCGCTCTTATAAATTTTGAAATAGCGCAAGGGGTAAAAACAAGGTAAAAGAGTTAGTACCATCCTATAGTTGACCGATGTCTTCTTCATTGTGCAAACAAAGATCTTGCTATTATTCGTCACAAGTTTCTTCATCCTAACAATCTTTCTGAGTTTCTTGACTTGACTGATATTCATGGACATCTCATTTCCCCATATGCAAAATGGGTCGAACAGTGGGTCTAAGCCTCTGACAGCAGGACCTACTTTTGCAAGACCAAATTGTCAGAAACCTAAATATTAGAATAATTACTGCAACTGCACAATAATGTGCTATTAGCGAAAAGACCATGCATGAGCCTCAATGGTAAACCGCAGTATCTTCCGTTGTTTCCCTGCAACACACATAAGGAAGATCTTGATCAGGTTAACTGAGAGTTGCCATACTATTAGTAGAATATGTATTGAGTACAACCAAATTCAATTTATTTCACCTGGATAACAATACAAAATTTTACCCACAACAAATGAAAATCAAATTGCATAATTGAACCAAACAATTAAATGGACAGCACACCAAATGAACCAAAACATTTAACTGAGCGCGACATTGCAGAATATAAACATGTACTAGAAGATAAGATAGTTAGCGAAACAAAGAATGCTTGAGAACAATACTATGAAATGTAGCAATTGTTGGACCAAACTATTAGCTGAACATTACATTTCAGAGGCCCAAACTGTTAACTGTACATTACATTTCAGAGGACCAAATTGTTAACTGAACATCAGATTGCGTATTAACATTATAGAGGACAAATCACTAGAAGGCACTGGCGGTGGCCTCGAGAAAACATCATGGACTGTATTTTAAAGTAGACAACTGCGTGGCGGTGTCGACGGTGGCCTCGAAGATGAGGTGCTCCTCCAAGATCTAGCGGTCGGCACACATGGAAGCCATAGTGACCTCGTGCGCGCGTGCAGCCGCGATTTGCTTCTTCGCTGCCAGATGCTACTGAGCTCCACATTATACTGCGTGCAAAATGGTTGTGGGCGGTGCTACCTCTTGAGCTTGCGTTGGTTTTTCCCTTGAAGAGGAAAGGGTGATGCAGCAAAGTAGCATAAGTATTTCCCTCAGTTTTGAGAACCAAGGTATCAATCCAGTAGGAGACGACACACAAGTCACCTATTACCTGCACAAACAATCAAGAACCTTACAACCAACGCGATAAAGGGGTTGTCAATCCCTTCACGGTCACTCACAAAAGTGAGATCTGATAGAGATAATAAAGTAAATATTTTTGGTATTTTTGTTGTATAGATTGGAAAGTAAAGACTGCAAAATAGTAAACAAGATTTAAAGAGATGCAATATAATGGAAAAGAGATGTAATATAATAGAGAAGAGAACTGGGGGCCATAGGTTTCACTAGTGGCTTCTCTCGAGATAGCATGTATTACGGTGGGTGAACAAATTACTGCCGAGCAATTGATAGAAAAGTGCATAATTATGAAGATATCTAAGGCAATGATCATGAACATAGGCATCACGTCTGTGTCAAGTAGACCGAAACGATTGTGCATCTACTACTATTACTCCACACATCGACCGCTATCCAGCATGCACCTAGAGTATTAAGTTCATAAGGACGGAGTAACGCATTAAGCAAGACGACATGATGTAGAGGGATAAACTCAAGCAATATGATATAAACCCCATCTTTTTATCCTCTATGGCAACAATGCAATACGTGCCTTGTTGCCCCTACTATCTCTGGGAAAGGACACCGCAAGATTGAACCCAAAGCTAATCACTTCTCCCATTGCAAGAAAGATCAATCTAGTAGGCCAGACTAAACCAATAATTTGAAGAGACTTGCAAAGATATCAAATCATGCATATAAGAATTCAGAGAAGAACCAAATAATATTCATAGATAATCTTGTTCATAAATCCACAATTCATCGGACCTCGGCAAACACACCGCAAAAGAGTATTACATCAAATAGATCTCCAAGAATATCGAGGAGAACTTTGTATTGAGAATAAAAGAGAGAGAAGAAGCCATCTAGCTAATAACTATGGACCCGAAGGTCTGTGGTAAACTACTCACGCTTCATTGGAGAGGCAATGGTGTTGATGTAGAAGCCCTCCGTGACCGATTCTCCCTCCGCCAGATTGGCGGAAAAGGCCCCAAGATGGGATCTCACGGGTACAGAAGGTTGCGGCGGTGGAAAAGTGGTTTCGTGGCTCCCCCTGATGTTTCTAGGGTATAAGAGTATATATATGCGAAAGAAGTACGTCGGTGGAGCTACGAGGGGTCCACGAGGGTGGGGGTGTGCCTACCCCCTGGGCGCACCCTCTTGCCTCGTGCACGCCTCGTGGAATTTCCGACTTCAACTCCAAGTCTTCTGGTTTGCTTTCGGTCCAAGAAAGATCATTGCCAAGGTTTCATTCCGTTTGGACTCTGTTTGGTATTCCTTTTCTACTAAACTCTAAAATAGGCCAAAAAAAGAAACTAGCACTGGGCCTCCGGTTAATAGGTTAGTCCCAAAAATAATATAAAAGAGCATATTAAAGCCCATTAAACATCCAAAACAGATAATGTAATAGCATGGAACAATCAAAAATTATAGATACGTTGGAGATGTATCAAGCATCCCCAAGCTTAATTCCCGCTCATCCTCGAGTAGGTAAATGATAAAAATAGAATTTTTGATGTGGAAACACAATTAACAATGTAATTTCTTTATTGTGGTATGAATGTTCAGATCCGAAAGATTCAAGACAAAAGTTTAATATTGACATAAAAATATTAATACTTCAAGCATACTAACAAAGCAATCATGTCTTCTCAAAATAACATGGACAAAGAAAGTTCATCCCTACAAAATCATATAGTTTGGCTATTGATACATCTCCAACGTATCTATAATTTTTGATTGTTCCATGCTATTATATTACCCGTTTTGGATGTTTATGGGCTTTACTTTACACTTTTATATCATTTTTGGGACTAACCTACTAACCAGAGGCCCAGCCCGAATTTTTGTTTTTTTTCCTATTTCAGTGTTTCAAAGAAAAGGAATATCAAACGGAGTCCAAACTGAATGAAACCTACGGGAGCGATCTTCTTGGAACAAACGCAATCCAGGAGACTTGTAGTGAGGTCAAGAAGCAGCCGAGGCGGCCATGAGGGTGCCGGGCGTGCCCTAGGGGGGTGGGCGCGCCCCCCGCCCTCGTGGGCCCCTCGTGGCTCCCCTGACCGACTTCTTTCGCCTATATATACTTGCATACACTGGAAACACCGAGGAGCACCAGGAAAACCTATTTCAACCGCCGCAACCTTCTGTACCCGTGAGATCCCATCTTGGAGCCTTTTCCGGCGCTCTACCGGAGGGGGAATCGATCATGGAGGGCTTCTACATCATTGTCAAGGACTCTCCAATGAGTTCTAAGTAGTTTACCACAGACCTTCGGGTCCATAGTTATTACCTAGATGGCTTATTCTCTCTCTTTTAATCTCAATACAATGTTCTCCTTCATATTCTTGGAGATCTATTCGATGTAACTCTTTTTGCAGTGTGTTTGTCGAGATCCGATGAATTGTGGGTTTATGATCAAGTTTATCTATGAGAAATATTTGAATCTTCTATGAATTCTTTTATGTATGATTGGTTATATTTGCAAGTCTCTTTGAATTATCAGTTTGGTTTGGCCTACTAGATTGATCTTTGTTGCAATGGGAGAAGTGCTTAGCTTTGGGTTCAATCTTGCGGTGTCCTTTCCCAGTGACAGCAGGGGCAGCAAGGCACGTATTGTATTGTTGCCACCGAGGATAAAAATATGGGCTTTATATCATATTTCTTGAGTTTATCCCTCTACATCATGTCATCTTGCCTAATGCGTTACTCTGTTCTTATGAACTTAATACTCTAGATGCATGTTGGATAGCGGTTGATGTGTGGAGTAATAGTAGTAGATGCAGAATTGTTTCGGTCTACTTGTCGCGGACGTGATGCCTATATACATGAGCATGCCTAGTGATACGTCTCCAACGTATCTATAATTTTTGATTGTTCCATGCTATTATATTACCCCTTTTGGATGTTTATGGGCTTTATTTTACACATTTATATCATTTTTGGGACTAACCTACTAACCGGAGGCCCAGCCCATATTGCTGTTTTATTGCCTGTTTCAGTATTTCGAGGAAAAGGAATATCAAAGGGAATCCAAACGGAATGAAACCTTCGGCATCGTGATTTTTTGGAAGAATATCATCCTGGAGGCTTGGAGATCAAGTCAGAAGACCCTCAAGGAGCCCAGGAGATAGGGGGCGCCCCCCCTACAGGGCGCGGCCCCCTGTCTCGTGGACCCCTCGAGCACCTCCCGACCGACTTCTTTCTCCTATATAACCCTACGTACCCTAAAACCACCGAATATCAAGATAGATCGGGAGTTCCGCCGCCGCAAGCCTCCGTAGCCACCAAAAACCTCTCGGGAGCCCGTTCCGGCACCCTGCCGGAGGGGGGATCCCTCACCGGTGGCCATCTTCATCATCCCGGCACTCTCCATGACGAGAAGGGAGTAGTTCACCCTCGGGGCTGAGGGTATGTACCAGTAGCTATGCGTTTAATCTCTCTCTCTCTCTCTCTCTCTCGTGTTCTCGACTTCACACGATCTTGATGTATCGCGAGCTTTGCTATTATAGTTGGATCTTATGATGTTTCTCCCCCCTCTACTCTCTTGTGATGAATTGAGTTTCCCTCTTGAAGTTATCTTATTGGATTGAGTCTTTATTTGAGAACACTTGATGTATGTCTTGCCGTGCTTATCTGTGGTGACAATGGGATATCATGTGCCACTTGATGTATGTTTTGGTGACCAACTTGCGGGTTCCGCCCATGAATCTATGCCTAGGGGTTGGCACACGTTCTTGACTCTCCGGTAGAAACTTTGGGGCACTCTTTGAAGTACTTTTATGTTGGTTGGATGAATATGAGATTGTGTGATGCCCACGGATACTTGAGGTGACAATGGAGTATCTAGTTGACATTAGGGTTTTGGTTGATTTGTGTCTTAAGGTGTTATTCTAGTACGAACTCTTGAATAGATCGATCCGAAAGAATAACTTTGAGGTGGTTTTGTACCCTACCATAATCTCTACGTTTGTTCTCCACTATTAGTGGCTTTAGAGTGACTCTTTGTTGCATGTTGAGGGATTGTTATATGATCTATCTATGTTATTATTGTTGAGAGAACTTGCACTAGTGAAAGTATGAACCCTAGGCCTTGTTTCCTATCATTGCAATACCGTTTACGCTCACTTTTACCTTTAGTTACCTTGCTGTTTTTATTATTTCAGATTACAAAAACCTTTATCTACAATCTATTTTGCACTCGTATCACCATCTCTTCGCCGAACTAGTGCACCTATACAATTTACCATTCTATTGGGTGTATTGGGGACACAAGAGACTCCTTGTTATTTGGTTGCAGGGTTGCTTGAGAGAGACCATCTTCATCCTACGCCTCCCACGGATTGATAAACCTTAGGTCATCCACTTGAGGGAAATTTGCTACTGTCCTACAAACCTGTGCACTTGCAGGCCCAACAACGTCTACAAGAAGAAGGTCGTGTAGTAGACATCAAGCTCTTTTCTGGCGCCGTTGCCGGGGAGTTGAGCGCTTGAAGGTATATCTTTAGATCTTGCAATCGAATCTTTTTGTTTCTTGTTTTATCACTAGTTTAGTTTATAAAAGAAAACTACAAAAAAATGGAGTTGAGTTTGTCTCATACGCTTCATCTTTTTAATATCTTTCGTGAGTTTGATGGAAAGGAAAATTGTGCTCAAGTACTAGAAGAAGAATGCATTAGAATGTTTGGTACTAGATCTTTGTATGATGAGCAAGATGCAATGTTGTTAGTATGAATTCCTTGAATATCCATGATGCTAATGATATGCAAAGCCACAATCTTGGGGAAGCTATGTTTGATGAATATGATATTTTTTGTCCCCCAAGTTTTGATGAGCAAATTTATTATGATGATAGTATGCCTCCTATTTATGATAATTATATTGATGAAAGTGGGTTTGGAAGAGTGTCAACTTTAGGAAGTAGTGATCCCACTATTTTGGAGGATGTTGAATCTTATTGTGATGAATATGAAAGTGGATTTGGAAGAGTGTCAACTTTATTTAGTGATGATTCCACTATTTCGGAAGAGGTTCCAATTGATTATGAGAACAAAGTTGCTATCTATGATGATTATTGTGATGACTTGTATGCTATTAGGAATAATGATAACCATGAAACTTGTCATCATGATTTTAGTTTTCAATTGGATTATGCCTCACATGATAATTATTTTGTTGAGTTTGCTCCCACTACTATTCATGAGAATAAACTTGCTTATGTGGAGAGTAGTAAAATTTCTATGCATGTAGATCATGAAAAGAATGCTTTAGGTGCTGGTTATATTGTTGAATTCATTCATGATGCTACTGAAAATTATTATGAGGGAGGAATATATGCTTGTAGGAATTGCAATAATGTCAAGCTTCCCCTCTATGTGCTTCAAGTTTTGAACTTATGCTTATTTTACCTTCCTATGCTTGTTGATTACTGTTCCCATAAGTTGTTTGCTCACAAAATCCCTATGCATAGGAAGTGGGTTAGACTTAAATGTGCTAGTCATATGCTTCATGATGCTCCCATTATGCTCCAATTCTTATCTTTTATGTGAGCATCATTGTCATCATCATGCCTAGCTAGAAAGGCATTAAAGAAAAGCGCTTGTTGGGAGACAACCCAATATTTATCCTTACTGTTTTTGTGTGTTAACATGATTATGCTACTGTAGTAATCATGTTTTATAGGTTTTGTTTCAATAAAGTGCCAAGTAAGACCTTTAGGATAGCTTACGGTGATAGTTGTGTTGATCCTGCTGAAAATCAGAAACTTTTGCACCCAGTAAATTAGTTTTGTTAATTCACAGAATGAGATTCTGATCTGATTCTTTTTGATATGGATTGTTACACAAATTTCTTAGGACTTCCTAATTTGGTAGGATTTTTGTAGTTCCAGAAGTATACGTTTGATACAGATTACTACAGACTATTCTGTTTTTGACAGATTCTGTTTTCTATGTGTTGTTTGCTTATTTTGATGCATCTATGAGTAGTATCGAAGGGTATGAGTCATAGATAAGTTGGAATACAGTAGGTTTAACACAAAAATAAATAAATAATGAGTTCATTACAGTATCTAAGTGGTGGTTTTATTTTCTTATACTAACGGAGCTTACGAGTTTTCTGTTGAGTTTTGTGTTGTGGAGTTTTCAAGTTTTGGGTAAAGATTCGATGGACTATGGAATAAGGAGTGGCAAGAGCCTAAGCTTGGGGATGCCCAAGGCACCCCAAGGTAATATTCAAGGACAACCAAGAGCCTAAGCTTGGGGATGCCCCGGATGGCATCCCCTCTTTCGTCTTCGTTCATCGGTAACTTTACTTGGAGCAATATTTTTATTCACCACATGATATGTGTTTTGCTTGGAGCGTCATTTTATTTTGTTAGTATTTGCTTGCTGTTATTTAGATTAATGTTTTTCATCTTTAGTTTCAATTAAAAAGCATTGGCGGCGGCAGGTGTATGCCTGTGTATGCACGGGAATACCCAAGATTTGAAGAAAAAAATTATATACGTGTCAGCGGTCAGCCCAAAACAAACGCAGCCCACTAAATCTCTCGTTCGCTCCAGTTCGCCGTTCGCACCGATGCCTCCAGCCTTCCGTGGACGTCTCGACCCCTCCTCGCAGCGTTCCCGCACGCAGCGCCGCCGCCCGCCAGAGGTAGATGTCAACTAGCGGCGGCGCCCCGCCCCCCGCGCCGGCAGCGCCCAGCCCCACGCCCGCCCCTCCTCTTCGGCTCGGAGGAAGCAGCAGCCGAGCAGGGACGGGCGACCCTGGCAGCGGCGCCCTGCCACCCGCGCCGGCGGCGCCTGCCTCCCCGTCCGCCCCTCCTATTCGGCTTGGAGGGAGCAGCAGCCGCCGAGCAGGGACGGGCAACCCTGGCGGCTGCGCCCCTCCCCTCGCGGCAAAGAAACAAAAGGTGCAACGACCTCTGCCCTCGCGGCCTCGCCCCCAATTTGTGATTTCTTGATTTGCTGAAATTACTAGATGGAGGCAGTCGATCTATTTAACATATGCAAGTATCTAAATTTATGTTCCCTTTGTTTGGCCAAACGTAGATGAAGATGAAGAGGAGTGGAATTGTTGGCAGTAGCATATTTGCAATGTGGGAAAAGGCTTCAAAGGCAAGGAAAATAGGTGAAGTATCCACACCGAATCAGACCATAGCTGCATCTAGTACTTGTACTTCTCCTGTTCATTTGGAGAGCAATTTGCAATTGGTGTTATGGCTAGAACCGGAGAGTAGAGGAGAAACCTCAATGCCTCATGTAGAAGATGATGAATTTATTGATGAAGATGATGAACCGATGCAAGCAGATTTGGAGGCACTCGAACATGATCCTGGAAAGCGGATTCCCATCTCAATGTATGTTGTCAATGACCAAGATAGAGTAAGAAGGAGATATATTGAGATGGGGTCATGTCAACCAAAGAATCATGAGTTCAAGTTTACAAATAAAAGTGGGAAAGATCGTTGCTTTTGCCATGCTTGGTTTAAGGAATTTCCATGGATTGAGTATAGTGTGGAAAAACATAGAGCTTTCTGCTTCGTTTGCTATTTGTTCAAGGATAAAACAAGATGTCCTGATGGAGATGCTTTTGTGAATAAGGGATTTAATAACTGGAACATGAAGTCGAGATTGAAGAAACATGAAGGCGAGGCTAGTAGTGCTCATGCTGAAGCTCAAGAGAAGTATGATAGGTTCACTACACCACAAACATCAATTCGGAAGTCTATTGCTTCAAACACCTCACAATACAAGGCTTTGTATAAACAGCGTTTGACATGGACACTCAAGTGTGTGAGATTTCTGTTGCGCCAAGGCTTGGCATTTAGAGGACATGATGAAAGTGAAGACTCACTAAATAAAGGAAATTTTCTTGAGCTTCTAAATTGGCTAGCTGGAAATTTTGAAGAGGTTGACAGGGTTGTTCTCAAGAATGCTCCACGGAACTGCAAGATGACTCACCATGATATACAACAAGAGGTGATAAAATGTTGTGCACAAGAGACTACTAAATTAGTCATTGAAGAACTTGATGGTGGTCATTTTGCAATACTTGCAGATGAGTCTAGTGATGTGTATCAGAATGAACAATTGGCTGTTTGCTTGCGTTTTCTTGATAAGAAAGGAAGGGCGGTTGTAAGATTTCTTGGTCTTGCTCATGTTGAAGATACTACCTCTTTGACACTAAAAGCTGCAATTCAGAAAATGCTTATGGACTACAATCTGACCTTTTCGATGGTTCGTGGGCAAGGATATGATGGAGCTAGTAACATGAGAGGTAATGTTAATGGCCTGAAAAAACTGATTATGGATGAGTCCCCTTCTGCCTACTATGTTCATTGTTTTGCCCATCAACTACAGTTAACTCTTGTTGCTGTTGCTAAGGAGAGTGGTGATTGTACTTGGTTCTTTCAGTAGCTTGCACACTTGTTAAATGCTCTTGGCATGTCTTGTAAAAAGATGAGAATGCTTCGAATAGCTCAGGCTGAAGAACTCATTGATGCATTGGAATTGGAAGAAGTAGAAACAGGGAGTGGGCTGAATCAGGAAATGGGTTTGGGAAGGCCATGTGATACACGTTGGGGCTCTCACTTCAAAACTGTGAACCATGTCATCTCTATGCATGGTGCACTACGACGAGTCCATCGCAAGATTGGAGACGAGTACCATGATGCGGAGGCACAAGCGGCTCTATCCATAGAGAAAATATTTCGATCATTTGAGTTTGTTTTCATGGCACGCTTGATGCAAGAAATATTTGGATACACAGATGAGTTGTGTAGAGCTTTGCAAAAGCAAGATGAAGATATTGTTCATGCTATTGAGCTTGTTCGTGACACAAAGTATTACTTGGAGGCTTTGAGGACCGATGCTGGATGGGATGATTTTCTCACAAAGGTCACATCTTTTTGTACAAAGCATAAGATCAAAGTTGTTGATATGGAGGGTCCTTACTTCCCCGTTGGCCGGCCTAGAAGGGGTTTATGTAATGGTGTGATCAATTACCACCGCTTCAAGGTTGATATGTTTGTGGGTGTCATTGATAGGCAAATCAGTGAGCTGAATGGTAGATTTGATGAGGTAAACACATAGCTACTTTCTTGCATGGCAGCATTCTGTCCACTTCATCTATTTGCTGCTTATGACCAAGAGAAGTTGGTTAGGCTTGCTACAAAGTTTTATGCTTCTGATTTTACAAGTGATGAACTGGAAAGACTTCCATGGCAACTAAACATGTATGTTACTAATGTGCGTAGAGATGAAAGGTTTCAAAACCTAAAAAATCTGTGTCGACTTTCAGTTGTGCTTGTGGAGACAAACAAGCATGAACAATATCATATTGTTTACAAGCTTCTTAAGTTGGTATTGATTCTGCCAGTAGCTACTTCTAGTGTTGAAAGGGTATTCTCTTCCATGAGCCATGTGAAGAATAAGCTAAGGAGCAAAATGGGTGATGAATATTTGAACAATTGTTTGGTTACATTTGTTGAGAGAGAACTTTTCAATCAAGTGAAGGATGAATATGTCATCAATATCTTCCAAAAAGGTGACCGCAAAGTTATATTGTAAGAAGGATATCATCACTTTATCAATCAAAAGGTACTTATGTATTCATGTCGTTATGGTCTGGTACATTGAAATATTGCTATTATGGTTATGCTAGTGTTGTTTTGTTCATATATTGCTAGTGTTGTGTTATTTGGTTCATATACTACATTTAGAGCAAAAAATATATTTGAATGAATACCCAACCTTCATTTCCTGTAGCCGCCACTGTTAAAAAGTCAAGGATAGCCTTTGCCATGCTTATTTTGCTAGTATACATGTTGCTGTTTCAAAACAGAAAGTTACCACTGTTGCAAAAAATTCCCTAGAAACTTCAGAGCATGATATAATGTTGAAACCTTTTGCATAATGAGATATGATAAATTTATCACAGTGGTAATTTTATTTCATAATTTTTGGAGTTAGGGAAGTATGATGAATCTTGCATTCTTTACAGACTGTACTGTTTTGACAGATTGCTGTTATGTTTGCATTGTTTGCATATGTTTGCTTGTTTAATGATTTTATTTGAGGATGGAGTATTAAATATGCAGATGCATTTAGTATTAAATGTTGAATAATAATTTTAGTGATTTGTTACAATAGAAAATGATAAGGTTTTGCATTGGTTTATACTAACTTATCTCACGAGTTCTTGTTGAGTTTGTTGTGAATGAAGCTTTTTGAGAAATAGAGAAACCATGATATGAGAGGAATTAATGAGACACAAAAGTTCAAGCTTGGGGATGCCCAAGGCACCCCAAGATAATATTCCAAGAAGTCTCAAGCATCTAAGCTTGGGGATGCCCCGGTAGGCATCCCACCTTTCTTCTCCGACAACTATCGGTTAGTGTCGGTTGAGCCTAAGTTTTTGCTTCTTCACATGAGTTGTGCTATCCTTGCAATGTCATTTTATTTTGTTTTGCTTGCTTTTTGATTTGAGTACCAAGATCTAAAATTCTTTAATGAGAGAGAGTCTTCGCATAGTTACATAATTATTTAGCTACTCATTGATCTTAACTTATATCTTTTCGGAGTAGTTTGTCATTTGCTCTAGTGCATCACTTATATCTTTTAGAGCACGGCGGTGGTTATATTT
This sequence comes from Triticum timopheevii, assembly GCA_963921465.1. Lineage (NCBI taxonomy): Eukaryota > Viridiplantae > Streptophyta > Magnoliopsida > Poales > Poaceae > Triticum > Triticum timopheevii. Next base: position 312,358,876 of record OY997270.1, on the reverse strand, counting down.
TGAAGAAATTGCTAGTCTATCATGCTTAACTTATATTATTTTGAGAGTCTTTTATAACAGCATGGTATTTGCTATGATCTTAAAAGTTGGTCCTAGAATGATGAGCATCCAAGTTGGGTATAATAAAAACTATCATAGAAAGTGAATTGGATGCTATGATCAACTTGATGCTTGATAATTGTTTTGAGATATGGAGGTAGTAATATGAAAGCCATGCTAGTTGGGTGATTATGAATTTAAAGAATGCTTGTGTTGAAGTTTGTGATTCCCGTAACATGCACGTATGGTGAACCGCTTTGTGATGAAGTTGGAGCACAATTTTATTTATTGATTGTCTTCCTTATGAGTGGCGGTCGGGGACGAGCGATGGTCTTTTCCTACCAATCTATCCCCCTAGGAGCATGTGCGTAGTGCTTTGATTTTTGATGACTTCTAAATTTTTGCAACAAGTATATGAGTTCTTTTGGTTAAAGTTGAGTCCATGGATTATACGCACTCCTTCACCCTTCCACCATTGCTAGCCTCTCTTGTACCGTGCAACTTTCGCCGGTACCATATACCCACCATTTACCTTCATCAAAACAGCCACCATACCTACCTATTATGGCATTTCCATAGCCATTCCGAGATATATTGCCATGCAACTTTCCACCGTTCCGTTCATATGACACGCATTACTTTTGTCATATTGCTTTTTGCATGATCATGTAGTTGACATTGTATTTGTGGCAAGGCCACCTAAATAATATTCATACATGTCGCTCTTGATTCATTGCATATCCCGGTACACCACCGGAGGCATTCATATAGAGTCATATCTTGTTCTAGCTTTGAGTTGTAAATTCATAAAAGTGTGATGATCTTCATTATTAGAGCATTGTCCTAGTGAGGAAAGGATGATGAAGACTATGATTCCCCCACAAGTCGGGATGAGACTTCGGACTTTACAAAAAGAAAAAAAGGAAAAAAAAGAGAAAGGCCAAAAAGAAAAAAAAAGAAAAAAAGAGAAGGCCAAAGAAAGAAAAAAAGAAGAAAAGAAAAAAATGAGAGAAAAAGAGAGAAAGGCACCATCATCTTGTTCTATTTTTCCACACTTGTGCTTCAAAATAGCACCATCATCTTCATGTTAGAGAGTCTCATATGTTGTCACTTTCATATACTAGTGGGAATTTTTCATTATAGAACTTGGCATGTATATTCCAATGATGGGCTTCCTCAAAAGTGCCCTAGGTCTTCATGAGCAAGCAAGTTGGATGCACCCCACTTAGTTTCTTTTGTTGAGCTTTCATATATTTATAGCTCTAGTGCATCTGTTGCATGGCAATCCCTACTCACTCACATTAATATCTATTAATGGGCATCTCCATAGCCCATTGATACGCCTAGTTGATGTGAGACTATCTTCTCCTTTTTGTCTTCTCCACAACCACCATTCTATTCCACATATAGTGCTATGTCCATGGCTCACGCTCATGTATTGTGTGAAAGTTGAAAACATTTGAAATTACTAAAGTATGAAACAATTGCTTGGCTTGTCATCGGGGTTGTGCATGATTAAATACTTTGTGTGATGAAGATAGAGCATAGCCAGACTATATGATTTTTTAGGGATAACTTTCTTTAGCCATGTTATTTTCAGAAGACATGATTACTTTGATTAGTATGCTTGAAGTATTACTATTTCTTATGTCAATATGAACTTTTATTTTGTATTCATTTGGATCTGAACATTCATGCCACAATAAAGAAAATTACATTATGAATTATGCTAGGTAGCATTCCACATAAAAAATTCTGTTTTTATCATTTACCTACTCGAGGACGAGCAAGAATTAAGCTTGGGGATGCTTGATACGTCTCCAACGTATCTATAATTTTTGATTGTTCGATGCTATTATATTACCCCTTTTGGATGTTTATGGGCTTTATTTTACACATTTATATCATTTTTGGGACTAACCTACTAACCGGAGGCCCAACCCATATTGCTGTTTTATTGCCTGTTTCAGTATTTCGAGGAAAAGGAATATCAAACGGAGTCCAAACGGAATGAAACCTTTGGCATCGTGATTTTTTGGAAGAATATCATCCTGGAGGCTTGGAGATCAAGTGAGAAGACCCTCGAGGAGCCCAGGAGATAGGGGGCGCCCCCCCCCCAACAGGGCGCGCCCCCTGTCTCGTGGACCCCTCGAGCACCTCCCGGCCGACTTCTTTTGCCTATATAACCCTACGTACCCTAAAACCACCGAATATCAAGATAGATTAAGAGTTCCGCCGCCGCAAGCCTCTGTAGCCACCAAAAACCTCTCGGGAGCCCGTTCCGGCACCCTGCCGGAGGGGGGATCCCTCACCGGTGGCCATCTTCATCATCCCGTCGCTCTCCATGACGGGGAGGGAGTAGTTCACCCTCGGGGCTGAGGGTATGTACCAGTAGCTATGTGTTAGATCTCTCTCTCTCTCTCTCTCTCTTGTGTTCTCGACTTCACACGATCTTGATGTATCGCGAGCTTTGCTGTTATAGTTGGATCTTATGATGTTTCTCCCCCTCTACTCTCTTGTGATGAATTTAGTTTCCCTCTTGAAGTTATCTTATTGGATTGAGTCTTTATTTGAGAACACTTGATGTATGTCTTGCCGTGCTTATCTGTAGTGACAATGGGATATCATGTGCCACTTGATGTATGTTTTGGTGACCAACTTGCGGGTTCCGCCCATGAACCTATGCATTGGGGTTGGCACACGTTCTTGACTTTCCGGTAGAAACTTTGGGGCACTCTTTGAAGTACTTTGTGTTGGTTGAATAGATGAATCTGAGATTGTGTGATGCATATCGTATAATCATGCCCACGGATACTTGAGGTGACAATGGAGTCTCTAGGTGACATTAGGGTTTTGGTTGATTTGTGTCTTAAGGTGTTATTCTAGTACGAACTCTTGAATAGATTGATTCGAAAGAATAACTTTGAGGTGGTTTCGTACCCTACCATAATCTCTTCGTTTGTTCTCCGCTATTAGTGGCTTCGGAGTGACTCTTTGTTGCATGTTGAGGGATTGTTATATGATCTATCTATGTTATTATTGTTGAGAGAACTTGCACTAGTGAAAGTATGAACCCTAGGCCTTGTTTCCTATCATTGCAATACCGTTTACGCTCACTTTTATCTTTAGTTACCTTGCTTTTTTTTATTATTTCAGATTACAAAAACCTTTATCTACTATCTATTTTGCACTTGTATCACCATCTTTTCGCCGAACTAGTGCACCTATACAATTTACCATTGTATTGGGTGTGTTGGGGACACAAGAGACTCTTTGTTATTTGGTTGCAGGGTTGCTTGAGAGAGACCATCTTCATCCTACACCTCCCACGGATTGATAAACCTTAGGTCATCCACTTGAGGGAAATTTGCTACTGTCCTACAAACCTGTGCACTTGCAGGCCCAACAACGTCTACAAGAAGAAGGTTGTATAGTAGACATCACCTAGATATTCTCATAACTATGCACTTTTCTATCAATTGCTCGGCAGTAATTTGTTCACCCACCGTAATACTTATGCTATCTTGAGAGAAGCCACTAGTGAAACCTATGACCCCCGGGTGTGTTTTCAATCATATAAGTTTTCGATCTACTTTATTTTGCAATCTTTACTTTTCAATCTATATCATAAAAATACCAAAAATATTTATCTTATGTTATTATCTCTATCAGATCTCACTTTCGCAAGTGGCCGTGAAGGGATTGACAACCCCTTTATCGTGTTGGTTGCGAGGTTCTTGTTTGTTTGTGTAGGTACGAGGGACGTGTATGGAGCCTCCTACTGGATTGATACCTTGGTTCTCAAAAACTGAGGGAAATACTTACGCTACTTTGCTGCATCACCCTTTCCTCTTCAAGGGAAAACCAACGCAGTGCTCAAGAGGTAGCAAGAAGGATTTCTGGCATTGTTGCCGGGGAGGTCTACGCACAAGTCAAGACATACCAAGTACCCATCACAAACTCTTATCCCTCGCATTACATTATTTGCCATTTGCCTCTCGTTTTCCTCTCCCCCACTTCGCCCTTGCCATTTTATTCGCCCTTCTTCTGTTCGTCTTTTTGTTTGCTTTGATGTTTTACTTGGCTCGTTTGCTCGTTTGGTTGGAATATTTGTTTATTTATTGCTAAACAGAGAACCTAAGATATATGGATCCTCATTCGCTTGCTGATCTTTTTAAGAGATCCAATTATGATGAACCAATTGCGAGTGAGTTTTGTGCACTAGATTATCTTTATGAAGCTTTGCTTGGAATTCGTGAATCTGAAAATTATGATGAAGAAATTTATGAAGAGATTCACGATAACTCCTTGAATAAAAAGCATGATTGCAATGATTTTACTATAAATTCTCTTGATGTCAATTGTGCTAATAATATGCAAAATGCCTAAGCTTGGGGATGCTAGTTTTGCTATGTCTACTACTTGTTACAATGATCATGATTGGGGTGATTCTTCTTATAAAAATTTATTTAAGCCCCATGATGAATATGAGATTGATAATAGTGTTTGCAATAATATTTAAAGTGGGTTTGGAAGAGTGTCAACTTTAGATCCCACATATTTGTAGAATGTTCAATCTTATGATATTTTTGATAAAAGTGGGTTTGGAGAGGTCATGACTTTAGTTAATGTTGATCCCACTATCTTGGAAGAGTGTCAACTTTGCATGCATGTGGATCGTATTGAGAATATGTTATGTGATAGCTATTTTGTTGAATTTGCTTATGATCCTACATGTAATTATTATGAGAGACGAAAATATGGTTGTAGAAATTTTCATGTTACCTTGTGATCTTGTGTGTTTATGATCCTGCGGGATATCATCAAGACCCCCTTGTGGGAAGATCCATCTAGGATATCATCAAGACCTCCTCTTGGAGATGAACCTTACCTTGTATCTTTCCCTTTGTTGTTCATGTACCTTGTGATCTTGTGTGTTTGATTGTCTAGTGGATGTGTGATTTGGACTTGTTCTTGAGTGTTTCCCCTTGTGATTTCTCCCCGTTCTTCCCTGTGTTCATCATGTTCTTCGAGGGATCCCACTCCAAACGTGAAAGATCGTCGCTACAGGGTTCCACCCTGCATCACAATTGCTTGGCTGAAACCGGGGTTGTGCATGATGGGAGTATTTTGTGTGATGAAAATGAAGCATAGCCTAACTATATGATTTTGTACGGATAAGCTTTCTTTGGCTATGCTATTTTGATAAGACATGATTACTTTGTTAGTATGCTTGAAGTATTAATATTTTTATGTTAAATGAACTTCTATCTTGAATCATTTGGATCTGAATGTTCTTGCCACAATAAAGAAAATTACATTGAGAAATATGCTAGGAAGCATTCCACATCAAAAATTCTGTTTTTATCATTTACCTACTCGAGGACGAGCAGGAATTAAGCTTGGGGATGCTTGATACGTCTCCAACGTATCTATAATTTTTGATTGTTCCATGCTATTATATTACCCGTTTTGGATGTTTATGGGCTTTACTTTATACTCTTATATCATTTTTGGGACTAACCTACTAACCGGAGGCCCAACCCAAATTGCTGTTTTTTTTGCCTATTTTAGTGTTTCGAAGAAAAGGAATATCAAACGGAATCCAAACGGAATGAAACCTGGTTTGGCCAGAAAGATTGAGAAACTTTGTTTTTTAATTCCTGTAAATCCAAAACACGCCTGAAAATCATGAAACTTGGCATGGTATCATGACATGGCACCAACATGCTGTTGTAAATTTCTTGGCCGAAATGGGACAAGCTTTCGTATAAGGTTCTTGCAAACTGGAGCTTCTCTCAAGAAGGCTCGTGGTTCCGAGAGGGAACGTGTCATCTCTGTGTGCGAAACGACATACGTACACTGCCTTCTCCCACCTTAATTTTTTTACACGGATAGATTTAGACAAAATAGAAGTATTGTGCTAAATTTTGGAATTATTGCAGGTTCGTTTGGCCTTTTTTATACATTAATTGAATTTCTAGGCATTTAATGTGCATAATTCAAATTTGAACTACAAGCACATGCTCCAATGCACCAAAGTTGGTTGAAAAATCACATGCGTGTCCTTGGGTGAATTTATAGGTCCCATGCAAGAAATGTGAATGGAATTCAAACATTTGGGTGTCGTGCCTCGACTGGAAATATTGAGAAATTTGGGGTTTTAATTCCTGTAAATCCAAAACACACGTGAAAATCATGAAACTTGGCATTGTGTCATGACATGGCACGAACATGATGTGCTAATTTTTTTGGCTGAATTGGAACAAGTTTTGATATAAGCTTCTTGCAAACCGGAGCTTCTCTCAAGATGGATCATGGTTCCGAGAGGGAGCGGGTCACCTCCGTGTGCGAAATGACATACACTGCCTTCTCCCGCCTTGATTTTTTACACAGGCAGCTTAGACCAAATAGGAGTTTCGTGCTAAATTTTGGAATTATTCCGGGTTCGTTTGGCCTTTTTATACATTAATTCATTTCCCAGGCAATTAATGCACATAATTCAAATTTGAAGTACAAGCACATGCTCCAGTGCGCAAAAGTTAGTTGGAAAATCATTTCTGTGTACTTGGGCAAACTTCTAGGTCCCATGGAAGAAGTGGTAATGGAATTCAAACATCTGGGCATCTTGGCTCGGTCGGAAACATCGAGAAACTTGGTTTTAAAATTCTCGTAAATCCAAAACTCACCTAATAATCATGAAACTTGGCATTGGTGTCATGACATGGTACCAACATGTTCTGGTAATTTTTCTGTCCGATTTGTGAAGGTGCACATATTAACAATCAACAATGTCATTTTGGAACAAGTGCTGTCACATTACAAATCGAAAACACAAGTATTATTGAAACCGTGGGCATTCTACTTACTAATTACGTGCCGCCACGCGTCCCCTTTTTTATTGGCTAGGGGGTGTCGTGCGGGGTAGCTATTTGAGTATGGGAGGCATGCGATCAGACCCCTACGCTTGCTCATCGGGAGGAGAGCCCTTTGACCTCTATCCGCCGTGCACCTCCCTCCCAACGTCTTCATTAATGGCGCCCAAGCCCCTGTTTCATGGCGTGGTTATTTCTCACTGGACTGAGATTTAAGAGAGAAAAAAGAAAATCTGAAAAGAAAGTTTTGCACAGATCTTGATGTAAGATCCGACGAACCTATATAGCATCGACTGTGACTTATAGCAAGAATAATGAATATAAGGACGATGACAGTTGATAATAATTGTCTTACGTATTTACGAACATAATTAGAAAAGCCACATGCGGCAACGCCTGAAATACACAAGTGCAAAAGAAGAAGGAAGACAACGATCTGGCTCCTAGATCTCTACTTTCTTGATGCATTGCTACAGGCCGCGGGAACAAGTCTTCGTGACGAGCGGCGATGAGCTCTTTCATGTCCTCAAGATGCTGCTTGAGAGCATCCACGGATTCCTCCACCAGACTTTTGCGCTTGATGCATAGCATGGCATTCTCGTCCATAAGTTTCTCGACAATGACGCCAGTCCTCTTCAACAAGGCAGTGGTCTCCTCCTGCTGCTCTGCACTTCAGACGATCTTCACCCTCAGCAGGTCGCGCTCGGCCTGAAGCTTCGCATTGCTCTTCTTTAGTTGTCGGATGACGCCGGTAGCCTGTTCAAATGAGGCTTTCATGTCGTCCTGCAACCTCGCCCAGCTGGAGATCTGATCCATTTGGCTATGGACGATCGCATTCATGTGCCTGTAAGAGTCCTCGCCTGCGCTCAAGACATTTTTCCAGGCCGCCGTGGCGTGGGAGGACATCTCTGCTGCATTCACGGTGCAGCGGAACATCTCTGCTGCTTCCGCGGTGTGGCCAGACCAGTGTGCTGCATCGATGCAGCGGCAGGACCTCTGTGCTGCTTCGGCGGCGCGGCGGGACCTCTGTGCTACTACGACCGCGCGGTGGGACATGTTGGCTGCTTTCATGGTGAGGCGGGACATCTCTCGTGCTTCTGCTTCCATGCTGGACTCTCCCTGGTGGCAATCTGTCGACCCAGAACTCACGCTGGCCATGGCAGACGCAAGGGAACAATGATGAATGACTTGTTTGTTTTTGTGAATGAGGAGAGGAGGAATGTGCAGTCATCTTGGAGTAGTAGTATTTATAACCGAGTACTAATACGCTCCTAAGTGGGAAACCATTTAGGTCTTGATCGGTGTGAACCGGTTTGCAATTAAGTATAGCGTGGTAGTAATTTGGAATGTGACGGGACGCGGGCTCAAAATTTATTGACGGTTCTATAATTTATAAGCGCGACACTATTCCCAAACGGCGTAACGTGGGCACGATTTCTCGGCCGCGTACGTGGTGTTTGCACCATAGGGTGCACTGCAATAGGCAATGTCAACACAGGTCACTAGAAAAAATACACTTCCGTGATGATACATGTTTGTCACAGTAGGTCGCATTTTTTGTCATGCATGTACATCCATGATGATTTTATGACAGAATCAAGATAGTCATACCTGTGCTGTCGTAGAAGTGTTCCATGACATTACCAAAATTATCATCACAGAAGTGTCCACTTCCATGACGATAAATCGCGCGTCACAGAAGTGCTTTCGTCAAGGGTGACCGACACTTGGCATCCACCGTAACGGAACGCCGTTAAGCTATCGGGTCCGGTTTTGGATCCGATAACCCGTTAACAACCCCGACCAATGGGGATTTTCCACGTGTAAAATCATCACTGGCTGGAGGAAACACGTGTCGGCTCACCGTTGGGACAGATGTCACCCACTCGTTGGACCCAAGGCGCCTATGATACGTCGACACGTGGCATGGCCCAACAGAGGCCCATTCTTGTGAAAAGGTCGGCCCGTTTGACTTGGTCAAAAGGTGGCTGGCCGGCCCACAGAAAGCCTGTTAACGGCCTATTCGCATATAGCCCATTTACAGCCCGCTAACCCAGGGCCCATTACGACCTCTCTGAATTACGCCCAGTAGCATCATCTGGGCCGTCCAATATGATTCCAGCCCATTTTAACTTTCGGCCCATGTATGGCCCATGACTTCTTTTGGCCCATATGAGGCCCTTTGTAAATCTTGGCCCATTAAAGGCCCATGGTGAAACTGGCCCGTAATGAACAGTGTATCACTTTATACCCATTAACGGCCCATTATTCCATTGGGCCATTTCCAGCCCAAGTTATCTTTCGGCCTTCTCAGGGCCCATTTATTCTTGGGCTCATTTCCAGCCTTCGGTTACTTACGACCCGTTACTGTCATTTTCTGCTTGTGAGCCAAATTCAGCCTGTCGTTACAGTTGGCCCGTTTGTGTACCGTTAATACATTGGGCCGTTTTCATGTGAAAAAAAACCCGTTGGGCTGTTTTCATAGAGTTATCAAATACGGCCTATTAACGACCAGTTATGGTCCATGAATAGTATGGCCCATGATTGGCGAAATGATGATACGCCCCGTAGAAGGCCCATGGATCCTACGGCCCGTATAAGGCCCATGGATCGTACGGCCGGTAGAAGGCCCATGGATCGTACGGCCCGTAGAAGGCCCATGGACCCTACGACCCATAGAAGGCCCATGATTACTATGGCCCATATAGAAGGCCAATGGATCCTACGGCCCGTAGAAGGCCCATGGATCATACGGCCCGCAGGAGGCCCATGGTTACAACAGTCCGTGTGTTGCCATGATTATTTTGGCCTAGTTACCAAAAATAGGCTATTGTGGCTCCTAGAAAAACATAGAAAAAGAACCACAGTGACTACAAGCAAACAACTAAACAAGACAATAAGGAAATAAATAAGCAAGCAATTAATGCTAGCCTATTACCGCTATTACACATATTACATCCACTAGGCATCAAAGTTCTCCACCAGTGCAAATATAGGGAACAAAGCAGCATATTACATACACTGGCCGTCAAAATTGGCCACCAGTGCAAATAAACGCGGCAACAAAACAAGAGCATAACTGAAACAACTTCAGAAGAGCTCAAGAAACGTTATCCTGGGTATCCACCATGCTGGCAATAATCTTAGCAAGCTTATTAGCTTTGTCCCATTTGGCGCTAAAATCCTCCAATGCTTGCTGTTGCACCAGAAAGTATGCATCTGAATGCTCCAGGGACTTCTGCAGTCCTTCCGCTTCTTGTTGCATCACAGCTGATTGATGTCTTTCAGCTTGTAGTTGAGACTCAAGAAACCGAACTGATTTAGACAGTGAGTTTGAATAGCTTGTGCAAGCGGTAGTGGCCAGTAACTCGAACACTAAACCAAGACAGGACTTTGGGGTTGTCTCACTGTCTTCAAGATAGTCTTCCTTAGCTATTTTATGAGCTTTGTTGGAGACCAACAAGGATGTGTCACTATCCTGAACCTTATCTGCATTACTTCCTTTACCATTTCTTAATAAGGCACTCTTCCCCAATATTCTGTCAGCATTCTAAAAGAAGAAACAAGCAGACACATAACAGGTTTAGCAGGTACTAGTATATGGAACTCATTTCTGTGAACTAGCTCATTAGTAAGGTGGACAGGATTAAACTACCAAGTCTTCTATTGCCAAGTACTAGTGCATAATAAAAGCATCAAACAAACGTATATCTATGTCCTATGGTCACTGCATTGTCTTGCCAAATCAAAATAGAGACACGGTTCAAATCATATCAGTTCAAGACGAAGCAGCAGTGAAAGAATACAAATCGTGGGAAACTACACGACACAACAAGATTTCAGATGGGTACCATGGGTCTACATGTACAACAACACTATTGGCTCTGTTGTGATGCTAGTAATGTGCATGATATGAGAAGTCAACTATATACACAATTGAAATTGAAATCAACAGAGATATTGATAAGAGCAAACCTGTTAAAGAAACATGCGTGAACATACCTGCTGTGCCATTGGAGTTTCGATTGGATCCTTCAATTTAAAAATAAGTTTGTATGAGTAAATACAATGATACAAGATCAAAGCAGTATGCACGATAGCAATCATAGCTAAAAAAGGCGCGCCTAAGCGACTGCTTAAGCGCGCCTAGGCTCTAGGCGTTGGCAAAATGCATTGCGCATAACTATGCTTAATCTGTGCATAATTGTGCATAAGCATGCACTTTGGTCAGTAAAGCGCATGGCGGTGGCAAAACGCATAATTAATGCCTAGTGCTTTTTTCAACTATGATAGCAATGGAATCTTAAATTAGAACAATTGTTCTTCAGGTTTAGGTAGTTATTCTACATGAATAGAGTACAGTAAAGACGTAAGAATATAGTACTTAAAAATAGAAAATGAGCTCATAGACCTTACCACATTCTTGGTTCGGGACCAGAACGGAACAATGCGTTCCCAGTCATCGTCCAGTAAATGTGTCTCAGGAGAACGTAAGGGAATTTGATGAGTTTCTTTGCTGGTGAAGTACGTTTTTTCAGGTAATTCCGATACTACCACCAAGCATTCTTGAAGATAGCAGAGGTATTAGCACAGGTTACCTCATCCTGAGTTTCCAAATCTGTCCTTCTCTATAGAGAAAAATGGGAAAATTTGTTGTATTATAACCATCATGGAGGTAGGATGTATGGGACAAAGCAAAGTAATTGCCATGAATAACATTACTTACACATAACTCCTGGACAAACACCTACAACTTGCATTTTCCTTCATCTTCAGTATAATATTTCCAAGATGGGAAGATACGCACATACGCTTTAACAACATTAAATGCGATAGATGCTAAACTACGACTAGCTGGTTGTGCTTCCTCCACAGGAATAGGCGTACTAACTGGTGGAGTTGGGGTTCGCCATGGTAGTACTGGCCCTTTGGGCACTGGATCTGCCTTACTAACTGCTCTTATTTGGGAGCTCTGTGGTGGAGATAGTGATGTGTCAACAGGAACTGGGTTACTATCTGCTGGGGTTGGGGTTAGATTGGGTGAAGCTGGTTCTCTGTCCATCGTAGTAGGGGTACTATCTGCGAGAGTTTGGGTTATGTGTGGTAGGGCTAGTTCTTGTGCATGTACAACCGGGGTGCTATCTCCACCAAGAGGTAGCACTGTTTTATTTGAAGACCGTGTTTTTACTCCGCTAGATACTGGCATCACCCGCTCCAATTCAAATGGCTGATAAATAGGAAACATAGTTGAATGTACAGACATTGTATGAGAGACAGATGCAATAGATAGTGTGAAAAAAAGAGGGCATGAAATAGTTGACATGTATATTGTTTAACTAAAACGGATAGCATGACATAATTTGACATATATGATGTCTATCTAAACTGGATAGCATAGCATAACATAATTCAAAGATATGATGAATAACTAAACAGGATCGCATGACATAATTCACCTACATGTTATCTAAGTAATTAGGATCACATCATTTAATTCACATATGTGATTTATATGCTAAACAGAGGGCATTCGATATGATGTCTGAACTAAGAACATGGTGTTGGATATTGTGTATATGATGTCTAAACTATGCAATGCAAGACACCATATGCATGATATGAGCAGTATAACCGTGCCAAGTTAGGTCATACACCTCGGTGGGGGAATAGGATTGGTCATCTGTCTCTGAATCCATCTCTGAGGAGCTATCGGGACCCAACAAGAGAACTGCTTCGACAGGTAGCACTGTCTGCTCTGAAGGCCTTGTTTTCACTCCAGATTTTTCCACCTCCCACCCAAATGGCTGATTCACAGGAAGAGTAGTTTAATGTACAAACTTATCGACAAATGGAAATGTAATGAAGTAAAGGATGGGCAAGATATCATTCAAATATATGATGCCTGGTTGAACAGGATGGCATTACACATTTCACATATATTATGGCCAGCTAAAAGACATGAGACTGCATAATTCCCATATATGATATAACAACTAAACAGATGGCATTATAGAACATGTCTAAACTAAGCAGATGACATATATGATGTCAAAAATAGGCACTGCAAGGCAACATATGCATGATATGACTAACATCATCATGCCAAGCTAGAGCAAACACCTTGGGGGGTAAATAGGAGTGGTCAGTGGCGTCTGAATCTGCCTTGGAACACATATCTTCCTCTGGAAACAATCTGGAGAGAGGTGGGGAGAGTTTGCCAGATTACAATCTGTAGAGAGGTGGGAAGGGTTTGCCATTGAACCCACCATGGAGCAATGTATGCACGACATTGTATTGCCGCGCAAAACTCTTCTCCTTTTCTCTACATGCTCAGCATGACTGTGTACAATATCTGACATGTATACAAAAAAATATGGTGATATTATGTAAGGAGAGCATGCAGAAATTTAGAGTGATGGTAACAACCAGTGGATGGATCCAAAAATAATGATAGTAGGCTGATGATTGCTTTAATTTAATAAAAAGACAGATGATGATTGCTTTACTATTTGTTTCCCACCCAAGATGAACAACATAGGCATACCCTAGGTGAACCAGATATTAGACAGACATACTATTCATTACTGCCTCGATATGTGCCCCACAACTAATTTAGAACTCTAGTTTGAACATTAATTTGGACCCGACTTGGAGTCCAAGAGGTGAATAGGACGATAAAGTAGTAGGTAATTTTAAGCAATGCATAACATAAGCAAAAACTAAGGAGTGTGACCTCTCTTGTGGACCCGTGTACTCCTCAGGTTCATCTGCTGAGTCAATGATGCTGATGTCGTTGCGGTGGGTGCCGGCGGCAGGGAAGGAGATCTGAGGCGAAGAAAGACGGTCAGGAGTCGTGATGTCTGGTTTGGTGGATGCTTCTATCGACGGAGCAGCTCAGGTGAGGTGGACGACGTTGCGGCAGGAGAAGGACAAACCACACAAAGTTCCCTTCGACACCTACCTGTAACTGAAGTAATTCTGTAAGGGCTCATTTGGCTTGCATGATTCTAAAAACGCAGGGATAGGAAAAACACTGGAATAGGATAGGAATGCACATGGTAAACAAAGCATTTGTAAACACAGGATTTCTGTCAACTTGGGTGTTTGGTTTACAGGAATTGGAAGAGCAGCGGAATGCAAAGAAACATGGACAAAATAAAGTGAAACCACATGAAAGCATGTACAGTTAGAATGTTATTCTGCCACTAATGCACTTGGTCTTGTTTTCATGCATAGGATTTTGAAAAGTAGGTCCATGTGGATGTTTTGCTTCATTCCTTTCAACAAAATGCATGAATAATTGAATAGTAGAGTGCCATTGGAAAATTCCCTATTGCTATGTTTTTCTATTGAACCAAAATAGCCCTAATGGATCGACATGAATGTATAGTAATAAGTGATGCAACAAGTGTACAACCTCTTTGTTGTAGCCGTGTCGACCTCGGCATCATTGGGTTGGTCACTGAAGTAGTTGGGGCAGAGGTGGCTGTCGGAGGTGTGGAGGAAGATCTGAGGAATCTGTAGAAGGCGTCCAGGGCACTGCTCTGTTTTGGTGGATTGTTCTATCGTTGGAGCAGCTTCGGTTAGCCGTAAGACGTCAAGGCTGAAGCAGCACAAGACAGACATCGTCAATCTCAAGTGGGATTCTAATAACATCTCCAATAGATGATGTAAAATAGACGTAAAATTTACATCACCAAAAACCACCTGACTACAATAGATGAGGTAAAAATTGTTGACTCTGCATTTAACTGTCGAAACTAAAATTTACTGTGGAATCTGAATGTTACTGTCGAAACTGAACACAATGGTACCAGAGAGGCACTTGACATGTAGTTTAGGGAGGGCCTGTAGTTCATCTTCAACCTGCACCCCCTTGAGCTGCCAGCCACCACCGGCCGAATCGCTGGCTCCAGCGCCACCTCGCCACCCCGAAACAACTCCCCACCGCCGATCCGCCGCCGCCCCGGCCAGCCCTCTATGCCCCCCGTCCCCCCACCCTGAACCCTAAGATAGATAGTGGGGTACCTCTCCGGCGAGCCCCCGTCCCCGCTGCGAGTGGTTCTTCCTTAGCTCCGGCAAGCCCCCCCCCCCTAAAAATCGACTGACCCAAAAGTCGATTCAGTTGACTGAAGTGTAGCTATATTGGAGCAGAGCAGCAGCACGAGCGAGGAGGAGAGCAGCAGCGCGAGCAAGCGAGAGCCGGAGTAGCAGCAGCTGGGTGAGCAAGCGATCGAGCGAGAGCCAGAGCAGCAGCAGCGCGAGCAAGCGAGCGAGAGCTGGAGCAGCAGCAGCAACAGATCCGGCTGGTATGGCCGCCGCCGCCGAAGGGGCCTCGCACTGGGGGAGAGCCGCCGTGGAGATGTCGCCCACGGCGCCGGCTTCAAGGTAGCCGCTCCATGGGGGTGCGGGAAGGTTCACCGACGACGCCGGGAGGTCGAGTTAAGGAGAAGGTGTGATGCGATTAGTGTATAACCTCTTTGGTGGTGCCGAGTAGGCCTCGGCTTCGTCCGAGGAGTCGGTGAGGATGCTATGGTTCTGGTGGAGCAGGTTAAGGCGGCACTGTGGGGATGGAGCAGGCGTGATAGATGAGGCGATCATCGGAGCAGCTCCTTTGAGGTGGAGGACGGGGCGGCTGAACCGGCGGGACGACGAGATGGACGACAAATGCTTGTCCGGGGAGGTGGACAAGGGACGTCGAGCTGTTGCGGTGGACGACGTCATTCGGGAAGAGGCTCCAGCTGGGCAGCGGTGAGGTGGCGGACGGAGGAGGGTGGGGTTTCGCGGCTGGAGCGGAGAGGTTATGGTGGCCTGGTATTTTGAATGGCGAAAAGGGGGCGATGGGAGGGGGTGAACCTTGACTTAGGGACGCGCTTGTCCAAAATGTAGGGTGTGTTACAAAAGTACCCCCCACCAATTTGAACTAGCGGCTCTTTCGGCTCAGGGTTAGAAGGGGGATTTCGCGTGTCGGGATTTGGCAGCTGGAGGGAGTTTTCATGTGCGTTGTAATTTTGGGATAGCAAGGCGCGGGTTGTGAACGCATCAGTTTTGGGAGCATAATATCTGAGTTTTCGGGATATAACAAGGCGCGGGTTGAATTTTAGGGACAAGCCTAACATGTAGTAATATTGTACTTGTACATACCAAATCAATTCACACTTCCCTCAACCAAAAAGAAAACGAAAAAAATAAAACTACTCACACCACACAAAGAGAGAGTCTTGCCCCGTTTTACTATACAAATGCTATTCAAAGCTACTCCCTCCTTCCATCTATATAGGGTCTAATGCATTTTTTGATGCTAACTTTGACCAAATACTAGAGCAATACTATATGACATGCAACTTACACAAAGCACACCGTTAAATTCTTCTGTGAAAGGTTCTTTCAATGATATAGTTTTCACATTGTGCATGTCATGTACTATTAATCTTGTCAATAGTCAAAGGCGGTCTTAAAAAACTCATTACACCCTATATAGATGTAAGGAGGGAGTATGAGTCCATGTTATGTCCAATTAAATTTTTTCACTTGTTGTATAATGCATGTAACCTACTCATACCAACATTTTAGTGCATTCCAAATGTCTATACTACCACTGCAATTCGAACTGAATTTGAATTCATTTCTCTATTTCAATAAGAATCTACAATCATGATTGTGGCCAACTTCAACCATCATTCGTGTATTACCTTAATAACACACCACATGATTACTATAGAGATAGATATGAACTATGTGTACTACATGAACTCAAATTCTATTTTTTGAATACACTTGATGTTGATTCCAAATAATAGTACATTTGATGTACTAACTATATATTCATAATCAAAACCATGTTCCATACGTACACCATGTTTATCACACAAAGTAAAGTGCCCCGCCCCCTACATTATGACAAGTATTTAGACCTGAGCTGCAAAAGCCACACATTAGCCCAGAATATAATTAGTGTTCTAGATTATGATATCTTCTTCAAGTATCCGTAACCACTTTTTTATAATGAATTATGATTTTTGTTCGTCTTTTACACCTTCACGATCCTCTTCTATTTGTAGCTAGCTAGCGCTAACTTTCTATCGTGCATGCACACGCCCGCCCCCCCTCTCACCCACCCTTAGCATCCCCTCCACCGCGCATGTTCATTATTTCTCTTTAGGTCGTCCACCCGCGGTGTGTGTAGGCCCCCAGCTCCTTCTTTCCGGCACACACCGATCGATATACCTCTCTAGCCAAGTGTGCCTACAACAAACACATATATACTTCCCCTCTTCTCTTATCACCGTCCATGGCCCCCTATGTCCAACACGGTTCCACGCAGGTGCACACTCCCGCCCCTCTTCTCATTGATCTCATACTCGCACACTCCTCCCTCCTCGACATGGTAGGACTCTCGCACCACCTCCTAGCCGCACCCCTATCCCACTGTCTGTCTCTCCGTACCTTATTTGCTTCTAACACATGAAGACGTGTATACGTACTGATCTACCTACATATAGCCAGGTCGACTATAATTTGTTTTCCCCATGCACCGATACACTTACCTCACTACTTATGTCTCTCCCTTTATCGGACACACGATGGTTGATCTTCCTATGTAGTTACGTATGCTTACCACAACCATATCTTCTCCCCTCATCATCCTTGCATACCTCCCGACCCGTCTCTCACACGCACGTGCATAGACACACAGACATCCCGCGCCCTCTCTTATTGATATTGCACTCGTACCCTCCGTTTGTGTAGCAGGCCTCTCCCACCATTTGTGAGATGCCACTCCACCACCAACCCTCCGATGCTCTACCTTTTTCTTTCTCCCAACCTTATTCCTCTTCTACACATATCCATGGATGTCGATCGATCTCCCTCAATCCATAGGTAGGTCTCTCTCTCCTGATCGATCTCTGCCCCCTCCGAGGGAGTCCTGGATTAGGGGGTCCTCGGACAGTCAGACTATATGCTTATGCCAGACTGTTGGACTATGAACATACAATATTGAAGACTTCGTCCCGTGTCCGGGTGGGACTCTCCTTTGCGTGGAAGGCAAGCTTGGTGTCGGTGTCAAAACCGGCGGATCTCGGGTAGGGGGTCCCGAACTGTGCGTCTGGGCGGATGGTAACAGGAGACGAGGGACACGATGTTTTTACCCAGGTTCGGGCCCTCTCGATGGAGGTAAAACCCTACGTCCTGCTTGATTAATATTGATGATATGGGTAGTACAAGAGTGGATCTACCACGAGATCAAGGAGGCTAAACCCTAAAGCTAGCCTATGGTATGATTGTCGTAATGTATGTTGTCCTACGGACTAAAGCCCTCCGGTTTATATAGACACCGGAGGAGGCTAGGGTTACACAGAGTCGGTTACAATGGTAGGAGATCTACATATCCGTATTGCCAAGCTTGCCTTCCACGCCAAGGAAAGTCCCATCCGGACACGGGACGGAGTCTTCAATCTTGTATCTTCGTAGTCTTGGAGTCCGGCGGACGATGATAGTCCGGCTGTCCGGACACCCCCTAGTCCAGGACTCCCTCAGTAGCCCCTGAACCAGGCTTCAATGACGATAAGTCCGGTGCGCATAATGTTCGGCATTGCAAGGCGGGTTCCTCCCTTGAATAATCCAGAGAAGATCATGAACACCAGGATAGTGTCCGGTTCTGCAAAATAAATTCCACATTCCACCGTAGAGAGAATAAAATGTACACTAGTCCAATCAGCTGACGTATTATGCGGCGTGACATCACACCACTACCAAGCCTTTGTTTGAATCATTTTTTACTATACCACCTCAGCACGTTTAGCGAAGCGGTTTCCTTGGCACGTCTTGTCGAAGCAGAGATCGTGTTCCCCTTATTCCGGGATTCTCATCAATACGGACATGGGTAACCCAACCGCGCCATTGATGGTGGCGCTTGGGAGATAAGCGAGTTTTACCAGGCCGGCGGGGGACGCACAGTTTCGTCCGCCTATAAAGGGATAAGGATTTACCTTCTCACCTACGCCTTCTTCCTCGTTTGCTTATCCATCTCCGCGCACTCAAGCTCCAATGCCCAAGCTCGCGCATCTTGCCTCGACCTTCTCCGAATATGTCCGGAGCGGGAGGCAAATGGTTGGCGTCCACCGTTAAGGAGGAGCACATCACCAAGCTGCGCAGCGCCGGATACCTCTCCGGCGATATCGCGCATCGGCTGCCCGACGAGGGGCATCTCATCCCTACCCCTGGGCCTCATGAGAGGGTCGTCTTCCTTCCCCACTTCCTCCGCGGACTGGGCTTTCCACTCCATCCATTCGTCTGGGGGCTCATGTTCTACTACGGCCTGGATTTCCACGATCTAGCGCCAAACTTCATCCTCAACATCTCGGCGTTTATCGTCGTGTGCGAGGCCTTCCTCTGCATCCGGCCCCACTTCGGCCTGTGGCTCAAGACCTTCAACGTCAAGCCGAAGGTTGTGAAGGGCACGCAAGCGGAATGCGGAGGTGCCATGTTGGGTAAGTTGCCCAACGTCCTTTGGCTCGAAGGGGCCTTCGTGGACTCCGTCAAGTGGTGGCAATCGGGGTGGTTCTACATCACCGAGCCGCGCAAGCCCACATGGGCGGCGGCCCCCGAGTTTAGATCTGGCGTCCCCACGCAGCTCACCTCCTGGAAAGAGAAGGGCTTGCTGTGGGGCAATCCGAAGGAGGTGACGGGACTCCGAGCCTGCATCCAGAAGCTGGTGAGCAATAAGCTCAGGCTCGTCGACGTGGTCCAAGTCATGCTCATTCGCCGGATTCTCCCATGCCAAGAACGGGCATTCAATCTGTGGGAGTTCAATCCGGAACAGCACCAGGCGCTGAGCGGGCTCTTCGATACGACATATGAAGGCGCCTGGAGGGTTCTGTTTAAGGGCGCCGAAGCCCCCGCATCCGCGATGGAAGATCGCGGATTTCGCTAGCAGCATCCAGCTGACGAGGTAAGTGATTCAACCCCATTACAGGACACTTGTGGTAATCGAATTGATTCTAAGAGGGTTTCATTCTTTCTTTTCCTTTAGCAGGGCTGTTTAGCAGGGCTGCTGGTTCCGGCACCGCATGTGGTGCCGGAGAAGAAGGCCAAGAAGGTGGCCGCAGGGACTCGAAAGAGTTCCCGCAATCAGGCGTCCGACGACGAGGCGGACTCCTCCCCCGAAGACGACGAGGAGGAGGAGGAGGACTCTCTCCCGGAGGAGGGAGAGAAGAAGAGGAAGGCTTCCCCAATAGGGGAGGCCGAAGGGTCCAAGAGGGGGAGGACTATCCCCCCGGACAGTTTCGCCAACACCACTGTTGGCGAGGATGAGTGGCCCCCAAGGGCCAGGCGTCTGGCAAGATCGTAAGTATCCGGATCCTTGATGTGCAATTTCTTTCGTGTCGTGTAGTGTCCTTCTAACTCCGCATTCTGTCCGTAGTCCGGCTGATGATGACCTCCCCGCTTCATCAAGCGGGTCATTGGCCCTGTCGGATGTGGATTCACTTCCGACTGCCACTACCCCCCGCGCCGGCGAGGACGTCGAGGTGGGATCCCAGAGAGGGACCCATCAGGAGGAGGCTCCGGAGGCGCCGTCAGGCTGCCTCCCGGACTTCGTGCCAGACTCTACATCGGAACCCGCAGTGGTTCCAGAGTCCGGCGGGCGGCCCCTTCGAAAGAAGGGCAAGACTGTGACACCGGCGACCTCCGTCCAACCGGAGGCGCCGGATAACTTGTTGGAGGCGCTTGAAGGCGCTTCCATCGAGGAAGAACACCGCACTATCATGAGTGCGGTGATTCAGAAGGTTCAGCTCGCTAAGAGCGGGCTGACCGAAGCCTGCAGCAGCCTTCTAACAGGCTTTGAGGTAAGAAGTTTGAAATTATGTAATGTAATACCGCATAGACAGTAGCCCCTGATGCTCAGTTCGGTGTTCGGAAAGAAAAGCCGGACTGAGGATCTAACAAGATATACGTAGGGTTGCTTAAAATATGTCAATATGGATTTGCAGGCTGTGCTGCTGACCTCTGCCGCACTGACTGCGGAGGTCAGTGTGCTGAAGCAAGATCTCGTGCGGTCCGAGCAAGAGCTCGGCCATGCGAAGAAGCAGCTCGAGGACAAAGAAGGTGAGTAACACCACTTTGAATAGTTACCTTACAGAAAAGGGTTTTGGTTGCAATAAAGTTAACGAGGATAATATGGGTATTACAGGGGCCACGAACGAGGTGGCAGCCCTGAAGGAGGCTGTGTCCGCGGCCGAACGCAGTGCGGCCGCGGAACGGGCAGAGCGAGAAAAGCAGGAGGCACGGGTGGCGGAAGTTCGACAAGAGCTCCAGGATCTCATGGAGAAGCATGAGAGTTTGGAGTGTGACTCCAGGACTCGAGAGTCCGAGCTTGCCTCGACTCTCGAAAGTGCCAAGTCCGCCAAGGCCGAGGCCCATGAGGCCCTTCAGGAGGTTGAAGATGTAAAGAAGATAGCGGTGGGTAAGGCATTTTTCATGCAAAGCAGGCATGTTAATGTAAACTACCTGACACTTACCCGCATTCGGAGCTCTCCAGGGGCGTTTGCAGATCTGCCGCGTAGTGCGTCCGATGCCGCCACATTCTATCGTGGCGAGGAGGGTAGCTCGACGGAGAAGGTCTTCTGGTCTCAGTACGCTGAGGCCGGCCATCCGGTGCCTCCAAGCGACCAGCTGCAGCAGCTAGTCGAACTCCACAAGGTAGCTGAGGAGGCTATGAAGGGCCTTATAGTCCGGCTGTGGCCTGAACAGGCCATGCCTGGGAGCTATTTCAGCCTCGTGCGGTGGCTGGTGGATGCGTGCCCCTGGGTGGAGGTCATCAAGCGCTCCACCTGTATTGAAGGTGCTCGCCGGTCCCTCGCCCGCACCAAGGTGAATTGGGGCAGGTTGGATGCGGAGAAGCTTCTCACGGACCCACCGCCACCGGGCAAGGAGTATCGCACGCCCGAGATGTATTATAAAACTGTCCTGAAGGGAGCCCGCGATATTGCGGATGAGTGCCCCAGAAATGTAATCTTTGAGTAAACTCGTTATGTATTATCCTGTGCGCTGAAACATTGTTCATGTGCGCATTAAGCAACGCTTGTCTAATTTAAAATATTACCTTCTGTGCGGCCGTTTATAAAATCTGAGAGATGGCAAGTCGTTGGCTTCAACCCCCAAGCCACGAGTGCTGGGGTGTTCGGGATAAACTTGAGCACTCTTGTTCCCATTTTTGGGTCCATCTAGGGAGGCGCTCAACACAACGAACAAGGCAACCGGACTTATAATGCTTGAACACTCTCACTTAGCCATAGAATTGTATAATTTTAAATTTTGGCGAAGCCCCTGGTATTCGGAAGACCGAATCCGGGGCGCTATCCACGCCTTCGTCGGACATTGTCCGGAACTTCGCTCGAAGCGGCGTGAGTCTTTAAGGACCCGAAAAAACCTCTCGAACAGCGACCAGTCTCTCGCCTTATCATGCCGGTCAGTTTTAGCTTTCTCCACTGAGGCGCTCGCCCGGCTCAACCGGGGCGCAATCGCAGTGGTTCTCCCAGTGCCACCTTAGCCGACAGAACGGAACGTAAGGCACCAAAACGTGGGAGCCGGGCAAACCCAACTATTGACCCAAGACATGATTCGGAGCCGATTCATATAATGCTATAAGTTTGGGGTGCCGCACTTATGAAAGTGTTCGGTCTTATCACACCATAGTGTGGGGAACATAAGCCCCTGGCGTATTAGGCCGTACCAAAATATACGGGTGCAAGATGTCATGTAATGAGCATATATATGTAAAAGGTAATGTAATTGCAGTCAAAAAGGTGCTGCATTATTTATGAAAGAAAGTCTGCTATGAGTGCGGACTGATACAAATAGTGCGGTAAGCAAGGGATTTGGACTAATTAAACATGTCCCCCCTCCAGGGGTGAGCTGCAGACTTGGTGTATATAATCGAATTTAATGCTCGTAATTGAGACCACCTGAGTGTTCGTCGCAGCCTTCTTTCGTACCTGACTATTGCATCATGAGTTCGGTAGGTTCACCGCCGGACAGGGCCTCTGGTTAACAGAGTCCTGTGTACACAAAGATGGAAAATAAAAAATAGAAAAAAAGGGGGCACACTTGCGAGCCCCTGGTGTGGTCGAACCGCACCCTGGGTCCATTGTGATCGTGCCCCTTCCCCTGTGCCCATGGTATCTCCAAAGTGTAATGATGTATGCGGAGTGTTATTCCTGCGATCATGCGCGGGCGGGGGTTGGGCCGCATTGCTACGCGTGCTCTGATCGCGCCAGGTGGTCTTGGTTGGTATTGCTTTGGGCACGTTTTGCTGTATCCGGCCGTTTAATGGCCGGACTCGAGAATTGCCTTAAGAGCTGCTCTGTACTTCTGCCGCGAGAGCCGCTGTATGTTCCTCCGTTCGGAGGGAGCGTTTCGTATTCCCGTTGACCGTGATGACCCCACGAGGGCCTGGCATCTTGAGCTTGAGGTATGCATAATGCGGCACCGCGTTGAATTTTGCAAACGCGGTTCGTCCGAGCAGGGCGTGATAGCCGCTGCGAAACGGGACTATGTCGAAGATTAACTCCTCGCTCCGGAAATTATCCGGGGATCCAAAGACCACTTCCAGTGTGACTGAGCCTGTACAGTTGGCTTCCACACCTGGTATGACACCTTTAAAGGTTGTCTTTTTAGGTTTAATCCTTGAGGGGTCTATGCCCATTTTGCGCACTGTATCCTGATAAAGCAGGTTCAGGCTACTACCGCCGCCCATCAGGACTCTCGTGAGGTGAAATCCATCGACGATTGGGTCTAAAACCAATGCGGCGAATCTGCCATGGCGTATGCTGGTCGGATGGTCTCTTCGATCGAAAGTGATCGGACAAGAGGACCATGGATTGAACTTCGGGGCGACTGGCTCCATCGCGTAGACATCCCTTAGTGCGTGCTTCCTCTCCCTCTTGGGTATATGGGTCGCGTAAATCATGTTCACCATCCGCACTTGTGGGGGAAAACCCTTCTGTCCTCTATTGTTCGGCGGTCGGGTATCTTCCTCGTCGTCGCTATTTAGCCCCTTGTCATTGTTTTCGGAAATTAACTTGCCTACCTGTTTGAACACCCAGCAATCTCTATTAGTGTGATTAGCTGGTTTTTCAGGGGTGCCATGTATCTGGCATAAGCGGTCGAGTATTCGGTCCAAATTGGACGGACCCGGAGTGGTTCTTTTGAATGGCTTCTTCCGCTGACCGGGTTTAGAGCCTCGGAATCCGGCGTTGACCGCCGTATTCTCCTTATCGTCGCCGTTAATGCGGCGTTTGTTTTTGTTTCGACATGACCTGCCGTTGTTGTCCTTAGTATCCAGACTGCCAGAATTTTTACGGAGATTGTTGCTGCGAGCTAGCCAGCTATCCTCTCCTGCGCAAAAGCGGGTCATTAATGATGTGAGGGCTGCCATGGATTTCGGCTTTTCCTGCCCCAGGTGCCGGGCTAGCCATTCGTCCGGGATGTTATGTTTGAAGGCTGCAAGGGCCTCTGCATCCGGACAGTCGACGATTTGGTTTTTCTTTGTCAAGAACCGTGTCCAGAATTGTCTGGCCGATTCGTCTGGCTGCTGAATAATGTGGCTTAGGTCATCGGCGTCTGGTGGTCGCACATACGTGCCCTGGAAGTTGTCGAGGAATGCGGCTTCCAGGTCTTCCCAGCACCGAATTGACTCTGCGGGCAAGCTGTTAAGCCAATGCCGAGCTGGTCCTTTAAGCTTGAGTGGGAGATACTTGATGGCATGGAAATCGTCGCCGCGGGCCATATGGATGTGGAGAAGATAATCTTCGATCCAAACCGCGGGGTCTGTTGTGCCATCGTAGGATTCGATGTTTACGGGTTTAAACCCTTCGGGGATTTGATGATCCATTACTTCGTTAGTGAAGCATAGTGGGTGTGCGGCGCCTCTGTATTGAGCAATATCGCGACACAGCTCGAGAGAGCGCTGTCTGCTGTGTTCGGCCCGGCCGGGGTTATTGTATCCGGCGCGACAGTATTCGTCATGGGTCGTGGGGCGCCCACGTGATCCGTAGATGGATCTAGATTGCCTTGCTTTGTCCTCCAATATGTCTCGCAAGTCCGGCGCGTTCCCTCTTGGCTTCGTACTTTTGGAGTGATGCCGGGGTACGGTCTTGGCTGGGGGCCTGGATGCCTCTCTGTCATGACCACGGGGTGGTCGGTCAGCCATATCGTGCGCTGGTGATGGAGGTATGTATGCTTCCTCCTCTAATCGGGAGAGCAGCTTGCGTCTTGGGTAGCTTTTGGAGGGGCGTTCGAGTTTATGCTCTTCGGCCGCGAGGACCTCGGTCCATCGATCGGCCAGCAGGTCTTGATCATCTTGAAGCTGTTGCTGCTTTTTCTTTAGGCTGTTTGCTGTGGCGATAAGCCTGCGCTTGAAATGCTCTTGTTCGACGGGATCCTCAGGTATGACGAATTCGTCATCGTTGAGGCTTGCTTCGTCTTCGGAGGGAGGCATATAGTTATGATCCTCAACCTCTTCGTCTGCCGTCCTCTCGTGAGGGCTTGCTTCTGCATCCTCCTACGCTGAGTCTTGCTGGAGGGGATTGTCTTCGGCACTCTCTGGGGTATTATTATCTCCTGTGCCGGAATCTCCATTCTTGCTGTGGCGGGATTTAGAGCGGCGCCGCTGACGCCGGCGTTTGGGCTGCTTTTTTAAAGAGTCCGCCACCGCTGCTTCTTCGCTGTCCCCGTCTTTTGGGGTGTCCACCATGTATATGTCGTATGACGAGGTGGTCTTCCAGTGCCGTGTAGGCGCTGGTTCCTGTTCGTCTCCGGCATCGTCGTCCATAGCGTCGATGTCATCGGAGTCGTAATCTAGCATGTCGGTTAGATCGTCGACAGTGGCTACAAAGTGGGTGGTGGGTGGGCTTTGAATTTCTTCGTCGTCCGTACCCCAACCATCCTGGCCATAGTCCGGCCAGGACTCTCCCGATAACGAGAGGTGCTTTAGTGAATTTAGGATGTCGCCAAAGGGCGAGTGTTGGAAGATGTCCGCGGCGGTGAATTCCATAACCGGCGCCCAATCCGAATCGATTGGTAGGGGCGCGGGAGGTTCAGAGTCCGTCAAGGAGTCCGGAACCTCGGAATCACGAGTTTCGCAGGGGACAAGATTAGCATTCGGCTCCATCGCCGTGGAAGTTGGAGCCCCCAAGGCGGTGTCCATCCACCGATCCTCGGTTTGGGCGATCGGCTCCGGACTAATGGCCGAAGCGGATTCGTGTGCGGCCACCAAGGCACTATCCGGCGGCAGAGCTAGATCATGCCCACCGTAATAGTGTGGCTCGCTTGGCTGTGGCTCGAGCCCGTCGAAGATCAAGTCTCCGCGGACGTTGGCCGTGAAGTTTAGACTTCCGAATCTGACCTGACGTCCAGGGGCGTAGCTTTCAATCTGCTCCAGATGGCCAAGCGAATCAGCCCGCAGTGCGAAGCCGCCGAATACGAAGATCTGTCCGGGGAGAAAAGTCTCACCCTGGACAGCGTTGTTGGTTGAAGATGCCATCGGGCCTATCGGTGATGACACAGAGGAACTCTCAATGAAAGCACCAATGTCGGTGTCAAAACCGGCGGATCTCGGGTAGGGGGTCCCGAACTGTGCGTCGGGGCGGATGGTAACAGGAGACGAGGGACACGATGTTTTTACCCAGGTTCAGGCCCTCTCGATGGAGGTAAAACCCTACGTCCTGTTTGATTAATATTGATGATATGGGTAGTACAAGAGTGGATCTACCACGAGATCAAGGCGGCTAAACCCTAAAGCTAGCCTATGGTACGATTGTCGTAATGTATGTTGTCCTACGGACTAAAGCCCTCCGGTTTATATAGACACCGGAGGAGACTAGGGTTACACAGAGTCGGTTACAATGGTAGGAGATCTACATATCCATATTGCCAAGCTTGCCTTCCACGCCAAGGAAAGTCCCATCCGGACACGGGACGGGGTCTTCAATCTTGTATCTTCGTAGTCTTGGAGTCCGGCGGACGATGATAGTCCGGCTGTCCGGACACCCCCTAGTCCAGGACTCCCTCACATGGCAATTCAGATATGTAGATTCCCTTCTCTATAACCGACTCTGTGTAACCCTAGCCTCCTCCGGTGTCTATATAAACCGGAGGGTTTAGTCCATAGGACAACAACAATCATAATCATAGGATAGCTTCTAGGGTTTAGCCTCTATGATCTCGTGGTAGATCATCTCTTTTAATACTCATATCATCAAGATCAATCAAGTAGGAAGTAGGGTATTACCTCCGTAGAGAGGGCCTGAACCTGGGTAAACATCGTGTCCCCCGCCTCCTGTTACCATTAGCCTTGGACGTACAGTTCGGGAACCCCTACCCAAGATCCGCCGGTTTTGACACCGACATTGGTGCTTTCATTGAGAGGGCACGGCACAACGGAGACAAAGGCGCAGACATGCAGCAGGGCCCTGTTCAAAGGTTTCTTTTTAGATTAAGACCCTGTGTAAACCTTTTTATTGTCTCTTGTTGTCTCACACCCTCCTGGCACTTAAAATGACCAAGAGGGATACCGGCGTTATTGGCGATCTTATGATTCGCCGTACTAAAATAGACGTTACAGAGGCAGCAACCAGTGTCTTTTTGAGATCTATGCTCTCACCACAGGCACTCTTTCGTCACGCCGGATTGACGCACGTACCTTTAAATTCAGGGCCCATTATCGAGGGTTGTATTCAGCCCAGTATATGTTGTAAAGTCTGAATACCTTCGGGAGTGTTCGGCGTCGCGAGTTTGGCCTTATATGCATCAGCTCCGAATCATGTCTTTGGTCAATAGTTGGGTTTGCCCGGCTCCCGGGTTTTTCTACCTTACGTTCCGCTCTATCGGCTAAGGTGGCATAGGGAGAACTACTGCGATTGTACCCTGGTTCATCCGGATGAGCACCTCAGTAGAGAAAGCCGAAAACTGACTGTCATGATAAAGCGAGAGACTGGTCAATCACTCGATGACTCAATGGAATCTTCGCGATTCCTCCGCATTAATGAAGGACTGATTTCCCGGTCTAGCGCACGTGTCG